>CM077098.1:36963566-38297972 GCA_039513925.1 Platanthera zijinensis
TTGACCAAGGTAAAATACCCCTAAGGGCCACCATTTGGGGCCTGGAGGGTGCCACAATACTTCATCAGATTTATTTTAAGATTGTAATAAAAAATTATATTTTCCACCAAAATTCCCCTTTTGGTTAGGACCTAATATGCCTTTAAGCCACATACCCAAAATTAAGCCCATTTTTTTGATTGTTGGGCAGGGCCACTCATTAAATTTTGACCTACCCTAGGACCACCCTAGAAAAGCTCTATAGGGCAGTATACTTAACCAAATTTTTTGTGTAACATATTAAATTAAAGCTAACTTCAAGACCTATAATTTTTATGTTGAACATGTTTTATGAAAATGTCCAGAAGGGCTCTAAATTTGACATGCAAAAGAGGCTTTTTACAAGGCAGAATAAAAAGAATAACACATTCATAAATTAAATAAATACAGGATTTATAATATTTGCATGGCACCGAATCTTAAAGCCACCGACGGCTGCTGCTTTTCTTCTCCAATCCAACATGCTGGAACCAGCCCGATACAAGCTTTCACGGGAGTTTTCACGGGAGGCTTCCCGACGGCTAGGGGCGGTGAAACCCACGGAAAAACTTCATCTCCACTCTCACGGTGGTGGGGGCAACACTTTCCGACGGCTAGGGCGGCGGGAAAACGGAGGCGCCACCCCCAACCCGAGAGCTCCATATCTCCATTAATGGAGAAAAAGAGAAGCTTGGTTCGGGCTCATTTGAGGCCGAACCCTACCCTAAACCATCGTAAGATCTAGTACATGAGGAGAGAGGTGAGGGAGGACCTTCCCGGCGGCCATGCGACGTGAGGAGCGGTGGGGAGCCATTTCCGGCGGCGGTGGTGGCGTTTCCTTGGTTTTTAACGGCTTGTAGCTCTGGTTCAGCCCTCTCTCTGCTGCTCTCCTTGTCCTGTGGGTGATGAGGCCGAGGGGAGTGAGGGGGAAGGGAAGATGAAGTAAAGGGGGGTGATGCACTCTATGTAAAGGTGGCGGGTTTGCTTTGGTTACATCACCATGCATGCATGGGTGGTACCCTCTTCATCCAGCTCCTCCTAAGTGGCACCCAGGGCCAGCCAGCCCATGTGGGGGCTGATGGCATGGGTACAAGTGGGCTCAATCCACTTTCATTCTTAAATATCCCCTTTCTCTCTCCTAATTATCCTTTATTTTGAATTTCTCTTTCTCTCTTCTCTCTCTCTCTCTCTCTCTCTCTCTCTCCTAGTCACTAAGTGGGTTGGTCAGCCCTCTTGTCTATTGGTAGCCCATTTAACCCATATGAACACAAAGAATGAGGTTAGCACAAGTAGGTTTGGGTTTGAGCTTGAGTTAGCCTATTTAGGCTAGGTTTGACCTAACCCTAGAATAGAGTTGACTTGGGTCAACATGGATTCTAGGGTTGACCCTATGACCTACCCTAGGGTCCACTTAGGTTGGACTTACTTGACCCTCCAATTCTAAGGTTTCTGGGTTTTACTATATGCAGACCACGTGACACTCAACTGAAGCCCCAGGTTCACTTGGTCCTTCATGGTTCTCTAAGGGTTTGTCCTGACCTAGTCAGGACAAAATCACCCCTAGGGGTCTAGTTGGGAAAATGGGATGTTACAAATCCTAATAAACAAAATAAAAATTTCGTCCCCGAAATTAAAGTTAAGCCTACGGGGTTTTTCTACCGGCAAAACTAAAGTGTAACATCCCATAAATGAGTTGACATGCCTACTTGCTTAATATAACTAGGGCTAGCCCCAATAAACAAAATAGATTAGCCTCTATCCTTTTAGATGATTCTATGCGTAAAAGCAATTAGGAAGAACGCTTAACCACTTGAGGAGTTGCGAGGTATACCTGACGAAACAGTTCCGGATATCTTTCCTGCATCAGGTCTTGTGGCTCCCAAGTATGTTCTTCTCGTCCGTGGTTCCTCCACAGGACCTTGACTAGCGGGATCTTCTTGCGGCGCAAGACTCGTATCCCCTGGTCGTCGATCCGTATCGGCTCCAAATGTACAGATCGATCGAAGCTACCGGCCCATCAGTGGCCGTAATCTGCAACTTCAGGCGTAGTGGAGCCCTCTGAGTGAAGACACGTGAAAAACGTCGTGCAAGCCGGCCAGCTCCGGTGGCAGCTCCAGCCGGTAAGCTAGGGGGCCGATCCGCTCAAGGATCCTGAACGGCCCCATGTACCTCGGGCTAAGCTTCTTCCGCCGACCACGTACTCGTGAAATCCCATGCATCGGTCAGATCTTCAAGAACAACCCGATCCTCTACCTGAAACTCCACCAGACGATGCCGAGCGTCATAATATTTCGCCTGCCTGCTCTGCGCCTCCAGCATTCTATCCCGTATCATACGTACCTGGGCCTCGGTATCCTCAATAAAGTCCATGCCCGCAATCTTCGAATCCTCGTCTTGTATCCAAGACAACGGAGTCCTACACTTCCGCCCATACAATGCCTCGTACGGAGCCATCCGTATACTGGACTGATGACTGTTATTGTACGAAAATTCCACTAGGGGCAGCATCCTCTCCCAGGGTTCTCCACGGTCCACAATACACAGCCTCAGCAGGTCCTCCAGTGTCCGGTTGGTGCGCTCTGTCTGCCCATCTGTCTGGGGGTGGAAGGTCGTACTGAAAGTCAGTCGAGTACCCAAGTATGTCTGTACGGACCTCCACTCCCTGGACGTGAATCGTCCATCTCGATCTGATACGATCGTCTTAGGCACCCCATGATATCGCACAAACTGCTCTATGAACTTCCGCGCCAGTACTCTGACAGTATCCTCCTTCCCGATCGGGATGAACCTAGCACCTTCGTCAGTCGGTCAACGATTACCTAGATAGAATCGTTTCCCGCCCGTGATCGAGGGAGGCCATGGATGAAGTCCATCGCGATATCCTCAAATTTCCACTCTGGCACCAGGAGTGGCTGCAATAAACCAGCGGGATGTCTGCACTCTGCCTTTACTAACTGGCACGCCTCGCAGTGAGTCACGAAGTAGGTGATGTATTTCTTCATGCCCGGCCAGTATAGAGTCTTCTTCAAATCTGCCGTCATCTTAGTGATCCCGGGATGTATAGAATATCTGCTATGATGAGCCTCGGCCATGATATCTTCCCGAATCTGGCCTCCATCCGGTATGTAAGTCTGACCTTTAAAATATATCAAATCATCTCGCATCGTGTAGATATTCTCCTATTCCCCAGCTGAGCCTGCCTCTAAGGCCCGAAAAAGGGGTGTTTGGCTCGAGCTTGGCATCCCGCCTCTGCCAATCCCTGACTCTTTCATGTATATCATAGGTGGTACTCGTAGCAGCCAGGTAATCCTCATAAAGCTCAGGGTCATCAGATGATACCAGAGTGATATGCATCTCTTCAAAACTCCGTAGTAGATCCATGGACATAAGCTGGGGCCCTACTCCAGGCGTGGAAGCTCTCCGGCTCAGTGCATCTGCCACCACGTTTGCCTTTCCCGGATGGTAGTGCATCTCGTACTGATAGTCCGCCAGAAACTCCACCCATCTGCGTTGCCGGATATTCAATTCCTTCTACGTATCCACATATTTCAGATTTTTATGATCTGAAAATATGTCACAGTGGACACCATAGAGGTAGTGCCGCCAGACCTTCAATGCAAATATAACTGCTCCCATTTCCAAATTGTGAACTGGTAGTTCTGCTCATGTTTCTTTAGTTGGCGGGAGGCATAAGAGATCACATGTCCTTTTTGCATCAAAACTGCTCCCATGCCCTGGTAGGAGGCATCTGTATAAACCTGAAATCCTTCTCTCCCTGAGGGGAGGGCAAGTATCGGGGCCGAAGTGAATCGTCTTTTCAGCTCTTGGAACGCCGTTTCGAACTGTGGCGTCCAGAAAAAACGGTGTCTCCTTCCTTGTCAGAGAGGTAAGTGGAAGGGCAAGTCTAGAAAAACCCTCTACGAACTTCCGGTAGTAGCCGGCAAGTCCTAGGAAGCTCCGTACGTCCGTAGCTATCTTCAACTGTGGCCAATCCCGGACTGCCTGAATCTTCGCCGGATCTACTGCCAACCCGGCTCCACTGATAACGTGTCCGAGAAAGGTCACCTCCTTCAGCCAGAACTGGCATTTGCTGAATTTGGCATATAACTGATGTTCCCGTAGTTTCTCCAAGGCCAGCGTCAGATGCCTCGCGTGCTCCTCCTCGGTCCTCGAGTAAATGAGGATGTCATCGATGAAAATGATGACAAACACATCTAGATATGGTTCGAAGACCCGGTTCATGAGAGTCATGAATGCTGACGGTGCATTCGTGAGCCCGAAGGGCATCACGGTAAACTCGTAGAGTCCATACCTGCTACTAAAAGCAGTCTTCGGTATATCTTCCTCTCGGATCCGCAACTGATAATATCCCGATCTCAAGTCCAACTTCGAGAAGAAGTGGGCTCCCTCCAGCTAGTCGAACAGCTCGTCTATCCTTGGCAGAGGATAGGTATTCCTGACTGTTAGCCGGTTCAACGCCCGGTAATCGATACACAATCTGAGTGTTCCGTCTTTCTTCTTGACAAACAACATGGGGCTCCCCATGGCGAAGAGCTTGGCCGGACAAACCCGGCTTCCACAAACTCCTGCAGCTGACTCCGGAACTCTGCCAGCTCCCTTAGGGCCATGCGATAGGGGGCCCTGGATGCCGGCTTAGCCCCTGGCATAAGAAATATCTGGAAGTCTTGCTCTCTGTGCGGGGGTAACCCTGGTAGTTTCTCCGGGAAGATGTCCGCAAAGTCTCGCACCACGGGAATGTCGGATATAGAGCCCTTGACCTCCACCATCTCAAAAAGAATTTGATAGATCTCGTCGCCCTGGATGTGGGCCTTTACGGCCTGAATAGATGATAAGAATATATGGGAGGCGGATCTAATACCTTCCATCACGATGAATGAATCCCCATATCTCAGGGTAATCTTTTTGGCCAAACAGTCAATCTGGGCATGGTTCCAGTGGAGCCATGTCATCCCCAGTATCAAATCATAATCTGGCAGCGACAGAATTGTCGCTGAAGCTTCGAAGGGTTTCCCGCCTATCCATGCCTCCATATTGCAATGGGATGAGGTGAACAGCTCTGACCCGTCAGGTAGCCGTATCTTCATCATCAATCCCGTGAATTTCTCCACGCCGTCCAACCCTTGGATAAAGGTCTCCGACACAAATGAGTGCGAAGCACCCGTGTCGAAGAGAGTGTGTGTGGGCTTGCCGCAAATGAAGACGATGCCTGAGATTGTAAATTTACTTGGAGTTCTATTTCTGGCTTTCCTGCCTAGTCTTAATAATTCAAGTTCATGAAACTACTTTCTAGGAAAGAAAAGAACTTAAGTAAAAAAGAAAACTTTTCGGTCGTACCTGTAATCACTTGCTCCGGATTCCTGGGTTGAGCCAGGTCCAGTGCATAAATCTGCTGTCCTTCCGGCCTGCGGTCTCTATCCTGATATCCGCATCCACAGCCACATCCTCGGCCTCCATAATGCTGATCTGGTGGGGCAATCTGCGGTGCTAGTGGAGGCATCCCTCTCATGGGGCAGTTTCTCTTGATGTGACCCACTTGATGATAGTGGTAACATTCCGGCGGGGTGTAAGCCCCACCTCTCGGTCTCTGCACATCTTGCATCTGAATAGGCTGAGGGGTCAGTGTCACCTGCTCCCTCGGCTCCTGCCTCACCTCCTCATTTTGTATAGGTATATGTTGTTCTGCTTACTTTTACAGATATTCTCGAAGCATGACTTCGTTTCGCACTTTGTGCAACTTTCTTATTTTCAAACTCAATAAGTAAATCTTTTAATTTACTGAGATTTGGAGCTTCCTCATGTTTGGGTTAGTAACCCTTTATTTCTTTCTGATTTATTACTAACCTTTTGATCTTTGATTACTAAATGTATAATCTTGTTGAGGTATTCTTTTCTTGTGAATATCTTAGGGTTGGAGCAGTGGCCGGTTGAGTGGCTAAGAGTCTTGGTTTTTGCTGGTTTTCTGTAGCTGTCTCTTCCTCACCGATTGTGAGGTAGTTGTTGTTTGTCTTCCTTTAGTTTAGACATACATTATTTTGGTGGGTTCGTGTCAGGTTGTTGACGCCCGCGGGATTTTGTTTAACGTTAAATACTTGCTAGTAGCTAAGTCTTTCTTTAAGACTTATTTAATTTACTTGCTCTCTGGAAAGGTTTTATGCTAGGTTGCATGTATTAGTATCATTTTCATATTCATGTTATTTTTTAAAGTATCATTTTCACTACCTCATACATGTGAAAGCAAAGTATTTTTTAAAGCTGAGCCGAGGGATACGACTAATCAATAAACTTAAACTGGATTTCCTTCATAATAACACATATAAAATGTATATTTCTGTAACTAGCGTTCAAACGTGTTTTCTCTTACTATATTGGAGAAAATACGGGTTGTGACAGATAAGAAACATAAATCAATAGTTCTAATGAATCCAGAACATGCGTGGATTTCATATCAATGCAACTCTTGTGAAAGATCAACATCAAATCGATGCTTTCCAAATGTTGCGTCGAATTCAACTCAACGCATATCCCTTGAGAGCAATTATTTATATCAGATTTTTTTGAAAATGTTGTTTGTCATGATTGTTTTATCAAAGCTGTTGGTTTAATAAACCAACACTCTTTTATCCTAAGATATATTATGAAAGGCCTTAATATACATTCATTACTCCCTATAATGGAAAAATAAGTAATGGGTCCAAGGTAACCTGGATCCCAACTAATGCTTAAATTCATGTGTAGGAAAAAGGCTATCCTTCAACAAATCAGCAGTGGTATCTTGACAGTGGTTGCTCCAGGCATATGACTAGACAAAGAGATATACGGATAAATTTTAAAGCCAAAAATAGTCCCAAGGTAGTATTTGATGATTCCAATTATGGTCAGACCAAAGGTTATGGTATGATCAAAATTGGGGATATCACCTTTGCTAAAGTAGCTTTTATTAAAGGACTTCAACATAATCTGATTAGCATTAATCAACATTGTGATGGTTAATATAAAGTTGTTTTCTTAATAATCATTGCCAAATAGTAAATTCTAGAACAAATGATATTTTACTAACTGGATCTAGAAAAGGTAATATATATTGTTGACTTTGACTCAACTAATAATGAATTATTTTTATTCAATACTGAAATAGAAATGAATGAGTTGTGGCATAGAAGGCTTGACCATGTAAATCACAAAATCATAGCAAAGCTTTCAAATAATAAGTTAGTAAGAGGCTTACCAAAAGGTAAGTATAGAAAAGCCAATCCATGTAGAGCTTGTCAGCTAGGTAAATAGGTGAAACTTCATTCAAACTAATTGGTAAGAATGATTTCCTAAAAATCTTATACCTACAACATATGGATTTATTTTGTCATCTTACAACTAAAAGTTTAGGAGGTAAGTCTTATACATTTGTTATTATGGATGATTTCTCAAGGTTCAGCTGAGTGTTCTTTTTAAAAGCAAAGTCTTAAACATTTTCAACATTCACAAGATTCATTAAACAAATTCAATCTAAATTCTATACCAAAGTGTTATTGATTAGAAGTGATAATGACACAGATTTTAAAAATCAATTGATCTATAGATTTTGTGAAGATGAGGGGATAAAACAAAGCTTTTCAACTCCTAAAACTCATTGAAGCTAGAAGAACATTATTAATATAATCTAAGTTTCCTAGGTCCTTTTTGGCTGAAGCAGTGAACACTGATAATTATGTTCTTAATAGAAGTATAATTTACAAGACAAAACTAAAGACATTATGAACTTTTGAAAGGTAAGCCACATAAGGTTTCTTAATTCATAATATTTGGCTATGTCTGTTATATTCTTAATAATGGAAAAATTTACCTAGCCAAATTTTATAAGAAAGCTAATATTAGATTATTTTTCGGATATTCCTTATATAGCAAAGCCTATAGGTGTTATAATAAAAGGACACTCAAAATTGAACAATCCATACATGTAGTATTTCATGAAACTCATGCATATTCCCAGGGGGAGGAAAATTCTACCAAAATATTATTGCAGGAAAAGGTTGCTATGGATGAAAACTTCAAAGAAATAAATATTGTGGAGAATATAGAAAACACTTCTACAAAGAATAATCATCAAAAATATGATGATACTGAGAGCTCAGAAGATGAAGTTCCTACAGAAAGAAATATCATGAAGAAGGGAAAAAAGGAACAAATTAGCCATGATCTAATTGATCAAACAAGAATTGATCCAAATAGGTCAATCCTGAGGGATCATCCTTCTTCTCAAGTCATTGGCAATATAAATCAAGGGGTAAAGACTAGAAGACAACTATCAACTGGAGAAATATTGCAGTGCTTCTTATCTTAATTTGAACCAAAGAAATTTGAGGAAGTTGATACTGATCCACACTGGATTATAACTATCCAAGAAGAACTTGCACAATTTGAAAGAAATATAGTGTGAGAATTAGTGAAAAGACCAAAGAATTATCTAGTTATAGGAACAAAATGGTTTTTAGGAACAAATTGGATACAAATAGAGTGATTGTGAGAAATAAAGCTAGAATGGTTGCTCAAGGGTATAGACAAGAGGATGGAATTGACTACAATCAGAACTTTGCACTAGTAGCAAGGATAGAAGCAATCATTCTTTTTCTAGCCTGTTAATAGTGACTTTTTAATGGATATCTACAAGAAGAGGTTTATGTATAATAACCTCCAGGTTTTGTCAATCCAACTTTTTTCCTTATGTTTATAAGTTAAATAAAGTACTCTATAGTCTAAAGCAATCTCTAAGAGCTTGGTATGAGACCTTATCCACATTTCTCTTAGATTACTCACTCACAAGAGGAAAGGTGGATGAAGTATTTAGTTGCCTACCTAAATCACCTAGAGGGGGGGTGAATAGGTGAGTTCTATATCTTTTGCGGAATAAAAACTTGAGAGTAATCGACACCGAAAATAACCAAGCATTACCCCAAATGACACAAGGAATTTTTTTTGTTCCCCAATCTTGTATACATCCACTTCCCACCTCGCCTATCTAACACTACCACTAGCCTCAACTACTTCATTAAATCTCGGTTTGCAACAATCCTACAACTTGGAGCGACGCTCCTATAACTCGGAGATAACACACTCCTACAAACTCGGAGAACAAAGCTCCTACAAACTCGGAGAACAAAGCTCCTACAAACTCAGAGAAAAAAGCTCCAACAAACTCGGAGAACAAATCTCCTACAAGATTTAAAATAATTGTTACAATAATAATAATAACTTTATACTTTCATATTTGAAGTCTTCAAGGTTCTTCCTTATTGAAAACTGAAAAACTCTATGAAGAAGTTGAGGAAGAAATCCCGAGAAAACTTTAATATGAAATGCTTAGGATCCGACACGATAAAGTAGATGTTTGAAGAACTTGAATCTATGATCTGTCAATTTTTTTTCTTGGAATCGCTGGATAGAGAGAGGAGCGATAGTGAAGAATGACGATGACGGCGCGGCTTCCCCGATTTGAAAATTACAATGCGATTCTGAAATGTTAGTGTTAGGGTTAGTGATTCCTTTGAAAGGACTTCTTATAGATCCTCATCTAACAGTCTGAAATCATTAAGTAAGGATCCATGTGGACCAATCATGAGAAGCTTAGGTTATTTCAAAATCCCGTCAGACGGTTTAAATAGAATTTTTCTGCAGCCCTATTTCTCGAGAAGACATGATTTCTCGAGAAGGATTTGCTTTCTCAAGAAAAGACATATCCTTCTCGAGAAAATATATAACCCAAATTCTGATTTCTTGAGAAGGAGCTTGACGTCTCGAGAAAAAATACTTAGCTTCTCGAGAAATAATTTTGACTTCTCGAGAACTGCTTTGCTTTCTCGAGAACTATTCTTGGCTTCTCGAGAATTCTTCAGGGCTTTCTCGAGAAAAAGACTGAAAGATTATTTCTAAGAATTTTTCGAGAAGTCCTAAGGTTCTCGAGAACAGCTTTGCTTTCTCGAGAACTATACTTAGACTTCTTGAGAAATTCACTTCATCTACTCGAGAAAGGCACTTAGTAAAATTTTCTCTAAAAAACTAATTCTTCTTTGTTGAAAACCAGCAACCCTTCCTTTCATCCATTGCTTTAGTACTTGAAAATGAAGTGTATCCCAATAGAGAAGTTACACATGAGTCAACACCATGGGTCACACAATGAGGGATTATATTGCTTGGTTCTGTATTTAGTGGCTCATTATAAACTGACATTGGTCTACACTTAGCAGTAATGACACGCAAGCACTCAACTAAAGAATAACATCAAATACATAATTAATTCAACTTAGTTAGAGAGTGACTTCACACAAATCTAAGTTATTTCTGATACAATACCCAACAATCTCCCCTATTTGTAGAAGTCAGAACCATCTACACTAAGGTGAATTATATTAAGATAATCAAAGAATTAACTAACAAATAAAACAATATATGCAATGACAGTTAAGAGATAATTTGATCATCAAAATTCAAAATTTTATATATATAGAGAATTTTTCCATAGAAATGTCCAGGTCCACATAATTCCATAACACTGACAATCATAAATCATTTGTATTGTTGTTCGTGTTGTCGTTCCTTCTTCTCTTGTTGCCTTTTCTGGTAGTTGAAGGGCTTGGCATAGTATTTTGGAGGATGGGGAGGAGCATAAGGATTATTGCGGCCATATTCACGATCATGAATCCTTTTTTTTGTCATAGATTCCTCATATAGCTCCCACTCCTTATGACTGTAATGATCATCCTTATTATCATGAAGTTCCACAACTAACTTCAGAGTGTCTAGAATTAAAGACTTGGAGGTTGGACTCCAAATTTCAGTAAATTCCTTTTCTATCCTTTTGGCAGCTTCTTGACTTGGGAAAGATGGGCTGGCTGGCTGAAGCACGATCAGAGGTCCAGACATGAGAATAATTCACAGGAGGAACTCAATGCTATTCAGGTATGGGAGAAATTATAGGATTACAGACATTTAGATCAAGATGAGGAGATGGAGCCTCATTTGGATCAACTTGAAACTCTGGAAAAATTTGATTGTGCATCCACACAGCAGTATCATAAGTATAAATGTTTACACCCTTAATCTGTATTTCTACATTTGTACTAATCTCTTTCAGTTGATTACCCCACTGAGTATTCATTTATTGAACTTTGCGTTCTAGATTTTCTTTCACCTTATCCTCCCCCTTTCTGACTTCTATGGTTAGATCCTGTATGGCATCTTTCTTGAATTTCCCGACCTCTTCATAGGTTTTGAAGTTTTGTTCTTTAGTTTTCTTCAGCAGGAGTATCTGATTGTTAGGCACATTAACAGCCTGATTCATGACTTCACCAATACTAGTGATAGTGTCGTCCAAAGCCTTGCCACCAATATTGAGCAGTTTTTGAATTCTTTTGTATTACTCTGAATTCAGCAAATCCTCTGCTCATTTCTTTCTCAAGAGCAGTTACTCTCACAGTTACATCTCTGAGAGACTTGTCAAAGTACTATCTCTGATTTTTCAACATAGAATCAATCTTACCCAATAGGGTATCATTAGGAATGACTACAGCTGGAGGAAGTGGAGGAGGTAGTGTTGGAGCTGTCTAAATTAGTAGTTCTTCAATAACAACTGAGCTTTTGCCACTTTGGTCAGATTTCATCACACCCCTTCCTCACCAAGAATGATAGGTAGAGAGAAATTTTAATTCTTGAGAGGCGGTTCTACGGGTTCTGTTATAAATTCATCCTCATTAGAGAGCATAACCACATTCTCCCCCTCAATTTTGTACCATGGACTGAGAATCTTATAGAATCTCTTCAGGAGACATGAAAAGGGGATCATCTGAAGTAAGAGCTTCTATCATTTTATCAATATCAACTCCAACAGAGGTGACTTGGGCATCCACTTGAGCATCACGAAGATTTTCCTAAAAAGAGGAATAATTATTATCCATACCTGAGCCACCATCACACACATAGGTGCTCTTCTCATCATCACACTAAGCTTTGTTTTCCTTTTCCACCACCACATCATCAGCAAGAACTTTTCTTGTAACCTGATATGTAAGAATATATGAATGAAACTCTGTCTCTGGTACCTTTGCTTGTTGATCTTCCTCATAAACTAAAGGAGTAGGCTCCCCCTCAATAACTATAATAGATGTGTCAACTGTATCAATATGAAGGGGAGATGGGGTCCTGTCCTCATAAATTACAGTCCATGGAACTTCTAAAGCTTGTCCTGTCTTTTGAATTCTGTTTTCTTATCTGTTGATGGATGAGAGTGAGTCTTTCATTAGGTGGTGAATGGACACACCTTTGGACAAGTCAAAATTTTCAGGGTGCACTTGAGTCATATATAAAGAGATGATCCTTGCAAAATTAGGTACTTTCATGCTTTCCTTAATCTTTTTAAATGACATGTGTCCCCATTAGAACTTCTTACGACACACCACAACAGTCATCATGCAAAAGAAGTCTGAGGAGATATATCTGATTGAACCTGTCTTGCAGAGGAGAACTTTTCCAAGAATGTCGGCCAAAAGCTTGCTTTCATCATTCATGTGATGTCTGCGAATAAAGGTAGTGAATTGGGAGAGGCCACAAAATTAAAGAGCCCTGGGGTAATCGGGTTCTTCCAAATAATCTTCCTCATCAATGGAGGGTAACCTCAGAAATATTGTTAAGAATGACAACTTCATTTTGATCTTCACATATTTGACAGAGCTTTTCAACAATTTCCCACACCTTTTTTGCTTTGCATTTCTAAAGAACTCTTCCACTCTAGAAACAAGACTTTGAAGGGATGCTCGAGAATGAAAGAGAGGCCGGTAGTTTCAAGAAGTAGAAGGACATTGCAGAAATCGTCGGAGATTTCTTCAATACTAGTGCGAACAAGAACACTACTAATGCCAATCTTTGCAATGGGATCCATCAATTGAAGAAGATGAGAGACTTCAGACTTTTCCGAGAAGAAACGATGGAGTTTACGAGAAGAGCGGCGGAGTCCTTCGGCGGAACTCAAGGGTTTTTCTCGGGAAGAGCTTTTTGAAAGTGTGGATTTTTTTACATTCTATGGAATTTTCTATTTATATAAAAATGAATTTCTTGAAGAATGAAGAAAAGCGTACCTGAGGAATGTCGGTATCAATTCTTCTCAAAAAGTTATGTTAGTTGATTTCTCGAGAAGTCAAGAAGTCCAAATGCTTCTCGAAACATTTAAGGTGTTCTTTCGAAAAATATATGTAATTTTACGAGAAAAGTTTTGAGAAATCTAGTAAGTTCTCGAGAAATACATTAAGTTTTCGAGAAATCCATTAATTTTTCGAGAAATCAAGTTCTAAGCTTGAATTTATCTGAAGGTTTGCTGAGTAAGAGTTCTCTCGGAATTTTCTGAGTGGCTGATTGTCGAATCTTCTCTTTACTTTAAATATGAACTTTTCAGGACTCCTTGTTAAGCATACCAAGTTCTGTCTTGAAGAAGGAGAACTTATCCTTGTCCAGCAGCTTCATGAAGATATCTACAACTTGCCTATCTGTTGGAACATTTTGGAGGTTGATGTCCCTATTCTCCACATGCTCTCAGATTAAATGACATCTAAATTCGATGTGCTTTGTCCGACTGTGAGAAACTTGATTGTTGGCAATTGCTATAGCACTGGAGGAGTCACAAAACATGGGGATGTCTCTGAACTTCAAGTTATAGTCTTCAAATTGATTCTTTATCTACAGAAGTTGTGCACAACAACTGCCTCAAGGAATATATTTTGACTCGGTGGTTGAGATTGCAATACAATTATGTTTCTTGCTGCTCTAAGATATGAGCCTTCTTCCTCAAAATTTGTAAGTCACGGAAGTGCTCTTTCTGTCGTCTTTGCTACCAGTAAATTCTGCATTTGAAAATACAATTAGTTCACTATCATTACTTCTTGGGTACAATAAGCCAATATTTGGTGTTCCTTTAAGGTATCTCTGTAACACCTCTACCCGTCACGTAGGATATAATAGAGGGTCCATCCGGAGCCCCACACCATATTCCACAAACAGGCGGAGACGTAACTAAATAATATCAAGAACCATCGCACCCTAACAAAGAGCATTCTAGCGGAACCTTCAGGGTTGAAAACTTGAACTCAACAATAAAAGAAATGTCCACTTCTACTAAATAGGAATGTATACAAATAAATACACAAGGTACACAGCCTTATGGCTTTTACAAGTTTCTCTTAACATAAGGTGTTGTTTACAAACATCGGCACATAGGCCGGCCACAAATGAACAAGTGTGAACAAAATAAGGCCTACGAGGGCAGCAACGTAGCTTGGGCTTCAGCCCGCTAAGTCTCGCTTGGACCAGCACCACCTACACCTTCAAGAACCAATCCACCAACCGGGGGCAAACAGGGCAACGATCAGCATTCAGCTGACCAATTATAACCACCCTGCCCATGACACGGGGAAGCGGAATTCCTTCCCTGCATAGCATTTACATCACATATATTTATATTCACCCACCAAGGCAATACATATCACAAATGCGGCACGACGGCCCGACATTCCGTGCACTAGGGGCACATTCTGGTGTACCGGAAACACCAGATCCCACCACCGTTGAGAGGTCCCAGACATGACGGTCCAATTTGAGCATTCCTAGTCTCATCGGCACGCAAGCCATTGACTCTCGCTATGTGATCCTAACAGGGCCTTAAGAACCCAAGGATAGACAACCATAACGTGGGTACGGATCCACCTTTCCCGTTGCTCAAAATCGTCAGACTCAAGACTAGACTGACGCGGGTATGGCTTCACTTTGCCCGTTCGCCACCAAGGCATTTCCTTTAGTTGCTGCTCAATGGCTCAACTTCATACCACATGGCACTCACGACCACAAGAGTTGAACCCAACTCTCCCAATTTCCTGGATTTCGTCCAGTACTTCCTGCGGCACCAAGCTACGGGCATCCACCCCAGATTTCATGCACACAAGTAATAAACACGGAGTCTTCTCTGATGTGCACAAAAGCATCACAAATCCAGACCAACAAGTCCAGATGGGATTCACACAGCATGCCTAACCGTACTCACACTTCCGGTTATAATGTATACAATAAGGGACGAACCGCCAACCTAAGGGAATCACTTCGTCATCCACCTTTTTGGTGGAGGATTCCTATGCAAATGCAGGAAAGAAGGACTTCACTTGTCCAAGAAAGAAATCGTTACCCTTGGAAGACGCTTCGGATCCATAGGGAGAAAAGTAAACGGATGAAAGTTCTCACAACAACCTTGCCTTCACAAATCCGAACTCGGCTCACGATTTGAACCACCGTAGCACCACCGGCGGCCGGAATCCTCTTCTTCTTCTTCCTCCTCTTGCTCTCCCCTCTCTCTTACTTTTAGAAAGAGAATGATGAGATGAGAATGAGAAATAAATCCTCCATTCCTAACCTTATCAAGCCAGGTAGAAACCAGGGCCATTGGATCTCCATTAAAGAAAACGAACGGCTCAGAATCGCTCTCAAAATACATTTCTGGACTGAACACGTGTGTTGTGACACACCCGTGTCACAGGCTGTGTTCCTGAAGCGGCGCATAACCGACTCAAGTCAAACCAGAACACGGTTAGCGACATGCCCGTGTAGCCAACTGACAAGCCCGTGTCGAGGGGCGTGTCCCCCCATAGAGACGGAATTAGCCAAACTCCCGAGAAGCACATGGGCACTAGACACGCCTGTGTCATATTTTGACAGGACCGTGTCATAGTTGACACGCCTTGGCTCCAGGCCGTGTCCTCCTCGGACATATTCTGGCCCTCACTTGAGCAAGACACGCCCTGGGACACGCCCGTGTCCCAGGCCGTATCGCCCCTCAACGATCGTCGACTACAGATATCGCATCGTCACAAAGAAGGACACGCCCTTGGACATGCCCGTGTCCCAGGCCGTGTATACTAGATACGCCATGAGACATGCCCGTGTCCCAAGACGTGTCGCCCAGCCTGAACCTCAAATTTTGCTTTTGAGATTTTTGGGGTGTTACAACCCTCCCCTCCTTACAATAAATTTCGTCCCAAAATTTGGACACGGTAAGGAAGTGCAAGCATTACACAACATGTGATACTTTACATATAAGATTCAACAAAATACAGACGAGCCAACAGTTTACATAAATAACTTGGGAAATTCAGTTCGCATGGTCTGCTCCTGCTCCCATGTTAGTTCTTCTCGGCCACAATTGTCCCACCGGAATTTGACCATCCCGATTGTCTTGCTCCGCAACTGCTTCTTGGCTCGATCCTCAATCAAATGGGTCTAACCTTCGTCATTAGCCCATACTAAACGGC
The DNA here is from genome assembly GCA_039513925.1 of Platanthera zijinensis. NCBI lineage: Eukaryota > Viridiplantae > Streptophyta > Magnoliopsida > Asparagales > Orchidaceae > Platanthera > Platanthera zijinensis. The sequence continues at coordinate 36,979,934 of CM077098.1, forward strand.
ACTCGGTCACTCTCAATTACTTGAGCTGGATCCTTGATCGCTTTCTACAATACCGAGACATGAAGCACATCATGTAAACTACTGAGCTCATGCAAAAGTGCTAACCGATAGGCGGCTTCACCAATACGTTCGACCACTTCAAACGGTCCTAGATACCTCGGGCTCATCTTTTTCATACGCCGTATCCTAACACGCCTTTGAATGGTTTGATTTTCAAGTATACCCAATAGCCCACCGAAAACTCCACGTTTCGGTGCTTGGCATTGTAATACTTAGCTTGCCTGTCTTGAGCCACCATCAGTATTTTGCGTATCAACCGTATAATTAAGTTGGCATCATTTAACTCTATTCGCCAGTACAAATTCGTTTCGCCAGTCTCCGCCCAAGCCAAAGGTGTATGGAATTTCCTGCCATATAAAGCCTCAAAGGTTGCCATCTGGATACTAGCTTGGTAGCTGTTGTTGTAGGCAAATTCAACCACACCAAGATGATCTTCCCAATTCTTCCTGAAATCCAGCACACACATTCGATGCATATCCTCCAACATCTTGTTGGTCCTCTCTGTCTTACAATCCGTTTGAGGACGGAAGGTCGTGCTGAAATGTAATTTCATACCCAACTGTTCGTGGACTAATCTCCAATCACCCGAAGTGAAACGCCCATCTCGATCACTAACGATGCTACGGGGCACACTGTGTAATCGTACAATAGTATCCACGTACAGTTTTGCCAACTTCTCAACTGAATCGTCCCTACGATTCGGGATGAAGTGTGACACCTTAGTTAACCAGTCCACAATCACCCATACCGCATCATTTCCACGTTGTGATCTCGGCAATCCATGCATAAAGTCCATGGAAAGATCATCAAATTTCCACACAGGGTTAGTCAATGACTTCAGCAAACCACCCGGTTTTTGGCATTCTGCCTTTACCAAAGCACATGTTTGACACTTAGCAACATAGTGTGTTATGTCCTTCATTCCAGGCCACCAGAACGACTTCTTCATATCTTTATACATCTTCATGCTCCCGGGGTGAATCAAATATTTGGTTAAGTGGCCTTCATACATCACCTCTTCACAAATCTTACCCCTATCTAGGATACACAAACAACCGTCCTTCCGAAAAATACCGTCATTAAACGAAAATCTAGATTCCTCACTTTGCGCTGCATAGCATTGTAGACTTTCATCAAGTTCTGTTGCTTGCCAAACTCTGTCCACCAGGTCATACTGTACCTCCGTCAAGTATAAGCACGCATCTGTAGTGGCATTCCTTTCAACACAAGAAATATTTAAAGCCTCCAGTTCTCGAAGTAGGCTTTCATCTTGCCTTAGAAGCCAACTTGCCCTTGCCGGAGTCCGACGACTCAAGGCATCCGCGACTACATTCCCTTTACCAGGAGTATAATTAATCTGGAAGGTGTAGTCACCAAGAAACTCCATCCACCTTCTCTGTCGCATATTAAGATCTTTCTGATCCAACAAATATTTCAGGCTCTTATGGTCCGTGAATATATCAACTTTCACGCCATATAGATAATGACGCCACAGTTTAAGTGCAAATATCACTGCCGCCAATTCCAAATCATGGATGGGGTAATTCCGTTCATGCACCTTCAACTGGAGTGAGACATAAGCTATCACTTTTCCAAATTATAAAAGAACGCAGCCTAAGCCGTTCCCTAATGCATCACTATAGACCTCAAAGCTGTCTTGACCATATGGCGATGTCAAGATTGGTGTCGCAGTCAAATGACTCTTTAGCCCTTCAAAAGCTCGTGAGCACTCCAGCGTCCAAACGAACTTCTGATCCTTCCTCGTCAGTGTGGTGAGAGGAAAAGCTATCCTCGAGAAATTCTCTTCGAAGCGCCTGTAGTAGCCCACAAGCCCAAGAAAACTCCTGACTTCTGCTACTCAAGAAAGAACATGCCACTCCCGTATAGAAACTATCATAGAAGGATCCACCGCAATGCCCTCTCCACTAACCACATGGCCAAGGAAAGCCACTAACGATAGCCAAAACTCACACTTAGAGAACTTGGCGTAGAGTTTATTCTTCCTCAGGGTGTGCAACACCATCCACAAGTGATTTGCATGATTTTATTCAGATTGGGAGTATACGAGGATAACGTCAATAAAGACGATCACAAAGAGATCCAAGTATTCCCTAAACGTTCGATGCATCAAATCCATGAATACCGATGGAGCATTAGACAGCCAAACGGGATTATCGTGAACTAATAGTGACCATAGCGTGTTCCAAATGCTGTTTTGGGTATATCACTTTCACGAACTCTCAAGTGATAGTAGCCTGACTTCAAATCCAACTTGGAGTATACAGTCGAGCCAACTAACTGATCAAACAAGTCGTCAATCCGTGGAATTGGATACTTGTTCTTTTCTGTTAGTTTGTTCAGTTCTCCATAGTTAATACATAGACGCAAGCTGCCGTCCTTCTTTTTCATAAAGAGAACTTGTGCGCACCAAGGCGATTGACTTGGGCATTTATAGCCTTGCTCTAGCAATTCTTGCAACTGAACCTTTAGTTCCGCCATCTCCTTTTGCGCTACTCAATAAGGGGAGCGGGCCACAGGTTTCGCACCTGTCACCAGCTCGATAGCGAAGTCAATTTCCCTTTGGGGTGGTAACCACAGAAGGTCTTTTGGAAACACATCAGCGTATTCTGATACAATCGGCACCTCACTTACACTGGCCTTTTGCTCCACCGCCTCACGGAGTGTGAAGAATAACTCTGCACCCTTCCGAACTGCCTTAATGACTTGGATAGCAGATATCAATACCCAACTCGCCCCTCGCATACCACTTAACTTGGCCTCTTGTTCAGTATTTTTCCCCAGTGTAACCTCTTTTGAAGTGCAATCTATACAAGCATGCTGCTCTGAAAGCCAGTCCATACCAAAGATTATATCAAACTCTGATATCGGCAATACTAATGTTTCTACCTTGAAATTCCGACTCCCTATCTTGACCTCAACACAACAAGACTTATCTGCACACATCAAATATCTGTTAGGTAGTAACAACTTCAGACTGTCTGTCGTAGTATGTATAGGCACCCCGATTCGCAAGATGAAATCTTCCGACAGAAACGAATGTGAAGCACCTGTATCGAACAGTGCTCGTGATGTACAGTCCCATATAAGGACAAAACCTATAACACCAAGATTAAAACAAGCACAGCACACAGCATAAAATAAAATTAAAACTGCGCACCTGTGACGACATCGGCCTGCTTAATGGCCTCCTGTTGCCCAATGTTGAAGACACGGGGCTGCGTGTGCGATGCAGAAGACTCCACCACAGTCTTCCCTTTCTCCGCATAAGACACTCCCGTCTTCTTTTCACCCTTTAGAGGGCCAACTCGGCAATCACGTGTGAAGTGTCCCAACTTGCCACACGTAAAACAAGCGCGAGATCCATACCCATATGATGCCTCCGTCACAGTCATTGAAGGAGCTTGTCCAGTAGATTTGGACTTCTTATTCCATCTCCTTAAGTACCCGGACTTCTCGGGATGCGGCGGCTAGAACTCCATCTTTGTCACAGCCAAGTTCCCTTTGCTTTGCCCTCCTTTCATATCCTTTTCCAAAGACTAAGCTGTACAGGCCAATGCTTGGAATCCCTGATTCACAGAACTTGAGAGCAAATACCGCAGCTCATCTCGTAGTCCCCCATAGAACTGACGTGTCTTAGCTCCTCTTCGGCGAAGATATTGACCGCATACAGTCCCAACCGTGTAAACTCATGCAGATACTCATCCATATTATTCTCCCATTGAGTTAAATGTTGGAACTCCAACTCCATGGAAATTCTTTGCTGCATTGGTAGATGCTTTGCTAAAAACAATCGAGAGAACTCTTCAATCGAGACTCCCGTCAAATGCCTGCCCGCCAAGTGATGCAGTTCTACCTCGTCCCACCACAACCGAGCCTCTCCCTCAAGAAGGAAAGTGGTTAGTGTGACTTTCTGTTCCTCCTCTACTCTGATAGCTATCAAGAGTCTCTTAATCCTTGAGAGCGAATCCTCCGCTTGGGCTGGGGAACCCGCCCTAGTATATTGAGGAGGATTGAAGCTCATGAGCAGCTTCAATTGTTGATTTGCCGCCCGCGGATCAACTACAGCTTCCACTGGTTCTTGCCTTATCTCAGTATGCATTGGCACCACTGCAGGCCGAGCCTACCCAGCTTGCTGAGCATTCATAACTGCAAACACTATCTACGTAATCAAACAGATAGTTTCAGCAGATGGAGGAGGTGTAGGCACCTCAGCCGGTGCTGCACTTTCAACAGAATGATGAGGTTCCGACTGACCCACAACACTTCTACTCACCTATATGTGTAGAAAAACAATTTAGCGACTAAACAAACGGCAAACATACAAAATGAACACACAGGTTCAACAAACAAGTGTATTTACATTCCTAAGTGGACATTCTTGAGTTCAATTTATGTGTTATAACGGCAGCACTTACCCGTGCTCGCCACCCCTCAAAAGAATTCGTCCACGAATTCGGAAGAGATCGACCAACAAGCTGATACAAAATTATAACACCTCTACCCGTCACGTAGGATATAATAAAGGGTTCGGCTAGGTGCCCCACACCATATTCCACAAACAGGCGGAGAAGTCACTAAATAATATCAAGAACCATCGCACTTAAACATGGAGCATTCTAGCGGAAGCTTCAGGGTTGAAAACTTGAACTCAACCAAAACAGAAATGTCCACTTCTACAAAATAGGAATGTATACAACTAAATACACAAGGTACACATGCTTATGGCTTTTACAAGTTTCACTTAACATAAGGTATGGTTTACAAACATCGGCACGCAGGCCGACCACACATGAACAAGAGTAAACAAAACAAGGCCTTCGAGGGTAGCAGCGCATCTTGGGCTTCAGCCCGCTAAGTCCCACTTGGTCCAGCACCACTTACACCTTCAAGAACCAATCCACCAATCGATGGAAAACAGGGCAACGGTCAGCATTCAGCTGACTAATTATAATGACCCTGCCCCGGGCATGGGGCAGCGGAATTCCTTCCCTACATAGCATTTTACATCACATACATATATATTCAGGCACAAGGCAATACATATCACAAATACCGGCATGACGGCCCGACATTCTGTGCACTCAGGGAACATTCTAGTGTACCGGAAAGACCGGATCCCACCACCGTTCAGAGGTCCCAGACATGACGGTCTAATTTGAGCATTCCTAGTCTGATCGGCACGCAAGCCATCGACTCTCGCTATGTGATCCTAATAGGGCCTTAAGCACCGAAGGTTAGACAACCATAATACGGGTACGGATCCACCTTTCCCGTTGCTCAAAATCATTAGACTCAAGACTTGATTGAGGCGAGTACGGCCTCACTTTGCCCGTTTGCCACCAAGGCATTTCCTCCAATTGCAGCCCAACGGCTCAACTTCATACCACATTGCACTCACGACCACAAGAGTTGAACCTAACTCTCATAATTTCCTGGACTTCCTCCAGTACTTCCTGCGGAACCAAGCCACAGGCATCCACCACAGATTTCATGCACTCAAGTAATAAACACTGAGACTTCTACGATGTGTAAACAAGCATCACCAATCCAGACCAACATGTCTAGATGGGCTTCACACAGTATGCCTAACCGTACCCACACTTCCGGTTTTATTGCAATACAATAAGGGATGAACCGCCGACCCAAGGGAATCACTTCGCCATCCAACTTTTTGGTGGAGGATTCCTATGCAAATGAAGGAAAGAAGGACTTCACTTGTCCAAGAAGGAAATCGTTACCCTTGGAAGATGCTTCAGATCCATGGGGAGAAAAGTAAACGGATGAAAGTTCTCGCAGCAGCCTTACCTTCAAAAATCCGAACACGGTTCGTGATTTGAACCACCATAGCACCACCAGCGGCCGAAATCCTCTTCTTCTTCCTCCTCTTGCTCTCCCCTCTTTCTTACTTTTAGAAAGAGAATGATGAGATGAGAATGAGAAATAAATCCTATATTCCTGACCTTATCAAGCCAGGTAGAAACCAGGGCCATTGGATCTCCATCAAAGAAAACGAACAGCTCAGAATCGCTCTCAAAATACATTTCTTGGACTGAACACGGGTTGTGACACGCCCGTGTCACAGGCCGTGTTCCTGAAGCGGCGCATAACCGACTCAAGTCAAACTAGAACACGGTTAGCGACACGCCCGTGTCGCCAACTAACACGCCAGTGTCGAGGAGCGCGTCCCCCACATCGAGACGGAATTAGCCAAACTCCCGAGAAGCACACGGGCACTAGACATGCCCGTGTACCATTTTGACACGCCCGTGTCATAGTTGACATGCCTGGGATCCAGACCGTGTCCTCCTTGGACACATTCTGACCCTCACCTGGGCAAGACACGCCCTGGGACATGCCTGTGTCCCAGGCCGTGTTGCCCCTCAACGATCGTCGACTGCAGATCTCGCATCGACACAGAGAAGGATATGCCCTGGGAATCTCCCGTGTCCCAAGCCGTGTACACTGGACACGCCCGGGTCCCAGGCCGTGTCGCCCAGCCTTATCCTCAAATTTAGCTTTTGAGATTTTTGGGGTTCTACAATCTCAAAATCTGCTTTGCGGCTATGTAGTGAGATTCCTTAGAGTTTGTCTAATATCTAGAACACACACATGTAGAAAATATTATGTCAGGCCTGCTAGCAGTAAGATAGAGCAAGGATCCAATTATGCTTCTATACTTGGCTTCATCAAAATGTTTCCTTTTATCATCCTTTTCTAGAGACATAGCTAAAACCATTGGAGTCCTCATCGCGGTTGCATTCTCCAGTCCGAATTTCTTTAGCAACTCCTTGGTGAACTTCATCTGAGAGATGAAAATTCCATCTTTAGATTGCTTAACCTGAAGTCCTAAGAAATACTTCAGCTCACCGATACTGCTCTTTTCAAACTTCCCTTGCATAAGTTTTAAAAACTTCTTGCAAAGGTTGTCATCAGTAGAGCCAAAGATAATATCGTCGACATAGATTTGCACTAGCAAAATCTTGCCTTTTACTTCCCTAAGAAATAATGTCTTATCTATATTTCCCACTGTGAACTTATTCTTAAGAAGAAAGTTAGACAGCGTTTCATACCAAGCTCGTGGAGCTTGTTTTAAACCATATAATGCTTTAAATAATAAATAAGCATAATCGTGATGGTTAGGATCAATAAAACATGGGGTTTGTTCCACAAACACTTCTTCCTTTATTTTATCATTGAGGAAGGATGGCTTCACGTCCATTTGATAGACAATGAATCCCATGCGAGCAGCAAATACGAGGAACTACCCGATTGTTCGAGTCTTGCCACTAGAGCATACGTCTGATCAAAATCGATCCCTTCTTCTTATCTATATCTCTTAGCTACATGTCTGGCTTTATTTTTGATGATGGTTTCATCTTCATCCAACTTATTCCTGTAGACCCGCTTTGTTCCAATTACATTTTACTTTTGGGTCTTGGTACAAGCTTCCAGACTTGGTAGCACTTGAACTGATTGAGTTCTTCTTCCATTGCAACTATCCAAGATGCATCTTCATTTTATTCTTCAAATTTCTTTGGTTCAACCTGCGAGAGAAAACTCAAATGCATATTTTCATTAGTAGTACCTCTTCTAGTTCTTACAGCATCACGAGGATTTCCTATGATTTGACCAACCGGATGATCCGTCAAGTGTCTGAGATTAAGGTTCCTTACATCGAGAGCTTCTTATATTTCTGGTTATCTTCCTCAACTTGGATAACTTCTTCATCTTGGTCATCTTTCTCTCCAATTGAGGTTGAAGGAGTGATCTTAATAAACTTTTGAGCATTTTCTTCAACTGTCTCATCCAAGCTTAACTCTTTTAGCCTTGAACATGCATCTTCAACGAAAACACTGGAAGAATTTCTTTGTAGCATGCTAGTCTCATCAAATATAATGTTAATAGATTCTTCTACCACAAGAATTTTCTTATTAAAAATTCTATAAGCCTTACTATGGCTACTATAGCCTACAAAAATACCTTCAAACATTTTTCTCCAAACTTTGTACTATGATATTTCCCATTATTAAGTACATAGAATTTGCTGCCAAAGATCCCGAAGTAGGACACAGTCGGTCTCCTGCCTTTTAGTAGCTCATAGGGAGTCTTACAATGACTCTTGTTGATCAATGCCCTATTTTGCACGTGTCAAGCTGTATTGATGGCCTCAGCCCAGAAGTACTCTGGTAGAGAGGAGTCAGTTAGCATTGTAGTACATGCCTCAATAAGTGTTCTTTTCCTTCTCTATGCAACTCCATTTTGTTGTGGAGTACGTGGGGAGGAAAACTCATGAAAGATACTTAGACTTCCACAGAATTCTGTCATAGCACCAAATACGAATTCTGTTCTATGTTCACTTCTGATTTTGACCACTGAACGGTTTAATTCGTTCTTAATTTCCCGGACAAAATTATTGAACACATCAAAGGTATCTGACTTTTTTTAGAAAGAAAACCCAAGTAAAACGTGAATGATCATCAACAATTACAACCGTGTATGACTTACCACCTAAGCTACGAACTTGCATTGGACCGAATAAGTCCATATACAGTAAATACAAGCAACTTGAGGAATATCTATCAATAATACCCTTAAAGGTATCCCTTGTCTGCTTGCCAATTTAGCATGTGTGACATGGAATCTCTTTAATGCACTTAATAGTCGGTGCATCATGTACCAGGTCTTGAGAAAATAATATATTAATAATTTTGAAATTAATGTGTGTTAGTCTCTTGTGCCATTAGTCACTAAGAGATGCACTCTCTTTTGCAATAAAACACATTGGGGTAGAAGTGTCTAAACATAGAAAATTAAGACAAAAACTATTTCGACTCCTAGTTCCTATTAATATCGTCACCATAGTAGAGGCCGATTTTATCAGAAACTGATACTCAAAGAAAATAATAATGAAGCCTTTATCACATGACTTACTTATGCTAATCAGATTATGTTCTAATACTTTATCATAAGCCACATCAGTGAATGATACTACACTATTAGAAATCATATTGTAGCCTTTTGTAATTCCATAGTCAGAGCCACGAAAGATAACCTTTGTACCGTCTTTTACTGGAGTATAATTTTGAAGTAAACTTTTTGTCCAGGTCATATTTCAAGAGCATCCACTGTCCAAATACCAGATAGGCGTTTTGTTGGCCTTTTGACATACCTACAATCATAGATCATTTTACCTTAGGAACCCAATAAGATTTGGATCCTTGGTTCCTTATTAGCATACTCCCCCTACGAGTGTTAATACAACGAGTGGTCTGTCTCGTATGATTAACTTGAGGAGTTTTAATATTTCTGGGATTAAACCAGCAATCCACAGGAAAGTGACCAACTTTGCCGCAGCACCAGTAGTCAAACCTGTTGTATCTTTTCCAGGTGCCCCTCTTGACCTTTTGAACATGTGGTCTAGCAGGGGCGGTTGACTTGGAGGTATAAGCCTCATTATGATAGAAATCACATGGATTCTTCTTCTCAAGTGGCTTTTGAACAACGGGTTTCACTATTGGAGCTTTCTTATCATTAGGACCATGAACATAGGGAGCATAGCTCTGTAGAGTGATCTCTTCATAAGGTGCCTTGAAGACACTTGAATCGAAGTTTCAGAGATGAGTCCACCCCTTATAGTCTTTGACAGGTTCAAACTTAATTGGTCTTGTCAAGTGACTATAGGAGCTCTCAAAATCAAATTCGTTATATGGAAAAATAACCTTCTTAAACGTAGTCTGAATGAGAGGCCCCTTCCCTTTCTCTTCAGCGGTTGCTTTTGTAGCAGCCATATTTTTCCTTTTAGCCTTGGCCCTACTGGAAGGTTTACTAGGAGTAGCCAGTTGACCTAAGCTAGCTCCTTCAGCCTGAGCAAAGAATTCAGCATCAAGAGGAAGGATTGTCTTGGGCTTGGAGAAACTTTCAACAAGTCTCTTTTTAGCGGCAAGCTGTCCTTCCAACTTCTCGATGATTTTATCTTTTAGGTTAAGGAGCTCGTGTGAACTATTGTTGTCATCCTCTAGGGCATGGAGTTCCTCTCTGAGTGAGATCATTCTTGCGTCTTCCTCCATCAGAGTGATCTCCTCAGCCTTAAGAGATTTGATCTCCTTGCTTGAGTTATAACAACTATTCTACACTGGTCATAGATCTTGATCAGCTCTTTATACTGAGCCATGAGTTATAATTCATCATCTGAGGAATAGTCCTCATGAACATCATCTAGAGCATCAGACTCTGAAAGAATGGTGTGAGAATTTACCTCCCCATGAAATTGGGGGTCAGCTTCTTCTCTGTCGGAGTGAGCCATGAGCCCGAAGTAGGCTTCTTCATCGTCACTTGACTTAGATGAGTCAGTGTCACTGAAGCTCTTCTACTTCTTTGCCATGAAGCTCTTTTCTTTCTTTTTTCCGTGGGAGGACTCATGCTCTTCTCTTCTCACACCCTCCTTCTTCTTATGAGGGCAGTCGACAATCACGTGACCTGGCTTATTACAGTAATAGCACACAATGCCAGTAGAATTATGTTTGTTCTGCTTAGATTTATACTTATCATTTGTGTAATGTTTCTTTGATGATCACCATTGTGATGTGATCTTCTATATGAGGAGTCTTTGTCTCTCATCTGTTTCTTCTTACTGAGAAACTTCTTGAACTGTCTGGAGAGAAGAGAGAATTCTTCAGCAGATAACTCTGATCCCGAGGTGCTTGGCTCTGAGCCTTCTTCTTCACTTTCTTCTTGATTGGGAGAAAGAGATGCTGATTTAGCCTTTCTTGAGCTATCTACCTTCAATACAACAGACTTCTCCTTTGATGAATATTTACTGCCCTCTTCTTCAGCTTTTTGGAGTTTATTTGAAGCTCATAGGACATAAGCTTCTCAAAGAGGTTCTGGGGGTCAGTATCAGCCAGTCTCCCAAAATCCCTGATAGCACAAATCTTATTATCCAATTCCTTCGTTAAGGATCTTAGGAACTTATCATTTAGTTCTCAATTTGTGAAAACCAGATTGTAGTTCTTCAGGCCATTGATGATCTTGAAGAAGTTCTCATATGTATCAGCTATTGTGTCCTTGGGGCCTTGCTTAAAGGCCTCATACTTCTGGTTAAGAAGGGATCTTCTATCATCCCTTACTTCTTCTATGCCTTCCATCAGGATAATCAGAGACTGCCATATTTCCTTGGCAGATTGGCAGTGTATTAGGTTATGCAACATTGAATCATCGACTGCACTTGCGATGATATTCTTTGCTTTCTTGTCTAGAAAGACAAGGGCAATCTCATCTTTGTAGAGATCCATTAGTTTCTTCGGTACCTTCGTAGATGGATCGATGGTGGAATCTATCATGGGAACATGAGGGCCTTCTTCCACTATCATGAATATGTGGGGATCAACAACTTCCATGAAGAATCTGACTCACTTTCCACATCAAAAAGTTAGCCTTGGATCACACTGGAAGCTTTGTAACGTCCTTGGATCTGTCTATGTTAGATAATCTCTACGACAATTAGAAGTAGATATGTTCAAGGTGCGAACCTTTTTGTGAACAACCTGGCTCTGATACCAATTGAAGTATCTAGTTGCCTACCTAAATCACCTATAGGGGGTGAATAGGTGAGTTCAGCGTCTTTTACAGAATAAAAACTTGAGAGTAATCGACATAGAAAATAACCAAGCATAACCTAGACGACACAAGGAATTTATGTGGTTCCCCAATCTTGGGTATGTCCACTTCCCACCTCTCCTATTTAGCACTACGGATAGACATGGTTACTTCACTAAATCTAGGATTGCAATAATCCTACAACTCGGAGCAACGCTCCTACAACTCGGAGATAACACACTCCTACAAACTCGGAGAACAAAGCTCCTACAAACTCGGAGAACAAAGCTCCTACAAATTCAGAGAAAAAATATCCTACAAGAGTTAAAATAATTATTACAACAACAATAAAAACTTTATACTTTCATATCTGAAATCTTCAAGTTTCTTCCTTCTTGAAAACAGAAAAAATCTGTGAAGAAGTTGAGGAAGAAATCCCGAGAAAACTTTGATCTAAAATTCTTAGGACCCTACACGATCAAGTAGATGTTTGAATAACTTGAATCTATGATCTGTCGAATCTTTTCTTCTTGGAATTGCTGGATCGAGAGAGGAGAGATAGAGAAGAATGACGATGACGGCACGGCTTCTCCCGGTTTGAAAATTACGATGCGATTCTGAAATGTTATTGTTAGGGTTAGTGATTCCTCTGAAAGGACTTCATATAAAACCACGTCTAATGGTCTGAAATCATTAAGGAAGGATCCACGTGGACCAATCATGATGAACTTAGGTTATTTCAAAATCCCGTCAGACGGTTTAAAAAGAATTTTTCTACAACCCTATTTCTCAAGAAGACATATGATTTCTCGAGAAGGACTTGCTTTCTCGAGAAATGGCATAGCCTTCTCGAGAAAATACATAACCAAAATTCTTTGAACTGAATAACTAATTTCTCGAGAAGGGGCTTGATGTCTCGAGAAAAGTACTTAGCTTCTCGAGAAACAATTTTGACTTCTCGAGAACTGCTTAGCTTTCTCGAGAACTATACTTGGCTTCTAGAGAATTCTTCAGGTCATTCTCGAGAAAAAGACTTAAAGATTGTTTCTGAGAATTTTAAGAGAAGTCTTAAGGTTTCTCAAGAACAGCTTTGCTTTCTCGAGAACTATACTTAGACTTCTCGAGAAATTCAGTTCATCTTCTAAAGAAAGGCACTTAGTAAATTTTTCTCTGAAAAACTAATTCTTCTTTGTTGAAAACCAGCAACCCTTCCTTTCTTCTATTGCTTTAGTACTTTAAAATGAAGTGCATCCCAATAGAGAGGTTACACATGAGTCAACACCATGGGTCACACAATGAGGGATTACATTGCATGGTCCTGTGTTTAGTGACTCATTGTAAACTGGCATTGGTCTACACTTAGCAGTAATGACCTGCAAGCACACAACTAAAGAATAACATCAAATACATAATTAATTCAACTTAGTTCAAGAGTTACTTCACACAAATCTAGATTATTGTTGATACAATATCCAACAATGGATAAAACACTTTTCACTAAAACACATAAGGAAAAACTGCTTATTTTCCAGATTTATGTGGATGATATTATATTTGGGTCAACATACTCTGGATTATGCAAAAAGTTTGCTGACTTTATACAATCCGAGTTTGAAATGAGTAGCATGGGAGATTTATCCTTCATCCTTGGTTTACAAAATAAAGTGATGAAGGTATCTTCATTTCTCAATCTAAATACAATTAGGAATTTATTAGTAAATTTGGTATGGAAACCGCCACTATTATAAAAACTCCCATGGATACTAATGTTGTTTTAGAAAAGGATGTATCAGGTAAATCTGTAGACCAAAAAATATATAGAGCAATCATTGTCACACTTCTTTATCTAACGGCAAGCAGACCTAAAAAATGTTTGTTACTGGTGTCTGTGCAAAGTTGTAGGTTGATCCTAAAGAATCAAATCTTAGTTCTATAAAAAGAATCTTAAGATATCTTAAGGGTACACCTAAAATGGGATTGTGGTATCCAGCAGAATCAAAATTTGAACTATATTGTTAGTTTAATGCTGATAATGTAGGATGTAGATTGGATAGAAAAAGTACCTCGGGAACTTGTCGATTCTTAGGTGCTAGACTGATATCTTTGTTTAGTAAGAAGCAGACATCAGTCTCCACTTCTACAGCTGAATCAGAATATATTGCTGCTAGAAGCTATTATTTATAGATATTATGGATGCAGAATCAATTACTTAATTATAACTTTAATTTTTCTAATTCCACAATATTCTATAATATTTCAAGTGTTATCTCAATTGCATCAAATCCTGTCTTGCACAATAGGACAAAGCATATAGAGATAAATCATAACTTTCTTAGAGATAATGTTGAAAAAGGGAAATTTTTCGAGGAATATATGGCTTATGAAAATCAGAAGGCAGATATTTTCACTAATCCTCTTGATGAAACAAAGTACAACTACTTTATCAATGCTTTGGGCATGCTTGATAAAGCTCTGTAATCTTAAATGTCTTAATTTTAACTACAAATATTGCTGAGAAAAACCTACATAAGACTTAAATTTTTTAATCTGCACTCGACGTAACATCGAATAGAAATCGACGAAACGTCAAATTCTATTTGACGTAATGTCTAAGAGACGGTGTTTATGTAGAATATTGGATCCATTCTATGCAAATTCGATTTCATTCAACGCATGCGTCGATTACCATACTTATGTATATGTCGAAAAGAAATGAATGCTACGTCGAATAATAAAATTATTTATGCCCTAATTTCTCGACATATCGTCTATTTATCTCCAAACACTTCATCTTCCCCGCCGTATTTTCTATCTACTCTTTCTCTCCATTCATTCTTGTAATACTTGCAGTTATCTGGATAATACTCATAATCAAATATTCTCAATGATTACTGAGAAAGATTTGTTGGAGGTTCTTGTTCAAGCCCTAACACCATTGGTTACTGAATTTACAAAGAAATTCTTGCTTTTTAGAGATGAATGTAATGGTAAACTCTTAATACCCCAAAATCAGATAAATGAGATATCTAACTCTATGCAACTTCTTGATCAACAAGTTTATCAGAGTTAAATCCATGTTGAAGTCTTTAAATCATTCTTTAAAGATTTAAAGAAGGGGGAGAAAAATGAAGGCAGGGATGGCAGTATTCAAAACTCAAATTATGTTCGAACTGGTAATACAAATATTGAAGAGATTTCAAAAAGACCAAATGATTTTGAAGTTTCAAAAATGGACTATGAAAATGAAGAAGTTACTAAAAAACTAGATATGAGTACAACTCAAAATATAAGGGTTTTAGATAATATTATTTTAACTTCAGAATCAGATATGGTTAAGAAGTCTGCTATATAGAAAGAGAATCTATCATCTCCATTAACACAGATGATAACTACATAGAGGGAGAGTCTATCATTAGACTTAACCAAAAATATGCAAGGACAAAAAATACCAAAAGTTAGTAAGCTAGAATTTTTTCTTTTGAAATAATAAAAGAAAGAGATGAAGCTGAGTTCAAAGCATTTAAAGATGACCTAGCGACTAAGAAAAGGATTTTTATTGAAAAACTAAAAGCTAAGGGTTCAGGGAAAAGGTGTGTGTCTGATTTACCAATTATACTTCTAGAAATGAATTTTAATTATAGTGAATATACAAAGAAATATTCTAATGCTCAGATTGTGGTCACTACTGGACATAGTCACAAAAGAATAACAGGATTGGGTTATAATCAGGATACATATATTCCTTATGAGAATGGAAATCAAGGAATGGTATGCTTTGTAAAAGCATCAACCACTAAAGTATCTGTACCTAAAAATAAGCAAAAAGATATTTTTTTTCTGACAACTTATTGGAATCTATCAATGAACTATCTACAAGCATCTTAAGTAAAGGATATACACTTAATTCTGCTTTCCATAATGCAGAAGCATAAATTCAAAAGTTGTTCAATATCTACTAGAATATAGAAAGACATCTAGATAAAGCAAGATGATTTCATTTTGAATTTGTTGAAAAGATGTCAAAGAAATTATAAATTGCTCTTTCAACCTTTATTGCTGAGAAAGAAAAGAAGTAATACTGTATATTAACACCAAAGGATTTTTTAGTATATTCAGTTGCCTTATATCTATGTCCTTTATCATTTTTATCTATTATGAGTACACACTCAATCAAAATTTTATAGAATTTATTGATATACATTTACAAAATCACTTTTGAAGTTTTGTAAAATTTGTTAAGTTATAGGGGGAGATTTTTAGGAAAAACCCTTATGATTTAGCTTAATAAATTATGTTTATGATTTTATATCCTAGGTATATTACCCATGTTATATAGTAAGAGTAATTTTGTCTTACAAGTACTAGGGTGTTGGTGGATTAAATGACTATCAACCCGAACAGGAAAGTATACCTATCGAATTGTAGTACCAAGGTCGTATTTAAAACTCGGGGTCGTCAATTACTATTACTCACGCTTCTACTATTATCCTACCGTACGAATGATGGGTGTTTTGAGAATTTTTAAATTAAACTAAAGATAATAATAAGACAAAAACATCGGATAAAAAGATAGCATTCGATCAATGATTCGCCATGAAAAGAGATAAGGGTAAAAACATAGTTTTATAATTGCAAATCAAACTCGAACATGGCGGATCCGAAAATAAGAAATAATCTCGCTAGAGCATTAAATGTACTAACTTATAGTCGTTTTGACCGAAATCTCTTTACAAATCAAAAAGGCCTAAAGTTGCATTATCTAAGTGACCCGCACTATTGGATTTGACTCTAATCCAGAGGATTTACGTCGTCCTATATCTAGGATTGTGTATAACTCCTTCTTTCTTTGAGTGATCTTTCAAATCAACGAGTCTCTCAATTACTATGAAATGAGATCAAATGGCCTACTACCGTATACCGAAAATATGGAGTCGACACAAGAAAAAAAAGGATCGAGAATGATTTAGCAAAAATAAAACTAAGAAATAAAAGGAAATCTCATCTCATTTAATGGATCCTCATAATCGAATGCTAAAGGAAAATTAGCTACGCATAGTTAAGAAAGAAACCATGAAAATAAAAGAAAGTGAATTCATTTTCATTGATAAATAAAAGAGGAGTACACAATAATAAAGAGACAATACTATATCACCAATGAAAAATTACAATAATTAAAACTACTTAGCAACAAGAAAATAAGAAGGAAACTCTCTTGCACAAGCACTATACTTTCTCTCCAATGTCCAACCTTCCAATGCATGAGACATGGGTTCCTTTTATAGATGAGGGTGAAGGTTCTAGAATGAAGTGGAGATGAGAGGACACAAGGGGGTGGCCGACCATGTATGGTGGAGAAGATGCATGAATAACATTTAATGGGGGAGAGAAAAAAGGCCAAATGCATGAACTTTCATTTGGGAAAATAAAAAGGAACAAAAATAATTATAAGAGGGGGGATGGATGAGTTTAAATGAGAATGAGAGAGAGGGAAAGAGGGATGAATGAGAAATATGAATGGAGAGAAAATAATAAAGGGGAGAGAGGGGGTGGACGGCAAACATAAATAGAGAGGTACATGCATGCAAATTAATGATGGCTGTCATGTGGGATGCTACATGGGCTACATGGAGGGCTGGTTCTTTATGTGAGCTCGGGTAGCATCATCAATGAGTGTTGCACTAATAAGGCTACATCATGTAGGCTCGGGTTTGCTCTTAAGGGGGGGCTTGGGCTGCATGTGAGGTGGGCTGGCCGAGCTACAGGGTAGGGGCTGGCTTGGGCTACTT
This sequence comes from Platanthera zijinensis, assembly GCA_039513925.1. Classification (NCBI taxonomy): domain Eukaryota; kingdom Viridiplantae; phylum Streptophyta; class Magnoliopsida; order Asparagales; family Orchidaceae; genus Platanthera; species Platanthera zijinensis. The sequence continues at coordinate 36,997,396 of CM077098.1, forward strand.
CTTCAATGGCTCGGGTGGCACAATGGTGGCTGACTTGGGCTGCACTTGAATGGCTCAGACTGCATCATTTGGAGGAAAGCTTGGGCTGCACCATGTGGGCTGCATAGTGGCATCATGTAGGTGGCTTGCATTAAGGGGCTTAAACCTAAATAAATGAAATAAAATAAAATAAAAGTTATGTTAATTCTTAGGATAAAATAACACAGCATCATAAAGTAAAAATAACAAAACATCATAAAATAATAAAAACATAAAATAACAAAATTATAAAATAACAAAACATAAAAACTAAAATAATAAAAACGCACAATACAACATTACAAACAAACATAAAATAAAATATATTAAAACATATTTTTTTAAAAATACGATATTAAAACATAGCACACATAAAATAAATAAAAATAGTACCTAAACCTAGGGAATTTTAAACTAAACTAGCCCAAAAACCGATGACTAAACTAGTCATCAAAATCCCCCATGCGTAAGTATTTGCTTGCCCTAAAGCAAATGAAGTTAAAAACAAGGGAAGACAAGAAATAAAAGACAAGAAAGCAAAAAAAAATTTAAGTTTCATAATTAAGAAAAATAAAAATATGAAAAAATAAACTATCCTAATTTTTATGTTAACAACTAGTGGGGTGAGAAGTGCATAATAGAAAACTTGAAAATAGAGACCTAAAAATATCATTAGAACATAAGGAAGAATTGCACATTTCTAAATCCCTAAAACAAGGCATCCAAAATTTAAGGAAATTAGAAAAACAAAAGTAGAGGTTCTAAATAAACGATGCATTGAACGAACTACTAGGTTTTTAGAATAACGATTACCCCTTAATCACCTCAAGATAACCTCCAAAGAAATCCTTAAATGATGGTGGCCATAGGCTTGTACGTTCATACTCTCTCCACTACACAAGTCACGTTCTAAAGATCAAAAGGACTTTGAAAGTCCACCTAGTGCCAACTACCTTCACCTATGGGGGGGGGGAATAGGTGTCTTGAAGCGTTTTTGCGGAATTAAAACTATACCTGCACAAATAAACAAAACAACACAGCACATAAAGACACAGGCAATTTATAGTAGTTCCCCGATTTGGGTACATCCACTTTCCCTCTTCGACCTATCTCACAACAAGGGACGACTCGGTCACTTCACCAACCGGATTTAAATCCAATCCACACACTAACGGAAGGAACACTTACAAACGAAGGAGTCACCACTCCTCCACCACGGGTTGCACCCAACCCTTACAACGAGGAACCTACGTTCCATTACAACAAAAATAAAATGGAATGTATAAAATATACAAACTTCTTATGGAGGCTAGGTGTCCCTCTTCGTTCTATGACACGTTCTTGGCAAAGACGAAGAGTACACGACCTTAGCTCTCACTTAGAATGAATCTCCACGAAACCGGCAGTGGCAAGAAGAGTGGCGGCTTGGCGTTCGGGATCGGCGGCGGTAAGAAGTGCGGCGGCTGTGCTTTAGAGATCCAACCTTCGTAGCTATGCTGGCAAGGTCAACCAACGGTCTTCCTTGGATCAATCGTCTCGATCGATTCGGAAAGGGAAGGTATTCCCGATCTACAAACCAAGAGACAAAGGATCTCAAGAAGGACACATGAGACGCATTGCTTGGCAAAGCTTCTGTCGCCGGAAGATCAGGAGGTATCCACGATCAACGGCGGCGACAACTTCCCGAGCTGCGATGGCGGCGGCGGAAGAGAAATCCGCGATCTAGGTCACGACGCCAGCTCGGTTTTCTTTCTTGTGTATTCGTGCTTATTACTGTTCAAAATGCCGAAGTATTTATACAGTAGGTCATACAATAGACCGTTGTGGGCCCCACCAAAACAAGCCCTAGCTCCGGTTCAAAACAGCGCTAGAAACTTGGTCCGGTCTAGCGAGCACCAGAATTTCGCCTAAGGCAAATTCGGCAAGAATCATAGGTGATTCTCGACAAATCGGCGAGAATCACCTATGATTCTCGCCGAATTCTACTTAGCAGAATTCATGCTGAACAACTTGGCAAACTAGAGTGGATCGTCGATAGTCATCAATCATTCTCGACAAATCGTCGAGAATGCATAATCATTCTCGATGAATCGTCGAGAAACACTTGATTACTCTCGACGATTTTGACTTAGCGTGAGATTTGCACGAGCTGAGTCAGCCGGAGATAGTCGGCGAGAATCAGCCAGTGATTCTCGACGATTCGGCGAGAATCACTAGTGATTCTCGTCGAATCGGCGAGAATCACTTAGTGTTTCTCGTCGATTCTTACTTAGACGATATTTCGTCTTTCCACCCGTGAGCTGCTCTTTGGCCCATCCTTGCTCCTTGACTGCTCTTGATCTATCACAGCCCTGTACTTGTAAATAAGTACACTCCAATAGAGAGAGTACACGTAAGCCAACACACTGATCTGCTCAACGAGAGATTACGTTGCGCAGACCCGTGTATATTGACCTACTGCACCCTGACATTGGTGTGTACTTAGCGAGGAATAACTGCAAGCACAACTTGAAGACAAATGATCAAATACATTATCCATTCACCTTAGCTTGCTCAGGGGCTTCTTCAAATCAGGTACATTGTGGATACAATACCCAACAATCTCCCCCTATTTGAAGAAGCCTAAACCCTACAAGCTAAGGTGATTATACCGGCTGGAAGAGAACACAACTTTGAAAAATGAGTTGAAATTCCATACCATTATCTTTGGAGCATGCACCTTAGCACTTTAGCCGAGAGGGTAATCTCCCCCTTTTCGGCTTCTACAAATCTGGTACTGTAGCACTTGTCACCATGCTCCCCCCTCAGTTCATGCACCTGTGCTTACACTTGAGTTCCTAGCAGATGCTCCCCCTAGATGCACGAGCCTGGAGCTTCTGTAGTCTTCATTCCTCATAGTTTAGCATCCCCAGTTCAGTTTTGAAGAGACTGAACTTGGCCTCGTCTAGGGGCTTTGTGAAAATATCTGCAATCTGCTTATCTGTGGGGACATAGCAGAGAGAGATGTCCTTGTTTTCCACGTGCTCCCGAATGAAGTGGTAGCGCACTTCAATATGCTTCGTCCTGCTGTGCGATACCGGATTATTCGCAATGGCAATTGCATTGGAGGAGTCGCAGTACATTGGTACTTCCTTGAACTGAAGGTCATAGTCTGCTAACTGGTTTCTGATTTATAGTAGTTGTGCGCAACAGCTGCCTGCTGATATATACTCAGATTCAGCTGTGGAGGTTGCAACACAATTTTGCTTCTTACTATTCCATGATATAATCCTTCTTCCGAGGAATTGACACGTCCCGGAAGTGCTTTTCCAATCATCCCTACTTCTTGCAAAATCAGCATCTGAAAAGCCTATTAGCTCGACATCATTGTTTCTCGGGTACCACAAGCCAAGATTAGGTGTACCCTTAAGGTATCTAAGAATTTGCTTTGCAGCGACATAGTGAGATTCCTTAGTGTTCACCTGATATCTTGCACAAACGCATGTGGAGAACATAATATCCGGTTTACTTGCATTAAGGTAGAGCAGGGATCCAATAATGCTTCTGTATTTGGTTTCATCAAAAGGTTTCCCTTTCTCATCCTTATCCAGAGACATAGTGGATCCCATTGGAGTCCTCATAGAGGTTGCATTCTCCATTCCGAATTTCTTGAGGAGTTCATTTGTGAACTTCGTCTGAGAAATGAAAATTCCATCCTCAGACTGTTTTACTTGAAGTCCCAAGAAAAAATTTAGCTCTCCCATACTGCTCATTTTAAACTTTCCTTGTATAAGTTTAGAAAACTTTTTGCAAAGATTGTTATCCGTTGAGCCGAATATAATGTCATCAACATAGATTTGCACCAGCAAGATCTTGCCTTTGAATTCCCTAAGAAACAATGTCTTATCTATTTTTCCTCTAGAGAACTTGTTCTCAAGAAGAAAACTAGACAGAGTCTCAAACCAAGCTCGTAGAGCTTGTTTTAAGCCATATAGAGCTTTATTAAGAAAGTATACATTTTTAGGATAAGTAGGATTGACAAAACTTGGGGGTTGAGCGACGTATACTTCCTCTTTCAGGTCTCCATTCAAGAATGCCGATTTCACGTCCATCCGATAGACTGTGAATCCTTTGTGAGAGGCATATGCTAGAAACAGTCTTATTGCCTCGAGCCTTGCAACCAGCGTAAATGTTTGGTCGAAGTCGATCCCCTCCTCCTATCTGTATCCTTGAGCCACCAGTCTGGCCTTGTTATTGATGATGACCCTATTTTCATCCAGCTTGTTTCTGAAGATCCACTTGGTGCCAATCACGTTCTGCGTCTTTGGTCTGGGAACCAGCGTCCAGACGTTGCATCGTTCGAATTGATGCAGCTCATCTTGTATGGCCAATATCCAAGAAGCATCTTTGTTTGCTTCGTCGAACTTCTTTGGCTTAACCTGCGATAGGAAGCTAAAATGCAGAAACTCGTTAAGTGTACCTCGGCGAGTTCTGACACCGTCTCGAGGATCTCCGATGATTTGATTTCCGGGATGTTCCCTCACGTGTCGGAGCTCTAGTAGTCTTGCATAAGGAGCTCTAGCATTTTCTGGGGCTCCTTCCTCTTCAGGGAGGACTACTCCATCTTGACCGTCATCATCTCTGATCGGCGTTCAAGGTGGAGACCTTGACGTACTTTGGAGTTGCATCTTTATCGGGCTCATCCAGGTGTAGCTGTTCGATTCTTGCACCTGTATCTTCAAGAAAACCACTGGAAGAATTGCAATTAAGCAAGCTTCCTTCATCAAATACAACATTTATTGATTCCTCTACCACTAGGGTTTTCTTATTGAAAGCCCTATAAGCCCGGCTATGGCTACTATAGCCCATGAATATGCCTTCGAAGCATTTTCACCAAACTTAGTACGCGGGTACTTCCCGTTATTTAGTACATAACATCTGCAGCCAAAGATCCTAAAATAGGACATGGTTGGCTTCCTGCCTTTTAGTAGCTCATAAGGCGTCTTATGATGACTCTTGTTGATCAAGGCCCAGTTTTGTACATGATAAGCCGTATTGACAGCCTCTGCCCAGAAATATTCTAGGAGAGAAGCGTCATTCAACATTGTTGTGCAGGCTTCAATGAGCGTTCTATTTCTCCTCTCCACAAGTCCATTCTTCTGAGGAGTGCGCGGGGAGGAGAACTCATGAAAGATACCAAGTTCTTCACAGAACTCTGTCATAGCACCAGACTCAAACTCTGTTCCATGGTCACTTCTGATTTTGACCACCGAGCAGTTGAGTTCGTTCTGAATCTGCCTGACAAAACTGGTGAAGATGTCAAACGTATCAGACTTGCGTTTTAAGAAGAACACCCAAGTAAACTGAGAGTGATCATCAATAATCACTAGCGTATAAGACTTGCCTCCCAAGCTATGAACTTGCATTGGACCAAACAAATCCATATGTAGAAGATAAAGATATCTGGAGGAGTCTTTATCAACGATGCCCTTAAAGGTAGCCCGAGTCTGTTTTCCCTTCTAGCATGCAGGACAAGGGCTATCTTTGATGCACTTAATGATGAGAGCATCCCTTATGAAATTTTTAGAAAACAGCATACTAATTGTCTTGAAATTAATATGTGCCAATCTCTTGTGCCATTGTTCATAAAGAGATGCACTGCCTGTTACTACTAAGCATACGGGGGTAGACGAATCTAAACTAAGAAAATCTAAGCAGAAGATATTTCTTCTCCTACTGCCTGTTAATACCATCTCCGAAGAGGCACGCGATATTATCAGGCATTTATCCTTGCAGAACTTAACATCATAACCTTTATAAAATAACTGACTTACGCTGATCAGGTTATGATTTAACCCTTCAACGTAAGCCACGTCGGTGATAGAAATTATACCGTTGGAAATCATACTGTAACCCCAGGTGACTCCTCGATCTGATCCCCCAAAGATGACTTTGGGTCCATTCTCGACTGGAGAGTAATCACGCAGCAGGATTCTTTTCCCGGTCATATGCCGGGAGCATCCACTATCCAAGTACCATGTGGGAGTTTTGGTGGCCTTTGGACATTCCTGCAAAATAGAATTAATTTCCCTTAGGAACCCAATCGAACTTGGGTCCTAGATTCCTCGTTAGCATACTCCCCCTCGGATGGTTAGCCCTACGAGTGGTCTGCCTCGCATTGCCAAAATGAGGAGTCTCGTTATTCCTCGGAATAAACCAGCAATCCACGACAAAGTGACCAACTTTGCCACAGTACCAGCAGTCAAATTTGTTATACTTTCTCCTAGGCACCTGCTTCACCCTTGGAACGGAATGTTCAGTCGGGGCCTTGGACCTGGAGGTGGGGGCATCATGATGACAATAGTCGCATGAATTCTTCACCTCCTGGTTTCTCAGTGTAACATGCTTGGCCTTGGGTGCCTGCTTCCTATTATGGCCGCTAGAGAAGTTGTCATAATCCTCCATTTGAACTTCCTCATAAGGTGCCTTGAAGACACTCTCGCCAAAGTTACGGGGGAAGGCTCACCCCTCATACCGGCTCTTGGGCTTTTCAACTGAGGGCCGGAAGAAGTGGACATAGGTTGACTCAAAGTCCTGTTCATTGCAAGGAAAGCCAGGCTTCCTGAATACAACAGGGTTGAGTGGGGCCTTTCCCTTTTCTGCAGTAGCGGCCTTCTTAGCAGCCTTATTTCTCTTCTGCTTTTTGTTTCTCCTAGATGATTTACTAGGCACACCCATATGCCCCAAGCCAGCCCCCTTAGCCTGAGCAGAGAAAGTATCAACCAGTGGAAGAAAAGTCTTTGGCATAGAGAAGCTTTGGACAATCTTCTTTTCTGCCATAAGTTATTCTTCCAACTTATTTATTTCTTCCTGTTTAAGGTCAAGGAGACTTAGAGACTCTGAGTGCTTAGAGATCAGGTCCAGGTGCTCCTATCGGAGAGAAATCAAGCTAGTGATCCCTTCCCTTAGGGAGACACCCTCAACCGTAAGGAATTTTACTTCCTTTTTCTGAGCCCTCAATCTCTTGCGGCATTCCTCGAAGGTGTTGAGCAGAAGCTCATACTTTTTGAGGAGCTCAGCTTCTCAGGAAGATGGGCTGTCCTCGAGATCATCATCAGGAGACTCATATTCAGAGTCGGAGAGGGGGGTACGAGCTTTTACCTTCCTAGTGAATAGGGGGCATTCTCCTTCTGAGTCAGAGCGACCCACCAGCCGGATGTAGGCTTCCTCATCATCACTGGAGTCTGAGGAATCAGACTCACTCAGTGTCTTTGACTTTTTGGCGATGTAGCTCCTCTCCTTCTTTTTATCTCTAGAGGTTCTATGCTCTTCTCCCTTCCCCTTCTCTCTCTTGCATTGATGGCACTCGGCCACAACGTGTCCTGGCTTATTGCACCCAAAACAAATGATGTCAGTATGACGATGTTTGTTCGGTTTTGATTCATACCTGTCAGAAGAATAATTCTTCTTCTGATTTCTGGAGGAGGAGCCGTCTCTCTTTCTTTAATTCCTCATCTTGAGGAACTTCTTGAATTCTCGGGTGATGAGGGAGAAGTCTTCTTCAGAAAACTCTGAGCCGGAGGAGCATGGCTCGGAGTCTTCCTCCTCATCCTTTTTCCCCGCACGGGATGAAGCTGCACCCTTGCCCTTCCTAGAGTGAATGGCTTTTAGGGCCACAGTCTTTTCCTTGGCTGCGGCCTTCTCTGCTTCTTCTTCAGCTTTCCTCGTGTTCAACTGGAGCTCATAGGACATGAGCTTCCCCAAGAGTATCTGAGGATCAGTTTCAACTAATCTACCAAACTCTCGGATGGCGCAGATCTTCGTGTCCCATTCCTTAGTAAGGGACCTAAGGAATTTATCATTAAGTTCACCATCAATGAACACTCTTCCATATCCCTTGAGAGCATTGACGATCTTGAGGAAGTTCTCGAAGGTAACTCCGATCTCTTCCTTGGGCCCCTGCCTGAAGGCCTCATATTTTTGGTTCAGGAGGGATCTTCGATCATCCCTCACTTCATTTATTCCCTCCATCAGGATAATCAAGATGTGCAAGATATCCTTGGTTGTCCTGTAGTTGCAGAAGTTCTGCATCATGGAGTCATCGACTGCACTGATTAGTATGTTCTGTGCCTTCTTGTTAAGTCCGACCAGCACCATATAGTCCTTGTCCATTTCTGAAAGCTTCTTTGGCACCTTTTTGGTAGGATCAATGGTGGAGGCCTTAGTGGGAATATAAGGTCCCACCTCCACGATCATGAAGAGTCGAGGGTCGACTGCTTCCATGTAAAATCTAATCCTTTCCTTCCAGATAGGAAAGTTTAGCCTGGTGCACACTGGGATCTTGCCTTAGTACTTGAGTCTGTCCATAGTAAATATCTGCCTTCTTCTTGACACTAGAGGCAGGAACTTACTCGAGGTGTTAACCCCTTTAATGAGTAACCTCCCTCTGATACCACTTGAAAGTCCACCTAGTGCCAACTACCTTCACCTATGGGGGGGAATAGGTGTCTTGCAGCGTTTTTGCAGAATTAAAACTATACCTGCACAAATAAACAAAACAACACAGCACAGAAAGACACAGGCAATTTATAGTGGTTCCCCGATTTGGGTACGTCCACTTTCCCCCTTCGACCTATCTCCCAACAAGGGACGACTCGGTCACTTCACTAACCGGATTGAAATCCAATCCACACACTAATGGAAGGAACCCTTCCAAACGAAGGAGTCACCACTCCTCCACCACGGGTTGCACCCAACCCTTACAACGAGGAACCTACGTTCCTTTAAAACAAAAAAAATGGAATGTATAAAATATACAAACTTCTTATGGAGGCTAGGTGTCCCTCTTCGTTCGATGACGCGTTCTTGACGAAGACGAAGAGACAACGACCTTAGCTCTCACTTAGAATGAATCTCCACGAAACTGGCGGCTGCAAGAAGAGCGGCGGCTTGGCGTTCGGGATCGGCGGCTGCAAGAAGTGCAGCGGCTGAGCTTTAGAGATCCAACCTTCGTAGCTATGCTGGCAAGGTCTACCAACGGTCTTCCTTGGATCAATCGTCTCGATCGATTCGGAAAGGGAAGGTATTCCCGATCTACAAACCAAGAGACAAAGGATCTCAAGAAAGACACGTGAGACGCATTGCTTGGCAAAGCATCTGTCGTCGGAAGATCAGGAGGTATCCACGATCAACGGCGGCGACAACTTCTCGAGCTGCGATGGCGGCGGCGGAAGAGAAATCCGCGATCTAGGTCACGATGGCGGCTCAGTTTTCTTTCTTGTGTATTCGTGCTTATTACTGTTCAAAATGCCGAAGTATTTATACAGTAGGTCATACAATATGACCGTTGTGGGCCCCACCAAAACAAGCCCTAGCTCCGGTTCAAAATTGCGCTTGAAACTTGGTCCGGTCCAGCGAGCACCAGAATTTTGCCTAAGGAAAATTCGGCGAGAATCATAGGTGATTCTCGACGAATCGGCGAGAATCACCTACGATTCTCGCCGAATTCTACTTAGCAGAATTCATGCTGAACAACTTGGCAAACCAGAGTGGATCGTCGAGAGTCATCAATCATTCTCGATAAATCATCGAGAATGCAGAATCATTCTCAAAGAATCGTCGAGAAACACTCTATGACTCTCGATGATTTTGACTTGCCGTGAGATTTGCAAGCGCCAGAGTCAGCCGGAGATAGTCGGCGAGAATCAACCAGTGATTCTCGATGATTCGGGGAGAATCACTAGTGATTCTCGTCGAATCGACGAGAATCACTTAGTGATTCTCGTCGATTCTTACTTAGACGATATTTCATCTTTCAACCCATGAGCTGCTCTTTAGCCCATCCTTGCTCCTTGACTGCTCTTGATCTATCACAGCCCTGTACTTGTAAATAAGTACACTCCAATAGAGAGAGTACACGTAAGCCAACACACTGATCTGCTCAACGATGGATTACGTTGCACAGACCCGTGTATATTGACCTACTGCACCCTGACATTGGTGTGTACTTAGCAAGGAATAACTGCAAGCACAACTTGAAGACAAATGATCAAATACATTGTCCATTCACCTTAGTTGGTTCAGGGGCTTCTTCAAATCAGGTTAATTGTGGATACAATACCCAACAGATTTCAATAGGTGTAAAGACTTGGCTTAGGTAAATGATTAGGAATTGAAAATCAAAGATAAACGTGATGGTTAAAACACACTAAACCAAGGGTTAGCTCTAAATAAACATAAAAATGATAAAAATGAGAAATGACATGTACGTCATTTTCCAATTCAAACTAACAAAATAAGGCCTTGCATTTTTTCTTTTCACATAATTGGCCAAAGATAAACTTCTCCCTTTTTAGCAACGGTGAAATTTTTTGGTGGGCAAAAAAGCTCAAACGGGTCAACGGGTGGACTAAATCATTTCTAAAGTTCGTGAAAAAGGCACAAATGCTTCGAGAGTCGCTAGAGACAAGTTCTAGACACCAAAAAATAATTACCCCACAAATGAAAACGTGATAACGTTATCTAGCAACCATTCATACGCAATTAAACCGAATAAAAAGAAAAACTACAATTTGCTAACTTATAACTTTAAAACAGATGTCTATATTTTAGAACTAGAAACTAGTAAAACTAAGCTATGTTAAAATGATAAATGTAGAAAACTGTTTCAAAGAAATTCTACTTAGAACTAAAGAACCGCATGGGCATACACACCACTAGAAGAAACATAAAAATAAAGATAGAAAATAATTTTTTATTCTGATTTTCAAATAGCTTTGTAGAAAAAAAATTGGATTTTTTTTTATTTTTTTGGGGTTTTATATTTTTGAATTTTTGGGGGGGGGTTTTCATAAAGTTAAAGAAAAAGTACTCCTAAGAGGCTTAATATAACTATGTGATAAAAATAAAAATATTTTTGTTTTTTTTAAAAGAAGGAAAAGACATAAGAAAGAAAATAAACGAAACCCTCCCCCATGCTTAGATTCTTCATTGCCCTCAATGAAAGAAAAAAAATGAGAAACAAAGGAGAAGGAGAAGGAGAGAAAAATGCAGTAAAATAAAGATAACAAAATATAAAAGAACAGGACTTCCCCGGGTTTGTGTGGCAGAAAGATGATGTTGCTCCCCCATGCTTGCTTTTTAATGTAGTTGATCACCAACAGGCTGGAATTGATCCTTCTTGAAATCAGTAACGTTGGAGCGGCGACTACGAACTTGCACTTGTTGGCAACCGGGAGGAAGAACAAAGTAAAAAAATAAATAAATTAAAAATCTTGGGCAGGCTCCCAAGAGTGTTCTTTATTTAATAATATAATGTCCAAATGATAATAAAAGTTTTATAATAAGTAGAAGTCCAAAATAATAAAAAGAGTCTCAAATGCAGATAAATATTAAGAAACAAAAATAAGATGCTCCTTAGCAGGAGATACAGAATCATTTGAAAATATAACTTCAGTCTATGCCCATTCACTTTAAATTCACCCTTATCCGGGTGCGAGAGTAACAAAGTTCCATACGAAAAAACATCCTTGACCATAAACAGTCCAGACCATCGAGGTTTAAGCTTTCTAGGGAAAAGACGTAAACGTGAATTAAAAAGAAGAACCTGATCGCCTGGTTTAAATGTTGTAGGGTGGCATAAGTTCTTATCGTGATAAAATTTCATGCGTTCTTTTTAAATTTTGTTGTTTTCATAAGCGTTTGATCGCCACTCGTCAAGTTCATTTAATTGATTTTTTCTGTGCTCACCGACCGAGTGCGGATCGAAATTAAAATATTTTAGCGCCTAGTACGCACAGTGTTCTACTTCTACCGGGAGATGACATGATTTTCCATAGACCAATCGGAAAGGAGTACAACCGATAGCGGTCTTATACGCTGTCCGATAGGCCCAAAGAGCATCGTCTAATTTAAAAGACTAATCTTTGCGAGAAGTAGAAACGGTTTTTTCCAAAATTCTTGTAAGTTCACGATTGACTACCTCGACCTGATCGTTAGTTTGGGGGTGATAAGCAGTGGATAGTTTATGCATAACGCCTTATTTAGTTAAATCTTTAGCAAGTTGAGCGTTGTAGAAATGACTCCCCCTATCACTAACGATCGCTCGAGGAAAACCAAAATGAGAAAATAATTTTTTAAGAAACGAAACTACGACGCGAGTATCGTTATTGGGTAAAGCTTGGGCCTCCACCCACCTAGAAACATAATCTACGGCGACTAGAATCTATTTATTTCCTATGCTTGAGGGAAACGGGCCTACAAAGTCAATGCCCCACAAATCAAAAACTTCGCATTCAAGAAAATAATTTTGTTCCATTTCATTTTTATTAGATATGTTTCCGGTCCGCTAGCACTGATCACACCCGTTCACAAAGATTTGTTCATCTTTAAATATGCTTGGCCAATAAAAGCCAGCACTAAGTACTTTGTGGGCGGTGCGGTTTCCTTAAAAATTCCCTCCAATCGGACCTTCATGAACATGTTTCAAAATCTTTTGACCTTCTTCCCAGGAAACACATCTTCTTACCACCTGGCCTGCACAAATGCGAAATAGAAAGGGGTCCTCCCAAAAATAATACTTCAAATCAGAAAAGAATTTCTACTTTTGCTGAGAAGAGTACTCTTTTGGGAGGACGCGGGCCACAAGATAATTGGCCATATCGACAAACTAGGGGGTAAAAGAGGAAACATTTAAAGTTTGTTCATCCGAAAAATAATCATTTATAAAATTTTCATTTAAAATGCCTAGTTCAGGATTCTCGATGCGAGAAAGATGATCAGCTGCTAGGTTTTCCGCTCCTTTCTTATCCTTGATCTCCAAGTTGAATTCTTGAAGTAAGAGGATCCAGCGAATAAGACGCGGCTTGGCGTACGGTTTAGAAAGGAGGTACTTCAAAGCAGAATGATCTGTAAAGACGATAACCTTAGAAAAAGTAATGTACTGTCAGAATTTATCGAATGCGAAAATAACAGTTAAAAGTTCCTTTTCAGTTGTGGTGTAGTTTTCTTGAGCGGAAGTTAGAGTTTTACTTGCATAGTAGATTGGATGAAAGTTCTTATCAATTCGTTGTCCTAGAACCGCACCTATCGCAAATTACTGGCATTGCACATTGTTTCGAAAGGCAAATCTCAAACTGGGGCGATCATAATTGGAGCATTTATAAGTTTAGATTTAATTAATTCAAACGCAGCAAGACAAGAATCGTCAAAAACAAAAGGAGTTTCTTTCTCGAGAAGGTGGATGAGAGGCTTAGTAATTTTTGAAAACTCTTTAATGAATCTTCGGTAAAAACCGGCATGCCTTAGAAAACTTCTAATCGCTTTGATATTCGTAGGCGGCGGTAGCTTTTCAATTACTTCAATTTTTGCCTTGTTCACTTCAATTCCCTTAGCGGAAATCTTATGGCCAAGGACTAAGCCTTCACGCACCATAAAGTGGCACTTCTCAAAATTTAAAAATAAGTTCGTTTCTTCGCAGCGTTGTAAAACATTTCCTAAATTTTTCAAACATAAATCAAAAGAGTTGCCGAAAACCGAAAAGTCATCCATAAATACTTCCACAATATTTTCTACATATTTATCAAAAAATAGCTAGCATGCACCGCTGAAAGGTAGTTGGTGCGTTGTAAAGACTGAAAGGCATCCTACGGTAGGCAAAAGTTCTGAAGGTGTAAGTAAAAGTTGTCTTCTCTTGGTCCTCAGGTGTGATAGGGATTTGGAAATATCCCGAGAGACCGTCGAGAAAGCAATAGAAACTATGCCCGGATAATCGTTCTAAAATCTGATCGATAAAGGGGAGGGGGAAGTGATCATTATAAGTGGCATCGTTTATCTTACGGTAGTCGATGCAAATCCTCCATCCCGTTACTATCTTAGTTGGAATTAAATCATTATTTTCGTTCGTTACTACCGTTATCCCACCCTTCTTAGGTACAACCTGGATCAGACTCACCCACTTACTATCAGAAATAGGATAAATTATCCTTGTATCAAATAATTTAAGTACCTCGCCCTTCACGACCTCTTTCATATTCAGATTAAGACGACGTTGAGGTTGGACTATACCCTTAGAATTATTTTCAAAAAATATTTTGTGGGTGCAAAAAGAGGGGCTTATGCCAGAAATATCAGAAATTTGTCACGTTATAGCTCGGCGATGTTTTTGTAGCACTTAGATCAATTGATCATTTTCGGAGTGAGAAAGATAGGTCGAGATTATAACGGGAAATTTAAAAAAAATTCAAGAAAGGCATATTTAAGATATTCAGGGAGTGGTTTTAATTCCAAGTTGGGTGGTTCATCGTAAGAGTTTTTCAAAAAAATTTCTTTTTCAAAAATAAGATTTTCATAATTTTGTCTAAAAACATGTTCATTTTCAAAATTGGATTGCACGGACATAACCATGTCTTCAAAAACATTTGAGAACATTTCAGGAAAAGAAGAGGAAAAATCATTTGAAGAAACGTTTGAAAGGGGAAGAGAGGAATCTTCATTTAAAACATCAAGAATGAAATAAGAGTCGTCATTTTTCAAAGAGTTTTTCATAGATTGATTTATAGAAAAAATGACCTTATCATCTCCCACATGAAGAAAGTTCTTCCCATTACTCACATCAATGACCGCTCGAGAGGTGGCTAGGAAGGGATGACCAAGGATAAGAGGGACCTCGATGTCCTCTTCAATATCAATAATGACAAAATCCACCGGGAAGATGAATTTGTCGACATTCACTGGCACGTCCTCAACAATACCTTATGGATATTTAATTGATCGATCGGCTAATTGGATACTCATATGCGTAGGGATTACGGTGCCCAATCCAAGCTTCTTAAATAAAGCAAAAGGCATCAAGTTGATGCTCGCACCTAGATCCGCTAACGCATGCTTTACGAAAAGATCACCAAAAATACAAGGAATAGAAAAGATACCATGATAATTTATCTTTTTAGGAAGATTAGAATTTTTAAAGACCGCCGAGCACTCTTCATTAAACGTTACATGAGATAAATTTTCTAGTTTCTTTTTGTTCGTTAACAAATCCTTATGATATTTAGCATATTTAGGCATTTAGCTAATTGCTTCGTGAAATGGCAAATTAATGTGTATTTGTTTAAACATTTCAAGAAATCGTTGGTATTGATCATCTAGTTTTTCTTTCCTAAGCTTAGCTGGATAAGGGGGTGGCGGAAATTCTTTTATAATAATCGGAGCATCATGTTGAAAATTATCATTTTCTTTTTCAAAAGCAGACTTATCTTTTTCAAAAACAGATTTATCTTTTTCTTTTTAAAAATTTTCATCATTCATTTCCGTAATTATAATTTTTTCAGTAGCAGGAGAGGCAATCACCTCTGGCTCTTCCCTTGTGGTGGGCTCGTGAATTACTTTACCGCTCTGAAGGGTAATCGCTTTCGCGTGCTCCCTTGGGTTGGATTCAGCATTTGAGGGAAGAGTCTCAGGTGGCCTCTCAGAGATAACCTTGGCGAGTTGTTCGACCATATTTTCTAGATTTTTCATTGAGCCTGTTAAATTTCTAATTGTAGCATCGTTCGTGCTTATATATCTCGAAAACATTTCCTCCAAAGATGGAGGTTTTTGAAAATTTTGATTTTGATGCGGTGGTGGTGCTGGTGGAGTAAAATCGTGTGGTGGATGTGCGGCATTAGCAGGGTTACTCCATGAAAAATTTTGATGGTTACCATATCCATTGTGATAAGAGTTCGTAGCAGTATTAAAACAAGGAGGAGCAATAAAATTAGAAAAAGCAGAAAAATTGGCAGAATTATTTTGAGCAGGCTTGGGTATGTTCCCTAGATAATCCACCTGCTCGGCAGCAGCAGCATTTGCAATTTCATATACCAGAGGGGCAGAGGCAGTAGTCATCTCCGCAATACTCTTGATTAGTATTTCCACTTGCAGCGCCAGTTGCGATACAGAATCCACTTCGTAGATACCTGCAGGTTTATATGGGCGAGTCCTAGGCAAGTTCCACTAATAGGTGTTCATCTCCATGTCCTCTATAAGCTCAAGAGCGGCTTCCAAAGTTTTGCAGTCCAAAGAACCAGCGGAAGCGGCATCTATCATCTATTTAGACTCTTGATTTAGCCCATTATAAAATGTCTGAACCTATAACCATACAGGCACAACATGATGACGACAGCATCTCAAAAGTTCCTTGAACCTCTCCCAAGTGTCATAGAGAGTCTCAGAAGCAATTTGAGAATAAGAAGTTATATCATTTCTAACTTTAGCTGTTTTAGCGGGAGGGAAATATCTAGCAAGAAATTTATCAACTAAAATATTCCAAGTAGTGATTGATCCTCTTGGAAGAGAACTCAACCACTGTTTGGCTTTTGTTCTTAAGGAGAAGGGGAAAAGTCTTAGCCTAATTGTGTCGTCTGAGACACCATTAATTTTGAAGGTGTCACAGATCTCGAGAAAACTAGCAATATGCAAATTCGGATCTTCATCTTATAATTCGTCGAACTGTACATATTGATGCACCATTTGTATGATGTTAGGCTTAAGCTCAAAGTTAATGTTCGCAATTGCAGGTCGAACAATACTTGTTTCTGTACCCTCCAGGTTGGTCGAGCATAATCGGACATAGTCCTTTGTTGTGCCATTCCTGAGTTGGGTTCTCCCATTTTAGAATTGAAATTACAATCACCGTAGGAATCCTCAACTGCTGTTTGAGAAGTGGAACCCTCGAATCGCAAGTTTCTCTGAAAATAGCGCTTGATTTCTGGGTCCAAATAACATGTAGCGACAGATTCGTGCGGGTCATGCACTAAAAAAAGAAAGGAAATAGAAACTTGAAGAAGAAAAAGATAAAGAATTTTTTTTTGTTTTTTTTTTGCAGAAGTAATAGTGAAAGCGTTTTCTTAATATTGACTAAAAAAGGTCCCCGGCAATGGTGTCAAAAACTTGGTGGATTAAATGACTATCAACCCGAACAGGCAAGTATACCTATCGAATTATTTTACCAAGGTCGTATTTAAAACTCGGGGCCGTCAATTACTATTACTCACGCTTCTACTATTATCCTACCTTATGATTGATGGGTGTTTTGAGAATTTTTAAATTAAACTAAAGATAATAATATGAAGAAAACTTCGGATAAAAAGATAGCATTCGATCAATGATTTACCATGAAAAGAGATAAGAAGGGTAAAAACATAGTTTTATAATTGCAAATCAAACTCGACCGTGGCGGATCCGAAAATAAGAAATAATCCCGCTAGAGCATTAAATCTACTAACTTATAGATGTTTTGACCGAAATCTCTTTGCAAATCAAAAAGGCCTAAAGTTGCATTATCGAAGTGACCCGCACTATTGGATTTGACTCCAATCCGGAGGATTTATATCATCCTATATCTAGGATTACGTGTAACTCCTTCCTTCTTTGAGTGATCTTTCAAATCAACGAGTCTCTCGACTACTATGAAATGAGATCAAATGGCCTACTATCGTATATCGGAAATACCGAGTTGACACAAGAAAAATCAAAGAAGGGCCGAGAATGATTTAGCAAAAATTAAAATAAGAAATAAAAGGAAATCTCATCTCATTTCATGGATCCTCGTGATCGAATGCTAAAGGAAAATTAGCTACACAAAGTTAAGAAAGAAACCATAAAAATAAAAGAAAGAGAATTCATTTTCATTGATAAAGAAAAGAGGAGTACACAATAATAAAGAGACAATACTATATTACCAATGAAAAATTACAATAATGAAAACTACTTAGCAATAAGGAAAGAAGAAGGAAACTCTCTTGCACTAGCACTATACTTTCTCTCCAATGTCCAACCTTCCAATGCATGAAACATGGGTTCCTTTTATATATGAGGTGGAAGGTTCTAGAATGAAGTGGAAATGAGAGGACACAAGGGGTGGCCGACCATGTATGCTGGAGAAGATGCATGAATATCATTTAATGGGGGAGAGAGAAAAGGCCAAATGCATGCACTTTCATTTGGGAAAATAAAAAGGAACAAAAATAATTATAAGAGGGGGATGGATGAGTTTAAATGAGAATGAGAGAGAGGGAAAGAGGAATGAATGAGAAATATGAAAGGAGAGAAAATAATAAAGGGGAGAGAGAGGTGGTGGCCAGCCAACATAAATGGAGAGGTACATGCATGCAAATTAATGATGGCTGTCATGTGGGCTGCTACATGGGCTGCATGGAGGGTTGGTTCTTTATGTGGGCTTTGGTAGCATCATCAAGGATGGCTACACAAATAAGGATGCATCATGTAGGATCGGGTTTGCTCTTGAGGGGGGATTGGGCTGCATGTGAGGAGGGCTGGCCGAGCTGTATGGTAGGGGCTAGCTTGGGCTGCTTCTTCAAGGGCTCGGGTGGCACAATTGTGGCTGACTTGGGCTGCACTTGAAGGGCTCAGACTGCATCATTTGGAGGGAAGCTTGGGCTCCACCATGTGGGTTGCATGGTGGCATCATGTAGGTGGCTTGCATTAAGGGGTTTAAACCTACAAAAATGAAAATAAAATAAAATAAAAGTTATGTTAATTCTTCGGATAAAATAACACAACATCATAAAGTAAAAATAACAAAACCTCATAAAATAATAAAAACATAAAATAACAAAACATAAAAACTAAAATAATAAAAACACACAATACAACATTACAAACAAACATAAAATAAAAATATTAAAACATATTTTTTTAAAATGCGATATTAAAACATAGAACACATAAAATAAATAAAAATAGTACCTAAACTTAGGAAATTTTAAACTAAACTAACCCCAAAACCGATGACTAAAACTAGTCATCAGGTGTCAGTGATATAAAGGATATATATACTAGACATACTGAATATAAGAGAAAAGTCAAGAATTGCCAACATGCGTTGAGTAGAAGTCGATGCAACTTCGACTAGAAGTCGACGCAACTTCGATTGGAATTCAACATTACTTCAAATACATGTCAAAGAAACTATATTGGATAAGTTGATGACAATCAAAGGATTATATCGATGCATACTTTGAGATGATATTGACAGAATGTCAACTACAAAGTAAATCTTACAGATAGTCATAATTCGATGTTACTTCGACAAGAACTCGACGTTACGTCAACTGGATTTCGTAACAAAATTTTTTTTGTGGCTTTAATCTAAATTAAATCAAGAAGGGGTTTACATAACAGATTCTTAGAGATGTTATAGGATGTTATACATATATATATATACATATATATATATATAATGAGATACAAAATAATTAAGAATAATAGAAAAGGCTATCATAAATTATCAATCATCAATAGTAGATGATCAAGAAAATCATATCAGATTGTAAGAAGATTGTATTCGATAGAGAAAGCTTAGAAGATTATCATCTGCAATTGAATCTCTTCTAGTATCAGTCAATTGGTTTGATAGTTACTAAATCTAATTAGAGAATTAGTACTTCTCAAGAAAAAGTTGTAACAGATTCAGAGAAAAAGTTTGAAAGATCATCTGGAGATTGAGCTCATAATCTTTGTTATTTTGATATTAAGAGATTCAGCAGGAATTCCACAGATCATCATCAATTGTCCGCAAAAATCTAAACAGAGGACACCAAGAGAAGAATCTCCTTAACTCAAATATTCTCTTAATTTTCTTTTTGTATTTGAGAAAAAGATTTTTAAGAATTCCTCTACAAAGGATTCAGTGAGAGGTTCTAAGAGTCTCCTTGATAAAAGACTCAGATTGTAATTGGTTCAAGATCTCCTTATCAAAAGATCTAGTGTGGTTCTAAGAGTCTCCTGATCAAAAGACTCAGACACTATTACAGTGAATTCCTACCAAGGGAGTAGAAGAGTGGATGTACCCAGATTTAGGGGGAACCACTATAATCCTTGTGTCTTCTATGATCTTGCTTTTATTTCTAATTTTGTGTTATTGTGCTGTGATTTAAATTAACTATATCTGATTATAGTTTATAGTTTATGTAAATGCAAATTCTGTGAATTAATTAAAGTATTTGAATATAATTTAAATCTATATTCACCACCCCTTCTAGAGAAAACTCCGAGAAATATAACAACTGAACTCATATTTCAGAAATCTTCTCAATACTGCTAAAGATCCTTCTGCTACTTTAGAAAATGAACTTGGTTTAGTATAAGCAGCAATGAATCAATCTTCTACTTCTAGAAAATCTGAGATGTGTTCTTCTAATAAAATTCTCCAACTTTAAGCTTTTTAATAGTTCCGGCATAAAAGCTCTGCTTATTCTTTTGATTCGTTCAATATATATTATTCTTTTTCTTTTCGTCTTTCTTTGTTCGTTTGGGTTACAAATCTCATCCATTTATATTTATAAAATCGATGCATAATGGTCGTTTCTCTAATGACAGTTACCAGGAAATCTTTATCCATAAAGACCAGATACAGTTGCCCCATTCTGTTGTGGTATTTAATGTCATAGGACAAATTGTCGTGCAATTGAAATTTCCACCTTTACTATAAAGTTCTACTTGATTAACCTTTGTTAAGTTGAATTGCACTTGGGAAGAAAAATTCAGCTTGTTCAGTTTAATTCCTTCTTCAAAACTCAATCAGGTCAAATCTTTGATATATGGCTGAATTATCTTCTTCTCATAGTTAAGTCTTCCTTCAGCTCAATTCGTCTTGAAATATCTGCAAGAGTCCTTCGAACCTTCTCAGACATTCTACATTGAATATTGACAAGAGTCGACTTGATAATTCAACACGATCAACTTGATCATTCAATTCGATCGACTTGATCTTTGCTCGAATTTGTACTTAAGCAGATTTTGACCTTCATAATACTTTATTATGAATTGATTTCAACTTTTTGGAATGAGAGACTTGATTTTCTACTCGATTTTGTTGGGCATTTCTTCCACAATAACCTAGATTTGTATGAAGTCACCCTTTGTTGGGCATTGCATCCACAATAACCCAGATTTGCATGAAGTCACCCTTGAACTAAGATGAATTAAGTTTTATTTGACATCTTGTTTAAGTTGTGTGTTTGCAGATCATCATTGCTAAGTGTAGACCAATATCAGTCTACAGTGGGTCATGAACACAGGACCATACAGTATAATCCCTCACTATATGATCCAAGGTGTTGACTCATGTGTAGCCTCTCTATTGGGATACACTTCATATTCAAACACTGGGACCATGGAATGAAGATTGGACCCTTGAAGAGAAGAAAAAGTTTCTTTCTAAAAAGTTCAAAAAAAATTCTAAATCCACTTCTCGAGAAGTCCTATTCATTTCTCGAGAAGTATAGTTAGAATTTCTCGAGAAACAGGAGTTTAGTTCTCGAGAAGCTTAGCTGTTTCAGTTCAGAAAAAAAATTTAAGTCTTAGTTCTTGAGAAGTATGTCTTAGTTCTCAAGAAGTCATCTTAGTTCTAGAGAAGTTCGGCTCTTAGTTCTCGAGAAGTCCTAGAGTAGTTCTTGGGAAGTTTAGAAAGTTTCAAGACATTATTTCTAAGTCTTAGTTCTCGAGAAGTCCATATTAGTTCTCGAGAAGTCAGGCTATAGTTCCTGAGAAGTCCTTAGTTCTCGTGAAACTCAGCATCATAGTTCTCGAGAAGTAAGGCTATAGTTCTCGAGAAGTCCACATTGTTTTCGAGAAGTATTGTTCCTGAAGTCTCAAAAACTAAGTTCTATTCCAGACAGTTCAGTTCTCTAAAAATTCAATCAGTTCTCGAGAGCGAATGCTACTTCTCGAGAACTGCAGACTTAACTTTTCTGAAATTTGTTTAAGTCCAGTTTGACCGGATTTTTGAATGATGTGACGTGATTGGTCCACGTGTCATCATTAATGACATTTTTAACCATTAGGAGTAATCCTATATAAGGTCTTGTCAATAAGACTTAACCCTAATAATAACATCAATAATCTTTTTGTAAAGAGCGGTTGTTCGTTCTCGCGAAAATATTCTCGTCGGCCATTTCTAAATACAGATCTCTGAAGCCGCCGCCGCTCACGATCAGATCGACTCTTCTATTATCGATAAAGAAGACTTGATGTTCAAGGATTCTCATCTTCTCCTTGATCGAGTTTGTCAAAGCTTTCTCGGATCAGATCAACTCATCTTCTTCAACATTTCGGAAAGTGCCGCAAAGTTCAAGAAGAAGATTCAGATATTCAATTTTCCAGATCTGAGAAATTTATTTTGTGTGTAATTCAAAATTTCTTTACTATTATTGTAATAGATTTTCTCCGAGTGTAGGAGCGTTGTTCTCCGAGTTTGTAGGAAGCTTTTATCTTCCGAGTGTAGATCCTTTTGGATAAGGGTTGTAGGAACTTAGTTCCGAGGAGTAGGATTGTTTTCAATCCGAGATAGTGGAGTAGCCGAGTCTAGTGATTTGCTAGATCGGAGAGGTAAAGTGGACGTACCCAAGATTGGGGAACCACTATAAATCTTCTTGTCTTTATGTGATTGCTTGATTTCTGGTGCTAGTCGCTAAAATTTTTTATTCCGCAATTAGACGCACGATTCACCTATTCACCCCCTGTAGGTGATTTAGGTTGACAACTCTCACTTTCACCCTTGAACTAAGATGAATTAAGTTGTATTTTACATCTTGTTTAAGTTGTGTGTTTGCAGATCATCATTACTAAGTATAGACCAATGTCAGTCTGCAGTGGGTCATGAACACAGGACCATACAGTGTAATCCCTCACTGTGCGATCCAAGGTGTTGACTCATGTATAGCCTCTCTATTGGGATACACTTCATATTCAAACACTTGGACCATGGAATGAAGATTAGAACCTTGAAGAGAAGAACAAGTTTCTTTCTAAAAAGTTGGAAAATTTTCTAAGTCCACTTCTCGAGAAGTCCTTTCAGCTCTCGAGAAGAAGAGTTAGAAGTTCTCGAGAAACATGAGTTTAGTTCTCGAGAAGTTAAGCTGTTTCAGCTCTGAAAATTTTCTAAGTCCACTTCTCGAGAAGTCCTTTCAGTTCTCGAGAAGTAGAGTTAGAAGTTCTCAAGAAACAGGAGTTTAGTTCTCGAGAAGTTTAGTTGTTTCAGTTCAGGAAAATTATCTAAGTCTTAGTTCTCGAGAAGTATCTCTTAGTTCTCGAGAAGTCATTTCAGTTCTCGAGAAGCTTGGCTCTTAGTTCTCGAGAAGTCCCGGAATAGTTCTCGGGAAGTTCAGAAAGTTTCAAGAAATTCTTTCCAAGTTTTAGTTCTCGAGAAGTCCAGATTAGTTCTCGAGAAGTCCAGATTAGTTCTCGAGAAGTCCTTAGTTCTCGAGAAACTCAGCTTCATAGTTCTTGAGAAGTCAGGCTATAGTTCTTGAGAAGTCCATATTATTTTTGAGAAGTATTGTTCCTGAAGTCTCGAAAACTAAGTTCTATTCCAGACACTTCAGTTCTTGAGAAATTCAATCAGTTCTCGAGAGCTAATGCTACTTCTCGAGAAATGCAAACAAAACTTTTCTGAAATCTGTTTAAGTTCAGATCGGCCGGATTTTTGAATGACTTGACGTGATTGGTCCACGTGTCATCATTAATGACTTTTCTAACCGTTAGGAGTATTCCTATATAAGGTCTTGTCAATGAGACCTAACCCTAATAATAACAACCATAATCTTTTGTAACAAGAGTTGTTGTTCGTTCATGCAGAATTTCTCTCGTCAACCATTTATAATTTCAGATCTCTGAAGCCGCCATCGCCGCACACGATCAAATCGACTCTTCTATTATCGATCAAGAAGACTTGCTGTTCAAGGATTCTTATCTTCTCCTTGATCGAGTTTGTCAAAGATTTCTCGGATCAGATCTACTCATCTTCTTCAACAATTCTGAAAAAGCCGCAAAGTTCAAGAAGAAGATTCAGATATTCATTTTCTAGATCTGAGAAATTTATTCTGTTTGTAATTCAAATTTCTTTACTATTGATGAGTCCCTATTTTATACTATATTTTGGACTCATCTAGGCCTATTTCCATGTCTTTGCACACCGTTTAGCGCCATTTGCACTCCTTTTGGTTCGCTACGGTTTTCCACGCCCTGTGCACCTTTTTTGCCCATTTCCGTGCTTGTGTGCATTTACCTTCTTGCTATGGTTATCACTGTTTGCTGTGGCTGCCGCGATCGATGCCCCGTGCAGTTTTCCTGCAGGTTTGGGGATCGTGAGGGCATTCGGGATAGGCGTTTCACTATTTTTGGCAAAGGAGTCAGTGGTCGTGCGTTTTTGCCCACGCACGACCATCGACCTCCTGGCGCACGATGGTCTATGTATGCATGTATGAACGGATTAATCTCTTTTGCAATGAAATGTTTATGCTTTCATCTTGCTTGTGAGATTCGTTGTTAATGCGCTTCGCTCTCTTTCGTTCACTCCACGCATTTGCTTCACTTCATTTCACTTCACATCACACACTTCACTCACTAGCTTACCGCCCACTCGCCCACCGAAGTACGGCATAGCGGCCGCTACATCCATCTCGCCTTGCGAAGCGGTGATTGCGACCCGCAAAGCTCTCGTTAGTGTAATCGGTCGTAAGACCACCAACCAAACCCCCTTTCTTTTTCTGTTTATTTCATTTAACTCTCATAACGATAGTTTCAGAGTCTAAATCGTTCGACGCCAATTGCATTCCTCAAGAGACCGACATCCGGGGATTCATTCCCAACTTTATTACTTGAGCGACCGGTACGCTTGCCGTATTTTACGCGCATCAAGTTTTTGGCGCCGTTGCCGGGGAATGCAACTGTTGAACGATTATGATTCTGGAAGTATTGTTATAAGAGTTAGTGCTCTTTGATTTTTTTCTTTTGTCTTGTTGTTTCAGTGGATGCAGGGACGTGCCGCGAGAGATCTCGTTGCTTACGATCCTGAGATCGAGCGAACTCTTCGTGCGCAAAGGCGTGCCGCTGCAATTGATCCAATCACAATGGGAGACCAGTTGAACCATGACAACGGAGTCCGTGTTGGAGGGAACCTCCCTGATAACCGTAACGGGGATGAGAACGAGGTAAACCCGCCGCATGTCCGAACCATGAGAGACTACACCACTCCCACTGTGGGGAGCATTTATCCTGGGTTCGGACCGGCGATCACAAACCAGCAGTTCGAGATCAAGCCGGCAATTCTAAACATCATCCGGAACAATGCGCAGTTTTCCGGAATGGCCACTGAGGATGCCCATCTTCATTTGGCGGATTTTTCGGAAATCTGCGCCACGTTCCGCTATGCTGGGATCACCGATGACACGGTCAAGCTCCGTCTGTTTCCCTTCTCTCTACGTGACAAAGCCAAGTCATGGCTTCATTCCCTTCCTCCTGGAACCGCCACAACATGGGATGCTCTCACCACGAAGTTCTTAGCCAAATTCCATCCAGTCGACCGTATTGTGAGCATGCGACGTGCCATCGCCAATTTCAGGCAAAACGACCAAGAAAGCTTAGCGGAGGTGTGGGAGCGCTTTAATGAATTGCTGCGGAAGTGCCCAAATCACGGTTTCCAAACGTGGAATCTCGTGGAGAGCTTCTACTTCTCCATCGAGCCTCAGCACCGCGCCATGATTGATGCCGCCTCTGGTGGAACAATTATGAATCTTGCTCCTGAGGAGGCTTTGAGAGTTCTGCAGGACACCGCCACGCACAGCGCCTTTTGGACCGCGGGAAGGAATACCCCCCGTGGGACAAGTGGAATCTTTGCTGTGGAAGCATCAAGGCCCGCTGCTGCTGCTCCAGTGTTGGCCATCTCATGTCAAGGATGCGGAGGATCCGATCATCACAGCTTCGAGTGCCCTGGACCGGAGGTAACATATGATCCCGCCTTATCTGATGAAACAGTTAATTTTATTGCTAATCAAAACAGGGGTACGCCGTATGGAAATGTGTATAATCCGGGTGTGAGAAATCACCCGAACTTTTCGTGGAATCAAAACGCGCCAGGCCAACGATGGCAACCGGGGCAGCATCAAAATGATGCCGCCGCCTCCGGAAGCCAACCGCGGCCGCCACACCCGAATTACACCCAAGGCCCTCCCGCTGTGAAAACCAACTCTTTGGCTGAAATGTTTGAGAAATTTGTTGAAGTGTCCCATACTAATATGACTAACCAAGCCGCTTCTATGCGTAAGCTTGAGGCGCAGTTGGGCCAATTGGCTCAAATGGTCTCCGAGCGCACGCTTGGTACCCTCCCAAGCAACACAGAAAGAAATCCCCATGAACAAGGGAAAAGCTTGGGAGAGGAAAGGCTAGGGAACAACAACGAACTCGTGATTAATTGTATGATCAATGATGTGAAAACGACCGCACTTTGTGATTCCGGAGCATCGAGCAACATCCTCACTCTGCAGGATGTTGAGAAGATGCAATTACAAATTAACACCGATGACCGGAAGTCACTCATTTTAGCTAATGGAGATGTAGTTGCTACCGAAGGCGGTGTGAGGAAAGTTGAGATCGAGGTGAATGGAAAACATTTTACTACTGATTTTCAGGTTATGGGACCTAAAGAAAACGACTCCATTCCAATACTTGGGGTCCCATTCCTGACGGCCAGTGGCGCATCCTTGGATTTTTCCAAAGGATGTGTCATCTGGCCGACCGATGCGTCCACCATCGATGATATTTCCGCACACCCCTCCAACATTCAAAAAATTGTTTTGCTAAGAAATGCAGGATCCAAGGAAAATTTGGGACTTCAAGTTTTGAACGCCGCCCGTTTGGACGAAATGATCAAGGAAGCACCTCCCGAGAAGACCGATGTAGAGCAAGTGGTAGTGACCGTGAAGGAGATCGAGTCAGTGGAAGACACGGCGATTGTTCCATGTCCCCCAAAAGCGACTGAAGACAATGACATTAGTAGTTTTATTCGGGAGAAATCCCTGAACAATTCAGTTTGTAATAATTCTAATGACTGTGTTAGGCGTAATGTTGCTTGGGCCGATCCGGTCGCCGTCGCGGTGCCGGACATGACGCCATTGATTTCAAAATCTGCGAAAACTGTGGAAAAATCTGCGTGGAAGTCTCCCACGGTGGAGAAGATGAAGGAGGCTAGGCGCCTACGCGATAAGCGTTATTCCACCTTCCGGCGCGAGGAAGCGTATAAGCTGAGCAAGGGGAAATCCCTCCCTCATGATTCCATGAAAAATTCTGCTCCCCCCTCGCACTCCACCGGAGAGACTCGCCCCAAATCGGCGCCGAGTTGATTGCTTTTTCGTCGCTCTGCTTAGACATTATTCTGTGTTTTATATTCTTGCACTTTTATTTTCTTTTTCTGCACGAACATTATTTATAAACTGCTAAAACAGGTATTTGGTCCACCTTAAGGACGGTAAACAAAAGGGCTATCCGGGAGACAACCCATGCTCGGACCATTCGGTCCCCTTTCTTTTTCTAATTTTCTATTTTTGTATTTTCTTGTCTTTGGCCCAAATCGCAGGTTCAGCTTCTCTTTGGTGCGGCGCAGCAACTCCATCAACTCATAACGCCATCTTCCGGTATGCTCCCTCTGCGGAGCATAGGTACACTCTTCCCTGTAGACTTTATTCTAGTGCTATTTTGCATGTTGATCTTGTTTTCATTCAAGTTTGGGGGGAAGAGCCGCCTATGCACTCACGAGCACATTTCATTCGCACACCGGTAGATTTATTTATGCTTCATGTTTGTAGACTCCTGCTGCACGCACACATTTGCACCCACATGAGCGCGCACTCTTACCACGCGCGCGGCTCGGGTTGAGTACTTATGTTGTGTAAGTTTTAAGATTGTGGTGCTGACGTAGGATTTTGTCGTACAGTAGTTCGAAACTCGTGCAGTGCTCCTAATCGAGTGCTCACGTTGTGTAGGAATTGTATAGAGCTAGTTTCTTCTCATGCTTGCATTTTATATTTTTTCTATATTCGTAAATACTGTCTGTCCTACTCAACTTCTGAATCCGGAGTGATCTCGCGGTAGTGTAGGCATGTGTGTAAGCGTCGCTGGCTTTGTTTTGCTCGAGTCGGGAGGACGGATCACTTTTCTCGGTGGCTAAGAACTTGCCCCAAGCGACTTTCGAAGCATTGGTGCCCGGTTAGTCGAGCGTGAGCGTGACGTAGGCCATCATGTTGGCCCGGTTGATCCTTGCACCCGTCCTAACATAGCCCTCGCTAGCCCCGTTGAGCCTACCTCCCCTTTTGATCAGCTCCACATGCAAGTCACCAAAGCCTCAAGCCACTCCTAGTCGCACACCCGCGTTGAGCTCTTGTTTCGTTAATTTCTCGTTGGGTTGTTGTGATGGGCGGATTTTGTGAATGTATGGATATGCCGCAAAGTTTATAAATGCTGAATTATTGAAAAAAGAAAAGAGAAAAGAAAAATATGACCAAGAAAAGAAAAGAGAAAAGAAAAAGTATAAATGAAAAAATCTGAAATTGAGAAATTTGTTTTATGGTAGGCGGTGCACCCACTCATGTTGTAAAAGCTAAGTTTGGGGGTGTGGTGCACTCGCATTCTTGTTGTTAGCGAGAATTCTGATGTGTGCGAGCTCCGTTGGGTTGTGCGTAGCCTTCGTCTTCATCTTGTCCATCCATACCTACATCTACACCCAAGCCCCACTCTTCACCTCAAGTCCTACGGATTTACGCTCGAGTCAAACCCGCATCGTGGAGAAAGTGCGAACGGGCAAGCATATGGCCCCCGACATTGGTGGATTCCTTTGGAGGTGATCATGAGCCCCGGTCTTTGGCAATACCTCGCCATCCGACTTGCCTACTTTCTGCCTTCCCATGACCGTGCGATTCCCCGGAATTCATTCTTTGAGTAGTGACAGTATCTATTTACGTTTTTCGAAAATTATAAATTGCATTGCATGATTAGAAACTCTTTCTATTATATTTTTTTACGCATGTGAGCTTCTCGATTTCTCGTCCTACTGTAGGTTGTAATTACTACGTCAGCTAGCCGTTTTAGAGCCCACAACGTGATTATTTGCCCGGGACGTGCAAATGGTTAAGTTTGGGGGTGTGATGAGTCCCTATTTTATACTATATTTTGGACTCATCTAGGCCTATTTCCATGTCTTTGCACACCGTTTAGCGCCATTTGCACTCCTTTTGGTTCGCTACGGTTTTCCACGCCCTGTGCACCTTTTTTGCCCATTTCCGTGCTTGTGTGCATTTACCTTCTTGCTATGGTTATCACTGTTTGCTGTGGCTGCCGCGATCGATGCCCCGTGCAGTTTTCCTGCAGGTTTGGGGATCGTGAGGGCATTCGGGATAGGCGTTTCACTATTTTTGGCAAAGGAGTCAGTGGTCGTGCGTTTTTACCCACGCACGACCATCGACCTCCTGGCGCATGATCACTGATCGTGCGCAGCCCGGTCTCATTTGTGAAACTCTGTCTTGAACCTTCCGCACGATCACTGCCATACCGCGCACGACCACTGCTCGTGCGCCGCCGATCGTGCGCAGTCATACCCATTTTGCAAAAGTCTGTCTGGCTATTTCCGCACGATCATCAGCCTTGCCTCGCACGATCACTGATCGTGCGCTGCTGATCGTGCGCGACTACTGATTTTCTGATGCAGGTCTGCAGGTTGCTCACGCACGGGCGCTGACCTTGGTCGCGCACGATCACTGGTCGTGCGCCAGTGGTCGTGCGCGCTATTTATTCTGCAAGCTATAAATACGCTGTTCCGCGAATTAGGGCAGGACAATCGTTACGGAACCTTCGCCATTCCGCCGTTTTCGCCCTCCAGCAGTCCCATTCACCTCCACCTCCATTCCTACCAACGGGAGGACTTTCTCCCGTGATTCCGAAGCATCCCTCATCCTCCGGCGATCCTCCGGCCATTAAAGCTCTTCTCCAAGTTCTTCACCGAGGAAGACGACGAAGCTTGCCTCAAGAACGGACTTAAAGGCCACCGAAGTGACAGTTCGGCGGTACCGGAAGCCCTCCACGGACTGCGCTTGGAAGCGGTTTGACAACCCGCACCTCCGGCCAACACCCGCGAAGGATCTTCACTCTTGTGGTTTAGCTTTCTCCAACCTTTCTTGTTGTATGGTCTATGTATGCATGTATGAACGGATTAATCTCTTTTGCAATGAAATGTTTATGCTTTCATCTTGCTTGTGAGATTCGTTGTTAATGCGCTTCGCTCTCTTTCGTTCACTCCACGCATTTGCTTCACTTCATTTCACTTCACATCACACACTTCACTCACTAGCTTACCGCCCACTCGCCCACCGAAGTACGGCATCGCGGCCGCTACATCCATCTCGCCTTGCGAAGCGGTGATTGCGACCCGCAAAGCTCTCGTTAGTGTAATCGGTCGTATGACCACCAACCAAAGCCCCTTTCTTTTTCTGTTTATTTCATTTAACTCTCATAACGATAGTTTCAGAGTCTAAATCGTTCGACGCCAATTGCATTCCTCAAGAGACCGACATCCGGGGATTCATTCCCAACTTTATTACTTGAGCGACCGGTACGCTTGCCGTATTTTACGCGCATCAACTATTACTGTAGGAGATTTTCTCCGAGTGTAGGAGCGTTGTTCTCCGAGATTGTAGGAAGTTTTTATCTTCCGAGTGTAGATCCTTTTTGATCGAGGTTGTAGGAACTTGGTTCCAAGGCGTAGGATTGTTTTCAATCTGAGATAATTGAGTAGCTGAGTCTAGTGATTTTCTAGATTGGTGAGGTAAAGTGGACATAACCAAGATTTGGGAACCACTATAAATCTTCTTGTCTTTCTGTGATTGCTTGATTTCTTGTGTTAGATCGCTAAAATTTTTATTCCGCAAATAGACGCACGATTCACCTATTCACCCCCCCCTCTAGGTGATTTAGGTTGATAACTTCTCCCTTTCAATTGGTATCAGAGGGAGGTTGGTCGTTAAAAGGTTAACACCTTGATCAATTACCTCTCGAAAGTTGTCATTTAGTTATTTAAGCAATGGACAAGTTCAAATATTTTGCCAAGCTTCCTTTGTGAACAAAGAATAACTTTCCCATGTGGAAAGAGATAATTAAATTTTTCATGGAAGCTGTGGACCCCCGGATCTTCATGATTGTTGAAGAAGGTCCTTACGTCCCGATGACTATCTCCACTATAGATAAAAACCAAGAAAGTTCCCAAGAAATTGATGGATCTGGATAAGGAAGAGATTGCACTTGTCTCATTTGACAAGAAAGCTAAAAATATCATAGCAAGTGCAGTCGATGACTCGATGCTGCAGAATCTGATTCACTGTCAATCGGCAAAGGAGATGTGGCAGTCTCTTGTTACTCTGATGGAAGGAACTGAAGAAGTGAGGGATGATAGAAGGTCCCTACTGAACCAGAAATATGAAGCCTTCAGGCAAGGGTCAAAGGAGACCATTGCAGATACCTTTGAGAACTTCTTCAAGATAGTAAATGGCCTAAGAGTGTATGGCCGAGTCTTCACCAATGGAGATCTGAATGATAAGTTTTTGAGGTCTCTCACAAAGGAATGGGACAATAAAGTCTGTTCCATCCGGGAGTTTGGCAGACTAGCTGAGACAGACCCACATAATCTTTTTGGCAAGCTGATGTCCTATGAACTGCAGATCAAATCCAGAAAAGCTGAAGAAGAGAAAAGTCGCTTCTCGTCAAAAGAGAAGTCTGTTGCATTAAAGGCTGACAGTTCAAGGAAGGGCAAAGCTTCCTCACCAGCACCAGCTCAAGAAGTAAGTGAAGAGGAAAGCTCCGAGCCAAGCACCTCAGGCTTAGAACTATCTGAAGGAGAGTTCTCTTTGCTCTCACGGCAGTTCAAGAAATTCTTGAACAAGAAGAAGTAATGGAGAGGCAAGGATGCCTCACACAGAAGATCACGACACGACGGTGATCAATGAAAGAAAGGCTCGGGTAGCCATGACAGGTATAACTCTAAACAGAACAAACAGATTTCTACTGACATCATTTGCTACTGTTACAACATACAAGGTCACGTCATAACTGACTGCCCCTACAAGAAGAAGAAGGGTGGCAAAAGAGAGGAAAAGAAGTCCTCATACCACAAGAAGAGCACAGAGAAGAGCATATTGGCCAAGAAGGGCAAAACTCTCAGCGACTCCGACTCATCTGAGTCGAGTGAATAAGAGGAAGCCTACTTTGGCCTCATGGCTCAATCAGATGACGAACAAGAGCCCCAGTTTACTGGGGAGGTAAAATCTCACACTCCTCTCTCTGAATATGAAAGTTCTGAGCATGATCATGAGGACAGCTCTTCTGACGATGAGTCGGAACTTATGGCCCTGTACAAGGAGTTGATCATAACTTACGACAAATGTTGCCGAGTCGTTAAAACTCAGGCTAAAGAGATTAAATCTCTAAAGGCTACTGAGAGTAGCTTGAGAGAAGAAGTCGCTAAGACTGACTCTCTTCAAGAGAACTTCAATTTTGCTATTGAAGAATACAATCAAGATCTTAAGCACCTCGACCTTAAAGATGAAATCATCAAAGAATTGGAAAAACAACTCGAGGCTGAGAAGAAACTTGTTGAAAGTTTCTCTAAGCCTAAGACAATTCTTCCACTCATTGCTGAATTCTCAGCTAAGGCCCAAGGAGCTGGACTAGGCCATGTTGCCGCTTCTAGTAAATCTTCTAGGAGAAACAAGGCTCAAAAGAAGAATAAGGCCACCAAGAAGGCCTTGGCCATCGATTATTGGTTTAATACTAGGAAGGTTACTACTCCTCAAGTTGGCAACATGAGATTGACCACTTAGAATGATAATCTTCGTAGGCAGAGTGTTCAAACCCGAGGCCAAGGATCCACACATGTTTGGGTTCCTAAGGCAAAGTGATCATGAATGCAGGTATGTCCAAAGGCCACCAAAATGCCAATCTGGTACTTGGACAGTGGATGCTCTCGGCACATGACCGGTACAAGAAGCCTACTCCGGAAATTCACGCCATTCTGCAACTGACCAATGGTCATCTTTGGAGGTTCAGACTGAGGGATAACTAAAGGCTACAGTATGATCACTAACGGTAATGTATCCTTTTCGGATGTAGCTTATGTTGAGGGATTGGAACACAATCTCATAAGCATAAGTCAACTATGCGACAAAGGATACATAGTTGAGTTCCACACTGACAAGTGCTTGATAAAGTCTGTTGAAAATATGGAAAAAATTCTATCAGGAACTCGAAGCAGGAACATATTTTGTTTAAATTTCATTTGTATAGATTCTTCTACAACCAGTGTGTCTTTTGGCAAAAGATAGTGCGTCTCTTGGTGACTAATGGCACAAGAGGCTAGCACATATTAATTTTAAAACTATTAATAAATTATTCTCCCAGAACTTAGTACGTGATGCCCCAAATGTCAAGCACGTCAAAGAGAGACCTTGTCATGCATGTGTAAAAGGCAAGCAAGCAAGGGCCTCCTTTAAAAGCATTATAGGCAAAAACTCTAATAGGTGTTTACACCTACTTCATATGGGCTTGTTCAGTCCACTGCAAGTTAAAAGTTTAGGAGGTAAGGATTATACGTTGGTAATTGTTGATGACTACTCGTATTTTGCGTGGGTGTTCTAAAAGTCCACCTAGTGCCAACTATCTTCACCTATGGGGGGGAATATGTGTCTTGCAGCGATTTTAGCGGAATTAAAATTCTACCTGCACAAGTAAACAAAACAACACAGCACAAACATACACGAGCAGTTATAGTGGTTCCCCGATTTGGGTACGTCCACTTTCCCCCTTCGACCTATCTCCCAACAAGGGACGACTCGGTCACTTCACCAACTGGATTGAAATCCAATCCTCACACTAACGGAAGGAACCCTTCCAAACGAAGGAGTCACCACTCCTCCACCATGGGTTGCACCCAACCCTTATAATGAGGAACCTACGTTCCTTTATAACAAAAAATAAAATGGAATGTATAAAATATACAAACTACATATGGAATGCTAGGTGTCCCTCTTCGTTAGATGACGCGTTCTTGACGAAGACGAAGAGTCCACGACCTTAGCTCTCACTTAGAGTGAATCTCCACGAAACCGGCGGCGGCAAGAAGAGCGAAGGCTTGGCTTTGGATATCCAACCTTCGTAGCTATGCTGGCAAGGTCTACCAACGGTCTTCCTTGGATCAATCGTCTCGATCAATTTCGAAAGGGAAGGTATTCCCGATCTACAAACCAAGAGACAAAGGATCTCAAGAAGGACACGTGAGACGCGTTGCTTGGCAAAGCTTCTTTCGCCAGAAGATCAGGAGGTATCCACGATTAACGGCGGCGACTAACTTCCCGAGCGGTGATGGCGGCGGCGGAAGTGAAATCCGCGATCTAGGTCACGTCGGCGGCTCTATTTTTGTTCTTGTGTATTCGTCGTTTTTACTGTTCAAGATGTCGAAGTATTTATACAGTAGGTCATACAATATGACCGTTGTGGGCCCCACCAAAAGAAACCCTAGCTCCGGTTTCAAAACAGCACCTGGAACTTGGTCCGGTCCAGCGAGCACAAGAATTTCGCCCAAGGAAAATTCGGCGAGAATCAGAGGTGATTCTCGACGAATCGGCGTGAATCACTTATGATTCTCGCGGAATTCTACTTGGCAGAAATCTGGCTAAAGATCTAGCCATCCGGAGAGAATCGGCAAGAATCAATATTCATTCTCGACGGATCGGCGAGAATGCAAAGTCATTCTCGTCGATTCGGCGAGAATCAACTAGTGATTCTCGACGATTCTGCCTTAAGCAAAAATCAAGACGGCGATGAGACAGTCGGCTGCAATTGGCAAGAATCAGTGAGTGATTATCGACGATTCAGCGAGAATCGTCGAATCGGCGAGAATCACTTAGTGATTCTCGACGATTTCTACTTAGACGATTTTTTGTCTTTCCACCCGTGAGCTGCTCTTTGGCCCATCCTTTCTCCTTGTCCGCTCTTGATCTTTCTCAGCCCTGTACTTTAAAGTAAGTACACTCTAATAGAGAGAGTACACGTAGGCGAACACACTGATCTGCTCAACGAGGGATTACGTTGCACAGACCCGTGTATATTGACCCACTGCACCCTGACATTGGTGTGTACTTAGCGTGGAATAACTGCAAGCACAAGTTGAAACATATCATCAAATACATTATGGATTCATCTTAGCTAGACAGGAGGCTTCCTCAAATCCAGGTAATTGTGGATACAATACCCAACAATCTCCCCCTATTTGAGGAAGCCAAAATCCTACTAACAAAGATGAATTTCACCAATCCAGATAATACATACAGCAAATCAAGAGAAGAAAAGAGAAGAACAATAAATACAAGCAGAGCAATACTAGAGTCAATCATGACATCACATATATTTATAGAATCCACAATAATTGTTCATATGTTAACATGATAATAATGATAAACAATAAGGAGTACATTAGCTAAAATCCTAGGTCTCTTTCTCCTTAGCTATTTCGTCTTTTAGTTGCTGCGTCAAGTGTCTCCTGCTTTGTCTTTCGAAGTATTCCTTTGTCTTCGGGTAGTATTTGGGAGGAGGAGCTTTATCTGCCACTGTGTTGTACCTGAAGAAGATGTTCCGTTTAGCTTCAAAGGTCTAGTGCAGCTCCCACTCGTACTGACTATAAATATCGTTCTGATTTATCTCCCCCCTCTGTTGTAGTGTAAATGTGTCCAAAATGATACTCCTTGATACCGGACTCCACTTTTCGTTTCTCACTTCTTCCTCCTTCAATCTGATTTTCTTTTCAGTTTGCGTTTCCTTGGATGTTCCTTCTTGAGTTTTTCTCTTGCCTTTAGCTCTTGTTAGGGCTTCTTGGTCAAACCAGGCACTGCGCTCAGCTCTTGCAGCAGCCATAGCAGCCTTCTTAGATTCAGCCTCACTCAGTAGAACTCCTTCAACCCTTTGTTCTTTCGCATCAGCATCAGCAGTCTCTTCCGGAGGGGCAACCAGAACGTGTATGCCCGACGCCTATTGTACTAACCAGTGGGCCGTGTCAAAAACATACCTATTCGATTGATCGAAGGTGTTAATTATTATCTGTTAGATTGATCAAAGTTTAGTTGTCAATTATTATCTGTTAGATTTAAAAACATACCTATTAGATTGATTGAAGTTGTCTAGTATTATTTGTTGAAGCCCTGCCATCTTAGCTTTGTAATCTTCCTCCCCCTTTTTGGCTTCCAAAGCAATTGAGTTTGCGAAAGCGTGCAGGGGCACATCAATGTGCTTTACTGTCTTTGAAAACTCATTCAGCAGGGTCTTTTGATCCGCGTTCAGAATCACCATGTTGGCATCAAATTTTTGGATGCTATTAGCCACAACATGTGCATTCTAATTTACGACAGCCAGATCATCTATGTTCTTTTTAAGACCTTGCATCAGCAGAGAGACAGCTGTGCTGGCTGCAGTATACTTTTTGTCGAATTTCTTTTTCATGACGTCCAACTTGTGATTGACTTCCACAATGTTCTTTAGCATTAGATCCTCAGATTCTTTAACCCTTTTGAGCACGTTGGCTTGTGTTTTCTCAAACGAGGCCTTTAGCTCATCCAGAATTCCTTGAACTATATTGACAGTATGATTTGCCAGATTGGCTTGCAGTGGATGATCCTCAGGCAATCCTTGGTCTGGCCCTTCAGCAGAGGCACTTGGTGAACTGGACACTAGTACAGATTCCACGAGGGGAATGCTGGCAGCCACGGTAGGTTGTTCTGGAATGCTTACCAAAGGTTGCTGGGAGGGCTCCCCCTCCATTCGTGCACAAGACTCCTCAGGAGCTTGTTCCTCAGGTGGAACTTCAGCATCATCCCAAGGATCCAACACTTCCATCCTCTCAATTCCTTCTTCCTCCTCCTCATCATCCATGTTCTCAATCTCAATTGAGGCATTGTCTAAATTTTCCTCGTCAATCTCCTCGACATCACCTCCATCTCCCAGATCATTATCGTTCAGGGCCGCCTCATCTTCCACCACATCCTCACTTTCTTCTTGCAGGTTCTCAACTGCATCCCTAGCTATCTGATAGATGTCAGATCTGACATCAGCAGGAGCGGATAAAGACTCCCCCTCAGTTCCTGCAGTCATCAGATCAGGAACTTCACCGGGGACAGCCACGGAATCTGCTTGGGTTCTATTGTCCTCAGCCCCATAGGACACAGTTGGGGATTCATCTCGTTCTTCTTCCACGACAGCTTGCCCTATCCGTCTCTCCCATCTATCAATGACACTGGAGTCCATCTTCTTCAGATAGTGGATGGGAACTCCTTTGCTCATATCAAACGTGTCTCCATCCAGTTGGTTAAGATAGAGACTGATAATCCGTCCAAAGCTGGGGGTTCGCAGTGTATCCTTTATTCTTTCAAATAGCATGGCCCCCCAGTTGAATCTCTTCCGACATACAATCACCACTAAGATCTTAAACATCTCACTTGAGATATGATCGTGAGAGCCTGGCTTACAGATCAGAACTTTCCCGACGATGTCAGACAGAAGCTTCCCTTCCTCATTCATCTCCTTCCTCTTGATGGATTTGATTCCTCTGGGTAGACCACAGAACAGAAGAGTCCCGGCTCGATCCTGTTCTTCCAGATAATCCTCTTGATCAGAGCTGGAGAGCTGCAGGTGTTGAGTCAGTTTCCTTGCAGACATTTTGATCCTTGCCCCGACAATCTTACACATGATGACAGTATCTTCTCGCCGAAGTTTGGCAGCCGCAAAGAATTCCATCACTTTCTTATCCAGTATCTTGCAGGGGTGCTCCAGGATGAATGCGAGTCCAGCCTCTTCAAGCATAAGAATGATGTTTCTAAACTCATCTGAGGCATGAGAAAAGCCTGTTCGAACTAGCTCACATCCAATGACAAGTCCAGTGGTGGTTCTTGGAGCCATTTTAAACCTAAGGAGGAAATGCCCAAGTCTAAGCCTTGTCAGTAACTCTAATAAGAAGCTATACTAACAACAAGCCACTGCAAGGAGGAAGAAGTCATTACCCTAAGCCGAGGAGTGTCGGGATTACGGAGACGGAAATAGCGGGATCGAAGGGAATGCCTGGACGGGCTCGGGAAGCTCACGATTTCGGGATCGACGTGATGCCCGGGGATTGAAGCCTAGACCGTCAGGATCGATTGAGGCCGCGAGCTACCAGTCGACGGAGCACTGAAAAGGGGGGGAAAGCGAATAGACGGGAAATGAAGAGTCGGCGGGATATCCTGTATATATATACTGTAGCGAATCGGGCGGGTTCGACGAGATTCCGACAGATTTTTCTAAATGTTTTCTACCGAGGGTTTAG
Organism: Platanthera zijinensis; assembly: GCA_039513925.1. NCBI lineage: Eukaryota > Viridiplantae > Streptophyta > Magnoliopsida > Asparagales > Orchidaceae > Platanthera > Platanthera zijinensis. The sequence continues at coordinate 37,035,608 of CM077098.1, forward strand.
ACGAAATTTTCCACACATCGTTACGAGGCATAAGAACTTTGTTACACCCTAGACAAGTAATTTTGGTAGGAGGCATATTAATTGTGTGGCAAATAATTTTATTAAGTTATTTCTCATTCGAGATGTACACAATATTCTGATATCAGTTGTAATCTTTTGTAACACCCATTGACGTACCTTCTTAATTTTAAGCGGGCTGACTTATGCCTGTTGAGGTTCATTTTCAAATGTATCAATGTGTAACTACCAAGAATTCCGTGAAATTGTATCTAAAGATCATTTTACACTTTTAATCTGTCCTTAGGTGTAAAAGCATATATGTGTATATATATACATAACCACTTAGCTTAGAGAAGGAATTCACAAATTTGTGTGAATATATAAGTATATATATATACTTATATATATATATATATATATATATATATATATATATATATATATATATGTGAATATCAATATAATTTGGCTCAAATATTGAATCTGAACGCAGGTACCTGGGATCATAAGATTTATCATTTAGATCTTCTGTTTAATGCACACCAGGTGTTTAATTTGAGTATGCCATTGTAGATAGCACTGCTCTTATTCCAGATATTTGTTCCAAGTAATTCTTGGAACGTCTCCTGTCTAGTTCCCATCATGTTTACAGGAACCTAGACTACCCTGCAAAAAGGAATTACCCTACCTTAGGAACCCAATATGTATTGGGTCCGAGGTTCTTGTCAGTATAAAAACTCGAATGCCTTCCCACAGGAATCCGGTTAGGAAGGCTAACTCTCCCAGAGGAGGTGGATTTGCCCTTTCCCTTGACACCGAGGGGTTGTGCCAATAATCTATGGCAAAGTGACCCACCTTGCCACAGCACCAACACTCGTGAATGTTGTATCGTCGTTTATGACCTGACCTACTGACTAAGGTAGTCATGATATTAGGTTTAAACGGGATAGAGCCGGTTCTTCTCACAAAATTGCCTTTTCCACCATGACACGTGGGAGGGTGGTCAGAATGCATGTGGTGAGTGTCATGAGGCCTGGGAGGTGGTGCCTTCCTTTGAGTCAGCATACTTCAAGAGGCCCCATGGGTACTTACCACATATTTCCTGACCCCCCTTTCATGTTTCCTAGGGTGGAAAGTACTGCAGTGAGAGCTGGTTCCTGCATATTCATGATGAGTTGCGGCTGAGGCTGAGAATACAAAGGGTTCATAATGAGCCTTGGGTATTCTCTCATGGGTAGCCATGACAGCTCTGGCACTATGGGTATTTCCACCTGAGGTCTGATCATTCTTGCAGTAACCAACGTTGTTTCTGTGGTCATACCTGAAGGCATGATGAGTGCCCTTCCTACTCGGGGTGGGGGGGTTTGAACACAGTTTCCCCATTTCTCCACGAATTAATAATTCGGGAGATCCACCCATTTTCTTCTTTTCTCTTGATATCATCTATCGTGGAAAAGTTAGAAACTATTCTCTTCTCGGTCTCTAGATGACTTTCTAGATCCGAGATCTTTGAGTCCTTGACCTTGATGGATTCCACTTGGATATTCATCAAGATCTTCAGTTGAGCAATCTCCTTAGCTTGCTCCTCAACAAGTAAGTTGCTCTTCAGAAGAGCACACTGAAGGGAGTCAAGATTTTCAATCATCTGATTGGAGCTATCCATATCCCTTGCATTACTAGAGGGACAATCCTCTGAACTATTCCTGTCTTCAGGAACTGCAAGAGGAGAGGGGCATGAAGAAGAAGTTTCCTGCTTCTGGCTTTGCTGTTCAGGATTACCGTCAAGATCGGCAGAGACTGTTGAGTCAACTTCATCAGAACTGCTTTCCTCAACTTCTTCTTCAGTCTCTGACAAGGACACAGGAGCCCTGATACTGACAGATTGATCATTCCCTTCATCTTCAGAAATGAGGACCCCCACATAGGCTTCATCTTCTTGCTGACAACTGGTCCCTGCTTTCTCTGATCCCATCATGAGATCTGAGATGGTTTGCCACATGGACTTGGCCGTCCTACACTTGTCCACTCTTGAACTAGATACACCAGACCAGACGTCAGTGATGATCTGACGTATTAACTTGTCCAAGTTGAACAGTGAGAGCTCGGTCTCAGACATCTCTTCGGGACACTTGGGGATTTGGATATCCCTTCCTGAATCGGAAGCCATTCATGGGAATGAAGGGACGCTCTTCCAAGATGAGTGACGCCCAAGGGTCAATGGCCTCCAGATCAAATATAACTCTCATCTTCCAGATGGGGTAGTACTCCTTTGTACATGAGGGGAGTCTTAGAGGAGGGACATCATAATCCAACTCAATGCTTGAGTCTGATCTTCTTGTTGACACTAGAGGCAGGAACTTACTCGAGGTGTTAACCCCTTTGATGAGTAACCTCCCTCTGATACCACTTGAAAGTCCACTTAGTGCCAACTATCTTCACCTATGCGGGGGGGGGGGGGGGGGGGAATAGGTGTCTTGCAGCGATTTTAGCGGAATTAAAATTCTACCTGCACAAGTAAACAAAGCAACACAGCACAAACATACACGAGCAGTTATAGTGGTTCCCCGATTTGGGTACGTCCACTTTCTCCCTTCGACCTATCTCCCAACAAGGGACGACTCGATCACTTCACCAACCGGATTGAAATCCAATCCTCACACTAACGGAAGGAACCATTCCAAACGAAGGAGTCACCACTCCTCCACCACGGGTTGCTCCCAACCCTTACAACGAGGAACCTACGTTCCTTTATAACCAAAAATAAAATGGAATGTATAAAATATACAAACTACTTATGGAGTGCTAGGTGTCCCTCTTCGTTAGATGACGCGTTCTTGACGAAGACGAAGAGTCCACGACCTTAGCTCTCACTTAGAGTGAATCTCCACGAAACCGGCGGCGGCAAGAAGAGCGGCAGCTTGGCTTTGGATATCCAACATTCGTAGCTATGCTGGCAAGGTCTACCAATGGTCTTCCTTGGATCAATCGTCTTGATCGATTCGGAAAGGGAAGGTATTCCCGATCTACAAACCAAGAGACAAAGGATCTCAAGAAGGACACATGAGACGCGTTGCTTGGCAAAGATTCTATCGCCGGAAGATAAGGAGGTATCCACGATCAACAGAGGCGACTAACTTCCCGAGCGGCGATGGCGGCGGCGGAAGTGAAATACGTGATCTAGGTCACGTCGGCGGCTCTGTTTTTGTTCTCGTGTATTCGTCGTTTTAACTGTTCAAGATGCCGAAGTATTTATACAGTAGGTCATACAATATGACCGTTGTGGGCCCCACCAAAAGAAACCCTAGCTCCGGTTTCAAAAAAGCGCCTGGAACTTGGTCCGGTCCAGCGAGCACAAGAATTTCGCCCAAGGCAAATTCGGCGAGAATCAGAGGTGATTCTCTACGAATCGGCGAGAATCACTTATGATTCTCGCCGAATTCTACTTGGCAGAAATCTGGCTGAAGATCTAGCCATCCGGAGAGAATCGGTAAGAATCAATATTCATTCTCGACGGATCGGCGAGAATGCAAAGTCATTCTCGTCGATTCGGCGAGAATCAACTAGTGATTCTCGACGATTCTGCCTTAAGCAGAAATCAAGACGGCATTGAGACAGCCGGCTGCAATCGGCAAGAATCAGCGAGTGATTCTCGACGATTCGGCGAGAATCACTAGTGATTCTCGTCGAATCGGCGAGAATCACTTATTGATTCTCGACGATTTCTACTTAGACGATTTTTCGTCTTTCCACCCGTGAGCTGCTCTTTGGCCCATCCTTGCTCCTTGTCTTCTCTTTATCTTTCTCAGCCCTGTACTTGAAAGTAAGTACACTCCAATAGAGAGAGTACACGTAGGCCAACACACTGATCTGCTCAACGAGGGATTACGTTGCGCAGACCCGTGTATATTGACCCACTGCACCCTGACATTGGTGTGTACTTAGCGTGGAATAACTGCAAGCACAACTTGAAACATATCATCAAATACATTATGGATTCATCTTAGCTATATTGGAGGCTTCCTCAAATCCAGGTAATTGTGGATACAATACCCAATATGTTCTTTCTGAAACACAAGTCAGATACCTTTGATATCTTTACAAATTTTGTCAAGCAGATCCAGAATGAATACAACTGTTCCGTAGTCAAAATCAGAAGTGACAATTGAATGGAGTTCAAATCTGGGGACATGATAGAATTTTGTGAAAGCCTAGGTATCTTTCATGAGTTTTCCTCTCCCCGTACTCTACAACAAAATGGATTAGCTGAGAGAAGGAATAGAACACTCATATTGCGGCCTGCAGGACCATGTTGAGTGATGCTTCACTACCGGAGTACTTTTTGGCTGAAGCCATCAACACTGCTTGCCACGTGCAAAATCGAGCCCTCATAAAAAAGAATCATGATAAGACACCTTATGAACTTCTAAAAGGCAGGAAACCAACAGTTTCATATTTTAGAATTTTTGGCTTCAAATGCTTCGTACTTAACAATGGTAAGATCATACTACTAAGTTTAGTGAGAAAAGTTTTGAAGGTATTTTTGTAGGATATAGTAGCCATAGTAAGGCATACAGGGTTTTCAATAGAAAAACTCTTGTTGTAGAAGAATCCATACATGTTGTATTTGATGAGACGAGCTTGCTGCAAAGCAAATCATCTAGTGTGCTTGTTGAAGATGCAGGTACAAGGCTTAAAGAGATCAGCTTGGATTAATCAACAGAAGGCGAAGATGAAAAGTTCATCAAGATCACCTCTCCAACCCCCATTGGAGAGGTAAGGGATCAAGATGAAAATACTATCCAAGTTAATGAAGTCACTCCAGTGGCCGAAGAAGTTCGAGATGCGAGGGACCTAGAGCTCAGACATCTGAAGGATCACCCAATGGACCAAATTATAGGAGATCCTCGGGATGGTGTCAAAACTCGTCGAGGTACAACTAACAAGAATCTCTATCTAAGTTTTCTCTCGCAGGTTGAACCAATGAGGTTTAAGGAAGCAAACTCAGACGCATCGGGGATCTTGGCCATGGAAGAAGAATTGAATCAGTTCAAGCACTGCAAAGTTTGGACGCTTGTTCCAAGACCCAAAGGTAAGAATATCATCGGAACGAAATGGGTCTACAGGAACAAGTTGGATGAGAATGGGATAATCATCAAGAACAAGGCCAGACTCGTCGCCAAAGGATATCGTCAAGAAGAAGGGATCAACTTCGACAAGACATACACTCCAGTGGTAAGACTGGAGGCCATCCGACTATTCCTGGCTTATGCTGCACTGAAGGGATTCACTGTCTACCAAATGGACGTGAAGTCCTCTTTCCTGAATGGTGACATAAAGGAAGAGGTGTATGTGGAACAGCCCCCAGGTTTTGTTGATCCTAACTTTCCTGAGCATGTTTATTTATTATCAAAAGCATTGTACGGTTTGAAACAAGCTCCTCGAGCATGGTACGAAATGCTATCTACCTTTCTCCTCGAGAACAAGTTCACAAGGGGAAAGATAGATAAGACATTATTTCTTAGGGAAATTAAAGGCAAGATTTTGCTAGTGCAAATATATGTCGACGACATTATTTTTGGCTCTACAGACGACAACCTCTACAAAAAGTTCTCTAAACTTATGTAAGGGAAGTTTGAAATGAGTAGTATGGGAGAGCTGAAGTATTTCTTAGGACTTCAGGTGAAACAATCTGAAGATGGAATTTTCATCTCACAGACGAAGTTCACCAAGGAGTTGATTAAGAAATTCGGAATGGAGAGTGCAACCTCTATGAGCACTCCAATGGCCTCAGCTATGTCTCTGGAAAAGGATGTTAAAGGGAAACCTTTTGATGAAACCAAATACAGAAGCATAGTTCGATCCTTGCTCTACCTTACTGCCAGTAGACCAGACATAATGTTCTCCACATGTGTCTGTGCTAGATTCCAAGTGAACTGTAAGGAATCTCACTATGCTGCTGCAAAGCGGATTTTGAGATACCTTAAAGGTACACCGAATCTTGGCTTATGGTACCCAAGAAGTAATGACAGCGAACTAAATGGTTTCTCAGATGCAGACTTTGCAGGTAGAAAAGATGACAGGAAAAGCACTTCCGGGGCATGTCAGTTCCTTGGAAGAAGGCTTATTTCATGGAGCAGCAAAAAGCAAAACTATGTCACAATCTCAACGACCGAGTCAGAATACATTTCTTCTGATAGTTGTTGTGCACAGTTGCTTTGGCTAAAGAACCAGCTAGAGGACTACAACATGAAGATCAAAGACATGCCATTGTTCTGCGACTCCTCCAGCGCAATATCAATCGCAAACCACCCAGTCTCGCACAGCCGGACAAAGCACATCGAGCTCAGATATCACTTCATCCGGGAGCACGTGGAGAAAAGGGATATAGACCTGCAATACGTGCCAACAGAACGGCAAGTTGTAGATATTTTCACAAAGCCGCTGGATGAGACCAAGTTTAATTTCTTCAAAACTGAACTTGGGATGCTGAACAAAGAAGGATAAGTCACAGGAGATCAGTTCAAAGCTCAAGAATCGAGGATACTTCAAACAGGTCAAAAATTTCTCAAGAGGAAGGGAGTTCTCGAGAACTCTGTCTACTTCTCGAAAAGTAACATACTTATTTCTCGAAAACTATGACTCTTTCTCGAGAACATGACTTATTTCTCGAAAACTAAGACTCCTTCTCGAGAACTTGAATTATCTCTCGAAAAGTTTTCTCAGTTCTCGAGAACTTTGAATTGTCTCTCGAAAAGTATCTTCCGTTCTCGAGAACTAGTAAACTAATTCTCGAGAAATTCCCTGACAGTTCTCGAGAACTATACCCGACTTCTCGAGAAATGCTCTCTGCCTTTTCTAATTCTAATTAATTTCCTCTATTTCGAAAAACCGGTGATTTAGCCCTAACCCTAGATTAATTAGAAACTTAATTGACATTACTGGATTTATATATATATATATAATACTTTATAAATCTTAAATCAACCGACATTTCAAAATTCCTTTTCTCGAAAACTCTTCGCTTTCCGCCAATAAACAGCGTCGTCGCAGCCTTTGTCCCGCACTCCGTCCGTCACCGCCGACAGCGTCCATGGCGCACAGTTCCAAGATAGGAATCGGCAACGAACTAGTCGTCAAAGGACTTGCAGACATTTCAGATACTTTCCAGAACTTAATTCTTCTTCTGGACACGGCCGGACTTATGTTTGTTCTATCAGAGCCCTGCAGGATTGTCTTTCTAGATGCCAAAGAATTCTTTAGAAATGCAAAAGTGAGGAGGAATGGTACAATTTTGAAAACTAAGGTAAAAGGGATCAAAATCAAGTTAGATAAGCACAAATTTCAAAGCTTCTGAAGATGCCCATTGTAGATGAAGAAGACGACCTAACTCTGGAAGATTATGACAGGACTTACTCCTTCTGTGGAGTTTCTGAGGAATTCAACTCCTTAAGGAGAAATCTTTTTAATGATGTAGGAAAACTTCTGGCAGACATTATTGGAAAAATCTTATGGTGCAAAACAGGGTCGATTAGTTTCATAACTAAAGATCTTTTTGGAGTAATGACAGTTGTGATCTATAGAAAGAAATTCCAATTTGGCATGATGGTATTTGAGATGATCAGGGACATAATTCAGGATCCCAAATTTGAAAGGATAATCTTTTTATTGCTGAGTGAGATTGATCCAGTTACTTTCAAAATTTCCAAAGGTACTCCAGTTCATCACTCGAAAAAGATCTCTGTGGCTTCAATCCGGAGATGGGAACTCAAGTTAAAAAACCCAAAGCAATTAGCTAAAGAAATTGTAACTTCTGCTTCTGAGTTCAGGACCCCATCTCCCTCCTATCATCATGTTGCTGAACCTTCTGGTGCAGTAACTCAGGGGGGCCTATAGCCTCTGTCTCTGTTGTAAGATGTAACACCTCCCCTATAAAGAACATATAATATGGATTCGGCCGGGGCCCCACAACATATGGATACCACAGCTTTAGTATTAAAAGATGATATAAAACTACCCAATCTCAAAACTCCAGACAAACACAGTGGAAACAGAACACTAACAGGCAGAAGTTATCCACTAACAGAAGAGTATCAAATGGCCTTAAGACCTTACACAATATAAGTCCAAATATAAAAGTGCCAAGCATCCCTAGGCTACCTCGGCATGCAAGCCGGACATAGTCAAACAACAGCAGCAAAACAAGGAAAAGAAAATATCCAAGCACAACAACACTTCATGAGGCTTAGGGCTTTTCGCCCGGCGCGCTAGCTCCTGCATGTGATCCTTGCCCTGCAAGGATTTGAAGTAACGTGGGTCAGCAAAGGCTGACCTCTACTGTGTAATAAACACATCTCCTCCCGGCCGTCCCTAACGGACCCCGGGGTACCACTCCACCTACAAGTTAGCACTTCGTATACCAAAAGAGCATATATAATAAAACGGTAAAACAGGCTTGGATGTCTCATACAACATACATGTTCTCTATGTTTTGTACAAAGTGAAAGGGCCTACTATGCAACATGAATGCAACCCGGGTTTCACCCAAGGCACCCTAGCACGTATGCATCTAGCACAACATCAAACACTGGGTACTTTTGTTTCACCATTGGCTTAAATCCGCAAACACAAGGGAACCACCATGTCCCTAACGGCACACACGCCGTCACACGGAACCTCGCAAAGGCCCCACCCGCACAAGGGTCATATACCCCGGGCTTGCCCGCACATTCTGACTTCGCACGTCAGGGTTCCGTCTCACACTGACCGATTCTAAGAAGCCTTGCTGGACCCCACCCGCTCATGGCCACATTGCCCGGGCTTGCCCTCTGCTCGACATTCTCGTCAGTCCCACACAAGGGGCTAGTCTCGCCGGGACACTTTCCCCACATGACTTGCGCGTCACGGGATAGCCAGCCGACCACGGAGACATAGCCGCGCCTTTGCACAGCACAAACAAAGGTTTCCCCACCCCAATCACCATTCGCACCATATCTTTCCCGTGCTCCAAGGAAACCATCTAACGCGAGAAGCGGAGCTAGCCTTGTCCGGTTCCGACTACGAGTACTCACTCAATTTAAGGGGGAAAACGCATACACACAACGGCGTATTGCCGCAACGGATTTCTACCTAAACCTCACATCTCGCTATGCAACATCACCGGGTCGGACTAACGGTCGCGACCACGGCTTCACCCACAATGCCTAATCTGCTAACGGAGCGGATCTCTAATGCAAAGCATGTCGGGATGAACATACTCAACCCGGAGGTTCCTCTTGAACCTAGGCTACACGAATCCCTCTCATTTGAGAGATTCGGTGCTCAAAATACGAAAGGAAGGGGATGCTATTCATGCATCCTAAATCCTAAAAACCGAGAGGAGAAGTGTCGTTACCTTTCGTCCCCTCTTCCTAGCCATGGAGAATATTTGCTCGGTTGAAAACCACCGCAACGCTCCCACCTTCGCGGATCTGAACTCCGCTCGCGAAACGGACCTCCGAAGCTTCGCCGGCGGCCGGATCTTGGCCTTCTTCCTCCTCCTTGCTCTCCCTTCTCTCTAGAATCAAGAGAGATAAAGATAGGAGAAAAGTAAGGGTTTCAAACCCTATTCCCGAGTTTAATCCCTCAGATCTAGCCCCCAGCCGTTGGATCTCATCCCAAAGAAACGGACGGCCACGATTCGGCCTAAAATTACAAAAACTGGGCCGAACACGGGTTGCAACACGGCCGTGTGCCAGGCCGTGTTACCCATTCGCCATCTCGACCGATTCGAAAACCAACACAAGGCCTTTGACGCGGCCTCCGACACGCCCGTGTCGTCTTTGACACGCCCGTGTCGAGACCCGTGTCACGCCCCCCACCGACCAATTTTTCCAGTCAGAGAAGGACACGACCAAAGACACGGCCTTCGACACGCCCGTGTCAGACCCGACAAGGCCGAGTCGTGACCCGTGTCACGCTTAGCAGAATAAATCCTGCAAACAGCCCGAGAAGGACACGGTCAGGGACACGCCCTTGTCCCAGGCCGTGTTCCTGAGCTCGACGAACGTCGACCCTCAAAACGTCGACCACGGCTCCGCGGTCGACCACACCCTGACATGCCCGTGTCACGCCCTTGACACGCCCGTGTCGCCTGCTCCAAAACCCAAACTTGGCTAAAACGACGCCGTCGATTTCCCCTTCCAAGTTTTGGGGTGTTACAATTCCCCCCCCCCCCTACAAGAATTATGTCCCGAAATTTAAAACATGGAAGGTAAACAAAACTAAGCGGTACCTGAGGAGAAAAGCTCGGGGTACTCTTCCAGCATGGCCTGCTCTCGCTCCCATGAGAGCTCCTCGCAGCCACAGTTGTCCCAACGGACCTTTACGAGTCTGACCTCCTTGTTCCGCAATTGCCGAACCTCTGAGTCTTCTATCCCGATTGGACGAACTCGCATCCTCAAGTCTTCCTCTATCGGCACCGCCGTCGGCTCAATCACCACACTGGCTTCTAACAATGCTTTCCTCGGGACGGAGACGTGAAAAACGTCATGCAATCCACTTAGCTCTGTGGACAACGCCAACCGGTACGTTGCCTCTCCCACTCGCTCGATGACCTTGAATGGTCCCAAAAATCTCGGACTCAGCTTCTTGAGTAGGCGAATCCGCGAAACGCCTTTGAACGACTTGATCTTAAGATACACCCAGTCGCCCACAGCGAATTCCACATGCCTGTGGCGAGCATTGAAATACTTCGACTGCCGATCTTGAGCTACCTTCATGCGCTCTTGGATGGTCCGCACTAGCTCACTAGCGTCGGCTACCACTTCTTTCCCTAAAAGCCTGGTGTCTCCCGCCTCTATCCAAGACATCGGTGTTCGACACCGCCTCCCATACAGAGCTTCGTATGGTGCCATCTTGATACTAGCTTGGTAACTATTGTTATAAGCAAACTCCACCATGAAGAGGTGATCCTCCCACTTCTTGACGAAGTCGAGAGTACACATCCTTAGCAAATCTTCCAAAGTACGGTTCGTTCTCTCAGTTTGCCCATCGGTTTGAGGATGAAAGGCCGTACTGAACTTGAGTTTTGTGCCCAAGCTCTTCTGCACCAACCGCAAATCCTTAGACGTGAAACGTCCATCCCGGTCGCTGACTATACTCTTTGGAATCCCATGAAGTCGTACAATATTACGGACGTACAACTCCACCAACTTTTCCACACCGTCCTCCTTCCGGTTTGGGATGAAACGTGCCACTTTGGTCAAGCGGTCCATAATCACCCAAATGGCATCATTACCCTACTGTGATTTAGGCAACCCATGCACAAAATCCATGGAGATGTCATCATTTTTCCATTCGGGGATTGGAAGAGGCTTCAAGAACCCGCCCGGCTTCTGACACTCGGCCTTCACAAAGGCACATGTTTGGCACCGACTCACACACAATGCTACGTCCCGTTTCATCCCAGGCCACCAATAGGACTTCTTCAAATCCAAGTACATCTTTGTACTACCCGGGTGAATGGAGTACTTAGTGAAGTGGGCCTCAAACATCAATTCCTCGCGGAGCTTGCCGAACTGCGGTACACAAATCCTTCCGCCCTTCCTCAGAATCCCATCAACCATCTCCCAGGCGCTACCCTCGCCCTTTAGAGCTTCCTCCACGAAAGGTTGGAACTCCGCATCTACACGGGTCGCTTCTCGAATACGATCGCATAAATCACTCTGCATCTCAATCCAATTTAATCGAGCCACGCTAGACTCGCCTCTTGCCACACATTCCAAACCAAGGGACTCCCAGTCCCGCCTTAACCGCTCATCGTGAGCTTCAATCCAATTTCCTTGCCCCGAGTATTTCCTACTCAAAGCATCTGCCACCACATTGGCTTTCCCTGGCGTGTACTGAATCGCCACCTCGTAGTCCCCAAGGAACTCGACCCACCTACGCTGTCGCATATTTAGGTCCTTCTGATCTAGGAGATACTTTAGACTCTTGTGGTCCGTGAAGATCTCCACCTTTGCACCATAAACGTAGTGCCTCCACAACTTCAAAGCAAAAATTACCGCCGCCAACTCCAAATCATGGACGGGGTAATTTCTCTCATGAGGCTTCAGCTGCCTCGACCCAAAAGCTATCACACTACCATGCTGCACCAACACGCACCCTAAACCGCATCCGGATGCGTCGCTGAAAATCTGGAACCCTTCGGTCCCCTTTGGTAGACTTAGGATCGGCGCCGTCATTAGCCTTTCCTTCAGGGTTTCAAACGCCTCAATGCACTCTTGAGTCCATACAAACTTCTGATCCTTGCGAGTTAGTGAAGTGAGGGGTAGAGCTATCCGCGAAAAGTTTTCCACAAACCTTCGGTAGTACCCGGCTAGTCCAAGAAAACTTCGGACTTCCGCCACGGTCCTCAAAACTGGCCACTCTCTGATGGCTTCTACTTTCGTTGGATCTACCGCCACCCCATCCCCACTAATCACATGGCCTAGAAATGCCACTTTCTCCAACCAGAACTCGCACTTGGAGAACTTCACATAAAGCTGGTTCTCTCTCAGTACTCGCAACACTATCCCCAAGTGCGACTCGTGCTCCGCTTCCGACTTGGAATACACCAATATGTCATCGATAAAGACGACTACGAACCAGTCTAAATATTAGCGAAACACTCGGTTCATCAAGTCCATGAACACGGACGGTGCGTTCGTCAGCCCGAACGACATCACCGAGAACTCAAAATGACCATACCTCGTACCAAACGCGGTCTTGGGTATGTCTTCGTCACGAATCCGCAACTGATAATATCCGGACTTCAAGTACAACTTGGAGTACACCACCGATCCCACCAACTGGTCGAAGAGATCGTCTATCCGAGGAATCGGATACTTATTCTTGACAGTCAATTTGTTCAACTCTCGGTAGTCTATGCACAGACGCATACTACCGTCCCTCTTCTTTACAAATAACACCGGCGCACTCCACAGTGAAGAGCTGGGCCTGATATACCCTTGCTCCAAAAGCTCCTGCAACTGAACCTTGAGCTCGGCCAACTCCTTTGGTGCCATCCTAAAGGGTGGTCGTGACACCGGTCTAGCCTTGGGCACTAACTCGATGGAGAAATCAATCTCCCGCCGAGGAGGTGCTCCCGGTAGCTCCTCAGGGAAAACATCTCCAAACTCTGCCACCACAGGCACTTCTCCAAGAGACAGCCTGGAAAGGCTAACCTCCAACAACGCTACTAGAGCTACACCCCCTTGGTTAACAACTCGCACTAGTTAAAGTGCCGAAACTAGGGAACAGGCCACTCCATGCAGGCCCTCAAACTTGACTTCTGCTTGCCCCACGCCCCTCAGGGTTACCACCTTGGACAAACAGTCGATACTGGCACGCTGCTCCGCTAGCCAATCCATCCCCAAAATCACATCGAACTCGGACAACGGCAAGATCGCCACTACCAATATGAAGTCGACTCCCTCAAGACTCCAACAAATCCGCCCTTTAGCCCTGGTTGTCATAGACGACCCATTGGGCATGCGCACTTTCAACTCTGAGTTCGTTGCAAAGGACTCAACTCCAATCCTCCGGGTGAAACTTTTTGTAAGGAAGGAGTGCGACGCTCCCGTATCAAAAAGTACTCTAGCGGGGTACCCAGATACCACTACAAAGCCTACACCCAAGCAACAAACATAAAAAGGCTTGAAAGGAAGAAATCTACGATGCAGGTTGAACACTCTTACCTGTCACCACATCAATTTGGCGGATTGCTTCCTGCTTCCCAAGGTTGTAGGCCCTTGGCTGCACTGTTTGAAACCGGTAAGCACTCGACTCCGCCATTTTCCCCTTCTCTGCTGCACTGGGTCCAGAGCGTACGGTTTGCTCCTGCCTTGGCTCTTGCTCAGCGCCCCCTTGGGTACAAAATCTTGCTATGTGGCCTGGATTTCCACAACTGTAACACGTCTGCGGTCCCTTAGAGCGTGACCCTCCGGACGTCCAATTACTTTTCTCGCCCGACTTATATGGGGAAGGCTTCTTCTTCCATCGGCTCCCTTCCGTCTTTCCATGGGACTGAGCAGGCTTCTTCTCCTCCCCCTGCTTGGGTGTGAAACCCATGCGACGCTGGGATCGCTCCATGTCACTCTCCAAAATTCGGGCCGCCTCCACCAATTCGTTGAAACCCGCACGTTTCATCGATATGAGGGGTTGTCTTAGATTCTCCCTCAATCCATGATAGAAGAGATTGTCCCTCTCTTCATCGTCTGCCATGGTCGTCCCTGCATAACGACCCAAGCGAGTAAATTCCTGAACATACTCATCCACTGACTTGTCTCGCTGCACCAGATGTAGAAACTGCCTCTGGAGGGCTAGCCTCGTTGAGGCGGGAATGTACTTCTTCAGGAAGGCATTCCCAAATTCCTCGATGGACGGTGTGCGTCCTAGAAATTGCCGGCCACTGTGGCTCACCCACCATAACTTGGCATCTCCCTCCAACATAAAGGCTGTGAACTCTGCCTTTTTCTCTTCTGGCGCCTCTGCCGCCCTCAGAAGCTCCTGAATTCTAGCCCACCAATCCTCTGCATCTGTGGGCGTGCCGATTCCCTTGAAGGTTGGAGGGTGGAAACTCAGAAAGTACTTCATCTTTCGGTCCCCCTGCCCGACAACCACTCTCTCGGCCTGCGGCTCTGCCCGCCTGGCCTCCTCAACCGGCACAGTCGCAGCCGTGACCGGGGTAGCAGGAGTCTCTACTTGAGCAACGGGAGCTGCTACCTGTGTTGTCGCTACAGCTTGGGCCGCCACCATCGCTTCTGCAAGTATACGACAGAAGTCGGCCGGTGTGACCCCCATCCCTAGCGGACCTTGCGCAGTCGCACTACTTGCCGAGAGCTCTTCTCTTGGCCTTGAGGTCCTAGCCTCGTTGCTTGCACTCTAAACACAAGCAAGAAAACGCAAATCAGTCTCTAATTGAAAGACTCGAACACAAGGACACTCATGGTCCCGCGATACTCCTATGTGGATAACTTCTTATACGGGACTCGACTTATACTTTCGACCACGAAACTTCTCATTGGAACGCGAACCTCCCTCTGATACCAAATTGTAACACCTCCCCTGTAAAGAACATATAATATGGGTCCGGCCGGGGCCCCACAACATACGGACGCCACAGCTTTAGTATTAAAAGATGATATAAAACTACCCAATCTCAAAACTCCAGACAAACACAGCGGAAACAGAACACTAACAGGCAGAAGTTATCCACTAACAGAAGAGTATCAAATGGCCTTAAGGCCTTACACAATATAAGTCCAAATATAAAAGTGCCAAGCACCCCTAGGCTACCTCGGCATGCAAGCCGGACATAGTCAAACAACAGCAGCAAAACAAGGAAAAGAAAATAGCCAAGCACAGCAACACTTCATGAGGCTTAGGGCTTTTTGCCCGGCGCGCTAGCTCCTGCATGCGATCCTTGCCCTGCAAGGATTTGAAGTAACGTGGGTCAGCAAAGGCTGACCTCTACTGTGTAACAAACACATCTCCTCCTGGCCGTCCCTAACGGACCCCGGGGTACCACTCCACCTGCAAGTTAGCACTTCGTATACCAAAAGAGCATATATAATAAAACGGTAAAACAGGCTTGGATGTCTCATACAGCTTACATGTTCTCAATGTTTTGTACAAAGTGAAAGGGCCTACTATGCAACATGAATGCAACCCGGGTTTCACCCAAGGCACCCTAGCACGTATGCATCTAGCACAACATCAAACACTGGGTACTTCCGTTTCCCCATTGGCTTAAAGCCGCAAACACAAGGGAACCACCATGTCCCTAATGGCACACACGCCGTCACACGGAACCTCGCAAAGGCCCCACCCGCACAAGGGTCATATACCCCGGGCTTGCCCGCACATTCTGACTTCGCACGTCAGGGTTCCGTCTCACACTGACCGATTCTAAGAAGCCTGGTTGGACCCCACCCGCTCATGGCCACATTGCCCGGGCTTGCCCTCCGCTCGACATTCTCGTCAGTCCCACACAAGGGGCTAGTCTCGCCGGGACAATTTCCCCACATGACTTGCGCATCACGGGATAGCCAGCCGACCACGGAGACATAGCCGCGCCTTTTCACAGCATAAACAAAGGTTTCCCCACCCCAATCACCATTCGCACCGTATCTTTCCCGTGCTCCAAGGAAACCATACACCGCGAGAAGCGGAGCTAGCCTTGTCCGGTTCCGACTATGAGTACTCACTCAATTTAAGGGGGAAAATACATACACACAACGTCGTATTGCCGCAACGGATTTCTACCGAAACCTCACATCTCGCTATGCAACATCACCGGGTCGGACTAACGGTCGCGACCACGGCTTCACCCACAATGCCTAATCCGCTAACGGAGCGGATCTCTAATGCAAAGCATGCCGGGATGAACATACTCAACACGGAGGTTCCTCTTGAACCTAGGCTACACGAATCCCTCTCATTTGAGAGATTCAGTGCTCAAAATACGAAAGGAAGGGGATGCTATTCATGCATCCTAAATCCTAAAAACCGAGAGGAGAAGTGTCGTTACCTTCCGTCCCCTCTTCCTAGCCATGGAGAAGATTTGCTCGGTTGAAAACCACCGCAACGCTCCCACCTTCGCGGATCTAAACTCCGCTCACGAAACGGACCTCCGAAGCTTCGCCGGCGGCCGGATCTTGGCCTTCTTCCTCCTCCTTGCTCTCCCTTCTCTCTAGAATCAAGAGAGATAAAGATAGGAGAAAAGTGAGGGTTTCAAACCCTATTCCCGAGTTTAATCCCTCAGATCTAGCCCCCAGCCGTTGGATCTCATCCCAAAGAAACGGACGGCCACGATTCGGCCTAAAATTACAAAAACTGGGCCGAACACGGGTTGCAACACGGCCGTGTGCCAGGCCGTGTTACCCATTCGCCGTCTCGACCGATTCGAAAACCAGCACACGGCCTTTGACACGGCCTCCGACACGCCCGTGTCGCCTTTGACATGCCCGTGTCGAGACCCGTGTCACGCCCCCCACCGACCAATTTTTCCAGTCAGAGAAGGACACGGCCAAAGACACGGCCTTCAATACGGCCTTCGACACGCCCGTGTTAGACCCGACACGCCCGTGTCGTGACCCGTGTCACGCCTAGCAGAATTAATCCTGCAAACAGCCCGAGAAGGACACAGCCAGGGACACGCCCGTATCCCAGGCCGTGTTCCTGAGCTCGATGAACGTCGACCCTCAAAACGTCGACCACGGCTCCGCGGTCGACCACGCCCTGACACGCCTGTGTCACGCCCTTGACACGCCCATGTCGCCTGCTACAAAACCCAAACTTGGCTAAAACGACGCCGTCGATTTCCCCTTCCAAGTTTTGGGGTGTTACATAAGATCTCCTCCTCCCTCTCCAGCCAGATCAGCCAGTAGATCTCCAATCAGAAGTCATGACAGCCCTCCAGCAAAGTCCCCAGTGGCACTCTCTCCAGAAGATACACTTCCAGATACTCAAGTCCTAGAAACCCTCTAAAACACTACAGAAGCCATTGACAGGATGGTGGAAGAACTCTCCTCAGATGTTCCTCCCCTCTTCAAGGAACCAGCTGAAGAACATCCAAATGATCCTTCTCCAGCTCCCTCTCTCTCTCCTATCAGATTACCAGAATCACCTCCTACTCAATCCCCTCCTTCCAAGCAAGATTTCCCTGAGACTGTTCTTCTTTCTGATGAAGACAGAATATCTCCTGATCCTGCTGATATTCCCTTGAGGAAGTTGGATTTCTCCATCCCGACCTTCACTGGTCAGGCTGATACTACCTTTGTTCAGACTATAAGAGCTGTAAGCTCAGTGATTCTTGAAGAGATACCACCATGGAAATCCCCTCCTCCTGCTACTGTTACTGCTTCTGCCTCTGCCTCTACCTCTTCTACTGTTGTTGCTACTACTTCTACCCCTTCCAACTCAGATATTCTTATCCAGATAGGCCAGATGCTCTCTGATCAAAGGAAACACTTTGATGATTCTCTGAAAGTGATGCAAGACAAGGTGATTGCATTAGAAACTGAAATGAGTCGAGGATTTGCTGAGATCCAGCACAATACTAACTCTCTCAAGAGCTTATTTCAGATTGGTGGCAAAGCCATAGATCACACTATTACTTGTGTTTGTCAAGTTATGGAACAATCTCTGACTCTGGCTAATAATCAGATTGAACTAGAAAAGAATGCTGAAAAACATGTGATGAAGGTTTGCGAGGAAGTTGGAACTTTCAAGGAAGAAGCCATAGAAAAATTGATTGTAGAATTCAGAAAGGGGGAGAGCTTAGTGAAAGAATGTGTAATCAAACTTGTGGATTAGTTTTCTGCAGAAGCAAACACTCTCTTGGCTGAGAAAATTTCTAAAATCAATAAGAATGTTTTAGCTCAAATCCAGTCAGTGAAGTTCTATACTTATGACACCACAGTTTGGATTCACAATCAGATCTTCCCTGATTTTCAGGCTGATCCCAACATTATTCCTCATCATCTGAATTCTCTTGCTGAAGGACGGACCAGTCAGGTGCCAGCACAAATGCAACAACCTCAAATGCCCTGCTTCTCTCCTAGGCAAGAAGATCAAGATCCTCCTCCAGCCTCTTATGACCAGGTATGGGATGACATTATTCCTCAGGATTTACCAGATATTAACACTTCTAAGAAGAGGAAATATGGAGAAGGGCCATCTGCCAGCAGAAGCATTCCCAAAGTTGATTCAGATAAAAGGAAAGCCAAAGAATTTGCTTAAGTTTGGAGCCCCACCTCTAAGACTTTGGTTCTTGATACTCTTAAGTTGGTGATGGACTATAATGAGGATAGAAATCTCCACTACAGCTCAGTTGAGTGGGAATTATATGAAAAGTCCATGACCAAAAGGAGGATGTATGATAGGGAATATGGAAAGAATAATCCTAAAGCTCCTCCTAAGCCCCCAAGATATTATCCCAAACCATTCAGCTATCAGATAAGGCAGCAAGAAAAGAAGGACAGACAACCTTAGAGCAAAGAATGTACTTTTGTTGAGTTTTTCTTGAGAATTGTGTTGAAATGATGTTGATTATGAAATCTAAAACATTACTTATATACGATTTCCAGTTTTTCCTAATTGTGTTCAATTAATCTCTTTCTTCTTTAGTTTAAATTTTCATTTCAAGTTCTTTCTTAATTTTCATAATTCACCTTAGTGTGGAGGGTTCTGACTTCTACAAATAGGGGGAGATTGTTGGACATTGCAACCACAATAACCCAGATTTGCATGAAGTCACCCTTGAACTAAGATGAATTAAGTTGTGTTTGACATCTTGTTTAAGTTGTGTGTTTGCAGATCATCATTGCTAAGTGTAGACCAATGTCAGTCTATAGTTGGTCATGAACACAGGACCATAAAGTAGAATCCCTCACTGTGTGATCCAAGGTGTTGACTCATGTGTAGCCTCTCTATTGGGATACACTTCATATTCAAACACTTAGACCATGGAATGAAGATTGGACCCTTGAAGAGAAGAAAAAGTTTCTTTCTAAAAAGTTCAAAAAAATTTCTAAGTCCACTTATCGAGAAGTCCTATTCAGTTCTCGAGAAGTAGAGTTAGAAGTTCTCGAGAAACAGGAGTTTAGTTCTCGAGAAGCTTAGCTGTTTCAGTTCAGAAAAATTTTCTAAGTCTTAGTTCTCGAGAAGTATGTCTTAGTTCTCGAGAAGTCATCTTAGTTCTCGAGAAGTTCGGCTCTTAGTTCTCGAGAAGTCCCAGAGTAGTTCTCGGGAAGTTCAGAAAGTTTCAAGACATTCTTTCTAAGTTTTAGTTCTCGAGAAGTCAAGATTAGTTCTTGAGAAGTCAGGTTATAGTTCCCGAGAAGTCCTTAGTTCTCGTGAAACTCAGCTTCATAGTTCTCGAGAAGTCAGGCTTTAGTTCTTGAGAAGTCCATATTGTTTTCGAGAAGTATTGTTCATGAAGTCACGAAAACTAAGTTCTATTCAAGACAGTGCAATTCTCGATAAATTCAATCAGTTCTCGAGAGCTAATGCTACTTCTCGAGAACTGCAGACTTAACTTTTCTGAACTTTGTTTAAGTCCAGTTTGACCGGATTTTTGAATGACGTTACGTGATTGGTCCACGTGTCATCATTAATGACATTTCTAACCATTAGGAGTAATCCTATATAAGGTCTTGTCAATAAGACTTAACCCTAATAATAACATCAATAATCTTTTTGTAAAGAGCGGTTGTTCGTTCTCGCGAAAATATTCTCGTCGGCCATTTCTAAATACAGATCTCTGAAGCCGCCGCCGCTCACGATCAGATCGTCTCTTCTATTATTGATCAAGAAGACTTGATGTTCAAGGATTCTCATCTTCTCCTTGATCGAGTTTGTCAAAGCTTTCTCGGATCAGATCTACTCATCTTCTTCAACATTTCTTAAAGAGCCGCAAAGTTCAAGAAGAAGATTCAGATATTAAATTTTCCAGATCTGAGAAATTTATTTTGTTTATAATTCAAAATTTCTTTACTATTATTGTAGGAGATTTTCTCCGAGTGTAGGAGCGTTGTTCTCTGAGTTTGTAGGAAGCTTTTATCTTCGAGTATAGATCCTTTTGGATAAGGGTTGTAGGAACTTAGTTCCGAGGAGTAGGATTGTTTTCAATCTGAGATAGTAGAGTAGCCGACTCTAGTGATTTGCTAGATCGGTGTGGTAAAGTGGACGTACCCAAGATTGGGGAACCACTATAAATCTTCTTGTCTTTCTGTGATTGCTTGATTTCTTGTGCTAGTCGCTAAAATTTTTTATTCCGCAAATATACGCACGATTCACCAATTCACCCCCCTCTAGGTGATTTAGGTTGACAACTCTCACTTTCACCCTTGAACTAAGATGAATTAAGTTGTATTTGACATCTTGTTAAAGTTGTGTGTTTGCAGATCATCATTACTAAGTATAGACCAATGTCAGTCTGCAGTGGGCCATGAACACAAGACCATATAGTGTAATCCCTCACTGTGTGATCAAAGGTGTTGACTCATGTATAGCCTCTCTATTGGGATACACTTCATATTCAAACACTTGGACCATGGAATGAAGATTGGAACCTTTAAGAGAAGAAAAAGTTTCTTTCTAAAAAGTTGGAAAATTTTCTAAGTCCACTTCTCGAGAACTCCTTTCAGCTCTCGAGAAGTAGCGTTAGAAGTTCTCGAGAAACATGAGTTTAGTTCTCGAGAAGTTTAGGTGTTTCAGCTCAGAAAATTTTCTAAGTCCACTTCTCGAGAAGTCCTTTCAGTTCTCGAGAAGTAGAGTTAGAAGTTCTCGAGAAACAGAAGTTTATTTCTCGAGAAGTTTAGTTGTTTCAGTTCAGGAAAATTTTCTAAGTCTTAGTTCTCGAGAAGTATCTCTTAATTCTCGAGAAGTCATTTCAGTTCTCGAGAAGCTCGGCTCTTAGTTATCGAGAAGTCCCAGAATAGTTCTCGGGAAGTTCAGAAAGTTTAAAGAAATTCTTTCCAAGTCTTAGTTCTCGAGAAGTCCAGATTAGTTCTCGAGAAGTCCAGATTTGTTCTCGAGAAGTCCTTAGTTCTCGAGAAACTCAGCTTCATAGTTCTCGAGAAGTAAGGCTATAGTTCTCGAGAAGTCCATATTATTTTTGAGAAGTATTGTTCCTGAAGTCTCAAAAACTAAGTTCTATTCCAGACAGTTCAGTTCTCGAGAAATTTATTCAGTTCTCGAGAGCTAATGCTACTTCTCGAGAACTGCAGACAAAACTTTTCTAAAATCTGTTTAAGTCCAGATCGGCCGGATTTTTGAATGACTTGACGTGATTTGTCCACGTGTCGTCATTAATGACTTTTCTAACCGTTATGAGTAATCCTATATAAGGTCTTGTCAATAAGACCTAACCCTAATAATAACAACCATAATCTTTTGTAACAAGAGCTGTTGTTCGTTCATGCGGAATTTCTCTCGTCGACCATTTATAATTTCAGATCTCTAAAGCCGCCGTCGCCGCTCACGATCAAATCGACTCTTCTATTGTCGATCAAGAAGACTTGCTGTTCAAGGATTCTCATCTTCTCCTTGATCGAGTTTGTCAAAGATTTCTCGGATCAGATCTACTCATCTTCTTCAACAATTCTAAAAAAGCCGCAAAGTTCAAGAAGAAGATTCAGATATTCATTTTCCAGATTTGAGAAATTTATTCTGTTTGTAATTCAAAATTTCTTTACTATTACTGTAGGATATTTTCTCCGAGTGTAGGAGCGTTGTTCTCCGAGATTGTAGGAAGTTTTTATCTTCCGAGTGTATATCCTTTTTGATCGAGGTTGTAGGAACTTGGTTCCGAGGCGTAAGATTGTTTTCAATCAGAGATAGTGGAGTAGCCAACTCTAGTGATTTGCTAGATCGTTGAGGTAAAGTGGACGTACCCAAGATTGGGGAACCACTATTTATCTTCTTGTCTTTCTGTGATTGCTTGATTTCTTGTGCTAGATCGCTAAAATTTTTATTCCGCAAATAGACGCACGATTCACCTATTCTCCCCCTTCTAGGTGATTTAGGTCGATAACTTCTCCCTTTCAATTGGTATCAGAGGGAGGTTGGTCGTTAAAAGGTTAACACCTTGATCAATTACCTCTCGAAAGTTGTCATTTGGTTATTCAAGCAATGGACAAGGTCAAAGATTTTGCCAAGCTTCCTTTATGCACAAAGAATAACTTTCCCATGTGGAAAAAGAGAATTAAATTTTTCATGGAAGTTGTGGACCCCCGGATCTTCATGATTGTTGAAGAAGGTCCTTACGTCCCAATGACTATCTCCACTATAGATCCAACCAAGAAAGTTCCCAAGAAATTGATGGATCTGGATAAGGAAGAGATTGCACTTGTCTCGTTGGACAAGAAAGCTTAAAATATCATAGCAAGTGCAGTCGATGACTCGATGCTGCAGAATCTAATTCACTGCCAATCGACAAAGGAGATGTGGCAGTCTTTAGTTACTCTGATGGAAGGAACTGAAGAAGTGAGGGATGATAGAAGGTCCCTACTGAACCAAAAATATGAATCCTTCAGGCAAGGGTCAAAGGAGACCATTGCAGATACCTTTGAGAACTTCTTCAAGATAGTAAATGGCCTAAGAGTGTATGGCCGAGTCTTCACCAATGGAGAGCTAAATGATAAGTTTCTGAGGTCTCTCACAAAGGAATGGGACAATAAAGTCTGTTCCATCCGGGAGTTTGGCAGACTAGCTGAGACAGACCCACAGAATCTTTTTGGCAAGCTGATGTCCTATGAACTGCGGATCAAATCCAGAAAAGCTGAAGAAGAGAAAATTCGCTTCTCGTCAAAAGAGAAGTCTGTTGCATTAAAGGCTGACAGTTCAAGGAAGGGCAAAGCTGCCTCACAAGCACCGGCTTAAGAAGTAAGTGAAGAGTAAAGCTCCGAGCCAAGCACCTCAGGCTTAGAACTATCTGAAGGATAGTTCTCTTTGCTCTCACGGCAGTTCAAGAAATTCTTGAACAAGAAGAATCAGTGGAGAGGCAAGGATGCCTCACACATAAGATCATGACACGACGGTGATCAATGAAAGAAAGGCTCGGGTAGCCATGACAGGTGTAACTCTTAACAGAACAAACAGATTTCTACTGACATTGTTTGCTATTGTTGCAACAAACCATGTCACGTCATAGCTGACTGCCCCCACAAGAAGGAGGGTGGCAGAAGAGAGAAAAAGAAGTCTTCATACCACAAGAAGAGGACAGAGAAGAGCATATTGGCCAAGAAGGGCAAAACTCTCAGCGACTCCGAATCATCTGAGTCGAGTGAAGAAGAGGAAGCCTACTTTGGCCTCATGGCTCAATCAGATGACGAACAAGAGCCCCAGTTTACTGGGGAGGTAAAATCTCACACTCCTCTCTCTGAATCTGAAAGTTCTGAGCATGATCATGAGGACAGCTCTTATGACGATGAGTCGGAACTTATGGCCCGGTACAAGGAGTCTCTAAAGGCTACTGAGAGCAGCTTGAGATAAGAAGTCGCTAAGACATACTCTCTTCAAGAGAACTTCAATTTTGCTATTAAAAAATACAATCAAGCTCTTAAGCACCTCGACCTTAAAGATGAAATCATCAAAGAGTTAAGAAAAACAACTCGAGGCTGAGAAGAAACTTGTTGAAAGTTTCTCTAAGCCTAATATAGTTCTTCCACTCATTGTTGAATTCTCAGCTAAGGCCCAAGGAGCTGGACTAGGCCATGTTGCCGCTTCTAGTAAATCTTCTAGGAGAAACAAGGCATCAACAGAAGAATAAGGCCGCCAAGAAGGCCTTGGCCAAAGAAAAGGGGAAAGCCCCTCTAGATCAGACTGTATTTAAGAAAGTCATCTTTCTAACAAATAAGTTTGATCTAGACACGTCCTATGGTCTCTTGACTAGGCCTACTTATGTAGAGCCAAAGTCTCGGTACCAAGGATGGACTCGCCCTCGGAACTTTTGTGAGAGTGTCTTTAAGGCACCTTATGAAGAAGTGATTCATCAGGGCTATGGTCCTTATAATCATGGCCACAACTTCAAGAAAGCACCTAAAGTAAAGCCCGTTGAGGAAAGGCCTCCAAAGGATAAGAAGTCATGTGATTGCCATCACCATGAAGCTTCCTCCTCCAAGAGTTCTACCCCTCCTAGACCACCATCTCAAAAGGTCAAGCAGGAGTACGTAAGGCAAAGATACAACAGGTTTGACTTTTGGTGTTGTGGAAAAATTGGTCATTTTTCCATCGATTGTTGGTTTAATACCAGGAAGGTTACTACTCCTCAAGTTGGCAACATGAGATTGACCACTTAGAATGATAATCTTCGTAGGCGGAATGTTCTAACCCAAGGCCAAGGATCCAAACATGTTTGGGTTCCTAAGGAAAAGTGATCATGAATACAGGTATGTCCAAAGGCCACCAAAATGCCAATCTAGTACTTGGGCAGTGGATGCTCTCGGCACATGACCAGTACAAGAAGCCTTCTCAAGAAATTCACGCCATTCTGCAACGGACCAATGGTCATCTTTGGAGGTTCAGGCCGAGGGATAACTAAAGGCTACGGTATGATCACTAACGGTAATGTATCCTTTTCGGATGTAGCTTATGTGGAGGGATTGGAACACAATCTCATAAGCATAAGTCAACTATGCGACAAAGGATACATAGTTGAGTTCCACGCTGACAAGTGCTTGATAAAGTTTGTTGACAATATGGAAACAATTCTATCAAGAACTCGAAGCAAGAACATATTTTGTTTAAATTTTATTTGTATAGATTCTTCTACACCAGTGTGTCTTTTGGCAAAAGATAGTGCGTCTCTTGGTGACTAATTGCACAAGAGGCTAGCATATATTAATATTAAAACTATTAATAAATTATTCTCCCAGAACTTAGTACGTGATGCCCCAAATGTCAAGCACGTCAAAGAGAGACCTTGTCATGCATGTGTAAAAGGCAAGCAAATAAGGGCCTCCTTTAAAAGCATTATAGGCAAAAACTCTAATAGGTGTTTACACCTACTTCATATGGACTTGTTCGGTCCACTGCAAGTTAGAATTTAGGAGGTAAGGATTATACGTTGGTAATTGTTGATGACTACTCGCATTTTGCATGGGTGTTCTTTCTAAAACACAAGTCAGATACCTTTGATATCTTTACAAATTTTGTCAGGCAGATCCAGAGTGAATATAACTGTTCCATAGTTAAAATCAGAAGTGATAATGGAATGGAGTTCAAATCTGGGGACATGATAGAATTTTGTTAAAGCCTAGGTATCTTTCATGAGTTTTCCTCTCCCCGTACTCCACAACAAAATAGAGTAGCTGTGAGAAGGAATAGAACACTCATAGAGGCCTGCAGGACCATGTTGAGTGATGCTTCACTACTAGAGTACTTCTGGGCTGAAGCCGTCAACACTGCTTGCCACGTGCAAAATCGAGCCCTCATAAACAAGAATCATGATAAGACACCTTATGAACTTCTAAAAGGCAGGAAACCAACAGTTTCATATTTTAGAATTTTTGGCTGCAAATACTTCGTACTTAACAATGGTAAGTATCATACTACTAAATTTAGTGAGAAACGTTATGAAGGAATTTTTGTAGGATATAGTAGCCATAGTAATGCATATAGGGTTTTCAATAGAAAAACTCTGGTTATAGAGGAATCCATACATGTTGTATTTGATTAGACGAGCTTGCTGCAAAGCAAATAATCTAGTGTGCTTGTTGAAGATGCAGGTACAAGGCTTAAAGAGATTAACTTAGATAAATCGACAGAAGGAGAAGTTGAAAAGTTCATCAAGATCACCTCTCCAACCCCCATTGGAGAGGTAGAGGATCAAGATGAAAATACTGTCCAAGTTAATGAAGTCACTCCAGTGGCCGAAGAAGTTCGAGATGCGAGGGACCTAGAGCTCAGACATCTAAAGGATCACCCAATGGACCAAATCATAGGAGATCCCAGGATGGTGTCAGAAGTCGTCGAGGTACAACTAACGAGAATCTCTATCTAAGTTTTCTCTCGCAGGTTGAACCAAAGAAGTTTGAGGAAGAAAACTCAGACGCATCGTGGATTTGGCCATGGAAGAAGAATTGAATCAGTTCAAGCGCTGCAAAGTTTGGACGCTTGTTCCAAGACCCAAAGGTAAGAATATCATCGGAATGAAATGGGTCTACAGGAACAAGTTGGACGAGAATGGGAATATCATCAAGAACAAGGCCAGACTCGTCGCCAAAGGATATCGTTAAGAAGATGGGATCGACTTCGACCATACATACGCTCTAGTGGCAAGACTGGAGGCAATCCGACTATTCCTGGCTTATGCTGCACTGAAGAGATTCACTGTCTACCAAATGGACGTGAAGTCCTCTTTCCTGAATGGTGACATAAAGGAAGAGGTGTATGTGGAACAGCCCCCAGGTTTTGTTGATCCTAACTTTCCTGAGCATGTTTATTTCTTATCAAAAACGTTGTATGGTTTGAAACAAGCTCCTCGAGCTTGGTATGAAACGCTATCTACCTTTCTCCTCGAGAACAAGTTCACAAGGGGAAAGATAGATGAGACATTATTTCTTAGGGAAATTAAAGGCAAGATTTTTCTAGTGCAAATCTATGTCGACATTATTTTTGGCTCTACAGATGACAACCTCTACAAAAAGTACTCTAACCTTTGCAAGGGAAGTTTGAAATGAGTAGTATGGGAGAGCTGAAGTATTTCTTAGGACTTTAGGTGAAACAATCTGAAGATGGAATTTTCATCTCACAGACGAAGTTCACCAAGGAGTTGATTAAGAAATTCAGAATGGAGAGTGCAACCTCTATGAGGACTCCAATGGCCTCAGCTATGTCTCTGGACAAGGATGTGAAAGGGAAACCTTTTGATGAAACCAAATACAGAAGCATAGTTGGATCCTTGCTCTACCTTACTGCATGTAGACCAGACATAATGTTCTCCACATGTGTCTGTGCTAGATTCCAAGTGAACTGTAAGGAATCTCACTATGCTGCTGCAAAGCGGATCTTGAGATACCTTAAAGGTACACCAAATCTTGGCTTATGGTACCCAAGAAGTAATGACAGCGATCTAATTGGTTTCTCAGATGCAGACTTTGCAAGTAGCAAAGATGACAGGAAAAGCACTTCTGGGGCGTGTAAGTTCCTTGGAAGAAGGCTTATTTCATAGAGCAGCAAAAAGCAAAACTGTATCGTAATCTCAATGGCCGAGTCAGAATACATTTCTGCCGGTAGTTTTTGTGCACAGTTGCTTTGGATAAAGAACTAGCTAGAGGATTATAATATGAAGATCAAATACATTCCATTGTTCTGCAACTCCTCCAGCGCAATTGCAATCGCAAACAACCAAGTCTTGCACAGTAGGACAACGCACATCGAGCTCAGAAATCACTTCATCCGGGAGCACGTCGAGCAAAGGGATATAGACCTGCAGTACGTGCCAACAGATCGCCAAGTTGCAGATATTTTTTACGAAGCCGCTAGATGAGACACAGTTCAATTTCTTCAAAACTGAACTTGGGATGCTGAACAAAGAAGGATAAGTCACAGGAGATTAGTTCAAAGCTCAAAAATCGAGGATACTTTAAACAGGTCAAATATTTCTCAAGAGGAAGGTAGTTCTCGAGAACTCTGTCTACTTCTCAAAAAGTAACATATTCATTCTCAAAAACTCAGACTCCTCGAGAACTTGACTTATTTCTCGAAAACTCAGACTCCTTCTCGAGAACTTGAATTATCTCTCGAAAAGTTTTCTCAGTTCTCGAGACTTTGAATTGTCTCTCGAAAAGTTTCTTCCATTCTCGAGAATAAGTATATTACTTCTCGAGAAGTCCCCTGGCAGTTCTCGAGAACTATACCCGACTTCTCGAGAAATGCCCATTGCTTTTCTACTTCTAATTAATTTCCTCTATTTCGACAACCCGATGATTTTAGCCCTAATCCTAGATTAATTAGACACTTAATCGACATTAGTGGAATTATATATATATAATACTTTAGAAATCCTTAATCAACCGACATTTCAAATTTTCTCGAAAACTCTTCGCCTTCCGCCGACAGACAGCGTCGTCGTAGCCATCGTCCCGCACTCCGTCTGTCGTCGCCAACAGCGTCCATGGCGCATAGTTCGAAGATAGGAATCGGCAATGAACTAGTCGTCAAAGGAATTGCAGACATTTCAGATGATTTCTAGAACTTACTTCTTCTCCTGTACACAGCCGGACTGATGTTTGTTCTATCAGAGCCTTGCAGGATTGTCTTTCAAGATGTCGAAGAATTCTTCAGAAATGCAAAGGTAAGGAGGAATGGTACGATTTTGAAAACTAAGGTAAAAGGGATCAAAATCAAGTTAGATAAACACAAAGTTTCAAAGCTTCTGACGATGCCCATTGTAGATGAAGAAGATCACCTAACTCTAGAATATTATGACAGGACTTACTCCTTCTGTGGAGTTTCTGAGGAATTCAACTCCTTAAGGAGAAACCTTTTCAATGATGTAGGAAAACTTTTGGCAGACATTATTGGAAAAATCTTATGGTGCAAAACAGGGTCGATTAGTTTAATTACAAATGATCTTTTTGGAGTAATGACAGCTGTGATATGTAGAAAGAAATTTCAATTTGGCATGATGGTATTTGAGATGATCAGGGACAGCATTCAGGATCCCAAATTTGCAAGGATAATCTCTTTATTGTTGAGTGAGATTGATCAAGTTACATTAAAACTTTCCAAAGGTACTCTAGTTCATCACTTGAAAAAGATCTCATTGGCTTCCATCCAGAGATGGGAACTCAAGCTGAAAAACCCAAAGCAGTTAGCTAAAGAAATTGCAGCTTCTGCTTCTGAGGTAAGGATCCCATCTCCCTCCTATAATCATGTTGCTGAACCATCTGGTACAGTAACTCAGGGGGAGCCTGCAGCCTCTGTTTCTATTGTCAAAACTCCTCCTCCCTCTCCAGCAAGATCAGCAAGCAGATCTCCAATCAGAAGTCATTACAGCCCTCCAGCAAAGACCCCAGTGGCACTCTCTCCAGAAGATACCATTCCAGATGCTCAAGTCCAAGAAACCCTCCAAAACACTGCAGAAGACATTGACAGAATGGTGGAAGAACTCACCTCAGATGTTCCTCCCCTCTTCAAGGAACTAGCTGAAGAACATCCAGAAGATCCTTCTCCAGCTCCCTCTCCTTCTCCTATCAGATTACCAGAATCTCCTCCTGCTCAATCCCCTTCTACCAAGCAAGACATCCCTGAGACTGTTCTTCTTTCTGATGAAGAAAGAATATCTCCTGAGCCTGCTGATATTCCCTTGAGGAAGTTAGATTTCTCCATCCCCACATTCATTGATCAGGCTAATACTACCCCTATTCAGACTACTAGAGCTATAAGCTCAGTGATTCTTTATGAGATACCTCCATGGAAAGCCCCTCCTCCTGCTACTGTTACTGCTTCTGCCTCTACCTCTACCTCTACTATGGTTATTGATACTGTTGCTACCCCTTCCAACTCAAATCTTCTTATCCAGATAGGCCAAATGCTCTCTTATAAAAGGAAACACTTAGATGATTCTCTGAAAGTTATGCAAGAAAAAGTGTCTTGGAAAAAGAAATGAGTAGAGGATTTGCTGAGATCCAACACAATACTGAATCTCTCAAGAGCTTATTTAAGATTGGTTGCAAAGCTATAGATGACACTATTACTAGTGTTGGTCAAGTTATGGAACAATCTCTGACCATGGCTAATAATCAGATTGAATTAGAAAAGAATGCTCAAAAACATGTGATGAAGGTTTATGAGGAAGTTGGTACTTTCAAGGAAGAAGCAAGAGAAAAACTCCTTGTAGAATTCAGAAAGGGGGAGAGCTTGGTGAAAGAGCATGTAATCAAACTTGTGGATAAGTTTTTTGCAGATGCGAACACTCTCTGGGCTGAGAAAATTTCTAAAATCAATAAGAATGTTTTAGCTCAAATCTAGTCAAGGAAATTCTATACTTATGACACCATAGTTTGGATGCACAATCAGATCTTCCCTGACTTTCAGGCTCATCCCAATATTATTCCTCATAATCTGAATCCTTTGGTTGAAGGACAGCCAGGTCAGGTGCCAGCTCAAATGCAACAACCTCAAATGCCCTGCTTCTCTCCTAGACCAGAAGATCAGGATCCTCCTCCAGCCTCTTATGACCAGGTATGGGATGACATTATTCCTCAGGATTTACCTGAGATAAACACTTCTAAGAAGAGGAAATATGGAGAAGGGCCATCTGCCAGCAGAAGCATTCCCAAAGTTGATTCAGATAAAAGGAAAGCCAAAGAATTTGCTTAAGTTTGGAGCCCCATTTCAAAGAGTTTAATTCTTGATAGTCTTAAGTTGGTGATGGACTATAATGAGGATAGAAATCTCCACTGTAGCTCAGATGAGTGGGAATTATATGAAAAGTCTATGACCAAAATGAGTATATATGATAGGGAATATGGAAAGAATAATCCTAAAGCTCCTCCTAAGCCCTCAAGGTATTATCCCAAACCATTTAGCTATCAGAGAAGGCAGCTGGAAAAGAAGGACAGACAACCTTAGAGCAAAGAATGTACTTTTGTTGAGTTATTCTTGAGAATTTTGTTGAAATAGCTGTTGATTAAGAAATCTAAAACATTACTTATATACAATTTCCAGTTTTGCCTAATTGGGTTCTATTAATCTCTTTCTGCCATAGTTAAAATTTTCATTTCCAGATCTTTCTTAATTGTCATAATTCACCTTAGTATAGAGGGTTCTGACTTCTACAAATAGGGGGAGATTGTTTGGTATTGCATCCAGAATAACCCAGATTTGCATGAAGTCGCCCTTTAACTAAGATGAATTAAGTTCTATTTGACATCTTGTTTAAGTTGTGTGTTTGCAGATCATTATTACTAAGTGTAGACCAATGTCAGTCTGCGGTGGGTTATGAACACAGGACCATACAGTGTAATCCCTCACTGTGTGATCCAAGGTGTTGAATCATGTGTAGCCTCTCTATTGGGATACACTTCATATTCAAACACTTGGACCATGGAATGAAGATAGGAACCTTGAAGAGAAGAAAAAGTTTCTTTCTAAAAAGTTGGAAAATTTTCTAAGTCCACTTCTCGAGAAGTCCTTTCAGCTCTCGAGAAGTAGAGTTAGAAGTTCTCCAGAAATAGGAGTTTAGTTCTCGAGAGGTTTAGCTATTTCAGCTCAAAAAAAATTCTAATTCCACTTCTCGAGAAGTCCTTTCAGTTCTCGAGAAGTAGAGTTATAAGTTCTCGAGAAACAGGAGTTTAGTTCTCGAGAAGTTTAGCTGTTTCAGTTCAGAAAAATTTTCTAAGTCTTAGTTCTCGAGAATTATCTCTTAGTTCTCGAGAAGTCATTTCAGTTCTCGAGAAGCTCGGCTCTTAGTTCTCGAGAAGTCCCAGAATAGTTCTCGGGAAGTTCAGAAAGTTTCAAGAAATTCTTTCCAAGTCTTAGTTCTCGAGAAGTCCAGATTAGTTCTCGAGAAGTCCTTAGTTCTCGAGAAACTCAGCTTCATAGTTCTCGAGAAGTCAGGCTATAGTTCTCGAGAAGTCCATATTGTTTTCGAGAAGTATTGTTCCTGAAGTCTCGATAACTTAGTTCTATTCCAGACAGTTTAGTTCTCGAGAAATTTAATCAGTTCTCGAGAGCTAATGCTACTTCTCGAGAACTGCAGACTAAACTTTTTCTGAAATCTGTTTAAGTACAGATCGGCCAGATTTTTGAATGACTTGATGTGATTGGTCCACGTGTCGTCATTAATGACTTTTCTAACCTTTAGGAGTAATCCTATATAAGGTCTTGTCAATAATACCTAACCCTAATAATAACAATAATAATCTTTTGTAACAAGAGCGGTTGTTCGTTCACGCGGAATTTCTCTCGTCGGCCATTTCTAATTTCAGATCTCTGAAGCCGTGGCCGCCGCTCACGATCAAATCAACTCTTCTATTGTCGATCAAGAAGACTTGTTGTTCAAGGATTCTCATCTTCTCCTTGATCGAGTTTGTCAAAGATTTCTCGGATCAGATCTACTCATCTTCTTCAACAATTCTAAAAAAGCCGCAAAGTTCAAGAAGAAGATTCAGATATTCAATTTCCAGATCTGAGAAATTTATTCTGTTTGTAATTAAAAATTTCTTTACTATTATTGTAGGAGATTTTCTCCGAGTGTAGGAGCATTGTTCTCCGAGATTGTAGGAAGTTTTTATCTTCTGAGTGTAGATCCTTTTGGATCGAGGTTGTAGGAACTTGGTTCCGAGGTGTAAGATTGTTTTCAATCCGAGATAGTGGAGTAGCCGAGTCTAGTGATTTACTAGATCGGTGTGGTAAAGTGGACGTACCCAAGATTGGGGAACCACTATAAATCTTCTTGTCTTTCTGTGATTGCTTGATTTTTTGTGCTAGATCGCTAAAAATTTTATTCCGCAAATAGACGCACGATTCACCTATTCACCCCCCTCTAGGTGATTTAGGTTGATAACTTCTCCCTTTCAGATTTTTTACTTTGCCTTTTCACTAAGATTTTCTCATAAGACTTCTAACCTATTCATTCAGTTTAACTATCTAGTTGAATCTATTCTCATCGGGAATTCCAATGTGTTGATGATGAGCACGATTTGACTTGATTGATTTAACCATTTAACTTGATCATCTAATTGATCTACTTGATATCAAGTTTAATTTTGACTTAACCAAAATTTAAAATTTTGAAATTGGTGTCTTTGCCCAACTCGATATTTCTTGAACTTGATTAATTTACCTTTTCATAGTAAGTGACAAGTCTAACTTAATCTAGAACTTAGGCCGACATGGTGTCTTGCACAATGAGGGATTACATTGGCAATATAATGTCTGATGACACTAAGTCTAGCCCTATGTAAGGCTTGTACTATTACACAAATGTCTGCATCACAACATTAATACACATATATATAATACAAGTGTGATCATCTATATTGTGAGGACTTCTTCAAATGAAGAACATTATGGTCACTATTCCAAACAAAGCCTATGACCATCGTTATTAATTGATTTCTATATAGGCTATCTCGATCCTTGATATCTAGTAACATAGCTCAGAGAGATCATGCTATTTTCTCCCTATACGCAACTATATGATTCACTATTGATTCTAATTACAAGGTGTAATAAATAAAAGTGCAATTCAGAAATTTATAAGCTAAATTCTATGTGTAATGTTGGTGCAAATTTTGTCACCTAGTTATTCCACACACAATCACTTCTTGGGGGATCGGTTGGAGAGAACTCAGACAATAACTAGATGTTTATTATACCCTAGACAGGAACTATAGACAGAGAGAGAGAGAGGAGAGGAGAGCAAAAGAAGGGTACCACTGACACCGACAAACACCAGACTAGAACCTCCACGATGAATGCCTCTCTTGCGATGAGCCTCTTTTATTATCTTGAGAAAGATTACAAGAGGGGTGCGACTACCCGGGGGTATGCGCATGTACAATGTTTGAAAGAGAAAAAGAAATTTATCTTAGTGTCCGCATGTCGAAGTATGGGACCGGGCGGTCTGGCGGTTTGAGCCTGGCGGGTTGTTGACCGGGCGGTCTGGCGGTTTGAGCCTGGCGGGTTGGTTTCCGGCGGTCTGACGGCTTATCTCTGGCGGCTTGGAAACCGGCCGGTCTAGCGGTCTCCTACCGCATCTCTCCCTCTTGGTTCTGGTATTGCCGAGCGGTTAGAACATTGTCTAACCGCGCGGCCTGTTCCGGTCTCTTATTCTAGCCGCCCAGATCTGTTGTATAGCTTTAGTCCCACATTGTTAGTTTGTATTATTCTCTCTCTCCTCCATTCTATAAAAGGGAGGCCATACCTTTGTAAATGATATCTTTTTGGATAATAAAATTTCAATTATTCAAAGTTCCGGCTTGTTTTCTAGTCGTTTATTCTCTGCTCTAGTCGTTTGTTCGCTACTTTTAACATGGTATCAGAGGCATCGATCTTCTCCTCCTGATTCTGTGCGCCCTGTCCGCGCGGCTTGCCCCTTCTTCTCGCGACCTGTTCTCGCTGTTTGCGCCCTGTCCGCGCGGCTTGCCCCTTCTTCTCGCGACCTATCTCCTTGTTCGTCGCGACCTGCTTCTTTATTCGCCTTTTCCGTTCGCGCGGTCTATCTTCTAGCCGTTCGACCTCTTCCCCGTCCTGGACCTGCGGCTTGGTCGTGGCTTCTCTGGCCGCTGGTGTCTAACATCGTGACCGCCGCAGCTCGTCTTCTTTCTATCCGCGCGGCTAATATTCTAACCGCGCGGCCTCTCGCCGTTGTTTCCTATGGCCCTTTCTGAGACCTCCACCACCACCACTCCTATCGCCACTCCGGCGCCGCTTCCTACACCCTCTGGCAACCTTGGCACGGTTTCTAAACTTGTTGGCTCCAACTATCCGGATTGGAGCGTCTCCTTCACTTTTCTTCTCCGCTCTCAGCGCAAACGTCATCACCTCACCGATGACCCTCCTCCCTCAGACTCTGCTGAATTTGATGACTGGGATGCCAGTGATGCGCTTGTCCGCACGTGGTTGGCTAACAGCCTCTCCGATGAATGTCTTCCTGTCATACGCCATGATGAGACGGTCAAGACCGCGTGGCTTCACCTTGCTGCTCTCTACTCAAAGGGGGCCCAGACATCCCGCATTTATACTCTCTACGCGGATCTCTTCGCTCGCCCTTCCATGTCTCCTGCTGCGGCTTATCAGCAAGTTCAGGCTCTTGGAGCCGAAATCCTCCAGAATCGCCCCTTCTCCGCGGACTTGGCCGAACAGCACAAACACTTCCAGGAACTCCTGGTTGTTTGTTATCTTCTCCGGCTTCCTGAGTCTTTTGATATGATCCGCCAGCAGATCTTGGGCGAAGCCGAGTCTCCCACCTTGGATGCCACCGCAGCTCGCATCGCCGCGGTTACTTCTCTGCTCCAACGTCCTCTATTGTCCTCCCCTCCTCCACCGGACTCCTATGCTCACCAAGTCCAGCGGGGTGGCAATAGTGGTCGCAGCCAATCTGGCACGCGCGGTCCGTCAAGGTTCCTCTGCTCTCACTGTGGTCGTACCGGCCACTCTGTTGACCGCTGCTGGCAGAAACATCCTCATCTTCGTCCCTCCGGTGATACTTCTTCCTCAACCTCCGCCTCCTCTCGGCAGTCTGCTTCTGTGGCCACCACCTCAGGTAGTGCACACGTCGTTACCCAAGGTAAATGGCTCATTGACTCTGGTGCTACAAATCACATGACCGGAAACCCTCACTGCTTCTCTCTCCTAGAGACGCATGATCGGTTACCCCCGGTTCTCGTTGCGGATGGTTCGCCTTCCCCGGTTCATGGAACGGGCATGGTTTAAGTCACTCCCTCGCTTCGCTTAGCGGACACTCTCTATGTTCCGAAGTTCCCTTGCAATTTACTCTCCGTTACTACTTTATGCAAGCAACTTCAGTGCTCTGTGTTATTTACTCCTACTTCTTGTTGTTTTCAGGACCCGAGGACCCAACGGACGATTGCTACTGGGACTGAGAGCGGCGGCCTCTACTTCCTCGACAATGTTTCCGCTCTGTCCGCCTTCTCTTCCTTGTCTACTGATCTGCTTCAATGGCATCTTCGCCTTGGACATCCTCCTCCTCGGATTCTGCATCAGCTTCTTCCCCACTTACCTCAAACCAGTCCTCCGCTCAACTGCGATGCGTGTCAGCTTGGCAAGCATCAC
Organism: Platanthera zijinensis; assembly: GCA_039513925.1. Taxonomy (NCBI): domain Eukaryota; kingdom Viridiplantae; phylum Streptophyta; class Magnoliopsida; order Asparagales; family Orchidaceae; genus Platanthera; species Platanthera zijinensis. The sequence continues at coordinate 37,071,881 of CM077098.1, forward strand.
CGCTCCTCCTTCCCGCAGAAGCAAGGCCGTGGTTCCTCCCGCCCTTTTGATCTCATTCATTCTGATATCTGGGGTCCTGCTCCTACTCCCACCGTTGGTCGGGGTAGTTTTTACTTTGTAACTTTTATTGATGATTTCTCCAGATGTACCTGGGTGTATCTATTAAAAGATCGCTCTGAACTCTTATCTGTATGGCAATCTTTTTATAATATGATTAAAACTCAGTTTGCTATTTCTATTAAAGTATTGCGCTCTGATAATGCTAAAGAATATCTCAGTCATGAGTTTTCATCTTTTTGTATGCAACATGGTCTTATTCATCAGACCAGCTGTGTTTACACCTCCCAGCAAAATGGGGTGGCGGAACGTAAAAATCGCCATCTCCTCGATATCGCTCGCACTCTGATGACACAGATGCAGGTGCCTCGCTCCTATTGGGGCTATGCTGTTCTTCTTGCCTGCTATCTCATCAATCGCATTCCCTCTTCTGTTCTTCACGGCAAGACCCCCTTCTCCATTCTCTACCCGACCAAGGAACCCTTTCCTCTTCCTCTCCGTATCTTTGGGTGTACGGCCTTCGTGCATGCTCCGTCTGCTACCGCGACAAGCTTTCCCCCCGCTCCACCAAATGTGTCTTTTTGGGTTACTCGACAACTCAAAAAGGCTACTGTTGCTTTGATCCCGTTCTGCGCAAACAGTTTGTTTCCGCAGACGTTACCTTCTTTGAAAATGCTTCCTACTTTTCTGTCCCATCTTCACCTCCTCCTGCTGTCTCTGACTCTCCACCCTCTCTCTGTGAGCCTTCCACACAAGTCGACGTCTCCCCTCCTATGTCGTCTCCTCCTCCGTCTCCTCCTCTCCCTCTTATCTCCCCTCCTTCGTCTCCGCAGCCGTCTCTCTCTAGTCCCGGGCCAGCTTTCTCTGCCACGGATGCTCCGGTCCCTGAGGCACAAGACGACCTGGATCGTCCCATTGCCCTTCGCAAAGGGGTGCGGGCGTGTACCCAACACCCGCTTGCGGCTGTTGTTTCCTATGATCGGCTTACTCCCTCTCGCAGGTGCTTTGCTTTGGCCATCTCGGCTACCACCACTCCCCGCACTTACCAGGAGGCTCTTGTTATTCCTCATTGGAAATCTGCCATGGATGAGGAAATTGCCACTCTTACTGAAAGAGGTACCTGGAACCTTGTTCCTCCACCGATCGGTACTGATGTGGTTGGCTGCCGCTGGGTGTTCGTTGTGAAGTTTCGCCCGGACGGCACTGTGGATCGTTACAAGGCCCGCCTGGTGGCCAAAGGCTTTACTCAGACTTATGGAGTTGACTATTTTGACACTTTCTCTCCGGTTGCTCGCCTCAGCACCATCCGGGTTCTTCTTTCTGTGGCCGTCAACAGGGAGTGGGAAATTTCTCAACTTGATGTCAAGAATGCTTTTCTGTATGGGGATCTTCAGGAGGACGTCTATATGGAGCAACCTCTAGGGTATGTTGCTCAGGGGGAGACACGAGTATGCCAGTTGAAGAAGGCCATCTATGGCCTAAAGCAGAGCCCTCGGGCGTGGTTTGACAAGTTTAGTGGCATTGTGGCTGCAATTGGCTTTGCAAGAAGTTCCGCCGATCACTCATTGTTTATTCGCAAAACCGCATCAGGCCTTGTGGTTTTGGCGGTGTATGTGGATGATATCCTTCTTACCGGCGATGACCAGGCTGGGGTGGACTTGACAAAGAAACACCTCCGTCAACACCTTGTCACGAAGGATATGGGCTCCCCGAAATATTTTTTGGGGATAGAAATCTCTCGGAAGCCCGACTCGTTGGTTCTCTCCCAACGGAAGTATGCGCTTGATCTTCTACAAGAGGCAGGATTGACCGGGGCCAAACCGGCCCGGTATCCCATGGCCACTGGAGAAGACAAAACATGGACAGATGACTCACCGCTTATATCCGATGCCACGAGGTATAGACGTCTGGTGGGCAAACTCATTTATCTCACGGTGACCAGACCCGACATTGCCTATGCTGTAGGCAAGGTCAGTCAGTTCATGCAAGCTCCCAGGGAATGTCATCTTCAGTCTGCCTTGAAGATACTAGAGTATGTCAAAGCAGCACCAGGGAAAGGGCTACTCTTTCAGAAGCATGGTCATCTGAGAATTGAAGCCTACTCAGACTCAAGCTATGCGGATGATAAAGGTGACCGTAAATCTACATCGGGTTTCTGCACATTTGTTGGAGGTAATCTTGTGAGCTGGAAGAGCAAGAAGCAGTCTGTTGTCTCAAGGTCCAGTGCAGAAGCCGAATACCGGAGTATGGCGTCAACCACGTGTGAGTTAAAATGGTTGCGGGCTCTCATGCTTGACCTAGGAGAGGTCTACAACTATCCTCTGCCTATGTTTTGTGACAACAAAGCCGCTATATACATATCCAAAAATCCGGTCTTCCATGAGAGAACGAAACATATAGAGGTCGACTGCCATTTCATCCGAGAAGAGGTCTTGAAGAAACAGATTTGCACTCCGTTCGTCACCTCCGACAAAGAGTTGGCTGATATCTTCACCAAGCCGGTTTCTACTTCGTTCTTCCACATTTGTGACAACCTGGGCATGATTGATATCTATGCTCCAGCTTGAGGGGGAGTGTCGAAGTATGGGACCGGGCGGTCTGGCGGTTTGAGCCTGGCGGGTTGTTGACCGGGCGGTCTGGCGGTTTGAGCCTGGCGGGTTGGTTTCCGGCGGTCTGACGGCTTATCTCTGGCGGCTTGGAAACCGGCCGGTCTAGCGGTCTCCTACCGCATCTCTCCCTCTTGGTTCTGGTATTGCCGAGCGGTTAGAACATTGTCTAACCGCGCGGCCTGTTCCGGTCTCTTATTCTAGCCGCCCAGATCTGTTGTATAGCTTTAGTCCCACATTGTTAGTTTGTATTCTTCTCTCTCTCCTCCATTCTATAAAAGGGAGGCCATACCTTTGTAAATGATATCTTTTTGGATAATAAAATTTCAATTATTCAAAGTTCCGGCTTGTTTTCTAGTCGTTTATTCTCTGCTCTAGTCGTTTGTTCGCTACTTTTAACACCGCACTAGCAACATGGCAAGTTCTGGGCTAAGTCTGTGTGACCCCTCAAAGCACCCTTGGTCCCCCTTGTATATTGGAGGTTAGGATGCGTGGATGGTTCACGAACTGACCGACATTTAATGTCATATTAATTGTGAAATTAAATGTGCATTTGCATGAGGTACATGAATAGTCAAGCAGTGGGGATTACAAGAAGTGGTCATACGAAACTGCGCAGTACTACCTTAGCTGGATCGAAAAAAGATGACTTCATGTGGGCTTGGTCATAGTGTTTGTGCATACTATAGACTGGAGCTTCCGAACTACACTCTGAGAAGCCGCCTGATGGTCGCTCATTGACTATCCACGTCGAACATTGTCATGCCCCTAGGAGGTGTTTGCAAATACTCTTGAGTGTTCGCCCGAGATATCAGCGAACACCGAGGGAGATTGTTAAGCAAGTAGTCCTTACTTCTTCTGGATACTCTCTGCCATCGTCACATGATTTGTGTTAATATAACCCCCGCACATTTTTGGCATATCACGCGGGCTCTGAAAAAGTAGACTGGTAACCACAAAGACTAAGACCTGCACTTAATGCCACATGGAGTCTATAAATAGTGCAGCTCCCTGCTTAAAAAAGGCCATTCATCATAAATTATTAGCTTCTAGCTTCTCCTTGTTTCTATCTTTCATGAGCATGAACCAAGATTTGCTCACAGAGTTCGGCTATGGCGCAAACACCAACAAGAAAACTAATCTGAATAGACCCAGAAAACCTGTCAAGTTCCCAAGAAGCTCCTTTAAGAAGGCACCTTCGTCGCCACCAAAAAAACTTCAGAGAATAATTCATGTCTGATCCCCACCATTTCTGAGGTCATCGCGTTCTTGGATGGCCATCCTGACATGGGATATGATAACCGCATGAACCTCCTGAAAGACAGCAAACTTCTCATACAATCTTCCAGCACTACGTGAAAAATAAATGAGTTTGTCTTTTAGAGTACGAAACCCAGCAAGTTCGTCGTTCCTTCAGATGACGCACCTTCTTTGATGGGCATAAAGTGGTGATGAAAAAGCCACAGGACCTCCCAAAGAAGTCTACCACCCCAAAAAATCTAGATCTCAACTGCCATTAGATCTTATCAAAATAGGAAAGACGGCAGAAACCGACCGAAAAGCCTGTAAAGGTAGAGGAGTCAAAAGAGGAGACCGACGATGATAATGGTTATGGTTGGAAGAATGTTATGACGGGCTTGATGCAGAGACAGAGAGGCTGAAAGGTTATTCCTTGTTCCCCAAGATTGTCATCGCACTGTCATCCGATGCACACACTTTGTTAGCGAAGAGGGGTTGATGAGAAGACAAACTGGAAGAGTCGGTCTTTCTAGATAGCAACTTGGTTGGTGGTATTTGCTGAAAACAACTTGCAACAATACCTTGATTAGGAATAAAAAAAGTAAGTCTTACCCTCTATATTTCCCAGAGAAGCTTCGGCGATCATGGCCCTTCAAAAAGGACACAATGATGTTATCACGCGCACAACCGTCCTAGAGGAGGGGATAAAGGTGTTGAAGCATATCTCCATACACAACAATGTGATGGGTCCGTGGTATGAGACTCATGCAATGGCATAGGGTTCAGCGCCTCTAAAGGATTCCATCAAGAAATATGCTTGGATGGTAAAAGTGGATATCCACGATATTCATGCACTGATTGCTAAGTTGAACAAGTATCACATGGGTGCGTCCAACATGTTCATCGAGATTACTGATAGCTCGGCATTCATGGACGTGGAGCAGGTGTCTAGTGAGGATGCTTCTAAGGAATGAGGGGAGAATTTTTATGTATTTAACTAGATTCAGATGGACAATGTGCATGCGCACAAACATTGGCAGGCGAAGTCTTCATGTGTTTTTCATACTCTATGTGTGAAATACTTATATTATTATTTTTTGTGATGTGCTACTAGCCTAAAACTTACTTTTCATTAGGCGATCGTAAGGCACCTTTCTTTTTGTAGGATTGGAAATGATGATATGCACTGGTCACCACGAACACGCCTTGCAAACAACAAGTGTCTGTAATGTTTCGTGTTTCGAGGAAAACAATCTGATCCTTATAATAGGTATGTAAAGCCTCCTTTTTTAATAGATACCATCTAGCACTATGGAGAATGCCTGAGCTCCTAAAGTTGGGTCTACCCATGTGGATTCCGTAGTAGCCTTCATGTTGCCTGAACCTCCCACTCTTAGGCTCCCCGATAAAGAGTGTTCGGTCCATTGCCCATAATGTCCCAGACTTATATAAGTCAGATTTGTAGAAGTCAAACATGTCAATGATATACACAAAAGTTTTATTTAATGTATGTTCAAGTTCATGCATGCAGGTTAGTCCTTGTAACATTGATTGGACAGGTATTCTAAGTGATGTGACAGGTGGTCACAAAGTTAAGATGTGGAGAGATAGAAATCTATCTAAGTCCACAGACATTGATTGAAGCTAGTTCACTCAACGCCAGATGCAAGGGAGGATGCTAGATACGTTAGAAATTGCCTAAGTTCACAGGCATTGAGTGAAGCCAATTCACTCAACGCCAGATGTAATAAAGCGCTAATTTTGTTGTGGACAGTCAAAGCAATGAGGTCTGCAAAGCAGTTCTGGATGCCAATGTCGAGACACCTATGACATATTCATAGATGTCAAAGGATGAAGTTATCTTACCTATATTGATCAAGTGTTGGGTACACTGAAAAATATGTACCAGATTTGGAGAAGCCTCCCCTTACTCAATGATATACATCAGTTTGTATATGATATATAGCAGGTGTAAGGTTTGCAAGAAAATTCTCTAAGTAAAAGTGTCGAAACTTGTGAAGAATTGTATCGACGCCCAGAAGTTGTGTCGACACTAGAAGAAAGGCCACTATCGACACCCAGGCATTGTGTCGACACTTGAAGAAGAAGTTGTGTCGACACACAGAATTGTGTTGACACCTGAGGAAGGAATTGTGTCGACACCTGAAGCAGAAGTTGTGTCTACACCCAGGAATTGTGTCGACACCTGAAAAAGGTTTGTGTCAACACACAGGACTTGTGTCAACAAACACTCAATGCCATCTATCAGCAACAGCTATACTGAGTCTAAAGGACTTGTGTCGACACACAGGACTTGTGTCGACACACACTCAAGGACGTCTGGACAACACTCAACGCCATCTATCAGCAACAGTTATACTGAGTCTGAAGGGCTTATGTCAACATACAGGACTAGTGCAGACACACACTCAACGACGTCTGGAAATACACTCAGCGCCATCTGTCTGAATCAGTTTTGTCGAGACAAGGAGAAGTTGTGTCGACACACGGGACTTGTGTCGATACATACAAACAGAAGTTGTGTAAAGAAGCAGAAGAATGACTGTATCGACACATTAAGTGTTGTGTCGACAATATCAAGGCTTGTGCCGACACTTAGTCTATTTGTGTCGACACATATGAAGAAATTTGCTGAGTGTTTCATGTTGAGTTATAAATTCATTACAGAATCAGCTGTCACGACTGAAGACTTGATATCTGTCATAAACAACAAGTCTGATACCTTTGTCAGAACTATCAGAAGTTTATTACAAACCGGATCAGCCGGTAATTATTGAGAAATTCTATATAAAGGGCTGATCCATGATAACCAAAGAATAATCAAGGAAATAATCAAGGAAGTAATCAAGCAATCACTGGAAAGAGAATTCCACAATAAGAAAGGGGGATACCCTTGAGAAGGCAGATCCTAAACTGTCTGCAAGAAAGATTAAGATCTAATTCTGAATCTAAGAAGGGAGCTATCTGAAGATCAACTTCTACACCAAGTCAGGATCAACCTCATTTTGTCAATCAAGAATCTTTGAAAAAGCTAACTCAGGTTGGATCTGAAGTATATAGTTTTTTCAAGAAATGATCAAGAAGCTCACAACAATTATGAGTTATTTCTGGGTGAAATTTCTGTACAACTTAATCTTCTTTTTCCTTGTATGATCTTCTTAGATCTGAGTTGTAAGCCTGTGTATATAAAGGCTGAGGTAGGGCTGAGAGCCTGAGGTGTAGGACTTATGATAGTCTGAGTTGTAAGCCTGGTGATAAAGGCTGAGGAAGGGTTGTTGCCTAAGGTAGGGTTCTTGGGAAGAATCTAAGGTAGGACTAGTATAAGTCTGAGTTGTAGGAACCTATCAGGTTCTGAGGTGTAAGATCTATGGATCTGAGTTAGTGGAAGGAAGTTGGGTGGAATCCAATTCTCTACTGGATAGGCGAAGGGGGAAAGTGGATGTACCCATAACTTGGGGAACCACTATAAATTTGTTGTACTGTGCTGTATTGTTATTATTGTGCTATGAATTATATTATCTGTTCTAAGTTAGAACAAGATAATTGCCTAAAAATTTTTAAATAAAATTAGAACCTATTGACCCCCCCCCCCTTTAGGTGTCTAGGCTCTTGAAATCAAGTCTTTCAAGTGGTATCAGAGGGAGGTTGCTCAAAGATAGACCTAACAGTCTGAGTGAATCTCCAAGGCAATTAACAGATTTCAAGAATGGGTTTAAATGAGAATCAGAAGGAATTTGGATCTATGAAACTGCCTATCTGCAGGAAAGAATGCTTTGGTATATGGAAGGAAAGGGTTAGGTTGTTCATGGAAGCATCTAATCCAAGAATCTACATCACTGTACAAGAAGGTCCCTTCATTCCAATGAAGGTATCAGCTCTGGATTCAAATGTTAAAACCCCAAAGAGTTATTCTGAAATGACCAAGGATGAGATCATCCTGGCAACATTAGACAAAAGAGCACAAAACATTATTGTAAGTGCTATAGATGATGCCACATTTCAGAATCTGGTGCATTGCAAAACCTCTAAGGATATGTGGAACACCATGATTATCTACATGGATGGAATTGAAGAATTTAGAGAAGACAGGAAATCTATGTTGAATCAAGAATAAGAGAGCTTTTGACAAGACAAGTCTGACAGTATAGCTGAATGTTACAAGAAGTTCTTCAGGATAGTAAATGAGTTGATGACCTATGGAAGAGTCTTCAGCACATATGAATTGAATGGCAAGTTTCTCAGATCACTAACAAAGGACTGGGACACAAAGATACGTGCCATCAGAGAGGTGGTCAGGCTTGCTGATACACCTCCACCCACACTATTTGGAAAGTTGTTATCCTATGAAATGCAGCTCACTGCCAGAAAAGAGAAGGAGAAAAGCAGTAGGTCTGAGTACAAAGAGAAGTCAGTAGCCTTCAAGGCTGAAGGCACAAGAAAGGGTAGGAGAAAGTCTCCTTCTCCATCCAGAAGAAGTGCTGAGGCAGAAGAATAAAATCCTGACAGCAACACATCAGATAGCCACACCTCTGATGAGGACTTTGCTGCCTTTACAAGGTAATTTCAAAGGTTTATGAAAAAGAAGAATTGGAGAACTAGACCATCAACATCCTTCTCCAAGGATGATTATTACAAGAAAAAGAAGACTCCTAAGGAGGACAGGTATACCTCAAAACCTAGTAAACAAACTAATTCTAAGATTGTTTGTTATTGCTGCAACAGGTCTGGAAATGTCATTGCTGACTGTACTGACAAGAGGAAGGAGTCTAAAGACAAGAAGAAGCATCAAGTAAAAGGCAAGAAGGAGAAATCCCTTGATGCTCAGAAGCAGAAGAGTTGGACAGACTCTTCATTATCTGAATCAGGAGAAGAAGATGATGCAGAAGCATATGTTGGGTTATTCTCTACAGAAGAAGATTCTAAGGAATTACAATTCCTACAAATGCTGGACTCCATAAATGGAGTTGAAAACTATTATTGTAGAGGGCTGATGTCTCTATCAGAAAATGATCAGTGCCAGGATCAGCCTGGTCCAAGTAAGGTATACAATTCTCCCTTAGCTTATCATTATTTTACTGGATCAGGATAAGTAGCATCAACTTCAAGAGAAGTGGATGGTTCTGAATCTGAGGGGGATGTACATCAACTCATTAATGAGTATGGTGGGTTGTTGCAAGCTCTGAAGAGGAGAAGGTTTCTTGTCAAAGAGCAGGACAAGGAAACTTAATCTCTTAAGCAGGCTGCATCAGATTCAGCACACATATTGGATTTGAAATTGAATGAGGTTGCCAAACTGAAGAACATAACTGTTATTCAGATGGGCACAATCTCCTTCAAGGAAAATCACATCAAGAATCTGGAGGCAAAACTTCTGAAAGAAAAGAAGTTAGTTACTAAATTCTCTAAGAAAAAGTCTTTCTTGCCCTTAATAGACAATTTCATTTCTCAAAAAGGAAAGACAGGTCTAAGCTTTAAGGGAAGAACAAGGGCCACCAATTCTCATAGAAAAGGCAAAGCCCCAGTTCAGCCTCTAGCCTCAAAGCCCCCTATCTTCTTTAGAAAAGTAATGTAACCTACAAACAGGTATGATCATGATATTACTAATGGTCACTGTGAGTATGGTGATTTCATTGGCATGGGTAGATATGCCAATAGTCCACTCTATAAGCAAACTCATCAGGTTCTTAAGGAATCCTTGGGGTTTACTGCTCCTACACCTATACTTAAAAGGACTGCTAGCAACAATGTTATGAAGTCTGTACCTAAGAGAAGGTCCAATAGATTTGAGTGTTGGTGTTGTGGCAAGGTGGGCCACTTTTCCATGGATTGTTGGTTCAACACAAGTGTTGAAAACAAGAACAGCTTACCTGTCAGAAAAGCTGCAGGTAAGCATGATAGATTTCAAACTAACAAGAACCTAGGACCCAATATTAATTTGGGTTCTGAGGTTAGGTAAATCTTTATTTGATGCGGGTGAATCCAAGTGGCCATACCCCTATATGGTACTTTGATAGTGGATGTTCCAGGCACATGACTAGAACAAGAAGAATGTTGAGGGACTATGCACCCATAGAGAATGTATCCAAAGTAATCTTTGGTGGATCTGAAAATGGAATCATCAAAGGATTTGGTAACATTTATAGTAATTCTATTACTATCACTCAAGTAGCTTATGTGAAGGGTTCGAAACATAACCTGATTAGAAAAAGTAAACTTAGTGATCTAGGTTATGACAACTCTTTCCTCAAAGGAGAGTGTCAAATAAAGAGGTCAAGTTATCAAGAGATCATTCTGACTGGCTCTAGGAAAGGGAATGTATACTGTCTTAACCTTGATTGTGAGTTAATAACTCGCTCATTTGTCTAGTTGCAACTGAGGAAGCATCACAGTGTGTCCAATAGCACAAGAGGCTGGCTCATCTGAACTATAAGTAAATAGGACAGCTATTCAGAATGGGGTTAGTGAGGAATGGTCCTCAAGTCAAGTGCTTTAAAGAGGGTGTGTGTTCAGCTTGCCAAAAGGGCAAACAGACTAAGTCCTCTTTCCTTGTACTTGATACCAAAGATTCAATGAGATGTCTATATCTCTTGCATATGGATTTGTGTGGTCCTATGCCAGTTCATAGTTTAGGTAGGAAAGTTGATGTAGGATCCGTCCCGAAGGATACTACACGGACGGCGTGACAATGACTGTCGCAACGCGTAACGCTCTTTCACTCGCACGCTAACGTAACGCAACAATAACAATGATTCTATTTATCTCTCGCGCTAACATACGGGTAGCCGATCCGCGGTTGGAACAGAGAGTGGCTATAGGCCAAAATCCTTTCCGGCTAAAAGGGATAATATTAATCCCGGACGAGCTTGGAGTTGTACAAAAATTGATCCACCAAAGAAAAATCACGATTCCAGAAAATGGTAGGATCTATCCCAACTAAAAAAAATAGCGAGGATCGCCAATCCTCTCAGAGTCTTTGGAAAACCCAACGAAAAATTACAAACTATTTAAGGGGCACCGCGAAGAAATCAACGATTCAAAAATCACGCAAAATTCGTCCACCACAAGAACTATCTAGGAAAGAAAACTCTTGAGTAGATGGTTTTGTTACCCCGCTCGGAATGGTAGATCCGAGATGTTTTGGATCCACACGAAACGATCTCTTTCCTTGGACATGGCGGGAGATGCACCAATGATGAAGAATCCGTTCGTCTTCTCCGCTTCTCGCCGGGGAGGTTCACCGTCAGGCACTGTCTTCCTTGCACTTGGCCTTTAAGATTGAAGGCGGCCAAACATCGAAGGAGGAAAATCTCGCCTAAGGAGATATAGAATCGGAGAGAAAGAAACGGTGGTGGAGGAAAGCAATGGGGCGGCCAAGAAAAAGAGGAGAAGTGGAGAAGGGGGGGAGAAATTTTGGAAGAGGGAGCAAGGGTTGGGCGGCGGTTTTGAGAGGGAGAATGAGAGGGAATAGATTTAGGGCAACTCAATTTTAATTCATTCAAAATCTAAATGAAAATTACATAGTCCATGCCTTTTTATAAGGCTTACAACACATAAGGCTATTAGCAGCCCAATAATAGATAATTGCACACCAACATGAAATAAAAGACTGAAAAATAAATTAGTTCAACAACAACTCATCAAAATAAAATTAATACTAAATTTAATTTCTTTTGCGTTGGCGAAGATTGTAGCCTGTAAAGAAGAGAAGAACGACTAGAAAAACAGGCCGAAAGATTGAATAATTGAAATTTTTATTATCCAAAAAGATATCATTTACAAAGGTATGGCCTCCCTTTTATAGAATGGAGGAGATAGAGGAGAGTACAAACTAACAATGTGGGACTAAATAAATGTACAAAGACTGGGCGGTTTGACATGTACAGACCGCACAGTCCGCGCGGTTAGACAACAGGCTAACCGCCCGGACAGACCAGAAGAAGATGCCGTAGGAGACCGCAAGACTGCCAGATATACAAGTCGCTGGATACAACCCGCAAGACCGCCGAACCATAGCAGCCACCAACTGGATATTTAGCCCGTCAGCTTCAGACCGCTAGACCGCGCGGTCTCCAGACCGTCATACTCAGACCGCCAGACCGCCTACTTCAACACTCCCCCTCAAGCTGGAGCATAGATATCGATCATGCCCAGCTTGTCACAAATGTGGAAGAATGAAGTAGACACAGGCTTGGTAAAGATATCTGCCAACTCTTTGTCGGAGGTGACGAACGGAGTGCAAATCTGTTTCTTCAAGATCTCTTCCCGGATGAAATGGCAGTTGACTTCAATATGTTTGGTTCTCTCATGGAAGACCGGATTTTTGGATATATATATAGCGGCCTTGTTGTCACAGAACATAGGAAGAGGATAGTCGTAGACCTCTCCCAGATCAAGCATGAGAGCCCGCAACCATTTTAGTTCGCAAGTGGTGGACGCCATGCTCCGATATTCAGCTTCAGCACTAGACCTTGAAACTACAGACTGCTTCTTGCTCTTCCAGCTCACAAGATTACCTCCAACAAATGTGCAGAAACCAGATGTAGATTTGCGGTCATCTTTATCATCAGCATAGCTAGAATCTGAGTAGGCTTCAACTCTCAAATGACCATTCTTCTGAAAGAGTAGTCCTTTGCCCGGTGCTGCTTTAACATACTCTAATATCTTCAAGGCAGACTGAAGATGACATTCCCTGGGAGCTTGCATGAACTGACTTACCTTGCCAACAGCATAGGCAATGTCAGGTCTGGTCACCGTGAGATAAATGAGTTTACCCACCAGACGTCTATACTTTGTGGTATCAGACATAAGAGGAGAGTCATCTGTCCATGTTTTGTCTTCTCCAGTAGCCATGGGATACCGTGCCGGTTTGGCACCGGTCAATCCTGCATCCCGTAGAAGATCAAGTGCATACTTCCGTTGGGAGAGAACCAGAGAGTCGGGCTTCCGACAGATCTCTATCCCCAAAAAGTATTTCGGGGAGCCCATATCCTTTGTGACAAGATGTTGACGGAGGTGCTTCTTTGTCAAGTCCACCCCAGCTTGATCATCACCGGTAAGAAGAATGTCGTCAACATAAACCGCCAAAACTACAAGGCCCGATGCGGTTTTGCGAATAAACAGGGAATGATCAGCCGTACTTCTTGTAAAGCCAACAGCAGCCACAATGCTGGTGAACTTGTCGAACCATGCCCGAGGGCTCTACTTGAGGCCATAGATAGCCTTCTTTAGCTTGCATACACGGGTCTCCCCCTGAGCAACATACCCCGGAGGTTGCTCCATGTAAACGTCCTCATGAAGATCCCCATAAAGAAAGGCATTCTTGACATCAAGCTGGGAGATAGTCCAATTGCTGTTGACAGCCACAGAGAGAAGAACCCGGATGGTGCTGAGACGAGCAACCGGGGAGAAAGTATCAAAGTAGTCAACCCCATAAGTCTGAGTGAAGCCTTTGGCCACCAGTCGGGCTTTGTAGCGGTCCACAGTCCCGTCTGGGCAAAATTTCACAACAAACACCCATCGACATCCAACCACATCAGTACCCACTGGAGGAGAAACAAGGGTCCAGGTGCCCCGTTCAGTAAGAGTAGCGATTTCCTCATCCATGGCAGACTTCCAATGAGGAATAACAAGCGCCTCCTGGTAGGTACGGGGAGCAGTAGTAGCTGAAATAGCTAAAGCAAAATGCCGGCGAGAAGAAGTAAGCCGAGCATAGGACACAACTGCCGCAAGCGGGTGTTGAGTGCATGCCCGCACCCCTTTGCGAAGAGCAATGGGGAGATCCAGGTCGTCGGGGGCTTCAGGGACCGGAGCGTCCGTAGCGGAGAAAGCTGGCCCGGGACTAGAGAGAGATGGCTCCGGAGACGGGGAGGGAGGAGAGGGGAGAGGAATAGACGGAGGAGGGAATGAGGAAGGGGGAGGAGAAACGTGGATAGGCTGAGAGGGAACAGACAGGGAGGGTGATGAGTCAGGAACAGGAGGAAGAAGGGGTGGAGAGGAGAAGTAGGCTGCATTTTCGAAGAAGGTGACATCTGCAGAAACAAACTGTTTGCGCAGAACGGGGTCAAAGCAACAGTAGCCTTTCTGAGTGACCGAGTAGCCCAAAAAGACACATTTGGTGGCACGGGGAGAAAGTTTGTCACGGGTAGCAGACGGGGCATGCACAAAGGCTGTACAGCCAAAGATTCGAAGAGGGAGGGGAAAAGGTTCCGTGCCGGGGTAGAGAATGGAGAAGGGAGTCTTACCCTGAAGAACAGTAGAAGGAATACGATTGATGAGATAACAGGCGAGGAGAACAGCATAGCCCCAATAAGAGCGAGGCACATGCATCTGCGTTAGGAGAGTGCGAGCGACATCGAGGAGATGACGGTTTTTACGTTCCGCCACCCCATTCTGCTGGGAGGTGTAAACGCAGGTGGTCTGATGAATAAGACCATGTTGCATACAGAAAGATGAAAAATCATGACTAAGATACTCTTTAGCATTATCAGAGCGAAGACATTTAATAGAGACATGAAACTGAGTTTTAATCATATTATAAAAGCATTCCCAAACAGAGAAGAGTTCAGAGCGATCTCGTAACAGATACACCCAGGTACAACGAGAAAAGTCATCAATAAAAGTTACAAAATACAAACTACCCCGACCAATGGTTGGAGTAGGAGCCGGACCCCATACATCAGAATGGATGAGATCAAACGGGCTAGAGGAACTGCGAGCATGCTTGGGCGGGAAGGAGGAGCGATGATGTTTGCCAAGTTGGCAGGCGTCACAGTTGAGCGGAGGACTGGTTGGCGGTAAGTGGGGCAGAAGCTGTCGAAGAATGCGAGCAGGAGGATGTCCAAGGCGAAGATGCCATTGAAGCAGATCAGTAGATGAGGAAGTGAAGGCGGACAGAGCGGAAACGTTGTCGAGGAAGTAGAGGCCGCCGCTCTCAGTCCCAGTAGCAATCGTCCGTTGGGTTCTCGGGTCCTGAAAGCAACAAGAAGTAGGAGTGAATACAACAGAGCACTGAAGTTGCTTGCATAAAGTAGTAACAGATAGAAGATTGCAAGGAAACTTCGGGACATAGAGAGTGTCCACCAAGCGCAGCGATGGGGTGACTTGAACCATGCCAGTCCCACGAACCGGGGAAGGAGAACCATCCGCAACAAGGACAGGAGGCAACCGATCATGCGTTTCGAGAAGCGAAAAACACTGAGGATTGCCTGTCATATGATTTGTAGCACCAGAATCAATCAACCATTTACCTTGGATAGCGACATGAGCACTACCTGAGGTCGTCGCCACCGAAGCAGACGACCGAGAGGAGGGGTTCGGGGAGGGCGAAGTATCACCAGATGGGCGCAGATGAGGATGTTTCTGCCAACATCGGTCAATGGTATGACCGGTACGACCACAGTGAGAACAGAGGAACCTGGACGGACCGCGCGCCCCAGAGTGGCTGCGGCCACTATTGCTGCCGCGCTGAGTGTACTGAGCATAAGAGTCCTGCGGAGGAGGGGAGGATAACAGAGGGAGCTGGAGTAGAGAAGTAACGGTGGCTACGCGAGCGGCGATGTCATCTAAGGTGGGAGACTCAGCTTCACCCAAGATCTGCTGGCGGATGAGATCAAAAGACTCGGGAAGTCGCAGAAGATAACAAACAACCAGGAGTTCCTAGAAGTGTTTGTGTTGCTGAGCCAAGTCCGCAGAGAAGGGGCGATTCTGGAGGATCTCAGCGCCAAGAGCCTGAACTTGCTGATAGGCTGCAGCGGGAGTCATGGATGAACGGGCGAAGAGATCCGCATAAAGAGTATAAATCCGGGAGGTATGCGTCCCCTTGGAGTAAAGAGCAGCCAGATGAAGCCACGCGGCCTTTACCATCTCATCATGACGGATGATGGGAAGGCACTCATCAGAGAGGCTATTAGCCAGCCATGTGCGGACAAGCGCATCACTCGCATCCCATTCGTCAAAGAGAGGAGAATTAGGAGGAGGCGGATCATCGGTAAGATGATGACGTTTGCGCTGAGAACAAAGAAGGAAAGTGAAAGAAACGCTCCAATCCGGATAGTTGGAGCCCAGGAGCTTAGAAACAGTGCCCAGATTGCCGGAAGGAGTAGGGATAGAAGGCGGAGCCGGAGTGGCTGCAGGAGTGGTGGCAGTGGAATTGTCAGAGATATCCATAGAAGAAGACCGAAACCGGACGGTTAGGAACCAAGCCGGGCGGTTAAGAGAGAAAGGGAAAAGCTGCAGCGATCACGATGTCAGACACCAGCGGCTAGAGAAGCCACGACCAAGCCGCAATGCCAAAACAGAGGGTAAGAGGTCGGGCGGTTGGAAGACAGACCGCACGAACGGGAGAGAAAGAGGAATCTGGCAAACAGGCCGGGGCGATAAGAAAGAGAAGAAGGGAGGCTGCGACAAGAACAGATCGCAAGCAGACAAAGAGAAACAGGCCGCGCAGACAGGGCGCAAGCAAACAAGACTGGCCGCGGGAAGAAGAAGCAGGTCGTACGGCTAGAAAGGAGCACAGAATCAGGAGCCAGAGATCGCTGGCTCTGATACCATGTAAAGAAGAGAAGAACGACTAGAAAAACAGGCCGGAAGATTGAATAATTGAAATTTTTATTATCCAAAAAGATATCATTTACAAAGGTATGGCCTCCCTTTTATAGAATGGAGGAGATAGAGGAGAGTACAAACTAACAATGTGGGACTAAATAAATGTACAAAGACTGGGCGGTTTGACATGTACAGACCGCACAGTCCGCGCGGTTAGACAACAGGCTAACCGCCCGGACAGACTAGAAGAAGATGCCGTAGGAGACCGCAAGACTGCCAGATATACAAGTCGCTGGAGACAACCCGCAAGACCGCCGAACCATAGCAGCCACCAACTGGATATTTAGCCCGTCAGCTTCAGACCGCTAGACCGCGCGGTCTCCAGACCGTCATACTCAGACCGCCAGACCGCCTACTTCAACATAGCCATAGCCGCTGCAGCGTCGCAAGTCCTTGACCGGTGGGTCATTGTCTCCATCTTCCGCCAACATCTCGTGATCATCATGCACATTAAGTGTGCCCTCATCATCATCTTTAACACCAACTAGGCCGTCATGATGGCCATCGCCATCAATCCTCCCCCGCTCGAAAGGGATCATCACCGATGAGTGGGCGGGAAGGAAACGGCGCAAGAGATCCACATCTAAAAGATCCAACTGTGCTGCAGAGAGCCAAGAGTCGTCTGAAGCAGGACGACCACGCCATCGAATCAGAAACCTGTGAATGTCACTGTTGGGAGTGGGAAACACCGCATCCTGTAAAATCCTGTCAGGCAAGAAATCGGTCTGGGGGAACCTTGGAAATGCGTTAGGCAAAGAAGAAAAACAAATTGCATCATCATTAGGCAACGTACCTCCCGGAGAATCCAAAGGAAAAAAGCGATCCAGAAACATTCTAACCCCCCACCCCATTAGACGATATAGTGGAAATATTAAAAAGAGAGACAGAAAGTTCAGGTGGTGGAGCGACATAAAGCGTTAAATCTGAAACGTTAAAAACAGGAGAAATTCCCCAATCAGCGGGCAACTTTAATAAATTTGCATTTTCGCCTAGTTTCTTTAGAACTCGAAAAGGACCCGCTCTCTTATTCGCTAATTTCTTTATGGTGCCCGAAGGCATCCGTTCAGGGATAAGTCGAACCATTACCAAATCACCAACATTCAAGGGGACTGCTCGCCTATGCACATTAGCATTCGATTGATAAATATCATATTGCCTAGCTAATGTTTTGCCAATGTGCTCATGGAGAGAGTGAACGTGTGAGGTGAAGTCCTGTGCGAATTGACTGGATTTAAAAGATGGCGGTAACGGAACCAACTCAAGAGGCACAGGCGCCTTGTATCCGTGCACTATCTCATTCGGAGATTATCCGGTGGACCGATTCTTAGAATTGTTGTACGCTAGTAGAGCATGCGGAAAAATAAGGTCCCACATACCCTTATGATCACCCACTAAACAATGCAGTAACCCTCCCAAACTACGGTTAACTACCTCCGTTTGCCCATCCGTCTTAGGATGATAGGCGGATGAAAACATAAGTTTTGTACCTAAAAGCTTCCAAAGTATTTTCAAAAAATAACTAGTAAATTTAACGTCCCTATCACTCACTATCGTTTTGGAAACGCCCCAGTGTGCCACAACCTCTTTGAAGTATAATTTAGCGACGTGCGAAGCATCGTTAGTGTTATGACACGCAATAAAATATGACATCTTGGAGAAACGGTCCACAACGACCAAAATAGAATCATGTCGCCTAAAGGTCAAAGGTAGGCCTAATATGAAATCCATGCTAACGTCCACCCATGGTGCCGACGGGATCGGAAGAGGTGTGTACAAACCTGCATTTGTCTTGTTACCTTTTGCTAGTTGACAGACGCGACAACTTCCAACTATTTTATTGACCATAGGTTTCAGGCCCGGCCAAAAAAATTTATCCTCTACCAGTGCGATAGTTTTATCTCGACCGAAATGTCCTCCTAATCCGCCACTATGGAACACCCAAATAATAAAATGTCGTAATGACGAACGGGGAATACATAACTGCAAATGCTTGAATAAATACCCATCACGGAGGTAGAATGCTGATATAGTGGTCGTAGAGTGGTCCTGAGCGGCAAAGTAAATATCCTTGAAATCCGGGCATTGTGCATACTCATCTTTAATTCTCTCAAATCCTATGACCTTTACTTCCATGGTAGTTAATAATAGGGAGACCCTACTAAGAGCGTCCGCCACGCAATTTAACGTACCCTTAAGGTGTTTGATAACAAAAGTGTACTCCTGAAGGTAGGAAACCCATTTGGCATGTCTAGGACTAATTTTACTTTGTGAGTTAACGAATTTTAGGGCCTCATGGTCGGATAAGACTACGAATTCTTTCGAAATTAAATAATGTCGCCAATGTTGGAGACAACGTATAACGGCATAGAACTCGCGGTCGTAATTTGAATAATTTAATTTCGGACCAGCTAGTTTTTCACTAAAATACCCTAGCGGATGTCCGTCCTAACTTAAAACACCTCTGATTCATATCCCTGATGCATCACATGATAACTCAAACACTTTACTAAAATTCTGTAGGCAGAGTAGTGGGGCTTCCGACATCCGTTCCTTAATCGTTTGAAACGCTTTAGTGGCCGCATTCGTCTAGACAAAATCGCCTTTTTTCATGCATTCAGTAATCGGTGCCATTATACTACTAAAATTTCGAATGAATCTTCGATAAAACGTGGCCAATCAATGGAAACTTCTAACTTCCCGAATATTTTTAGGTTCTGGCCATTCTTTAATTACTTGGACCTTTTTGGGGTCAACATGAATGCCTTCAGAGCTCACAATGTAGCCTAGGAATTTTACGGAATTCACACCAAACGAGCACTTCTTAAGATTAATAAATAATTTTTCTTAGCGCAGTGTTGTAAGGATGGTCCGTAGATGAGTCTCATGTTCGCTTTGCGAGAGGCTAAATACCAGGATATCATCAAAATAGACTACGACAAATTTGCCCATATATGGTTTAAATACTTGGGTCATCAATCGTGAAAACGTACTTGGTCCGTTGGTAAGCCCCTCTCCCAGCACTAGCCACTCATAGAGTCCATCCTTAGACTTAAAGGCCGTTTTCCATTCGTCCCCTTCCCGTATCCTAATTTGATGGTAGCCATTCTTAAGATCCAATTTAGAGAATATGGTGGCTCCTGATAGCATATCTAACAAGTCGTCCAAACGAGGAATGGGAAACCTATACTTGACAGTGATTTTATTTATAGCCCGATAATATACACATAACCTCCAAGATTTATCTTTCTTTGGGACCAAAAGAGCAGGAACGGCACATGGGCTCTTGCTGTGACGAATAAATCCCTTTGCCAGCAAATCGGAGATCAATGTTTGTAGTTCGTCATGAGCGGAAGGATTGAGCCGGTAATGTGGGAGATTAGGCAAAGAGGAGCCGGGTACGAAATCGATTTCGTGTTGAATATCCCTCATGGGTGGCAACTCAGATGGCAAATCTAGCGGATAGACGTCTTTATATTCTTCCAATAACGTCCGCAGAGATATCGGCAAACTCTCTAAAGATAGTGAGTCTTCTTTAGCTTGTAGGCAAACTAGCGCATAGATGACGCCATCCAGAAAGGTCTCGCGCTCTAACTCTTTCTTGCTTATCAGACTAATAGTTTTCTTTTCCACAGGCACAATTGTGTCGTTGGAGGCACTCGACGGGTCCTTAGGTGGGGATGGTTTAAGTATGAGGGTTTACCGTTAAATTTTAATTCGTAAGTGTTGGCGCGTCCAAAATGGGTCACGTCATAATCATAGAGCCACGGGCGCCCTAGTAGTACGTGACAAACATCCATTGGGATGACGTTGCACCACACCTTATCGATATAACCCTTCACCGTAAGTGGAACTAGACACCGCTTAGAGACCGCGATAGACGTTTTATTTACCCATGCTATTTTGTAAGGATGTGGGTGCTGCTCGGGAACTAAGTGCATACGAGTGACGGCGTTTTCGGATATGACATTCATGCAACTTCCGCTATCTATTATTAACTTGCACCACTTTTCACCGCTTTTAAAATTTAATGAAAAAAATATTCATTCTATTATATTCATCCGAAACACGCGGTGTGGCCAAAATACACCTCATAACCATCATAAAAGAATCATCTTCTATTTCACTTGGCTCAGCGTCTGATTCATCGCCAGCTTCGTAGACGAGCTCGGCAGGCTCAGTCGTGGAGTCCATTAGTGCCAGTGGTTTACTCCTAGTGGGACACTCACTAGCGTAGTGCCCTTGAATTCCGCACGAATAACACGAGGCATTAGTCTTTTTAATTCTTCCTATCGGGACTCTCTCGCCATTGGGATTTTTGTTGTTCCTAGCAGTAATTACGATAGAGCTGGAATCAGTCGATCGGAACTTTCCTTTGTCCCGCAAGGAGGTCGTGGGTGGGGCACCTAAGATAGATTTTCCTTTCTGAAAGGATTGTCCCTTGGACTTGTAGGCGTTATGTTTTTCGATTTCCAAAGCGGCATTGAAAGTCGTGTTAAGGTCCGTGTGACCATAACACAATAGCTTGCCTTGGATGTCCGGGTTAAGTCCCTTACGGAAACGGGAGAGCGTAACTTTAGGCATTTCCCTAACCTCGCAACGTACCATCATATCCTTAAGGAGTCCCATGTACTCCGCTACAGACTTACTCCCCTGGCGAAGGGTGGCTAATTCTTTAACATTTGAGTTCGGTGATACGCGGGGACATATTGGTCGTTAAGAAGCGCTTTCATAGCATTCCACCCAATTGGGGGTAATCCATTCGCAGTACCTAGTCGTCTCTCTTCATTTAACCAGAACGTTTTGGTCCTACCCATAAGCTTCATTCGCGCAACCCGCACTTTCTCTCCATCCGTCAAATTACGCCACTCAAAGTAACACTCGATCTCCATGACCCAATCTAGAAACGCTTGGGGTTCACCCATACCATCGTATGAGGGTGGATCAATCTTAACGGCTCTAGCTAAGTCGAACTCATAAGGGGCCCTAGGCGTGTGCTCATCATCTTGCTCGTGATAGTGGTTGTGCCTATCATCGCGTTGGTGAGCGGCCTGGGGTTGAGGACCCGGCCTGTGTATACCCGCAGCCGGATTACGGGGCACCGCTTGATTGACAGCCAACCCTTGTATTAGTTGCGTCAGTGCATCAAACCTAGTGTTGAACTCTTCCAGAAGCTCCGCGATGGTGGCCGGACTGTGGTCATCATCATGGTGGTTAGCCATATGTGAAGTGGAGGGGGAATATTCAGTACCACGCCTTGAGCGCATGAACAGTGGCTAATTTCGAGGGTTTGACCATATTAAATTTATAATGTTAGAATTTTTTGGCATTAATCCGTCGATCAAATAAAAATTTTTTTTGACCTTTATGCTTAGAAAAATATGAAGAACTACCAGAAATTTTTTTAAAATTTTTTTGAAATTTTTTTTTCTTGTTTTTACTAATGGCAGACCAAATTCAGCAAAATGGCAACTTTGTTTTGGATTTTTAACGGGTTGTGCGCAACCTAGGGAACGTCGTGATTCCTATTACGGAAAGAGCAAAGGATGGTGTCGATTGGGAAACCAACACAACTTCCCTCTGATACCAAATTGATGTAGGATCCGTCCCGAAGGATACTACACGGACGGCGTGACAACGACTCTCGCAACGCGTAACGCTCTTTCACTCGCACACTAACGTAACGCAGCAATAACAATGATTCAATTTATCTCTCGCGCTAACATACGGGTAGCCGATCCGTGGTTGGAACGGAGAGTGACTATAGGCCAAAATCATTTCCGGCTAAAAGGGATAATATTAATCCCGGACGAGCTTGGAGTTGTATCAAAATAGATCCACCAAAGAAAAATCACGATTCGAGAAAATGGTAGGATCTATCCCAACTAAAAAAAATAGCGAGGATCGCAAATCCTCTCGGAGTCTTCGGAAAACCCAACGAAAAATTACACACTATTTAAGAGGCACCGCGAAGAAATCAACGATTCAAAAAATCACGCAAAATTCGTCCACCATAAGAACTATCTAGGAAAGAAAACTCTTGAGTAAATGGTTTCGTTACCCCGCTCGGAACGGTAGATCCGAGATGTTTTTGATCCACACGAAATGATCGCTTTCCTTGGACGCGGCGGGAGATGCACCAAGGATGAAGAATCTGTTCGTCTTCTCCGCTTCTCGCCGGGGAGGTTCACCG
The DNA here is from genome assembly GCA_039513925.1 of Platanthera zijinensis. Classification (NCBI taxonomy): domain Eukaryota; kingdom Viridiplantae; phylum Streptophyta; class Magnoliopsida; order Asparagales; family Orchidaceae; genus Platanthera; species Platanthera zijinensis. Next base: position 37,094,597 of record CM077098.1, read on the forward strand.
TCGGGCACCGTCTTCCTTGCACTTGGCCTTTAAGATTGAAGGCGGCCAAACATCGAAGGAGGAAAATCTCGCCTAAGGAGATGTAGAATCGGAGAGAAAGAAATGGTGGTGGAGGAAAGCAAAGGGGCGGCCAAGAGAAAGAGGAGAAGTGGAGAAGGGGGGGGCGAAATTTTGGAAGAGGGAGCAAGGGTTGGGCGGCGGTTTTGAGAGGGAGAATGAGAGGGAATAGATTTAGGGCAACTCAATTTTAATTCATTCAAAATCTAAATGAAAATTACATAGTCCATGCCTTTTTATATGGCTTACAACACACAAGGGTATTAGCAGCCCAATAATAGATAATTGCACACCAACATGAAATAAAAGACTGAAAAATAAATTAGTTCAACAACAACTCATCAAAATAAAATTAATACTAAATTTAATTTCTTTTGCGTTGGCGAAGATTGTAGCCATGGCCGCTGCATCGTCGCAAGTCCATACCGATGGGTCATTGTCTCCATCTTCCGCCAACATCTCGTGATCATCATACACATCAAGTGTGCCCTCGTCATCATCTTTAACAACAACTAGGCCATCATGATGGCCGTCGCCATCAAAAGTATACACATTAGTTATTGTGGATGAATATTCTACATTCATATAGGTTTTCTTCTTGAGGCAGAAATATGAAACCCCTACTATTTTCCAAACCTTTGTTAGACAAATTCAAAATGAATTTAACAATTTAGTGGCTAAAATCAAAAGTTACCATGGAACTGAATTTTAGTCTGAGTGTATGATAAAGTTCTGTGAAGAACTTGGGATTCATCAGAAGTTCTCCTCACCTAGAACACCCCAGCAAAATGGAGTTGCTGAAAGAAAGAATAGGACTTTAATTAAGGCAAGTAGAACACTACTTAGTGACACTACTCTCCCTGAGTACTTCTGGGCTGAGGCAATAAATACTGCATGTCATGTACTCAATAGAGCCTCCATCAATAAGAAACATAAGATGACTCCCTATCAGATTTTGAAAGGCAGAAAACCAAATATTTCCTACTTCAGAATCTTTGGTAGCAAGTGTTATGTCCTAGTTAATGGTAAGCACTACCAAACAAAGTTTGCTGTCAAATCCCTAGAAGGGATATTTTTGGGTACAACAATAATAGTAGGGCATACAGGATCTACAATTGTACTACACAAGTTGTAGAAGAATCATTCCATGTAATATTTGATGAGTCTAAGTTGATTAACAGTGAATTGTCTAACTCTTCAGGTAGTTCTACAGGTTTAAAGGACAGGCTGGACAAGCTGACTATTAAAGAAGAAGAACCTGCTAGGCTAGATGAAGAAAGGATGCATGCCGTCCAGTGGGAGAACAAGATTTACTGGATGAAGAAGACAATGAGGAGCATCAGGTTTAGGAAAATGAAGAAGGCCAAGAGGTTGGCAGATATCCTCCAACAAGAAGACACCTGAAGGATCATCCAGCTCATCAAATCATTGGTGATGAAAGTCAAGGTGTACTAACCTGGAGCAAGAGCATGAACACAGTTTTATGTTCATGTTTCTTGTCATAGATAGAACCTAAGAAGATTGAAGAGGCCATGCTAGACAAAAATTGGAATGACGCTATGCAAGAAGAGCTGAATCAATTCAAAAAATGTAAAGTCTGGGAACTTGTTCCTAAACCAAAAGATCACAATGTAATAGGAACAAAGTGGATCTACAGAAATAAACTTGATGAGAATGGCACCATAATCAAAAACAAGGCCAGGCTGGTAGCAAGAGTCTATAGATAATAAGAAGGGATTGACTTTGATCAAACCTTTGCCCTAGTGGCATGGCTGGAAACTATAAGGTTGTTCTTGGCCTATGCTTCCTATCAAGGTTTCAAGGTATATCAGATGGATATAAAGTCAACATTTATGAATGGTGACTTAAAAGAGGAAGTCTATGTTGAACAACCTCAGGTTTTGTAGACTCTCAGAATCCTAACTATGTATATAGGCTTAGGAAAGCTCTATATGGTTTGAAACAAGCCCCTAGGGCTTGGTATGAAACCTTGTCTACTTTTCTTATTGAGAATAAATTCTCTAGAGGAAAGATAGACAAAACTCTATTCTTTAGGGAATCTAACGGTAAGATCATCCTAGTCCAGATATGTGTTGATGACATTATCTTTGGATCTACTGAAAACAACCTTTGTAGAAAGTTTGCCAAACATATGCAAGGGAAGTTTGAAATAAGAAGTATGGGTGAGCTGAAGTTCTTCCTGGGACTTCAAGTTAGACAGACTGATGATGGATTTTCCATATCTCAGTCTAAGTTCACCAAGGAGTTTATTAATAAATATGGAATGGACTCAGCCTCCACCATGAAAACTCCAATGGGAACAAGTATCCCTATAGGCAAAGATGAGGAAGGGAAACCTGTTGATGAGTCTTTGTATAGAGGGATAATTGGCACTCTACTCTACTTGACTGCTAGTAGACGTGACATCATGTATGCAACATGTGTCTATGCTAGGTACCAAGCATGCCCAATGGAATCTCATTACACTGCTGTCAAGAGAATTTTGAAATATCTCAAGGGCACACCTAATCAAGGTCTTTGGTACCCTAAGAATAGAGATTTCTTACTAATAGGCATTTTAGATGCAGACTTTGCAAGGTGCAAAGAAGACAGGAAGAGTACCACAGGAACTTGTCAATTCCTAAGTGGAAGGCTGGTGTCATGGAGCAGGAAGAAGCAAACAAGTGTAGCTATCTCAACTGCTGAGTCAGAATATATAGCTGTAGGCAGCTGCTGTGTACAGTTGATGTGGATAAAGCATCAACTTGAAGACTATGACATCAAGGTAAGTAGAATTCAACTATTCTGGGATTCTACTAGTGCTATTTATATTGCTAAAAACCCTATTTCAAACAGTAGAACTAAGCATATAGAAATTAAGTTTCATTTCATAAGAGAACATGTGGAGAAAGAAGATATTAATCTAGAATTTTTGAACACCAATAGTCAAATTGCTGATATTTTTACAAAACCTCTGGATGAAACTAAATTTAATTATTTTAAAATTGAATTAGGTATGTTGAACCACGAATTGGTCAGCACAAGCTTTCCTAAGTAGAATATGTAAGCACAAAATTTCTCAAGAAATTTGGGTAAGTAAGAAAGTTTGTGTCGACACAAGAATTGGTGTCGACACACTCTGTCGATACTTGACTAGCCCGTATCGATACTGACACAAGTATGTCGACACATAGATATGTCGACACATAGACATGTCGACTAAAAATAAGTTTTGTCGAGACCTAAGTCTTTTATGTCGGCACATTTACAACTATGTCGACAAGTATTATTACTAAGTAAGGTGCGTCCTTTGACCTACCCTTTAACAGTAGACTATAAATAGGGGGAGAAAAAATCTGGACGACTATGCCTTCAGATTTCTCGACTCTAGACCTTGTATCAACATAGATATTCACTTCTCTTCTCTTTTCTCTCTCTCTCTCTCTCTCGACAATGGCGCCCCACCAGGATGACAAGGTGAATGAAAGTTATGAGCTGGTTCGTGGGGGATTCATGACAGCTTCACAAGACATCCAGGGTGTAATTACCCTAATTTCAGAAAATGGTTTGGAGTTCTTGATCTCAAAACCAACAAGAATTTGGAATAAGGAAGTACTGGAATTCTACTCATCAACAACTATGGACACTAATGGAAAAAAAGATCAAAGCCACCATTCAGGATTCAAGAGTAAAACTCACACTTAAGATGATCAGGAAATCGCTCCAACTTCCCAATATTACAGATGATGATGAAATAGTTCCATCCATGACAAAAGATGCACTAAGTTAGTGTAGGCTGAACCCTAATACTAAAGTTGGATCATCAATTTCCAGAAAGGGGATGAATTCCCAAGGTAAGTTTCTTTCTGAAATCGTAGGTAAGGTAATTCTGTGCAATACTGGTGGACATGACAGAATATCTGCCTACATGTTCAACCTAATGACCAGAGTCATATACACTGTCAAAACAGACTGGTCATTAGTGGTGTTTGACAAGATTCTAGATGGAATAAAGAAGCCAAATCTGGGAAGGATACTAAGCTTATGTCTAGCTTCAACAATATCAGACGTTATGAACCAACTACCAGGATCCAAGATAAACCATATGAGGAGGATGGACATGATAATTCTATCCAGATGGGATAGAGTATTGACCAAAGAGGTTTCTACTCCACGGAAACAGGTCAAGAAGAATAAGAAGAAGAAAGAGATTGTTCCACAAGCAGAATCCTACAGTGATTTTGAAGAAGAGGTAGTCTTCAGTTTAGATGAAGACCAACAACAAAAAGAAGCTTAAGATCAAGTAAAGAGCAGTCAGTACCCAGAGCAACAGATAGCCTCCACTCCAGGGGAAGAATACCCTGAACCAGCAGTACAAGACACTAACCTATCTGAGCTGCCTGCCCAAGGGGGAGGCATTGTTGTAGCTACTCTGGAGAGTAAGTATGCTGCGATATAGTGATGGACATTGTATCAGACATAAACAAAGAAGCACTAATCATTGCTGAGAAGGAAGCACAAGATGTGCAAATGAAAGATACAGCTCAAGATGTGCAAGTAAGTATCTCATTTAAAGATCTGGATGTTCAGGGAGAACCTTTTGTTTCCCAAACTAATCTTGTTCCTCCTGTTCAGATGCAGCAAGAGGTAACTATGGAAGAGTTTTTTCTTGATTTACCTGCAGCAAGGACTGAGGGGGAGAAGCAATTAGAAGAAAAAGAACTGCCAGGAACTGAGGGGGAGGAGTTATTGAATGCCCCTTCTAATTAGGAAACAGTTGATATAGAAAGCTCATCACAATCCTCTGATGATGAGGAAGCCTCTATGGATAAGAAGAGGAAGATGGTTGCAATCAGAAAAAAGAGCACAGGCTATAAAAAGGCCTTACAAATAGTCACTTCACCACCTATTCCAAGCTTGCACTTCAGTTTATTACTGGTCAAACTGCAAGTCAAATTGGATGAACAAAGGCAGTCCTTAGAGAAATATGTGGATGGGTCAAATAAAGAACTTCAGTTTAAGCTGGCTCAAGACATTAAATCCATCAGATTTGAGATCAATCTGAATAAGAAAGAGATGATAGATTTCTTCCTCAAGGAAGGTAAGGCTGTATTATATTTGGCTGAGCAACAATGGCTGATAAAGACAGAAGTTGAGGACATTGCAAACAAGCAAGGATATATTTTAGAAAATTAATTCAGGTCAAATGAAAATCTCAAAGACTCCCATAAAGAAATTCTCAAAAAACTGGGAAGTATTTCTACTGATTTGAAAACTGAAATATCAAAGCAAATACAAGAAGATCTAGCTGCTTTCCAAACATCCATTGGAGCCTCTCAAAAGACTATTTCTGATTACTTGACTAAATCCAAAGCCTACTACCAAGAAGGTACAGAATATCTAGCTTATAAAATAAGGTTTCAAAAGAATGATCTGAGGGATCATATAGCTAGAGAAGTCATAAAGGGGGAGATAATGTTAGTCAAAGATAGCTATGATCATGCAAAATGGGTATCTAACACCATCAGAGCTACACTTGGATTTCCACCCTGAAGGTATCAAGTGTCAACCTAATCCACCTATAGGGGGGAATAGGTGTCGTGCAGTCTTTTGCGGAATTAAACTAACCTGCACAAGTAAGCAAACAGAACACAGAAAACACACAAAGAATTACACTGGTTCCCCGATTTGGGCACTTCCATTTTCCCCCTTCGACCTATCTCCTACCAAGGGATGACTCAGTCACTTCTCCAAACAGATTGAAATCCAATCCTCACACTAGGAGCAACGCTCCCCTAACCACGGAAGGAACCCTTCCAACAACGGAGTCACAACTCCACCACAACGGGTTGCACCCAACCCTTACAAATAGGAATGAAAATTCCTTTACAACAAAATTGAATGTAAATAAAAATACAAACAATGTTTTATGGAGATTCTGATGTCCTTCTTTGTTTGTTGAGGCTTGCACGAAAAGTACGAAGAGTCCACAACCGGATTTCTCACTTGGAATGGATCTTGTAAAGATCGGCGGCGGCAAGCAAGTGCGGTGGCGATGCTTTTTAAATCCAAAATTCTTGACGAAGCAAGCTAGGTCTTCGAACGATCTTAATCGGATCAAACGTCTCAACTGATTCGGAAGGGAGAACAAGTCTCGGTCAATGAATCGGAAGACAAGAGATCTCGAGAGAGACACGTGAGACCGTCTGTTTGCCTCGGTGTTGTCGTCGAGCGATCAGAGACGGGCTGAGATCAGCGGCGGCGACTACTTCCGATCGGCGACATGCGGGCGAACGGAGATCACGATGCGCTAGGTCACGGCCGGTTATCTTATTCTGGTGGGTTGGTGTGCACTATAGACAACGGGAATAAGTACGTATTTATACCCAAAGGCAAACCCTTGAATACCGTTGTGGGGCCCACCTTGGAAATCCCGAGATCTGGCCGAACTGAGAACGACGACCTTGACTGGTCCAGCGAGCGGTGAAATCTGCCTAAGGCAAAATCGGCGGGACTCGTTGGTGATTCCCGTCGATGTCGGCGGGAATCACTCCAGACTCCCGTCGATTCTGCCTTGGCAGAATTTCAGACTTTTGCCAGCCGGAAGTAGTCGGCGGGAGACACTTAGTGATTCCCGTCGAAGTCTGCGGGAATCACTAACGTCTCCCGTCGAAGTCGGCGGGAATCACTAATGATTCCCGTCGATTCTTACTTGGAAGGATTTTCCTCCTTCCTTCTTTTGATAGCTTGGTCTTTGACCCATCCTTGCCCCTTCTTCTGCTCTTGATCTACCTTGACCCTATACTTGAAAATAAGTACACTTCAATAGAGAGAGCACACGTGGATCAACACACTGATCTACACAATGAGGGATTACGTTGCGCACACCCGTGTATATTGACTCACTGCACTCTGACATTGGTGTGTACTTAGCATGAAATAGCTACAAGCACAACTTGACATAAGAACGTCAAATACCTTGTGAATCCATCTTAGCTAGACTGGAGTCTTCTTCAAATCCGGGTAATTTTAAATGCAATACCCAACAATCTCCCCCTATTTGAAGAAGCCAAAATCCTACTAGCTAAGATGAATTACACTAAACACAAAGATATATATAAGTGTATGCGAGACAAGAAATCATAATAATAAAGTTTCACGCATTCAAAACAGAAATTTAATCAGCATATAATCATATATATATATATCCAAAGTGTTTTTCAAAATTAAGAATAGAAGTACATGCATAATGAAAATTAATCATTTGGGTTTCTCGTTTTTCCTCTTCTTTGCCTCAGCTTCTCTTTGCAGTTTTGCCAGGAACTTCTTGCTTTGCCTTTCAAAATATTCCTTTGTCTTTGGGTAGTACCTGGGGGGAGGAGCTTTATTTTCAATTGTATTTGTCCTGAAGAATATATTCTTTTTGCCTCAAATTCTTTATGCATTTCCCATTCGTACTGACTATAGAATTCATTCCTGTTAAGCTCTCCCCGATCTTGTACCGTGAACGTATCAAGTATGATGCTCCTAGAGACGGGACTCCATCGTTTGTTTTTGACTTCACTTTCCTTTCTTCTTAGTTTCATCTCTACTGGATTGTCTTTAGAGGTTCCTTCTTGAATCTTTCTCTTCCCTTTCGCAATCGCGTCTTGATCAAAGAATGCAATGTTAGCAGCTTCGGCAGCATCTTTAGCAGCCTTTTTGGCATCAGCTTCACTTAAGGGAACATCCTCAGCAATAGCAACAACAGCAGCAGGATCAACATCAGGAGCATCAGCAGTAACATCATCAGTGGCTGTGGTTACCTCAGGATCAACAGGAATAGGAATACCTAACGCTTGTTGAACAAGCCAATGACAACTTTTAAATACATATTCGTTTGATTGTTTGAAGTTGTCGACTATGATTTTCTCGAGCCCTGTCATCTTAGCTACATACTCCTTCTCCCCCTTTTTGGCTTCTAGTGCTATTGAGTTTGCATAAGAGTGCAGTGACTCATCTATATGCTTCACATTATTAGCGAAATCATCCAGCAAGGTTTGTTGATTCGTGTTGAGGGCGACCATATTGGCATCGAATAGTTTGATGTTTTTGGCCACGACATGAGTATTTCGATTGATCACCGCCAAGTCATCTGTGGTCTTCTTTAACCCTTGCATTCGAAGAGTGACGGCATTGCTAGCCTCAGTATACTTGGCTTCAAATCTTTCTTCCATCTTATCCATCTTGTTATTTATCTCCACTATGTTCTTTAGCATCAGATCTTCTGATTGCTTTATTCGTTTGAGTACTTTATTGTGAGAATGTTCAAAAGATATCTTCAGCTCATCTACTATACCTTGAATGACGTGTACAATGTGATTTGCTAGGCTTGTTCCTAACTTATGTTCTTGATGTATAGCCTGGTCAGGTCTTGAAGTGAGAGGGTTCTAAGAGTCATGACTTTCCTCTTCAGATTCACCTGTGGAGATCAATAAACTTACATTCTCCTTTGGAGGGATTGAAGCTACATCTGTCATGGAGTTTAGCATGTTGCCATATTTTCTCATCTCCCTATCCAGCAGAGTATCAATTGACACCTGAGGCCTTGAGGTCTCCCCCTCAACCGTAGCAGCAGTCATGTCAGGAACCTTTATCTGAATCTGTTCCTCAGAAAGGAGTTCAGAATTAACCTCCAGTACAGCCACATCATTATCAGCCTGCTCATCCTTAAGATCCTCAACAACATGCTTTTCAGGGGAATTCATAGCATTTTCACCATCAGCAACATCCGTAACATCCGCAACATCATCCTCTTCTTCCTCCTCTTTAGTCTCATCAGTAGCAAGGGTTTCCACCGCATCCTTAGCGATGAGGGAGATATCAATTATGGAATTTACTTGTTCTTGGACTGAGGCATCTGGAATTAAGGCAGCAAAAGGATTGGGTAGTGACTCCCCCTCAGTTCTTGCATTCGGCAGATCAGGAACTTCATTGGGCTCAACCGAAAGAGTTGTGAACTCAGGAGCTCTGTCATCCTCATCAACACGTGGTGCAGGAGCTCCCCCTGGGACAAGGATTCTTCTTTCCCGCCTGTCGAACACGTTGGAGTCCATATTCTTCAGATAGTGAAGGCGAACTCCCATAGTCATATCAAACTTATCTCCATCCATCTGGGTTAGATAGAGACTGATGATTTGTCCGAAGTTTGGGGTGCGTAGAGTATCTTTTATTTTTTCAAACAGCATGGCCCCCCAGTTCATCTTCTTTTTGCACACAATGGCTATTAGGCTCTTGAACATGTCACCTGAGATGTGATCATGGGAGTCTGGCTTGCAGAACAGTACTTTCCCTATGATATCTGACAGAAGCTTTCCTTCGTCATTCATATCCTTGCGTTTAATGGCCCTAGTCCCTTGAGTCAATCCACAGAATAGCAAGGTCCTTATATGATCATCTTCGTCTTGATAGTCCTCTTGCTCAGAGATGGAGAGCTGGAGATGATGGGACAGTCTTGTAGCCGTCATCTTTATCCTGATGCCTATAATCTTACTCTTTATCATTGTGTCCTCATGACGCAACTTGGAGTTGGCAAAAAACTCTAGTACTTCCTTGTCGAGGATCTTGTACGGGTGCTCGAGAATAAAAGAGAGTCCGGCTTGTTCCAGCATCAGAATGATATTTCTGAACTCGTCTGAGGCATGAGCAAAGCCTGTCCTCACTAATTCACTTCCAGTGAGTAGCCCAATCGTTGTTTGAGGAGCCATTTTGAACCTAAGTGAGTTAAACCCAAGGGGTTAACTCTTTCTAAATTAAGAATTAGTAAGAATTGAACTAGCTAGTGGGATGATCCCTGTGAAAGTAAAACTTACAAATTTAGTTCTGAGCTTAGAGATCAACGAGGAGGCCACCCTTGTAGATGCACAGGTGAGGAGGCTTTGAGAGATAGCAAATCGATAGCAACCTTACAAGAGAGCTGTCGAGGGAATGGAGGTTCAATCCTAGTTAGGAACGATGATTTAGAGCTTCACTGATGAATGGTCGAGCTTATGAGAAAAGTCACAGTCCAAAAACTTCAAGGAATCAACTTCGACGGTTACCTTTTTCTCTAGGATGGTGCAAGGACATGGAAGGGTAGAAGGCGGTGAGTAGTTATAGCCCTAGGGTAGGCGTCGACTGAGGATGATGACGACGAAACGCTTGCGTCAGGACTGGAGAGTTGGCGAGCAGACGTCGGCGGGTGCGGAAGGCTAGAGTCGACGGGAGTGTTGCAGTCGACGGGTGCGGAAGGCTTGTGTAGATGGGTGCAGAAGGTTAGAATCGATGGGTGCGGAAGGCTTGTGTTGATGGGTGCGGAAGGTTTGATCGACGGGAAGCTGAAGGGTCGGGATATATAGCGGGGCCGATTTTCATAATTTGAAACTTAGGGTGTTCTTTTGCACTTTTGAAAACCTAACATCGACGGGTATAGTTGATTTCCTTTTTCTTCTAAATGATGCATTATAATTTTCATGTTATAATTCCTAAGTCGAGTTAGATGGATGTTTAACATTAGAATTAACCATTGACTTTTTCTCAGAGAGTTCAAAATGTAATAGCTATAATTGCAACTACTGGTACAAGTCCTTTGAGATTTGTCGGACCATGTGACACCCACTTTCACAGATTATCAAAGTTTTTCATTTTCCAAGATGAGGATCATATGGTTATTTGCTTGTGTGTCCTTCCTTTCAAGGTGTGTATATATATATATATATATATATATATATATATATATATATATATATATATATATATATATATATATATATATATATCTGTATATATATCTACGCAATGCGATTAAATTATCTAATTTGAATGCGCGTACCTGGGAGTACCAGGATGATCATTCGGATCCACTATTTGGAGCATGAAGAGTGTTATGTACATGAAGGACACTGTAGTTAGCATTATATCCTTTCCCATGTTCCTTGTGCCAGAACAAGCCTGGAACATCTCTTGTCCAAGTCCCATCATGTTCATGGGTACTTAGACTATCCTGCAAAATAAGATTACCTTACCTTAGGAACCCAATAGGTATTGGGTCCTAGGTTCTTGTGAGTATAAACTACAGCATGCCTTCCGACAGGATCTCTGACAGGAAAGCTGTGTCTTACCGGAGGATGTGGGCATACCCTTGCCCTTGGCACGGAAGGATTGTGCCAACAGTCTCTTGCAAAGTGACCCACTCTGCCATAGCACCAACACTCATGGATATTGTACCTCCTTTTCTGACCAGATCTACTAACGGAGTTAGTCACGATCCTAGGTCTGTAAGGGGTAGAGCTGGTTCTGCTCTCAGATTTTCCCTTTCCACTGAGACTCGAGGTGGGTCTGATGGTGAACATGTTGTGAGTATCATGAGGCCTGGGAGGTGGTGCTTTCTCTTCAGCCAGAACACATCCTGGGGCCCCAGTGATGCTTGCTACCCGTTTGCCAACTCCCTTTCCCTTTATCCTAGGGTGGGAAGATATCCTGTGAGAGCTGGTTCCTGCAATATCATGAAGTGTGGGGGCTGAGGCCGTAAATACAAACGGTTCATGATGAGCCGTGTGTATTTTCTCACGGGTAGCCATAAAGGCACTTGCACTATGGGTGTTTCCACATGAAGGCCGACCATTCTTGCAGTGACCATAGTTATTCTTATGGTCATACCTGAAGGAATGATGTGTGTCATTTCTACTCGGTGTGAGGGGTCTGTAAACAGTTCCCCCATTTCTCCACGAGTTTATAATTCGCGAGATCCACCCGTTTTCTTCCTTTCTCTTAATAACATCTACCATGGAAAAATTAGATATTATCCTCTTCTCGGTCTCTAGATAAAACTCTAGATCCGAGATCTTTGAGTCCTTCACCTTGATGGATTCCAATTGGAGGCCCATCATGGTCCTCAACTGAGAAATTTCCTTAGCTTGTTTCTCAACAAGAAAGTTGCCCTCCTGAAGGGCTCTTCGAAGGGAATCTATTTCAAACTATTGATCGAAGCTGTCAATATCCTTGGCATGAACTGATGGACAATCCTCCGAACTTCTCTTGTCTTCAGGAGTTACATGTGGGAAAGAGCAAGAGGAGGAAGATACCTGGTCCTGATTGGGCTGATCAGGGTTAGAGTTATGGTCTGCATGAGCTGATGTTTCTGCTTCATCAAACCTGCATTCCTCAATCTCTTCTTCAGTCTCTGATAGAGAAACGGGATCCCTAATTTTGAAAGGTTGTTCTTGACTTTCATCTTCAGAGATGAGGACCCCCACGTATGCTTCATCTTCTTGCTGGCATTCAGTCCAGGTAGTCTTCTTTCCCTCCATAAGGTAAGAGATTGTTTCCCACATGGACTTTGCAGTCTTACACTTATCCAACATTGTAAGAGATGATCCTGACCAAATATCAGAAATGATCTGTCGAACAAACTTGTCCATGTTGAATAGTGAGAACTCAGTTTAAGACATCTCTGCGGGACTCTTTGGGATTTGGAGATCTTCTCCAGAGTCAGAAGCCTTCATGGGAATGAAGGGGCCCTCTTCCACAATGTATAAAGCACGAGGGTCAATGGCTTCCAGATGAAACTGAACTCTCATTTTCAAGATGGGAAAATATTCTTTTGTGCATGCAGGCAGTCTTAGGGGAGAGACATCTGTGTATAGCTCCATGCTTGAATCTTGTTTTCTTCTTGACACTAGACACTGGATCTTACTCAAGGTGTTAACCATATTGATGAGTAACCTCCCTCTGATACCACTTGATGGTATCTAGTGTCAACCTAATCCACCTATGGGGGGAATAGGTGTCGTGCAGTCTTTTGCGGAATTAAACTAACCTGCACAAGTAAGTAAATAGAACACAGAAAACACACAAAGAATTATAGTGGTTACCCGATTTTGGTAAGTTCACTTTCCCCCCTTCGACCTATCTCCCACCAAGGGACGACTTGGTCACTTCTCCAAACGGATTGAAATCCAATCCTCACACTAGGAGCAATGCTCCCCTAACCATGGAAGGAACCCTTCCAACAATAGAGTCACAACTCCACCACAACGGGTTGTACCCAACCCTTACAAATAGAAATGAAAAATTATTTACAATAAAATTGAATGTAAATAAAAATACAAACAATGCTTTATGGAGATTCTGATATCCTTCTTCATTCGTTGAATCTTGCACGAAAAGTACGAAGAGTCCACAACTGGATTTCTAACTTGGAATCGATCTTGTCAAGATCGGCGGCGGCAAGAAAGTGCAGCAGCGATGCTTTGTAAATCCAAACTTCTTAACGAAGCAAGCTAGGTCTTCGAACGATCTTTGTCAGAGAAAACATCTCAACTGATTCGGAAGGGAGAAGAAGTCTCGTTCAACGAATCGGAAGACAAGAGATCTCGAGAGAGACACGTGAGACCGACTGCTTGCCTCGGTGCTGTCGTCGAGCAATCAGAGATGGGCTGAGATCAGCGGCGGCGACTACTTCCGATCAGCGACGTGCGTGCGGGCGGAGATCGCGATGCGCTAGGTCAGGACCAATTTTCGTATTCCAGTGGGTTGGTGTGTACTGTAAACAACAGGAATAAGTACGTATTTATACCCAAAGGTAAACCCTAGAAGACCGTTGTGGGGTCCACCTTGGAAATCCCTAGATCTGGCCGAACTGAGCACGGTGACCTGGACCGGTCCAGCCAGCGGCGAAATATGCCTAAGGCAAAATTGGCGGGAGTCATTGGTGATTCCCGTCGATGTTAGCGGGAATCACTCCCGACTCTCATCGATTCTGCCTTGGCAGAATTTCAGACTTTTGCCAGTCGGAAGTAGTCGGTGGGAAACACTTACTGATTCCCATCGAAGTCGGCGGGAATCACTAACGACTCCCATCGAAGTCGGCGGGAATCACTAACGATTCCCGTCGATTCTTACTTGGAAGGATTTTCCTCCTTCCTTCTTTTGATAGCTTGGTCTTTGACCCATCCTTGCTCCTTCTTCTGCTCTTGACTACCTTGACCTTGTACATGAAAATAAGTACACTCCAATAGAGAGCACATGTGGATCAACACACTGATCTACACAACGAGGGATTACGTTGTGCAGACCCGTGTATATTGACTCACTGCACTTTGACATTGGTGTGTACTTAGTATGGAATAGCTGCAAGCACAACTTGACATAAGAACGTCAAATACCTTCTGAATCCATCTTAGCTAGACTGGAGTCTTCTTCAAATCCGGGTAATTATTGATGCAATACCCAACACACCCCTATGTGAGGATTATAATACAGCTGAGTCTGGTGTTCAACCTCCCTACATTGAATGGGATCAGCTAGAGGTTGGACAGGTCATTTTTCCTCCAGCTAATTTTGACATAGTCCAGCAAGAAGTTCAGCAAATATATAGCCCTCCACAGGAGACATATAATATTATTATTGAAAAGGTAGAAATGTCAGAAGCTGTACAGGAAGCTCAGAGGGAGGCACAACTTTCCAAGAAAAGGTTTAGAGAACAGGCAGAATTGAAGCCTGATTTTGAGCAGTGGAGCCCTACTTCCAGGAATATTATTTTGACTACCTGGAAAGCTGTGAAGGACAAGACCTATGATAGGGGTAAATTCTACTCTGAGCAAGAGTGGAACAAGTATCAAGCTAGGAAAGAAGCCATTCTTTAGTACAGGAGGAGTGTAAAAGCTGGGAAGTTACCTGCTGATGCTCTGGAGCCTAGCAAGTACTTCCCAAAGCCTTTTCACTATTTTGAAAGGCAAAGGATAAAGGCTGAAGAACTAAAGAAGAAGGATCTGAAAGGAAAGAAACCAGCTGATGATACTAAACCTACTGTGCAGGCTAAGATCGGGTCTTGGAAAGGAATTGTAATTAAGAAGCCTAGTCAATCTTAGGATAGATAGGCTAATGTCTAGAAAAATGTAATCTTTTTTATGTTCTAAAGAAAAACTTGTAAACCTAGAATTTTCTAATTAATGAACGAAATCAGTTTCAGTATTGATTTTAGTTGTTATCCTGCAGTGAAATGTATGTACATCTATTTTTTTTTGTGTTTTATTATGAGTGATGTATATCTTTGACTAAGAGTTATGACTTCTCCATATAGGGGGAGATTGTTGGGTACACTGAAAAATATGTACCAGATTTGGAGAAGCCTCCCCTTACTCAATGATATCCATCAGTTTGTATTTGATGGGATGTTTGAGTTTCATTGTGCAGGTGTAAGGTTTGCAAGAAAATTCTCTAAGTACAAGTGTCGACACTTGTAAAGAATTGTGTCGACACCCAGAAGTTGTGTCGATACTAGAAGCAAGGCTTGTGTCGACACCCAGGAATTGTGTCAACACCTGAAGAAGAAGTGGTGTCGACACCCAGGAATTGTGTCAACACCTGAGGCAGGAATTGTGTCGACACCGGAAGCAGAAGTTGTGTCAACACCCAGGAATTTTGTCGACACCTGAAGAAGGTTTGTGTCGACACAGGACTTGTGTCGACACACACTCAACGCTATCTATCAGCAATAGCTATACTGAGTCTGAAGGGCTTGTGTCGACACACAGGACTTGTGTCGACACACACTCAACGACGTTTGGACAACACTCAACGTCATCTATCAGCAACAGCTATACTGAGTCTGAAGAGCTTGTGTCGACACAAAGGACTTGTGTCGACACACACTCAACGACGTCTGGACATACACTCAATGCCATCTGACTGCATCGGTTATTTTGAGACCAGGAGCAGTTGTGTCGACACATGGGACTTGTGTCGACACATACAAACAGAAGATGTGTCGAGAAGCAAAAGAATGACTGTGTCGTTATATTAAGTGCTGTGTAGACATCATCAAGGCTTGTATCGACACTTAGTCTATTTGTGTCGACACATGTGAAGAAATTTGCTGAGTGTTTCCTGCTGAGTTATAATGTCATTACAGAATCAGCTGTCACGACTGAAGACTTGATAGCTGTCATAAACAACAAGTCTGACACCTTTGTCAGAACTATCAGAAGGTTGTTACAAACCAGATTAGCCGGTAATCATTGAGAAAGTCTATATAAAGGATTGATCCATGACAACCAAAGAATAATCAAGGAAATAATCAAGGAAGTAATTAAGTAATCACGGGAAAGAGAATTTGAAAACAAGAAAGGGGGAAACCCTTAAGAATGAGGATCCTGAACAGTCTGCAAGAAAGATTCAGATCTATTTCTAAATCTAAGAACGGAGCTATCTGAAGATCAACTTCTACACCAAGTCAGGATCAACCTCATTTTTTTCAATCAAGAAGCTTTGAATAAGCTAAGTCAGGTTAGATCTGAAGTATACAGTTTATTTAAGAACTGATCAAGAAGCTCACAATAATTGAGAGTTATTTCTGGGTGAAATTTCTGTACAACTTAATCTTCTTTTTCCTTGTAAGATCTTCTTAGATCTGAGTTGTAAGCCTGTGTATATAAAGGCTGAGGTAGGGCTGAGAGCCTGAGGTGTAGGACTTGTGATAGTCATAGTTGTAAGCCTACTGATAAAGGCTGAGGTAGGGCTGTTGCCTGAGGTAAGGTTCTTGGAAAGAATCTGAGGTAGGACTTGTATAAGTCAGAGCTGTAGGAACCTGTCAGGTTCTGAGGTATAAGATCTGTGGATCTTAGTTAGTGGAAAGAAGTTGGGCTGAATCCAGTTCTCTACTGGATAGGCGAAGGGGGAATGTGGATGTACCCATAACTTGGGGAACCACTATAAATCTGGTGTACTGTGCTGTGCTGTGATTATTGTGCTGTTAATTTATTATCTGTGCTATGTTAGAACAAGATAATTTCTTAAAATTTATTAAAGAAATTTAGAACCTATTCACCCCCCCCCCCCCCCGCCCCTCTAGGTGTCTAGGCTCTTGAAATCAAGTCTTTCAACAAGAGGGCACAAAATATTATTGTTAGTGTCATAGATGATTCAACCTTTCAGAACTTTGTCCACTACCAGACCTCCAAAGAGATGTGGGACACCCTTATGGTCTACATGGAGGGTACTGAAGAGGTAAGAGATGATATAAAGTCCATGCTCAACAAGGAGTATGAGGCTTTCAAGAAATCCCTGAAAGAGAACATAGCTGCTTGCTATGAAAGATTTTTCAGGATCATAAATGAACTGAGGACCTATAGGAGGGTCTTCAGTCATTATGAGATAAAGGACAAGTTCCTAAGGTCACTCACTAGACACTGGGATATTAAGATTTGTGCCATAAGAGAGGTGGCCAAGCTTGTTGATACTCCTCCCCAAACATTGTTTGGAAAGCTGCTCTTTTATGAGATGCAGCTGGCTGCCAAGAAAGAGGGGGAGACCACCATCAAATCCCATGCCAAGGAAAAGTCCTTGGCCTTAAGAGAAAACAACATGAGGAAGAGCAAGGAGAGGATTCCCACTCCTCTAAGAATACCAGCTGATTCAGACAACTCAGAGTCAGATACATTAGACTGCAACATGTCTGATGAGGACTTTGTTGCCTTCTCCAGGCACTTTCAGAAGCTGCTAAAGAAGAAAAAGTAGAAGTGCATACCTTCCACCTCTTCTCATCACAGAAAGAATCACTCCAAGGTTGATAGGTATGATTCTAAATCTAGTAAATATAATTCCTCTAAAGTTGTTTGTTATTATTGCAGCAAACCAGGGCATATGATAGTGACTTCCCAGTGAATAGGAAGGAGGATGGTAAGAAGAAATAGTACCAGTACACAGGCAAGAAGGAGAAGTCCTTCATTGCTAAGAAAGAGAAGAGCTGGACAGACTCATCTTCATCTAAGTCTGAATAAGAAGAAGCATATATTGGCCTGGTTACTGTTGCTGCTGCTAAAAAAGAAACTATAGTAGCAGATAAAGACTATCCTGTTGTTTGGATAAGCATCAGGGCCCCTTTATCACACTCAGATAGTGACTTAGAGGTTTTTGAGGATGAAGAATATTCCTACATCTTCTATTAGGTGATGGAAATGACTGATGAGGAATCCAGTAAGGATTAGCCTGGTCAAAGCAAGGAAAATTCTCTATCAAGCTATTCTTCTGAGTCTGGATATGAGGCTAGTCCCTGTATAGAAGCTTCTTCATCTAGTGGTGAAGGTGATTCTAAATCAAAAGGAGATGTCAATCAATTGATTGAAAGGTATGGATAACTTTTGGATGCCTTTACGAAGTGCAAGAAGTTGTCTAAAAAGCAAGCTGTGGAGATTACCTCTCTACAGCTAGCTGTTTCCCAGCTGACTGAGACAACATCTTTACTGGATCAGAAGGACGAGGAAATTAGCCAACTTAGGGTCATGAATCTCATCCAGATAGGCTCCATCAAGTTCAAGAATTGTCTCATCAGGGATCTTGAAGAGAGGTTAGGGAGGGAGAAAATAATAGTGGCTAGCTATTCTAAGCCAAGTACTGTGTTACCCTTGATAGACTTCTTCTCCTCTCAAAAGGGTAAGAAGGGGTTTGGATTCAAGGGAAGCACAAGAGTTGCCCCTTCCAAAGGGAAGGGAAAAGCTCCAGCTCCAGCTCAACCTCTTGCTTCCAAGCCTCCCATTCCTTTTAAGAAAGTTCAGTTGCCTTCTAACAAGTATGACCAAGAGAGAATCTATGGTCACTAGATGAATGGAAGATCCACTGGTGTGAACAAAAATATTCATATCCATGGTGGAAGGTATAGAAACGTGAGTGCCTTTAAGGATGTCCATGAAGAAATTCAAATGGCCCATCCTGGACCATTTTTCTTTTGTGCTCCAGCCCACACTCTCAAGAATGTGGATGTAGCCAAGTTTCAGAACCATACAGCTAAGACTCAGACCAAGGGTTAGTTTATCAGCAAGCTTGATTTGGGAATTTCTGATGCTATGAAGAGCATGTTTTCTACAAAGAAGATTGTTGATGATGGCACTCAGAATTGGCCAAATAAGCCAGCTGGAAGACTTACCTTCACTCAAATCCTTGCTGAAAGGAATCTGAAGAACGTTGTTTCTCCTCTTCCTACTGTTCAATCAACAGTTAACTACACTGCAAGGCCTGCATAGAAAAGAAGATACAACATTCATTAATGTTGGTGCTGTGGCAAAGTGGGCTACTTTGCTATAGACTGCTGGTATAATTCTAGTGTGCCAAGAGCAGCTATTAGTCCACTAGTCAGAAAAGCTGCTGGTAGACAAGTGCATTTTCAAACTAACATGCACGTAGGACCCAATAGATATTGGGGTCCTAAGGTAAAATAAATTATTTGATGCAGGTTAGTCCAAGTGCCCATACCCCTATATGGTACTTAGACAGTGGCTATTCCAGGCACATGACTGGGATAAGGAGCAACTTAAAGGAGTACACTCTAGTGAAAGTTAGACCCAAGGTTATCATTAGTGGTTCAGATAGAGGGGTGACAAGAGGTTATAGTAAGATTACTAATAGTATAGTCACCATCACAAAAGTGGCTTATATTGTAGGGTTGCAACACAACCTCATAAACATAAGCCAACTCTCTGATCTTGCCTATGTTATTGTCTTCCACAAGGGTGAGTGCTAGATTAAGAGGTCAAGTGACCAAGAGATCATCTTGACAGGCATTAGGAGTGGAAATGTTTATTGTTTAAATTTCCTTTCTCTAGATACAGAATCTCTTATTTGTATAGTGACAAATGAGAAAGTCTCATATTGTGTCCAATGGCATAAGATGCTAGCCCATTTGTACTACAAGACTATTGGCAAGCTCTTTAGTCAAGAGCTAGTTAGGAATGGTCCTAATATGAAATGCACCAAGGAAAGAATTTTCTCTGCATGCCAAAAGGGCAAGCAGGCCAAAGCCTTCTTCAAGGGTATTGGAACCGAAGACTCTGTGAGGCATTTATACCTCTTACATATGGACTTGTTTGGTCCTATGCCAATTCACAGTCTTTGTAGGAAAGTCTACACCCTTATGGTGGTTGATAACTATTCCAAGTTTACATGAGTGTTTTTCTTAAGAAAAAGAATGAAACCATTGATGTCATCATGAAGTTTGTCAAGCAAATTCAAAATGAGTTTGACAGTACTGTGGTCAAAATCAGAAGTGACCATGGGACTGAATTCCAATCTGATAGCATGACAAAGTTCTGTGAAGAGCAAGGGATTCTTCAAGAATTTTCTTCTTCAAGAACACCCCAGCAAAATGGGATTGTTGAGAGGAAAAATAGGACTCTCATAGAGGCTGGAAGGACATTGTTAAGTCAAATATCTCTCCCAGAATATTTCTGGGATGAGGTAGTAAATACTGCATATTATGTACTCAATAGAGCCTCTATCACCAAGAGCCATAAGAAGTCTCCCTATGAGATCTTAAAGGGCAGAAAACCAAACCTGGGCTATCTTAGAATATTTAGTAGTAAGTGTTATGTGCTTCATAATGGAAAGTCCTATATGACTAAGTTTGATGCCAAGTCCTTTATTGGGATCTTTATTGGGTACAGCAATCATAGTAAAGCCTATAGGATCTACAACTTGAAATGCCAAGTTGTAGAAGAGTCTGCGCATGTAGTCTTTGATGAGTCTATAATGATTAACAGTGAGCTTCCAAGATCCTCTTCTAGTATTGCAGGTACAGAACATATGATGGACCAACTGACTATCAAAGAAGCTGCTCCAAAAGTCCAACATAAAGCTGAGGGAATGGTCATTCCAATAGAAGGACTACAATACACAAGTGAGGTGGATGAAGATTAGAAAGAAGTTTCCTCTGTAGCTAATGCTGAAGCAAGATTGCCTCCAACAGTCTGGCATCTAAGGGATCATCCAAGATACAAGATCATTGGTTATGCCAACCAAGGAGTGGTGACCAGGAGTAGAAGTATCAACACAACATTATACTCAAGCTTCCTATCATAGGTTAAGCCAAAGAAATTTGAAGAGGCTAATATAGATCAGTTCTAGATTATAGCAATGTAAGAAGAACTGAACCAGTTTAAGAGATGTAAGGTCTGGAAGCTAGTTTCCAGACCATAAGGACATAATGTCATTGAAGTAAAGTGGATTTACAGGAATAAACTTGATGAAAATTTCATTATAATCAAGAACAAGGCAAAGCTAGTAGTTAAGGGGTACAGAAAAGAAGAAGGTATTGATTTTGATCAAACTTTTGCCTCTATAGCAAGATTGGAAGCCATCAGACTATTCCTTGCATATGTTGCACACAATGGATTCAAGGTCTACCAGATGGATGTGAATTCATCCTTCCTGAATGGTGACTTAAAGGAAGAAGTTTATGTTGAGCAGCCTCCAGGTTTTGTTATTCCTTACTCACTTGATTCTATTTATAGACTTAAGAAAGCTCTATATGGGCCTAAGCAAGCCCCTAGAGCATGGTATGAGGCATTGTCTAGCTTCCTCATTGAGAACAAATTCTCAAGGGGGAAGACAGACAAGACCCTATTCCTAAGGGAATCTAAGGGTAAGATCATTCTAGTCCAGATATATGTAGATGATATTATCTTTGGATCTACTGATGACAACTTTTATAGGAAGTTTGCCAAATTTATACAAGGGAAGTTTGAGATGAGCAGTATGGGTGAAATTAAATTCTTCTTGGGACTCCAAGTAAGATAGACTGATGATGTCTTGTCCATATCCTAGTCTAAGCTTTCCAGAGAGTTAAACAAAAAGTTTGGTATGGAGACTACCTACACCAAGAAAACTCTTATGGGATCAAGTATGTCTATAGGCAAAAATGAGGCAGGGAAACCTGTTGATGAAACTTTGTATAGAGGGATAATTGGCTCCCTTTTATATCTAACTACAAGTCATGTATGCTACATGTGTTTATGCTAGGTATCAGGCTAGCCCTAAAGAATCTCATTACTCTGCTGCAAAGAGGATTTTGAGGTATCTTAAGGGCACACCGGATCTTTGCCTATGGTACCCTAGAAATGTGGAGTTTGAACTAACAGGCTATTTAGATGTAGATTTTGCAGGATGCAAAGAGGACGGGAAGATCACTTCTAGCACTTGTCAGTTCTTGGGAGGAAGACTAGTGTCTTGGAGCAGCAAGAAGTAAATAAGTGGTTCAATCTCAACTGTAGAGTCAAATTACATCTCAGCAGGTAGCTACTTTGCTCAGTTGTTATGGATCCAGCATCAGCTCTAGGATTATAACCTTTAGATAAGTAGAAGTCCCTTATACAATGATTCTACTTGCGTCATCTCAATTGCTAGGAATCCTATCTTATACAACATGACTAATCATATTGAGATAAGATATCATTTCATTAGGGATCATGTGGAATATAAAGATATCAACCTTGAGTTTGTCCCTATAGAGAAGCAAGTGGCTGACATCTTCACTAAGCCACTAGATAAAGAAAAGTTCAACACCTTCAAATTTGAGTTGGGTATATTGAACCTGGTATAGCTTCTGTTTCTCCTCATGTTATTTCTTTGTTGCAGTATATATTGTTTCTTATAGGTGGAAAATTCCTTCAGTGGGATGAAGATTTTTCAAGTGGTATACCTTCATTGGTATAAAGTTTGTCAAGTGCTTTCCAGTTTAGAATAGACTAAAGTGTCTACCAGGAAGAATGATAGAAGATGCTTTAGTTAAGGGGGAGAAAGTCCAGCACTTGCAGAGGTAGATTCAAGTGGTATCCTGTAGAGAAGGAGTCGCACACCTCCAGCACTCTCAAGAGGTTCAACAGCTGCAAATGTTTCTTATCTGTACTCAAAAAGGGGGAGCAGATAATCAGAGCCTCCCTGACTATTTACAGAAGTCAAAAAGGGGGAGAGAAGGATACAAATGAGAAGGATGAATATAAGTGGTATTAGATCTATGAGAAGGAAATGATCAAGGCTAGGTAGCAGCAATTCAGGGGGAGCAAGTGTGATGATGATCACCCTGCAGGAAAGGAATGTGTGGTAACTATAACTTGTTCGCTTGTTATAAGTTCTCCAAGTTATGTTTTATTATTGTATATGTTAGTGTATGTCATTGACTCGGGATTTTGATTGATGGTTTTGACTTCTTCAAATAGGGGGAGATTGTTGGGTCCATTGCCCACAATGTCCCGGACTTGTAGAAGTCAGATTTATAGAAGTCAAACATGTCAATGATATACACAAACTTGTATATAATGTATGTTCAAGTTCATGCATGCAGGTTAGTCCATGTAATATTAATAGGACAAGTATTCAAAGTGATATGACAAGTGGTCACAAAGTATAAATGTGGAGAGACGAAAATCTATCTAAGTCAATAGGCATTGAGTGAAGCTAGTTCACTCAATGTCAGATTCAAGGGAGGATGCTGGATATGCTGGAAATTACCTAAGTCCACAAGCATTGAGTGAAGCCAGTTCACTCAACTCGACATTCCATAAAGCGCTGAGTTATTTGTGGACAGTCAAAGCCATTACGTCTGCAAAGCAATTCTATGGCCAAGTCCACAGGCATTGAGTGAGGGAAGTTCACTCAATGACATCGTCAAGTATAGTTGAATTAGTCAAAGCCTCAGTATTTGCATGCTGAATATTCAACCAAGTCCAGAAGCATCGAGTTAGTTGTATGCCAAAGAAGAAGGCATCATGTTATGATAAAGCCTAAGATGACAAAAAGCAGCCAAGTACAAAAGCGTTGAGTGATGAAGCTTCACTCGATGCTCTCAATGGCAGAGAGCAAAAGCATTGAGTCATGTTACTGCAGTCAAAGCCTAAGAAGAAGACAAGAATTGACTAAGTCCAGAAGCGTTAAGTGATGAAGGCTCACTTAATGCTCACAACGCCTAAGATGCAGAATGGTTCAGAAAGTTTACTAAGGGTTTTGGCATTAAGTGAAGTTGTTCACTAAACGCACTCAACGCTTGGAGTGGATCAAAAGATTGGCTAAGTCCAGAATCGTTGAGTGAAGCTTGTTCACTCAACGCACTCAACACCTGGAGTGGATTTGAGAAATTGGCTAAGTCCATAACTGATGATGTCAGCCAAAGTCAACAAAAGTCAACCAAGTTCAAATTACTTGTGGGAAAGCTATAGAACACGCCAAATAGCGATGGAGACCAACTGTACGTCTTCTACCGCTAAAGCAAGTTGTAGCTGTCAATTGCAGGTGGTCTCCACTGCTTCTTGTAGTCGTTAATCGGCAGAAGATAAAATGGATAGCTTCTAAAGGAAGAACTAAACTTTTAGGGTTTCACTTTTTGCAGCTAGACTTCATCTTCCTCGCCATTGCTGCAGAGCTAAAAGCTTGAAGTCAATCCAGCTGAACAAAAAGTTCATTCCAGATAGTTATAGCAATTTCAGCTGCAACAGCAAGTTCAGATTGGCGTCTGATAAAGAAAGAGAAGAAGAGCCTTTAGTTTTCGGCAAGTTTAGGTTAGCTTTTTGAAGAACTCAAGATTAGTCTTCAGTCTTCTTCAGTAAGTTCAGAAATACATTTCTGAGATACTTCCAGCAGAGGCATCTAATTACTGAAGATCATTTTTAACTACTATGAAGATTGTTAGGGTTGAGACAACTCAGCTCAGGAAGTAGACACAAAAATATCTCTATGTCAAACTAACACAAATCAATTTCTTTTTTGTAGGATCCTTTTGGATCTGAGTTATAAGGCCTTTATGCATGAGGTAGGGAAGATTTGCCTGAGTGTAGGATCCAATTTTGGATCTGAGTGTAGGACCTTTTGGTCTGAGGTAGGATTCTGTGTGGATCTGAGTTGTAGGGCTTTTGAGCCTGAGGTAGGGCAGTTTTTCTTGAGCTGTAGGAGAGTCATACTCTCTGAGTATAGGACCTTTGGGTCTAAGTGTAGGATCCAGATTTAGATATGAGTTAGGGCCTTGTGCTTGAGCTGTAGGAGAGTCATTCTCTCTGAGGTAGGACTATCCTCCAAAGCCTGAGTTGTAGGACTTGAGTTCAAGCCTGAGGTAGGTGATTAATTGATCACTGAGTTGTATGAGCAAGTTTGCTCTGAGGTAGGGCTTTGTGTCTGATTTGTAAGTATTGGAGGAGACTGAGAGATCCTGCGCGATCTAAGGTGTAAGATCTTTGGAGCTAAGTTTTTGGAGAAGTGCCTTGTCTAACTAGAAGTTAGAAAGGTGGGAGGAGAGTGGATGTACCCATAATATGGGGAACCACTACAAATTCTGTGTGTGCTTGTGTGGTTTGTCTTGAAAGCTTAAATCTACTAACTAACTACACATTAAGTTAATAATACTAAAAAAACAAGAAAACCTATTCACCCCCCCCCCCTCTAGATTGTTAGCTACCTTGGAAATAAAGACATTCAAAGAGTTCACCCACCATCTCTTTCACATCCGTATATCTTTTGATAGATATGAAGTGTGACTTCCTAACACTAGTGATAACCTCCACTAAGTGTTAGATGATGAGCTAGTCTTCCCCTTCGAACATTTTGATGCGGGATGGACCTTCCCTATCTTCTTGGAGATGGTGGAAGTGCTCGACCATTAAGGGCTACTTCCCGCGCAACTCACCCCAAACTCCATCGCAGTGACGACCACTTTCTTCATCTTCATATAGCTTTAGAGAGTCTTCTTTAGCCTGACAGTATTCAGGAAGTTGTTCTATATCCGCTCGCTTTCGAAGGGGAAGTTGTACATCTGATCAAACAAGCTGTGGGTCCTGAACCTCGCAAACAAAATTCACGTATGGAAAGCAAGGATTTCCATATTCAAGGCAGACTTGAGAATATTGAAGACCTACCCTCACCCACGGATGGAGGATGACTTCCAGAGCCCGTCGATCGAAGGAACGGAGAAGAGTAACTTAAAGTTCTTCGAGAAGGCTCCCCTAGACATCGTACACTATTCTGCCTGCCTGGGGGAGGTGGCCGATATAGACACCACCGAATATAAGATTTGGTTTATTAAAATTATCTTACCTACGGGCTCTAACTTTTATTCTTATAGTCATTTTGCAGGTTCTTGTAAAGAGACCCTATGAGCCACCGGGCGAGGTCTTGACCACCACGGAAAAAAGAAAAGATGCCGCCCAAAGGAGTTTTGTGGCCCAGCAGGAGTCGGCACCCCCACGCAGGGGTCACATGAGCTACCCCGTTAGGCAAAACAAAAGATCTATGCAGACTCCTCTACCGGTGTGCGAGACCCTCCCCCTGATGCCGAGTTCTTGACGGATAGTCTCAGCGACCCGCTGATGCTCCGGTATAAGAATGCGGTTAAGATGAGTACAAGCCTTCCGTCATGGAGGGAAGAGCGGGAAACTACTCTACATGCCTTAGCGATCTCTTCCACGGTCATTGGTGAAGAGCAAATTACAAAATGAGAAGCGTTCCCCAAGACCAACTGATGCACGGTGGTCACTGAAAGTATCTAGTGTCTACCTAAATCACCTAGACGGCGGTGAATAGGTGATGTCTGTGTCTTTTTGCGGAATAAAAAACAACTTAAAAAATTAAAGCACACATAACACAGAGATCTATAGTGGTTCCCCGAGTTGGGTGCATCCACTGTCCCTCCTCTCCAATCTACAACGAAGGGCTAGATTCGGCTACTTTAACTTTCTTAGATTTCAAGAAATCTTACACTTCGGAGCCTCAACTCCTACAACTCGGAGATAACGCTCCTACCACTCGGAGAACAAACTCTCCTATAACTCGATCCATAGATGGACCTACAACTCGATCCACACACGAATCTACTACTCGGAGGGAAAACCTCCTAAAAATGTAAAAGAAGATTTACAATAAATATTACACGTAAACCTATTTAGATCTAAGTCTTCACTCTGTCGTTCTTCGAATAGGTTGAACTTGAATATCTTAGAGAACACGGAAAATCTAAAATCTTTGAAGACTTTGATCGCGGAACAACTAGATTTGAGAAAATCAGAAACTTTTGAGAATAATGATCCAGTCAATTACTTCAAGAGGAACGAATAATGTAATTTGTCGCCGGCCGAGCGGAATTCACGAGTTTTATACAGAGCCGACGGAAACTTATTGATCGGGAAAGTTCTTGATTTTGAGTACGATTAGTACGATTAGAGTTGAAGGATAATCCACCCAAGATATATATATATATATAAGGATCTTCATTTGCAATGGCTAAAAAAGTTATTACACGCAAGAAAAGTCGCGGGTTACTGTACATGGTTGTCGGCAAGAATGAACCAGAATTTTGAAAACAGGAAGAAAAATAATCCTAAGTAATATTCGTCGAGTATCGTCGAGTATAGTTGAGGATACTCGCCGAACAACAATGAATCTCGACAAATATTACTTGGAGAGATTCAGTCCAATCGAAATTATAACTCACAGCTTTAGCAAAGACATACTCGATGAATTCGATAAGTATCAGCTAACATACTCGACGAATTCAACTAGTATCAACCGATACACTCGACGCATTCGACGCATGCGCTAAGCTATATTCGACGAATCTAACTTAGAAAATCAAGAGAAGTAAAGTCGAAATGACTCGACGAATTCAGCATGTATCAACATGTATATTCGATGAATTTTGCGAGTATCGATTGATACATTCGATGAATTCGATGAGTATACACGCTGATACTCGATGATTTTTACTTGACCGATTTTCCAACTTTCAGAGATTTTACCCTAAGTACATATAATGAATTCGACAAGTGCTAGTAAGTATATACGACGAATTCAACGAGTATCAACGAGTATACTCGACAAATTAGACAAATATGCCTTACGATACTCGATGAATTTTACATGGGTAAAATTCATGTTCTTCTGATTTCCATTCCTTGTCCTTCCTTGATCCTTCTCATGCACTTGGGATAGAATTACACCCCCAATAGAGAGATTACACGTGAGTCAACACATTGGCCAACACAATGAAGGATTACATTGTATAGTCATGTGTTGCATGACCCACTATAACCTGACATTGGGTTATACTTAGCAATACAGTCCTTCAAGCACATAACTAAAACACACCATCAAATATAATCTCAATTCATCTTAGCTTAATGAGACCCCTCTTCAAGTCAGGATTATTGTGGATATAATACCCAACAATCTATCACTATTTGAAGAAGTCAGAATCTTATAAAGTAAGGTGGATTGTACACATAATAATAATGAATCAAAGAAAGAACATGACATTAAAGAAATAATTATGAGATAAAATGCATTCCTCGACAAAACATTAAATTATATATATATATATATATAAGAGTTCATTGATGGGGCAAACAGAATCCACACACTCATCACAATAAAACATCAGGCCTGTCTGCCATGGCTCTTTTGACTTTGTCTTGCAAAATAGGCTTTTTGGCTTGGGATAATATCTTGGCAGAGCTAGAGGCACATTCGGATAATCAAAGTTATATTTCCTGAAATGAAGTGTTCTTTTGGCGCAAGCAGCCTCATACTTCTGCAATTCATCTGAGCTGTAGTAATCCCACCTATTCTCATTAGCCAACTCCACAATTTTGAATGTGTCCAAAATGATGCTCTTTGAAATCAGACTCCACACCTCAGCCATTTCTCTATTAGGTTCAAACCTTACAGATGACGGGCCTTCACCATACTTTCTCCATTTCTGGGCTGGTTGAGGTATGTATTCAACTATTTGAACTTCAGGATTGGTAGTAGCAGCAGTAGTATCTAGTTCAAACGTAGGAAAATCCTCAGTATTTGTCCAGTATTGAGAATAATCTTGAACAGGATTAACAGGGACATCTACTAGAGTAGGCACTGCAGGTTCAGGAAATCTTGCTTGAGTCTGACCGTGCCCACCAAATAACTCATTATGCATCCAACTAAAATTATCATAACTGTAGGTTTTGACACCCTTGAAGTTTTCCACCATAGAAGCTTCAAGGGCTGTCACCTTAGCTTTCAGCTCATTCTCGCCCTTTTTGACTTCTGCCGGTACGGTGGAAGCTATTGTATTGGAGTAATGGACAATATGATCATCAAAATAGTTCATTCCTGTATTTTGGGCAGTAATAACTGTTTTGCATTTGCGTCAACATTCTGAAGAATAGTTAAATTACTTTTGAGCCCGGCTATAGTGTAAACAATTGATTGGATACCCTATATAAACCAAGAATCAAGCCTTTCATCAAATTTGTCAAAATGCACCCTGATAGATGTAAGGCCATTATTCAAGTCTTTCTCTATTTTCTTGACCTTCTTCATCACTTTTCTTCTACGATCGATCAAAATGTGCTTGCTGTTTGGCCATCATGACTTCTATAGTTTTCAAAATAGATACATTTGTACTGGTAGACGGTACATCTGTAGCCTTAACCCTGGGAGGAGAGAGGGATCTACACTCCCTCGGAGTCACTAGAAGACTCTTCCATGGGAGTAATAGTAGCTTTTGAATGAAGCACAGTAGCAAGGGCTTCTAGGATAGGAGGATGCATCTCTGCATCTCCTTCCTCATCAGACAAATCAACTATCTATATCTCCTCCACTGGAGGTCCACTAGGAAGAGCATCCTTTCTCCTTTGAAGTTTTGGACAAAACGATCGAGTTAAGTCTGCATTGAGGCTAAAGGATTAATCGGCTCACCCTAAGTCCTTACAGGGAGAACATCTTGAAGATTTGCAATCAGATTATCGTGGGTAGCAATCTCAGAAGAATCATTTACATTATCATCAGCAACAAGCTCATCCTCATCAGCAATATCATAGCCAGCAACATCGAGCTCAGTATCATCTACTATCTCATCCATATCATCAGCAGCATCATCCAAACTATCGTTAATAGGAACATACACTAGATTAGTAGAAGGTAGAACATCATCAGCAGTAACATCAGAAGTTTTTGGAATATCCTCAGCCATATTGGGAACTAACTCATTAATATCAGCATGAGCAATCTCATCAACCTCTATAAGAATATCACTTATCTCTGCAACTGTAATCTATGCATCTAGAACTAGAACTGTAATCTCTACATCTATAGTAACACTCAAGGGCTCTGACTTAGTGGCCACATGTGTATCAACTGGCTACCCCTCAACTCCTGCACTCAATCTATCAGGAATTTCACTGGGGGTGGAAGCAGGAATCCTGTCCTCAGGTACTTGCTCTTCCTCTACCTCAAGCACATCTCTAACTCTCCCTAGCCTTTGGATCCTCCTATCCCACCTCAAGAAGATGGAAGAATCGATCTTCTTCAGGTGGTGTATAGGTTGACCTTTGGACATGTCAAACTTGTCTTTGTCCATCTGATTCAAGTACATACTTAGAATCCTTCCAAAGTTGGGGGTAAGGAGACTGTCTTTGATCCAAGCAAATAGGATAGCACCCCAATCCATTCTCTTCTGGAAAATGATTGCCACTAGAATCTTGAACATCTCTAAAGAGAGGTAGTCATGGGATCTGGTCTTGCATAGCAGTACTTTACCAATGATGTCAGACAAGAGCTTGCCTTCCTCATTCATCCATTTTCTCTTAATGACTTTGGTGCCTCTGGGTAGTCCACAAAATAGCATGGCTCCTATAAAGTCATCCTCTTTGAGGTGATCGGCTTCATTACAGGCTTGAAGCCTCAAGAGCAGGGTGAAGAGAGAAGCCTTCACCTTGACTTTAACTTGACGAACTTTGCTTTTTATTACTATATCTTCACGTCGAAGCTTGGCATTCTGAAAGAACTCAAGAACATCCTTATCCAATACCTTGCATGGGTGTTGTAAGACAAACGAGAGCCTTGTTGTTTCTAACATGAGAATTATGTTCCTGAACTCATCTAAGGCAGAGGCAAAACCTGTGTAAACAAATTCTCCACCACCTAGTAGGTTGCTTGTGCTTCGAGGAGCCATGGAGAATGTAGCTAAAATCGCACTAGCTAAAATCGAACTGTTTCAGCCAAACACTAGACGATCTGTGGAAACTGATGGCTCTGGAAGCGAGCTTGCTTGCGACTAGAAGAGCTCTAGAAGTCTGGAAATTGTTGTGACTATTGACCTTGGTTGAAGGGCTCGTGCAGAATCTCTTTAAAATTTAGGTTGTAATCCTCGAGTTGATTCCTGATCCAAAGAAGCTGTGCGCAACAACTACCAGTAGAGATGTACTCTGACTTAGCAGTGGTTGTTGCCATAAAATTCTCCTTCTTGCTGCTCTGTGAAATAAGCCTTCTTTCGAGGAATTTGCACGTCCCGAAAGTGCTTTTCCTATCATCCCTACTACCTGTAATATCTGTATCTGAAAAACCAATTAACTCGAAGCTCGACATCATTACCTCTTGGGTACCATAAGCCAAGATTTGGTATACCCATAAGGTATCTTAAAATTCGCTTTGCAGTGACGTAATGAGATTGCTTATAGTTCACCTGAAATCTAGCGCACACACATATCGAGAACATTATGTCAAGTCTACTGGTAGTAAGGTAGAGCAAGGATCCAATTATGCTTTTGTACTTTGTTTCATCAAGAGGTTTCCGTTTCTCATCCTTATCTAGAGACATAGTTGAACCCATTGGAGTCCTCATTGAGGTTGCATTCTCCATTCCGAATTTCTGAAGTAACTCGTTGGTGAACTTCATCTAAGAGATGAAAATTCCAACTTCAGATTGTTTCACCTGAATTCCTAAGAAATTCTTCAGCTCTCCCATACTGCTCATTTCAAACTTCCATTGTATAAGTTTAGAAAACTTCTTGCAATGGTTGTCTTCAATAGAGCCAAAGATAATTTCGTCGACATAGATTTTCACTAGAAAAATCTTGCCTTTTACTTCCCTAAGAAATAATGTCTTATCTATCTTTACTCTTGTGAACTTGTTCTCAAAAAGAAAGCTAGATAGCGTCTCGTACCAAGATCGGGGAGCTTGTTTTAACCGTAAAGAGATTTATTAAGAAAATAAACATAGTCAGGGGAAGTATAGTTGATAAAACCTGGGGGTTGTGAAATGTATACTTCCTCTTTCAGATCTCTGTTGAGGAATGTCGACTTCACATCCTTTTGATAGACTTTAAGGCCTTTGTGAGCAACATATGCTAGAAACAACCTTATCGTTTTGAGTGGTGCCACCGGAGCAAATATTTGATCAAAGTCAATCCATTCTTCTTGTCTATACCCTTGTGCTACAAGTCTGTTTTTGCTCTTTGTGATGATTCCATTCTCGTTCAGATTGTTTCTGAAAATTCACTTGGTGTCGATCACATTCTGTCCCATGGGCCTGGTCCCAAAATCCCAGACTTTGCATCGTTCAAATTTGTTGATCTCCTCTTGCATGGCCATTATCTAAGAAGCATCCTTGTTTGCATTTTCAAACTTCTTCGGCTCAACCTGAGACAAAAAACTCATATGCAATATCTCATTAGCAGTACCTCTTCTAGTTCTGACACCGTCGCTGGCTCTCCAATAATAATATCAGCCGGGTGATCTCTTAGGTGTCTGAACACAAGATTTCTTCCTCTCCCACCAACAGGTTCTGCCATGTCCACTGCATCTCATGTAGGTTGAGGTAGTTCTTCATCTAGTCGCTCTTTATTCACCATACCTTGGATCAATGACCTTGACCGAGCTTAGAGCATCTTCCTTAACTGCTTCTTCAAAGATTAGATCCTTGAACCTGGTACCTACATCTACACCAACAACACTAGACGAGCTGCTATGAAGCATGCATGTCTCATGAAATAAAACATTGCTAGACTCTTCTACCACTAGGGTTTTCTTATTAAAAATCTGATATGTCTTACTATGGCTACTATAACCTACAAAAATACCTTCAAAACATTTGTTACTAAACATCATGTGGTAATACTTCCCATTGTTAAGTACGAAGCATGTACTACCAAAGATACTAAAGTAGGACACAGTCGATTTTCTACCTTTCAACAATTCGTAGGGAGTCAAACGATGATTTTTGTTGATTAGTGCTCTGTTTTGCACGTGACAGGCTATGTTGATAGCTTCGTCCCAGAAGTACTCTGGTAGTGAAGCGTCGTTTAACATAGTCGTGCATGCTTCAATGAGGGTTCTATTCCTTATCTCAGCAACTCCATTTTGTTGTGGAGTACGCGGGGAGGAAAACTCATGAAAGATACCTTGACTTCCACAGAATTTTATCATGGCACCAGACTCAAATTCTGTTATGTGATCAATTCTGATTTTGACCACTGAGCAGTTTAATTCGTTTTGAATTTCCCTAACAAAATTAGTGAAAGCTCCAAAGGTATCAAACTTGTGTTTTTGAAACAACACCCAATTAAAACAAGAGTAGTCGCCAACAATCACCAACGTATAGACTTTACCTCCTAAACTATGAATTGGCATAAGACCGAATAAGCCAATATGCAGTAAATACAGACTCCTAGAGGAACCTTTTTTAGAAATACCCATAAAGGTAGGTCTTGTCTGCTTACTCATCTGGCATGCGTTACATGGACTCTCTTTAAGGCATTTAATGCTGGGGGAATTAAGCACTAAGTTATGAGAAAATAGATTACTTATAGTTTTGAATGAATATGTGATAATCTCTTATGTCATTGGTCATAGAGAGATGCCCTATCTTTTGCCAAAAAGCACACTGGTGTAGAATTGTCTAAAATAGAAAATTTAAACAGAACATATTTCTACTCCGAGTGCTTGTTATGATCATCTCCAAATTTGCAGACAATTTTATCAGACACTTGTTCTTGTAGAACTCAACAATATAGCTTTTGTCACATAATTGACTTATGCTTATCAGATTATGTTGTAATCCTTCAACATAAGCCATGTCTGTGAAAAAGACTATGTTGTTGGAAATCATACCAAAGCTTTTAGTAATTCCCCTGTCAGACCCTCCAAAGCTAACTTTTGGTCCGTCTTCAACTAGGGTGAATTCTCACAGAAGGCTTCTAGTCCCGGTCATGTGTCGAGAGCATCCACTGTCCAAATACCAGATTTGAGTTTTATTATCCTTTGGACATACTTACAGTCATAAATCATTTTACCTTAGGAACCCAAATAGATTTGGGTCCTTGGTTAATTGTTAGCCTAACACCACTAGGAATATTAACATTACGAGTGGTTGGTATCACATTGTTAACTCATGGAGTTTCAAAATTTGTAGGGTTAAACCAACAATCTATGACAAAATGACCAATTTTGTCGCAGCACCAACCATCAAACCTGTTATACCTTCTTTTGTACTCCTGCTTTACCTTTTATACGGGAGGTCTGGCAGGGGCCACGGACTTGGAAGTGGAAGCCTCGTCATTACAGCATACGCAAGGCTTCAGAATTTCCATAGCCTTGGGTACAATAGTTTTTGCTTTCGACGCCTTCTTAAAATTTGGTCCATGAATATAGGGACCATGCTCTTTGAGAATTATCTCTTCATAAGGTGCCTTGAAAACACTGGCACCAAAGTCTGGGGGACGGGTGCATCCTTGATAATGCTTTTTAGGCTCCATATAGGTAGGCCTAGTAAAGTGACCAAAGTATGAATCAAGGTCAAATTTGTTTGTCTGGAAGATTACCTTCTTAAATGAGGGTTCAACTTGTGGTGCCTTCCCTTTTTCCTTGGTACTAGCTTTCTTAGCAGCCCTACCTTTTCCCACTATGTGACGAAGACCATTACCCTTCTTAGGAGAAGAAAACTCATCAATGAGGGGAAGAATGGTCTTTGGCTTCGTGTAGCTTTCGACCAGCTTCCTTTCCACCAATAGCTTTTCTTCTAGCTCATCTAAGTATTTCTCTTTCTGACTTAACAGTTCAGCAGAGCATTTTAATTCCTCTTGCAAGGAGTGAACTTCACTTTTGAGAGGAGTCAATTTAGCAATTTCCTCCCTCAGGCTTGATTTTACCGCCTTGAGAGAAGCGATCTCTTTTAATTTCTTCTTGACTACCTTGCGGCATTTGTCAAAAGCTTTCAAGAGTTCCTGATGTTGAGTCATCAAGTCAGAGTCATATTCCTCAAACGAGTATTCTTCATGCCCATTTGTGGAGGTTTCCGACTCAGAGAGGATTGTATGAGTGTTTACCTTCCCATGATTTTGCGAGTCACCTACTTCCTCAACGGATTGAGCCATGAGCCCGAAGTAAGCTTCCTCATTTTCAAAACTTGACTCACTCGAGTCATTGTCGCTAAGAGTCTTTGACTTCTTTGCGACGAATCTTTTCTCTTCCTTCCTTTTACATTTAGAGGATCTCTTCTCTTCCTTGTTAGAACATTCCTTCTTCTTGTAAGGACACTCCGTAATTATGTGTTCTGGCTTGTTACAATAGTAGCAAACAACGTTAGTGGAAGAATGTTTATTCAGTTTCGATTTATACCTGTGCTCTCGGTTGTAGTTCTACTTGGAACTATCACCTTCACAATGTGATCTTCTAAAATCAGGGGAGGAGGACTGATTTTTCATTTGCCTCCTCTTGTTGAGCAATCTTTTAAATTGCTTAGAGATGAGTGAGAAATCTCCATCAGATAGATCAGAGCCTGACATGCTTGTCTCAGAGTCTTCCGGAGTGTCTGGAGCTCATGTCCTTACTGGTTACACTGCTTTAGACTTTCTCGTAGCTTCAGATTTCAAGGCAATTAACTTCGCTCTACTTGAAGTCCTACTGCTTTGCTCCTCCTTCTTTATGGTATTCATATGATGTTTGTAGGAGAGCAGATTTCTTAAGAGGTTTTGGGGGTCAATCTCCGGCAGCTTCCCAAACTCCCTAATAGCTACAACTTTTGTATCTCAGTACTTTGTCAAAGATCTGAGGAATTTCTTATTTAGTTCACCATTAGTGAAGGTGAGGTCGTAGTTTCTGAGCCCGTTGACGATCTTGAAGAATTTCTCCAAACTGTCAGCAATAGTGTCATTTGCACCCTGCTTGAAAGCTTCGTATTCCTGATTTACCAAAGACATGTGATCATCTCGAACTTCTTTCGTTCCTTCCATGAGCACAAATAGACAATACCACATCTCCTTGGCTGATTTGGAGTAGAATAAATTTTGGAGCATCGAATCATCCACTGTGTTGCCTATGATATTCTTCGCCTTCTTATCCAGCGAGACCAAGGCAATTTCATCCTTAGTCAGATCCATCATATTCTTTGGAATCATGATGGTAAGTTTTAGAGCAGATGGCTGTGTAGGAATATGAGATCTTTCTTTGACAATCTTAAATATCCTAGGATCTGCTGCTTCCATGAATAACCTGACTCATTCTTTCCACGTGGGAAAGTTCTCTTTAATGAACACAGGTAACTTCATAAAAGACATATCTTTTCTTCTATCCATTACAACCGAGAAGGAACTATAGAAAACTAGATGAGAGATCTTGTTCAAGGTGTTAACCTTATGCCGAACAACAACCCTCTGATATTAATTGAAAGTATCTAGTATCTACCTAAATCACTTAGAGGGGGTGAATTGATGATGTCTGTGTCTTTTTGCGGAATAGAAACAACTTAAAAAAATTAAAGCACATAGAATACAGAGATCTATAGTTGTTCCACGAGTTGGGTACGTCCACTGTCCCACCTCACCTATCTACTACAAAGGGCTAGATTTGGCTACTTCATCTTTCTCAGATTTCAACAAATCTTACACCTCGAATCCTTAACTCCTACAACTCAAAGTCAATACTCCTACCACTTGGAGAACAACCTCTCCTACAACTAAATCCACAGACGGATCTACACCTCGATCCACACACGGATCTACAACTCGATCCACACACCTCCTACAAATGTAAAAGAAGATTTACAATAAAGATTACAAGTAAACCTATTTAGATCTAAGTATTCACTCTGTCGTTCTTTGAATAGGTTTAACTTTAATATCTTGGAGAACATGGAAAATTTGAAATCTTTGAAGACTTTGATCACGAAATGACTAGATCCGAGAAAATCAGAAACTTTTGAGAACAATGATCCAGTCGATTGCTTCAAGATGAACAAATCATGCAACTTGTCCTCGGTCGAGCGGAAGTTGCGAGTTTCGTACAGAGCCGGTGGAAACTTCTTGATCGGGAAAGTTCTTGATTTTGAGTACGATTAGCACGATTAGGGTTGAAGGATAATCCACCCGAAATATATATAGGGATCTTCATTTGTAATGGCTAGAAAATTAATTACGTCAGAAATGTCGCGGGTTACTATACATGGTTGTCGGCAAAAACGAACCGGAATTTTGAAAAAAGGAAGAAAATTATCCTTAAGTAATATTCGTCGAGTATAGTTGAGGATACTCGCCGAACAACAATGAATCTCGACGAATTTTA
Organism: Platanthera zijinensis; assembly: GCA_039513925.1. Lineage (NCBI taxonomy): Eukaryota > Viridiplantae > Streptophyta > Magnoliopsida > Asparagales > Orchidaceae > Platanthera > Platanthera zijinensis. Next base: position 37,131,791 of record CM077098.1, read on the forward strand.
CTTGGAGAAATTCAGTCCAGTCGAAATTATAACTCACAGCTTTAGTAAATACATACTCGATGAAGTTGACGAGTATCGCCTGACATACTCGATGAATTTGACGAGTATCGGCTGATACACTCGATGAATTAAACGAGTATCTGTTGATACACTCGACGCATTCGACACATGCACTAAGCTATATTCGATGAATCTGACTTAGAAAATCTAGAGAAGTAAAGTCAAAATGACTCGATGAATTAGGCGTGTATCAACATATATATTCAACGAATTCGGCGAGTATCGATTGATACATTCGATGAATTCGACGAGTATACACGATGATACTTGGCGATTTTTACTTTACCGATTTTCCAACTTTCAGAGATTTTATCCTAAGTACATATGATGAATTTTATGAGTGCTAGTAAGTATATACGATGAATTCGACGAGTATCAACGAGTATACTCGACAAATTCGAAAATATGCCTTACGATACTCGACGAATTTTACTTGGGTAAAATTCATGTTCTTCTTATTTCCATTCCTTGTCATTCCTTGATGCTTCTCATGCACTTGTGAAATATACCAGATACTCGAAGATAGTTCGCACGGTATAATTAGTGCATTTGTGCGTTTGGGTGCATTTGAGTTTGCGTGCGGCTTATGAGCATCTGAAGTGTTCACCCGAACAGACACTTAGGAATTTTGATGATGTTATCACATCATTTGGGTTCGTCGTCGGAGATTAGGGTCTCCATTTTTGGCACAAGGAATTTGTAGGGCTCTTATGTGCACGGAGTGTTGAAGAACATCGGATGGGAATAAGCTCTTATTGCTCGAATTATGTCCTCAGAAAGAAGACTTATAACAATAACAATGTCTTAATCAATTCAAAACATCTGAACCTACCATATATGCTACTCAAGAGTATCTCTCGAGAGAAAATATCGTGGTCTTATGGTAGTGTAAGTGACCTATACCAACAGGAGGTTCGGGGATTGATGTCTTCCTTCTGCTCAGAATGTCCGGATTCATTCGAGGGGTCATGCACGCTCTGGGACTCACCATACTAGAGGTCGTGTGCACCGCATGTGCCTGCTAAGATGTTCTCTTGCACTGCATTTAAGGGGTATCCACAGAAAAGGAAAACTTTGGCTTTTGAAAAAAGGGCCTGACTTCGGGTGAAAGGATGCTCCTTGCCTTAGGAATAATATCTCTTCAAGTCATCGCTATTGTAGGCGTTGGATATCTCCTCGCCTTCATATGATTGCAACCGGTAGGCCCCATTCTTAAGCGCCTCCATAAAGACGAAAGGTCCTTCCTAATTAGGCTTTAGTTTTCCAATCAAGGCCGCTCTCCCAGCTGTATCTAACTTTTTCAGCACGCGATCTCCCTTCTTGATTTTCTTTACCCGAAAATTATTGTTGAAATATCAGGCCATCCTCCACTTTGCCTCAGCATGTTGAATAACTGACTGATCCTGGAGTTCTTCTTCGAACAAGTCAATATTGTACCTTTACTTTTCATCGGTTACCTCCATCCAATCATTGTTGCCCAACCTGGCTAATAGCATACGAGGGCTTTCTATGTCGAACTCTACTAGAATAAGAGCTTCGAACCCGTACAAAAGCATGACGGGAGTTTCACCAATTGTTGATGAAGGAGTTGTTTGAAGGGTCTATAGAACTGCTAGCGACTGATCCGCCCAATTACTGCAATCATTTTCCACCTTCTTCTTAAGTAAGTTTGAGAACTGCTTGTTAGCTTCCTATACCTGTCCGTTGCTTCGTGGGTGATGAACGAACGAGAATCGGAGCATAGTTCTCAATTGGTCATAGAAGTTGGCTAGTTCTTCACTTGCAAACTGAGGGTCGTTGTCAGTCACAATGGTGGCTGATACTCAATATCAGCAGACAATCTCCATCCAGATGAAGTTTTTTACTACTTGAGTTGTAGTTTGGGTGAGCATCTTATATTTTATCTACTTTCTAAAGTAGTCGATTGTAACTTGAATAAAGCGACACTGCCCATTTTCCATCGGGAATGGGCAAATTAGGCCCATTCCCTAGACAACGAAAGTCCAGGGAACCAAAATAGTCTTGAGTTATTAGTAAGCTAGAACTTAAGTGGGGCAAACTTCTGGCACTTCACATAGTTCTTAACAAAATTTGCGCAATCCTTCCTATGTGTTGGACAAAAATATCCTTAATGGATGATCCTCTTTTCAAGGGTCCTGGCCCATGAGTGGTTGTCACACTCTCTTGAATGTACTTCTTACAAGATTCGAGGGACCTCCTCTTCTATAACACATCTTGCCAAGGGCGAGAGAAGATTTTTACGATAAAGGACACAAGACACTATGGTATAGTGAGTCGCTTTTTGCTTGAACATCCTCTTATCGCATACCAAGGGGTGAATATTCCATGTCGTGAAGTAATGAATGAAAGGATCTATCAATGATGAAAGTTGGTTTTTCTCCATGACATCCACTTCTTTTATCGCAAGGTGAAACAACTCTGTAAGAGTCCCTCCAATTGGACTCCTATACTTGCCCAAATCGTCGGCTTTGACATTTTCCTCCCATAGAATATGGTGTTTGCTGAATGTGCATAAATGCCTAATGCACTGCTTGATAAGGGACAGATTCCGTTGCAGGACTGGTTCTCATGCCTCAAAAACTCCATTGACCTGTGAGGCTATGACTAAGGAGTCAGTTCTCACTTCCAAATCTCTAATACCCATCTCCTGAGTCAAGTTTAGTCCAACTATCAGAGCTTCGTACTCGGCCTGGTTATTAGTTACGGAAAAATGGAGCTTTGCAGCCTGCTCACTCCTGATTCCACAGGGGCTGACTAAGATGGTCCTTGCTCCTACTAACTTCAAGCCTAAGGCCCCGTTCACAAACATCTTCCCACTATATGGTCTTAGAGCTTCTTCCCCGACATCGCCGCCGACTGTGAAGTCAAAGAGAAAGTCAACCAAGACTTGTGCCCTGATGGAGGTCCTTGAGATGTATGTGCTGTCAAATTCACTGAGTTCATTGGCCCACTTTGCCAACCGCACCAAATGATATGGTCTTTTCAAGGCTGCTCTTAGTGGATGATCGGTCATAACTTGAATGAAATGATCTTGGAATTACGATCGAAGCCTTTGTGTTAAAATATTCAGGGCTAATGTCAGCCTTTCTAGAATTGGAAAGCGAGTTTACGCACTCTTCAACGCATGGCTAACATAGTGCACGAGGAATTACTTTTTGCTCTCTTCTTGCCCCAAAAATGAACTAATGGCATCCTTTCCAACTCCTAAGTACAAGAATAGTTCATCCAGTGGGCGGGGACTCTGAATCAGAGGAGTCATGGTTAACTGACACCTTATCTCTTCAAAGAATAGATTAGATTCTTAGGTCCACTAAAACTTCTTCTTTCCTCGGAGGTTCTTGAAGAAAGGGGCACACTTATCTCTTGACTGTGAGATAAAACGACTGAGCTATGCCACCCTTCCTATCAAATGCTAAACTCTCTATGGACTCTTTAGGGGTTTCATTTCTAAGATAGCCATTACCTTGTTTGGATTGGGCTCCAGACCTTAGGAGGTAAGCAGGTGCCCAAGGAATTTCCGCTTGCTTGCTCTAAAAATGTATTTGGCAGAATTAAGCCTATGGTTTAACTTATGAAGCGTGTCGAACGTGTCATCTATATACCTCAAATGATCATCAATATTTTCACTTTTGACGGGAAGATCATTTATATAAACTTTCAGGTTGTGGCTCGGCCTTCTGAATCTAGAAAACATAATCCATCATTCCCTAGTACAAGGTGTGGATATTCTTTAATCTGAATAGCATGACCCGATAATAATAACATCACTCAACTGTGATGATGCAATATGAGGAACAGCGGGCTCATTCATTCTTATCTAGTGATATCTAGAGAAGACATCTGAAAAGCTCCTTACCGAAACCTTACTATAGATTCAACTAATGAGTCTATTTGGGGAAGTAGATAATAGTCCTTGGGGTATACCTTATTGAGGCGTGTGAAGTTAACACACATTCTCCACTTCTCATTTGGTTTTCGCACCATTACTATATTAGAAATCAAGTCCAAATATTGAACTTCCCGAAGAAACCCGGTCTCCAACAGCTTAGCCACTTCTTCAAGGATGGGACAATGAGGGTAGAAGTTCCCTTTCGCTTCTTTTTCTTAACTGGCCTGAAGTTTGGATCGATGTTGAGATGATGACACACAACCTCTGGACTGATGCCATGCATATTAGAGGCCGACCATGCGAAGACATCGAGGTTACTGAGCAAGCATTAAACAATGAGTGCTTTACTATTTTCCTCTAACTTTGTATTGATAGAGATGGTAAAGCTTCCATCTCCCTATTGGGAACATTGAGCACAATGTCCAAGATTTGAAAATGTCCCATAAGTCAATAATATACACAATCTTGTATTTGATATTTCTCTGAGTTTACTTGTGCAGGTAATTAATAATTGACTAATAAAAAGCCTGAGATTTGTTAGAAATTCAATTATATGTAAGCCAGCACATTCTAAAGTGAAGAATTTTTCAAACATTTTAAAGTGAAGAAATTCAATTGTATGTAAGACCTTCACCCTAATTCGCAAAAAGTCGCCGCCAGCAGAGTAAAAAATATTTTTCATTGTCTTCAAGCTTGTTAGTCTACGCAACAATCTTTCTAAAGCTTGAAGAAGAAAAAGATCTTTACAAGTATTCAACACAGCAAAACCTATCTCTAATCTGAAAATCTTTTCCTATTGTTGTGGTGAATAGAAGCTACCTTGTGATACAGCTAAAGAAGAAGGCTCCAGAGCTTTTGTTCTCGAGTCATTGTAAATTAAATACTCTTTAAATCTCCGTTGTAAGATCTCTCTGAGATCTGAGTGTAGGCTTAAGATATAAATATCGAGAGTATACTTTTTCCAAAATCTGAGATAGGATTCTAGGGGAGAATATAAGGTAGGCCTGAGTTATAAAGGTTGAGGTAGGGCTTGCATGTGAGCCTAAGGTAGGAGACTTATTACTGTCTTTGAGGTAGGACTGAGATAAGTCTGATTTGTAGGAGTGGTAGCCACTCTGAGGTGTAAGATGCAAGGAGGGATCTAAGCTGCAAGATCTATTAATCTGAGTTTTGGAGGAGTTGGCAGAATCTAGCTCTCTGCTAGATAGGTGAAGGGTGAAAGTTGATGTACCAAAGATAGAGGAACCACTATAAACTTCTTGTGTGCTTTCTGATCTCTTGAAAGCTACAAACCTAACAACAACACACAGAGTACATTCTTAAAAAGGCTTAAAAGATTTAAAAGAAGCCTATTCACCCCCCCCCCCTAGATGTTTAGCTACCCTTAAAAAGACTTTCAAGTTGTATCAAAGTAAGGTTATTGAATAACAACCTAACAGCCTAAACAAGATCTCAAATAGTAGCAAAAGTAAATCATCATGACTTATGGTGAGAAACATAAAGAGTTGAGTTTTATGAAGCTTCTAATTTATAGGAATGAAAACTTTGGGATATGGAAGGAAAGGGTAAGACTGTTCATGGAAGCATCAGACCCTAGGATCTTTGTAAAAGTGGAAGAGGAATCTTTCATCCCCATAAAGGTCTCAACAATAGATGCCAACATAAAGAACCCAAAGAAATACTCAGAAATGAAAAAAGATGAGATGGTTTCGTCCACTATAAATAAGAAGGCCCAGAATATTATAGTCAGTGTTTTGATGACTCAACCTTTAAGAACCTTGTTCGCTGCAAGACTGCAAAGGAAATATGGGGCTCTCTGATTATCTGCGTAGAGGGAACTGAGGAAGTGAGGGATCATTGAAAATCCCTCCTAAATTAACAATATGAGACTTTCAGACAAGAAAAGAAGGATTTTATAGCTGAGTTCTTTGAGGAGTTCTTTAAAATTATGAATGGTCTAAAAACGTGTGGCAAACAATTCTCCAACTATGAAATGAATGATAAGTTCTTGAGGTCCCTCAAAAAAGAATGGGACATCAAAATTTGTGTCATAAGGTAGATGGGCAACTTGGCATATATTCTGCCACAAAATTTGTTTGGCAAAACTGTTATCTCATGAGCTTCAACTGAAATTTTGAAAAGCTGAAGAAAAATCTACTAAGTCTCTCAACAGAGCAAAGTTAGTGGCCTTCAAAGCTGAGTCATCCAGGAGGAACAGAGAGAATTCTCTTCTCCCCCAAGAAGAGGTGCTAAGTTAGAAAGCTCTACACCCGGCTCATCTGAAGCTGGATTGTCTGATAGAGAGTTAAAATTGTTCTCCAAGCAATTCAAGAAGATATTAAGCAGAAGGAGGCAGTAGAAAAATAATGCCCGTGCAGGCTCCAACTCAAGGAATCCTCAAACCACCTTTGACTAATCCAAAAAGGACCCAACTAGGGGAAAATATGGTTCTAAATAGAAAAAACACTTTAAGACTGATGTGGTTTGCTATTGTTGCAATAGGTTAGGGCATGTTATCAAAATGAAAGAGAACAAAAAAATTGATGACAAGAAATATCACAAGGAGAAAAAAGCTGAGAAGTGCTTCTTGGCTAAGAAGCACTCAAGCCTATCTGACAGTGATTCTGAGACTTCAGAATCTGAAGAAGAAAATGCTTACATTGGGTTGTTCACCATAGAAGAAAATACAAATCACCCTACAAGCAAAGTTGGCATAAGGGCACCACTGTCCTCTACTGATAGTGACTCTGAAGATGAAGAAGACTACAATCTCATGGCTATGATTGAAGAAAATTAGGACAAATCTGATCCTAATGAGGTAATCATTTCTAACATATCTTATTCAGACTCTGATTATAAAACTATTCCAGATTCTGAGGTATCCCCTTCATCCAATGAGGAAGATGAATTAGAACTTGAAGAGGATGTCAATCAATTGATTGACAGATATGATGTTCTCTTGGAAGCTCTGAAGAAGAGAAAAAAGCTTGTCACTTGACAAGCTAAAGAGATTGCTTCTCTACAATAGGCTAAATCCATGTAATCTGAGTCAGCTTCCCAGTTAGCTCAGATGAGCAAAGAAATAAGTCAGCTGAAAACAATCACTATCATCCAAGTTAACACCATAAGCCAAAAGATCAAGATCATTAATGATCTTGAAGAGAAGCTCCTCAAAGAGAAAAAGCTACTGGAGAAATTCTCCAAGCCCAAGACTGGCAGCTACATATTGATACCTTCTCCTTCCAAAATAATTGAATAAAGTGGGGTTCAATTGGAAAGATGGAGTATCTAATTCAATGGGGAAAGGAAAGGTTTCTGAATACCTCAAACCACCTTTCAAAAAGTAGTGTTCCCTTCTAACATGTATGGCCATAATAGTATATATGATCACTGTAAGAATGGAAGTTCCTCAAGTAAGGGTAATAGTGCATCTTACAATGGGAGGAGAAAGGGCATGGGGTTGAGTGCTTTGAAAGCTTTGCATGAAGAAATCAATTGACCATTTGTATTTGGTGCTACAACCCCTACACTCAAGGGTAAGGTAGTAACCTCTTCCCAAAACTCTCCAGCAAAGAAGCTGGTAAATAGAAAGATTGTAATCAATTCTCACTTGAAAATTTTTGATGCCATCAACAACATGTTAGCTGCAAAGCAGACACATGTTATTCTTAAATAGATTCAGTCAAGAAATCTTGCTTACCATCAAACATTCAACCAGATTCTAGCTGAAAGAAACAAGAAGAATGTTGTTGTCTTCTCTGTTGAACAAAAGCATTATGATGCTCCATCCTCTTCTAGGAATGTTCAGAAGAGAAGATACAATATCCATGAATGTTGGTTATGTGGCAAAGTTGGGCACTTTGCTATTGATTGTTGGCACAACCCTAATATGTCAAATGTAAAGATGAGCTTTCCTGCCAAGATTGATGTTAGCAGAAACATTTCTTATTATGCTAATAAGAACCAAGGGCCCAAATTTATTTGGGTGCCTAAGATAAATTAAATCTTAATTGCAGGTAAATCCAAGCACTAATCAGATGTCTATCTATTACATGGACAGTAGGTGTTCTAGGCACATGCCTTAAACAAAGTGCCATCTGAAAGATTTCACTCCAGTAAAGAATGGACCCAAAATTATATTTGGCGGCTCAAATAGAGGATTGATGAAAGGCTATGGTATGATCACCAATGACATAGTCACCATTACAAAAATGGCTTATGTGGAAAGATTGCAACACAATTTGATTAGCATAAACCAACTCTATGATATAGAGTATGTCATTGTTTTCCACAAGGATAAGTGCCTAATCAAAAGGTCAACTGACCAAGAAACAAATCTGACTAGCATTAGGAGTGAGAATATTTATTCTCTTAACTTTCTTTTCTTAGAATCTAAGTCTCCAGTGTGTCTTATAGCAAATGAGAAAGACTCTTACTGTGTGCAATGACACAAGAGGTTTGCTCACTTGAACTATATGTTTGTCAACAAACTCTTAATCGAAGGGCTGGTCAAAAAGGGACCTAACTTGAAATACACCAAAGAGGGCAATTGTCCTACATGCCAAAAGGGCAAGCAGACAAAGGTCACCTTCAAGAGAAATTGGTCCAAGGATTCTGAAAGGTGTCTCTACCTTCTTCATATGGACTTATTTGGTCCTATGCCAATTCATAGTCTAGGTAAGAAAGTCAACACTTTTGTGATAGTCGATGATTACTCAAGATTTGCTTAGGTATTCTTTCTAAAGAGAAATTCTAATACATTGGATAGCTTTGTGACCTTTATCAAGCAAATTCAGAATTAAAAAAGCTATATTGTGGTCAAAATCAGAAGTAACCATGACATAGAAATTCAGTCTAAATGCATGATAAACTTCTGCAATGAGCAACGTATCTTTCTTGAATTCTCCTCTCCAAGAATACCCAGCAAAATGGCTTTGCTTAGAGGAAACACAGAACTCCCATTAAGGCTGGAAGAACCATGCTGAATGATACTTTTCTCCTAGAATACTTCTGGACTGAGGTAGTCAATACGATATGTCATGTACAAAATAGGGCCTCTATCAACAAATATCACAAGAACACACCCTATGAGCTAATGAAGGGCAGAAAACCTAATTTGTCCGATTTTAGAATTTTTGGAAGCAAATGCTATGTGCTTAACAATATGAAGTCCTACTTTACCAAATTTTCTGAAAAATCCTATGAAGGCATTTTTGTTAAATATAACATCCATAGCAAAGCCTACAGGGATTTCAACTTGAAGACTAAACTTGTAGAAGAATCTATTAGTATAATATATGATGAAACTTCAATGATTCACAATGAGCTGTCAAGCTCCTCTAGTGTTGCAGGTACAGGTTTGAGAATGGAAAAACTAAGCTTATAAGACACCACTCTATCAAACCAAGCAAAGGAAGATGGTTTGCTCATCCTAGAAGAAGGTCCAACTAGAGTGCAGATAGAGGAAGAGCTCCAACCCACTAAAGCTAAAAAAAGGAGTTGGAGATAGACTACTAGTGGTTGTATGACATTTAACAGACCATCTCAGAGATCTGATAATTGGGGATGCAAGCCATTGTGTGATCACTAGGAGTAGAAATCTCAATGTAGCTATGTACTCAAGTTTCCTGTCTCAGATGGAGCCTAAAAAGTTTGAAGAAGTCAGCATAGACTTATTCTGGATAGTAGTTATGCAAGAAGAACTAAACCGGTTCAAAAGATGTAATGTCTAGAAGTTGGTTCCCAGGCCTCAAGTACATAACATCATTAGGACTAAATGGATATACAAGAACAAGCTACATGAAAATTGTGTTATAATTAAAAATAAAACTAAGCTGATTACAAAAGGATACAGGCAAGAAGAAGATATTGTCTTTGATCAAACCTTTGTACTAGTAGCTAGATAAGAAGCTGTAACACTATTCCTTGCATATGCTACCCACAAAGCATTTAAGGTGTACCAAATGGATATGAAATCATCCTTCCTGAATGGTAACTAAAAGAAGTGGTCTATGTTAAGCAACAATCAGGGTTTATCAATTCAACTTTTCCTAATCATGTATTTCTTTTAAGAAAAGCTTTATGTAGGTTAAAATAAGCCCCAAAAGCTTGGTATAAAACCCTGTCTAGCTTCCTCGTTGACAATAAATTCTCAATGGGAAAGATAGAGAATACATTATTCCAAATGGAAGTTAAGGGTAAGATTATCCTAGTCCAAATTTATGTTAATGATATAATTTTTTGGTCTACTGATGATGGCCTATGCAAAAAGCTTGCTAAACATATGCAAGGGCAATTTGAGATGAGTAGTATGGGTGAACTCAAGTATTTCTTGGGCCTCCAAGTTAAGCAATCTGAGGAAGGACTATTCATCTCTCAGTCTAAGTTCACCAAGAAGTTAATTAAGAAATTTGGTATGGAGAGTGACTCCACCATAAACACTCAAATGGGGCCAAGTATGACTCTGGACAAGGATGAAAATGGCAAGGCAGTTGATGAAACCTTATATAGGGGCATAATTGGCTCCCTCCTATACTTGAATGTTAGTATACTAAACATTATGTTTACTACATGTGTTTGTGCTAGGTACCAGGTATGCTCTAAAGAATCTCACTACTCAGCTGCAAATAGGATTTTGAGATATCTTAAAGGAACACAAAATCTTGGCCTATGGTACCCTTGAAATGATGATTTTGAACTAACAGGCTATTCAGATGCAAATTTTGCAAGTTGTAAAGAGAATAGAAAGAGAACATCTGGTACTTGCCAATTTCTAGGGAGAAGGCTTTGGAGCAGCAAAAAGAAAACAAGTAAAACAATCTCTATTGCAGAATCTGAATACATCTCCGTAGGGAGTTGTTGTGCATAGCTCTTACGAATTTAACATCAACTTTCAGACTATCATATTCAACTAAGTAAAAATCTAATTTTTTGTGACTCATCTAGTTCCATCTCAATAACTAAGAACTCTATATCACAAAACAAGACTAAGCATATTAAAATTAGGTATCACTTCATAAGAGAGAATGTTGAGAAAAAAGACATCAACCTTGAGTTTGTCCCCACAAATAGACAAGTGGCTGATATATTCAATAATCCTCTTGATGAAGCAAAGTTTAATCTTTTTAAGTTTGAATTAGGGATGTTGAACCTGAGTTGATCAGAATAATTTTATATATATGTATATATAGTAAGCCATTCTTGGAATGGGAAATATATATCTCTATATGTGTTATTTGATGCTAACCATTTTGCAGGAGAAATGAGAGAAGATAGTATAAGTTGACTTGGCATCAAGAAAATGACTATCGGTGTCAAGTGAGAAATAATAGCATCGAGTGAGATACCCAGGCGTTGAGTGGACACCTTTGACTTCAAATGGACACAACCCAAATATTCTGACGAGTCAAAAGCATCAAATTTATTAGGTTAAATCACATCCATCCAACAAAATTGTAAATCACGCCAAGGTACGTGCCTCTCCACCTTCTTGAATAGAATAGGGTATAAATAGAACGTCTACCTAGAATAAAATCTACACCTTCATATCTCAATCAAAATTAAGCATCCGTAACCCTGATTTCCCAAAAACCCTCTACTCCTCGCTCAATATCTCTACATCAATGCCACCCAAGGGTATTGACTTTTTGTATGAGGCCCGTGAACTTGTGCGAAATGGATTCAAAGATGCTGCAGAAGAGATTCAATCTGTTATTCATCTTCTATCAGCCGCTGAACCAAAAGTTCTGCTATCAGAACCTTCTGCTATCTGGAAAAGGGAAGTACTAGAACTATTTGAAAATGCCAAAGTGTACTCTTCCTCCACCAAAATTAAGACCTCCATAAGTGGAGAAAAGATTAAGATCACTGTAAGGAGGATAAGCAAGGAACTGAGGCTGCCGAAGTTCATCTCCAGTGAAGAGCAAGATGAGCTACATGAAGAAGATGTGAAGATAGCTCTAAATTGGTGTGGTATTTCTGAGGATACATGTTTTATTGAAACTGAAATCCAGCTTCTGTGGAGTTCGAACCCTTGGGAAAGGGGTGACCGCACTCTTACTTCTCCCTAATGAGCTTGAACGACCAAAGACTTAGAACCAGAACCAGACACAAGGCTCTAGCACGAAGGTCCCACCACACACCCCGAAGATCTTAGTGCGCTTCCCCTCCTTAGCCTTTGTTGATCAAAGGGCATCTCAGAAAGCACTAGAAGATTAGAGAGTAAGGAGATTAGAATTCTTGAAATCTTGCCTTCTGAGGTACCCCTTAGGTCTATTTATAGTTTTTTAAAGTTGGTCTGCCAACAGCATGCCTCTGCTATTTGGAACGACTAAATGCAGTCCAGGTCGGCCTGCCAATCACGTAACTCCACTATTCTGAAAGGCTATGGGCAGGCCAATGGGGGTAAAATGGTAAAAGTACAAAATAGATCACTGGGAGAGTGGCCCCCAAATACCTCAACTCACCTATTACGGCGAGTGCTTGATGGGGCTGGCACTCGCCGCCTCCCTAGGGCCCTGGGCGAGTGCAGGCCCGGCCTACCCTACTCGTCTGCTGCTGCCGAGAGCTAGGGCAAAGTGCGATCCCACTTGCTCCACTCACCCCACACCCGCTCCACCCCCTCCAGGCGAGTCGGGGGGAGCTACAGAGCTCTCGCCTCCTCTCATACTCGCTTGGGACTTGGACTGCCTTATTTGGCTTCTCTGGCTCTTATCGCTCCCACTTGCCTGGGACTTGGACTAGCTGATTTGGCTGGTTTGGCTCCTGTTGGTCCCATTGGACGGCATTTGGGTATTTTGAACCCTTGGGGAAGGGGTGGCCGCACTCTTACTTCTCCCTAACGAGCTTGAACGACAAAAGACTTAGAACCAGAACCATACCCAAGGCTCTAGCACGGAGGTTCCACCACACACCCAGAAGATCTTAGAGTGCTTCCCCTCCATAGCCTGTGTTGAGCTAAGGGAACCTCAAAAAGCACTACAAGATCAGAGAGTAAGGAGATTGGAATGCTTGAAAGCTTGCCTTCTAATGTACCCTCTTGGATCTATTTATAGTTTTTTGAAGTTAGTCTGCCAACAACATACCTCCGCTATTTGGAACGGCTATATGTAGTCTAGGTCAGCCTGCCAATAGTGTACCTCCGCTGTTTGAAATGACTATGAGCATGCCAGTGGGGGTAAAATGGTAAAAATAAAACATAGATCACTATGCGAGTGGCCCCCAAAAACCTCCACTCGCCTCGGGCGATGAAGTCTCGATGGGACTGGCACTCACCGCATCCCTAGAGCTGTGGGCGAGTGCAGGTTCGACCTACCCCACTCACGTGCTGCTGCCAAGAGATAGGGGAGAGTGCGAACCTGCTTGCTTAACTCGCCCAACACCCGCTCCACCCCCTCCACCCTCTCCTGGGCAAGTCAGCGGGAATTATAGAGCTCTCACCTCCTCTCTGACTCGCCTAGGACTTGGACTACCTGATTTGGATGGTCTAGCTCCTATCGGTCCCACTCGCCGGATATGGGGTTGTACACAATCCTCGCTCTTTGCGAGGTTGCCCCAAGCTCGGAAAGAATCATCCAACCCCACACAATCCGGCAAGTACAGTAGGAGCCAGAGAGAAACTTTTGGCAGGGTCCACAAGCGGCTATATATATGTCCTCCTTCTTGGGGGTGACTCTTGCCATTCCTCTTACCCTGATCCTGCAGAGATGACTCTCTCCATGGAGCTCCAAGAGAGGCTTAGCCATGCATGTTAGCTAAATATTGCTCGCTCTGCCAAGCAGGTCTCTTTGTCGCCCAACCCTTTGTCGTGTGAGTCACCAAAACACAAACAAGCCAAGAAGGCCAAATTTTCCCCAAAAGTTACCGAGTTAGTCTACCGTGATCTGGACTGAATCCCAAATCATGGTCTCGCTTCTTCCTCTAAGCCAGCCGTCGAACCAAAAGAAAAAGAGATAATCGACATTCCTGCCAACCCGGACACTCATCAGAATGGTACTGAAACCTATATATCGCGAGAAGACTCTCCTCGCGGTGACTCGCGTCCCCAATCATCTCCTGAAGGTCGCGCGAGAAACCCATCACCTCCCTTTGGTGCCACTGGGCTGGGCTCGCTACCGCTTAAGTCGCCGGCTTGTGAGTCACCTCGGGTTCCTACCCCCAGTCTTATACTTGTAGGGGGAGCTGCCGAGGACATCCTCATCCCGAACTTCAATCTGATCTCCCCAAACTCTCAAGTTCTGGGTCACGGCAAGGCCCTTCAGCCTCCTTTTGCTCGCCCCATTCAGGGTTAGCCAAGTTCTTATCGGCAGCTCCACCTCGGCGAGACCATCTCGCTAAGTTAGTGTGTAGCATTCATCATTTCCGCAAACCTCAACTCCTTATCTGAATTTGTCGTTCTCACAGGCCTTCCTGACCACTCCTAAAAGTCTTTAATTTTAAGGATAGCAAAATCACCTAGAGGGGGGTGAATAGGTTTCTTAGTATCTTGTGACTATCTCTAATTTTCTTTGTGTTTTAGGTGTGTTGAGTTAGCTTAGTTAGCTTGCTTTCAAGAACACAACACAACACACAATGTTTATAGTGGTTCCCTAGATTATGTGTACGTCCACTTTCCATCCCACCTTTCTAACAGCTTTTTAGACAAGGCACTTCTATAATCTCGGCTCCTAAGAGCTTACAACACGATCTCGCAGGACCACTAAGTCTCCTCCAAGACCTATAGCTCGGGCACAAAGCCCTACAACTCAGTGATCCAAAGATCACCTACCTCAGGCCCAAAGGCCCTATAACTTAGGCTAGGAGGACAGCCCTACCTAAGAGAGAATGACTCTCCTATAGCTCAGGCACAAAGGCCCTACCTTAGGCATACGGCCCCCTACACTTAGATCTGCAACCAGATCCTACCTCAGCCTTTATATATTAACGCCTACAGCTCAGATCCAAAAGTAACCTATAGCATGAAAGTGGGTTGGTGAAATTTTACTACAGAGAAAAGTTCTCTGAGTCTGCCTTCCTGAGCTGAGATAAACTCAGCCTTACCTTCTTCATAATAACAAGAAACTAATCTTCAGGTTGACTTGGCTTGTGCAGGATGTATCTTGTAGTGAACTGCTTCTTACTGAACTGAGAGTGAATCTCAATCCTATTTTTGAATCCAGAGAGATAGTTCTATGAGCCTTCTCTTTCTTGAACTTAGACAGCTTAGTCCTATCTTCTTCTTCACAGCACCAAAAATTGTTCTTCAAAAATGACCTGATGGTACTGTGAAGTAACTACAACTTGCCTTGCTTCTACCTGAGCTGAGAAAATCCTAGACCCAACTTCTTCTCAGCAATAATAGTGTTGATCTTCAATAAGTTGCTGCTTGTACTGGAAGAACTCAGAAATAAGTTTCTGATCTTGCTGATGAAGATAGATGTGTTGACTATTCTTGTATTATTCGAATAGCTAACTTTGATTGTAGAGACCAGATGCTCTGCTTCTTCTTCTTTCTCAGAACCTTTTCTGAACTTGTTGTAGCAGATGAAAATTGCTACAGCTAACTTGTTGGAACTTTTAGTTTAACTGGTTTACCTTCCTGCTTCAAGCTCGGCAACAATAGAGAGGAGGAAGACAAAGTCCAACCGCTACTTTTCGAAATGAGTAAACCCTAAAAGTTAAAGTTCTTAGCTCTTTATCTTGTCCTTTTATCTTCCACCGATCAACATCTCTTAGAGCAGTGGGGCCTATAATAGTTGATAGCTGCAACCTTGCTTTAACTACAGAAGTCATACAGTAGGCCTGCGGCGCCGTTTGTTGCATACTTTAGCCATCCCGCAACATTTTGAATTTTGGTTACGTCAGTATCTGTGGACTTAGTCAAATTATAACTCTTTAGTATAGGCATTGAGTGAACAAGCTTTACTCAACACCAAAACACTTAGACATATTTTCTATCACTAGGCATTGAGTGAGTAAGCTTGACTCAATGCCAAAACACTTAGATAGATTTTCTATCACTAGGCATTGAATGAGTAAGCTTGACTCAACGCCAAAAACACTTAGACAGTTTTTTGTCACTAGGCGTTGAGTGAGTAAGCTTGACTCAACACCAAAACACTTAGTAACATTCCTGAATGAAAGTGTTGAGTGTAGCTTCTCCACTCAATGCTTTTTGCTTTAGCCTATTATCTTGATGAGACGTTGAGTGAATAGCCTTCACTTAACGCTTCTGTACTTAGACAGATTTTCTTTCAGCTTTGGCATTGAGTGCGTTGAGTGAGTCTTCATCTCTCAATATCATCTAGAATTTTGTAGTCTTAACCGCTTAGGCGTCGAGTGAGCCTTCATCATTCTATGCTTCTGGACTTAACCATATTTCTTTACTATCAAAGATAAAGCTTTGACTATCTGAGCTTTACTCAACTTTTTTGGTAGTATGGGGTTGAGTGAACTGCCTTCACTCAACGCCTGTGGATTTAGCCACTTTTTTGCCTTACAAATAGTCAGGCTTTGATTGACTTGACTTTACTCAACCCTTCTTATTGTATGGCGTTGAGTGAACTGGCTTCACTCAATGCCTGTGGACTTAGACTCTTTCATGTCTTGCCAATGTTGAAGGGCTTTGACTATCCTATCTTCTCTCAGCGCTTTTTGGTATCTAGCATTGAGTGAGCTTGCTTCACTCAACGCCTATGGACTTCACCAAATTTCTTTACATCTGGAGTTGAGTGAGCTATCCTCACTCAATGCATGTGGACTTAGACAGATTTTTTGTCTCTCCATCTACCTACCTTGTGACCACATATCACCATCACTTAGACTGAAAGTGAGGGATAGATCTTATTATTACTCTAAAGGGGGGTGAATATAGTATTAAAATGATTTACTTGTTTTTATAGCGGATTAAAATAATGTGATATATATAAGTATAAAGAGAAATATCACAGCACACAAGCACAGAAATATTCAACATAGACGATAAAAGAATTATATTGGTTCACTAATAAACCTTGGTACATCCACTCCTCTACCACTCTTGTAGGAATCCACTACAGGTTTTTTGATCAGGTGCCCTGCCACCACAGGTTTTTGCTCAGGTCCCCTGACACCATAAGATTTATTTTTCTAAGGGAGATTTAGCAACCCTTTGGGCTTTTGATCAGGTGCCCAAAAACCAATCTAAGTCTTTTGATCAGGAGACTTAATAACCAAAAGTATAACTTTTGAAGGGAGTTAAAACCTGTACACAGTTGGATGAAATAAACAAAAAGGTGGAAGATGTTCTTCTCTGTCAATAATCTGAGAGAAGACTAGTGGATTCTTATAAAGCAAAAAGCTCCCCCTGATATGAATAGAGTTGATGATCAGGTGAGGGACTCCTTTTCTCTGTAGGGTGTAGGCCTTCAAATGATTTTGCTCTTCAATCTTTTAGAATGATTTTGATTGTTTGTCTCTTGAAAGCCTGAAGCAGATGAAGAACAATGAGTGTGTGAGAGCTATTTGTTTTTCACTGCCTGCTAATACTTTTTTCAATAATTCACTTCTCTTCTGATTGTTATTTTTTTATCTGTGTATCTCTCTATGTTCTTCTGAAAGAAAATCACTTTATATATGTTTTCAGATTCAAGACCATTTGAATTTTAAATCTTTCCTATGAAATTCTCTGCATAATTCTTGAATTCTGAACGGTTAATTTTTGTCTTGAATTTATTTCCCTAACTGTCTCAGTAAACATGGTAGAGTAATAACTCTGTGAAAACCATAATTAATGCTGCCCAAAACGGCTATATTCTTGAGAATATTGAACATTAATTTCATAGCATTATTAACTTAATATAATAGAATTTGAAATCGAACTGATAGTCAAACTGAGAAACTACAGAGAGGAAAAGTCAAACAGAACCTAAAAAGAGTTAGTCGAACTCAGCAATGATTTTGTCGACCTGAACTCCAAGTTCATTGGGCTAAGAATTCTCCTTCGTTGAGCTGAGCTCCAAGATCGTCGAGCTGAAAATATACTTGTCGATCTGAGCTCCAAGTTTGTCAAACTGAGATAGTCCTTCGTCGAGCTGATCATCTGATATGAGATCATAGTTCGTTGATCTAACCTAGACTTTCATCGAGCTCAACTCAGAGAAGGAACTTTGAGTTCATCGATCTGAGATCGACGATCGTCGAGCTGAGTTCAGCTATCGTTGAACAACTTTCCTGCAATCATTTTAACTTTTTTTCCTTTGAGGTCTTCTGTCTCTAAAGTCTTTTAAAGTGGAGTACTGACAGTCTAAGTTGGTGCTGCTGACTTTGACCCTGGAAAAGACCTATGACCCTAGACTATACATGTTGGGTCATTCTAAGCAATCCTAATAGCAGTCCTTGCCCAAATCCAAATTGGGGTTCCAACAATCTCCCCCTATTTGGGTGAGGGTACTATTTACAAAGAATAAAGCAAGAAAATATATCTAGCAGAAATAAAACATTCAGCAGATATATATACAATTGTGCTTTTTAAAAAATCTACAACAATAACAAAATTCAAAATCCATAGGTAGAAAATTTATAATCATTCTTTGAAGAATCTAAAGAAGGTTTTGTGAAAACCATTTTCCTTTTTGGATCCTCTGCTTCTCTTTGGGTCATCTTCATGTCTTGTGCACTAAGAATTTTAACAGTTGCAGCTCTGGGCACTACAACTTCAGGATGCAATTCATATTGGTATCAACATTGAAAAGATTTTGTACCTGATATTTCTCCAGTTCTTTCTTCCTGTAAGAAGACATTGGAGAGAATTTAGAGGCATCCTTTATTTCTTCCTTGGCCTTCCTTATTTGAGATAGAGCTATCAGCCCATTGAATCTGGCCATTCTATAGTTGAGATCCAATTCTGGAGCATAAGTAGGAGAGGGAGGTCTCTCTGTACTTGATTTTTCTTCTTGAACTTTCTGCTGGCTGCTTTGACTATCTGATTGTTGCTGTTGTTTCTTCTGTTGATTACTTGATTGAGTTTTTGACTTAGAAGGTCTTTCTTTGTTGCTAGGAGTAGGTCTTGATTGATAAGAATAAGAAGCAGGCCTTTGAGCTTGAGAAACATTGTCTGCTGATCCTGCTGCAGGAGGAGGAGGAGGTCCTCTCTAATACCTCTTAGGAGGAGAATTATATCTCTTCATCTTCTTTCTTCTCTTTTGCTCATTATTTGACAGTCTCATCCAGTAAGGGGAATCTGGAGTGAGTGTAATATTGTGTAGAATATAGTAGGGAGTATCTGTTGTTGGATTTGGTATTGGTGCAGCCTTTGCTTGAGCCTTCTTCTTAGCTTTTCTCTTCTTATAACCAAAATTTTCTGAATCATCATCATCATTATCAGAATCACTAGTAGGATTATCATACAACTCATCAATTTGTTTAAACAAATCAGCTTGATTTATAACTTGAACTTCTGGCTCTTTAGATGCAATATCTGTAATATCTTTAGCCTGAACACTGTCACTTTCTGGTTCCATGTCTTGAAACATAATTTCATCAAGATCTGGTATAGGGGGTTCAGCCAAAGCATAATTTGGATGAGATAAAGCCTTTGGCTCTATAACAGAAATGCTGGAAGAAATAATACAGAAATTATTTCTAATTTCTTCTAACACAGAAGAATCAACTGGAGCAGAATAGCAAACAATTGCTTTAGAATAATCAGATACTGTATCAGCTGTATATTTCTACTTTAAACTGTATCAAAAGAATGAAGTAATGAATGAATGTCAACTGTGAGATTAATGATGAAATCACCAACAGTGATCATTGCTATATCAACTGACTCTTCTTCTAACCAAATCATTTCAGTATCATCATAAAGAATTTCAACAATTTCTGCTGCTAGAATTTCTACTGCTGCTGTTGCTACTGCTGCTACTGCCAGAGGAGCTTCTTCATTGGACATCTCCCCCTGCTTGATTTCAGAGAGACCTGAACCCAGGCCCCCAAAAGAAAGGACAGAGTAGGAAGCCAGCTGAGTAGTTAGAGGGGAAATAGAAGCAGTGAGAGGGGCAATAGCCTCGACTATGAGCTTCTTAAGAGAGGGAGTGATGAATTGAAGAAGACCATTAGCAATTGTTGGTACCCTAGTTTGGATTTTAGTTTAGTCTACTCATTCATTCTCTTGACCCAAGATTTATCTATGGTCAAAGGTTAGTTGTTTAGTTAGATTGCTCTAGTTGTAGAGTTGTCACTTATCCAGATGAAAATTTGGTTAAGTTGTTTTTTGTTCGACTATGGTCGAACGTCGCTCGACTATCGTCTATCGACTGGTCGACGATCATCTATCAGTTGGTCGACGTTCGTTTGTCAGCAGATCGTCTATCTCTGAGTTAGTTCAACTCTTGTTAGCTCGACGTTCTGTGGTATCTGCCTCGTCGATCGTCGAACCCCGCTCGACTTCTTTTTACCAGACAGATTTCTTGATAGTTCAACTATCTGCTTGGATAGTTCAACTATCTGATAGCTCGACTATTTGTTTGATAGGTCGACTATCTGTTCTGTTTGATAGTTCGACTATCTGTCTTGATAGGTCGACTATCTGCTCTGTTTGATAGTTCAACTATCTGCTTGGATAGTTCAACTAACTGATAGCTCGACTATCTATTTGATAGGTCGACTATCTGTGTTGCTTGATAGTTCGACTATCTGTCTTGATAGGTCGATTATCTATTCTGTTTGATAGTTCGACTATCTGCTTGGATAGTTTAACTTTCTGATAGCTCGACTATCTGTCTTGATAGGTAGACTATCTGTTTTGCTTGATACTTCGACTATCTGTCTTGATAGGTCGACTATCTGTTTTGCTTGATAGTTCCACTATCTGTCTTAATAGGTCGACTATCTGATAGCTCGACTATCTGATTGATAGTTCGACTATCTGCTGTGGTAGTTCGACTATCTTCTTTGGTAGTTCGACTATCTGTGTCGTTCGACTATCTGTTCTGATAGGTCGACGATCTCTGTGCTTCGGTCGACGATCTCCGAGGGTCGTTCGACGTTCTTTTATCTGTCTTTAGTAATTTTGTACTCCTTCTGTTCTATGATTTAATTCCTGTTTATTTAGCATATTTTATTAAAGATTATTTCATTGATTATATGCATACATCTCAAGGCAATTTTACCCCATCCTTTTTGCATAAGTCATGCTTTATCTGACAAAGTTCTTTGTCTTATTAGTTGAAATATCTTTTTGCTTTATCTGTCATGCTGTCCTTTATAGCTGTTAGACTCAAAAAGTCTTCTTTGGCCGTAAAGAGTTTAGTCTGATGTGACTTTCTTTAGTACTCCTTTTTATCAGATTGGATTTGTAGCTTCTTAGAAAGCTTTATCCCCTTATAGCATGTCTGCCTGCAGGATATGTTTTGCTTTATGCTTTTTGCAGCCCAGATTGCAGATTTCAGAAGAAGACAAAATTCAAACCAAGATTAGAGCTGTTGCAAAGGCCCATATATAAAGAGCTTCTTTTGAAAGAAGATAATAGAGACACAAGATATTCAAGTCAAATATAGATTCATATACAGATTCAAGAGATACAGCTCTCAGTCATTGATACATTCAACTGAGAAGATCTTCCATCTTCAACTCTCTCTTCTTCAATCCTGAGTTCATCCTACTGCCAGGAACATTCACTCAGAGTCTCTAGAAGAAGAAGAAGAAGAAAGAAAAGCTATTGAAGAAGAACAGTCATTCTACAATCAAGAGTCTTCTTCAAGCTTCTCCTTCAGAACTTCAAGACAGTTCTTTGTCTCAAGTTCAGAAGAGTTCTTGCACCCTGAAGCAAGACTTCTTCTTGGATATTCTCTAAGCCAGGGGGAGCCTTGATTGTTTAGAGCTTTCTAGCTCTGTGCAATCCACTAGCTTCTCTAATCTGTTTTAACAATAGAGAAGAAAATTTAACTCTCACAACCTCCTGTATAAAGGGTTATTACTCCCTTCAAAAGTGAACCTTGGTGGCAGGGCACCTGATCAAAAACCTGTGTTGGATTTTGAGCTCCTGATCAAAAGCTCAAAGGGTCTACTTGATCTACCTGAAGCAGATCAGTTGGTGGCAGGGCACCTGAACAAATACCTGTAGTGGATTCCTACCAGGGTTATAGAAGAGTGGACGTACCTATTTAGAGGGAACCACTATAAACTTCTTGTGTCGTTTGTGTTGCTCATTTAATTATTGCACTGTGGCTGTGAGTAGAAATAACTAGGATTGCTAGTTGCTGTGATAGGACCAAAGCTCAACTGTAATTACAGTTAGCTTTCTCTAGTGCACTTCACTTTGTGTTAGGATCTAGGGTTTTAAATATCTATAAACTCATTCCGCAAATTAACTCTAAGGGAGTTGAGTAGGGTGTCATAATTTTTGAATACTCTATTCACCCCCCCCCCCTTCTAGAGTTGTATCTATCCTCACTTTCAGCAATGTCAGAGAAGTATAAATATAGTGGATCAGTAGGAGAGGGGGTATAGGTGGATTTGTGACCATCGTTGGAACAGATGGAGAGTGCTTGAGGTAGGTCTGAATGTTGGAAGGTTGGGAATGTTGGTGGAATATGTGGAGGGATGGCATCAGGAAGTTCATCTTGAAGAGGTGAATGTTGTGGAGAGGGTTTAGGAGATGGAGATTAGAGTAGATTGAAGGTAGGGAATGACAGAGGTTGATCTGGTAGAGTAGAAATGGATGGAATATCAGCAAAATGTGATGGTTGAGGTGATTGAGGAGGAGATGGTGTATCCTCAGGAATATGGATTGGTGATTGTGGTGGAGATGGAGGTTGAGATGGTGAAATAGGAGGGATGGAGGTAGAACGTGTGTTTATAATAATAGTGGATGGTATATGAGCAGGAGAGGGAGGAGCAGGAGCTTCTTTAGGTGTTGAAAGAGTGGTTGTTTCAGCCCTGGTGTCCTCTAAAGCTATCCTAGAAGAGGAAGCCCTGGAGGGCTTTGAGATTACCCTCTCCCATCTGCCAAAGAGGGTAGAGGTATTCCTCTTAGAGGCATTGATAAAGATGGTCTTGGAGACCAACGGTTTTGGCACCTTTGCCTGGAGGAAGATGCCCAGAACTCTTCCAAAATTCACATCTTTTTTACTAATTTTCTTTTTAATCAAATCAAACAGAATACTACCCCAGTTCATCGATTTCTGTTTAACCAGGGCACTCATCAAGAGGAATTGGTGCCTGTTAATGTATTCATGGGCAGAGTGCTTGCCCACGATGACTTTTCCAACCACATCAGCCAAGAACTTGTAATCAACAGTCAAGTTCTTCTTCAGCAATTTATTAGGGTTTCCTTGGGAGTGACCCATGATACCTAGTATATCCTAAAATTCATTACTTGATAATTCAATATCGTCTTCCCCATTTGTAAACCCAAAAACTTCTATTAGAATATCAGGGGTAAGAAAAACCTGATAACAAGAGATTGATCCAGAGATGGAGGTTTGTTTTGGAAATGTTGCTGTAAAAAGCCATTCTTTGAGTTCTTGTACTGGAAACATGATCCTAAGAATCATGAACTTTCTCAACTGAGGGGACTCGAATAACTGAAGTATGTCGTTGAAGATTTGATCAGAATGGTTGAAAGAGTCGATGTCAATGTCGAATCCAGCATCAAACTTCATTTCAGAGAGGGTCGTCGCTGAAATCGCCATGCCTGCAAAAACAAAAGATCAAGTGCTAGAAAACTGGAAAGCACGGGATAGAGTTCGATGAAAGCATAATTATAGGTTTTTAGAAGATGAAACGACGAACTCCGTCCGACGCAAAAGAAAAGCTTCGAACCCAGGTCGAAGAAAAATTTCATGAAGAAATAAAAGTGTTTATCTCAGTTTGAAGAGGGGGAAAATAATTCGTCGTTCTCCGGTCGACGAAAATTTTTTTGAAGCAAAATCGTCGATATCTGTTCATCGAAAACATTTCTCAAAGAGATTTCATCAATCTCCGTTTGACAAAAAATCTCAAGAAGTGTTCACAGATTGCAGATATCTGTTCGACAAAAGGTGACCAATTCTTCGACCTCGGACAGAAATCAAATTAAACATTCTCCATTAATCATACCTAGTTAATTTAGGAAGAACAGATGTGTCTTTTCATCTAATAGTTTGGTGAAGATGTCTGGTCTTTGTTAATTAGTAGAGATAAAGACAAGGTTCATTTTATTTTTGTCCACACAATCTCTAATGAAATGATGTCTAATTTCTATATGCTTGGTTCTACTATAAAGCACTGGATTTTGTGTAATTGAAATAGCACTGGTATTATCACAAAAGATGATTGAATTATTTAAGTTGAAAGCATAATCCAGTAGCTGATATTAAATCCACAATATCCGTGAGCAGCAACTACCAGCTATCATGTACTTAGCTTCAGCAGTTGATGTTGACATAGATGTTTTTTCTTGCAAAACCAGGACACAAGCTTATCACCAAGAAACTGAGAAATTCTTGATGTGCTTTTCCTGTCAACTCTACATCCAGCATAGTCAGAATCTTAGAATCCAGTTAAGTCAAATTATGACTCTGTTGGATACCAAAGTCCTAGATTTGGACAACCCTTTATATATCTCAAAATCTTTTTTAATAAAATTAGGTGAGATTCTTTGGGATTTATTTGAAACCTAGCACACATGCATATAGCAAATATAATGTCTGGCGTACTAGCTGTAAGATACAATAAGGACCCAACAATAGCCTTATATGTTTTCTGATCAACTAGTTTGCCTTGTTCATCAGCATCAACTACAGCATTAAAGGGCATGGGTGTTTTCATTGCAAAGGCATCAAACATCCCAAATCTTTTAATAAGCTCCTTAGCATATTTGTATTGGGATATAAAGATACTATTAGGGGATTGCTTCACTTGGAGACCAAGGAAGTAGGAGAGTTCACCCATGCTACTCATTTTAAACTTCGAATGCATCAGGTAAGAGAACCTTTTGCAAAGTTTGGAATCAGTAGATCCAAATATTATGTCATCCACATAAATTTTAACTAGCAAACTTTTATCCTTACGATGCATGAAAAACAAAGTTTTATCTACCATGCCTTTATAAAATTTATGCTCTAAGAGAAAACTAGCCAAGGTATCATACCAAGCTCTTGGAGCTTGCTTTAGACAATAAAGGGCTTTATGCAATTTAAAAACATAAGAGGGATGAGTTGAAGAGATAAAACCTAGTGGTTGTTCATCATACACTTCCTCTTTCAGTTCACCATTGAGAAATGCACTCTTGACATCCATTTAATAAACTTTGAATTTCTGATATGCTACATAAGCTAGAAATATCCTGATAGCCTCTAGCCTTGTAATAGGGGCAAAGTTTTGGTCATAATCTATGCCTTCCTACTGAGAATAGCCTTGAGCCACCAATCTTGCTTTGTTTCTTACAATTACTCCTTGTGCATCTAGCTTATTTCTAAATACCCATTTAGTTCC
Source organism: Platanthera zijinensis (assembly GCA_039513925.1). Lineage (NCBI taxonomy): Eukaryota > Viridiplantae > Streptophyta > Magnoliopsida > Asparagales > Orchidaceae > Platanthera > Platanthera zijinensis. The sequence goes on from CM077098.1 coordinate 37,157,193, forward strand.
AATGATTGGGTAGTCTTTGGGCCTTGGAACTAAATCCCAAACTCTATATCTTTCAAATTGATTGAGTTCCTCTTGCATTGTAATAATCCAGTGGGGATCTTGCTCTGCATATTTAATGGATTGAGGTTCAATCTGAAAAAGAATGCAAGCATACATCTGATCATGATTGAGTTGATGCCTTGTTTGCACTCCAACTGATATGTCTCCAATCACTTGAGATATGGGATGATCTTTAAGTGTGATAAGATTAGTGGGTAGAGTTGGTTCTTCAACCACTTGTGGTGTTAATTCCTCTTGTGGAATTTCATTTGCCACAATATCTTCAGCATGAATTTCCTGAATTTCTTTATCACTGTCATCAGCAATAATCTGTTGAGAAGGATGTGATATATCCACTTATGTTAGGATTAAGTCATCCATTTTCTCACACAGATTTGGTACCTGTAAATTTTTTATGGTAGAAGAATCCTTCTCCTTGTACAACATATTAGTCTCATGAAAAGTTACATGTTAGTCTCCTTCAAACTTTCTAATATATTTCGTGTCATTATTGTGAATATAACATATACAACCAAATACTTTAAAATAGTTTATTTTAGGTTTCTTCCCTTTAAGTAATTCATAGAGGGTCTTACCCTTTAGCTTATGAATTAGACTTCTATTCAGAACATAGTTTGCTGTGCTTACCGCCTCTGCCCAAAAGAATAGGGGCAAGTGAGCATCTGCAAGTAATGTCCCTATAGATTCAATCAGGATTCTATTTTTCCTTTCAGCTACCCCCATTTTGTTGAGGTGTTCTAGGAGCAGAAAAACAATATCTAATACCTTCCTTCTCACAGAGTTCTTGCATGAGAAGAGATTCAAACTCAGTGTCATGATCACTTCTGATCAATGCAACTTGAGTAGAGTACTCAATTTGTATGCTCTTAAGAAAGTCTGTAAGAACTTTAAAGTTATCTGACTTGTTTTTCAAAAAGAAAACCCAAGTGAATCTAGAGAAATTATCAACAATCACTAAGGTATATGACTTACCTCCAAAGCTCTGTACTACAATTGGTCCATATATAGCAAGTACAAGATTCTGGGTGAATCACTTTTATTAATGGATTTAAAACTATTTTTAGTTTGCTTGCCTAATTGACAAGCCATACAGAGTCCTTCCTTCTTGTAGGGACAGAAGGTAGTCCACTAACAAGGTTGTCCTTAGATAATTTAGTTATTATCCAAAGGTTCAAATGACCTAGTCTCTTATGCAATATTTCACTAACTTTGCTAATCTGGTTAAATAAGCAAATTTTTGATTTAGCTGAATTGAAATTATTTAAGCATATGTTTCCTTATCTAATACCAGTTAAAACAATTTTGTTTTTATCAGAAATAATAGAGCATAAGGACTTGTTAAAAGTTACATGAGAACCTTCATCACATAGTTGACTTATGGATATGAGGTTTTGCTTCAGTCCTTTCACATAAGCTACCTTTTTGAATATGACTGCTCCAATCTTGACATTTCCATATCCTTCTGTTTGTCCACAATTAGAGTCTCCAAAGATCACTTTGGGTCCAAGCTTTGCTTTAAAGTCACTTAGGTTGGCCTTTGAACCTTTCATATGTTTTGAGCAACTACTATACAAATACCACTGTTCCTCTGTGGTAGGAGAGTTCTTCACCTGCATAAAAGTAAATTTGGTGTTTTTGACCCAGGTTACCTTGGGTCCTTGATTTCTTTCAAAACAATAACTTGAAATATAAGAACAATCTGGTTTGTCCTTATACCCTAATGGGTGATATCTCCTAGGAGGGATTATCCACAGAGTAAAAGGATTAACAAGTTTTGGTTTCTGATTATTAGTTTGATAAAAATTAAATTTCTGTTTTGAAAATTTGAGTTTGACGAATTTAGTTGAGTTCGTCGAGCTGAGTTCCACGAAAAGTTTTTATTTTGTCGATCTCAGTTTACAGAATGATAATACTCATTTTCTGCGTTCCATGATCGTCGATCTCTGTTCGATGAAACATGTTGATTTCGTCGAGCACCCTTTGTTGAGTAATCATACCCACGTTCTGGGTTCAGAATTCGGCGATCACCGTTCGACGCATAATACTTATTTCGTCGATCTCGGTTCATTGAATTTTGTTGAACATTATTTTTATGAGATTTTTTATTTTTCTTTGATTTATTCTTTCGTAAGATTTCAGTATTTTATTTGTAAGTTGTAAAACTTCTTTTCCTTTTTCTTTTGCAGGAATGAAATTAATGGGTTTAGATAATATATTTTTCTCAAAAATATAAGGTTGACATTATGAAGAACCCAAGCCCGGTTTGCTATTTAATTTAGCATTCACTATTCTTGTGATGTCCATCAATATGATATTTCTCCCATTGAGGGATTCTTCAAATATTTTAGCCTCATTTAGTTTACTTTCTAAAGATAATATCTGTTATGAAGCAGTTTTTAAGTCTTCTTTAAGTTTTGAATTTTCTGAAGAAAAATTATCATGTTCCATTACTTTTTCTCTGAGAAGTTTAATTTCCTTCTCAGATTTAATTAAATCTTTATATAATAATTTAAAGTCTAATTTGAATTGATCAGAAGTAAAATCAAAGGTAGAGATAACCTGGTCTTCCCCTGATTCTAATTCTGAATCAGAGTTGCTGCATGATGCATTAATGGCCATCATACAGATCTCTTTAGCTATTTCTTCTTCTTCATCCTCACTAGAGTTGGATGAAGAGTCTGAATCTGAGTCACTACATGTCTCAGCTACAAATCCTCTCTCTTTCTTCCTATATTTGTTGGAAGAGGATTTGTTGGAGTGCTTTCTGGAGTCTATCTCCTTCTTCTTTTCTTTCTTCTTATCAGGACATTCTGGCAACATGTGTCCGAGTTTTCTACACCCATAACAAATAATTTCTTTAGTGGGGGTTTTGTCATACCTGGGTTTGTCTTCGTTTCCTGAAGACCTTCTCCTGAAGTCCTTCTTGGCCATTTTGTAGAATCTTTTGGCCAGAAGACTCATGAGGTCTTCATTTGCTGGCAGAGATTCTTCTTCATCTATAGCCTGAAAAGCTATGCTTTTCTCTTTCCTTGCTGAAGGTGAAGCCACTTATTCAAATTCCCTTATCTTGATAAGCTGCTCATAAGAGTTGAGCTTTCCCAAGAAGGTCTCTGTTGAGATCTCATTTAAGCTTCTTGCTTCCTTCATTGGCCAGATCCTAGAGTCTCATGTGCTAGGGAAGCACATAAGGATATTTTCATTGACTTCTGTCAATGTGATGTCCTTCTCTAGGGTTTTCAGCTCATTGATGATGAGGCTGAGTCTTGTGTACATCTCAACAACTGATTCAGATTCACCCTTCTTGAAATTCTCATATTGAGAAATCAAGTGGGCTCTTCGTCTTTTCTCTCATCTACAGATCCTGCAACCATCCATTTAGGGAATCCCAGATATCCTTGGCTGAAGTGCATTTAGAAACTTTTTGGAATATTCCATCAAGCATTGTTTGATCCAGGATGTTCATTGCTTTGGCATCTACAACTTTCAGCTTCTTCTGAGCCTCTGTCCACTTAGGTGGTGGAACAGCACTTGTGCTTGTTATTATAGTTGGTGTAGGGGGACCTGACAAGATAGAATTATAGATGTCTTAACCAATGGAATTCATATAAAGTTTAATCCTTGTCTTCCAAAGTGCAAGCTTATTCAGATTGCACACTGGAGGTCTAGTTCTTGAAAATTCCTTGTTTTGTGCCATAATAGAAAATCTAGATAAGAATAGGATCTATCAGATCTTTTGGTTCAGGTATTAGCATGTACAACCAAGAAACCTCCCTCTGATACCAATTGAAAGTGAGTGATAGATCTTATGATTACTCTAGAGGGGGGTGAATAGAGTTTTAAAATGATTTACGAGTTTTTATAGCGGATTAAAATAAAGTGATATATATAAGTATAAAGAGAAATATCACAACACACAAGCACAAAAAAAATCAACACATACGACACAAGAATTATAGTGGTTCCCCAATAAACCTGGGTACATCCACTCTTTTACCACCCTAGTAGGAATCCACTATAGGTTTTTGATCAGGTGCCCTGCCACTACAGGTTTTTGCTCAGGTGCCCTATCACCACAAGATCTATTTTTCTAAGGGAGATCTAGCAACCTTTTTAGCTTTTGATCAGGTGCCCAAAAACAAATCTAAGTTTTTTGATTAGGATACTTAATAACCAAAAGTCTAACTTTTTAAGGGAGTTAAAACCATGTACACAGTTGGATGAAATTAACAAAAAGGTTGAAGATGTTCTTCTCTGTCAATAATCTGAGAGAAGACTAGTGGATTCTGATGAAGCAGAAAGCTCCCCCTGATATGAATAGAGTTGATGATTAGGTGAGGGAGTCCTTTTATCTTTAGGGTATAGGCCTGAAAATGATGTTGCTCTTCAAGTGTGTGAGAGCTTTTTGTTTTTCACTGTCTGCTAATACTTTTTTTCACTGATTCACTTATCTTGTGATTGTTATTTTTTTGATATGTGTACCTCTCTATGTTCTTCTAAAAGAAAATCACTTTGTATATATTTTTAGATTCAAGACCATTTGAATTTTAAATCTTTCCTTTGAAATTCTCTGCATAATTCTAGAGTTCTGAACGGTTAATTTTTGTCTTGAATATATTTCCCTAACTGTCTTAGTAAATATTGTAGAGTAATAACTCTATGAAAACCATAATTATATTCTTGAGAATATTGAGCATTAATTATCAGAGCATTACTGACTTAATATAATAGAATTTGAAATCAAACTGATAGTCGAACTGAGAAACAACAGAGAGGAAATGTCGAACAGAACCTGAAAAGAGTTAGTCGAACTCAGCAATGATTTCGTCGACTTGAACTCAAAGTTCGTTGAGCTAAGAATTCTCCTTCGTCGAGCTGAAAATATACTTGCCAATCTGAGCTCCAAGTTTGTCGAACTGAGATAGTCCTTCGTCGAGCTGAACTTCTGATATGAGATAATAGTTCGTTGATCTCAACTAGACTTTCGTCGAGCTCAACTCTGAGAAGGAACTCGGAGTTCGTCGATCTGAGATCAATGATCGTCGAGCTGAGTTCAGCTATCATCGAACGACTTTCCTGTAATCATTTTAACTGCTTTTCCTTTGAGGTCTTATGTCTCTAAAGTCATCTGAAGTGGAGTACTGATAGTCTAAGGTTGTGCTGCTGACTTTGACCCTGGAAAAAACCTATGACTCTAGACTATACATGTTGGGTCATTCTAAGCAATACTAATAGTGGTCCTTGCCCAAATCCAAACTTGGGTTCCAACATAGACAACCTATCTAACCTTGTTCCAAGGAACATCATTCACATGATTAGCTTAAACAACATCAAATACAACTATGGTCTTAGTGTTGATGGTGATTCCTGTTCAAATTCAATCTAGGGAACATTGAGGACAATATTCCCAACATCTCCGAAGCTGAAGAATCTTTCGAGCCATCTCGCCACTCGCCACCTCCTTTTCTCAATGTGATGGATAATTTCCTGGATGCCTCCCTGGACCCTACCGAGCTGAGAAGGTGAACTATTATGATTCTCCGGAAGTATGGTCTCATGCTACGCGATATCTAGGAGGAGAGAACTGATGACGATGAGCAGCTGCGCGCGATGGAGAGGGACTACGTGCTGCTGGCGGATGAGGTCCGGGGCAGCTCTCCAAGCGGGAAGACTTCCCCAGGACCCCTCATGGATCGGATTCAGGAAAACTTGCGCATCATCTACAAAGATCTAGAGCAGGTCCGCGAGTTTAACAATCCTCGCCGACCTCCGGGTATGGGAGCACGAGGCCGGGGTAGATGGAAATGGCTCCCTAGTTGCGCCTACCGACACTCTCCCCCTAGGCACCCGGCTCGCATATTATAATAATTCTGTTGAACTGATTATTTGACATTAGTGTGCAATAACTTAACAATTTTTCTAGATTTAATTTCCAATGCTTGTGACTCGTTAATCATGTTGCGCTTTAGACTCAGCTCGCGTTAGGGTAGAATAGGTCGCAGAGGTTTGACGAGTCGGGGTCGGCGAGGCAGACTGACCGTTCGGCTCAGTAATTATTTTGTTTTCTATAAATAGGCCCCCTCACCTACCCCTAGACCATCGCCTTTACTGCAGACTCATACCCCCCCCCCTTCTGTTGCCCTTCCCGCCAATTGCACTCGCATTAAGATTTTTAATAAAGATGGGCAAGACATGACCTGACGCTGACGGACGGTCAAAGTGTGTGAGGCAATTCGCCGAGTAAACCTTTTATGAAGGGATCACTACAGAGCAGGAGCTCGCAAACTTCAATGCCGACTACATTCAGTCGGGTTTCACCGCGCGCCGACCCGGGGAAGGCGAGGCGATAAATTCATTATTTGAGGATGAACTCGCCTTCCCCATCTTGCACTTCGAGGTGGGGTTGTGTCTCCCTCTCTGGATAGAGATCCGCTAGATATTAAGGTACTACGGTGCGGTCCCAGCATAGCTGAACCCAAAAGCAATCGCCATGATGGTGGCATTCGCCTTCTTCCTCCATCGAGAGTAGATAGAGTTCAACCTCACTGTCATCCGCAAGCTGTTCATATACCGCGCAACCAACGATGGTGTCGCATTTCGCATCAGCTCGCAATTCAAGGTTCGCAAGATAGCCAACAAGAACCATAACTTGTTCTCCAAATTCGTCTTCATTAAAGGAGAGCTTGGCAACATACCCTTCTCGCCTCGGCAGAGGAGCAAGGAGTTTTACCGAATGCCGACTGTAATGGTTCACAATGTCGAGCTCAACAAGTTCTTCCTTGGCAAGGACTTCGAGGTCGCCTTTCTTTTAAGGGGCCTTGACTTGCTCCCCCCCCCCCGGTTCTCCCTGGCAAAGGTAAAGCTTTCCTCCTTTTTTGTCTCGCCCAAATCAAACTTTTCTGACGCTAAGTTATTCTCTGCAGGGGAGCGACTGATTCTCGTGCACCCGCATTTCACAGACTCGAGATTTTCCCGAACACACTCGCGCATGAGAGGGCAGCTGCAGCAGCTTGCCAGGGTGAGTCAGGATTTATCAGGCCTCCCTCTAGCAAGAAACGACCCAACCTCGCGAGCTCCAGCTTGCCTCACCGACCCCCGCCGCCAAAAAAGATGAATAAGACGGTTGCGATCACCAAGGGGAAATAGATATTCATGAGCTCACCGGAGATAATGCCGGAGAAGTCGCCAGAGAAAGAGTAGACCCACGGCGACCTTCCTGCTTCCCTAGCCGCCGAGAAGATCGCGGTCCACGAGCCAGGCCTGTCGAAGTACCATCGACACTTTGGTCTTAGGGGAAGGCTCGCAGAGTCTCCATCTCATCCCTCCTCCCTCTTATTCTGAGCGCTGCCCTCCCATCGGGCATGCTTATGCCCTCAGCTTTGGGCTTTATGGTCGCGAGGATGCCAAGGCCTACAACAGCATGACACTCCAGCGGAGAGGCTATGAAAGCTCATGAGCCCATATGCGGGTTATGGAGCTAGCTTATATGGCGGTCCACCGCAGTTTTAGCCTCAGACATAACCTGTTGAAGGCCAAGCAGGAGCAAGATGTCGCCAAGGATGATGTCGCCGACCTGGCGAAGCGGATGGGCATTGTCGAGGACATCCTCAGCAAAAATGTTGGCGGGGTGGTAAGTGTCAGCTAATCCCTCTTCAATTTACTTAGAACTTTCACGACTTATTCTCTTACCTTTCTCGCCTTGTAGGATACCGAGACTGCGAGATGCATGCGCTCTCGCACTGCCGAGCTGGAAGAGAAGAATAAGAAGCTGGAGGAGTAGAACAAGGGGCTCCAGGGCGAGCTCACTCGCCTTATGGAAATCTTCCTTCCCCCCTCTGTCGATGAGCCGGGCATCACAGCCAAGATGCCGAAGATATTCAGCGAGGCAGAGGTCGCCGAGAAATTGCGGGTAAACTCCATCAGCAATATTTACTACACCCTGTAGGTCATGCTAGACATGCAGGTGTTGATGGCGGGTTGCGAGGAGATGACTGCAAGGGACCTGGTGCCGGAGTTGTTTCCCCCTGCTTCCACCTTTGGCGAGATGGAGGACAGCTTTGACTCGTTCTCCAATCTTCGGCTTCGATGACAACCATTTTGGAGGGGAGGGAGAGAGCTAGCTCGTATAATTTCCTTTTTGTTTTATTTTTAATGATATTCTCCCCCCCCCCCTATTTTGTAACTTCGCAGAGGCGAGTCCCCTTTTTGTAGTGTACTACATTAATGAAAAGACTTGGCCAATTTTTCTTTCCTTATGTTTATTTACTATATTGCACTCGTATGCGCGCGTATCCCCCTCGCTAAGCGACCTCGCTAGGGTAGACTCTCCGCTAGAATGTATTTATTGAGTTAGGATACATACTCGCGCAGAGGCCTTAAGATCTCACCAACCCTTAATATTATGGACTAGACCACTCACCGAGCTAAACAAGCGACCACCCAGCTCGCCTCGGGGTTTCTTTTCCTCTTAAGGATTCATGCCAGGCCAAAATTTTCCCAAGTAAAATCTCGAGGGGATGGAGTATATTGGCCGAGGACAGTCTCGGTTCGCCTTCCTTCATAGATGTTGAGATCTCGGCTCGCCATTTTTGGCGTTGTCTTGCTAAGATACTTCTTCCCCTGAGTAATTCCTGAGATCCCGGATCGCCACTACCTGCTTTCCTGGAGATTCCTGGATCTAATCTTTTTTTCCTTATGATCTGTTTTAACTTCGAATGCCTCATGTTGACTGGCCGGAGCAGCCCAGTATTTGGTTCTAGAGGCATTTCATAATGTCCACCGAGGGCCCCCTGCCCGGCCAGCTAGGTGAAAGCCTGACAACAAGATCAGCTCGGTACTTGGGTAGACAGGCTTGAGTGACAACCAACCCTGCTAGATAGATGGAAGCCTGACAGCGGTATCTGATTGGGGTCTGGGAAGACTCTCTCGAGTGACATTCAGACCTGCCAACTAGATGGAATCCTAGCATGGAGATCTGGTCGGGGTCTAGGTAAACTCTCTTTAGTGATATCTAGCCCGTACTAGCTAGATGGAATCCTAGTAGCAGGATCTGCTCGGGGTCTCGGTAGACTCTCTCGAGTGGCATCCAGCCCTGCCAGCTAGATAAGAAGCATGGTAGCGGGATCTGCTCGGGGTCTGGGTAGTCACTCTCGAGTGACAACCAGCCTTAGAAACTAAATGGAAGCCTGGCAACAGGATCATCTCGGGCTCTGGGTAGTCACTCTCGAGTGATATCCAGCCTTGCCAACTAGATGGAAGCCTGACAGGGGGATCTGCTCGGGGTCTAGTTAGACTCTCTCGAGTGATATCCAGCCCTGCCAGCTAGATGGAAGCTTAGCAACAGGATCTGCTCGTGGTCTGGGTAGACTCTCTCGAGTGACATCCATCCCTGCCAGCAAGATGGAAGCCTGACAGCGGGATCTGCTTGGGGTCTGGGTAGACTCTCTCGAGTGATATCAAGGACTGCCAACTAGTGTGAGCCTGGTAGCGGAATCTGCTCGGGGTCTAGGTAGACTCTCTTGAGTTACATCGAGCCCTGCCATCTAGATGGAAGCCTGGTAGTAGGATCTGCTTGGGGTTTGGGTAGACTCTCTCGAGTGACATTCAGGCATGTAAGCTAGTGGGAGCCTGGTAGCGAGATCTTCTCAGGATCTGGGTAGACTCTCTCACGTGACATCCAGCCCTTCCAGCTAGATAGAAGCCTGGCAGCTGGATCTTCTCGAGGTCTACTTTATGAACATGGCTTGCCAAAGGGATGTATGTTCATGATTCATGGGTAGAAACGCTTCAAGTCATCACCTCTCCTGGTGTGACTTAGGGTCTTGCCCTCCGCATTCCGGAGGTGATACCCTCCTGACCGCAATGCTTCTTTTACAATGTATGTACCCTCCCAGTTGGGATTGAGCTTCCCCACGGCAGCTGATCTTCTTGCTATATCCACCTTTTTTTGGACCAAGCCCCCTTCCGCAAACTATTTGATCCAGACGTGCTTGTCAAAGTACTTTGCCATCCTCAATTTGACCTCTTCCTATTGGATGGCCGCAACTCATCCTCATTTTCGGCAGTGCTCCTCCACCATATCCAGGGAGAGCCGCAACTCATCCTCATTCTCGGCTCTCCACCCTTCTCTGCCTTCCTCTACCTTAACTACTCGGCGTGTCCGGACCTCGAACTCTATGGGGAACACTGCTTCGCAGTCATGGGAGAGCTTGAAGGGGGTCTCTCCTATGGCTGTATTGGGGGTGGTCCTCAGGTCCCAGAGGATTGAAGGGAGCTATTCCACCCAGCTCCCCTTCAAGTATTCCACCTTCTTTTTTAAGAGGTTTACGGTGATCTTGTTTGCCGCCTCCACTTGCCCGTTGCTCCTGGGATGATAGACCGACGTGAACCTGAGATCAATCCCTAGTTGGCCACAGAAACTTATAAACTCGGTGGTTGCAAATTGCGGTCCATTTTTTGTGAAAATGGCCTAAGGCAATCCATATAAGAAGATTATATCCCCCCATATAAAATTTCTGATTACCTGAGAGGTCACCTTGGTCAGTGCCTTCACTTCCAACCACTTAGAAAAATAGTCAATCATGACTAGTAAGAATCTCTTTTGCACATTATCCTGAGGAAAGGGTCCTACCAACTCCATTCACCAAATGGCAAAGGGCCAGGGCATCGTGATGCTCCTTAGTCTTTAACCTAGTAGTAGTTGGAGCGGGGAAAACAGTTGGCACTTATGGCATTTCTTTATAAACTCAGCGGCATCCTTGCCCAGGGTCGGCCACAAGTACCCTTGCCTGACTATCCTCCCCTCCAGGGTCCTATCCGTGAGTGACTCCTGCAGTCCCTGGAGTGAATCTCCTCCAAGATCCTCGGGATCTCCTCTTCAGCAACGTAACGTGCCAGTAGCCCTGAGAGAGTCTTCTGATACAGCTTCCCATCGCGCCTAAAATAGTATACTGACTTGTACTTGAAGCGCTTTCTATCCATACCTTGCAAGAAATCCCCTGTGGATAGGAAGGTTGCAAAAGGATCCATCCATGAGGGGCGTTGGTCAACCTCCATCAGCTCTCCCTCTTCGATGGATGGGTGGAAAAGGTTGGTGATGGTACCCCCCCCCCCCATCTTAGGTTAATGCTTGTCCAATTGATCCACCGGCTCGTTTTCATCTCGCGACACATATCGGATGGAGAACGTTTGAAACATGTCGAAGAACCCTTTCACTTTTGCTAAGTACAACTTGAGAGTAGGTTCTCTTACCTCAAACTCCCCGTTGACCTGGGAGGCCACCACCATGGAGTCAGTGAGCACTTCCACATCATGAACACCCAGCTCCCTGGCCAGGCGCAACCCTGTTATCACTGCTTCGTGCTCTGCTTGATTGTTGGTGATGGGAAAATGGATGACCACTGTTTGCTCAATCTTTGTACCTTATGGGCTCTTTAAAAACACCCCTACCCCTAGGGAATGCCTCCCCAACGTGCCATCCACCTTCACCCACCAAGGGACCGGACGAGTGAGCTCTGCCTTTGCCACCTCAACCACGTAATCAGTTATAAAGTCGGATATTGCCAGGGCCTTTATCGAGAGGCGGGGAATAAAGGATATATCAAATTTGCTCAGCTCAACAGACAACTTCGCCAACCTTCCTGAATGATCCACCCTTTCAAAGATGTTGCGGAGGGGATCGTCAGTCACCACCCAGATCGAGTGTGCTTGGAAATACAGATGGAGTCTCCAGGCTGACATGACTAGGGTGAGGCCAACTTCTTCCGGATACGGTACCGAAGCTCTGCCTTCCTCTGGACCCTACTCACGTAGTAGATTGGCAGCTACTTCTTACCCTCTTCCCGGACCAAGACGGAGCTCAAGGCCCCCAAGGTACAGGGACAGATCTTCCCCCTCTTTTGGTCCCTAGAGCAGAGGAGCGTAGGTCAACTGCCTCTTTAAGGCCTAGAAGGCTCCCTCACACTCCTCTGACCATTCGAATTTTTGATTTCCCCTCAGTGCTTCAAAGAAGGGGGAGCATTTCTCTCCTGCCCGAGAGAGGAACCTGCTCAACCCCGCCAGCTTCCCTATCAGACACTGGACCTCCTTGGCATTCCGAGGAGATCCCAACTCCATGACGCCCCTTACCTTATCGAGGTTGGGCTCTACACCTGCGGGATTAAGGAGATGGGCTAGGAATTTACCCTTGCTTGCCTCGAAGACACACTTCAAGGGGTTCAGCCTCATTTTGTATTTCCGCAGGGTGCCGATGGTCTCTTCCACGTCTTGGAGGTGAGAGTCAACATCCCGACTCTTGATCATGAGATCATCTACGTACACTTCTAGGTTCCTTCCCTTCTGCTCCCGGGAGACCCGGTCCATCATCATTTGATATGTTCCCCATTGTTTTTTAGCCAAAACGACATCATCTTGTAGTAGTATAACCCATCCTCGGTGATGAAGGAGACATCGTTTATATCGGGCGAGTGCATCCTTTTCTGATGATAACCTGAAAAGCATCTAGAAAACTCATTATAGAAAAATTGACGGCTGAGTCAATAAGCGCGTCGATCTGAGGCAAGGGGTAACAATCCTTAGGACATCATTTATTAAGAAGAGAAAAATCTACACACATCCTCCAGCGGCTATCTCCTTTTATAACCATTACAACATTGGAGACCTAACCAGGGTACTGGATCTCGGACATGAATCCATCCTTGAGGAGCTTACCCACCTCCTTCCGGATGGGCTCGGCCATCTTGTCCGCGGTAGATCTCTTCTTTTGTCGGATTGGGCGAGCCTCAGTATCCAAATTGGGGCGGTGGCAAAAAACGTCCACATCAATCCGTGGAATGTCTATCGCGCTCAATGCCAAGACATCCACGTTCTTTTGGATGCACTCCAGCATCCTCCCCTAGTCCTCCTGGCTCAACCCTCCATTGATCCGCACCTTCTCCACCCTGCCTTCTAAGGTGAGAACCTCCATCTTCACCATCTCCTATGTAGCTTCCCACCTGGAAGTCTCCTCTTAGTCGCTAGTATCCCTCTTCCCTGGGACTGGAGCCTCCTCCTCCTCAACTTCCTCCATAGCCATCACCTCGGTCTGCTCCTCCAGCACCTCCTCTGCCACCTCCAAATGGGTACGGACATCTTCCTCCTCCACCTCCATCTCCTCTGCTTTCTCTCCAGCCTCCTGCATGGATAGCACCTCCATCATTCATGACATCTCCTCGGCTCCTCCTTGCCAAGAGATGGAGTTGACAACGGTCACGTAGCACTCCCTCGCTACCTTGGGGTTTGTGCGGACCCAGAATTGAATGCCTTCAGCATTGAACTTCAAGCATTGGTGGGAGAAGGATGGAACACAACGGAAGGTGTTGATGATGGGTCGTCCGAATATGGCGTTGTAACTACTAGGAGCATCCACAATGACAAACCTACAGTTTCTTTACTACCCCCCTAAGGTGACATGGAGTCCCACTCCTCCTTCTATCTCCTTCCTTTCCCCAGAGAATCCGAATAGAGGTCCATTCGAGGCCAACACCATCCTGGCCTCCACCTTCATCGCGTCGAATTCCTTCTTGAAAATGACGTTAACTGAGCTCCCGCTATTAATGAGGATTTAAGAGATGATAAAATTTTCGACCACGGCTTGGATCACCAACAAGTCGCAGAATGGATCCTCATGATCCGACATATCCTTCCTTGTGAAGGTGATCTTCTCATCCAGAGTGGGGTTTGGGATGTGGAGCCAACACTCTAGCGATACATAGTGTGGAGGCTCACCTTACGGGCAGCCTCGACTCCCCCCCTATGGATCACTCTGATCCCTCCTCGGCCTCCTACATCGGCCCGATCCTCACACTTGTCCTCCTCTTCCCTAGGCAGGACCTCCTCAATTCATACCTCCTGGCGGGGTTGCTGTTGTTTCTCCCTATTTCCCCTTATCTCAATGAACTCTGGGCATGTGGCCGTGGTATGGCCCTCCTCTTGATGGAAGTCATAATAGGGAAGCTCTGCCCATCCTCCTTGCCATCTCCTCTGCTAGGCTCTCCTTCTCCTCCCTAGGGCTATCGCCATAGCCTGATGTTGATCGGGGAGAGGAGGCCTCTGGCCTTGCCTCCAGTCTAGAGGGTTGAACTGACCCTGGATCCTTTGGCGGTTGTCTCCTCCATGGAAACCTCTCCGCTGGCCCTAGTCCTGCCACTTCTGCCTCCAGCCGAGCAGATTGTTTGGATCCTGGCGCCTCCACCTTAACTATTGCTCCTACTGCAGCTATTGCTTCTCCCTCTGTCGGGGTTCTACTCTCCACACCTCCTGGCGCCTGCCACCCTTTGGCTCCTTTTTGCGGACCACCTGGCCAACTTTCTTGCGAACTCAGGGTTCGACGCCTCCTCGTCGACTTCCCTTGCTTCCCTCTCCATTAGCTCCTCGAAGGAGAGAGACGGCACCCGCTTCAGCTCCATCCTAATGAATCCCTATTTCATTCCAAGGATGAAGGCCGCCATGAGTGTGTGACTCAGCATCTCCTGCACCTGGAAGACCTCTGCTTGGAACCGGTCCACACAACACCCCTGGGTCTCGTTCACTCCCTACTTGATGAGGAAAAGGGACTCAGACTCCTTCTTCCTCTTCTTGGAAGAGGTGAATCTCAGCATGAACCCTCAGTGCAGGTCCTCAAAATAGTAGATGGAGCTGGCCAGCAGCTGGTGGAACCAATCTTTCACCTTCTCTTTGAGGGTGATGGCAAAGAGCCTGCACTTGAACTCATTTAACATCTGTCGGATCGAAACTAAATCCTCGAACCATTGGATGTGTTGAACCAGATCATCCTTCCTGGTGTAGTAGGACATCTCCGGCTCTCGAAACCCCTCTAGAACTGGGGAGGATGAAACCAACTTGCTGAATGGGCTGCCTCCCCATGTCGGGCGAGCTGGGAGATCTCACGCATCGATCTCGCCAACCCTACCTGCATTTGATGAGCCGGGTTATAGAACTTGCCCCGAAATATCCTGCTTGCTGCCTTCTGCAACTTCCTTCCCGGTTCGCCTAGCCAGGGCGTCTTCTCCTAAGGTTGGGGCTGCGATGACTGGGATGGCTAGGGTCAAGAACTCGGTGCGCGTGATGAGTACACACATGACGAGGTTCTGTATTTCCTGTAGGAAATCCTTGAAAATCCCGTGGGTAGCGAGAGGAGGGGGGTAGCGAGTCGGCCCTGTCATATCCCTATCCTTCACCTCTAGTCATTTAGCTCACGAAGGATTTTCATAGCTAGTCACTCTCCACGCTCACCGTACCAAAAATTTTGAAACCAAAATCCGGCTTCTTTGGATTTCGAACCCTTGGGGAATGGGTGATTGCACTCTTACTTCTCCCTAACGAGCTTTAATGACTAAAGACTTAGAACCAGAACTAGACCCAAGGCTCTAGCACGGAGGTCCAACCATATACCCGGAAGATCTTAAAGCTCTTCCCCTCCTTAGCATGTGCTGAGCAAAGGGCACCTAAGAAAGCACTAGAATATTAGAGAGTAAGGAGATTGGAATGCCTAAAAGCTTTCTTTCTGAGGTACCCCCTTGGGTCTATTTATAGTCTTTTGAATTTGGTCTGCCAACAGTGTACCACTGCTATTTGGAACGGCTATATGCAGTCCAGGTCGGCCTACCAACAACATAACTCTGCTGTTCTGAAAGGCTATGGGCAATACAGCAGGGGTAAAATGGTAAAAATACAACATAGATCATTGGCTGAGTGGCCTCCAGAAACCTTTACTCGCCTAGGGCGGTGAGTGCTCGATGGGGCTGGCACTCGCCGCCTCCCTAGGGCCATGGGCGAGTGCAGGCTCGGCATATCCCACTCGCATGCTGCTATAAAGAGCTAGGGGCGAGTGCGAGCCCACTTGCTCCACTCGTCCCACAGCCACTCCACCCCCTCCTGGGTGAGTCAGCGGGAGCTGCAGAGCTCTCGCCTCATCTCCGACTCACCTGGGACTTGGACTGCCTGATTTGGCTGGTCTGGCTCTTGTCGGTCACACTTGCCGGATATGGGGTTGTACATATGGTACCTTGAAAAAAATACATAAATTAGAAGGGAAAGTTCTTAGCTGATGTAATTGGAAAATATTTTTTATGCAAAACTGGCTCTCATGACAAAATCTCCAGGAAGGTTTTTAATCTCATGTTTAGAGTTATTCTCACCATGAGAACCAATTGGGGCAAGGTTGTGTTTGAAAAAGTGATTGAGAGCATTCCTATATCTAATATGGGCAGAATTCTGTCTCTATTCCTCATCAACAGTATACCAGAGATGTTCAACTTAAGGTTGGGAGCAAAGATCCACCATATAAGGAGAATGGACATAAATATGCTTGAGAGATAGGATAAGGTGCTGACCAAACACCCTCTGTAGTCAGAAACATGAAAGAAAAGGAAAGCTGAGTCAGTTGTTGAATAAAGCTCCAGTAGTGGGTCTGCAAACAGCAAGAGAACTAAACCCCATAATCCTCACTTGTCCAATTCAAGTGATTTTGAGAGAAGGCATGTAAGTGCTCAAATGTCAATCTCATCTGACCTT
Source organism: Platanthera zijinensis (assembly GCA_039513925.1). Classification (NCBI taxonomy): domain Eukaryota; kingdom Viridiplantae; phylum Streptophyta; class Magnoliopsida; order Asparagales; family Orchidaceae; genus Platanthera; species Platanthera zijinensis. The sequence continues at coordinate 37,173,801 of CM077098.1, forward strand.
GCTACAAAGGATGTTACCAAGGATATGTCTCCCAATTTGTTTGAAGAGACCTTTGTTCTGGATCATGTTGAAAATCTTGTGCCATCTGATGTGGAAAGGATTATTGCTAATATTGCAAGTGAGACCCTAGAAGAGGGTGAACCTATTGACAGGCAGGGCAATATAGTTAGTGCTTCTATTAAGAGGGAGACTCACCTCGAGCTCCCTGCTCAAGAAGCTGAAGCTGAGGTGGAAGTATCTAAAAAGAAAACAAAGGAGATGATGTCATGTAACTTACTGAGGAGCACGAGAAAGAGGAGTCTATCCCAACTAGTGACCTTCAAGATCACTCCTCTGAATATGAAATGGTTGATTCTGAAATGGGGGAGACATAAGAGAGAGACATGAAAAAATTCACTATCTAGTATCTGCTTAGCTGAATGATGAATTTCCCACCTCTTTTCTATCACAGCTAAGAGGGCTCTTTGATGAACAAAGAAGAAAAATAGAGACATATGTAGATGACTCTATCAAATAAATAAGGAAGGATCTAACTATTGAGATCTCTTCCATCAGATTTGAAGTCAACATGCTGAAATAAAACATAGTTAAATTCTTCACTTGAGATGCTCTTATTGTAAACTACACAGTATAGAAACTTGATGAAATTCAAAAGGTGGAAGTAGATATCATCCAATACCAGTGCATCACCACTAAAAACATGCAGATGGTTCATAATGTAACAAAAACCAACATGGAAGAACACAAGAAAATCATTGAAAGAAGAATGGATGTCTACATCCAAATCTTAGATGATCATATGTTAGAAGTCAAGAATCACATCATAGTTGACATAAACTACCTTGACAAGAAGATAACCTCCTCCAAGGACTTCCTGAGCAATCTAATTATGGAAGAAGTCATAAAGGGGGAGAGGTCAATGATAATTGCTTGTGGAGACCATGCTATCTGGACCTCCAATTTCATCAGGGAAGCATTGTTCTTAGATGTTATCCAGTATGATGAGCCTGTTGTTCCTAAAGCTGGAGTTAGAGCTGATGTTGAAGTTTAGGTTGTAGCTAAATATCTTGATGATGAAGAACACTAAATATCTATCTGTTGGAACTTCAGGAGATCGATCACTCTGATATCTAGCCGCAGCGATCTGCCTCTCTTAGCGACCTAGCAGTTTGGTCATTCGGCCTGGTGATGTGCTTCAGACTATGGCCTGGTGGAGAGCAGTGGCGATCGAAGGTTAAGCTGCAACGGTCTGGTGGAAGCCGCAGTAGCGGTCAGAGGGTTAATCACATCTGCGGTCTTGTGGCATCCCGCGGTTGCTGACCGTCTACTAGCAGTGGTTGCGGTCTGATTGGTTGTCGCAATAGCGGTCTGGTTTAAACCTGCAGTTACGGTCTGGCGGTCTTCCCTAGGCAGTTTGGCAACTTCCTTAGTTGTTGGTTTGGTGTTTTATTATTTGTATAGTGGGCGGTTTGACCTTGTCAAATAGTGTACACCGCCCGACTTGTATTTAGTCCCACATCAATTGTTGTATTCTCTCATCTCCCCCAATTTCTATAAATAAGGGGGCATACCTATGTAATGTTTATCTTTTTGGATCAATAAAGTTTGTGGTTTATATAGCTCTTTGCGGTTTATTTAGCTGAGGTTGTAGCTACAGTTCTTGATGATGAAGAGCACTAAATATGTATCAAAAGGCAAGGGCAAAGAGGTTGCTGATGAAGAAGTGGATGTGAGGCTGAGGAAAAAGAGATACAGAGAAGAGCTAGAAATAAGGCCAAATTATGTGCAGTGGAGCCCAACCTCTAGGACCATCATTCTGGCTGTCTGGAATCAAATCAAAGAGAACAGGTCAAAAAGAGCCAAGCTATACAGTTCTATGGAATGGGCTAAGTATGAGAAGCAGGAAGAGATAAAGAGAAAATTCAGAAAAGACAAGTTGACTAGAACTCTACTAGTGGATGCCTTAGAACTCTATAGATACCATCAAAAGCCCTACAACTACTTTGAAAGACAGACAGAAAAAAGAGGCTGTAGAGAAGGCTATAAAGAAATCTGGGGGGATTGTAATTAAGGAACCTGGACATTAGTAATGTTTTAAAGTTATAGGTTCATAAGGGCTTTTGAATGTATAACTTTAATTGTATGCATATTTTAAACTCTCTTATTAATCATACTTGAGATGTTATATCATATTTCTGTGCACCTATGTATCTTTAAGTGAATTATGTTATCTGTTATGAAATAGTATATATCACTGACTAGAATTTTGACTCTTCAAATAGGGAGAGATTATTGGGAACATTGACCACAATGTCCCAGATTTGAAGAAGTCTCATAAGTCAATAATATACACAAACTTGTATTTGATATTTCTCGGAGTTTACTTGTACGGGTAATTAGTAATTGACTAATAAACAACTAGGGATTTGTTAGAAATTCAATTACGAGATAGGCGCTTGCTTGTGAGCTTGAGGTTGGAGACTTATTGTTGTCTCTGAGGTAGGACAGAGATAAGTCTGAATTATAGTAGTTGTATCCACTCTAAGGTGTAGGATCCAAGGACGGATCTAAGCTGTAAAATCTATTGATCTGTGTTTTGGAGGAGTTGGTCGAATTTAGCTCTCTACTAGATAAGTGAATGGGGAAAGTGGATGTACCCTGGATAGGGGAGCCACTTTAAACTACTTGTGTGTATTCTGTGTTCTTGAAAGCTACTAACCTAATTACAACACACAAAGTACATTCTTAAAAAGTCTTAAAAGATCTAAAAGAAACCTATTCACCCCTGATGGAGATGACGATCCCCGACATGTTGATGATGGTGTCGGCATTCTTACGGAAGATCCCTCTCCCTCTCCAACTAAGGACTTGCGGTGCTGCGAAGAAATTGTTTATCGACTCTACAACCTCCGCCCTCGGCGCAAGACGTTCTCTTGAAAATTATCTAGCTTTTGTTTTATTTAATTTCCTTATTATTTGCTTTTAAATCTGGGGTGTATATATCAAGAATTATGTTATAATTTTGGCTTGCGTTTTGCCATATGTTGTTTTAAGTTGGGCTACATATAGCCTAGATTTTTGTGAGCCTTATATAAGGCTATGTGTGTGGGATTTTTAATCATAGATTAATGAAAAGAAACCTAACCTAAATTGATAATTCCCCCTCTTATTTTAATCCTCCTTGGCCGCTGGCCCCCTCTTTCTCCCTCTTGTGTTCGGCCTCCATCTCTCCCCCTATTCCCACCTATAGCCTCCACCACAACTCCCTCACCCTCTCCCAAATCCTTTCAACCTGAAGGCTTTTCCTCCCTCTTGGAGTTCTGTCACAACCCGCATTTTCTCTGAATTTAAGAAGTATCAGAGTATGAAAAAACACGCGTCGTGATGCCACGTCGAGCAGGGGATAACTGTCGACGCTCAGGCGAACACCATCTAACTAGACTATGAAAATTCATAAGTTTAATGATTAGAAAATCAGTTATATTTTAAAGGTCGTATCCCTCGACTCAGTGGATCATCTAGTCCACAGTTTAAAAAAAAACTATACGTATACGCAGCAAAAAACACTTTATTCATATTTGACATCCTAAAAGAGTGCATAAGTGTCCCCAGAGGACAACTTATACTATGCAAGACCCTACATTTAATTTATACTATATATAAGAAAACAATCTTTTTATGCTGATTGGAAAGTAGTATGAAAGTGAGGCTAAGATCTATCTCAACTCTAGAGGGGGGGTGAATAGAGTATTTTAAAATAATTTTTCACAGTTGAAATAAACAGCACATATAAAATTTAATTTATGATATAGTGTAGAGTGCTAGTAAGAGGTTAAAAACCAAGAAGTAAAGAGCACAGCACACAGCAGACAAATCACACAAACAAACCAGAATACACAAGGAATTATAGTGGTTCCCCAAAAACCTGGGTACATCCACTCTTCTACCACCCTTGGTAGGAATCCACTCAGGATGAGTTGATCAGGTGTCCTGACACCAATGAGCTTTTGATAAGGTGCCCAAAAACCAAAACTAAATTTTTTGATAAGGTGTCTTGCCACCACTGAGTTTTGACAAGGCTCTCAGAACCAGACAGAACTTTTGAAGGGAGTTCAAGAACCCTTTTACAGCAGGAAAAGAAAAATAAGAGTGAAGGGTGTCTTCTCTGTTCTCAATCAAATGAGAGAAGCACAAGTGGATTGATGATGTCAAAGCTCCCCCTGAGATGTAGAAAGGTTTAGGAAAAGAAGCTTTGCTCTAGGGTGATAGGTCTTCAGAACTTTGATCTCCAGCACAGGATGGTTTCAGCAAGAAGGCTGAAAATAAGGTGTCTGGAGTTCTGAGATGAGATTGTGAACACTTTTCAGTCAGCAAGAAGATTATTGGAGTCACAGTTCTTCTGTTGTTCTTCTGCTATCAGTATTCTCTATTCTGTGTGTTCACTTTCTTTCTTGTCAATCTCTGTGTATGTTTTCTCTTGTGTATTCTGTATATCTTAAAACACAGGAGAGAGGAATTAAAATTCTCTGAAGTTTTCTTCTTCCAAGAAAGCCGTTGGGAGTCATAAATGTCTTCCAAAAAGAGTCTTGTCTTCTAGAGGAAAGTCCAGCAAACATTCTCTGAATAATTCCTTGAAACTTGCTCCAGAATAAAGACAAACGGCTAGAAGATCTCTTGACATAAATGCTGATAATATTCAAAAACATTCCAAAGAACAGCAGCATTTGAATTCCTGGAAGCGTCGATCTCTCCAAAGAAAACGTCGATCTGAGCTCTACGATCGTCGAACTGAGCTCAGAGATGAAATGGACAAGCAGACAGAAAACGTCGATCTGAGCTCGACGATCGTCGAACCGAGCTCAAAGACCTGAGAAATAACTTCAGGGAGGGATCGTCGAACTGAGCTAGAAGATAGTCGAGGGGAGTTCGACGACTAAGCCAAAAGCAGATAGTCGATCTGAGCTCGAAGATCGTCGACCGGAGCTCGACGATTTATTGAAGTTGAGCTCAGAGAGCGTCGAACGGAGTTCGACGATTCGTCGACCTGAGCTCGACGAAAATTGCCTTAGACTTAGCTCTTCAACCTTGATCTTGGAATGATCCTGGGGGCAGCTCCAAACCTAAGTTCTAAGCCCTAGACTCATTCTAATGTTGACCTTCTTAACTATACAACTAGGTCAACTGGGATTCCTAAGACAAGCATAGTGATCCTTACCCAAATTAGTAATAGGGTGTTCCAACAATCTCCCCCTATTTGGGTTAGGATTACTATTTACAGACAATCATAGGAAATGAAAAGCATACAACAATACAGAAGTTAATACAAAATTACAGGAAGATATATAGCAGCAAAGCAGATTCACAGATAAATAGCAGCAGATATCCAAAGATGGATGAAATGTTTAGCTTACACAGTTTACTTCCTTTCAGTTCCCTTTTTAAATAAAATTTCTCTATTTGGATTCTGACTTTCTTTCTTTGACCTTCTGTCATCCTCTGCACCTAGAGAAGTTTGAGATTTGGGCCTTAGAACAACAGCCTCTGGGTGCAGCTTCATGTAATCTTCTGGATTGAAAAATTTCCTTGATGCATATCTTTCCAGTTCTTTCTTTCTCTGCTATGATAAGGTAGTTATGTTTGAAGTATCCTTGCCTTGTTCTCTGGCCTTTTTTATTTGATCAAGGGCAGCCAATTCTTTCATTCTGGCTGTCCAGGATACAGGGTTGTTCTCTGGATCTTCAAAAGGAATAGGAGGTTCATATCTGTTGATGATTTCAGAAACAGTAGAAGGAGTCCTGGAGACAATTGTGTCTTTCAGCTTGTAAGGGAAAGGGCCTGAAGAAGGGTCAGAGTGACCTTGCCCTTCCCTTGGATGAAGTCTATGCCCTCTCTGGCTTCCTCTAAATTGATCTCTTCTTGATTGATATCCCCTTTGATGCTCTCCCCTTTGATATGATCTTTGATAATACTGGGAAGAACTGTGTCTGGAGACTGGAGCTTGAGGGGCTGAACCTGAGCCAGAATCTGGAGGAGGAGGAGGAGGAGGCTGATATTGAGAAGATCCTTTTTCATATTTGTCAAGCTTCCTCTTCTTCTTCATAGCTTTCAGTTGATTTTTGGAATATTGCATCCAAGGCTCAGAGATGGGGCAGTCATGCAGGATGTAGTATGGAATATCATTGGAGTCTTTGGCTTTGGCAGGAGGGACTGACATCATTGCTTTACTTCTGGCTTTTCTCTTCTTGGCAATAGTGCTAGCAGAATCATCAGAATCAGTCCTGTATTGGTCACTCTCAGAACTTTGAGGTTGATCATACAGATCATCAATTCTTCTGATAAGCTCTTCTTGAGCTTTAAGTTTTGCAGAAATAGTAGGAGCAGGAGGAGAGAGAGCAGCAGCAGAGCAGATAGAATCAGGAGTAGACACTAGAGCAGGAGCAGCAATTTCATCAGCATCAGTTGCTGGAATCATTTCTATGTCAGCAGTAGCAGCAGCAGCAATTTCAACAGAAAGAGGCACAGTGGCCTTAGTAGCAGCATCAGAGATATCCACAGCCTTCCAGGACTTGATGTAGGAATCAATATGGCTGGGATCACAGGTAGCTACAGGCACAATGGCCTTAGACAAATCTTCAGCAGGAGTTGCAGGCAGACAGCTGAAATGGACTGTATCAAATATAGATAGCAGCCTCTGCAGATTCAGTGCAAAAGCACATCCAAGAGCTGGAGCTGGAGCTGGAGCAGACATAATATTAGCAGCTGGCACATCCACTTCTTCATAAGGCATCTCCCCCTGCCTTGGTTCAGAGAGAGGTGAATCAAGGCACACAGAAGATGGGATAGCCAGGGAGGAGGAAAGGAAGGCAAGCTTGGTAGATAGCTCCTGTACTTGCTTCAGGAGTGGAGCCAGGGAAGACTCCAGTAGAGATGTCAGCTTGGGAGCTAGCAACTCATACAGCCTGTCTGCCAAAGTAGGAAGATCCACATGCTCAAGTGGGGCTTGAGCAGAGGTAGAGGCAAAGGTGGATGGAGGGATGGTGGCTGAAACTGAAAATGTGGAGAAAGGTGGAGAGGGAATGGTTGGTTCAGAAGATGGAATTATGGAGATAGAGAAGGTTGAGGTGGAGATAGGGGAAGTAAGAGATGGTGAGAAGGAGGGTTGAGAGAGAATGTCATGGAGCATTTGTTGAAAGGAGGAAGTTGAGGGTGGTTCAGGAGGAGTAGAGGGTGAATCATCCATGAAGGAATCATCAATGAGTGAGAAGGATGGTAGGGAGAAGGTTGAATGGGAAAAGAGAGGATGGAATTCCTCTGAGGTGGATAGAGGAGGGGATGACATAGGTGAGGAAATGGTAATTGGGGATGAGATGATTATGGTGGTGACTGGTGGTGAGGAGGTGACGGCTTGGGTGTATATGGCTGGAGGAGGGGAAGAAGCAGGCATCTCTTCTGCTGGAGGAGTGACTGAGATAGTCCTTGTGCCTGAATGAAGTGGTGCAGCAGCCCTGGAGGGGTTTATGATCTGCCTGTCCCATTTACTGAAGAGGGCACAGGAAAGCCTCTTGGATGCATTGATAAACATGCCAGAGGATGTTAAAAGGTCAGGGCACCTGTTGTGCAGAAAGACCCCTAAGATTCTCCCATAACTAACTGCATTCTTGTTGATCTTCTTCTTAATCAGAGTGAAGAAGATGGAACCCCAGTCCAGGTGTTTCTTATCTAATAAAGCTCCCATCAGGCAGAACTGATATCTGGAAATGGTGTCATGGGCTGAATGCTTGGCCAACAGCACCTTCCCAACTACATCAGCCAGGAATTGAAATTCTATAGCCAGATTTTTCTTCAGTAGCTTATTAGGGTTGACTGTATTGTGACCCATCCTATCCAGCATGGAGTCATACTCCTCTCCAAACAGTTCAATGGAGTCTTCTCTAGTACTGAGTTGAAAGACTTCTGTTAAAAGAGTCGGGGATAGAAATACCTGAGTCCCCTTAATGGTGCCGACAACAGAATTCTCAGTCTCGTCTGTTGCGGTAAAACACCACTCTTTAATTTCTTCTGAGGCGATCTTCATCCTTGTAGTCATTATTGGAGTCAGCTGTTGTTCTCTGAATAAGTTTAGGATGTCCTTGAAGCGCTGGTCGCTTCCGTCGAAGGAGTTTATGTCGATGTCAAAGCCTGTGTCGAACTTCATCTTAGCAATAGCAGCACTTGATTCAGCCATATTCACCTGCAACAGAAAACCAAAAACGACCAAGCGTAGAGAGTTTGGAGGGAAAAGAAAGAAAGTTGCAGAGTATGAAAGCGCAAAAGGAGAACGACGGCTGAAAGAAAGATTTTATATTAGGGTTCGACGGCGAAAAGGAAGATCGTTGAGCTCAGCTCGACGAAACGTTGAGCTTAGCTCGACGATTTGGGCTACAGAGGGAATCTGAAGAGTCTTCAAAATCGGCGATCTTAGTTCGACGATGTTGAAAAACGTCGAGCTCAGCTCGACGCCCTCTGATCAGAAAGAGAGAAAGCCTAGTTCTAGCGAGGACTCTGAACTCAGATCGACGACTGCAAAAGCGTCGATCTCTGGTCGACGATTTTTGGAAAATCGTCGATCTCTGTTCGACGATTTTGGGGAAAACGTCGAGCGCAGTTCAGAGTCTAAACACATTCTACAGACACAAAAAGAAGGATTTTTGGCCTAGTCTTGGTCTGTTTTAGCTTTTCAAAATCTTGTAATTTAATTAAGGCTTCCTCCATCTAACATGCCTAACTGATTTAGGAAGAAACTGTGTTTCTTTTCATCCAAAGGTTTGGTGAAAATATCTCCCCTTTGCAAATCAGTAGGAATATATTGAAGTTCAATTTTATTTTTCTCTACATTATCTCTTAGAAAATGATGCCTAATTTCTATGCGTTTTGTCCTACTATGGAGGACTGGATTTTGAGCTATAGAGATAGCACTAGTATTATCACAGAAAATTTTAGACTTCTCTAAGTTGTAGCCATAGTCTAAGAGCTGATTCTGTATCCACAATATTTGTGAGCAGCAACTGCCTGCAGCCATATACTCAGCTTCAGCAGTTGAGGTTGACACAGATGTTTGCTTCTTACAGAACCAGGAGACAAGTCTGTCACCAAGGAACTGACATGTTCCACTGGTGCTTTTCCTGTCTATTCTGCATCCAGCATAATCAGCATCTGAGAATCCAGTTAAATCAAATGCTGAATCTTTTGGATACCAGAGACCTAGATTTGGACAACTTTTTACATACCTAAGAATTCTCTTAACTAAGATTAAATGTGACTCTCTAGGGCTAACTTGGAATCTAGCACAAATATATGTGGCAAACATTATATCAGGCCTACTAGCTGTAAGGTACAATAAAGAGCCAATTATTGCTCTATATGTTGTCTGATCAACAGGTTTCCCATGTTCATCAGCATCTACTACAGCATTTGAGGGCATGGGTGTTTTCATACATGATGCATCAGACATACCAAATTTCTTAACCAGTTCTTTTGCATACTTGGTTTGAGAAATAAATATGCCTTCAGTATGTTGCTTGACTTGCAGTCCTAAGAAGAAGGACAGCTCACCCATGCTACTCATTTCAAATTTAGAGTGCATAAGCTTGGAAAACTTTTTGCACAATTTTGAATCAGTAGAACCAAAAATAATGTCATCTACATAAATTTGCACTAGTAGGGTGTGGGACTTATGGGTTCTAATAAAAAGAGTTTGGTCTACTCTCCCCCTAACAAAATCATTTTCCAGAAGAAAGCATGCTAGGGTCTCATACCATGCTCTAGGAGCTTGCTTGAGACCATATAATGCTTTATGCAATTTGTAAACATAATCAGGGTGAGTTAGAGAGATAAAACCTGGAGGTTGTCTAACATAGACTTCCTCTTTGATGTCCCCATTGAGAAATGCACTCTTTACATCCATTTGATACACTTTGAAGCCCATGTGAGCAGCAAAGGCTAGGAATATTCTGATGGCTTCCAACCTTGCAACTGGTGCAAATGTCTGATCATAGTCTATTCCTTCTTGTTGAGAGTACCCTTGAGCAACTAGCCTTGCCTTGTTTCTGACTATAACTCCTTGATCATCCAGCTTGTTCCTGAATACCCACTTTGTTCCAACAATGGGATGATCCTTTGGCTTAGGCACTAGTTTCCAAACCTTGTTCCTTTCAAATTGATGCAACTCCTCTTGCATTGCAATGATCCAGTGTGGATCTTGCTCTGCATCTTGTATGGATTGAGGCTCAACTTGAGATAGGAAGCAAGTGTGCATCAGGTTCTGGTGGACCTGATTTTTAGTTTGCACACCAGCTGAGATCTCTCCAATTACTTGGGTGATTGGATGATCTCTTGTTGTTACTAAGTCAACAGGGAGTGTTGATTGTTCACCAGCCTGTGTTGTTGTCTCCCTAGTGGAATAGCAACTGGCTCTTCAGGATGATTTTCTTCAAGATGTTGAACTTCTTCTTCATCATCACTGCTCTCATTCTTTTCAGCAATTTGCAGTTTGTTCAAGTCTTCAGCTAGGGAATGTACCTGCAGAGGTTCTATGGTAGAAGCATTCTTCTCCTTGAAAGACATGTTAGCTTCATCAAAAATAATATGAACAGATTCTTCAATTTTACAGGAAGATTTATTATAAACCCTATAGGCCTTGTTGATCATGGAGTATCCCAGAAACACTCCTTCATCAGCTTTAGCTTGGAATTTTGCTAGATATTTCTTGTCATTATTATGAATAAAACAAGTGCAACCAAAAACTTTGAAATAGCCTACTTTAGGTTTCTTCCCTTTGAGCAATTCATAGGGAGTCTTGCCCTTCAGCTTGTGTATCAGGCTTCTGTTCAACACATAGTTGGAGGTGTTCACTGCCTCAGCCCAAAAGGACAGAGGTAGGTGAGCATCTGCCAATAATGTAGTTGTAGATTCAATGAGTGTTCTATTTTTCCTTTCAGCTACCCCATTTTGTTGAGGAGTTCTAGGAGCTGAGAAAGTGTGTCTGATCCCTTCACTTTGACAGAACTCTTGCATGAGAAGAGAATCAAACTCTGTCCCATGATCACTTCTGATCAGGGCAATGTGAGTGTTGAACTCAATCTGAATGCATTTGAGAAAATCTGTCAAACATTTGAAGTTATCAGACTTCTTCCTCAGAAAGAATACCCAAGTGAATCTTGAGAAGTCATCTACAACCACTAGAGTATAGGATTTCCCTCCTAGGCTTTGTACAGATATGGGTCCAAAAAGATCCATGTACAATAGGTACAAGATCCTAGGTGAATCACTCTTATTAATTGATTTAAAACTACTTTTAGTTTGCTTGCCTAATTGACAAGCCTTGCAAAGTCCTTCCTTCTTGTAGGGACCAGAAGGTAGTCCTTTAACAAGGTTGTCTTTAGATAGCTTAGCAATGGTTCTAAGGTTAATATGCCCTAGTCTCTTATGCCATAAAATATTAGATTTTGAAATGGAGTTGAACAGGCAAATATCTACTATAGGTGAATGAAAATCCACTAAGTAAATGTTACCTCTTTTGTTACCTGTCAACACAGTTGTGTTGTCCTCTGTCTTGACCTTGCATATGGCTTTGTTGAATGTCACTTGATATCCTTCATCACATAGTTGACTGATACTTATCAAGTTGTGCTTGAGTCCTTCAACATATGCCACCTTCTTGAATGTGATTGGGCCAATTTTGACTGCACCATATCCTTTTGTAGTTCCAAAGCTTGAGTCTCCAAAAATTACTTTGGGTCCAAGCTTGCCTTTGAAGGAAGTGAAGTTGTCCTTGTCCCCTGTCATGTGCTTTGAGCACCCACTATCCAGATACCATTGATGGTTTGATGCTGGATAGGTCTTCACCTGCACAAAAACAGCTTATTTGTTTTTGACCCAGTTAACCTTGGGCCTAGGTTGATATCCCTTGAATTCTGAAATAAAAGACATCCCAGGTTGATCCTTATAACCTTCAGGATGGTATCTCCTAGGAGGTACTATCCATTCAGTATAGGGATTAAAGCCTTGGGATGTGGGACTTCTAGGATTGAATCTAGATGTGCCATTGAAGGATTGTTCACAGTCCTGATTTCTGTTCGACGATCGTCGAACTGAGGTCGACGATCTTGGGTCAGATCGTCGATCTCTGTTCGAAGATCGATTATGCTGAAGTTCAGAATTTGGATATCATCGAGCTGAGGTTGACGATCTGTAGTTAGATCGTCGAGCTCTGTTCGACGATCGTCGAGCTCTGCTCGACGCCATCTGTTGAACTGAGTTCTTCTCTGACAGATCTGAATTCTTCCTGGGTACCTCTATTACTCCCTTTCCTTTGTCAGAGACAAGCTTGATTGGAGTTGTCAAAATTATAGGTTGGCTGGATGAGGCACCCAAGCCCAGTGTGCTATTAAATCTAGAGTTCACTGTGCTTGTGATGTCCATCAGTCTGATACTTCTCCCATTTAGGGATTCTTCAAACTTTTTGGCCTTTGATAGTTCACTTTTCAGTGAAGCTATCTCCTCCCTACAGCATTCTAACTCCTCAGAGAGTTTGAGGTTCTTTGAGTTTAGGACACTATGCTCAGATAATTGATTCCTGAGAGAGATTATCTCCTTCTCAGATTTTAATAGATCTAGACACAGTGTCTTAAATTCATCTTTGAAGTCCTCAGAATTAAAATCAAAAGAGTTGATTACCTGATCCTCATCTGGTTGACTTTCTGAATCTGAATCTAATTCTTCATCAGAGTTTTGCTGTGATGCATTGATAGCCATCATGCAAAATTCTTTTTCATCTGCATCATCCTCATCATCACTGGAGCTGGATGAGGCTTCAGATTCCTCTTTAGTCTCACTCCATGTCTCAGCAACAAAGCCCTTCCTTGTATGTTTGTTCTTGCTGGAGGAGGCTTTGTCTGAGCTATTCTTCTTGTAATCCTTTTCTTTTCTTCTTTCTCTTCTTTCCCTTTTGTCCTTATTCTTGTTTTCTGGACAGTCAGGCACAATGTGGCCTGGTTTCCTGCAACCAAAGCATATGATTTCTTTATTGTTATTTGGTTTATCATACCTTGGTTTATCATGACCCTTGTATGGTCTCTTTCTGAAGTCTTTTCTGGCCATCTTGTAGAATCTTTTGGCCAGTAGACTTATGAGTTCATCATTTCCTGTAGCTTTATCTTCAGGCTCCTCTTCTGCAGCTTTGAAGGCTATGGTCTTTTCTTTCCTTGTAGCTGGAGAGATAGCCTTTTGTTCTTCTTCTCTATTTTTAATGAGCAGCTCATAGGATTTGAGCTTGCCCAGGAGAGCTTCAGTAGTAATCTCATTTAAACTTCTGGCATCCTTGATTGGCCAGATTCTTGAATCCCAAGTGCTGGGGAAGCACATCAGGATTTTGTCATTTAGCTCAGTCAGTGAGATTTCTTTGTCTAGGGTTTTTAGCTCATTGACAATTAGACTTAGTCTATTGTACATGTCAGCTACTGATTCAGCTTCTCCCTTTTTGAAGTTCTCATATTGGCTTATCAGATGAGATCTTCTATCTTTCCTTTCATCAGCAGATCCTGAGACAATTTCAGAGAGTTTGTCCCAGATTTCTTTGGCTGAGTGGCATTCAGCTACCTTCTGAAAAATTTCATCAGACATTGTTTGGGATAAGATGTTCATAGCCTTAGCATCTGCAGTCTTCCACTTCTTTATATCTGCATCTGTTCCAGAAGGAGGTGGAATAACATTTGTACTTGAGCTTGCTGGTGGAGTTGGACACACTGTCAAGACAAAATTAAAAATGTCTTCATCAATAGAATTCATGTATAATCTAATCCTTGCCTTCCAGAGTGCAAACTTGGAAAGGTTGCACACTGGTGGTCTGGTGCTTGCATAATCTTTGTTCTGTGCCATGTCTTTAAATAAATAGGTAGATGTATAGAAAATAATCCCCTTAAGAGATTGATCTTATCAAGGATCTTTTGGTTCAGGTGTTAGCCTGTATGAGCAACCAACCTCGTGATGGTTTAGTTGTTGTATAACCAACCTGCCTCTGATACCAATTGAAAGTGAGGCTAAGATCTATCTCAACTCTAGAGGGGGGGTGAATAGAGTATTTTAAAATAATTTTTCACAGTTGAAATAAACAGCACATATAAAATTTAATTTATGATATAGTGTAGAGTGCTAGTAAGAGGTTAAAAACCAAGAAGTAAAGAGCACAGCACACAGCAGACAAATCACACAAACAAACCAGAAGACACAAGGAATTATAGTGGTTCCCCAAAAACCTGGGTACATCCACTCTTCTACCACCCTTGGTAGGAATCCACTCAGGATGAGTTGATCAGGTGTCCTGACACCAATGAGCTTTTGATAAGGTGCCCAAAAACCAAAACTAGATTTTTTGATAAGGTGTCTTGCCACCACTGAGTTTTGACAAGGCTCTCAGAACCAGACAGAACTTTTGAAGGGAGTTCAAGAACCCTTTTACAGCAGGAAAAGAAAAATAAGAGTGAAGGGTGTCTTCTCTGTTCTCAATCAAATGAGAGAAGCATAAGTGGATTGATGATGTCAAAGCTCCCCCTGAGATGTAGAAAGGTTCAGGAAAAGAAGCTTTGCTCTAGGGTGATAGGTCTTCAGAACTTTGATCTCCAGCACAGGATGGTTTCAGCAAGAAGGCTGAAAATAAGGTGTCTTTAGTTCTAAGATGAGATTGTGAACACTTTTCAGTCAGCAAGAAGATTATTGGAGTCACAGTTCTTCTGTTGTTCTTCTGCTATCAGTATTCTCTATTCTGTGTGTTCACTTTCTTTCTTGTCAATCTCTGTGTATGTTTTCTCTTGTGTATTCTGTATATCTTAAAACACAGGAGAGAGGAATTAAAATTCTCTGAAGTTTTCTTCTTCCAAGAAAGCCGTTGGGAGTCATAAATGTCTTCCAAAAAGAGTCTTGTCTTCTAGAGGAAAGTCCAGCAAACATTCTCTGAATAATTCCTTGAAACTTGCTCCAGAATAAAGACAAACGGCTAGAAGATCTCTTGACATAAATGCTGATAATATTCAAAAACATTCCAAAGAACAGCAGCATTTGAATTCCTGGAAGCGTTGATCTCTCCAAAGAAAACGTCGATCTGAGCTCGACGATCGTCGAACCGAGCTCAGAGACCTGAGAAATAACTTCAGGGAGGGATCATCGAACTGAGCTAGAAGATAGTCGAGGGGAGTTCGACGACTAAACCAAAAGCAGATAGTCGATCTGAACTCGAAGATCGTCGACCGGAGCTCGACGATTTATTGAAGTTGAGCTCAGAGAGCGTCGAACGGAGTTCGACGATTCGTCGACCTGAGCTCGACGAAAATTGCCTTAGACTTAGCTCTTCAACCTTGATCTTGGAATGATCCTAGGGGCAGCTCCAAACCTAAGTTCTAAGCCCTAGACTCATTCTAATGTTGACCTTCTTAACTATACAACTAGGTCAACTGGGATTCCTAAGACAAGCATAGTGATCCTTACCCAAATTAGTAATAGGGTGTTCCAACATAGTATATGAGTTTTATAAACATGTTGATCATGAGATATACTTATAATAGTGTTTTTAGGTTTAAAAGTAACTAGCAACCTAGCATAAATCATCCCAAGAGCAAGTAGACTAACTCCAGAAATGGTAGCAGCAAAAAGATAACATATCTCGTATCAAGGTAAAACTACCAGTGGGCGCCAACAAACTGACAAGAACCCACTGGCAAGTATATATGTTTGTAAGAAAGAAACATAAAACTACCTCAAAATACCAAGGAACTGATCTCTACAGTACAAGAGACCACTAGCAACAGCACAGCAAAACTAGCCGCTTAATCGGCTACTATCCAAGACCTGAGGCATTCAAAGAAGAAAAGAATACCTCAGTAAGCAAAAACAAATAAGCTATACGAAAGTGTTAATTTAAATGATAAGCAAAAAGATTAAACAGGACAGTAACAATCAAACACCGTCCAGGGTCAGACAAAAAAAATTGCACTAAGTGCGAGGAAACAGCAACAACCCTGCTAAAATCCTGTAGAGGCTACAAGGATACAATGTGCCCAAAAACGTTGCAATCTACTAAGGAAGAAGCATCTAACATCCTAAATTGTGAGAGATGGCAGTAGCAAAAACAACGTGGATCCAGGTTGGAGGCAAACTCAGTCCCCCAACAACCATTTCCAAGAAACAAAGCTCAAGGGTCTACATGTGAAAGACTAGGGACCTCCCACCCCCTTGCCCAGCCCGTACCTGGAACCAGATAAAAAGGGTATCACGGCTAAATAACACAACACCACCCCCATTAAGAGCTTCAAACCACCACTACTAACCACAACCCACGATTCGGCTATTGGAAAAATATAGTCGACAAGGAACCTCAAAATCAAGGAATTCAATCGGGAAAGAAAATAAAAATAAGGGGAAAGCGTTGAGATGGCTCAACACGGCGTTGAGTGAGCAGCCCTCACTCAATGCCAAACAAGATCTGGCGTTGAGTGAGCATCACTCTCTCAACGCCAGACAGACTCTGGCATTGAGTGAGCATAACTCTGTCAATGCCAGACAGAATCTGGCGTTGAGTGAGCATCACTCTCTCAACACCAGACAGAATCTGGCATTGAGTGAGCATCACTCTCTCAATGCCAGATAAATGCCGCTACTCACCGAAGGCTGGCGTTGAGTGGACTTGGTCCACTCAAAGCTAAAATAGCTAGCTGTCCAAAAGGATTGGCTACGACATTGAGTGAGTCTTCCTCACTCAATGCCTAAACAGCCATGGCGTTGAGTGAGGTCGACTCACTCAACGTCAAAATACTTAGCCGCAACAAAATAAACAAAAAGTCTATGGCATTGAGTGTGTTCACTACACTCAACGCCAAGCCCAAACAATCCAGGCGTTGATTGTGTGCACCACACTCAATTCCAAGCCCAAACAGACCAGGCATTGAGTGTGTGCACCACACTCAACGCCAAGCCCAAACAGACCAGGTGTTTAGTGTGTGCACCACACTCAACGCCAAGCCTAAACAGACCAGGCATTGAGTGTGTGCACCACACTCAAAGCTGAGCCCTGAATTTCTCCAACGCGAACTCCAGCAATTAAATAACTATTTAACAATTACTGAAGTAAAATTAATCTAACTAGCTATGCACATTTCTAGGGCTAGGATCAGGACTTAGCAAAATTGCCAAAATAAAACTTCTATCTCCTGCCCGACTACACCCGCTGCACAGGAAAATGACCAACCCAGAAAACTTGGTTTCTATCCTAGGGCTAACTGGGCATTATTAATATAGAAAGAAAGAAAAAAAAACTATATTATGGACAAAGGCATTCTACAGCCGTAGGAGGTTAAGAAGAAAACAAGGAGAAGTTACTTGGCAAGGGCAAGAATACCACTTGCCTCGATTTCCAGCGAAACCTTGGTCGGGCCCTTCCCTCTCACTCAGTACCAGCAGCACAGCACTAGTCGAAATTTTCTTGACATTAGCGGCGGAAAAAGGTCAAAACCCGAGAATTAGGAACCTCTAGAAATGCTACAATTCAAGAAAAACTCACCGTAGGGGTGAAGGTCTAAGAGAGAGCAATCCAAATCCGCTTTTGAAAATGAATTCCGTCCACAAATGCTCCCGGAATCCCGGTCCGAAGCCAGCAGGATTGGCGGTTTCCTCTGCTTTTCGCGAATAGGCGCAGGCGGGGATGATGAACAGCGGTTTCTTAATTCGTCCTATTCTATCCTATATATAGTATCTGATTACTACACTTAATAACTAATTAATTAATTAATTAATATATATAATAATAATTAAAAACATAACCGTCATGCACGCTGCCACCCTTCTAAAGTATTAAATAATAAAATACTTAATAAATAGTATTATTTTACATAAAATACAAAACGACGCAAAAATCGATCATCCTTGGAATTCGACGAAATTCGCACCGTAGCTAAATATCCATGTCACGAACACAACGGCGAAGTCGAAATCAATTTTCGACGAATAGAACTCGGGTTATCTCCACCCAAATCCAAAACACAAGCATCCCCCGAGAGGCCTCACCGGGTCACCAAAAACGACTCGGCTTGCTAGGGAATCTTGCCAATAGGCTACAAAATAGTCCACTCAGTCCTAAGGAGCTAAGATTACACTCCACGGATGGCACAAGCCTAGAAAACGCATCAACGTAACGCCAAACAAGAATTAAATAATCGCAGAAAAATCGGGGGCGTTACAGTCACTCCCCCTAAAAGAATGTTTCGTCCCAAAACTTTACATACACTACTTCTACTTATAGAAGGAAAGTAGCAAACAAGAGCTACAAGAAAGAAAATGAACCAATCAAATCAGGGGAATAGTTGAGGGCGAGCCTCCCTCATAGCCGACTCTATCTCCCAAGTCACGCTTTCTAAATCCTGATTCTTCCATAGAACTTTCACCATCGGGATAGACTTTGTCCGCAACACCCGATCTTGAGTATCCAAGATGCGGACCGTTACCTCAACATATGAAAGATTAGGCTCCAACTGGGGCACAACATCCAAGACTTGCCCACTGCTTCGCACAGACTTCTGTAATTGGCTTACATGAAATACATTATGAACACCTGGGAAGTTTGCTGGCAAATCCAACCTATAAGCTGACACGCCAATCCGTTCAATAATCATAAACGGGCCCACATACCTCAGTTCCAATTTTTGATTCTTCCCAAACCTCTTAACACCAACCATCGGGGAAACCTTAAGAAACACAAGGTCACCCTCCACGACGTCCAAGTAAGATCTACGCCTGTTGGCGTTCTTCTAATATCGTTCCTGAGCAATCCGAAGGTTCTCACGAATAAGCTTCACTGCGACTTCAATTTCCTCAAGCGTATCTGGACCCAATAGAGGTCTCTCACCATCCTCAGCTCAAAAAAAGGGAGTTCTGCAGCGCCTCCCATATAAAGCTTCAAACGGAGCCATTTGCAAGCTCTCTTGGTAACTGTTATTGTATGCAAACTCCATAAGTCGCAACCGCTCATCCAACGCTCCACCATTGTCTAGAATGTAACACCTGATCATATCCTCCACTATCTTGTTCACCCGCTCGGTATGCCCATTGTTTTGTGGGTGGTAAGCTGTAGAATACCTCAAATCTGTACCCAAACCCTCTTACAGACTCCTCCAGAAGCGAGAAGTAAACCGGGAGTCTCGATCTGAAATGATGCTAACTGGCACGCTGTGCAATCTGATGATGTCGTCCAAGTACAGCTTTGCTATATTTTTCATCGGGTAATCTATCTTAAAGGGTACGAAGTGCGCACACTTCGTCAATCGGTCAACAATCACCCAAACTGACTCAAATCCCCTTCGAGATCTCGGTAAGCCCGTAATGAACTCCATAGAAATACTTTCTCACTTCTAAGTCGGGATATCCAGCGGAGTCAACTTGCCACCAGGCCTTCTGTGATCGTCCTTCATACGCTTGCAAGTGTGGCACTCAGCAACAAATCGAGCTATACCACCCTTCATCCCATACCACCAGGAGATTTGCTTCAAATCACGATACATCTTCGTAGATCCTGGATGGTAGGCAACACTGGATCCATGAGCCTCTCTGCATAACATAACCCTGATGTCTCCAACAGCGGGGATGCAAAACCTGTCACGGTACTTCAAAGTACCTGCATCATCGATAGAAAAATCTGGCAACTCCCCTCTCTCAGTCCTGAGGTATAAGTGCAGAAGATCCGGATCATCCTTCTGATGCAACCTGGTAAGTGAAATCCAAGATGGCTCTGCCACTGCCAAACTGCTCTGCATGCCACAGCATCCCACAGAGATATCCATCAGGAGGAACTCTTCCACTAAGCGATCGGCGGAGAGATTAAAGATCTTCCCCGTCTTCCGGCTCAGGGCATCGGCCACCACATTAGCCTTGCCCGGATGATACTAGATCTCTACATCGTAATCGGCCACATACTCTAGCCACCGCTGCTGGCGTAGATTCAACTCCTTCTGAGTGAACGCGTACTTTGGACTTTTATGATCTGTTAAGATCTTGCACTGAGCACCATAAAGTAGATGCATCCACAACTTTAGCGCATAAATCACCGCTGTAAACTCAAGGTCATGCGTAGGGTAATTTCTCTCATAAGTCTTTAATTGCCTTGACCCATACGCAATCACTTTTCCAGCCTGCATCAACACGCAACCAAGACCAACATGCGAAGCATCCATATACACATCATACTCTGCACCCTCAGTAGATAGGGTCAGAACAGGAGCAGTGCACAATCTGTTCTTTAGTTCCAGGAAAGCTTCTTCGCACTTCTCGCTCAAAACAAAGGTCATGTTCTTCTGAGTCAACCTGTTCAAAGGTGCAGCTAGGGTGGAGAAACCCTCCACAAACCTCCTGTAGTAGCCAACCAACCCTAGGAAGCTTCTAATCTCCTCGGGCATGCCCGGCCTGCTCCAATCCATCACTACTGCGATCTTTTCTGGGTCGACCGAGATACCATCCTTATTCACCACGTGGCCCAGAAACGAGACCTGAGGCAACCGAAATTTTCACTTGCTCAGCTTGGCGAATAACTTGTAGTCCCTCAAATCCGATAGAACCAAGCATAGATGCTGCTCATGCTGCTCAGCATTGCGAAAGTTGATCAACACATCAATGATGAATACCACAACGAACTTGTCTAGAAAATCCTTGAACACCCGGTTCATCATATCCATGAAAGTTGATGGTGTGTTGTTCAAACCAAACGACATCACTAGAAACTCGAAGTGTCCATGCGTCGATCTAAACGCGATCCGTGGGATATCTTCCTCACGGATCCTGAGCTGATGATAGCCAGAATGAAGATCGATATTGGAAAATACTGTACTACCACGCAACTGATCAAAAAAGTCATCGATCCTCGGCAGAGGGTACCTGTTCTTAATGGTGACTTTGTTTAACTCCTTGTAGTCGATGCAAAGCCTTATTGACCCATCCTTCTTCTTCACAAATAGAACAGGAGCACCCCAAGGTGACGAACTCTGCCTGATAAAGCCTTTTGCCAACAACTCGTCCAACTGGACTCGCAACTCCTCCAACTCATAAGGGGCCATCCGTTACGGCGCCTTAGCAATAGGACGCATACCCGGTTCCAAGTCAATCACAAACTCAACATCCCGATCGGGAGGAAAACAAGGAAGGTCATCAGGAAAAACATCAGAGAAGCCACGTATAACAGGAATCTCCTCCAAGCGTAGTACACTAACAGGAGTCCCAACCACCGAGACTAAACAAGCAAAACAATCAGAATGAAATAGCTTCTGAACACATAGCGCAGAAATGATAGGAGAATCCTGGCACGGACCAGCATGCACACTTGTAGACTGACCGTTGTCCTTGATGAATTCCAAGCGTTTCCCTTTGCACTGAATAACCGTATCATACTTAAACAACCAGTCCATGCCCAGAATAACATCGAAGTCCTCTAGATTAATCATCTTTTTTATCTGCCTCCGCATCAAAGTCCCCCAACAAAACAGGGCAATACAGAATGCCCACATCTGATAACAAAGATTCACCAGAAGGGAATTGATGTGGAAGGTATCACAACTTGATCTAGAATCAATTGATATCGCTCCACAAAGGCTCTAGCCACAAATGAGTGGGTAATGCCGGAGTCGAACAGAATACGCGCCCAGCGGTTCTTCGCCTTAAATTTCCTTATAAGAGTATATATGCAACTAAGGAACTACCAAAACAAAAACTATAACAATTCTAGTAAATAAAGCTTTCAGGCTAGGAAAAACAACTAACCTTAGATGACCTGAGTCGAATTTTGAGCCTCCTAAGAAGAGATTACGTTCAGCTTTCCTTTGCCCTTATCCACACACTGAGGCAGAGGTAAGGCCTGAAGTGGAACTGCTTGAAGAACAGGCTAGACCTGAGGAAACCTTGTCTTGATATGGCCCTTCTGTCCACACTGATAGCAGACTTTATCCTTGGACCAGCACTGGGCAGCATCATGCCCGGGTCGCTTGCAAACAGAACAAGAAACA
The DNA here is from genome assembly GCA_039513925.1 of Platanthera zijinensis. Lineage (NCBI taxonomy): Eukaryota > Viridiplantae > Streptophyta > Magnoliopsida > Asparagales > Orchidaceae > Platanthera > Platanthera zijinensis. The sequence continues at coordinate 37,195,865 of CM077098.1, forward strand.
TCCTTCCTAGGAGCACCTTTGATAGCATGAACTTGCTCCTTCTTCTGAGGTCCCGCCTTCTTGAAACACCTCTCAATAGGGTGTCCTAACCGGCCACAGAAGCTAAACACTACCTTGATCTTCTTTCCCGAAGAAGCACCGGGTACCTGGGTGTTCTTCTCTTCAGCAGACTTCCTCTTATCCTTCCTCATTTCCTGGCCTCTGTTCTTTGTGGTCTCAATTGCCTCCACTTTCAGAGCAGCCTCCACTACTCCTGTATTAGTCTCTGATCCATATACACTGGTCAACTGCTAAACCTCGCTCCTCAAGCCACCCAGGAACCGCTTGACTCGATCAGCTTCAATACTCACCAACCCAGGATCAAACCGGCTCAACTTGCTAAACTCTATCTCGTACTCATCGACAGTGAGTTTCCTCTGTTTCAGGTGGAGGAAGTCGTTCATTAGTCGGTCACGCTCGACCGAAGGCAAGAACTTCCTTAACAGCATCTCCTTGAATAATCCCCAAGAGCAACCGGCTACCAAGCTCCCCTTTTCTTTAAGCCACCAACTCTTAGCCAAACCCTTAAGCTTATAGGTGGCTATCATCACTCTCTGATCATCTGTAATATCGGAGTACGAGAACATCTCCTCCATGGAGATCAGCCAATCATCTATGACCATGAAATCTGCCTTCCCATCATATGTAGGAGGGCTAAGTCTCTGAAATTGTGAGATAAAGTCCATCTCTGCTGGCACCACCACTAGAGGTCTTAGGGGAGCAAGAGGGGGAGGAACAGCTAACCCCCCTGTAGGGTCTTGCATTCCCTGAGTTTGTCCTGCCACAACTGCCACCAGAGACTAGATCTGGGCCTGCATCTCCACCAAATGCCTGGTCAAGGAAACGTTGCTTCTTCGCAGGCCCTCGATCACTGCATCACTCTGCGCTCCAAATGATTTCACCCTCAAACAGGGGAGTCGACCTCGTTGAAGGACGTCTTGCCATCTTAAAATCATAACAACATTAGTCAGATCCTAGTATAACAGCTAAAACTAATTACAAGTACAGACAATGCATACATAAATATGAAATTAGAGCTGCTAAACTTGCTCTGGGAGTTTATTTTTACAAGAATTGATGTTATGCCTAACCTAGGATGGTTTACCACCACCTTTTTAACTCTTGTGCCTAGATCGGGAATGCATGAACTTATATTATTTTTGACTCAAAACTTATGTGTGTACATATGTCATCCTGCCAGTCTTTAGCATGGCACGTTGTGCTTATGCAATGTTATGCAATGCATGTTTTTGTTATGCATTCTAAAAAGGCCCTAATGCATGTTATGAGCGGCGTACACATGAAAATGTTATGCATCGCATACTACATAACATTCTCATGCAACGAAAAGAAAACAAGCTAGTCGCAATCATGTGGTGATGTTATGCATCCCATACTACATAACCCTCACATGTTTCCCCTATGGTGGATCCATATATGAACACATATTATGTATCCCATACTACATAATATGCCCTATATACTTCATGTTATACTATGAGTGTAGTGTTCGTGCTTTTTCCAAGACATGCTGATGATATATCGTGTCTGAATGACATGATGTTAAACCTCCAACTCTACAAGGAAGGTTCCCCGACCATTTGCCAAGCAAACCTCCCTCTGATACCAACTGTCACAACTCGCATTTTATCCGAATTTAAGAAGTATCAGAGTATAAGAAATCACGCGTCGTGATGCCACGTCGAGCAGGGGATAACTGTCGACACTCAGGCGAACACCATCTAACAAAACTATGAAAATTCATAAGTTTAATGATTAGAAAATCAGTTATAATTTAAAGGCCGTATCCATCGGCTCAGTGGATCATCTAGTCCACAGTTTAAAAAAACTATACTTATACACAGCGAAAAATACTTTATTCACTTTTGACATCCTAAAAGAGTACATAAGTGTCCCTAGAGGACAACTTATACTATGCAAGACCCTACATTTAATTTATACTATAAGAAAACGATCTTTTTACGTTGTTTGGAAAGTAGTATATGAGTTTTATAAACATGATGATCATGAGATATACTTATAATAGTGTTTTTAGGTTTTAAAGTAACTAGCAACCTAGCATAAATCATCCCAAGAGCAAGTAGACAAACTCAAGAAAAGGTAGCAGCAAAAAGATAACATATCTAGCATCAAGGTAAAACTACCAGTGGGCGCCAACAAACTGACACGAACCCACTGGCAAGTATATATGTCTGTAAGAAAGAAACATAAAACTACCTCACAAGACCAATGAAATGATCTCTATAGTACAAGAGACCACCAGCAACAGCACAGCAAAACTAGCCGCTTAATCGGCTACTATCCAGAACCTGAGGCATTCAAAGAAGAAAAGAATACCTCAGCAAGCAAAAACAAATAAGCTGTACGAAAGTGTTAATTTAAATGATAAGCAAAAAGAGTAAACATGACAGTAACAATCAAACACCGTCCAGGGTCAGACAAAAAAAATTGCACTAAGTGCGAGGAAACAAGCAACAACCCTGCTAAAATTTTGCAGAGGCTACATGGCTACTATGTGCCCAAAAACGTTGCAATCTACTAAGGAAGAAGCATCTAACATCCTAAATTATGAGAGATGTCAATAGCAAAAACAATGCGGATCTGGGTTGGAGGCAAACTCAGTCCCCCAACAACCATTTCCAAGAAACAAAGCTCAAGGGTCTACATGTGAAAGCACTAGGGACCTCGAACCCCCTTGCCCAGCCCGTACCTAGAACTAGATAAAAAGGGTGGCCATGGCTAAATAACACAACACCATCCCCCATTAAGAGCTTCAAACCACCACTACTAACCACAACCCATGATTCGGCCTTTGGAAAAATTTAGCCGACAAGGAACCTCAAAATCAAGGAATTCACTCGGGAGAGAAAATAAAGATAAGGGGAAAGCGTTGAGATGGCTCAACACGGAGTTGAGTGAACAACTCTCACTCAACGCCAGAAAGGATCTTGCATTGAGTGAGCATCACTCTCTCAACGCCAGACATGAAAGTGAGGGATAGATAGGTTTTACTCTAGAGGGAGTGTAAATAGAGTATTAAAAAAAATTGTTTAGATTTATTGTGGAATTAAAATACTAATAAAAGTTATTGGAGAAAATAAATAAGATAGACTACCACAGCAACACAGCACACAAAGAAATCATAGAGCAACACAGACGACACAAGAAAATTTATAGTGGTTCCCCAAATTTGGGTACATCCACTCTTCTACCACCCAGGTAGGAATCCACTTAGGTTTTTGATCAGGTGCTCTATCACCAAAAGATCTGTTGCAGGTAGATCAATAGACCCTTTGAGCTTTTGATCTGGAGCTAAAAATCCAATAGGTTTTTGATCAGGTGCCCTATCACCAAGGAGTTCACTTTTGAAGGGAGAGATAACCCTGTACAGATGGAGGTAGAAGAAAAGGTTTATGAGAATCTTCTCTTTCTCAGACAAGTGAGAAGATTATGTGGATTGAGAAGAATGTGCAAGCTCCCCCCTGAGATATTGTATGGATCCAGGAAGATGAAGCTTGGCCCTTGGTGTAGGTCTTCAAGGAGAAAAAGTTGTAAAGCCTTTTTTAATCTGATAACAGTTGTTGATTTTGTGACTCTCTGTGAATCTTTTAAGACTGAAGAGAGAAGAAGACTGGAGAGAAATATTATTTAGAAAAAGTTCTTCTTCTTCTTCTGTTTAGCAAGCATGCAATATCCATTGAGAGCAGAGGAAGATTCTTTTCTTTTTGATTACTGACTGATTCCTGTCTATCTTCTTCTTTTTGTTATATGAGATATATGATCTGTCAGTCTGAATAGAAACGTCTAGAATTTGAATTCCTAAGGCAAGGCATAATTTACTACAAGAATTGAGGAGCTTAATCGGATAGAATGCCTGGCAGTCATAAATGCAATCCATAACTGTCTCTATACAATATTCTGTGAATACCATAATAAATGCTTCAAGAAATACGGCTATCAGCCTTGGGAGTATCAGCATTTATTATCAGAATGTATCTTGCCTTAAAATAAATTTATCTTAACCAAAATAAAACTTCTGACTAATCTGAGAACATTAATAGAACAAGGCAGCATAAAATCGTAGGGCTCGGTTCAGAGATCGTCGACCAGAGAACGGCTATCGTCGAGCTTCGATTACTGCAGAGAAACAAGAGATCGTCGACCTGAGCTCGTAGATCATTGAGCTCATTTCAGAGTAGGAGACTCTTAGATCTTCGATGGGAGATCGACGATCGTCGAGATGAGTTCGACTATAGTCGAACTGATGTAGATAGTTCACAACATTCTCTGAATCTGAGTCTGAGTCCACTACAATGCTGGTCTGCCCAAACCTGATCTAAAGGGGATCTAACTAAGACTTAAAATAGAGACCCTGGCTATACAAGAGGGTCTAAACATCCTAAGAGTGAACCTAGCACAAATCAAAACAAAGGTTCCAACAATCTCCCCCTATTTGTGTGAGGTCACTCAAAAACAAAACTGAAAAGAAATAAAATACAAAGACCATAAATATCTGAAGGGATGAAATAACATCAGCAAATATGTTATAGCAGTGCATTGTACATAATCAGTTAATCATTAAACAAATAACATAAATAATGGTTTATCATATGAAGAACCAGATGAAGGTTTTGAGAATATTATCTTCCTGTTAGGGTCTGGTACATTATTCTTAGATGTCATCAAGTCTTGCCCACCAAGAGATGTCTGAGTGTTGGTCCTGGGCACAATTGCTTCAGGATGCAATGCAATATATTTAGCTGGGTTGAAGACTTTCTTGCTCACTTGAAGCTTATCCAGCTCTTTTTCTCTGAAAGAGGACATAGTTTAGAATGAAGATGGATCTTTTCCTTCTTCTCTAGCTTTTCTGATCTGAGAAAGACCAATCAGTTCCTGAAGCCTGGCCATCCTAAAGTTTGGATCAAGTTCCTGTTCAATAGGTGACTGATCTTCTTGAGGAGACAATACAGTGACTGCTTTGAACTGAGTGGATTGAGCTTGAAAGCTTGTTGAGCTGAGCTGATCATCACTTTGGTAGTAGAGAGATCTAGGAGGGGCAGCCTCACTATATTTTCTTTTAGGTTTGAAGGATACATCAGATTTTCTGACTTGATAAGCACCTGTCCTTTGAATCTTTGAAGAAACTTGTTGATGAGAAGAAGAAGAGGGATTCTGATAAATGATTTCTTTCACTTGTTTTGAGGAGCTCTGACTTCTGTGTTGCTGACTACTTCCTTGAAAATGAGTCCTGAAGGATCTGTCCTGCCTTTGATATGATCTTGAGTAAGAGGAATGCTGGGAAGATGCACCAGAAGCGTGAGAGATAGTATTTGAAGCACTAGCAGCAGGAGGAGGAGGAGGAGGGCCTCTTCTGAATTTCTGAGGAGTTGGAGAATATCTCCTGCTCTTCTTTCTAGCTTTCTGCTCATTCCTGGATAACCACATCCAGCTCTCCATGCCAGGATATGGAGTAATTCCTTTCAAAATATAGTAAGGGGTGTCATCTATATTTCTGGGTTTAGGAGCAGCCTGGGGAGCAGCTTTTCTTTTCTTTGAAGCTTCCTTTTTCTTAGAATTACTATCATCTAAATCATCGTCATCATACTCAGATAAAACCTGAGGAATGTCATATAAATCATCTATTTCCTTCATTTGCTTATCATCTGACTTCTTAGCAGCCTTTTCTTTGGCTTCTTCCTGAATATCAATAACAATGAAATCATCGAGAGATGGATAAGGACTAATAGGCTCACAAAGATTTATTAAGCTTGTTCCAAAGGTTAAGGCTAGATTTTCTGAGACCACTAGATCAAGTAATTCATCAGCAACTAATAGAGCATCAATCTCATTCTTCATATGCAAAAACTCTACATCCATAGGGGATGACATATCTGTACATTCTGTAACTGATTGAATATCTGAACAAGCTGGAACTGATTGATTATGCAGAAGATATTTCAGAACTGAAGGACATATGGGTCTAGTATAACAGACCATGGCCATGGAAGAAATTGTCTCAACTGAATTCCAAACAGCTCTGAACAAAGAGAAAGAATGTAAAAGAGATTGTAAATTGATGGAGGGATTAATAAAGCAATAACCACTGGATATCTCAGGAATTGACACATTGATGTCTTCATCTGACATAAGCAAGTCTGAATATAGAACTATGTCTGTACAGAATTTTTGAAACAATTCTTCTTCCTGCACTACTTCTTCCTAGATTGCTGGAGGAGGCTGAACCTGAAGGTCTGCTGAATCTTATCCTGTAGCATCTTCATAGGACATCTCCCCCTGTCTGGTTTCAGTGACAACTGGAGCCAGACCCCTAGATGAAGAAGGAGCAGAGGAAGTAGAGAGAGAAGCAGATAGGGAGGCAGAAAGAGATGAGATAGATTGAGAAGGGGTGAAAGTTCTTCTATTATCAAGGATTTGAGGGTAGGAGTGAGGAGGTCCGGAAGATGAGAGAGAAAGGTTGGATCAACTTGAGGAAACTTAGTTGAAGTCTGATTTGAAACAAAATATGAGAGGGAGGAGGAGAGAAGTTTGTCACGATGTCATCCTGAAGAGGGGAGTTTCTAGAGGAATGTATGGGGGAATTGTGAGGAGAGACTTTAGTGTTGATAGGTGAGTCAGCTTGACAAGATGGGGATGAGAGTGGTGAGAGCAGGTTAAAATTTGGAATGGACAGGGAGTGAAGGGAGTGTGGTTTAGTAGGAGGAATAGGAAGGGGTGACTGAGGAGGGGAAGAGATAATAACTGGAGATGAAGGAATAGTTTGAATAACTAAGGTAGGTTGAGAGGAGACATTTGGGATGATTGGGGAAGCTGGAGGAGGAGGAAGAAGAGAGGGAACTTCTTCACTAAGTTGAGGAGTGACTATGATAGTCCTTGTGTCCTCAGATGTATAAGAGGAGGTTCCATCCCTGGAGAGTTTCTGAATTGACCTCTCCCACTTCCCGAACAAAGAGCAATCCAGCCTCTTGCTGGCATTAATAGCTATGGTTGAAGACACCAATAGCTCTGGGGCTTTCTTTTGAAAAAGGATTCCTATAATCCTCCCTAAGCAGACTTCCTTTTTATTGTTCTTCCTCTTGATCAAATCGAAGAACAAACTGTCCCAATCAATGGCCTTCCTTTTAACTAGAGCAGACATGACAGCGAACTGTTTCCTGTTGATGTTATCATGGGCCGAATGTTTGGCCAGCAATACCTTTCCCACTACATCCGCAAGAAACTTAAAACCTACGGATAAGTTTTTCTTTAATAACTTAGATGGAATGCCCTTGGCATGACCCATCTCCAAGAGCATCCTACTATACTCTGAACTGTCCTGATCCATATCATCTGTTCCATTCTTTAATTCAAAAATCTCTATAAGAATTGCAGGGTTTAGAGTCACCTGCTGTCCTGAGATGAAACCAATCATCGAAGAGTCATTGACAGAGGAGGTGTAAACACATTCCTTTATCTCAGCAACAGATAGCTTTATCCTTGTAGTCATAAGTTTCTTCAAACCCTGATCATCGCAAAGCTATAGCATTTCCTGAAACACAAGATCACAATGACTGAGAGAGTCGAAGTCGACATCAAATCCTGTGTCAAACTTCATCGCTGTGAGAACTACTGCAAAGATCGCCATGGAAAACCTGTAAACTCGAGAGAGCAAAGATAAAGAGTAGAGGGGAAATATGAAAGAGCGGGACAGAGATCGAGAAGAAACCTATATAAAGGTTTTTGGAATATGAAAAGACGATCTCTGGCCGACGATAAAAGCAAAAACGTCGATCTTAGGTCAAAGATATAATTTAAATACTAATGAAGTCTTTGGTCTCTGATCTCAGTCGAAAAAATCTATAGTCGAGCTTAGGTCGACGATTGATTTTACTGAAGAAAAGTCGTCGATCTCCGTTCGACGATTTTTGTCTTCACACAGAGCTGTCGTCAATCTCAGGTCGACGATTGAGCTCAAGATGAGTTCGACGATCGTCGATCTCTGTTCGACGATCGTTGACCAGGTCTTCATAAAGACAAAAGTCAAGTTTAATCCATGCCATTTATCATTCAAAGCTGATTCAAAAAGAATAGGTGTTTTTGCACATCCAGAGGCTTGGTAAAATATCTCCTCTTTGAAAATCAGTGGAGATAAACTTAAGGTTAATCTTGTTTTTGTCAACACAAACTCTAAGAAAATGATGCCTTATTTCTATATGCTTGGTCCTAGATTGCAGGACTGGATTTTGTGCAATAGATATGGCACTGGTACTATCACAAAAGATGGTAGAATCTTTGAGAAAGTACCCATAATCCAGTAGCTGATTTTTAATCCACAAGATTTGTGAACAGCAACTACCAGCAGCTATATATTCAGCCTCTGCAGTTGATGTAGACACAGAAGATTGTTTCTTGCAAAACCAGGATACTAATCAATCACCCAGGAACTGACAAGTTCCTGAAGTGCTTTTTCTATCAACTCTGTATCCAGCATAGTCAGCATCAGAATATCCAGTTAATTAAAATTCTGACTCTGTAGGATACCAAAGTCCTAGATTAGGACAACCCTTTAAGTATCTTAATATTCTTTTGAGGAGAATTAAATGAGATTCTTTAGGATTGACTTGAAATCTAGCATAAAGACATATTGCAAACATTATATCAGGTCTACTAGCAGTAAGATATAATAGAGACCCAACAATGGCCCGAAAATTTTTCTGATTAACAGGTTTACCCTTTTCATCAGAATCAATTACTATATAAGAAGCCATGGGTGTCTTCAAAGCTGAGGCATCAGCCATCCCAAACCTTTTTACTAATTCCTTAGTATATTTGGACTGGGAATTGAAGATGCCATCAGGAGCTTGCTTTACTTGAAGACCAAGAAAGTAAGAAAGTTCACCCATGCTACTCATTTCAAACTTGGAGTGCATAAGATTAGAAAACTTTTGCAAAGTTTAGAATCAGTAGATCCAAATATAATATCATAAACATATACTTGAACTAACAGAATCCTATCATTGTAAGACCCCCCCCCCCTTTTTTCTAAACACCGGGGTCTTAGCCCAGAACTGCCGCTTTGCGGTGGCACCGACTCACGGGAAGGCCGCCACTACAAAACGCCAATTCTGTCAGCCCTTTTCGATCGCAGAACAGTAGCACAAGTACATATAAAAACTAGTCCACCATAATCACATGTATATAAATAAATCTCCACGAAGGGAGAGTCCACAATAATAATAATGATAATCAGAGTACAAAAGGAGGGCTTGTGCCCAGTACATGTAATCCTCACTACAAGTCACTCACGGAAGCAACACTAAAACTAAGCATCACTGTAACTATCACTGAACCGAGAGCACCCAAGCTAGACTGGCCCATCTCCACCGACTCCGTACTCTACTGGTGCTGCATCTCTGGGTGCTTCTTCCTTTTTGGCCTGCAGTCGCCGCCTCGCAATCCACATCTGCGTCGACGTCTTCGGCCTCCTGGCTGCTGAGCTGGTGGGATCCTACCCATCAAGGGGAATTTGACCCGTGTATGTCCCGGCTGGTGACAATGGTAACACGGTCGCGGGGTCAACTCTGACAGAAACTGCAACACCCGTGACCCTTCCATATGGTACACCTAAAATGTTGTGGTTCGAAAACCGTTAGTCATAAAGACTAAGACCTATCATCCCCTACCCCTTCCCCCATGGCTCCTAGGTACCGAGCGGAGAGGAAGAAAGGGAAGGATATGAAGGTGGATAATAAGTCAAAAGCAGGTGACAGCGGACCTATGCTAGCAATTCCATAGTAAATATGATAGAAGCAGAAAGTAGGAAATGTAACCTTAACTTATGCGCGGAAGCGCATAAGCCAAGGGATCTTTTGCAGGGCTCCCATCACATAAAGTGTCCCATACCACTTATACTTTGGGGTGTCGGTTATCAAACAGCTAAGAGTAGCAAGTAAGTAAAAGCACAAGAAATATAACCATTGATTTATAGGGATTACCCCTATAGACCAAGGGGTCGTTTTGCAGGGCCTATCGTATAAAACATCCCATACCATCTTATACGTTAGGTGGCAATGTTTATGCTATGACACACAAATATGCTATGGAATGCACAAGCAAGTGCAACACACCCACCGACTCTATGCGCACAGACCTTTAGTTCCCCCTGTTCGGGCGGCTAGCTTCACCCCCAGGAACCTCCGTTATGGCAAACGGAGACAGTGAGTCGGGCCCCCCACTCCTAGGCGGGTAACCACACTACCAGGCCTAGCCCTTCCGTACGCCCCTAGAAGAACACAACCTAGAGTATCCGTGTACTAGTGCTGGCAATACCCACCAGGCTTTCTTTGGCTAAGTGTCCCACACCGCCGAGTCAACGTACCGCTGTCGGTGTGATCGATCGCCCAGTACCGATGACCCACCACTTTTATGCACATGCAATCATGACAATTATATTTGTACAAGTTCTCATGTTACCGAGCCTCCAGCTCTCTAGGCTACCAAGCATATACCAAGTCCCCGAGCATCCCGCTCCCTGGACTTCCAAATTACAAACCAAACCATCGTCATTACTAGTAGGCCCTTAGACCACAGACCTACTCTACCCATTCCATGCCAATTATTCTTCCTAAGTATACAAGTGTAGGTGTGAGGTAGAACTATTATTAGGGTTACTCTTGATCATCTTATTCCTAAGATTTAAGGTTAACCTTGGACTTCCCGAGGTTTACCCGGTGAAGGGCTCGCAGCGGTACTAGGAGCTATGATGGGGTGAATCCCAAAGCTCCCTTTCCAAGGCACTTACTATAATTGATTGGTTCCCTTAACCCATTCCCTTCTCACATTACAGTGGGCTAATCCTAGGGTGACTTTGACTCTTACTCTTCTCGGGGCAGACGATCTTCCGTCGAACCCGAACACTACTTATCGCAAGTCAAACTCACCCTATCCAAACCAGCAAACTACCAAAATTCCATCTCCCTAGTTCATTACCCACTCTAGTTCAGCTTCTGCAGTTTTTACTAAACGCAGACCATCCTAACCTTTATGAGGTATGCAAGGGGTGGTACTCCAAACTGTCTTCCGAATCTCATGTAATATTTACTGGAGGTCTACCATGACATAATATAACTAAGACCCAGATTTCCAAATTTTTCCTATTTATCGGGCATTTAATTTATTTATTCTAAGATTCCAAATGCCCTAGTATGAACATGAAGTGCACTAATGAGCCAACAATAAATCCTCATAAAATCAGTAAAAATCCTATGAGACATTTAAACAGCAATTCCAGGTTTTGAGAAATTCCAGAGGTGTTTAGGCCTATATTTCCTAATTTACCGTTTTAGGCCATTTCTACTATATTATGAAGGAAGTACTGTAAATATGTGTTCAAAAATCTCAAGAAAATTATAGAAGCTTTATAGTGATTTAAAACTATCAGAAACCAAGTACCATAATTTTTCTCTAAAATTTGAACTCTGAATTTATTTTAATGCAATTTACTAATTTTCCTAACTTAATGAAGGAGGTACTGTTTTTATCCATCTAAAATTCCAGAGAAAATTATAGGATGACTATTATAATTTGAAACTCTCACTGACCAAATTTCATAATTTTCCAAATAATAAATGGGCATCATTTGTATTTTTGACTACTATCACAATTAGTATATTAAAGAATAAAGTACCCAAAATAATCAGATAAAACTTCCAAGAAAATTACAGAAGGAATATCATGCTATAATATGCACTAATCCAAGATTTCATAACATTCCAGTGCATAGAAATTCCAAAATCATCAAGATAAATATCTAGGGCACAATTAGAGTTGTAAATGGAGTACTGTATAAATTAGCCCAAAAATCTCAACAAAATTATATTATGTCTAATTGGACCATAAAATCACTCTACCCAAATTTTACTTGATTTGTAGTTCAGTTGATAGCTTAATAATTCAAATTAAGGTTGGTGACCTAAAGTAGGGTTAGGGTTTTAGGTGGCCCAATTGTCTCCAAATCCCCTAAGATTTTGTCCAGAGAACTATACTGGCCCTATGGTCCTCTATACCAAGTTTCAAGTCAGTCCAAGGTCATTTGACCCCATGACCTTCACAACCCTACAAATCCCCATTAAGGGACCTACCCTAGGGTTCTAGGGCTACCCTACACCAAACCACTCCAAACTCCCTTTGAGGGTGTGTCATGCCCTAAAAAGTCAGTGACCAAAATATCAGCCCCTGTTGAGGTGATATGGCCTCCCAGACACCAAGGGGGTGTTTGATCCTAAATTATCCTATAAGGATCAACCTAGGGTTGGACACAAACCTAATCAAAACACCTCCAAATGAGATGAAATTTTTACCAGAACCTTATGATATACCCAGGGACCACTCACCAAAATTTTGGAGGGTTTAGAAGTCATTTAGCCATCTAATTAAATTATGCTAGGATTATTGAATTTTTCTAAAAACTATAGAAAAATATTTCCCTAAAATCCTAATTTTTGGGTAGCACTAGATATATGAAAGATTAGGCCACACTCCAAATTTCAAGTAATTTTGATGACTGGATCGGAGTGGGGAATTTTTCTAAGGTCAGGACAGCCCTATGGATAGACCTCACCAAAAAGTGTGTTGTGGTCTAACCAGGACTCCAAATCAAGTGAAAGCAATTTTAAATTAAGCTAGACTTCAAGGGCTACATTTTCTCTGTTGACCACTTTTTATGTTTCAGCCCCTACGGCTATAATTTTCAGTTTTAACCTAGTGTATAGTAAAGGGATTTAATTCCTAATTATACAATATATAATATAATAAAATGTTACTGTTCATCTTCTTCTTTAGCCCGAACCAGCACTTAAAATGCTTAAAACCTGTATCTTTTCTAAAGCTATTTCCCGGCCACCCAACCATCTCCCTGGTCGGCCACCACCACCACCTCTGTTGAGGCGAGGGCTACCGTCGGGCGGCGGCACGGCCGCCGGAGAGGCGGTTTCCGGCGAACCCGACCACCATTTATTTTTGAAAAACATGGAAAAACTCACTCAATCTTGCTCCTTTGAGCTCGACATCTCTCCTAAGTAATTTCTAAGATCTATCCATAGAAGAAAGAGTAGAGGAGTACCTTGTTCGCGGTTTGAAGGCGAGATGGACGTCGGACTGTCATGGCGCAGTGGTGGCGTCGCCGGAAATTCTTCAACAGCAAGGGGAGGAATCTGAATCCGTTTGATCGAACGTGTAACCTTCTCCTCTTGCTCCAAGGGGGCTTTTATAGATTTCCCAATGGGGAGGGGAAAGGATGAAACATTCATGGCCATGAATGTTTCTTCTTAATAACGTTTCGGTTATGATGCAGGGAAGAGGAAAAGGTGGAAGATGAATTGGCTGATCCAGGTGGCGATTTCCTATTGGACCTCACTCTCTCATTCTATTAAATAATTAGGGACGGAAACGGCCCATAAATATTCCTGCTGTACAATCCCATAATCAGAATTGATTATGACGTTGGTTACCGAAATTTCCAGTCCGACTGACGTTTCGGCCTTGGTCACGGGCGTGACACATAGGTCACGGGCGTGACAGGCCCGAGTGGCCAAATTTTGGGTTCGACGACCGTCGAACTGAGGTCGACGATTGTCGAAGGGTGGTCACGCCCTAGGTCACGGGCGTGACAGGCCCGGGTGACCAAATTCTGGGTTCGACGACCGTCGAACTGAGGTCGACGATCGTCGAAGGGTGGTCACGCCCTAGGTCACGGGCGTGACACATGGGTCACGGGCGTGACAGGGTCATGAGGCAAATTCCGCGCTCAGCGATCTTCGCGCTGAGATCGACAATTGCCGAAGGGGGTCACGCCCTTGGTCACGGGCGTGACACCTGGGTCACGGGCGTGACAGGGCCAGGTCAAAAAATCTGCGCCCTACGATCGTCTACCTGAGATCGACGATCGTCGAAGGAGTCACACCCTAGGTCACGGGCGTGACGGGTCGGTCACGGGCGTGACCAACCCGTGACCCGAAATCTCGGTCGATTTATTTCAATTTTTTTGGGCTTCCTAGGGTTCTGTCACAACCAACCGACTCCTAGGGGTCTAGCCGGAAATGGGATGTTATAAATCCCAATAAACAAAACAAAGATTTCGTCCCCGAAATCAAGGTTAAGCCTATGGGACTCTAATCGGGAAAAAGAAGCTTGTAACATCCCATGAGAATTGAAAGATTACATCTCTACGTTAGGTTTATTGTGTGCAGTTTTGATTCCAAAACCAATTCGTCCAATTGATATGGTATATATCCCAATAAACAAAGGATTAGCCCCTATTCTTGAAATTTCAGTCTTATTGTTTTAAAATAGGAACGCAAATTGATTGTCCAGAGGGGTTGTGACGTATACCTGACTGAAAAGTCCCGGGTATTTTTGCCGCATCAAGTCCTGTGGCTCCCATGTACGCTCCTCCTGCCCATGATTGTTCCACAGAACCTTGACTAATGGAACCTTCTTCCGTTGCAAGACCCGAACTGCCGTGTCATCGATCCCGATCGGCTCCAAATTAACTGACCGGTCAGAAGCTACCGATCCATCGGTGGTAAAAATCTGCTGCTTCGGGCACAGTAGAGCCCTCCTAAGCGAAGAAACGTGGAATACGTCGTGCAGAGATGCCAGCTCTGGTGGCAACTCCAGCCTATAAGCTAGGGCCCCGATCCGCTCCTAGATCCTGTAAGGGCCCATATACCTAGGGCTGAGCTTCCTCCTCCGACCACGCACCTGTGAAACTCCATGCATGGGCCGGATCTTCAAAAACACTCGGTCCCCCACCTGAACTCCACCTGACGATGTCGGGTGTCATAATACTTAGTCTGTCTGCTCTGCTCTTCTAACATCCTGTCTCTGATTAGTCCCACCTGAGCCTCGGCATCTTCGACAAAATCCGATCCCAATGCCTTCGGATCCTCGTCCTGAATCCAAGAAAGCGGGGTCCTTCATCTCCTTCCATACAAGGCTTCGTAAGACGCCATCCTGATGCTGGGCTGGTAGCTGTTGTTATAGGAGAACTTGATCAAGGGTAGGAGCTTATCCCATGGTTCCCCATGGTACAAAATGCATAGCCTCGGAAGATCTTCCAGCGTCCGTTTGGTGCGTTCTATCTGCCCATCCGTCTGGGGATGGAATGCGGTGCTGAAGGTCAATCACGTGCCTAAGTGAGCCTGCACGGATCTCCACTCCCTGGAAGTGAACCGGCCATCCTGATCTGACACGATCGTCTTGGGCACCCCGTGGTATCGAACAAACTGCTCAGCAAATCTCCGCACTAGCACCCCCACAGAGTCATCCTTCTTGATCGGAATGAATCTGGCCACCTTCGTCAACCGATCGACGATGACCCAAGTCGAGTCATTTCCCGTCCGTGATCGGGGAAGTCCATGAATAAAATCCATCGTGATGTCCTCAAATTTCCACTCTGGGGGTACATGTTCTGAGATACATCATCCTTCTGATGATACCACATAGCGATTAAATCTTTACCTTCTCAGATATCCCGAATCTTGTTACCCGTCACCTAATTTCACGTGATAATAGTTAATTCTCGTAATTATTCCGTCGTATTACCATGTCATTGTCTTGGTAACGCTACGGGTCATCATTCCAAACATTTTAGTTTTTTTTACAAAATCTTATGTTCGCCCGAATAATGTCGAATTATATCGACTTCAATCTCACTATGTTTGTTACGCCACTTTCCCTAAACTAGGTCCAAGGAAACCCAAGCCAATACTAATTTGCCCAATAAACAAAAGTTTAGCCCCCAATAAACAAAAGATAAGCCCCTACCTATCTTGGGCTAAGTATCTTTGATATTACCCTGTTACATCTGTCCTAGCTGGGTGCACAATCCCTAGGGCATCAATCTTCGACTTGGGGTTCCACCCTGAAGCTAGTTAATATACTCCATACTTTAAACTCTCTGAGTCACATTTACGACAACCTTATCCGGGTAAAAATGTTCCCAATCCCAAATGGGTATCTTCCGAACTTGAATTTCTATCTGACCCTCAGTGTTTGTCTCGGTGGTTGCCTCTAGGTAATTTTATTACCGGTATTGAGGGTTAAGACTACTTGTCTTTTACCATTCTGCTAATGTACTATTGGTCTCAATTCTCCTTAAAGTAGTCTACCTCTTCGAATAATCGTTGATTGGGATAGTAGGGACACCTGAGTTTACGTCTTAGGTAGTCATTCTCGTGCTAAACTCCTCCTTTATTCTCTTTGGGTATCTCCTTACCTTAACCAAATTCATACCAAAGGTCTATTTTGAACTAGGGCATACTATAAATTGTCATGGTTAGTCACGAGCCCTAGTTGGTTGAGTCTAACTCGTTGGTTAGAGGATGATAAGACGAGATCTTCGCAGCCGGAGGTGTTCCCTGCTGGGGACAAGGTAGGCCACAGGCTACAAAGAAGGATTCCAATTAATGATGAAGTGGACTTTCACATGTGATTTCCCTTATGGGCACACCACTGCTTCCGCTGCTTAGTTTGTCCCCAAACAAAACTCGAGCAGGGGTGACTCAGGGTTAGTGGACAGCTACTTTTCCGATCGAGGTCTGCCTCTGATACCACTTGTAAGACCCCCCTTTTTTTTCTAAACACCGGGGTCTTAGCCCATAACTGCCGCTTTGCGGTGGTACCAACTCATGGGAAGGCCGCCACTACAAAACGCCAATTCTGCCGGCCCTTTTCGATCGCAGAACAGTAGCATAAGTTCATATAAAAACTAGTCCACCATAATCACATGTATATAAATAAATCTCCATGAAGGGAGAGTCCACAATAATAATAATGATAATCAGAGTATAAAAGGAGGGCTTGTGCCCAGTACATGTAATCCTCACTACAAGTCACTCGCGGAAGCAACACTAAAACTAAGCGTCACCGTAACTGTCACTGAACCGAGAGCACCCAAGCTAGACTGGCCCATCTCCACCGACTCCGTACTCTGCTGGTGCTGCATCTCTGGGTGCTTCTTCCTTTTTGGCCTGCAGTCGCCGCCTCGCAATCCACGTCTGCGTCGACGTCTTCGGCCTCCTAGCTACTGAGTTGGTGGGATCCTACCCATCAAGGGGCATTTGACCCGTGTATGTCCCGGCTGGTGACAATGGTAACACGGTCGCGGGGTCAACTCTGACAGAAACTGCAACACCCGTGACCCTTCCATATGGTACACCTAAAATGTTGTGGTTCGAAAACCGTTAGTCATAAAGACTAAGCCCTATCATCCCCTACCCCTTCCCCCATGGCTCCTAGGTACCGAGCAGAGAGGAAGAAAGGGAAGGATATGAAGGTGGAGAATAAGTCAAAAGCAGGTGACAGCGGACCTATGCTAGCAATTCCATAGTAAATATGATAGAAGCAGAAAGTAGGAAATGTAACCTTAACTTATGCGCGGAAGCGCATAAGCCAAGGGATCTTTTGCAGGGCTCCCATCGTATAAAGTGTCCCATACCACTTATACATTGGCGTGTCGGTTATCAAACAGCTAAGAGTAGCAAGTAAGTAAAAGCACAAGAAATATAACCATTGATTTATAGGGATTACCCCTATAGACCAAGGGGTCGTTTTGCAGGGCCTATCGTATAAAACGTCCCATACCATCTTATACGTTAGGTGGCAATGTTTATGATATGACACACAAATATGCTATGGAATGCACAAGCAAGTGCAACACACCCACCGACTCTATGCGCACAGACCTTTAGTTCCCCCTGTTTGGGCGGCTAGCTTCACCCTCAGGAACCTCCATTATGGCAAACGGAGACAGTGAGTCGGGCCCCCCACTCCTAGGCGGGTAACCACACTACCAGGCCTAGCCCTTCTGTACGCCCTTAGAAGAACACAACCTAGAGTATCCGCATACTAGTGCTGGCTATACCCACCAGGCTTTCTTTGGCTAAGTGTCCCACACCGCCGAGTCAACGTACCGCTGTCGGTGTGATCGATTGCCCAGTACCGATGACCCACCACTTTTATGCACATGCAATCATGACAATTATATTTGTACAAGTTCTTATGTTACTGATCCTCCAGCTCTCTAGGCTACCAAGCATATACCAAGTCCCTGAGCATCCCGCTCCCTGGACTTCCAAATTACAAACCAAACCATCGTCATTACTAGTAGGCCCTTAGACCACGGACCTACTCTACCCATTCCATGCCAATTATTCTTTCTAAGTATACAAGTGTAGGTTTGAGGTAGAACTATTATTAGGGTTACTCTTGATCATCTTATTCCTAAGATTTAAGGTTAACCTTGGACTTCCCGAGATTTACCCGGTGAAGGGCTCGCAGCGGTACTAGGAGCTATGATGGGGTGAATCCCAAAGCTCCCATTCCAAGGCACTTATTATAATTGATTGGTTCCCTTAACCCATTCCCTTCTCACATTACAGTGGGCTAATCCTAGGGTGACTTTGACTCTTACTCTTCTCGGGGAGGACGATCTTCCGTCGAACCCGAACACTACTTATCGCAAGTCAATCTCACACCCTACCCATCCTGACTTCCAATAATGAACTTGATTCAACTCATCCTATCCAAACTAGCAAACTACCAAAATTCCATCTCCCTAGTTCATTACCAACTCTAGTTCAGCTTCTGCAATTTTTACTAAACGCAGACCATCCTAACCTTTATGAGGTATGCAAGGGGTGGTACTCCAAAATGTCTTCCGAATCTCATGTAACATTTACTGGAGGTCTACCATGACATAGTATAGCTAAGACCCAGATTTCCAAATTTTTCCTATTTATCGGGCATTTAATTTATTTATTCTAAGATTCCAAATGCCCTAGTATGAACATGAAGTGCACTAATGAGCCAACAATAAATCCTCATAAAATCAGTAAAAATCCTATGAGACATTTAAACAGCAATTCCAAGTTTTGAGAAATTCCAAAGGTGTTTAGGCCTAATTTCCTAATTTACCGTTTCAGGCCATTTCTACTATATTATGAAGGAAGTACTGTAAATATGTGTCCAAAAATCCCAAGAAAATTATAGAAGCTTTATGGTGATCTAAAACCATCAGAAACCAAGTACCATAATTTTTCGCTAAAATTTGAACTCTGAATTTATTTTAATGCAAGATACTAATTTTCCTAACTTAATGAAGGAGGTACTGTTTTTATCCATCTAAAATTCCAGAGAAAATTACATAATTTGAAACTCCCACTGACCAAATTCCATAATTTTCCAAATAATAAATGGGCATCATTTGTATTTTTGACTACTATCACAATTAGTACATTAAAGAATAAAGTACCCAAAATAATCAGATAAAACTTCCAAGAAAATTACAGAAGGAATATCATGCTATAATATGCACTAATCTAAGATTTCATAACATTCCAGTGCATAGAAATTCCAAAATCTTCAAGATAAATATCTAGGGCACAATTAGAGTTGTAAATGGAGTACTGTATAAATTAGCCCAAAAATCTCAACAAAATTATATTATGTCTACTTGGACCATAAAATCACTCTACCCAAATTTTACTTGATTTGTAGTTCAGTTGATAGCTTAATAATTCAAATTAAGGTTGGTGACCTAAAATAGGGTTAGGGTTTTAGGTGGCCCAATTGTCTCCAAATCCCCTAAGATTTTGTCCAGAGAACTATACTGGCCCTATGGTCCTCTATACCAAGTTTCAAGTCAGTCTAAGGTCATTTGACCCCATGACCTTCACAACCCTACAAATCCCCATTAAGGGACCTACCCTAGGGTTCTAGGGCTACCCTACACCAAACCTCTCCAAACTCCCTTTGAGGGTGTGTCATGCCCTAAAAAGTCAGTGACCAAAATATCAGCCCCTGTTGAGGTGATATGGCCTCCCAGACACCAAGGGGGTGTTTGATCCTAAATTATCCTATAAGGATCAACCTAGGGTTGGACACAAACCTAATCAAAACACCTCCAAATGAGATGAAATTTTTACCATAACCTTATGATATACCTAGTGAACTCTCACCAAAATTTGGGAGGGTTTGGAAGTCATTTAGCCATCTAATTAAATTATGCTAGGATTATTGAATTTTTCTAAAAACTATAGAAAAATATTTTCCAAAAATCCTAATTTTTTGGTAGCACCTAGATATATGTAATATTAGGCCACACTCCAAATTTTAAGTCATTTTTGACGACTGGATTGGAGTGGAGAATTTTTCTAAGGTCATGACAGCCCTATGGATAGACCTCACCAAAAAGTGTGTTGTGGTCTAACCAGGACTCCAAATCGAGTGAAATTAATTTTAAATTAAGCTAGACTTCAAGGGCTACATTTTCTTTATTGACCACTTTTTATGTTTCAGCCCCTACGGCTATAATTTTCAGTTTTAACCTAGTGTATAGTAAAGGGATTTAATTCCTAATTATACAATATATAATATAATAAAATGTTACTGTTCATCTTCTTCTTTAGCCCGAACCAGTACTTAACATGCTTAAAACCTGTAGCTTTTCTAAAGCTATTTCCCGGCCACCCAACCATCTCCCTGGCCGGCCACCACCACCACCACCTCTGTTGAGGCGAGGGCTACCGTCGGGCGGCGGCATGGCCGCCGGAGAGGCGGTTTCCGACGAACCCGACCACCATTTATTTTTGAAAAACATGGAAAAACTCACTCAATCTTGCTCCTTTGAGCTCGACATCTCTCCTAAGTAATTTCTAAGATCTATCCATAGAAGAAAGAGTAGAGGAGTACCTTGTTCGCGGTTTGAAGGCGAGATGGACGTCGGACTGTCATGGAGCGGTGGTGGCGTCGCCAGAAATTCTTCAACAGCAAGGGGAGTAATCTGAATCCGTTTGATCGAACGTGTAACCTTCTCCTCTTGCTCCAAGGGGGCTTTTATAAATTTCCCAATGGGGAGGGAAAAGGATGAAACATTCATGGCCATGAATGTTTCTTCTTAATAACGTTTCGGTTATGATGCAGGGAAGAGGAAAAGGTGGAAGATGAATTGGCTGATCCAGGTGACGATTTCCTATTGGACCTCACTCTCTCATTCTATTAAATAATTAGGAACGGAAACGGCCCATAAATATTCCTGCTGTACAATCCCATAATCAGAATTGATTATGACGTTAGTTACTGAAATTTCCAGTCCGGCTGACGTTTCGGCCTTGGTCACGGGCGTGACACATAGGTCACGGGCGTGACAGGCCCGGGTGGCCAAAATCTAGGTTCGACGGCCGTCGAACTGAGGTCGACGATCGTTGAAGGGTGGTCACGCCCTAGGTCACGGGCGTGTCACATGGGTCACGGGCGTGACAGGCCCGGGTGACCAAATTCTGGGTTCGATGACCGTCGAACTGAGGTCGACGATCGTCAAAGGGTGGTCACGCCCTAGGTCACGGGCGTGACAGGGTCATGAGGAAAATTTCGCGCTCGGCGATCGTTGCGCTGAGATCGACGATCGCCGAAGGGGGTCACGCCCTTGGTCACGGGCGTGACACCTGGGTCACGGGCGTGACAGGGCCAGGTCGAAAATTCTCCGCCCGACGATCGTCTACCTGAGATCGACGATCGTCGAAGGAGTCACGCCCTAGGTCACGGGCGTGACGGGTCGGTCACGAGCATGACCAACCCGTGACCCGAAATCTCGGTCGATTTATTTCAATTTTTGGGCTTCCTAGGGTTCTGTCACAACCAACCGACTCTTAGGGGTCTAGCCAGAAATGGGATGTTACAATCATGATGATGTCTAATAAATAAATTCCTATCTACAGAGCCTCTAGAAAATTTATGCTCTAAAAGAAAGCTAGCTAGGGTTTCATACCAAGCTCTTGGAGCTTGCTTTAAACCATAGAGAGACTTATGCAATTTGAAAACATGAGAGGGATGAGTTGATGAGATAAAACCTGGTGGTTGTTCCACATACACTTCTTCCTTAAGTTACCCATTGAGAAAGGCACTGTTGACATCCATTTTATATACCTTGAATTTCTTGTGAGCAGCTTTGGCCAAGAAAATTCTGATAGCTTCAAGCCTTGCAACAAGTGCAAAGGTATGATCATAGTCAATACCTTCTTCTTTCCTGTAGCCTTGTGCAACTAATCTTGCTTTATTTCTGACAACTATGCCTTGGGCATCCAATTTATTTCCGAAGACCCATTTAGTTCCAATAACTAGTTGTCCTTTGGGTCTAGGAACCAAATTCCAAACTTTGCATCTTTCAAACTGATTTAGCTCCTCTTGCATTGCAATAATCCAGTGTGGATCTTGCACTATATCTTTAATGGGTGAGGGCTCAATATGAGATAAGAAACAGGCATGCATCATATCTTCATTGAGTTGATATCTTGTCTGCACACCCACTGACATGTCTCATATCACTTGAGATATGGGATGATCTCTAAGGTAACATAGTCAGGAGGTGGAGATTGTTCAACAACAGTAGCATCATGAACTAATTCCTCTTATGGAATTAAATTTGTTGTCGGTGATCCTTCAGCAATTTCCAGAGATTCTTCTTCACTATCTTCATCAATCTGTGGAGAGGGATGAGATATCACCTTTTGGGTGAGATTTAATTCATCCAATTTCTCACATAGATTTGGTACCTGTAAATAATTACTGGTAGAAGCTTCCTTCTCCTTATAAGAAATATTAGCTTCATCAAAAGTAACATGAACAGATTCTTCAATTTTCAAAGATGATTTATTGAAGACCCTATATGCCTTGCTAACTTGGGAATATCCTAGAAAAATTCTCATTGTAACTTTGGCTGCAAACTTTCTAAGATAATCTTTGTTGTTATTATGAATAAAACAAATACAACAAAAAATTCTAAAGTAATCTATTTTAGGTTTCTTCCCTTTGAGTAATTCATAGGCAGTCTTGCCCTTAAGTTTGTGTATCAAACTTCTATTCAGGACATAATTTGTTGTGCTTACAGCTTCTGCCCGATAGGATAGAGGCATGTGAGAATTAGCAAGCAATTTATATGCAGCTTCAATGAGTGTTCTATTTTTCCTTTAAACTATCCCATTTTGTTGAGGAGTTCTGGGAGCAGAGAAGCAGTTTCTGATACCTTCCTTCTCACAGAATTCTTGCATAGGAAGAGATTCAAACTCAATGCCATGATCACTTCTGATCAATGCAACTTGAGTAGAGTACTCAATCTTTATGCATTTTAGAAAGTCTGTAAGAACCTTAAAATTATCAGACTTATTTCTCAATAAGAAAATCCAAGAGAACCTAGAGAAGTCATCTACAACAACTAAAGTATAGAACTTCCCTCCCAGGCTTTGTACAACAATTGGTCCAAAAAGGTCCAAATGAAGCAGATACAAAATCCTAGGTGAATCACTCTTATTAACAGATTTAAAGCTATTTTTAGTTTGCTTGCCTACTTGACAAGCCTTGCAAAGGCTTTCCATCTTGTAGGGGCAAGAGGACAATCCTCTAACAAAGTTGTCCCTAGATAACCTAGCAATGTTTCTAAGATTTACATGCCCTAGCCTTTTATGCCATAATGTGTTATTATTGCTAACCTGATTAAATAAACAAATTTCTGAATAAGCAGAATTAAAATCAACTAAGTAAATATTGCCTAACCTATACCCTGACAACACCATGCTGTTATTTAAAGAAATGTTGCATTTTGATTCAGTAAAACATACCTCATAACCTGCATCACATAGCTGACCTATGGATATAAAGTTATGTTTCAGACCACTTACATATGCCACTTTCCTGAATGTGACATCTCCAAGTGTGAATTCTCCATAGCCTTCTGTCTGACCAAAACATGAGTCACCAAATACAACTTTTGGACCCAGCTTTGCCTTGTAGTTATTTAGGTAGGCCTTATTTCCTGTCATGTGCTTGGAGCACCCACTATCTAGATACCATCTATCCTGTATGGTAGGATAGGTCTTCACCTGCAAAATGACAGATTATACATTTTGGACCCAGGTGACCTTGGGTCCTGGCTTCTTTTCATACTTAAAACTTGAAATATAAGAGTATTCAGGTTGATATTTATAGCCTAAGTGATGAAATCTCCTAGGTGGTATTGTCCAGTTAGTTAAGGGATGAAATGATTAAGAGTTGGGGTTCTTATTGAAATTTCTGTTTCTGTTGAAATTAAAGTTTTGATAACTCTATTTTGAGTTCGACGATTTAGGTTGAGATCGTCGATCTACGTTCGACGACCAACATTGATATCGTCGATCTCGGTTCTCAGAATAATAGTAGCTATTATCTGGGTTCCACGATCGTCGATCTCTGGTGAATGATACATAGTGATATAAACGATCTCCATTTGCAGAGTGTTTGAACTCAAGCTCTGGGTTTTGAGATCGTCGATCGGCGTTCAACGCATAATGCTGAGATCGTCGATCTTGGTTCGACGATTTTTGTTGAGACTTAGTTGTTTGTTTTTATTTATTTTTCTCAACTTGTTTTAGAACCTTATTAACCTTTTAATTTGCTCTGTATTTTTCTTACCTTTATCTGAAATAAACTTTATAGGTTGTGAGAGATGATTTTTCTGAATAACTAGTGGTTCACTAGATGATGCACCTAATCCTAACTTACTTTTATTAATTCTGGCATTGAGTGTGCTGGTAATTTCTTCTAGCTGTTTACTTCTTCCATTTAATGATTCCTCAAGTTATTTTGCCTTACTCAATTCCATTTTCAGAAAAATGATTTGATCATTATACATATCTATTTCATTTTTCAATTTGTTTTTTTTGATACTAAACTATCATAATTAGATTGCATATCTCTGAGAAGTTTTATTTCCTTCTCAGATCTAATCAGATCACTACACATAGATTTAAAGTTTGATTTAAATTCTTCAGAGGTAAAGTCAAAATCTTCTAATACCTGATCACAATCTGAACATTCTTCAGATTCTACTTCTTCTGAGACATTCCCTGAAGCATTGATGGTCATTAAGCAAATTTCTTTGGCCTTTGCTTCTTCCTCATCTTCACTAGAATTGGAGGAAGATGATTCTTCAGTGTCACTCCCGGTTTATGCAACAAATCCTCTCTCCATCTTTTTGTGTTTGTAGGAGGATGGTTTGCTGGAGTACTTCTTAGAGTCTTTCTCCTTCCTCTTTTCCTTGTGCTTGTTTTCTGGACACTCTGGAAGAATGTGTCCAGCTTTTCTGCAACCAAAACAAATAATTTCTTTAGAAGGGGTTTTATCATAACTTGGTTTATCATCACTCCTTGATTATTTCCTTCTGAATTATTTTCTCCCCATCTTGAAGAATCTCCTTGCAAAGAGACTCATCAATTCTTCATTTGATGGAGAAGTTTTTGATTCTTCTGAAGCTTTGAAAGCAATATTCTGCTCATTCCTTGTTGGTGTAGCAGTATTTTGTTGCTCAGCTTCTCTTGTCTTCAGCAACTGTTCATAGGATTTCAGCTTTCCTAAGACTGATTCAGTGGTCATCTCATATGTGCTTCTGGTCTCTCTGATAGGCTAGATTCTAGAGTCCCATGAGCTGGGGAAGCATATGAGAATCTTATCATTTATTTCTGTGACTGAGATGTCCTTGTCAAGGGTTTTCAGTTCATTAACAATGATACTGAGTCTATTATACATCTCAGAAACTTGCTCAGTTTCTTCATTTTTAAAATTCTCATACAGGGAGATGAGATGAGCTCTCCTGTCCTTCCTTTCATCTACTGATCCTGCAACCATCTGGTTTAAGGAATCCCAGATGGCCTTAGCTGATTCACATTCAGCTACGTTCTGAAATATGTCATCAGACATTGTTTGTGCCAGTATATTCAAGGCTTTTACATCAGTAATTTTTGCTTTCTTGTATGCATCATTGTAGTCTGTAGGAGGTACTGCAGTCATGTTTGTAGAAGTGCTTGGGGTGGCAGCTGGTGGTGAAGGTACTCCTGTTAAGATAGAAGCATAAATATCTTCATCAATTGAATTCATATAAAGTCTTATTCTTGCCTTCAAGATTCCAAACTTTTGCAAGTTGCAAACTGGAGGTCTGGTGTTTGCAAAGTCCTTGTACTGTGCCATGGTATAACAAAGAGAAATAGAGTAAAGATGTATCTATCTGAGATCTTAGGTTCAGGTGTTAGCTTGTACAACCTTCAAAAATACACCCTCTGATACCAATTAAAAGTGAGGGATAGATAGGTTTTAATCTAGAGGGAGGGTAAATAGAGTATTAAAAAAATTTGTTTAGATTTATTGCGGAATTAAAATACTAATAAAAGTAACTCGAGAAAAGAAATAAGCTAGACTACCACAGCAACATAGCACACAAAGAAATCACAGAGCAACACAGACGACACAAGAAAATTTATAGTGGTTCCCCAAATCTGGGTACATCCACTCTTCTACCACCCAGGTAGGAATCCACTTAGGTTTTTGATCAGGTGCCCTATCACCACAAGATCTGCTACAGGTAGATCTAGAGACCCTTTGAGCTTTTGATCTAGAGCTCAAAATCAAATAGGTTTTTGATCAGGTGCCCTATCACCAAGGATTTCACTTTTGAAGGGAGAGATAACCCTATACAGATGGAGGTAGAAGAAAAGGTTTATGAGAATCTTCTCTTTCTCAGACAAGTGAGAAGATTATGTGGATTGAGAAGAATGTCCAAGCTCCCCCTGAGATATTGTATGGATCCAGGAAGATTAAGCTTGGCCCTGGATGTAGGTCTTCAAGGAGAAAATGTTGTAAGGCCTTTTTGAATTTGATAACAGTTGTTGATTTTGTAACTCTCTGTGAATCTTTTAAGACTGAAGAGAGAAGAAGACTGGAGAGAAATATTATTCAGAAAAAGTTCTTCTTCTTCTGTTTAGCAAGCATGCAATATCCACTAAGAGCAAAGGAAGATTCTTTTCTTTTTGATTACTGACTGATTCCTGTCTATCTTCTTCTTTTTGTTATATGAGATATATTGTAACGACTCCACCCGTTAAATAACATATAATAGAAGGTCCAGCCGGGGCCCGACACTATATGCTACAAATAGATTGTGAGGTCACAGGATAATACCATCAACGTATCCTAACACAGAGCATGCTAGCGGAGTAGATACACAATTAGCTGAACTCATAGCAGGAATATCCACAAGATATATATATAAACCAACGTTATATACAACCACTCAAACGAGGGCATAGCAAATACTATAGTTTGGCCTTAAGGCCTTACAGTTCCTCTTTCAACAATATGGATTACAGACGTCGGCGTGCAGGTCGGCCATACATGAATAAAAGAAAATACAAAAGCTAACCTTCAAGGGCTAGTAACAACAGTAAGAGCGGCAACAGCAGCAGCAGGGGAATCAGCCCTTCATTTTCCACTCGGCTCTCCAGCACCTGCACAGTGACAATCCACCCAGAAGGTGGCAAACAAGGCAATGGTCAGCATTCAGCTGACCAATTTATAACAATCCTACCCCTTTCCCGGGGCAGAGGCATTCCTTCCATGCAGAGTAATATAGCAATTGACAGATAATATACGTATTGTCCTCTCACGCACAAGCAATCCATCACAACTGTCGGCCACTCGGCCCGACGATCTGTGCTCTCAGGCACACTTTTGGGTACACCGGCGAACCGGGATCAACACCAATGAGCATTTAGTCTTAATGGCGTACAGGCCTAAGACTCTCATTATGCTATTGATGAAAGCCCAATTCCTTGGCACTTCCTTGTACAGTCAACATAACGCAGGTACAAATCCACCACCCCCCCCCCCCCCGTTGCTCAAGTCGCCTTGCCCTCACCAAGCACATCATACTTGCGGCTATAATAAAAGGCGTGGGTCGGCTTCACCTTTCCTGTTCGGCACGAGGCCTTCTAGAGCTTGCAGCTCCTAATCGCCATAACGTCCGCCAAGGACTGGAGTTACAATAGCCACATTGTCCAACTAGGACTGGCTTCATCGTCAATTAAGGGCTGGCTACATCGTAGCCACAGCACAAACAGTACAAGGGCATTTTTCTGGAGTTCCACATTCCAGTACTTCCTTGTACTTCCCTTCACAGGCATAACCCAACGACCCCACTAACTACACGAGTATACGTGGAGTCTTCTCCGGTTCATTAATGCAACATCACCAATCCAGACCAACATGCCTAGATGAGCTTCACACAGCATGCCTATCCCATACTATACTTTTCCGGGTCTTTATGCATACTCAAGCTGGGGATAGTAAATATCACCCACTGGAATCACCCACTTTTTCCACCTTTTGGTGGAGATGATTCCTTACTCATGCATAAAGGAGGACTTCACATGTCTAAGAAGGAATATCGTTACCCTTGACGATCTCTTGGGATCCATCGAAAATCTGGCCGGTTGGACAGCAGCGCAGCAGCTTTGCCTCCACTAAACTAGCCTCGGATCACGAATAGGACCGCGGGAGCACCACCAAGGTCTTCCTCTTCTCCTCCTTCTCCTTCCTCCAAGCTCTCTCTCTCTCTCTCTCTCTCTTTATATCTTGATAAGAATGAGAGAAGAAGCTACTACTCAACCTTTACACTGCAGGAAAATACCAGGGCCATTGGATCCAAATAGAAATAATTGGATGGCCAAGATCTGCCAAAAATTCCATTTTTGACTTGACACGGCCTGTCACACGCCCGTGTCCTAGGCCGTGTCCCCCAAGCGGTGTACGAACCAACTCAAAATGAACCAAAACACGGGCTCCACACGCCCGTGTCAGAGGGCAGACACGCCTGTGTCAACTTTGACACGGCCGTGTGACTGGTCGTGTCACCTGTTGTAACACAAGCACAAATCACACGAGCAGGACACGGCTAACGTACACGCCCGTGTCCCTAGCCGTGTGTCCAACATGCCCCTGTGACACACCCGTATCACAGGCCATGTTCCACACTCAACTCCACTCAACACCATTTCTCTCAGCGCCACTCAATGCCAACGATTTCTCCCAAGAAGGACACGCCCGTGTCCCAGGCCGTGTCGCCTCTCGATGATCAGTTCTCAAGTACTTGAGTCGACTCCTCGAGAGAAGGACACACCCTGGGACACGCCCGTGTCCCAGGTCGTGTGCCTGGACACGCCCGTGTCCCAAGCCGTGTCACCCAGCCTGACTCCATCTTAAGATTTTTGGGTGTTACATATATGATCTGTCAGTCTGAAGAGAAACGGTAAGAATTTGAATTCCCAAGGCAAGGCATAATTTACTTTAAGAATTGAGGAGCCCAATCAGCTAGAATTGCTGGCAGTCATAAATGCAATCCATAACTTTCTCTATACAATATTCTGTGAATACCATAATAAATGCTTCAAGAAATACGGCTATCAGCCTTGGGAGTATCAGCATTTATTATCAGAATATATCTTTCCTTAAAATAAATTTATCATAACCAAAATAAAACTTCTTACTGATCTGAGAACATTGATAGAAGAAGGCAGCATAAAATCGTAGGGCTCGATTCAGAGATCGTCGACCAGAGATAAGAGATCGTCGACCAGAGAACGGCTATTGTTGAGCTTCGATTACTACAGAGAAACAAGAGATCGTCGACCTTAGCTCGTAGATCGTCGAGCTCAGTTCAGAGTTGGAGACTCTGAGCTCGTCGATGGGAGATTGACGATCGTCGAGCTGAGTTCGACTATAGTCGAACTGCTATAGATAGTTTACAACATTCTCTCAATCTGAGTCTGAGTCCACTACAATGTTGGTCTGCCCAAACCTGATCTAAAGGGGATCTAACTAAGACTTAAAACAGATACCATGGCTATACAAGAGGGTCTAAACATCCTAAGAGTGAACCTAGCAAAAATCAAGACAAGGGTTCCAACAAGACAGACTCTGGCATTGAGTGAGCATCACTCTGTCAACGCCAGAAAGAATCTTGCATTTAGTGAGCATCACTCTCTCAATGCCAGATAGAATCTGGTGTTGAGTGAGCACCACTCTCTCAACGCCAGACACAATGTCGCTACTCACCGAAGGCTGGCATTGAGTGTACTTGGTCCACTCAACGCTAAAATAGCCAGCTGTCCAAAAGGATTGGTTGCGGCATTGAGTGAGTCCACCTCACTTAATGCCTAAACAACCATGGCATTGAGTGAGGTCGACTCACTCAATGCCAAAATACTTAGCCGCAACAAAATAAACAAAAGGGCTATGGCATTGAGTGTGTGCACTACACTCAACGCCAAGCCCAAACAGACCAGGCGTTGAGTGTGTGCACCACACTCAACGCCAAGCCCAAACAGACCAGGCGTTGAGTGTGTGCACCTGTAACACCCCGAAACTCAAAAGAGGGACGGGTGACCTTTTAATCCAAGTTTGGGACTTGGAGCAGGTGATACGGCCTGGGACACGGGCGTGTCCCAGGGCGTGTCAAGGGAGGCACACGGCCTGGGACACGGGCGTGTCCCAGGGCGTTTCTTGCTCGGGCAGGTTGTGGTTTTGTGCTAAGGAGATTAAATAGCCTGGGACACGGGCGTGTCCCAGGGCATGTCTAGCATACAGCATGTGACACGGGCATGTCATATGGCCATGTCCTTCTCGGGGGAATCGTGGATTTTGCACACAGGCCGTGACACGGGCCCTGACACGGGCGTGTCACATGTGATACGGGCATATCAGTGGTCGTGTCAGAGGCCGTGTTCTGGTCGAGAATTCCTGGTGATGGCGAATGAGTGACACGGCCATGCACACGGCCGTGTTGCAACCCGTGTTCAGCCCAGAATTTTTATTTTGAGGGCAAATCGTAACCGTCTGTTTCCTTGTTTTGGGATCCAATGGCTTGGGGCTATTCCTGATGAGTTTAAACCGAAAATAAGGTTTGAAAACCCTCATTTCATTTGGGTTATCTCTCAAAACCTAGAGAGAAGGGAGAGCAAGGGGGAGGAAGAAGGGCTAGATCCGGTCACCGACGGAGCTCGGAGCTCCAAATCGCGAGCCGACTTCGGATCTGCAGAGGCAAGGAGATTGCGGGGCTTTCCATCCGCATAGATTTACATGGCGCCAAGAAGAAACGCTAGGTTAACGATTCTCATCCTAGGACATGTGAAGTCCTCTTTTCCTTTGCATAGGAAGCCCTCTCACACGAGTGTGCGATGAGTTGAGGCATTCCTTGGGGTAGATATATAAAGTCCCCCTTGTGTAGAGTCTGTATGCGAAAACGGACATAGGCATGATGTGTGAAGCCTATCCGGAAAAGTTGGTCTGGATCGGTGATGTTGCATTGCATAATAATCGGAGAAGACTCTATGTGAATGGTTGTTTTTCGGGTTTTCTACGAGGTAGATTGCAACAGGGAGCCTTGGGGACTAACTCCAAGGCCACCCAAAAAACTGGGCAAATGCGGGATGATGCCAACATGGTGGCCGAGTAGCCAACTTGAACATAACTGGGTTATGTGAATTGTGTGATGGAGACGGGACTCAGGGAGTCTTGACCTGCGCATATGGCTTAAATTATCATTGCGGTATGAGCACGGGTCAGGCGGAACCGTACCCAATCTATGTCGTCCGGCGGAACCGTTGGCATAGGTTAGGGTCTTCAGCGGTGTATGGCCTAAATTGACGTGACCAATGCAAGGAAGACAAAATACTCATATGGTTGGCCGTCCAAGGTACGGTTGTGAGATGGGAACGTCTGTGGATTAAATTGACGTGATGTTTGCCGGTTTGCCGTGAATGTGCCCTGAGTGCATGGGGTGTGTGGTCGTGCGTGCTTGCACCTGTAATAAAGTGTGTGTTTACACTATACCGTTTGTTTATGCTAACAAAATGCAGGGAAGAGCATCGCCGCCCCGAGTTGGGGGCGGGGTCTTTATAATTTGGTCAGCATAGCTGACCATTACTTTTGTTTACCACCGTGCGGTGGATTGTTGCTTGCAGGTGCTGCGGAGCCGAGTTGCAAATAGAGGGCTAAAGCCCAAGTTGTTGTGCCAACCCTCGAAGGACAAATTCTTGATTGTTTTTCTCATGTACTCATGTATGACCGGCCTGCGTGCCGAGGTTTGGAAGACATTTTTATTAAGCAAACTCTTGTAAGGCCATAAGGACATTTTTTGTGTATTATACATTCCTATGGGTTTATTGTAGTGGACATTCATGCTTGGCTGGGTTCTTTTATCCTTGCAACTTAATAATTTGCTTCCGCTAGGTGCTCTGTGTAGGACGTTGTGATTGGTTGAATGGTCTCAATAAGTAACCAACCGATCTATCTATAGTATATGGCATCAGGCCCCGGCCGGACCTACTACTATATGCTATGTGACGGATAGGGGTGTTACAATTTGGTATCAGACTACTGGTTTCGGTCAAGCTTAAATGAATTCGTGGGTGAATTCACTTTAAGGGGTGATGAGCACATGTGTGTGCGTCATCGTTATAACATGAAAAGAACCCATGAATGTCCACTTAGGAATGAAAATACACATGTTTGAGGAACCTGCGTGTTCCTATAATTGCTGTTTGCAATATTGTTTGGTCGCTTATTGGTGTTTTGCATGTTTATAGGTGACCAAGAGTGGTGCTGGACCGTCGGAACGGCCAGGTTCTGAGGCAAGTAGCACACCAAATGATGTGCCTGCAACACCTCTTTCAGCCGAGACCATTAGATTGGTGGCAGAAGCTGTACTTGCAATGATCAATGTGCAGCCTGCGAGGCAGGTGTAGTAGCCTGCTCTTGCTATGGAGCAAGTATCGCTCCAAGCGGCAGAGCCTAGGAGGGTGGAACAGGTGATGGTGGAGCCGGAGTTGCCTCGGAGAGCAACAGAGAAACAACTTAAGCATGTGATGGGTTTCCATCCGTTAGTGTTCTCGGGAACGAAAACCCTGACTCAGGCATAGGATTGGCTATCGAGAGTCAAGTGAGTGCTGACAGCAACGGAAACTGAAGAGTGGCAGAAGACCATGATTGCGATGTTCTTGTTGGATGAAGACCCAAGGTTATGGTGGGAAGGGCTAGAGCTACACCACCTGAGGGGAAGGCAGTTGACTGATGTCTCTATAGAGGAATTTTCGAGGTTGTTTATGGATCGATACCTCACCTCAGCACAGAGGATCGTGTTGGAAAATGAGTTTTAAAAGTTGGTGCAAGGAGATAGCACCGTGGATGAGTATCTCCATGTGTTCACTCGTTTGGGACAATACGCAAGCGCTACCTTTGCCGATGAGGAGCGCAAGACGAACGGTTTCTATGAAGGGTTAAGAAATGATCTGAGATTGTTACTTTCGGGGCCTATGGCGCAGGGTTTCATGACCTCGGTCAACTCGGCCCGGTCCTTGGAAAAGGACATGAAGAATGTTCAAGCGAAGAAGGAATTCGGTGGCAAGAAATCGGAGTTTAAAGTGTCGACTACTTAGAAGTCTAGATATCGTAGATTCTACAAGAAAGCTAAGACGTCGGGTCCAACCCCTTCTTTAGGTGCCTCGAGGGCATCTACCAACCAAACCTCGGGCGCTTGTTATACTTGTGGAAAGACGGGGCATTTTGCCCGCGATTGTTGGAGCGGACGTCCGAAGTCCGAGAGAAAGAAAGGACCTACTTATGAAGAGAAGGGCAAGGCGGTGGAGTCAACCGTATCCCACTATGCTCCGACTCAATCGAGAGTCTATAACTTGGGCCAGTAAGAGGCCATCAAACAGGCCAACATGGTGACAGGTACGGTTTAATTTATAGCAAGTTAGCTTTAAATACTGTTACCCAGTGCTTGTAAGCTTAATACTGTTGTATAGGCTTTGTTCTGATTGGCGGTAGTCCGGCACAAGCACTTTTCGATACGGGAGCTTCACACTCCTTTTTGTCCAAAAGTTTCGTGACGTGCATCGGAGTCCCTTCTTCGATGGCGAAGGACAAATTGGATATGTTTCTACCAAATGGGTGTTTGATGCGTGCGGACAGAGTATGTGCCGTAAAGGTTCATATTGGAAGCAAGAGTTTGACTTGCTAGTGTCGTTGCATCCGCTAGCAGAGTTCGACGTCATCTTTGGTATGGATTGGCTTTCGGATCAGAAGGCTTGTATCGATTGCAAAGGTAAGGAGGTCAAGCTGGGTGTTGGGCAGGAGACAACGTTTGCGGGACTGAAGGGGTCGAGCAGGACGCTGATGTCTGCTCTTCAGGTGGTGAAGGTGGTTCATGCTGGAGCAGAGCTGTTCTTCACGTTAGTGGAGGCTATAAAGCCTAAGGCCACTTTGGATAGTATCTTAGTGGTATGTTAGTACCCCGACGTGTTCCCGAGCGATCTTCCGGGAGCCCCACCGCAGCGAGAAATTGATTTCACTATCGAGCTAATGCCAGGTGCCAAACCTGTGTCACGTTCTCCTCATAGGTTTGCGCCTAAGGAGATGGCGGAGTTGAAGGTTCAACTAGAGGAGTTGATGGAGCAAGGGTATGTGCGTCCAAGCTCGTCGCCTTGGAGCGCACCGGTCCTCTTTGTTAAGAAGAAGGACGGGAGTTTGCGGCTATGTATCGACTATAGGGAGTTGAACAAGCTAACAGAGAAGAATAAATACCTGATCCCAAGGATTGATGATCTCTTCGATCAGTTAGTCGGATCGTCGGTATATTCCAAGTTGGATCTGAAGTCTGGGTATTATCAGTTGAGGATAAGGGAGTGTGATATCCCGAAGACGGCATTCTACACAAGGTATGGGCACTTCGAGTTCACGGTCATGCCGTTTGGACTGACGAATGCGCAATCGGTGTTTATGGATTTGATGAAAAAGAACGTTCCGAGAGTACCTAGGCCCTTTTGTGATCGTCTTCATTGATGACATATTGGTGTACTCGCAGTGCGAAGAAGATCACTTCAAGCATTTGCATCTAGTCTTTGAGACAATGAGAAGGAATGAACTCTATGCAAAATTCTCCAAATGCGAGTTCTGGATACCCTCAGTAGCATTCCTTGGACATATTGTCAGAGGGGAAGGTATAACGGTGGATCCGGCGAAGATTGTTGCGATACGGGAGTGGCCTATGTTGTCTTCGGTAGCGGAAGTCCATAGTTTTCTTGGGCTTGCCGGCTATTACAGGCGCTTCGTAGAGAACTTCTCGCGGATAGCGTTACCTCTCACGAAGTTGACAAGGAAGGATCAGAAGTTCTTGTGGATGCAGGAGTGCGTGCAAGCGTTTGAGGAGCTGAAGGGACGGTTGACCACGACGCCAGTACTAAGTTTGCCGAGTAGGACCGAGGGCTTCGAGATTTATGGTGATGCCTCAGGTAGTGGTTTTTGCTGCGTGCTGCTGCAGCATGGTAATGTTATAGCGTATGGATCACGTCAGCTAAAAGTGCACGAAAGGAATTATCCGGTCCACGACTTGGAGTTGGCGGCCGTGATATTTGTGCTTAAGCTGTGGAGACACTACTTGTACGGCGTAAAGGTCGATATTTATACCGACCATAAGAACCTGAAGTACCTGTTGGATCAGAAGGATCTGAACATGAGATAGCGGAGATGGATGGAGTTCCTGGGGGACTATACGTTCAAGATTCATTATGTAACCGGCAAGGGCAATGCAGTTGCGGATGCATTGAGTCACAGGGCTCCCGCCCAAGCCAACTGGTTGTCGGTGCATGATGAGAGGTAATTTGGGAGTTGGAGGCGTTGGAGATCTGTTGCGTGGACAAGCAGTCTAGCACTAAAGCATTATTGAACTGGACGGAAGTTCAGTATGACCTGGCTGATCGCGTTCGACAGGCATTGGAGTTGGGTTGTAGCATGAAGGAGCTTATGGATGAAGCGTTGGATGGGTAAAATTCCCAGTTTTCATTTGAGGATGGGTTGTTAAGGAAGGACCATCGTTTGTGCGTCCCAAGCAGGGGAAATCTACTGGCAGAGGTTATGTATGAGGCTCATAATACTAAGTACTCAATCCACCCAGGGATCACGAAGATGTACCAGGACCTAAAGAAGCTGTTTTGGTGGCCAGGGCTCAAGAAGAATGTGGCACTGTATGTGGCTAAGGGTCAAACCTGCGCCTTGGTAAAGGCAGAGTGCCACAAGCCTGGAGGATTCTTGAAATCCTCGCCTATTCCAGAATGGAAGTTCGGCGACATATCGATGGACTTTGTGCATGCCTTGCCAAGGTAGCAGAAGGGGAACGATGTCATCTAGGTGATCGTAGACCGGTTAACAAAGGTGTCGCACTTTATTCCGCATAGGAAGGATGATTCAGTGGAGAGACTTGCGAAACTATATGTGGATAATATAGTCAGATTGCACGGTGTGCCTCGCAGCATCATGAGTGATCGCGATGGGCATTTTACATCCAATGATTGGAGGTTGGTACAACAGATGCTGGGGACTAAATTGAAGTTCAGCACAGCCTTCCATCTGCAGATGGATGGGCAGACTGAGAGGGTCAACAGAACTATGGAGGACATGCTCTGCATGTGTGTTCTAGACTTCGGGAAGCATTGGGAAGACCACCTGTATTTGGTGGAGTTTTGATGCAGGCCACCCTAAAGTGAAATTAGAACACGTAAAATGACCAAAGAAAATCCCTATTGGGAATTTAAGCGAACACGTTACGTGCGTACAAAACTCAATGTTTTGGCAGAGTTTTGTTTGTAACGGCGCGATCACACAAGTTGGAAATTCCAATCTAAGCCTACACGATCATCGCAAATACAATACGCATAACCTAACCATACATCTAGCATCACATTACCATCATTTCCATCCACATGGAGAGCGACCCGGACTAAGGATTTCAATTCGAAAAATAGTCCAAATACAACCCTCAAAATAAAACCATACGAGGATATACCAAATCCTCTTGATCCATTCGAAATCAAAGGTTACACAAACCCTGGTTTACAAATGTCCAAGGGGACCTACCCTTACGGAAATCTTCGCGAAAATCGGATATAAAAAGCAATAACAATCTCAGATTTTATATATGCAGAACTTGAATAAATTTTTAGGATAAAATTTTAAATCAAAGTCTCCATTAACTCACAAAATTAAGAAGAATTTCACACAAAGTTTAGGGATAGAAATTTGTTACCAATAAACCAAAAATTAGAGAGGAGGTGAGGAGGAGGGGAGCAAGATAGTGCTGGAAGAGTCGCACTTCCATGGGCCACCGGAGTCATATCGGATGAGGAGAGCCGAGCGACCTTCTTTGGAGTCACACCGGAAGAGGAAGGAGGTCGTCGGAGTGGCGAGAGGATGCCACCAAGAGGGGCAGCAGCAGCAGCTGATCGGCTTCTTCCCTGGAGTCGGGCTTCGGGTTTGGCCAGGCCGAGAGAAACGGGGAGGGGCTGGGAGCAAGCCGAAATCATTAGCTTTAGGGTTTTTTTTCTTTCCAATCATTTAGAATACATAAATGTTTGGCCCTTTTATAGGCATTACAAGCAAAGGGGCTAAACGCACTAATACCATGGCTAAACATAGGCCAAATTAAACAAAATTAAAATGCTGAAATTATAAATAAAATGCTGAAATTAAATGCTGGAATTAAACAATAAAATTATAATCTCATGCGTAGATGCGGCATGGATTTTGACGCGGAATTGGCGGAGGATGTCTCGGCAAAGTCCCAACCTTCATACTTGCGGCAATGGTCATCAAAATCATCAAACTTCATATGGCGACGAACAACAGCACCAAACATATCATGGCAAATCTTCAACTCGAGGCGGCGAGGTAACATCCAGCGTGTGTCGGCACCAACATCAACCGGGTCACCATAATCATCTGGAAGGTGATCTTCTTCAACAACATGACGCGGGTCTTCAACATGTACTGGATCACCATTGTCGTCCGGAGGGGGCGCTCCAAATCAACATGCCGGGGGGAGACAGCTCAATCAATCCTCCCCCGCTTGAAATCACTCATCCCTGATGAGTGGACAGGTAGAGAATAGTAAGGGACAGTAGCATCCACAGGTGGCATAGCAAGAGCGGACATCCACGGAGCAGGACTAGCAGTGAGGGCATCCTCAATAGAATAGAACCTGTCATGAGCAAGAACAGCAGGAAACCTCGTAGATGTGTCAGCATAAAGAAAAGCAGTACGAATCTTACCATCTAATGTGA
This sequence comes from Platanthera zijinensis, assembly GCA_039513925.1. Lineage (NCBI taxonomy): Eukaryota > Viridiplantae > Streptophyta > Magnoliopsida > Asparagales > Orchidaceae > Platanthera > Platanthera zijinensis. The sequence goes on from CM077098.1 coordinate 37,233,952, forward strand.
AAATCAGTAAACCCAAATGGAAGAGCGACACAGAAAAAATCTCACCTCTCAACCTACGAGAATTTGAAGTGGAAGAGAGAAACGTCGGAGAAAGTCGCTCATATGGAGACCAGATTTGCAAAATTAAATCAGAAAAATTGAAACACGGTGAAAAACCGATTGCATCGTAAAAATCCAAAGAATTTGCATTAAACCCAAAATTCTTGAAAATCATGAAGGAATCGGCGCTCCAATATAATAATTTTGTTACGGAACTCGAAGGTATCCACTCGGGGGCTAACCAGACTAAAATCGAATCAACAACTCTGCAGTAAGAAGCTCTCGGAGGTGAACGGTCATGAAAGTGATGCAACCCATAGACACTGGCATAAGGCAATGACATGTGTACATGCAGATCGTACGAGGATGGACGAAAAATATGTGCAATTTGATTTGACGGGTAACATTGTCGTGAGGACACCAAATCAAAAGGCACAGTCGCCGTGAATTCATACGCATTCGCAAATGAAAACATGTTCGTCAGTGGATACCCACTAATACATTGCCCACTAGTCATATCAAACGGAGGTGCTAGTAACGACGGTTTAACAAAGTGGATCAGACTAGGAAAAATCAATTCGTGTCCTAACAAGTCCGCTAATCGATCCAAAGGAACAAGAGGGAGGGTCAGTAAAATAGAACCCGAAAGGAAATCAAACTCATGGTTAATGTCTCGCATCGGTGCTAACGATAAAGAGAAATCATTCGGGTTAGCAGTACAATAATCACCCAAAAGTATGGCTCCCTCGCAAGGTAAATCTTCTAACTCAGTAGGTACATCTACTAACTCTGGGCCATCATACGATTCCTCAACAATCATAGGAGACGGGCCTAAAATATGGTTGAGGGGAAGTGGGTTACTTCTAGGGAGGGATACCTCAGAGGAGACATCATCATCTAGGTCACTAAGATATCCAATCTCCTCATCGCCACTACAGTCGTAAGAACAATCGGCATCGCCCTCAGTGGCGGGCTCAGACGTCGAAGCTAAAAGAGCCAAAGCCCTAGGCTTTGTGGGGCACTCCACGGCATAGTGGCCAATCACTCCATAAGCATAACATGTAGCGTTCTCCTTGCAATTCTTAACTATTTGCCTATGCTTAACCCGCATTTTTGTAGCATCCCTAGTAGTGACAACGACAGGTGGCGGGATAGAGGACCTAACCTTTTACTTCTCCCTAACAGTAGGTGTACGTGTTCTCGAAATAGTCAGATCTTGGCGGAGCAAGGATCTAGCGTGAGGCTTATAGTCACTCCTATGATCAAAAACGGGTCTAGTGCCCAGGCGGGGAGAAACAAAATCATGAGATATCCGAGAATGGGAGTACGAGGGGACATACTGGTTCGACGTAGGCAAAGTCTTAGGCGACGAATCACTCAGATAATCAGAAAACTGGGAATGGTAGTAGGGAGGGTAGTACTCATCCATTATTAGATTCTTCATAATCTTCCAACCTACAAGTGAGTCGTCGAGGGACGTCCCAAAACGTCTCTCCTCATTGAGTCAGAAGGTCTGGGCTCGACCAAATAATTGTAATTTCGCAATGGGAATCCTTTGGGGGTCCACAATATGATATCGCTCAAAATAACGTTCCATATCCTTCACTCAACATAAAAATACTCGCGGATCACCTAACCCATCATAGGTCGGAGCAGGAACTCTAACAGGCCTAGAGGTGCGAGGTGGTGGTGTCAAATATTGTGCTAACATAACGTTACGCTCAACAAATGAAAGTGAGTGTGTGGAACTCCCAATGTGCGCCATAATGGACCAACGGAAAACTTAAACTAAGTAAACACGTAAAACATTTTTTTTTGTTTTTTGTTTTTATATAACTAAAAAAAATACCAACGAATGTGCCTAAGTGTAAATGGGGGGTATCTCGGAATGAGCGAATCGTTGCCAAGTTGAGAAATTGGCAAACCTCCCTCTGATACCAAATTGATGCAGGCCACCCCAAAGTGAAATTAGAACACGGAAAATGACCAAGGAAAAACCCTATTGGGAATTTAAGCGAACACGTTGCGTGCGTACAAAACTCAATATTTCTGCAGAGTTTTGTTTGTAACGGTGCGATCTCACAAGTGGGAAATTCCCATATAATCCTACATGATCATCGCGAATACAATACGCATAACCTAACCATACATGTAGCATCACATCACCATCATTTCCATCCACATGGAGAGCGACCCAGACTAAGGATTTCAATTAAGAAAATAGTCCAAATACAACCCTCAAAACAAAACCATACGAGGATATACCAAATCCTCTTGATCCATTCGAAACCAAAGGTTACACAAACCCCGGTTTGCAAACGTACAAGGGGACCTACCCTTACGGAAATCTTCGCGAAAATCGGATATAAAAAGCAATAACAATCTCAGATTTTATATATGTAGAACTTGAATCAATTTTTAGGATAAAATTTGAAATCAAAGTCTCCAATAACTCACAAAATTAAGAAGAATTTCACACAAAGTTTAGGGATAGAAATTCGTTACACTACACCATATCATGCATATGGTAGCGCTCAAAAACCGCTACTATATTTGAAAAAACTGCTACTGTAGAGTTACAGCAGCGGTTGCGTGTGTGTTGCATCCGCTGCCGTGGTCGTAGGGTATGGTAGCGGTTACCCAATATATTGTGGCGTCCTTACAACCGCTACTATAGGTACATCTATTGTAGCGATTATGGTTTTCAATGGTAGCAATTGTTCCATTTTACAGCTACGGTTACGACTCTTTGGTCGCGTTTATGCTTGTATTTGACAACATTTATAATTTTCTATATATGATAGCAGTTATCCTCATATATAGCAACCATTTTTATTCTCAATGACAACGATTATGATGATCAATACAAGCAGTCTGAGAATGGACCCAAAATTCAATAATATTCAATTCGGAGGCAAGAGTGGACCCAAAATTCAATTACAAACATGATTTCACAGCCAAGAGTTAAAATTTCGATTGTGATTACAAATGTGATTATCAATGTCATTCCCAAGCCAAAATTCAATTACATCTCGAGCACTCAAATGTCATTCCCAAGCCAAGAGTTAAAATGTCAAATGAAAAATAATTCAATTACCTATATATTATCATCAACTAGATGACAAAACTTTTTTAAAACTTTCCTCCTCAACTCATACATCTCGAACACTCAATTTGGTAACAAAATCAACAGAATAAGAAATTTGCTACTCCTCCGTCAATTTTTTCACAAAGCTTGTGGCCGGAGACCTCAACGCGACACCTCCAAGTTCTTCTTTTGAATACTTCCGGTAGATCACGGTTAGCTTGTCATCTTGCGCAAAAGAATGAAATCCCACCATTATCTCAGCACACTCCCTGCACAATAATCATGATTATCAATTACAAACATGCCGCCTTACCGCCGAAAAATTCAACAATAAATACCACCAAGCACAAGAGTTTCAAATTTATGGATACAAATTTTTAACTCTGTAGTTGAAATCAAAACAACATAATCCAATCAATATTATGAACTAAAACTGTGTTGGAGCATCTCAATTCATTGCAGTGAGAAAAACTGTAAGAGTAAATGTCGTATGGAGATGAGAAAAAGTGGAGATGGACATAGAAAATGTCATTAAACCCAAGAGATCACTCACCTCGCCAATGCTGTAAGGAGAGCGTTAATGAAAGCCACTTTGCCTTTGAGATACCTTGGAAAAGGGCTTCACAAAAACGGAAACTATAAAAAAAATCTAAGATATCAGGGGTTAGAAAAGGAAGAACGCCATAATTAGAACATGATTTTGATTAAATTAAATATGAAAATCACATAGAAGCATCTTTTGGGCAATCAATAAAACATATTGTGAGCATATATAAAACAAATTTAAACATATGGAAAGAATTTTTTGAATTGATCCATAAGCATGTTTCTGTTGGTCTTTTCAAGTTGATGTAATGTCTTAAGCTATGAACCAACTCATTCAATTTTTCAGTCAAATCAAAAACAATATTTAAAGGATTCAAGTCCATAAGACTATTTTCAGTAAAAGATAGTATCTCTAATGTCTTTAGCAAATCATTGAAACATTTAGACAAACACCTGTTGGGCAATAAAAATGAAATTTTTTGTTTAGTAGTAGATGCGTACAAACAGATTGACAATGTCAAATATCAAAATAAAAATAGAATGGAGAGAATTCAACAGATTTGCTGCGCTGAAAATCGGACACATTTATGAGAATCACATTTATCAATATCATAATCATCAAAAACACATTGACAGTGTCTGAAACTAAAAATGTAAAATGTAGGGAACTTAGATTAGAAAAATAGGGGAAAAGAAGAGCAGAAGGAGGTGTTACCAATCAAAGTCACATTGATCTTACCGAGCCAGGAAATCAAAATGAGAATGAAGATTGCAAAACACACTGATTGCATTTCTTGCACTGGTAATGAAGAGCTAGACATAGTGTTTCTGCAGTGCTCTGATGCGATTGGGAGCACCAATAGAAGGAGAATAGTTGTAGCAGAGGTCGTGCGATGGAGAGGGAGGAGGCATTGCCGAGCAGCTATGAGATGAGGAGGAAGGTCAGTGGAAGAGGAGTTTAACTTGTAAGAAGCAGCACTCATGAGTCACGTACCTAAGATATTGGGAGCAGACGAGCGGCGGAGGAGAAAGACGGCGGCAAGGAGCGGCGGAGGCGAAGAGCGACGGAGGCGAGAGGAGCGGCGGAAACCCTAATGAGAGGTCGAGTGGGGCGGCTGTGGAGAACGAATGATGATGATCGGGACTCAGGAGATATATTTAGGCTATATATTAATATTATATTGTATTTAAATATTAATGATATGTTATAGTAGCGTTTATTTTTCTACAGTTGCGGTTATGAACGCTACCATAAATATCTTAAGGTAGCGTTTACATAACCGCTACAAATTAAGTGCTACCAAATGCATGATATGGTGTAGTGTTACCAAGAAACTAGAAATTAGAGAGGAGGTGAGGAGGAGGGGGAGCAAGATAGTGGTGGAAGAGTCGCAGTTCCACGGGCCACCGGAGTCATACCGGATGAGGAGAACCGAGCCACCTTCTTCGGAGTCACACCGGAGGAGGAAGGAGGTCGCCGGCGTGGCAAGAGGATTCCACTAAGAGGGGCGGAAGCAGCTGCCGATCGGCTTCTTCCCTGGAGTCGGTCTTCGGGTTCGGCAAGGCCGAGAGAAACGGGGAGGGGTTGGGAGCAAGCCGAAATCCTTAGCTTTAGGGTTTTTTTTCTTTCCAATCATTTAGAATACATAAATTTTTGGCCTTTTTATAGGCATTACAAGCAAAGGGGCTAAACGCACTAATACCATGGCTAAACAAAGGCCAAATTAAACAAAATTAAATTGCTGAAATTATAAATAAAATGCTAAAATTAAATGCTGGAATTAAACAATAATATTATAATCTCATGCGTAGATGCGGCGAGGATTTTTACGCGGCATTGGCGGAGGATGTCACGGCAAAGTCCCAACCTTCATGCTTGCGGCAACGGTCATCAAAATTATCAAACTCCATATGACGACGAACAACAGCACCAAACATATCATGGCAAATCTTACACTCGAGGCGGCGAGGTAACATCAAGCGTTTGTCGACACCAACATCAACTGGGTAACCATAATCATCTAGAAGGGGATCTTCTTCAACAACATGATGCGGGTCTTCAACATGTACCGGATCACCATCGTCGCCCGGAGGGGGCGCTCCAAATCAACATGCCGGGGGGAGACGGCTCCATAAGGTTTGCGTACAACAACAGCTACCGGGCGAGTATTCAAATGGCGCCCTTCGAGGCCCTGTATGGAAGGAAGTGTCGCACGCCGTTATCGTGGCTAGAAACGGGTGAGGCAAGGTTGTACAAGAAGCAGGAGGTGGAGAATGCTACATCTTTAGTGCGGATCATTCGAGTGCGTTTGTTGATCGCTCAGGACAGACAAGCTAAGTACTAAAATGCCAAGCATCGGAACGTGGATTTCGCGGTCGGGGATTGGGTGTACTTCAAGATAAAGCCGTTCAAGGGGGTTTCACGGGTGAGACGCTTGAAGAAGCTGAGCCCAAGATACCTTGGACCCTTTGAGATTCTGGAGCGGGTCGGCGAAGCAGCTTATCATTTTAAGCTTTCGGTGGAGTTGAGTGGACTACACAATGTATTCCACATCTCAGTGTTGTGGAAGGCGGTGCAAGAGCCTTCGCAGGTGATTACAGTGGATCAAGTGCCGGTGGACGAAGGGTTGACGACTAAGGTCAAGCCCGTTCGTATTGAGGACTTTGAGGTTAAGCGACTCCGTAACAAGGAGATCTGGATGGTCAAGGTCTGATGGGACAATTGAGGTCGGGAGGAGCTCTCTTGGGAACGGGAACAAACCATGCTGGAGGAGTACCCAGAGTTATTCCGCTCAGGTACCGCTTAAAGTTTTTCGTTTTCTTTCCTTTAGTAATTTCGTGGGCGAAATTCTTTTTAGAGAGAGAGAGTTGTAACACCCTGAAACTCAAAAGAGGGATGGGTGACCTTTTAAGCCAAGTTTAGGACTTAGAGCAGGTGACACGGCCTGGGACACGGGTGTGTCCTAGGGCGTGTCAAGGTAGGCACACGGCCTGGGACACGGTTGTGTCCCAAGGAATGTCCTGCTCGGGCAGGTTGTGGTTTTGTGCTAAGGAGATTACACGGACTGGGACACGGGCGTGTCCCAGGGCATGTCTAGCACACGGCATGTGACACGGGCGTGTCACATGGCTGTGTCCTTCTCGGGGGAATTGTGGATTTTGTACACGGGCCCTGACACGGGCGTGTCACATGTGACACAGGCATGTCGGTAGTTGTGTCAGAGGTCGTGTTCTGGTCGGGAATTCTTGGTGACAGCGAATGTGTGACACAGCCATGCACACGGCCGTGTTACAACCCGTGTTCGGCCCAGGATTTCTATTTTGAGGGCAAATCGTAACCATTCATTTCCTTGATTTGGGATCCAATGGCTGGGGGATATTCCTGATGATTTTAAACCGGAAATAGGGTTTGAAAACCCTCATTTCATTTGGGTTATCTCTCTCGAAAACCTAGAGAGAAGGGAGAGCAAGGAGGAGGAAGAAGGGCTAGATCCGGTCACCGGCGAAGCTTCGGAGCTCCAAATTGTGAGCCGACTTCAGATCCGCGGAGGCAAGGAGATTACGGGGCTTTCCATCCGCATAGATTTCCATGGTGCCAAGAAGAAACGCTAGGGTAACGATTCTCATCCTAGGACATGTGAAGTCCTCTTTTCCTTTGTATAGGAAGCCCTCTCATGCGAGTGTGCGATGAGTTGAGGCGTTCCTTGGGGTAGATATGTAAAGTCCCCCTTGTGTAGAGTCCGTATGCAAAAACGGACATAGGCATGATGTGTGAAGCCTATCCGGACAAGTTGGTCTGGATCGGTGATGTTGCATTACATAATAACCGGAGAAGACTCCGTGTGAATGGTCGTTTTTCGGGTTTTCTACGAGGTAGATTGCAACAGGGAGCCTTGGGGACTAACTCCAAGGTACACTCGGAAAATTGGGCAAATGTGGGATGTTGCCAACATGGTGGCCGGGGAGCCAACTTGAACATAACCGGGTTATGTGAATTGTGTGATGGAGACGGGACTTGGGGAGTCTTGACCTGCGCATATGGCTTAAATTTTCGTTGCGGTATGATCACGGGTCAGGCGGAACCGTACCCGATCTATGTCGTCCGGCGGAACCGTTGGCATAGATGAGGGTCTTCAGCGGTCTATGACTTAAATTGACGTGACCAATGCCAGGAAGACAAAATGCTCATATGGTTTGCCGTCCAAGGGAAGGTGGTGAGACGGGAACGTCTATGGATTAAATTGACGTGATGTTAGCCGGTTCACCGTGAATGTGCCCTGAGTGCACGGGGTGTGTGGACGTGCGTTCTTGCACCTGTGATGAAGTGTGTGTTTACACAATACCGCTTGTTTATGCTAACAAAATGCAGGGAAGAGCATCACCTCCCCGAGTTTGGGGCAGGGTCGTTATAATTTGGTCACCATAGCTGAACGTTACTTTTGTTTACCACCATGCGGTGGATTGTTTCTTGCAGGTGCTGCGGAGCCGAATGGCAAATAGAGGGCTAAAGCCCAAGTTGCTGTGTCGGCCCTCGAAGGCCAAATTCTTGAGTGTTTTTCTCATGTACTTATGTGTGACCGGTCTGCGTGCCGAGGTTTGGAAGACATTTTTATTAAGAAAACTCTTGTAAGGCTATAAGGCAATTTTTGGTGTATTATACATTCCTATGGGTTTATTGTAGTGGACATTCATGCTTGGCTGGGTTCTTTTATCCTTGTAACTTAATAATTTGCTTCCGTAGGTGCTCTGTGTAGGACGTTGTGATTGGTGTAATGGTCCAATTAAGTAACCAACCAGTCTGTCCGTAGTATATGGTGTCGGGCCCCGGCCGGACCTACTGCTATATGCTATGTGACGGATATGGGTGTTACAGCACCATACTCACACCAAGCCCAAACAGAGCAGGCGTTGAGTGTGTGCACCACACTAAACGCCAAGCCCAAACATACCATGCGTTGAGTGTGTGCACCACACTCAACGCTGAGCCCTTAATTTCTCCAATGCTAATTCCAGCAATTCAATAACTGTTTAACCATTACTGAAGTAAAATTAATCTAACCAGCTATGCACATTTCTAGGGCTAGGATTAGGTCTTAGCAAAATTGCCAAAATAAAACTTCTATCTCCTGCCCGACTACACCCGCTACACAGGAAAATGACCCAACAAGAAAACTTGGTTTCTATCCTAGGACTAACTGGGAATTATTAACATAGAAAGAAAGAAAGAAAAAAACTATATTTTGGACAAAGGCTTTCTACAGCCGCAGGAGGTTAAGAAGAAAACAAGGAGAAGTTACTTGGCAAGGGCAAGAATACCACTTGCCTTGATTTCCAGCGAAACCTTGGTCGGCCCCTTCCCTCTCACTCGGTACCAGCAGCACAGCACGACCAAAAATTTTCTGGACATTAGCGGCAGAAAAAGGTCAAAACCCGAGAATTAGGAACCTCTAGAAATGCTACGATTCCAGAAAAACTCACCGTAGGGGTGAATGTCTAAGCGAGAGCAATCCAAAACCGCTTTCGAAAATGAATTCTGTCCACAAACGCTCCCGTAATCGCCGTCCGAAGCCAGCGGGATTGGCGGTTTCCTCTGCTTTTCGCGAACAGGCGCAGGCGGGGAAGATGAACAGCGGTTTCTTAGTTCATCCTATTCTAACCTATATATAGTATCCTATTACTACACTTAATAACTAATTAATTAATTAATATATAATAATTAAAAATATAACCGCCATGCACGCTGCCACCCTTCTAAAGTATTAAATAATAAAATACTTAATAAATAGTATTATTTTACATAAAATACAAAACAACGCAAAAACCGAACATCCTCAGAATTCGACGAAATTCACACCGTAGCTAAATATCCACGCCACGAACACAGCGGCGAAGTCGAAATAAATTTTCGACGAACAAAACTCGGGTTATCTCTACTCGAAGACAAAACTCAAGCATCCCCCGATAGGCCTCACCGGGTCACTCAAAACCATCCGGCTTGCTAAGGAATCTTGCCAATAGGCTATAAAATAGGCCACTCAGTCTTAAGGAGGTAAGACCACACTCCACGGATGGCACAAGCCAAGAATACGCGTCAACATAACACCAAATGAGAATTAAATAATCGCATAAAAATCGAGGGCATTACACGTTCGGCCACCTCTGTACTTTTTCCCCTAGGGTTCGGCCCATCAAGTTCCCCCTTCTTGGTGGATCTCAGCCAAGATCATTCCCTCTTGCAAAGATGAATCTTCTCTGGCATGAATCGAGGAAGGCGGGCGTGTTTATCTCCATTCGGCGTGACTCCGACGGAACCGTAGAAGAGCGAATCTTACATCAGTATCATCTTCCTATTGGGGTAACAAAATTTCTACTTTTGAGTGTTTCCCTCTTAGATAAATCTTGTTGTAGTTTGCTTTGGCGTTGTTTACGATATTTTGATTTCATTGTGGTTTTTGACCCAAACGATTTTTTTATTTATCTTGATCTATTTAACTTCGTGAGTATTGGCGGACCTCATTTTCTTTTTATTGGGGGAGATCTACCTTTTTAAAAATCGTTATTTTTCGGTGGACACAATCTGAAATATCCTAGGATCTGCTGCTTCCATGAAAAACCTGACTCATTCTTTCCACATAGGAAAGTTCTCTTTAATGAACACTGGTAACTTCATAAAAGACATATCTTTGCTTCTATCCATTGCAACCGAGCGGGATCTATAGAAAACTAGATGAGAGATCTTGTTCAAGTTGTTAATCTTATGCTGAACAATAACCCTTCTAATATTAATTGAAAGTATCTAGTATCTACCTAAATCACCTAGAGGGGGTGAATTGATGATGTCTGTGTCTTTTTGCGGAATAAAAACAACTTAAAAAATTAAAGCACACAGAATGCAGAGATCTATAGTTGTTCTACGAGTTGGGTACGTCCACTGTCCCACCTCACCTATCTACTACAAAGGGCTAGATTTGGCTACTTCATCTTCTAAGATTTCAACAAATCTTACACCTCGGAGCCTTAACTCCTACAACTCTAAGACAATACTCCTACCACTTGGAGAACAACCTCTCCTACAACTCAATCCATAGACAGATTTACAACTCGATCCACACACGGATCTACAACTCAATCCACACACCTCCTACAAATGTAAAAGAAGATTTACAATAAAGATTACAAGTAAACCGATTTAGATCTAAGTATTCACTCTGTCGTTCTTTGAATAGGTTGAACTTGAATATCTTGGAGAACACGAAAAATTTGAAATCTTTGAAGACTTTGATCATGAAACGACTAGATCCGAGAAAATCAGAAACTTTTAAGAATAATGATCCAGTCGATTGCTTCATGATGAACGAATCGTGCAACTTGTCGTCGGTCGAGCGGAAGTTGCGAGTTTTGTACAGAGCCGGCAGAAACTTCTTGATCGGGAAAGTTCTTGATTTTGAGTACGATTAGCACAATTAGGGTTGAAGGATAATCCGCCATAAATATATATAGGGATCTTCATTTGTAATGGCTAAAAAATTAATTACACGTCAGAAAAGTCGCGGGTTATTGTACATGGTTGTCGGCAAGAACGAACCGGAATTTTGAAAAAATGAAGAAAAAAATCCTTAAGTAATATTCGTCGAGTATAGTTGAGGATACTCGCCGAATAGCAATGAATATCGACGAATTTTACTTGGAGAGATTCAGCTCAGTCGAAATTATAACTCACAGCTTTAGTAAATACATACTCGATGAAGTCGACGAGTATCGCCTGACATACTCGACGAATGTGACGAGTATCGGATGATACACTCGATGAATTCAACGAGTATCTGTTGATACACTTGACGCATTCGACGCATGCGCTAAGCTATATTCGACGAATCTGACTTAGAAAATCCAGAGAAGTAAATTCGAAATGACTCGACAAATTTGGCGTGTATAGACATGTATATTCGACGAATTCAGTGAGTATCGATTGATACATTCGATGAATTCGACGAGTATACACGATGATACTCGACAATTTTTACTTGACCGATTTTCCAACTTTCAGAGATTTTATCCTAAGTACATATGATGAATTTGATGAGTGCTAGTAAGTATATACAATGAATTCGACAAGTATCAACGAGTATACTCGACAAATTCGACAAATATGCTTTACGGTACTCGACGAATTTTACTTGGGTAAAATTCCTGTTCTTCTTATTTCCATTCCTTGTCCTTCCTTGATCCTTCTCATACTCTTGGGAAATATGCCAGATACTCGAAGATAGTTCGCACGGTATAATTAGTGCATTTGCGTGTTTGGGTGCAATTGAGTTTGCGTGCGGCTTATGAGCGTCTGAAGTTTTCACCCGAACAGACACATAGGAAATTTGATGATGTCATCACATCATTTGGGTTTGTCATCGGAGATTAGGGTCGCCATTTCTGGAATAAGGAATTTATAGGGCTCTCATCTGCACGCAGTGTTGAAGAATGTCGGATGGGAATAAGCGCTTGTTGCTCGAACTATGTCCTCAGAAAGAAGACTGATAACAAAAACAATGTCTTAATCAATGTGCGGCTGATCAACACATCGGAACCTGTTAAATATACCACTCAAGAGTATCTCTCAAGGGAAAATATCGTGGTCTTATGGTAGGGTAAGTGACCTATACCAACAGGAGGTTCAGGGGATTGATGTCTTCCTTTTGCTCAGAACGTCCGGATTCATTCGAGGGGTTATGCACGCTCTGGAACTCACCAAACTAGAGGTCTTGTGCACCGCATGTGCCTGCTAAGATGTTCTCTTGCACTGCATTTAAGGGTTATCCACAGAAAAGGAAAACTTTGGCTTTTGAAAAAAGGGTCTGACTTTGGGTGAAAGGAATGCTCCTTACCTTAGGAATAGTATCTCTTCAAGTCATCGCTGTTGTAGGCGTTGGATAGCTCCTTGCCTTCATATGACTGCAATCGGTAGGCCCCATTCTTAAGCGCCTCCATGATGACGAAAGGTCCTTCCTAATTAGGCTTTAGTTTTCCCATCAAGGCCGCTCTCCCAGCTGTATCTAACTTCTTCAGCATGCGATCTCCCTTCTTGAACTTCTTTACCCGAACATTCTTGTTGAAATATCTAGCCATCCTCTGCTTTGCCTCAGCATGTCGAATCACTTACTGATCCTGAAGTTCCTCTTCGAACAAGTCAATATTGTACCTTTACTTTTCATCATTTACCTCCATCCAATCATTTTTTCCCAGGGAACCAAAATAGTCTTGAGTTATTAGTAAGCTGGAACTGAAGTGGGGCTAACTTCTGGCACTTCACATACTTCTTAACAAAATTTGCGCAATCCTTCCTATGTGTTGGCCAAAAATATCCTTAATGGATGATCCTCTTTTCAAGGGTCCTGGCCTATGAGTGGTTGTCGCACTCTCCTGAATGTACTTCTTATAAGATTCGAGGGCCTCCTCTTCTATCACACATCTCGCCAGGAGCGAGAGAAGAGTTTTACGATAGAGGACACTTGACACTACGATATAGTGAGTCGCTTTTCGCTTGAACATCCTCTTATCGCTTACCAAGGGGTGAATATTCCATATCGTGAAGTAATGAATGAAAGGATCTATCAATGATGAAAGTTGGTTTTTCTCCATGACATCCACTTCTTTTATCGCAAGGTGAAACAACTCTGTAAGAGTCCCTCCGACTGGACTCCTATACTTTCCCAAATTGTCGGCTTTGACATTTTCCTCCCATGGAATATGGTGTATGTTGAATGTGCATAAATGCCCAATACACTGCTTGATAAGGGATAGATTCCGTTGCAGGAGTGGTTCCCATGCCTCAAAAACTCCATTGACTTGTGAGGTTATGACTAAGGAGTCAGTTCTCACTTCCAAATCTCTAATACCCATCTCCCGAGTCAAGTTTAGTCCAACTATCAGAGCTTCGTACTCCCCCTGGTTATTAGTTATGGAAAATGGAGCTTTGCAGCCTGCTCACTCCTGATTCCATAGGGGCTGACTAAGATGGTCCTTGCTCCTACTAACTTATAGCCTAAGGCCCCGTCCATAAACATCTTCCCACTCAATGGTCTTAGAGCTTCTTCCCCAGCATCGCCTCCACCTATGAAGTCAAAGAGAGAGTCAACCAAGACTTGTGCCCTGATGGAGGTCCTTGAGATGTATGTGATGTCAAATTCACTGAGTTCAATGGCCAACTTTGCCAACCGCACCAAATGATATGGTCTTTCCAAGGCTGCTCTTAGGGGATGATCGGTCATAACTTGAATGAAATGATCTTGGAATTACGATCGAAGCCTTTGTGCTAAAATATTCAGGGCTAATGTCAGCCTTTCTAGAATTGGAAAGCGAGTTTCCGCACTCTTCAACACATGGCTTACATAGTGCATGAGGAATTACTTTTTGCTCTCTTCTTGCCCCAAAACTGAACTAAGGGCATCCTTTCCAACTCCTAAGTACAAGAATAGTTCATCCAGTGGGTGGGGACTCTGAAGAACAGGAGTCATGGTTAACTGACGCCTTATCTCTTCAAAGAATAGATTAGATTCTTCGGTCCACTCAAACTTCTTCTTTCCTTGGAAGTTATTGAAGAAAGGGGCACACTTATCTCCTGACTGTGAGATAAAATGACTGATCTCTTCCACCCTTCCTATCAACTGCTAAACTTCATATGGACTCTTCAGGGGTTTCATATCTAAGATAGCCATTACCTTGTTTCGATTGGGCTCTAGACCTTGGGAGGTAAGCAGGTGCCCCAGGAATTTCCGCTTGCTTGCTCCAAAAATGTATTTGGCAGAATTAAGCCTCATGTTGAACTTACGAAGCATGTCGAATGTGTCAGATATATCCCTCAAATGATCGTTAATATTGTCACTTTTGACGGGAAGATCATTTACGTAAACTTCCAGGTTATGGCCCGGCCTTCTGAATCTTGAAAACATAATCCATCATTCTTTAGTACGTGGAATTGATATTCTTTAATCTTAATGGCATGACCCGATAATAATAACATCCCTTAACTGTGATGACACAATATGAGGAACAGCGGTCTCATGCATTCTTATCTAGTGATATCTAGAGAAGACATCTGAAAAGCTCATTACCGAAAACCCTACTGTAGAGTCAACTAATGAGTCTATTTGGGGAAGTAGATAATAGTCCTTGGGGTATGCCTTATTGAGGAGTGTGAAGTTAACGCACATTCTCCACTTCTCATTGGGTTTTCTCACCATTACAATATTAGAAATCAAGTCAAAATATTGAACTTCCCAAACAAACCCGGTCTCCAACAGCTTAGCCACTTCTTCACAGATGGGACCAATGAGGGTAGAAGTTACTGTTCGCTTCTTTCTCTTAACTAGCCTAAAGTTTAGATTGATGTTGAGATGATGACACGCGACCTCTGGACTGATGTCACGCATGTTAGAGGCCGGCCACGCGAAGACATCGAGGTTACCGAGCAAGCATTAAACAATGAGTGCTTTACTATTTTCGTCTAACTCGGTATTGACAGAGATGGTAAAGCTTCCATCTCCCTATTGGGAAATTTGAGCACAATGTCCAAGATTTGAAATGTCCCATAAGTCAATAATATACACAAGCTTGTATTTGATATTTCTCTGAGTTTACTTGTGCAGGTAATTAATAATTGACTAATAAAAAGCCTGAGATCTGTTAGAAATTCAATTGTATGTAAGCCAACACATTCTAAAGTGAAGAATTTGTCAAACATTTTAAAGTGAAGAAATTCAATTGAATGTAAGAACTTCACCCTAATTCGCAAAAAGTCGCCGCCAGCAGAGTTAAAAATATTTTTCATTGTCTTCAAGCTTGTTAGTCTACGCAACAATCTTTCTAAAGCTTGATGAAGAAAAAGATCTTTACAAGTATTCAACACAGCACAACCTTTCCCTAATCTGAAAATCTTTTCCTGTTGTTGTGGTGAATAGAAGTTATCTGGTGATACAGCTAAAGAAGAAGGCTCTAGAGCTTTTGTTCTTGAGTCATTGTAAATTAAATACTCTTTAAATCTCTGTTGTAAGATCTCTCTGAGAGCTCAGTGTAGGCCTAAGATATAAAGATCGAGAGTATACTTTTTCCAAAGTCTGAGATATGATTTTTGGTGAGAATCTAAGGTAGGCCTGAGTTATAAAGGCTGAGGCAGGGCTTGCATGTGAGCCTGAGGTAGGAGACTTATTACTATCTTTGAGGTGGGACTGAGATAAGTCTGATTTATAGGAGTGGTAGCCACTCTTAGGTGTAAGATGCAAGGAGGGATCTAAGCTGCAAGATCGATTGATCTGAGTTTTGGAGGAGTTGGCTGAATCTAGCTCTCTACTAGATAGGTGAAGGGTGAAAGTGGATGTACCCTAGATAGAGGAACCACTATAAACTTCTTGTGTGCTTTCTGAGCTCTTGAAAGCTACAAACCTAACAACAACACACAGAGCACATTCTTAAAAAGGCTTAAAAGATTTTAAAGAAGCCTATTCACCCCCCCCCCCCTCTAGTGTTTAGCTACCCTTAAAAAGACTTTCAAGTGGTATCAAAGCAAGGTTGTTCAATAAAAACCTAACAGCCTAAACAAGATCTCCAATGGTAGAAAAATTAAATCATCATGACTTGTGGTGAGAATCATGAAGAGTTGAGTTTTATGAAGCTTCTAATTTATAGGAATGAAAACTTTGGGATATGGAAGGAAAGGGTAAGACTGTTCATGGAAGCATTAGACCCTAGGATCTTTGTAATAGTGGAAGAGGAATCTTTCATCCCCATAAAGGTCTCAGCAATAGATGTCAACATAAAGAACCCGAAGAAATACTCAGCAATGTAAAAAGATGAGGTGGTTTCGTCCACTATAAACAAGAAGGCCCAGAATATTATAGTCAGTGTTTTTGATGACTCAACCTTTTAGAACCTTATTCCCTGCAGGACTGCAAAGGAAATATTGGGCTCTATGATTGTCTGCGTAGAGGGAACTGAGGAAGTGAGGGATCATAGAAAATCCCTCCTAAATTAATAATATGAGACTTTCAGACAAGAAAAGAAGGATTTTATAGCTGAGTGCTTTGAGAAGTTATTTAAAATTATGAATTGTCTAAAAACGTATGGCAAACAATTAAACAACTATGATCTGAATGATAAGTTCTTGAGGTCCCTAAAAAAAGAATGGGATATCAAAATTTGTGTCATAAGGTAGATGGGCAACTTAGCATATATTCTGCCACAAAATTTGTTTGTCAAACTGCTATCTCATGAGCTTCAACTGAAAATTTGAAAAGATGAATAAAAATCTACTAAGTCTCTCAACAGAGCAAAGTTAGTGGCCTTCAAAGCTGAGTCATCCAGGAGGAGCAGAGAGAAGTCTCTTCTCCCCCAAGAAGAGGTGCTAAGTTAGAAAGCTCTGCACCTGGCTCATTTGAAGCTGGATTGTCTGATGGAGAGTTAATATTGTTCTCTAAGAAATTCAAGAAGATATTGAGCAGATGGAGGCAGTAGAAAAATAATGCCCCTGCAGGCTCCAACTCAAGGAATCCTCAAACCACCTTTGACTAATCCAGAAAGGACCCAACTAGGGGAAATATGGTTCTAAATAGAAAAAACACTTTAAGACTGATGTGGTTTGCTATTGTTGCAATAGGTTAGGGCATGTTATCAAAAGGAAAGAAAACAAAAAAAATGATGACAAGAAATATCACAAGGAGAAAAAAGCTGAGAAGTGCTTCTTGGCTAAGAAGCACTCAAGCCTATCTGACAGTGATTCTCAGACTTCAGAATCTGAAGAAGAAAATGCTTACATTGGGTTGTTCACCATGGAAGAAAATACAAATCACCCTACAAGCAAAGTGGGCATAAGGGCACCACTGTCCTCTACTGACAGTGACTCTGAAGATGAAGCAGACTACAATCTCATGGCCATGACTTAAGAAAATTAGGACAAATCTGATCCTAATGAGGTAATTATTTCTAACATGTCTTATTCAGACTCTGATTATAAAACTAGTCCAGATTCTTAGGTATCCCCTTCATCCAATGAGGAAAATGAATTAGAACTTAAAGAGGATGTCAATCAATTGATTGACAGATATGATGTTCTCTTGGAAGCTCTGAAGAAGAAAAAAAAGCTTGTCACTTAACAAGCTAAAGAGATTGCTTCTCTACAACAGGCTAAATCCATGCAATCTTAGTCAGCTTTCCAGTTAGCTCAGATGAGCAAAGAAATAAGTCAGCTGAAAACAATCACTATCATCCAATTTAACACCATAAGCCAAAAGAGCATGATCATTAATGATCTTGAAGAGAAGCTCCTCAAAGAGAAGAAGCTAGTGGAGAAATTCTCCAAGCCCAAGACTGTGCAACTACTTATTGATACCTTCTCCTTCCAAAATAATTGAATAAAGTTGGGGTTCAATTGGAAAGATGGAGTATCTAATTCAATGGGGAAAGGAAAGGCTCCAGAATTCTTCAAACCACCTTTCAAAAAGTAGTGTTCCCTTCTAACATGTATGATTGTATATATGATCACTATAAGAATGGAAGTTCCTCAAGTAAGGGTAATAGTGCATCTTATAATGGGAGGAGAAAGGGCATGGGGTTGAGTGCTTTGAAAGCTTTGCATGAAGAAATACATTAACCATTTGTATTTGGTGCTACAACCCCTACACTCAAGGGTAAGGTAGTAACCTCTTCCCAAAACTCTCCAGCAAAGAAGCTGGAAAATAGAAAGATTGTAATCAATTCTCACTTGAATATTTTTGATTCAATCAACAACATGTTAGCTGCAAAGTAGACACATGTTATTTTTAAATAGATTCAGTCAAGAAATCTTGCTTACCATCAAACATTCAACCAGATTCTAGCTGAAAGAAACAAGAAGAATGTTGGTTTCTTCTCTGTTGAACAAAAGCACTATGATGCTCCATCCTCTTCTAGGAATGTTCAGAAGAGAAGATATAATATCCATGAATGTTGGTGATGTGGCAAAGTTGGGCACTTTGCCATTGATTGTTGGCACAACCCTAATATGTCAAATGCTAATATGAGCTTTCCTGCCAAGATTGATGTTGGCAGAAAAATTTCTTATTATGCTAATAAGAACCAAGGGCCCTAATTTATTTGGGTGCCTAAGATAAATTAAATCTTAATTGCAGGTATATCCAAGCACCAATCAGATGTCTATCTATTACATAGATAGTGGGTGTTCTAGGCACATGCCTTAAACAAAGAGTCATCTAAAAGATTTAACTCCAGTAAAGAATGGACCCAAAATTCTATTTGGTGGCTCAAATAGAAGATTGATGAAAGGCTATGGTATGATCACCAATGACATAGTCACCATTACAAAAATGGCTTATATGGAAGGATTGCAACACAATTTGATTAGCATAAACTAACTCTTTGATATAGGCTATGTCATTATTTTCCACAAGGATAAGTGCCTAATCAAAAGGTCAACTGACCAAGAAACCAATCTGACTAGCATTAGGAGTGAGAATATTTGTTGTCTTAACTTTCTTTGCTTAGATTCTAAGTCTCCAGTGTGTCTTATAGCAAATGAGAAAGACTTTTATTGTGTGCAATGACACAAGAGGTTTGCTCACTTAAACTATATGTTTATCAACAAACTCTTCATCAAAGGGCTGGTCAAAAAGGGACCTAACTTAAAATACACCAAAGAGGGCAATTGTGCTACATGCCAAAAGGGCAAGCAGACAAAGGTCACCTTCAAGAGCAATTGGTCCAAGGATTTTGAAAGGTGTCTCTACCTTCTTCATATGGACTTTTTTGGTCCTATGTCAATTCATAGTCTAGGTAGGAAAGTCAACACTTTTGTGATAGTCGATGATTACTCTAGATTTGCTTAGGTATTCTTTCTAAAGAGAAATTCTAGTACATTGGATAGCTTTGTGACCTTTATCAAGCAAATTCAGAATGAAAAAGGCTATATTGTGGTCAAAATCAGAAGTAACCATGACATAGAAATTCGGTCTAAATGCATGATAAACTTCTGCAATGAGCATGGTATCTTTCATGAATTCTCCTCTCCAAGAATACCCCAGCAAAATGGCTTTGCTTAGAGGAAAAATAGAACTCTCATTAAGGCTGGAAGAACCATGCTGAGTGACACTTTTCTCCTAGAAAACTTCTGGACTGAGGCAGTCAAAACGATATGTCATGTACAAAATAGGGCATCTATCAACAAATATCACAAGAAGACACCCTATGAGCTAATGAAGGGCAGAAAACCTTATTTGTCTGATTTTAGAATTTTTGGAAGCAAATGCTATGTGCTTAACAATATGAAGTCATACTTGACCAAATTTGCTGAAAAATCCTATGAAGGCATTTTTGTTAAATATAACATCCATAGCAAAGCCTACAGGAATTTCAACTTGAAGACTAAACTTGTAAAAGAATCTATTAGTATAATATTTGATGAAACTTCAATGATTCACAATGAACTGTCAAGCTCCTCTAGTGTTGCAGGTACATGTTTGAGAATGGAAAAACTAAGCTTAGAAGACACCACTCTATCAAACTAAGCAAAGGAAGATTGTATTATCATCCTAGAAGAAGGTCCGGCTAGAGTGCAGATAGAGGAAGAGCTCCAACCTACTAAAGCTAAAAATCAAGGAGTTGGAGATAGACTACTAGTGGTTGCAAGACATTTAAGAGACCATTCCAGAGATCTGATAATTGGGGATGCAATCCATTGTGTGATCACTAGGAGTAGAAATCTCAATGTAGCTACGTACTCTAGTTTCTTGTCTCAGATAGAGCCTAAAAAGTTTGAAGAAGTCAGCATAGACTTATTCTGGATAGTAGTTATGCAAGAAGAACTGCACTGGTTCAAAAGATGCAATGTCTAGAAGTTGGTTCCCATGCCTCAAGTACATAACATCATTGGGACTAAATGGATATACAAGAACAAGCTACATGAAAATTGTGTTATAATTAAAAATAAAACTAAGCTGATTACAAAAAGATGCAGGCAAGAAGAAGATATTGTATTTGATCAAACCTTTGCACTAGTAGCTAGATAAGAAGCTTTAAAACTATTCCTTCCATATGCTACGCACAAAGGATTTAAGGTGTACCAAATGGATATGAAATCATCCTTCCTGAATGGTGACCTAAAAGAAGATTTCTATGTTAAGTAACAATCAGGTTTTATCAATTCAACTTTTCCTAATCATGTATTTCTTTTAAGAAAAGCTTTATATAGGTTAAAACAAGCCCCAAGAGCTTGGTATAAAACCCTATCTAGCTTCCTCATTGACAACAAATTCTCAAGGGGAAAGATAGAGAAGACATTATTCCTAATGGAAGTCAAGGGTAAGATTATCCTAGTCCAAATTTATGTTGATGATATAATTTTTGGGTCTACTGATGATGGCCTATGAAAAAAGCTTGCTAAACTTATGCAAGGGTAATTTGAGATGAGCAGTATGGGTGAACTCAAGTATTTCTTGGGCCTCCAAGTTAAGCAATCTGAGGATGGACTATTCATCTCTCAGTCTAAGTTCACCAAGGAGTTAATTAAGAAATTTTGTATGGAGAGTGACTCCACCATGAATACTCAAATGGGGTCAAGTATGTATCTGGAAAAGGATGAAAATGGCAAGGCAGTTGATGAAACCTTATATAGGGGCATAATTGGCTCCCTCCAATACTTGAATGTTAGTATACTAAACATTATGTTTGCTACATGTGTTTGTGTTAGGTACCAGGTATGCCCTAAAGAATCTCACTACTCAACTGCAAATAGGATTTGGAGATATCTTAAAGGCACACAAAATCTTGGCCTATGGTACCCTAGAAATGATGATTTTGAACTAATAGGCTATTCAGATGCAAATTTTGCAAGTTGCAAAGAGAATAGAAAGAGAACATCTGGTACTTGCCAATTTCTAGGGAGAAGGCTTTGGAGCAGCAAAAAGAAAACAAGTATAACAATCTCCATTGCAGAATCTGAATATATCTCCGTAGGGAGTTATTGTGCATAGCTCTTATGAATCTAACATCAACTTTATGACTATCATATTCAACTAAGTAAAACTCCAATGTTTTGTGACTCATCTAGTTCCATCACAATAGCTAAGAACTCTATATCACACAACAAGACTTAGCATATTAAAATTAGGTATCACTTCATAAGAGAGAATGTTGGGAAAAAAGAAATCAACCTTGAGTTTGTCCCCACAAACAGATAAGTGGCTGATATCTTCAATAAGCCTCTTGATGAAGCCAAGTTTAATCTTTTTAAGTTTGAATTAGGGATGTTGAACATGAGTTGGTCAGAATAATTTTATATATATGTATACATAGTAAGCCATTCTTGGAATGGGAAATATATATCTCTATATGTGTTATTGGATGCCAACCATTTTGCTGGAGAAATGAGAGAAGATAGGATAAGTTGACTTGGCATCAAGAAAATGACTATCGACGTCAAGTGATAAATACTAGAATCGAGTGATACGCTCAGGCGTTGAGTGGACACCTTTGACTTCAAATGGACACAACCCAAATATTCTGACGGGTCGAAAGCATCAAATTTATTAGGTTAAATCACATCAATCCAACAAAATTGTAAATCACGCCAAGGTATGCGCCTCTCAACCTTCTCGAATAGAATAGGGTATAAATAGAACATCTAACTGGAATAAAATCTACACCTCCATATCTCAATCAAAATTAAGCGTCCCTAACCCTAGATTTCCAAAAAACCCTCTACTCCTCGCTCAATTTCTCTGCATCAATGCCACCCAAGGGTATTGACTTTTTGTATGAGGCCCGTGAACTTGTGCGAAATGGATTCAAAGATGCTCCAGAAGAGATTCAATCTGTTATTCATCTTCTATCAGCCACTGAACCAAAAGTTCTGCTATCAGAACCTTCTGTTATCTTGAAAAGGGAAGTACTAGAACTATTTGCAAATGCCAAAGTGTACTCTTCCTCCACCGAAATTAAGACCTCCATAAGTGGAGAAAAGATTAAGATCATTGTAAGGAGGATAAGCAAGGCACTGAGGCTGGCAAAGTTCATCTCCAGTGAAGAGCAAGATGAGCTACTTGAAGAAGATGTGAAGATAGCTCTAAATTAGTGTGGTCTTTCTGAGGATACCTGTGGTGTTGAAACTGAAATCCGGCTTCTGTGGAGTTCGAACCCTTGGGGAATGGATGACTGCACTCTTACTTCTCCCTAATGAGCTTGAATTACCAAAGACTTAGAACCAGAACCAGACCCAAGGCTCTAGCACGAAGGTCCCACCACACACCCCGAAGATCTTAGAGCGCTTCCCCTCCTTAGCCTTCTTTAATCTAAGGGCATCTCAGAAAGCAATAGAAGATTAGAGAGTAAGGAGATAAGAATGCTTAAAAGCTTGCCTTCTGAGGTACCCCTTAGGTATATTTATAGTTTTTTGAAGTTGGTTTGCCAACAGCATGCCTCCGCTATTTGGAACGACTAAATGCAGTCCAGGTCGGCCTGCCAATCACATAACTCCACTATTCTGAAAGGCTATGGGCATGCTAATGGGGGTAAAATGGTAAAAATACAAAATAGATCACTGGGCGAGTGGCCCCCAAATACCTCCACTCTCCTATTGCGGAGAGTGCTTGATGGGGCTGGTACTCGCCGCCTCCCTAGGGCCCTAGGCGAGTGCAGGCCTGGCCAGCCATACTCGTCTGCTACTGGCGAGAGCTAGGGCAAAGTGCGAGCCCACTTGCTCCACTCACCCAACACCCACTCTTCCCCCTCCTGGGTGAGTCGGGGGGAGCTATAGAGCTCTCGCCTCCTCTCCAACTCGCCTGGGACTTGGACTTCCTGATTTGGCTAGTCTGGCTCCTGTCGGTCCAACTCGCCTGGGACTTGGACTGCCTGATTTGGCTGTTCTGGCTCCTGTTGGTCCCACTGGCCGGCATTTGGGGATTTTGAACCCTTGGGGAAGGGGTGGTCGCACTCTTACTTCTCCCTAACGAGATTGAACGACAAAAGACTTAGAACCAGAACCAGACCCAAGGCTCTAGCATGGAGGTCCCACCACACACCTAGAAGATCTTGAGCGCTTCCCCTCCTTAGCCTATGTTGAGCTAAGGGAACCTTAGAAAGCACTAGAAGATCAGAGAGTAAGGAGATTGGAATGCTTGAAAGCTTGCCTTCTAAGGTACCCCCTTGGGTCTATTTATAGTTTTTTGAAGTTATTCTGCCAATAGCATACCTCCGCTATTTGGAACAGCTATATGTAGTCTAGGTCGGCCTGCCAATAGCGTACCTCCGCTGTTTGAAACAGCTATGGGCATGCCAGCGGGGGTAAAACGGTAAAAATAAAACATAGATCACTAGGCGAGTGGCCCCCAATAACCTCCACTCGCCTAGGGCAATGAGTGCTCGATGGGGCTAGCACTCACCGCCTCCCTAGAGCTCTGGGCGAGTGCAGGCCCGACCTGCCCCACTCTCCTGTTGTTGCCAAGAGCTAGGGGACAGTGCTAACCTGCTTGCTTCACTCGCCCCACACCCGCTCCACCCCCTCCTGGGCGAGTCAGCGGGAGTTATAGAGCTCTCGCCTCCTCTCTAACTCGCCTAGGACTTGGACTGCCTGATTTGGATGGTCTGGCTCCTATCGGTCCCACTCGCAAGATATAGGGTTGTAAACAATCCCCGCTCTTTGCGAGGTTGCCCCAAGCTCGTAAAGAATCATCCAACCCCACACAATTCGGCAAGTACAGTAAGAGCCAGAGAGAATCTTTTGGCAGGGTCCACAAGCGGCTATATATATGTCCTCCTGCCTAGGGGTGACTCTTGCCATTCCCCTTACTCTGACCCTGCTTAGATGACTCTCTCCAATGAGCTCCAAGAGAGGCTTTGCCATGCATGTGAGCTCAATGATGCTCGCGTTGCCAAGCTGGTCTCTTTGTCGCCCAGCCCTTTGTCACGTGAGTCACCAAAACACAAACCCACCAAGAAGGCCAAATTTGCCCCAAAAGTTGTCGAGTTGGTCTACCATGATCTGGCCTCAGCCACAAATCATGGTCTCGCTTCTTCCTCTAAGCCAACCGCCGAACCAAAAGGAAAAGAGATCATCGACTTTCCTGCCAACCCGGACACTCATCAGAATTGTACCGAAACCTATATATCACGAGTAGACTCTCCTCACGGTGACTCGCGCCCCCAATCATCTCCTGAAGGCCGCGCGAGAAACCCATCGCCTCCCTTTTGTGCCACTGGGCTGGGCTCGCTACCGCTGAAGTTGCCGGCTCGTGAGTCACCTCAGATTCCTACCCCCAGTCCTGTACTTGCAGGGGGAGGTGTCGGGGACATCCTCATCCCGAACTTCAATCTGACCTCCCCAAACTCTCAAGTTCTAGGTCGCGGCAAGGCCCTTCAGCCTCTTTTCTCTCACCCCATTCAGGGTTAGCCAAGTTCTTTTTGGCAGCTCCACCTCGGCGAGACCATCTCGCTAAGTTAGTCTGTAGCATTCATCATTTCCGCAAACCTCAGCTCCTTATCTGAATTTGTCGTTCTCACATGCCTTCCTGGCCACTCCTAAAAGTCTTTAATTTTAAGGATAGCTAAATCACCTAGAGGGGGTGAATAGGTTTCTTAGTCTCTTGTGACTATCTCTAATTTTCTTTGTGTTTTAGGTGTGTAGAGTTAGCTTAGTTAGCTTGCTTTCAAGAACACAACACACAATGTTTATAGTGGTTCCCTAGATTATGTGTACGTCCACTTTCCATCCCACCTTTCTAACAGCTTGTTAGACAAGTCACTTCTATAATCTCGGCTCCTAAGAGCTTACAACACGATCCCGCAAGACCACTAAGTCTCCTCCAAGACCTATAGCTCGGGCACAAAGCCCTACAACTAAGTGATCCAAAGATCACCTACCTCAGGCCCAAAGGCCCTATTGAAAGTCACACTAGTGTCAACTATCTTCACCTAAGGGGGGATAGGTGATGTGCAGTCTTTTAGTAGAATTAAAATTTTACCTGCACAATAAAAGAAAACAAACAAAGCACAGAAAGACACAGGTAGTTATAGTTGTTCCCCGATTTGGGTACGTCCACTTTCCCCCTTCGACCTATCTCCCAACAAGGGATAACTCGGTCACTTCACCAACAGGATTAAAATCCAATCCTCACACTAATGGAAGGAACCCTTCCACTCGAAGGAGTCACCACTCCTCTACCACGGGTTGCACCCAACCCTTATAATGAGGAACCAACGTTCCTTTACAACAAAAGTAAAAATGGAATGTATAAAATACAAACTACTTTTGGAGTGCTAGGTGTCCCTCTTCGTTTGTTGATGCGTTCTTGAAGAAGACGAAGAGTCCACGACCTTAGCTCTCACTTGGAAAGGATCTCCTCGAGATCGGCGGCGGTAAATATTGCGGCGGCAATTCTTTCAAGATCGGCGGCGGCACAAATTTTGGCAGCGATACTTTCGAGATCCAACCTTCGTAAAAAAGCTAGCACGGTCTACCAACGGTCTTACTTGGATCGATCGTCTCAATCGATTCGGAAGGGGAAGGTATTCCCTTCAACAAACCAAGAGACAAAGGATCTCAAGATAGACACGTGAGACACGTTGCATGGCTAAGCTTCTGTCGTCGGGAGATCAGGAAGAATCCACGATCAGCGGCGGCGACCTTCTTCACGAACGACGACGGCGGCGGAAGAAATACCACGATCAATTAGGTCACGCGAGGCGGCCGTTCCTTTTCTTGGTGTTCGCTGCTACCTTCATTCAAAATAGAAGAGTATTTATACAGTAGAATAATCCATTATGACCATTGTGGGCCCCACCAGTAGAAACCCTAAGTCCGGTTCAAAACAACGCCTGGACATTTGGTCAGTCCAGCGAGCCAACAAAAATCGCCTAAGGCAAATTCGGCGGGAATCATTGGTGATTCTCGATGATTCGTCGAGAATCACTAATGATTCCCGTCGAATTCTACTTAGAAGATTTCTAACTTAAAAAGCAAGCCATCCGGAGTGAATCGGCGAGAATCACAATTCATTCTCGACGAATTGGCGATAATGCAAAGTCATTCTCGACGATTCGGCGAGAATCACTTAGTGATTCTCGCCAATTCTGCCTTAGCAGAATTCTAGACGGCGCTGAGACAGCCGGAAGCATTCGGCGAGAATCGGCTAGTGATTCTCAACGATTCGGCGAGAATCACTAGTGATTCTCGTCGAATCGGCGAGAATCACTTAGTGATTCTCGTCGAATCTTACTTAGATGAATTTTCATCTATCTTCCCGTGAGCTGGTCTTTGACCCATTCTTGCTCCTTGCCTGCTCTTGATCTATCACTGTCCTGTACTTGAAAGTAAGTACACTCCAATAGAGAGAGTACACGTAAACCAACACACTGATTTGCTCAATGAGGGATTACGTTGCGCAGACCCGTGTATATTGACCTACTGCACCCTGACATTTGTGTGTACTTAGCGTGGAGTAACTGCAAACACAACTTAAAGATATATCATCAAATACATTGTGAATTCATCTTAGCTTGACAGGAGGCTTCCTCAAATCTAGGTAATTGTGGATATAATACCCAACAATCTCCCCTTATTTGACGAAGCCAAAAGCCTACTAGCTAAGATGAATACCACCATCTAGAGAATATATACAGCATATTAACATAGAAAAGACACAAAGAAATAAAGGCAATCAGAACAATACTTGAGTCAATCATGAAATCATATATATATATATATATATATATATATATATATATATATATATATATCCACAAGAATTGTTCAAATGATTAACATGAAAAGACAAATAAGCAACAAAAAATAGATAAGCCCAAGTCCTAAGTCTATTTTTCCTTAGCAATTTCATCCTTCAATTGTTGCGCCAAGTGCTTCCTGCTCTGTCTCTCAAAGTATTCTTTGGGCTTTGGATAGTATCTGGGAGGAGGAGCTTTATTTGCCACGGTGTTGGACCTAAAAAAGATGTTCCTTTTAGCTTCATATGTCTTGTGCAGCTCCCACTCATACTGACTGTATACATCATTCCGATTGATTTCCCCCTTTTGCTGTAGCATAAAAGTATCCAAAATAATACTCCTTGAAACAGGACTCCATCTTTCATTTCTCACTTCATCCTCCTTCAATCTTACTTTCTTTTCGGTTGGAGTTTCTTTGGATGTCCCTTCTTGGAGTTTCCTCTTTCCTTTTGCTTTTGCTAAGGCTACTTGGTCAAACATGGTACTGAGTGTAGCTTTGGTCGTAGCCTTAGCAACCTTTTTAGTCTCAGCCTCACTAAGTGGAACTTCTTCAACACTTACTTCTTTGTCAGCAGTAGTATAAACCTCCTCCGGAGGGGCAACTTGAACGTGAATGCCTGAAGCCTGTTGAACTAACCAGTGACAACTTTCAAAAACATATTTATTGGATTGATCAAAGTTGTCAATAATTATCTGTTGAAGCCCTGCCATCTTAGCTTTATAATCTTCCTCCCCCTTTTTGGCTTCGAGTGAAATTGAGTTTGCAGAAGTGTGCAGTGACTCATCGATGTGAATTACAGTCTGTGTAAACTTATTCAGCAGGGTGTGTTGATTTGCGTTTATAGTCACCATGGTGGCATCGAATTTCTGGATGTTATTAGCCACAACATGTGCATTCTGATTAACCACTGCCAGGTCATCCGTGTTCTTTTTGAGTCCTTGCATGAGAAGAGTAACAACAGTGCCAGCCTCTGTATACTTGGCCTCGAACTTCTTTTCCATCATATCCAGCTTGTGATTAATTTCAGCGACGTTCTTGAGCATTAGATCCTCAGATTTCTTAATCCTTTTTAACACTTTGTTCTGTGCTTGCTCAAACGACAGTTTGAGCTCATCCACTATACCTTGAATGACGTTCACTGTGTGATTTGCTAGATTAGATCGAAGTGGATGTCCCTGAGGCAAGCCTTGGTCTGGCTCTTCAGCAAATTCAC
Organism: Platanthera zijinensis; assembly: GCA_039513925.1. NCBI lineage: Eukaryota > Viridiplantae > Streptophyta > Magnoliopsida > Asparagales > Orchidaceae > Platanthera > Platanthera zijinensis. The sequence goes on from CM077098.1 coordinate 37,262,590, forward strand.
TAGGGGAGCTTGATACATGCACTGTCTCCACTGGGGGATAGGGGCAGCCTCTATAGATTTCTCAGGAATGGTCATCAGCCTCTGCTGAGAGGACTCCCCCTCTATTGGTGCACTAGATTTCTCATGATCTATAACTGGAGCTTGTTCCTCAGATGGAACTTCAGCATCACCCTGAGGCTCCATAATCTCCACCCTCTCTCTTAGAGATGTTTCATCTTCAACTTCATCATTCTCTTCTTCATCAGACTCATCTTCCATATCCACATCCGCCGTCAGCACATTTCCATCCTTCACCAACAAGTCACGGGCGTGTCTTCCTAGTCACGGGCGTGTACCGAGGGCGTGACCTACAAAGTTCACAGTTTTGGCGCCAGCATCAACTTTGACTTTTCTACCGCAAGACACAGACGACACGCCCCAGACACGGGCGTGGCGGAGGGCGTGTCACCCAAAGTTCCGAGAAAAATAAGCTGCCAGCAGCTGTTTCCTGCCAGAGTTATTGCATCGCTTTCGTACCTAACCCGACACGCCCCCGACACGGGCGTGACGGAGGGCGTGACTGGGCCGAAAAAATTCTATAAATAGAACCCCTCTCCTTGAGCCCAGCATCCAGATTTAGAAGGAGTAGTGTTGTCACTTTAGTTTTTCATGTCTTAAGCTTTTCTCTTCCCCTTTCTCATTTCAAGTAATTACGTTTTTTTTATGCAAGCCCTTTTAGCATTTTTGTACTTCCTTTTTACAGTATTTGTAAGCATCGTAGAAGGTGTTCTTATAGTATCTGTATGCCCTACTTGTGATTCCTCTTCATTAAGAAATAAAATAGTTTGCTATTCTCTTTCCCTTCTACTCAATGTTAGTTTCCATATTATTAATATGATTTTCATTTTATATACCATGAGTAACTAAATCCTCCTTGCACTCGATCTTGATGATCCGAGGTTTGAGTGATTAAGTTATGATGCTTTAATTTTACCTTTTCTTTTTAGGGTTTAGCCTTGAATTACTCTTGATTTCTTTTGGGTTGGAGATATATCATCGATATATACTCTCCGCCTTAGCTTTCATGCTTGGCTAGCCGAGAGGCCGATAGTTTGAAGTGAGCACTCAAGAGGAAAGGGATTTGTATGCACCCCTCGAGAGAGGCAGTCGTCCAAATCTCCCGGATTGGAGTAAAATCTAATATAGGGGTTCACCGCGTAAAGCAAGCTTTAGGCCTCCAATTTAGACGAAATTCGGTCGGACCTTCCTAAACTCAGTTGGGCACGACTTCGAGAGAAGCGTGTTTAAGCTTTAGGAACCTCCGCGGTCAAGAAACTTTTCCCTATTAAGTTTAGGTTTTTATCGCATTTCTTTATTAACTCTAGCCGAGGTGATTCTTGATCGAGTGCATTTCCATCCCATTGTTTCAACCCTTTATCGTAATCGCTTCTAATATCTCTTTAACTTACTGCAGTAGTTCTCTTTCCAGCTTTAACTGTATTTCCTTTCGTAATTGCAATTTACTTTTTAACCCTCAAGTTTTTCATTCGATAAAATAATAGTCTTCATGTGAGTAAGTGTACTCAGCAGTCCCCGGATTTCAATACGACACTTGTGTCCCCTAGCTACAATTCGATAGGTATACTTGCCTAGATGGATTGCTAGTTCGGTTGCTTTTATTTTCTTCACGATTAGTAGACACCATGTTTTTGGCGTTGTTGCCGGGGACGCAACTTTTGTTGATATATTGAAAATACGAACCTATTACTTTTATCCTCGTTCTTACAAATTAAAAATTCGAAAAAAATATATATATCTATATATATATTTATTACCGTTCTTAATAGAAACCCACATCACAAGTTTCCTACACCAACAAATTCTCTCAAAAAGGGCAAAGCGGCTTTAAGTGCCGCTATCTTGTCTAGTACCTTGCGAACCCTTCATTGGGTAGTCCTTGGGAAGTTTGGGAGCTAAAACATCTAAAATATATATATATATATATTTTAATAATAATAAAAGAAAAAAAAATAAACAATACTTCTCTCTTTCTTCTTCTAGTGCATGACCCGGGGATGTCCCATTTTGGACTTGGACCACGAAATTGAGCTTACTCTTCGGAGAAGATTGCGATTTCAAGGCCCTACTCTCCAAATACCGGTTGAACATTCTGATTCATATTCTACCTTAAGAATGGAAATACTCAACCAAGAGGAAGTCGTGCAAAGGACTATGTCCCATTATGCAAGACCAAACCTGAAGGGTACAGAATCTAGCATAGTTCGCCCCGCTATTGCTAACAATAACTTCAAACTAAAGCCTAGCATAATTCAAATGGTGCAGCAGTATGTGCAGTATGACGAGCTTCAGGACGAAGATCCGAACGCACATATAGCTAGCTTTCTTGAGATCTGTGACACTTTCAAAATTAATGGTGTCTCAAATGATGCTATTAGGCTAAGACTATTTCCTTTTTCTCTTAGAACTAAGGCTAAGCAGTGGCTGCATAAACTACCTAAAAATAGCATCACAACCTGGAATGAATTAACCGAAAAATTTTTGGCGAAGTATTTTCTGCCGGCTAAAACTGCAAAACTTAGGAACGACATTTCCGCTTTTGGACAAATCGACTCTGAAACCTTATACGAGACTTGGGAAAGATTCAAAGAATTATTAAGACGATGCCCACATCACGCGCTGCCTGTATGGTTACAAGTGCAGACATTCTACAATGGGCTAAATCAAAATACAAAGCAAATGATAGACGCAGCTTCTGGCGGTACTCTGAACCATAAGACCCCGGAAGCAGCTCTTGATCTTTTTGAGGACATGGCCATGAACACTTATCAGTGGAATGTGCCTAGGTCCCGCCCGAACAAACCTGCAGGTATCGTTGAAGTTGGCAACGTCTCCCAGCTCGCCCTACAAGTTGAAATATTAAACAAAAAGATAACGGAGATGACTGCTGCCTCCGCCCCTCAGGTATGGGAATCTGCAACTCCCCCTCCCCACGAACAATTGGACTATGTTAACAACATTTCTAGAAACACTCTACATAATTTTTCTGCTCCTACTTATCTTGCTCCTGGTTTTTCTTTTCCGAATAGCTATAATCCTGGTTTACGTAATCACCTGAACTTTTTGTGGAGCAATCCCTCCAACGCAATACGTCCGCCACCACAAACTGATTTTTCTACACCTCCACCACCACCTACCCAAAATTTTCCAAAACCTCCAAGTTTGGAGGAAATGATTGCTAAATACATGAATATAAATGACGCTACAGTAAGAACCCTTGCCAGGACTGTTAAAAGTTTAGAAAATCAAGTAGGACAACTCGCAAAAATTATCTCTGAGCGACCCGCCGGGTCTCTTCTTGCCAATACCGAGCCCAACCTAAGAGAGCAAGCAAAAGCTATGACTCTTCGGAGTGGGAAGCAAAGTTCTGGCATGGTTTGCACAGAGCCCGAGGCAAGCTCAACTCCCATTTCAAAAAATCCACCCTCTGCTGAAGAAGTTATCACCCCTGCTTTAGAAAAAGATCTCACTCCACCATCCATCTTTAAAAATAATCCAACCCCGCCATACCCTTCTGAACTTAATAAACAACGTCAGGATGATCAGTATTCCCGCTTCCTGGAGATGTTCAAACAAATCCACATAAATCTGCCCTTCCATGAAGCTATTTCGCAGATGCCGAAATACGCAAAGTATCTTAAGGACCTCCTCACCAATAAGAAGAAGTTAGAAAACCTTTCGCATATCACGTTAAATGTCGAGTGCTCCGCTGTTTTAACAAACGGTTTGCAGAAGAAAATCAGTGACCCGGGTAGCTTTTCTATCCCGTGTATCTTCGGTGATCTTTTTGTTAAGCACGCGTTAGCCGACTTAGGCGCGAGTATTAACTTAATGCTCCTCTCGTTGTTTAAAAAGCTAGGAATCGGTGGCCTAAATCCCACGCGGATGAGTATCCAGCTAGCTGACCGATCGGTCAAGTACCCATTAGGAATTGTGGAGGACGTTTTAGTTAAAGTCGACAAGTTCATCTTCCCGGTGGATTTTGTCATTTTGGACATCGAAGAAGACGTCGAGGTTCCCCTGATCCTTGGCCGACCCTTCCTTACCACCTCCAGAGCCATCATTGATGTGAGCAATGGTAAGCTCTTCCTTCGAGTAGGCGACGACGAAGTCACTTTTTCTATCACACCTTCGATGAAGAACACGTTAGCAAATGATGACTCATGTTTTTTCGTAGACACCGTAAGTGATGAATCCTCTTACTGCCTCTCCAACTTCGAAAAAGAGTTTTCTGATTTTTTTTCCTACTCTCCTCTTCCCGCTGAATCGCTGTAAGGAAGCGATGAATCTTCTGATTGCCTTTTTGAATTTGAAAAAGAATTTTCAGATTTTTGTTCTTCCTCTTTTCTTCCAACTGAACTGCTACAAGAAGCTGTCTTAGCTGCTAGCCCCACCCCTTATTATGTTCCTTATAAAAAATTTTATGAAGATATTATTTTTGAAAAAGAAAGAATTTCTAAATCCTCTTATAAAGAACCCCCTACCCTGGAACTTAAAGAACTTCCTGAATACCTTAAATATTCTTTCTTAGAAAAAGATTCCAAGTTACCCGTTATTGTTTCAGCCTACCTCACGGATACGCAAAATAAGAAACTTCTTCTAGTTCTACGTAAGCATCGTCAAGCTATTGCTTGGCAAATTTCTGATATCAAGGGCATAAGCCCATCCTTCTGTACCCATAAAATTCTAATGGAAGATAATTCACGTAACTCTATTCAACCTCAGCGTCGTATAAACCCGAATATGAAAGAAGTAGTTAAGGGCGAGGTTATGAAGTTATTAGACGCAGGAATTATCTACCCTATTTCAGACAGTAAGTGGGTTAGCCCCGTTCAGGTAGTACCTAAGAAGGGAGGGATAACGGTAGTTAGTAATGAAAATAACGAATTAATCCCGACACGGACGGTGACGGGTTGGCGTATGTGTATAGATTATAGGAAATTGAATGATGCCACCCGCAAGGATCACTTTCCCTTGCCGTTCATCGATCAGATTTTAGAACGATTATCCGGCCATAGCTTTTATTGTTTTCTCGACGGCCTCTCAGGGTATTTTCAAATCCACATTTCTCACGAGGACCAGGAAAAAAAACGTTTACTTGTCCCTTTGGCACCTTCGCATACCGAAGAATGCCGTTTGGATTGTGCAATGCGCCAGCTATATTCCAACGATGTATGCTCGCTATATTTGACAAGTACGTAGAAAGCATTATGGAGGTATTCATGGATGACTTTTCCGTGTTCGGTGATGCATTTGATAGTTGTTTAGAAAATCTAGAAAAAGTCTTAGAACGATGCAAAGAAACTAAACTCTCCCTCAATTGGGAAAAATGCCATTTTATGGTGAGGGAAGGGTTAGTTTTGGGTCATAAAATTTTTGCGAAAGGTATTGAAGTGGACATTGCTAAGATAGAAGTTATTGAGAAGCTGCCGCCGCCTACAAATGTAAAAGATATAAGAAGTTTCCTAGGCCACGCAGGATTTTATCGCCGCTTCATAAAGGACTTCTCGAAGATCACCAAGCCTCTTACCCATCTATTAGAAAAATACGCCCCATTTATTTTTGAAGACCTTTGCCTTGCTGCTTTTAATTTAATAAAAGAAAAATTAATTAACGCACCAATTATGATAGCTCCGGCATGGGACCTTCCATTTGAGATAATGTGCGATGCAAGTAGTTTCGCGGTGGGAGCCGTATTAGGTCAACGCATATCTAAAAACATCCACCCCATCTATTATGCTAGTAAAACGCTCACATCTACACAGGAAAATTACACCACGACCGAGAAAGAGCTCCTAGCTGTAGTTTTTGCTTTTGATAAATTCAGTCCCTACATTACACTTTCAAAAATCATCGTTTTTACGGACCACTCGGCCCTGAAATATCTTCTTGCCAAAACAGATGCCAAGCCACGCTTGATTCGTTGGGTCTTACTCCTCCAGGAGTTTGACTTAGAGATCCGTGATAAGCGAGGAGCCGAGAACTTGGCCGCCGACCATCTGTCCAGATTAGACAATCCCTTTATAGAAAAATTAAATGAAAAATCTTTTAATGATTATTTTCCTGATGAGAAACTGCTTTCAATTAACGCATCTACTTCTCCTTGGTTCGCACACATCGCCAACTATTTAGTGGCTCGGGTGCTCACAAATGAGTTCTCCTCTCAGCAAAAGAAGAAATTCTTTTCTGAGCTGAAGAACTATTTTTGGGAAGACCCGCATCTCTTTAGAGTCTGTGCGGATCAAATAATAAGGAGATGTGTTTCTTGTGAAGAAGGAACTGATATATTAAAACATTTACATGAAGGACCGACAGGTGGGCACTATCAAGCTGCTCGCACCGCTCACAAAGTGCTAAGCGCGGGTTTTTACTGGCCTAGCCTATTTAAGGATGCGCAAGCCTTTGTGAGAAGGTGTGATAGTTGCCAACGGTCGGGAAACATTTCTAATAAAAATGAAATGCCGCAAAATTATTTCCTTGAGTGCGAAGTTTTCGACCTCTGGGGGATCGATTTTGTTGGCCCACTTCCTTCTAGCTTCGAAAATAAATATATTTTAGTTGTCGTTGATTATGTTTCACGATGGGTAGAAGCCCAAGCTCTTCCTACGAACGACTCCCGAGTTGTAGTTATGTTTTAAAAAAAATTATTTTCTCGATTCGGTATGCCGCGAGCCATCGTTAGTGATAGGGGTTCCCATTTCTATAACGCGCAATTTTCTAAAATCCTTACTAAATACGGCGTTACGCATAAGATTTCTACAGCCTACCACCCCCAAACTAACGGACAAGTCGAAGTAGTAAATAGAGAAATTAAAAGAATTTTAGAAAAGACTGTTTTAACTTCTAGGAAAGACTGGTCAACCAAACTAGACGATGCTCTATGGGCCTACCGAACAGCGTACAAAACTGCCCTCGGATGTATGCCGTATCGGTTGGTCTATGGAAAATCGTGTCATTTACCCGTAGAATTAGAACACCGCGCTTTTTGGGCCTTAAAATTTTTAAACTTCGATCCCCACTCTGTTGGTGACTTTAGAAATTTTCAACTTAATGAACTCGATGAGTGGCGCTCGTACGCCTATGAAAATAACAAATTTTATAAAGAGCGGACGAAACATTCTCACGACAAACACTTAAGGCACCCAAAAACCTTTAAGCCGGGTGATCAAGTTCTTTTATACAACTCTCGTTTACGTTTATTTCCGGGCAAGTTAAAATCACGATGGTCTGGGCCCTTTACTGTTTCAGAAGTGTTTCCGTATGGAACTGTTTTGATTTCACACCCTGATAAGGGTAATTTCAAAGTAAATGGTCAGCGTCTTAAACTATATTTCTGTGGTGATGTCAGTCCTAACTGTTTTAACTCTATCCTCCATGACTAGATTCTCAAACATTTTAAAACTCTGTTTTATCATTAAAACTTTGAACATTATTATTTTGGACAAAATATATTGGGACATCAATATTCTTTTGATACGTCGAGCTCAAACGATGCTTTAAACAAAGGGCGCTCTCGGGAGGAAACCCAAGTGATTTTTTTGTTTTCTTTATTTTACACTTTTTTTTTGGTTTCCCCGGACAACTATAACAAGCCAAAACCTCTGCAATCACCCGCTCCAACACTGTTGGAGCTATCATAAAGTTCGAAGAAGATTTTGCTAGAAGTTCAAAAGCGCAAGCATGTGAGAGAAGCATCAATCAGCATTCGCGACGCATAAATCCGGGGAAGTACCTGTTTTCAATTCTATACTTTCATTCCTGTTTCATTTTCTCTCTCTCTCTAACCTACTTTCTCCATTGAGGACAATGTCCATTTTAAGCTTGGGGGAGGATTTCCTCCTCCATTTTTGCTATTCGTATATATATTTGTTTTAATAGGTTAAGCAATAGTACCCCTCGCTTTTTGTTTTGTTTTTCCCAAAATCCTATATAAACAACTTAGCTAATTATAATATTTCTAAATCATTTTTTTTAATCATGTTTCACAAGTAAAATGTTGGTCATGCTGTGTTTCTAATTCACGGTAGTATGTTAATATTGAAACGTTTTTTCTAAAAACTTATTTTTTTTATGGTTTTCATCCTTTATTTTCTTTACTTTCTCGAAAATTCATCATCCACTATTTTCATTTTCATAATTTTTGTAATATCAATCTCTGATTAGAGTAGTAGATGTGAACGATCCAAGTCGCCTTTTATTTCTATTTTCAAGATAATTTCTTAAATCTTTCTTTATTATGCAAGACATGCTTTTTGAAAATTTTCAAATCTATGCTTTAAATGAATTTAAAAAGCATGAAAAATGATTTAGGCCGTTTTTTTTTGTTTGAGCCTTCTTGCCAACCTAAAATTCTTTTACTCTTAGTAAGCAACTTTTGAGCCTTTTTTTCTACTTTCAATTGATAGCTCCACTTAACATTTCATTTTTACCAAAGCCAACTTTTCCAACCTATCTAATCGCACTACACTTTTTTTTGAGTTTCAATAAAAATTTTATAATCATGATAGGCTGTTTTGTGATATTCATGAAGAAAATTTTGGAAAAGTATGCTCAAAAGAAGTGTTTGATTTTAAATGGCCAATTTCAAAATGAAAATAAAAAATATTATGGCCTTTGTTTTTGAAAAAAAGAAAAAAAGGGGGAAAAGAAAGAAGAAACAAAAATTTTATTTTGTTCATTATAAAATTTTTGAAACTCGTTGTTTTGGTTTAGTGTGATTTTTAAGCCTCCTTGTTTATCTTTGAATTCCACTCCTAATCATAATCCTAAACCAAACATTTCCATCCTATTAAGTCCTTTTAATTCATGCTTTTTATTTTATTTTTTTTAGCTAAGTAAAGAGGAAAAGTAGACTAGCAAGGTTTTGGATTTAAATTTAGATTTTTGTTATATGATTGATATGGTTATAACTTGCCTCTTGGATCTAGTAACAACTCAATGCATTTTTTTTCATCTGGTTGATTTACTTAAAAGATTTTTGTTGAAATTTTGGATGATTTATTTTCGCTAGTAAAGCTTATAAATTGTAAACCATGTTTAAGTAATTATTTTAGGTTTACGTTTCACGTTCCCCCTACTTGGAATTTCGCATGATACTTGTGTTGACATAATTAGAATTCACCTGATTGGTCACCTATTATTTTAGCTAGTTTTTATATCTTTGCTTGGGGATAAGCAAAGCTTAAGCTTGGGGGAATTTGATAGTTTGTTTTGTAGCCTAAACTATTATGGTAATTTCTAGTTTTCAATTTACAAATCATGTCTTGTATGCTTATATTTTGGCCCCTTTTTGTATATATTATTGTCACTAACGTTTTTCCTTCTTTTTGCAGATTTTTACCATGTTTTGCTGTTACACGCCCCATGGTCACGCCCTCCTAGGGCGTGTACCTAGGGCGTGTAACCCAGTGGAATGAAGCAAACGATCCGAAGACAGAAGATAGAGATTTCCACCCGACACGCCCCCGACACGGGCGTGTCACATTAGACACGGGCGTGTAGGTAGGGCGTGACCCGCATGTCCGCAAAATTCTCCGCCGCCAGCGTATTTCCATCCTTCACCAACAAGTCACGGGCGTGTATTCCTAGTCACGGGCGTGTATCGAGAGCGTGACCTACAAGTTCACAGTTTTGGCGCTAGCATCAACTTTGACTTTTCTACCGCAAGACACAGATGACACGCCCCAGACACGGGCGTGACGGAGGGCGTGTCACCCCAAGTTCCGAGAAAAATAAGCTGCCAGCAGCTGTTTCCTGCCAGAGTTATTGCATCGCTTTCGTACCTAACCCGACACGCCACCGACACGGGCGTGACGGAGGGCGTGACTCGGCCGAAAAAATTCTATAAATAGAACCCCTCTCCTTGAGCCCAGCATCCAGATTTAGGAGGAGTAGTGTTGTCACTTTAGTTTTTCAATATGTCTTAAGCTTTTCTCTTCCCCTTTCTCATTTCAAGTAATTACGTTTTTTTTATGCAAGCCCTTTTAGCATTTTTGTACTTCCTTTTTACAGTATTTGTAAGCATCGTAGAAGGTGTTCTTATAGTATCTGTGTGCCCTACTTGTGATTCCTCTTCATTAAGAAATAAAATAGTTCGCTATTCTCTTTCCCTTCTGCTCGGTGTTAGTTTCCATATTATTAATATGATTTTTATTTTCTATACCATGAGTAACTAAATCCTCCTTGCACTCGATCTTGATGATCCGAGGTTTGAGTGATTAAGTTATGATGCTTTAATTTTACTTTTCTTTTTAGGGTTTAGCCTTGAATTACTCTTGATTTCTTTTGGGTTGGAGATAAATCATCGATATATACTCTCCGCCTTAGCTTTCATGCTTGGCTAGCCGAGAGGCCTATAGTTTGAAGTGAGCACTCAAGAGGAAAGGGATTTGTATGCACCCCTCGAGAGAGGCAGTCGTCCAAATCTCCCGGATTGGAGTAAAATCTAATAGAGGGGTTCACCGCGTAAAGCGAGCTTTAGGCCTCCGATTTAGACGAAAGTCGGTCGGACCTTCCTAAACTCAGTTGGGCAAGACTTCGAGAGAAACGTGTTAAGCTTTAGGAACCTCTGCGGTCAAGAAACTTTTCCCTATTAAGTTTAGGTTTTTATCGCATTTCTTTATTAACTCTAGCCGAGGTGATTCTTGATCGAGTGCATTTCCATCTCATTGTTTCAACCCTTTATCGTAATCGTTTGTAATAGCTCTTTAACTTATTGCAGTAGTTCTCTTTCCAGCTTTAACTGTATTTCCTTTCGTAATTGCAATTTACTTTTTAACCCTCAAGTTTTTCATTCGATAAAATAATAGTCTTCATGTGAGTAAGTGTACTCAGCAGTCCCCGGATTTCAATACGACACTTGTGTCCCCTAGATACAATTCGATAGGTATACTTGCCTAGATGGATTGCTAGTTCGGTTGCTTTTATTTTCTTCACGATTAGTAGACACCAGGAGGTCTCTCTGGACTTGATTTTTCTTCTTGAACATCTTGAACTTTCTACTGGCTGCTTTGACTATCAGACTGCTACTGTTGTTTCTTCTGTTGATTGCTTGATTGAGTTTTTTGACTTGGAAGGTCTTTTTTTATTGCTAGGAGTAGGTCTTGATTGATAAGAATAAGAAGCAGACCTTTGAGCTTGAGAAACATTGCCTGCTAATCCTGCTGCAGGAGGAGGAGGAGGATGTCCTCTCTAATACTTCTTAGGAGGAGAATTATATCTCTTCATCTTCTTTCTTCTATTTTGCTCATTCTTCGACAGTCTCATCCAGTAAGGGGAATCTGGAGTGAGTGTAATATTGTGTAGAATATAGCAGGGAGTATCTGTTGTTGGATTTGGTATTGGTACAGCCTTTGATGGAGCCTTCTTCTTGGATTTTCTATTCTTAGAACCAAAATTTTATGAATCATCAGAATCATCATCATCATTATCAGAATCACTAGCAGGATTATCATATAACTCATCAATTTGCTTAAACAAATCATCTTGATTTATAACTTGAACTTCTGGCTCTTTAGATGCAATATCTGTAATATCTTGAGCCTGAACATTGTCACTTTCTGGTTCTATGTCTTGAAACATAATTTCATCAAGATCTGGTATAGGGGACTCAGCCCAAGCATAATTTGGAGGAGATAAAGCCTTTGGCTCTATAACAGAAATTTTTGAAGAAATAATACAGAAACTATTTCTAATTTCTTCTAACACAGAAGAATCAACTGGAGCAAAATAGCAAACAATTGCTTTAGAATAATCAGATACTGTATCAGCTATATATTTCTACTTTAAACTGTATCAAAAGAATGAAGTAATGAATGAATGTCAACTGTGGGATTAATTATGAAATCACCAACAGTGATCATTGCTGTATCAACTGACTCTTCTTCTAAACAAATCATTTCAGTATCATCATCAAGAATTTCAACTATTTTTGCTGCTGGAATTGCTACTGCTGCTGTTGCTACTACTGCTACTGCCAGAGGAGCTTCTTCATTGGACATCTCCCCCTACTTGATTTCAGAGAGACCTGAACCTAGGTCCCCATAAGAAGGGATAGAGTAGGAAGCCAGCTGAGTAGTTAGAGGGGAAATAGAAGCAGTGAGAGGGGAACCAGCCTTAACTATGAGCTTCTTAAGAGAGGGAGTGATGAATTGAAGAAGACCATTAGCAATGTTAGAGAAGTATATATATAGTGGATCAGGAGGAGAGGGGGTATATGTGGATTGGTGACCATAGTTGGAACAGATGGAGAGTGCTTGAGGTAGGTCTGAATGTTGGAAGGTTGGGAATATAATTGAAATAAAAAAAAGAAACAAAATATTTTCAAGAAGAAAAATCCACAATATCTGCGAGCAAGCTCCAAGGCACTGGATTTTGTGTAATTGAAATAGCACTGGTATTATCACAAAAGATGATTGAATTTTTTAAGTTGAAAGCATAATCCAGTAGTTGATATTAAATCCACAATATCTGCGAGCAGCAACTACCAGCTGCCATATACTTAGCTTCAGCAGTTGATGTTGACACCGATGTTTTTTTCTTGCAAAAACAGGACACAAGCTTATCACCAAGAAACTAACAAATTCTTGATGTGCTTTTCCTGTCAACTCTACATCCAGCATAGTCAGAATCTGAGAATCCAGTTAAGTCAAATTCTGACTCTGTTGGATACCAAAGTCCTAGATTTGGATAACCCTTTATATATCTCAAAATCTTTTTAAATAAAATTAGGTGTGATTCCTTGGGATTTACTTGAAACCTAGCACAAATTCATATAGCAAACATAATGTCTTGCGTACAAGATATAAGATACAATAAGGACCCAACAATAGCCTTATATGTTTTCTGATCAACTGGTTTGCCCTGTTTATCAATATCAACTACAGCAATGGAGGGCATAGGTGTTTTCATTTCAAAGGCATCAAACATCCCAAATCTTTTAATAAGCTCCTTAGCATATTTGGATTTGGATATAAAGATACTATCAGGGGATTGCTTCACTTGGAGACCAAGGAAGTAGGATAGTTCACCCATGCTACTCATTTCAAACTTTGAATGCATCAGGTCAGAAAACCTTTTGCAAAGTTTGGAATTAGTAGATCCAAATATTATGTCATCCACATAAATTTTAACTAGCAAAATTTTATCCTTATGATGCATGAAAAACAAAGTTTTATCTACCATGTCTCTAGAAAATTTATGCTCTAAAAGAAAACTAGCCAAGGTCTCATACCAAGCCCTTGGAGCTTGCTTTAGACCATAAATGGCTGTAAGCAATTTAAAAACATAAGAGGGATGAGTTGAAGAGATAAAACCTAGTGGTTGTTCAACATACACTTACTCTTTGAGTTCTCCATTGAGAAATGCACTCTTGACATCCATTTGATAAACTTTGAATTTCTGATATGCTGGATAAGCAAGAAATATCCTGATAGCCTTAGCCTTGCAATAGGGGCAAAGGTCTGGTCATAATCTATGCCTTCCTCCTGATAATAGCCTTGAGCCACCAATCTTGCTTTATTTCTTACAATTGCTCCTTGTGCATCCAGCTTGTTTCTAAATACCCATTTAGTTCCAATGATTTGGTGGTCTTTGGGCCTTGGAACTAAATCCCAAACTCTATATCTTTCAAATTGATTGAGTCCCTCTTACATTATAATAATCTATTAGGGATCTTGCTCTGCATCTTTTATGGATTGAGGTTCAATCTGAGAAAGAAAGCAAGCATGCATCTGATCATGATTGAGTTGATGCCTTGTTTGCACACCAACTGATATGTCTCCAATCACTTGAGATATGGTATGATCTCTTAGTGTGACAAGATTGGTGGGTAGAATTGGTTCTTCAACCACTTGTTGTGCTAATTCCTCTTATGGAATTTCATTTGCCACAATATCTTCAGCATGAATTTCCTGAATTTCTTCATCACTGTCATCAGCAATAATCTGTTGAGAAGGATGTGATATATCCACTTGTGTTAGGATTAATTCATCCATTTTTTCACACAGATTTGGTACCTGCAAATTTTCTATGGTAGAAGAATCCTTCTCCTTGTACAACATGTTAGTCTCATCAAAAGTTACATGTTAGTCTCCTTCAAATTTTCTAATATATTTCTTGTCATTGTTGTGAATATAACATATACAACCAAATACTTTAAAATAGTTTATTTTAGGTTTCTTCCCTTTAAGTAATTCATAGGGGGTCTTACCATTTAGCTTATGAATTAGACTTCTTTTCAGAACATAGTTTGTTGTGCTTACTGCCTCTGCCCAAAAGGATAGGGGCAAGTGAGCATCTGCAAGTAATGTCCCTACAGATTCAATCAAGATTCTATTTTTCCTTTCAGCTACCCCATTTTGTTGAGAAGTTCTAGGAGCAGAAAAACAATATCTGATACCTTCCTTCTCACAGAATTCTTTCATGAGAAGAGATTCAAACTCAGTGCTATGATAACTTCTGATCAATACAACTTAAGTAGAGTACTCAATTTGTATGCTCTTAAGAAAGTCTGTAAGAACTTTAAAGTTATCTGACTTATTTTTCAAAAAGAAAACCCAAGTGAATCTAGAGAAATCATCAATAATCACTAAGGTATATGACTTCCCTCCCAAGCTCTGTACTGCAATAGGTCCAAACAGGTTCATATGTACCAAGTATAAGATTCTGGGTGAATCACTTTTATTAATGGATTTAAAACTATTTTTAGTTTGCTTGCCTAATTGACAAGCCCTGCAGAGTCCTTCCTTCTTGTAGGGCCAGAAGGTAGTCCTCTAACAAGGTTAATGAAAGTGAGAGAAAGATCTACCTTGACTCTAGAGGGGGTGAATAGAGTATTTTAAAATAATATTTACAATTAAAATTATAAGGCAGTGGAAGATTTAATTTAATTATATGTGTAAGGTGCTTGTAGAAAAATAAAGTTAAAGCAAGAAATAAGAATCACACAGCACACAGCAATAACAAACACACAGCAACCAGAAGATACAAGGATCTATAGTGGTTCCCCAAAAAGCATGGGTACATCCACTCTTCTACCACCCTTGGTAGGAATCCACTGCAGGATGAGTTTATCAGGTGTCCTGGGCACCAATGAGCTTTTGATAAGGTGCTCAAAAACTAGATCTAGATTTTTTTGATAAGGTGTCTTGCCACCACTAAGTTTTGACAAGGCTCTCAGAACCAGATTCAGAACTTTTGAAGGGAGTTTTGATAACCCATTTTACAGCAGGAAAAGAAAAAGAAGGAGATGATGATGTCTTCTCTATCTTAAATCACTGAGAGAAGACTTGTGGATTGTTGATGTTGTCAAAGCTCCCCCTGAGATGTAGAATGGTTCAGGAGTGAGAGCTTTGCTAGGGTGATAGGCCTTCAGAAGCTTCAGATCTCCAATAGAGGATGATTCCAGCAGATGCTGAAATATTTGGTGTCTGGAGTCCTTGATGTTGAAGCCTTTGAACACTTGAAGATTCAGTAGATTTGTAAATCACAGAAGTTGAAATCTTGATCAGAGAAATTATGTTATTCAATCTTCTTTAATATAATCTAATTCTTCTGTATCTCTTTGTATTGTCTGTATTGATCACTGTATCTTGTGTATCTGTATTATCACAATGAAAACTGAAGGAGTATATCAGATATTCTCTTTGATGGCCGTTTAATCAGTCATAAATGACTTCCATAATAGACAACTGTATCTGGGGAAAGTCCTATGCAATATTCCATTTAGTCTTTCCTTGAAACTTGCATCAGATTGATTGAAACGGCTAGAAAATCCCTTGCAATCAATAAAAGAATTAATTCTGATTATAATCCATAACTGTCCTTGAATTTGAATTTTGAAGGCGTCGATCTCTCACAGAAGTCATCGATCTGAGCTCTACGATCGTTGAACTAAGCTCAGAGATTTGATTAACACAGCAGACAAAAAGCGTCGAACTGAGCTCTACGATCGTCGAACTGAGCTCAGCGACTGGGAAAGTAACTGAACGCAGATCGTCGATCTTAGCTCGAAGATCGTTGAGTTGAGCTCAGCGACTAGGAAACTAGTTGAAGGAAGATCGTCGATCTGAGCTCGAAGATCGTCGATCGGAGTTTGACGACTTAGCAGGGTTGAGCTCAGAGAGCGTTTCGTCGAACTTAGTTCGACGAAAATTGTCTTCTTCTCAGCTCTAAGTCTTGATCTTTGAATGGTCCTGGGGGCATCTTCAAACCTAAGTTATAAGCCCTAGACTCATTCTAATTTGACCTTTTCAACTATACATCTAGTTCAAACCAATTTTCCTAAAAACATAGTGATCCTTGCCCAAATTAGTAATAGGGTGTTCCAACAATCTCCCCCAATTTGGGTTAGGATTACTATTTACAGGACTTAGTAAGAAATACAAAAGCATATACAGAAAAGCAAAATTTAAAACAACAGAGCAGAACATATGACATAGTAGCATTCAGATATAATATCAGCAAATGTTTAAAGATGAATGTACTGTCTGCTTATAGAATTCATTTCCTTTCACTGCCTTTCTTAAATACAATCTCTCTGTTGGGATTAAGAGCCTCTTTCTTTGACCTTCTGTCATCATTTTCACCTAAGGAGGTTTGAGATCTTAGCCTGGGAACTACAGCCTCAGGATGCAGTTTCATGTAATCCTCTGGGTCAAAGAACTTCCTTGAAGCATATTTATCCAGCTCTTCCTTTCTTTGCTCTGAAAAAGTAGAGATGTTGGAAGTATCTTTACCTTGCTCTCTGGCCTTTTTCAATTGATCTAGAGCAGCAAGTTCTTTCATCCTGGCAGTCCAAGATAGAGGATTGTTTTCTGGATCCTCAAAAGGAATTGAAGTTTCATATCTATTTATGGTTTCTGAAGCAGTAGATGTCCTTGTAACAACAGTATCTCTGAGTTTGTAAGGGAAAGGACCTTGAGTTGAGTCCATATGTCTTTGTCCTTCCCGTTACTGTCTGGAATAAGTTCTATATTCTCTCTGACTTCCTCTGTGTTGACCTCTTCTAGACTGATAACTTTTCTGATATTGTCCTCTTGGATGATATCTCTGGGAAGATTGGGAGGAGCTTTGCTTTGAAGCAGAGGTTTGAAAAGCTGAGCCTCCACATGATCCTGAGTCTGGAGGAGGAGGAGGAGGAGGCTGATCCTGGGAGGACCCTTTCTCATACTTATCCAGTTTCCTTTTCTTTCTCATAGCCTTTAACTGATTCTTAGAAAATAGCATCCAGGGCTCTGTAATCTGACAGTCATGCAGAATATAATATGGATGTCATTTGCATCTTTGTCCTTGGCAGGAGGAACTCTCATCATAGCTTTGCTTCTAGCTTTCCTCTTTTTGGCAATGGTGCCAGCAAAGTCATCAGGTTCAGTACTGAACTTATCACTATCAGAACTCTTTTGTCTGTCATACAGATCATCTATTCTCTTAATGTATTCCTCTTGGATTTTTGATTTCTCAGGAGCAACAGGAGCAGGAAGTGTTGGGACAGTAGCAGGAACTTCAGCAGGAGCAGATGAAACAGCAGGAGTCTCAGAGACTTTTTCTTCCAAAAAACTAGCCAATTCTTCAGCAGCAGCAGTATAAGCATCAACAGACAGCATTTCAATGTCAGTAGATTCAACAGATATAACAGCAGCAGCAGCAGTACAAACAGAAGCAGCAACATCCTCAGCCTTAAGAGAATTGACATATGATATAATCAGGTTGGGATCACATTCTGAAATAGGCACAATGGCCTTAGTGAGGCCTTCAACTCCCTGAGTTGGTAAATATCTTCTGTGAAGAATACCATAAGCACACAACAGTGACCTGAGTCCACTATAAACACTGGTACTGAAGCAGCAGGCACTTCTTCAGCTTCATGAGGCATCTCCCCCTGCCTTGATTCAGTCAGGACTGGATCAAGGCACTCCATTGAAGGAATTGCATGAGGAGAGGAGATAGCAGACAGCCTGTCAGATAGCTCCTGTATAGATTTGAGGAGTGGAGCCAAGGAGGTCTCCAGCAGGGCTACTATCTTGGGGGCCAGTATCCCATAAAGCCTATCTGCCAGAGCTGAAAGATCCACTTGCTCAATGGATACTTGAGTAGAGGTGGAGGAAGAGTTGGCTGGAGCTGATGGTGGATGGACTGCAGTTGATGCTGTGGTGGATGGTAGAATGGATGGTTTAGAGATAGGGATGGTGGAGATGGATGGTATAGGAGTGGAGATGGATGGAGTGAAGGAAGGTTGGGAGAGTATATCTTGAAGTAGTTATTGGTAGGAGGAGGTAGAAGCAAGCTCAAGAGGAGAGGAAGGGGAATCATCAATGAAAAAGTCTTCCATGATGTTGAATGATGGAATGGTAAGAGGTGGATAATAGTGGAGTGGGTGGAATGTTTCTGAAGTGGCTGGAGGAGAAAGAGGTGATGAGATGGTAATGGGGGAAGAGATATTTATGGTTGAGGTGATTGTTGAGGTTGATATGGAGATGGAGGTAGAAACAAGTGGAGGAAAAGGAGGAGAGGAGGCAGGCAGTTCTTTTGGAGCCGGAGAGGAAGTGACTGTAGGAGTCCTTGTGCCTGAAGCTATGGCAGTCCTGGCAGGTTTTGTAATCTGCCTGTCCCATTCCCAAATAGGGCACAGGTTAATCTCTTAGATGCATTGATGTGCATCCCATTTGAAACCAGTAATTCAGGGCACCTGGAATGCAGGAAAACCCCTAGAATCCTCCCAAAATTGACAAAACTTTTGTTAATTTTCTTCTTGATCTAATCAAAGAAGATAGTTCCCCAATTCAGATGTTTCTTGTCAACTATTGCTCCCATCAGACAAAACTGATACCTTGAGATGGTATCATGTGCTGAATGCTTGGCCAGCAGCACTTTTCCCACAACATCAGCCAAAAATCTATATTCAACAGATAGATTCTTTTTCAACAGCTTATTAGGGTTTTCAGCAGAGTGACCCATTCTATCTAACATGGAATCAAATTCTTCACCAGACATATCGGGGGAAACATCTCAAGAACTTAAGTTGAATACCTCAGTCAGAAGAATAGGGTATAATGGTACCTGAGTCCCGTTGATCGTGCCGACTATAGTATTCTCACCCTCATTATTTGCAGTAAAAACTCATTCCTTTATTTCGCCAGCCGCGATCTTCATTCTTGTTGCCATAATATTCTCTATTTGTTGTTCCTTGAAGAGTTGTACAATATCTTTGAATATTTGATCGCTCCCGGTGAATGAATCCATATCAATATTAAACCCGATATCAAACTTCATCTTTGCAAGCGCAGCAACATTCACGGCCATTGAGTACCTGTAAGAAAGTACCAAACACAACCAAGTGTAGTAGAGTTTGGAGGGAAAGAAAGAAATTGCAGAGAGTATGAATGCGCAATCGAAGAACGACAACGAAAAATGATTTTTATATTAGGGTTCAACGGCAGAAACATAGGATCGCTGAACTTCATTCGACGATCTGGGCTTCTAATGGAATCTGAAGAGTCTTCAATAATCGTTGATCTCTGTTCGACGATACTGGAGAGCGTCGAACTCCGTTCGACGATCGTTGACCAGAGGAAGATAGCCTAGCGCTGCCTGGAAAACGCTGAACTCCGGTCGACGCTTATTGGAAAGCGTCGATCTCCATTCGACGATTTTTGGAAAAACGTCGAGCGCAGTTCCGAGATAAAACAGAACCTATAGACAAGAGAAAATATAAGTTTTTAGCCTAGTCTCTATCTGTTTTTAGATTTTCAAAATCTTGGAATTTATTTTAGACAGCCTCCATCTAGCATTCCTAACTGATTGAGGAAGAAGGTATGTTTCTTCTCATCCAAAGGCTTGGTGAAAATATCTCCCCTTTGCAAGTCAGTTGGGATATATTATAGTTAAATATTATTCTTTTCAACATTATCTCTTAGAAAGTGATGCCTAATCTCTATATGTTTTGTCCTACTATGGAGGACTGGATTTTGTGCTATGGAGATAGCACTAGTGTTATCACAAAAGATTTTTGACCCTTCTAAGTTGTAGCCATAGTCTAGAAGCTGGTTTTGAATCCACATAATTTTTAAGCAACAACTGCCTGCTGCCATGTATTCAGCTTCAACAGTTGAAGTAGACACAGATGTCTGTTTCTTACAGAACTAGGAGACAAGTCTGTCACCAAGGAACTGACAGGTTCCACTGGTGCTTTTCATGTCTACTCTGCATCCAGCATAATCAGCATCTGAAAATCCAGTTAATTCAAATCCTGAGTCTTTTGGATACCAGAGTCCTAGATTTGGACAACTTTTTACATACCTAAGAATCCTCTTTACTAAAGTTAAGTGTGACTCTCTAGGGCTTACTTAGAACCTAGCACATATGCATATAGCAAACATTATATCAGGTCTACTAGCTGTAAGGTACAATAGAGATCCAATCATTGCTCTATATGTTGTCTGATCAACATGTTTTCCATGTTCATCAGCATCTAATACAGCATTAGTAGGCATAGGTGTTTTCATACAAGATGCTTCAGACATACCAAATTTCTTAACCAGTTCCTTTGCATACTTGGTTTGAGAAATGAATATGCCTTCAGCATGTTGTTTGACTTGCAATCCTAGAAAGAAGGAAAGCTCACCCATGCTACTTATTTCAAATTTAGAGTGCATCAGCTTGGAAAACGTTTTACACAAATTTGAATCAGTAGAACCAAAGATAATATCATTTTCCAAAAGAAAGCATGTTAGGGTCTCATACCATGCTCTAGGAGCTTGCTTGAGACCATATAATGCTTTATGCAATTTGAACACATGATCAGGATAAGTTGAAGAGATAAAACCTGGAGGTTGTCTAACATAGACTTCCTCTTTGATGTCTCTATTGAGAAAAGCACTCTTCACATCCATTTGGTAGACCTTGAATCCCTTGTGCGCAGCATAAGCTAGGAATATTCTGTTGGCCTCTAACCTTGCAACTGGTGCAAAGGTCTAGTCATAGTCTATTCCTTTTTCTTGAGAGTAGCCTTGAGCAACTAGCCTTGCCTTATTCCTTACAATGACTCCCTGATCATCCAACTTATTCCTGAACACCCATTTTGTTCCAACAATGGAGTGATCCTTAGGCCTTGCCACTAGTTCCCAAACTTTATTCCTCTCAAATTGATGTAGTTCCTCTTGCATAGCAATAATCTAGTGGGGATCTTGTTCTGCATCTTGAATGGATTGAGGCTCAACTTGATATAGAAAGCAAGTAAGCATCAGGTTTTGGTTGAACTAATTTCTGGTTTGCACACCAGCTGAGATGTCTCCAATCACTTGGGAGATTGGATGATCTCTTGTTGTTACTAAATCAACAGGGGGTGTTGATTGTTCACCAACCATTGTTGTTGTTTCCTCTTGTGGAACAACAACTGGCTCTTTTAGATGTTGCACATCCTATTCATCATCACTGCTCTCATCCTTTTGCTGGATAGGTGGAGAAGCTGTATCCTTTTCTTTAACCTGTAATCTGTCCATTCTTTCTGAAAGAGAGTGTACCTACAATGGTTCTATGGTAGAAGAAGACTTCTCCTTATAAAACATGTTAGTCTCATCAAAAGAAACATGAACAAATTCTTCTATTTTAAGAGTAGATTTATTATATACCCTATAAGCCTTGCTGATCATGGAGTATCCCAGAAATACCCCTTCATCAGCTTTAGCTTGGAATTTTGCTAAATATTTCTTGTCATTATTGTGTATATAACAAATGCAACCAAAGATTCTGAAATAGTCTACTTTAGGTTTCTTCCCTTTGAGCAATTCATAGGGAGTCTTGCCCTTCAGTTTATGTATTAGACTTCTATTCAACACATAGTTAGAGGTGTTCACTGCCTCAGCCCAAAAAGATAGAGGTAGGTGAGCATCTGTCAACAATGTAGTAGCAGATTCAATTAGGGTTCTATTTTTCCTTTCAGCTACCCCATTTTGTTGAGGAGTTCTAGGAGTTGATAAAGTATGTCTGATCCCTTCACTCTGACAGAACTCTTGTATAAGAAGAGAATCAAACTCTGTCCCATGATCACTTCTGATCAGGGCAATATGTGTATTGAACTCAATCTGTATACATTTGAGAAACTCTGTCAGACACTTAAAGTTATCAGACTTCTTCCTCAGAAAGAATACCCAAGTGAATCTGGAGAAGTCATCTACAATCACCAAAGTATAAGATTTCCCTCCTGAGCTTTGTACTGTAATGGGTCCAAAAAGATCCATGTGTAACAGATATAAAATCCTAGGTGAATCACTCTTATTAAGTGACTTAAAACTATTTTTAGTTTGCTTGCCTAATTGACAGGCCCTGCAGAGTCCTTCCTTCTTATAGGGGCCAGAAGGTAGTCCTCTAACAAGGTTGTCCTCTGTCAGCCTAGCAATGGTTCTAAGGTTTAGGTGACCTAGTCTCTTATGTCATAGATCATTTGGTTTGCATACTGAATTAAATAAGCAAATGTATGTATGGGTTGAAAGAAAATCTATAAGATAGATATTACCTTTCCTTTTACCTGTTAACACAGTTGTGTTATCCTCTGACTTGATCTTGCACAGGGATTTGTTGAGAATTACCTTATATCCTTCATCACATAGTTGACTGATGCTGATCAGGTTGTGCTTTAGTCCTTTTATATATGCCACCTTCTTAAAAGTGACTGAACCTATCTGAACAGCATCATATCCTTTGGTTTGACCAAAATTTGAATCACCAAAAATTACTTTGGGTCCAAGTTTGGTTATAAAGGATGATAGATTCTCCTTGTTACCTGTCATGTGCTTTGAGCACCCACTATCCAGATACCATTGTTGGGCCATCTCTGGATAGGTCTTCACCTACACATAAACAGCTTATATGTTTTTGACCCAGTTTACCTTGGGTCTAGGTTGATAGCCTTTAAATTCAGAAAAGAAAGACATCCCTGGCTGACTCTTATATCCTTCAGGATGGTATCTCCTAGGAGGTACTATCCATTCAGTATAAGGGTTAAAGCTTTGGGATGAGGGACTTCAAGGATTGACTTGAGATTTACCTCTGAAAGAAGGTTCAAAGATCTGAGCTCCGTTCGACGATCATCGACTTGAGTTCGACGATCTTGGGTAAGATCGTCGAGCTCCATTCGAAGATCGACTATACATGAGTTCAGAGTTCAGAAGTTGTCGATCTGAGTTCGACGATCGTCGAGCTTTGTTCGACATTTTCTGTTGAGCTTGATTTTCCTTAGGTAAATCTGGATTCTTCCTAGCTACCTCTACAACACCCTTTCCTTTATCAGAAATAAATTTAATTGGGGTTGTTAGTACTATAGGTTGGCTGGATGAAGCACCCAAGCCCAGTGTACTGTTGAATCTTGAGTTCACTGTGCTTGTAATTTCCATCAGTCTGATGCTTCTCCCATTAAGAGATTCTTCAAACTGCTTGGCCTTGGATAGTTCACTTTTCAGTGTAGCTATCTCCTCCCTATAGCACTCTAACTCCTCAGAGAGTTTGAGGTTATTTGATTTTAGGACACTGTAGTCAGATAATTGATTTCTGAGAGAGATTATCTCTTTCTCAAACCTTAGCAAATCTAAACACAGTGTCTTAAATTCAATTTTAAAGTCCTCAGAAGTAAAATCAAAAGAGTTTATTTCCACATCCTCTTCAGATCCAGTTTTAGCTTCAGAATCAGACTCTTGTTCTGCATCAAAGTTTTGCTGGGAGGCATTGATTTCCATCATGCAGAATTCTTTTTCCTTAGAATCATCCTCATCATCACTTGAGCTGGATGAGGCTTCTGATTCTTCTTCAGTGTCACTCCATCTTTCTGCTACAAATCCCTTCCTTGTATGTTTATTTTTGTTGGATGAGGATCTGTTGCTGTTGTTCTTTCTGGAGTCCTTGCCTCTTCTTCTCCCATTTCTGTCCTTCTTGTCCTTGTTTTTATTCTCTGGACAGTCAGGCACAATGTGGCCTGGTTTCTTGCATCCAAAGCAGATGATTTCTTTGTTGTTGGACTTGTCATATCTAGGCTTATCATGCCCTTTGAATGACTTCTTTCTGAAGTCCTTCCTGGCCATCTTATAGAATCTTTTGGCCAGTAGACTTAGGAGCTCATCATTTCCTGTAACTTTGTCTTCAGGCTTCTCTTCTGTATCTTTGAAGGCTATGGTCTTCTCCTTTCTGATGACTGGAGAAGTAGCCTTTTGTTCTTCTTCCCTATTCTTGATGAGCAGCTCATAAGATTTGAGCTTGCCTAGAAGAGCCTCTGTGGTAATTTCACTAAGGCTTCTGGCATCTTTAATTGGCCAGATCCTTGAAACCCAAGTGCTGGGGAAGCACATTAGGATCTTGTCATTGAGTTCAGTGAGTGTGATTTCCTTGTCCAATTACTTTAACTATCTGACTATCAGACTGAGCCTGGTGTACATGTCTGCAACTGATTCAGCTTCACCTTTCTTGAAGTTCTCATATTGGGATATGAGATGGGATCTCCTATCCTTTCTTTCATCAGCAGATCCTGATACAATTTCTGAAAGCTTATCCCATATGTCTTTAGCTGAGCAGCATTCAGCAACCTTCTGGAATATCTCATCAGACATAGTCTGAGCAAGAATATTCATGGCCTTTGCATCTGCAGTTTTCCACTTCTTTATTTCAGCATCTGTTCCTGAGGGAGGTGGAACAGCACTTGTGCTTGTGGTCTCTGAAGGTCTTGGACACACTGTCAAAACAGAATTGAAAATTTCCTCATCAATAGAATTCATGTATAATCTAATCCTTGCCTTTCAAAGTGAAAACTTGGAAAGATTGCACACTGGAGGTCTGGTGCTAGCATAGTCTTTGTTTTGTGCCATGGTTTTTGAAATAAATACAATACAGAAAATAATACCCCTCTATATAAGATTGATCTTTTCAGAGATCTTTTGGTTCAGGTGTTAGCCTGTAAGAACCAACCTCCCTCTGGTACCAATTGAAAGTGAGAGAAAGATCTACCTTGACTCTAGAGGGGGGGGTGAATAGAGTATTTTAAAATAATATTTACAATTAAAATTATAAGGCAGTGGAAGATTTAATTTAATTATATGTGTAAGGTGCTTGTAGAAAAATAAAGTTAAAGCAAGAAATAAGAATCACACAGCACACAGCAATAACAAGCACACAGCAACCAGAAGATACAAGGATCTATAGTGGTTCCCCAAAAAGCCTGGGTACATCCACTCTTCTACCACGCTTGGTAGGAATCCATTGCAGGATGAGTTGATCAGGTGTCCTGGGCACCAATGAGCTTTTGATAAGGTGCTCAAAAACTAGATCTAGATTTTTTTGATAAGGTGTCTTGCCACCACTGAGTTTTTACAAGGCTCTCAGAACTAGATTCAGAACTTTTGAAGGGAGTTTTGATAACCCTTTTTACAGCAGGAAAAGAAAAAGAAGGAGATGATGATGTCTTCTCTGTCTCAAATCACTGAGAGAAGACTTGTGGATTGTTGATGTTGTCAAAGCTCCCCCTGAGATGTAGAATGGTTCAGGAGTGAGAGCTTTGCTAGGGTGATAGGCCTTCAGAAGCTTCAGATCTCCAGCAGAGGATGATTCCAGCAGATGCTGAAATATTTTGTGTCTGGAGTCCTTGATGTTGAAGCCTTTGAACACTTGAAGATTCAGTAGATTTGTAAATCACAGAAGTTGAAATCTTGATCAGAGAAATTAAGTTGTTCAATCTTCTGTAATGTAATCTAATTCTTCTGTATCTCTTTGTATTGTCTGTGTTGATCACTGTATCTTGTGTATCTGTATTATCAGAATGAAAACTGAAGGAGTATATCAGATATTCTCTTAGACGGACGTTTAATCAGTCATAAATGACTTCCATAATAGACAACTGTATCTCGGAAAAGTCCTAAGCAATATTCCATTTAGTATTTCCTTGAAACTTGCATCAGATTGATTGAAATGGCTAGAAAATCCTTTGCAATCAATGCAGGAATTAATTCTGATTATAATCCATAACTGTCCTTTAATTTGAATTCTGAAGGCGTCGATCTCTCACAGAAGTCGTCGATCTGAGCTCTACGATCGTTGAACTGAGCTCAGAGATTGGATTAACACAGCAGACAGAAAACGTCGAACTGAGCTCTACGATCGTCAAACTGAGCTCAGCGACTGGGAAAGTAACTGAACACAGATCGTCGATCTGAGCTCGAAGATCGTTGAGTTGAGCTCAGCGACTAGGAAACTAGCTGAAGGAAGATCATCGATCTGAGCTCGAAGATCATCGAGCGGAGTTCGACGACTTAGCAGGGTTGAGCTCAGAGAGCGTTGAACGGAGTTCGACGTTTCGTCGAACTGAGTTCGACGAAAATTGTCTTCTTCTCAGCTCTAAGTCTTGATCTTTGAATAGTCCTGGTGGCAACTTCAAACCTAAGTTCTAAGCCCTAGACTCATTCTAATTTGACCTTTTCAACTATACATCTAGGTCAAACCAATTTTCCTAAAAACATAGTGATCCTTGCCCAAATTAGTAATAGGGTGTTCCAACAGTTAACCTTAGATAATTTAGCTATTATCCTAAGGTTTACATGACCTAGTCTCTTATGCCATAATTCACTAACTTTACTAATCTGGTTAAATAAGCAAATTTCTGATTTAGCTGAATTGAAATTAACTAAGCATATGTTTCCTTGTCTAATACCAGTTAAACCAATTTTGTTTTTATCATAAATAATAGAGCATAAGGACTAGTTAAAAGTTACCTAATAACCTTCATCACATAGTTGACTTATGGATATGAGGTTATGCTTCAGTCCTTTCATATAAGCTACCTTTTTGAATGTGACTGCTCCAATATTGACATTTCCATATCCTTCTGTTTTTCCACAATTAGAGTCTCCAAATATCACTTTGGGTCCAAGCTTTGCTTTAAAGTCACTTAAGTTTGCCTTTGAACCTATCATATGTTTTGAGCAACCACTATAAAAATACCATTGTTGCTCTGTGGTAGGAGAGTTCTTCACCTGCATAAAAGTAAATTAGGTGTTTTTGACCCAGGTTACCTTGGGTCCTTGATTTCTATCAAAACAATAACTGGAAATATAAGAACAATCAGGTTAGTCCTTATAACCTAATGGGTGATATCTCCCAGGAGGGATTATCCATAGAGTAAAAGAATTAACAAGTTTTGGTTTCTGATTATTAGTTTGATAAAAATTAAAATTTCTGTTTTGAAAATTTGAGTTCGACGAATTTAGTTGAGTTTGTCAAGCTGAGTTCGATGAAAAGTATTGATTTTGTCGATCTCAGTTTACAGAATGATAATACTCATTTTCTACATTCCATGATCGTCGATCTCTGTTCAACGAAACATATTGATTTTGTCGAGCACCCTTTGTTGAGTAATCATACCCAAATTCTGGGTTCAGAGTTCGTCGATCACCGTTCGACGCATAATACTGATTTTGTCGATCTCGGTTCGATGAATTTTGTTGAACCTTATTTTTATGAGATTTTTTATTTTTCTTTGATTTATTCTTTGGTAAGATTTCAGTATTTTTATTTGTAAGTTGTAAAACTTCTTTTCCTTTTTCTTTTGTAGAAATGAAATTCATGGGTTTAGATAATATATTTTTCTCAAAAATATAAGGCTTACTTGATGAAGCACCCAAGCCCAGTTTGCTATTTAATCTAGCATTCACTATGCTTGTGATGTCCATCAATATGATATTTCTCCCATTGAGGGATTCTTCAAATATTTTAGCCTCATTTAGTTTACTTTCTAAAGATAATATCTGTTCTGAAGCAGTTTTTAAGTCTTCTTTAAGTTTTGAATTTTCTGAAGAAAAATTATCAAGTTCAATTACTTTTTCTCTGATAAGTTTGATTTCCTTCTCAGATTTAATAAAATCTTTACATAATAATTTAAAGTCTAATTTGAATTGATCAGAAGTAAAATCAAAGGTAGAGATTACCTGGTCTTCCTCTGATTCAAATTCTGACTCAGAGTTGCTGCCTTATGCATTAATTGCCATCATACATATCTCTTTAGCTTTTGCTTCTTCTTCATCCTCACTGGATCTGGATGAAGAGTCTTAATCTGAGTCACTATATGTCTCAGCTACAAATCCTCTCTCTTTCTTCCTGTATTTGTTGGAAGAGGATTTGTTGGAGTGCTTCCTGGAGTCTATCTCCTTCTTCTTTTCTTTATTCTTCTCAGAACATTCTGGCAACATGTGTCCAGGTTTCCTGCACCCATAACAAACAATTTCTTTAGTGGGGGTTTTTTCATACCTGGGTTTGTCTTCATTTCTGGAAGACCTTCTCCTAAAGTCCTTCTTGGCCATTTTGTAGAATCTTTTGGCCAGAAGACTCATGAGGTCTTCATTTGCTGGCAGAGATTCTTCTTCATCTATAGCCTGAAAAGCTATGCTTTTCTATTTCCTTGCTAAAGGTGAAGCCACTTGTTCAGATTCCCTTATCTTGATTAGCTACTCATAAGACTTGAGCTTTCCCAAGAAGGTCTCTGTTGAGATCTCATTCAAGCTTCTGGCTTCCTTGATTGGCCAGATCCTAGAGTCCCATGTGTTAGGGAAGCACTGATGGGCTAAACCCGAACAGGCAAGCGTACCTGTCAAATTGTATTACCAAGGTCGTATTTAAACACGGGGTTGTCAATTACTGCTACTCACGCTTGAAATATTATCCTACCGGAAAATTAGTTGGATTTTGAGAATTTTTATAGTAAAATAAACGATAATTTGTGAGACGAAAAACTTATATTAAAAGATAGCACTTGATCGATGATTCACCATGAAAAGAGATGAAGGAAATAAAAATGTAATTTTATAATTGCAAACTAACTCGACCGTGACGGATCCGATATTAAGGCAAAATCTCGCTAGAGCATTAGGTCTCCTAACTTATAAACTCTTTGATCGAAATCTCTTTACAAATCAAAGAAGCTTAAAGTTGCATTATCGAGGTGATCCGCACTATTGGATTTGACTCCAATTCGGAGGATTTACGTCATCCTATCTCTAGGGTTGCGTGCAACTCCTTCCTTCTTTGAGTGATCTTTCAAATCACGAGTCTCTCGACTACTATGAAATGAGAACAAGGCCTACTACCGTATACCGGAAATACGGAGTCGACACAAATTAATCAAAGAAGGATCGAGCTAATTTTAGCAAAAATAAAACTACAAAGTAAGAAAAATCATCATCTCAAATCATGGATCCTCATGATCAAATGCTACAAGGAAATTAGCTACGCATATTGGACAAGAAAACAACAAAATAAAGAGAAGAGGATTTCATTGATTAATAAAAAGAGGTACACAATGATATTAAAAAGATGACAATATTATACTAAGAAGAAAATTACAACAATGAAAACTAGAACAACAATGAAAAAAATACTTGTACTAGAACTCTCTTGCTCTCTTGCTCTCTTGCTCCAATCCAACCTCAAATTTAACTTAAACTTCACTCCCAAAAAGAACTAACTCTCAAAGCATGGGTCTTGGGTTCCTTTTATAGGAGAGGAGGGAAGCATCTAGAATAGGGGGAGCCCAAGGGGTGGCCGGCCATAGGGGGAAATTGGTTCATCCATGATATAAATGAGGGGGGAGAGAGAAGGTGTGGAGTGCATGAATGTATTTAATGAAAAATATGTAATGGGAAGGGGGAGTGAATGGGAAATAAAGGGGAGGAGAGAGATGGTGTGGCCAGCCACATGGGATGAAATGTTCATGCATGTTAATTAATAAAAAGAGAGGGAGGGCAAATAATATGATTCATGCATGAAATAATGAGGTGGCAAGGAAATAATAAAAGAGAGAGAAGGGGGGTGGCTGCATGGTGGGCTCGGGTAGGAGGTTTTAGGGGGGCTGCTCCATGCTTAAGTGGGCCAAGAGCTCATGTAGGAGGTGTAGGTGGGCTGCTCTTGTGGGAGGGGCTGCATGGGGGCTGCTTTGGGCTTTTATATAGGCTCGGGTTGGGCTAGGGGCTGCTCCAAAGTGTGAAGGCCGGCTGCATCATGTTGGGCTTGAATCAAGGGGCTCGGGTAGGCTTCAAAGCTGCTCCAAAAGGTGGCCGGCTGCATGCTTGTTGAACTTGGGCTGCACTTGAGGGAGGGGCCGGCCAACCTACAAAATAAAATAAAAACATAACATTAGTTATATCATGATATAAGTTTAAAAAAAACTAAACATATAACATTAATCACTCATACTAGTAATTAGTTATATAAAAAAAACTAAACATAACATAAATCATTATAACATAACATTACATATAAACTATAATAAAGATGATAATTATTATAAATAACCTAAACATAACAATAATAACATAAAACACAAAATAACAACAATATATAATAAAACTATAGATTCTTATATAATGATAATAATAGCACAACAACATCATAACAAGCATACAAAAACACAAAATTAATATAAAACTTAGGAAAATAAGCTACTAAATTACCCCAAAAAAGGATGACTAAGACTAGTCATCAAGCACATAAGGATCTTTTCATTGACTTTTTCCAATGTGATGTCCTTCTCTAGGGTTTTCAGCTCATTGATGATGAGGCTGAGTCTGGTGTACATCTCAGCAACTGATTCAGATTCAGCCTTCTTGAAATTCTCATATTAAGAAATCAAGTGGGCTCTTCTGTCCTTTCTCTTATCTACAGATCCTGCAACCATCCATTTAGGGAATCCCTGATATCCTTGGCTGAAGTGCATTTAGCGACTTTTTGGAATATGCCATCAAATATTGTTTGAGCCAGGATGTTCATTGCTTTGGCATCTGCAACTTTCAGCTTCTTCTGAGCCCATGTCAACTCAGGTGGTGGAACAGCACTTGTGCTTATTATTGTAGTTGGTGTAGGGGGACCTGACAAGATAGAATTATAGATTTATTCATCAATGGAATTCATATAAAGTTTAATCCGTGTCTTCCAAAGTGCAAACTTATTCAGATTGCACACTGGAGGTCTAGTTCTTGAAAATTCCTTGTTTTGTGCCATGATAGAAAATCTAGATGAGAATAAGATCTATCAGATCTTTTGGTAAAGGTGTTAGCCTATACAACCAAGAAACCTCCCTCTGATACCAATTGAAAGTGAGGGATAGATCTTATGATTACTCTAAAGAGGGGTGAAAAGAGTATTAAAATGATTTACTGGTTTTATAGCGGATTAAAATAAAGTGATATATATAAGTATAAAGAGAAATATCACAGCACATAAGCACAAAAATAATCAACACAGATGACACAAGAATTATAGTGGTTCCCCAATAAACCTGGGTACATCCACTCTTTTACCACCCTGGTAGGAATCCACTATAGGTTTTTGATCAGATGCCCTGCCACAACAGGTTTTTGCTCAGGTGCCCTGTCACCACAAGATCTATTTTTTAAGGGAGATCTCGCAACCCTTTGAGCTTTTGATCAGGTGCCCAAAAACCAATCTAAGTCTTTTGATCAAGATACTTAACAACCAAAAGTCTAACTTTTGAAGGGAGTTAAAACCATGTACACAGTTGGATGAAATTAACAAAAAGGCTGAAGATGTTCTTCTCTGTCAATAATCTGAGAGAAGACTAGTGGATTCTGATGAAGCAGAAAGCTCCCCCTGATATGAATAGAGTTGATGATCAGGTGAGGGAGTCCTTTTCTCTTTAGGGTGTAGGCCTTAAAATGATGTTGCTCTTCGAGCTTTTAGACTGATTTTGATTGTTTATCTCCTGAAAGCCTGAAGCAGATGAAGAATACTGAGTGTGTGAGAGCTGTTTGTTTTTCACTGTCTGCTAATACTTTTTTCATTGATTCACTTATCTTGTGATTGTTATTTTTTGATATGTGTAACTATCTATGTTCTTCTAAAAGAAAATCACTGTATATATGTTTTCAGATTCAAGACCATTTGAATTTTAAATCTTTCCTATGAAATTCTCTGCATAATTCTAGAGTTCTAAATGGTTAATTTTTGTCTTGAATATATTTCCCTAACTGTCTTAGTAAATATGGTAGAGTAATAACTCTATGAAAACCATAATTATATTCTTGAGAATATTGAGCATTAATTATCAGAGCATTACTGACTTAATATAATAGAATTTGAAATCAAACTGATAGTCGAACTGAGAAACAGTAGAGAGGAAAAATCAAATAGAACCTGGAAAGAGTTAGTCGAACTCAGCAATGATTTCATCGACCTGAACTCCAAGTTCGTTGAGCTAAGAATTCTCCTTCATCGAGCTGAAAATATACTTGCCAATATGAGCTCCAAGTTCGTCGAACTGAGATAGTCCTTCGCCGAGCTGAACTTCTGATATGAGATCATAGTTCGGTAATCTCAACTAGACTTTCATCGAGCTCAACTCTGAGAAGGAACTCTGAGTTCGTCGATCTGAGATCAACGATCGTTGAGCTGAGTTCAGCTATCATCAAACGACTTTCCTGTAATCATTTTAACTGCTTTTACTTTGAGGTCTTATGTCTCTAAAGTCTTCTGAAGTGGAGTACTGATAGTCTAAGGTTGTGCTGCTGACTTTGACCCTGGAAAAAACACATGACTCTAGACTATACATGTTGGGTCATTCTAAGCAATACTAATAGTGGTCCTTGCCCAAATCCAAACTGGGGTCCAACATAGACAACCTGTCTAACCTTGTTCCAAGGAACATCCTGCACATGATGAGCTTAACCAACATCAAATACAACTATGCTTTTAGTGTTGATGGTGATGCCTCTTCAAATTAAATCTAGGGAACATTGAGGACAATATTCCCAAAAACTCTGAAGCTGAAGAATCTTTCGAGCCATCTCGCCACTCGCCACCTCCTTTTCTCAATGCGATGGATGATTTCCTGGATGCCTCGCTGGACCCTGACGAGTTGAGAAGGAGAACTATTAGGATTCTCTGGAAGTATGGTCTCATGCTACACGATATCTAGGATGAGCGAGCTGTTGATGATGAGCAGCTGCGCGCGATGGAGCGGGACTACGTGCTGCTGGCGAAAGAGGTTCGGGGCAGCTCGCCAAGCGGGATGACTTCCCCAGGACACCTCATGGATCGGATTCAGGAAAACCTGCGCATCATCCACCAAGCTCTAGAGCAGGTCCGTGAGTTTAACAATCCTCGCCGACCTCCGGGGATGGGGGCGCGAGGTCGGGGTAGATGGAAATGGCTCCATTGTTGAGCCTACCGACACTCGCCCCAAGGCACCTTGCTCGCATATTATAATAATTCTGTTGAACTGATTATTTGACATTAGTGTGCAATAACTTAACAATTTTTCTAGATTTAATTTCCAATGCTTGTGACTCATTAATCATGTTGCTCTTTAGACTCAGCTCGTGTTAGGGTAGAATAGGTCGCAGAGGTTTGACGAGTCGGGGTCGGCGAGGCGGACTGACCGTTCGGCTCAGCAATTATTTTGTTTTCTATAAATAGGCCCCCTCACCTACCCCCAGACCATCGCCTTTACTGCAGACTCATACCCCCATTCTGTTGCCCTTCCTGCCAATTGCACTCGTATTAAGATTTTTAATAAAGATGGGCAAGACATGACCTGACGCTGATGGATGGTCGAAGTTTGTGAGGCAATTTTCCGAGTACACCTTCTATGAAGGGAACACTACAGAGCAGGAGCTCGCAAACTTCAATGCCGACTACAATCCATCGAGTTTCACCGCGCGCCGACCCGAGGAAGGCGAGGCGATAAATTCATTATTTGAGGATGAACTCGCCTTCCCCATCTTGCACTTCGAGGTGGGGTTGCGTCTCCCTCTCTGGCCAGAGATCCGCCAGATATTAAGGTACTATGGTGCGATCTCGGCACAGTTGAACCCATAAGCAATCGCCATGATGGTGGCATTCGCCTGCTTCCTCCGCCGAGAGTAGATAGAGTTCAACCTCACAATCATTCGCAAGCTGTTCATATACTGCGCGACCAACGATGGTGTTGCCTTTCTCGCCGGCTCGCAATTCAAGGTTCACATGATAGCCAACAAGAACCATAACTGGTTCTCCAAATTCGTCTTCATTAAAGGAGAGCTCAAAAACATACCCTTCTCGCCTCGGCAGAGGAGCAAGGAGGTTTACCAGCCGCCGACTGTAATGGGTAACGATGTCGAGCTCCACAAGTTCTTCCTCGGCAAGAACTTCGAGGTCGCCTTCCTTCGAAGGGGCCTCGACATGCTCCCCCCGGTTCTCCCTGGCGAAGGTATAGCTTTCCTCCTTTTTCTCTCGCCCAAATCAAACTTTTCTGATGCTAAGTTATTCTCTGCATGGGAGCGACTAATTCCTGTGCACCCACATTTCACAGACTCGAGATTTGACCAGACACACTCGCGCATGAGAGGGAAGCTGTAGTGGCTTGCTGGGGTAAGTCAAGGTTTGTCAGGCCTCCCTCTAGCAAGAAGTGACCCGACCCCGCGAGCTCCAGCTTTCCTCACCGACCCCCGCCGCCGAAAAAGATGAAGAAGGCGGTGGCGATCTCCAAGGGGAAATAGATATTCATGAGCTCACCGGAGATAACGCCGGAGAAGTCGCCAAAGAAAGAGTAGTCCGACGGCGACCTTCCTGCTTCCCTAGCTGCCGAGATGATCGCGGTCCACGAGCCAGGCCTGTCGAAGGACCATCAGCACTTTGGTCTTAGGGGAAAGGCAAAGGACCAGCTCGACAATCCGATGGTCCAATGGGATGAGAAGACGCGCAGAGTCTCCATCTCATCCCTCCTCCCTCTTGGTCTGAGCACTGCCCTCCCATCGGGGATGCTTATGCCCTCATCTTTGGGCTTTATGGCCACAAAGATGCTAAGGCCTACAACAGCATGACACTCTAGCGGAGAGGCTATGAAAGCTCATGAGCCCAAATGCGGGTTATGGAGCTGGCTTATATGGCGGTCCACCAAGGTTTCAGCCTCAGACATAACCTGTTGAAGGCCAAGCAGGAGAGAGATGTCGCCAAGGATGATGTCGCTGACCTGGCGAAGCGGCTGGGCATTGCCGAGGACATCCACAGCAAAAATGTTGGCAAGGCGGTAAGTGTCAGCTAATCTCTCTTCAATTTACTTAGTTCTTTCACGACTTATTTTCTTACCTTTCTCGCCTTGTAGGATGCCGAGACTACGAGATGCATGCACGCTCGCACTGCCGATCTGGAAGAGAAGAATAAGATGCTTGAGGAGTAGAACAAGGGGCTCTAGGGCGAGCTCACTCGCCTGATGGACATCTTCCTTCCCCCCTCTGTCGATGAGTCGGGCGTCGCAGCCAAGATGCCGAAGATATTCAGTGAGGCATAGGTCACCGAGAAGTTGCGAGTTAAATCCATCAGCACTGTTTACTACACCCTGTAGGTCATGCGAGACATGCAGGTGTTGATGGCGGGTTGCGAGGAGATGACTGCAAGGGACCTGGTGTCGGAATTGTTTCCCCCTGCTTCCACCTTTGGCGAGATGGAGGACAGCTTCGACTCGCTCTTAAATCTACGGCTTTGATGACGGCCATTCTGGAGGGGAGGGAGAGAGCTAGCTCGTATAATTTCCTTTTTGTTTTATTTTTAATGATCTTCTCCCCCCCCCCTATTTTGTAACTTCGCTGAGGCGAGTCCCCATTTTGCAGTGTACTACATTAATGAAAAGACTTGGCCAATTTTTATTTCCTTATGTTTGTTTACTATATTGCACTCGCATGCGTGCGTCTCCCCCTAGCTAAGCGACCTCACTAGGGTAGACTCTCCGCTAGAATGTATTTATTGAGTTAGGATACATACTCGCGTAGAGGCCTTAAGATCTCGCCAACCCTTAATATTAGAGACTAGACCAGTCACCGAGCTAGACAAGCGGCCACCTAGCTCGCCTCGGGGTTTCTTTTTCTCTTAAGGATTCATACTAGGCCAAAATTTTTCTAAGTAAAATCTCAAGGGGATGGAGTATACTGACCGAGGACAGTCTCGGCTCGCCTTCCTTCATAAATGCTGAGATCTCGGCTCGCCACCTTTGGCGTTGTCTTGCTTAGATACTTCTACCCTTCAGAAATTCCCGAGATCTTGGCTCGCCACTACCTGCTTGCCTGGAGATTCCTGGATCTAATCTTTTTTTTCCTTATGATCTGTTTTAACTTCGAATACCTCATGTTGACTGGCTAAAGCAGCCCGGGATTTGGTTTTATTGGCATTTCACAATGTCCACCGAGGGCCCCCTGCCCGGCCAGCTAGGTGAAAGCCTGACAACGAGATCAGCTCGGGACTTGGGTAGACACGCTCAAGTGACATCCAACCCTGCCAGCTTGATGGAAGCCTGAAAGCAGGATCTACTTGGGGTCTGGGTAGACTCTCTCGAGTTACATTCAAACCTGCCAGTTAGATGGAAGCCTTGCAAGGAGATCTGCTTGGGGTATAGGTATACTCTCTTTAGTGAAATCTAGCCATGCTAGCTAGATAGAATCCTAGAAGCAAGATCTGCTCGGGGTCTGGGTAGACTCTCTCGAGTGACATCCAGCCCAGCCAGCTAGATAGAAGCCTTGCAGCGGGATCTGTTCGGGGTCTGGGTAGACTCTCTCGAGTGACATCTAGCCTTGCCAACTAGATGGAAGCCTGGCAGCGAGATCTACTCGGGGTCTGGGTAGACTCTCTCAAGTGACATCTAGCCTTGCCAACTAGATGGAAGCCTGGTAGGGGGATCTTCTCGGGGTCTGGTTAGACTCTCTTGAGTGACATCAAGCCCTGCCATCTAGATAGAAGCCTGGCAGCGGGATCTGCTCGTGGTGTGGGTAGACTCTCTCGAGTGACATCCAGCCCTGCCAGCTAGATGGAAGCCTGACAGCGGGATCTGCTTGGGGTCTGGGTAGACTCTCTCGAGTGATATCCAGGAATGCCAACTAGTGTGGGCCTGGGAGTAGAATCTGCTCAGGGTCTAGGTAGACTCTCTTGAGTGACATCCGGCCCTGCCAGCTAGATGGAAGCCTGTTAGTGGGGTCTGCTCGGGGTCTGGGTAGACTCTCTCGAGTGTCATTCAACCCTGTCAGCTAGTGGGAGCATGGTAGAGAGATCTGCTAAGGATCCGAGTAGACTCTCTCAAGTGACATGCAGCCCTTCCAGCTAGATGGAAGCCTGGCAGCGGGATCTTCTCGGGGTCTACTTTATAAACATGGCTTGCCAAAGGGATGTATTTTCATGATTCATGGGTAAAAATGCTTCAAGTGATCACCGCTCCTAGTGTGACTTAGGGTCTCGCCCTCCGCATTCCGGAGGCGATACCCTCCTAACCTCAATGCTTCTTTTATAATGTATGTACCCTCCCAGTTGGGATTGAGCTTCCCCACGGCAGCTGATCTTCCTGCTATATCCACCTTTTTCATGACCAAGCCCCCTTTCGCAAACTATTTGATCCAGACGTGCTTGTCAAAGTACTTAGTAATCCTCCATTTGACCTCTTCCTGTCGGATGGCAGACATATCACGCAGCTCCTCCACCATATCCAGGGAGAGCCGCAACTCATTCTCATTCTCGGCTCTCCACCCTTCTCTGCCTTCCTCTACCTCAACTACCCGACGTGTCCGGACCTCGAACTCTATGGGGAGCACTGCTTCGCAGCCATGGGAGAGCTTGAAGGGGGTCTCTCCCGTAGCTGTGTTGGGGGTGGTCCTCAGGTCCCAGAGGATTGAAGGGAGTTATTCCACCCAGCTCCCCTTCAAGTATTCAGCCTTCTTTTTTAAGAGGTTCATGATGATCTTGTTTGCCGCCTCCACCTGCCCGTTGCTCCTGGGATGATAGACCGACGTGAACCTGAGATCAATCCCAAGTTGGCCACAGAAACTTATAAACTCGGTGTTGTAAAACTGCGGTCCATTGTTCATGAAAATGTCCTAAGGAAATCCATGCCAGCAGATTATCTCCCCCCATACAAAATTTCTGATTACCTGAGAGGTCACCTTGGCCAGTGACTTCACTTCCAACCATTTAGAAAAATAGTCAATCATGACTAGTAAGAATCTCCTCTGCACATTAGCCTGAGGAAAGGGTCCTACCAAATCCATTCCCCAAATGGCGAAGGGCCAGGGCATCGTGATGCTCCTTAGTCTTTGAGCTAGTAGTAGCTGGAGCGGGGAGAACAGTTGGAAATTGTGGCATTTCTTTGTGAACTCAGCGGCATCCTGGCCCAGGGTCGGCCACAAGTACCCTTGCCTGACTATCCTCCCCTCCAGGGTCCTACTCTGTGAGTGAATCGCACACTCCCTGGAGTGAATCTCCTCAGAGATCCTCGGGATCTCCTCTTCAGCCACGCAACGTGCCAGTAGCTCTGAGAGAGTCTTCTGATACAGCTTCCCATCACGCATAAAATAGTATACTGACTTGTACTTGAAGCGCTTTCTATCCATACCTTGCGAGAACTCCCCTGTGGATAGGAAGGTTGCAAAAGGATCCATACATGAGGGGCGTTGTTCCACCTCCATTAGCTCTCCCTCTTCGATGGACGGGCGGAAAAGGTCGGTGATGGTACCCCCCATCCAAGGTCCATGCTTGGCCAATTGATCCACCGACTCGTTTTCCTCTCGCGACACATGTCAGATGGAGAACGTTTGAAACATGTCGATGAACCCTTTCACTTTTGCTAAGTACAACTAGAGAGTAGGTTCTCTTACCTCAAACTCCCCATTGACCTGGGAGGCCACCACCATGAAGTCTGTGAGCACTTCTACATCATGTACCCCCAGCTCCCTGGCCAGGCGCAACCCTGCTATCACTGTTTCGTGCTCTGCTTGATTGTTGGTGATGGGAAAATGGATGGCCACTATTTGCTCAATCTTTGTACCTTGTGGACTCTCCAAAAACACCCCTACCCCTAGGGAATGCCTCCCTGACGCGCCATCCACCTTCACCCTCCAAGGGACCGAACGAGTGAGCTCTGCCTCCGCCACCTCAACCACATAATCAATTAAAAAGTCGGACATTGTCAGGGCTTTGATCGAGAGGCGGGGAATAAAGGATATATCAAATTCGCTAAGCTGAACCGACCACTTCGCCAACCTTCCCAAATGCTCCACCCTTTCAAAGTTGTTGCGGAGGGGATGGTCAGTCACCACTTAGATCAAGTGTGCTTGGAAATACGGACGGAGCCTCCAGGACGACATGACTTGGGAGAGGATAACTTCTTCCGGATGGGGTACCGAAGCTATGCCTTCCTCAGGACCCTACTCACGTAGTAGATTGGCAGCTGCTTCTTACCCTCTTCCCGGACCAAGACGAAGCCCAGGGCCCCCAAGGTACAGGGATAGATCTTCCCCCTCTTTTGGTCCCTAGAGCAGAGGATCCTGGGTCAACTGCCTCTTTAAGGCCTGGAAGGCTCCCTCCACACCTCTAACCATTCGAATTTTTGATTTCCCCTCAGTGCTTTGAAGAAGGGGGAGCACTTCTCTCCTGCCCGATAGGGGAACCTGCTCAACCCCGCCAGCTTCCCTATCAGACACTGGACCTCCTTGGCATTCCGAGGCGATCCCAACTCCATGATGCCCCTTACCTTAACGAGGTTGGGGTCTATACCTGCTGGATTAAGGAGATGGGCTAGGAATTTACCCATGCTTGCCCCGAAGACGCACTTCAAGGGGTTCAGCCTCATTTTGTATTTCCGTAGGGTGCCGAAGGTCTCTTCCAGGTACTGGAGGTGAGAGTCAACATCCCGACTCTTGATCATGAGATCATCTACGTACACTTCCAGGTTCCTTCCCTTCTGCTCTCGGGAGACCCGGTCCATCATCATTGATATGTTCCCCTTCATTTTTTAGCCCAAACGGCATCATCTTGTAGTAGTATCACCCATCCTCGGTGACGAAGGAGACATATTTTATATCGGGCGAGTACATTCTGTTCTGATGTTAACCTGAAAAGCATCTATAAAACTCATTACAGAAAAATTGACGGCTGAGTCAACAAGCGCGTCGATCTGAGGCAAGGGGTAACAATCCTTAGGACATGCTTTATTAAGAAGAGCAAAATCTACACACATCCTCCAGCAGCTGTCTTCTTTTTTAACCATTACAACATTGGAGACCCAACCAGGGCACTGGATCTCGGACATGAATCCAGCCTTGAGGAGCTTACCCACCTCCTTCTGGATGGGCTCGGCCAGCTTGTCCGCGGTAGATCTCTTCTTTTATCGGATTGGGCGAGCCTCAGTATCCAGATTGGGGCGGTGGCAGGCAACATCCACATTAATCCGTGGCATGTCTATCGCTCTCAATGTGAAGACATCCACGTTCTTTTGGATGCACTTCAGCATCCTCCCCTAGTCCTCCTGGCTCAACCCTCCATTGATCTGCACCTTCTCCACCCTGTCTTCTCGGGTGAGAACCTCCATCTCTAACATCTCCTTTGTATCTTCCCACCTGGACTGCTCCTCTTACTCGCCAGTAGCCCTCTTGCCTGGGATTGGAGCCTCCTCCTCCTTAGCTTCCTCCATGGCCATCACCTCAGCCTGCTCCTCCAGCACCTCCTCTACCACATCCACATGGGTGCGGACCTCTTCCTCCTCCACCTCCATCTCCTATGCTTCCTCTCCAGCCTCCTGCCTGGACAGCACCTCCATCCTTCATTCCATCTCCTCGGCTCCTCCTTTCCAGGAGATGGAGTTGACCGCGATCACGTAGCACTCCCTCGATACCTTGGGGTATGTGTGGAACCGGAATTGAATGCCTTCAGCATTGAACTTCAAGCATTGGTGGAAGAAGGATGGAATACAATAGAAGGTATTGATGAGGGCCCGTCCTAATATGGCATTGTAACTGCTAGGAGCATCCACAATGATGAACCTGCAGTTTCTGGACCACCCCCCTAAGGTGACATGGAGTCCCACTCCTCCTTCTATCTCCTTCCTTTCCCCAGAGAATCCGAACCGAGTTTCATTCGAGGACAACACCCTCCTGGCCTCCACCTTCATTGCGTCGAATGCCTTCTTGAAAATGACGTTAACCGAGCTCCCATTATCAATGAGGATTTAAGAGATGGTAAAATTTTCGGCCACGACTTGGATCATCAACACGTCGCAGAATGGATCCTCATGATCTGACATATCCTTCCTTGTGAAGGTGATCTTCTCATCCGGAGTGGGGTTTGGGACGTGGATCCAATAACCCCATGGATTACTCTGATCCCTCCTCGACCTCCTTCATCGGCACGATCCTCACACCTGTCCTCCTCTTACCTGGGCAGGACCTCCTCAATTCATACCTC
Source organism: Platanthera zijinensis (assembly GCA_039513925.1). NCBI lineage: Eukaryota > Viridiplantae > Streptophyta > Magnoliopsida > Asparagales > Orchidaceae > Platanthera > Platanthera zijinensis. The sequence continues at coordinate 37,303,873 of CM077098.1, forward strand.
CTGGCGGGGTTGCTGTTATTTCTACCGTTTTCCCCTTATCTCAAGGAACTCCGGGCATGTGGCCGTGGTATGGCCCTCCTCTTGATGGAAGTCACAATAGGGCAGCTCTGCCCTTTCTCCTTGCCTTCTCCTCTACTAGGCTCTCCTTCTCCTCCCTAGGGCTATCTCCATAGCCTGATGTTGATCGGGGAGAGGAGGCCTCTGGCCTTGCCTCTAGTCTGGAGGGTTGAACTGACCCTGTCTCCCTTGGCGATTATCTCCTCCATGGAAACCTCTCTGCTGGCCCTAGTCCTACCACTTCTGCCTCCAGCCGAGCAAATTGTTTGGCTCCTGGTGCCTCCACATCAACTATTGATCCTACTGTAGCTACTGCTTCTCCCTTTGTCGGGGTTCTACTCTCCGCACCTCCTGGCCCCTGCCACCCTTTGGCTCCTCTTATGCGGCCCACCTGGCCAACTTCCTGGCGAACTCAGGGTTCGATGCCTCCCCGTCGACTTCCCTTACAGCCCTCTCCATCAGTACCTCGAATGAGAGAAGCGGCACCCTCTTCAGCTCCATCCTGAAGAATCCCTATTTCATCCCAAAGATGAAGGCCACCATGAGTGTGTGACTCAGCATCTCCTATACCTGGAGGACCTCCGCTTGGAACCGGTCCACATAACACCCCTAGGACTCATTCACTCCCTGCTTGATGAAGAAAAGGGACACAGACTCCTTCCTCTTCTTGGAAGTGGTGAATCTCAGCATGAACCCTCAGTGTAGGTCCTCAAAACAGTAGATGGAGCTGGCCAGCAGCTGGTGGAACCAATCTTTCACCTTCTCTTTGAGGGTTATGGCAAAGTGCCTGCACTTGAATGCATTCAACATCTGCCAGATCAAAACGAAATCCTCGAACCATTGGATATGTTGAACCAGATCATCCTTCCTGGTGTAGTAGGACATCTCCAGCTCTTGAAACCCCTCTAGAACTGGGGCAGATGAAACCAACTTGTTGAATGGGCTGCCTCCCCCTACCGGGCGAGCCGGGCAGTCTCGCACATCGATCTCGCCAACCCTACCCGCATTTGACGAGCCGCGGAACAGAACTTGCCCCGGAAGATCCTGCTCGCTGCCTTTTGCAACTTCCTTCCCGGTTCGCCTGGCCGAGGCGTCCTCTCCTAAGGTTGGGGCTGCGGAGACTGCGATTGTTGAGGTCGAGCACTCGGTGCGCGTGATGAGTGCAAACATGATGAGGTTCTGCATTTCCTACAAGAAATCCTTGAAAATCCTGTGGGTGGCGAGAGGAGGGGGTGGCGAGTCGGCCCTGTCATATCCTTGTCCTTCACCTCTAGTCATGTAGCTCGCGAAGGATTTTCAGAGCTAGTCACTCTCCATGGTCACCGCACCAAAAATGTTGAAACCAAAATCCGGCTTCTGTGGAGTTCGAACCCTTGGGGAATGGGTAACTGCACTCTTACTTCTCCCTAATGAGCTTGAATGACTAAAGACTTAGAACCAGAACTATACACAAGGATCTAGCACGGAGGTCCAACCACATACCCGGAAGATCTTAGAGTGCTTCCCCTCCTTATCCTGTACTGAGCAAAGGGCACCTCAGAAAGCACTAGAAGATCAAAGAGTAAGGAGATTAGAATGCTTGAAAGCTTTCTTTCTGAGGTACCCCCTTGGTCTATTTATAGTTTTTTGAATTTTTTCTGCCAACAGCGTACCTCTGCTATTTGGAATGGCTATATGCAGTCCAAGTCGGCCTACCAACAACGTAACTCTGCTGTTCATAAAGGCTATGGGCAATCCAGCGGGGTTAAAATGGTAAAAATACAACATAGATCACTAGCTGAGTGGCCCCCAAAAACCTCTACTCGCCTAGGGCGGTGAGTGCTCGATAGGGCTGGAACTCGCTGCCTCCCTAGGGCCCTGGGCGAGTGCAGGCCCGGCCTGTCCCACTCGCATGTTGCTACCGAGAGCTAGGGGCAAGTGCAAGCCCACTTGCTCCACTCGTCCCACACCCACTCCACCCCCTCCTGGGTGAGTCGGCGGGAGCTGCAGATCTCTCGCCTCCTCTCCGACTCGCCTGGGACTTGGACTGCCTGATTTGGCTGGTCTAGCTCTTGTCGGTCACACTCGCCGGATATGGCGTTGTACATATGGTACCTTGAAAAAAATACCTAAATTAGAAGGGAAAGTTCTTAGCTGATGTAATTGGAAAATATTTGCTATATAAAACTGGCTCTCATGACAAATTCTCCAGGAAGGTGTTTAATCTCATGTTTAGAGTGATTCTCACCAAGAGAACCAATTGGGGCAAGGTTGTGTTTGAAAATGTTATTGAGAGCATTCCTATATCTAATATGGGAAGAATTCTATCTCTATTCCTCATCAACAGTATACCAGAGATGTTCAACTTAAGGTTGGGAGCAAAGATCCACCATATGAGGAGAATGGACAAAAAAATGCTTGAGAGATTGGATAGGTTGCTGACCAAACACCCTCTGTAGTCAGAAACATGAAAGAAAAGGAAAGCTGAGTCAGTTGTTAAATAAAGCTCCAGTAGTGGGTCTGCAAACAGCAAGAGCACTAAACCCCATAACCCTCACTTGTCCAATTCAAGTGATTCTGAGAGAAGACATGTAAGTGCTCAAATGTCAATCTCATCTGACCTTGCTACTAAGGATGTTACCAAGGATATGTCTCCCAATTTTTTTGAAGAGACCTTTATTCTGGATCATGTTGAAAATCTTGTGCCATTTTATGTGGAAAGGATTATTGCTAATATTTCAAGTGAGACCCTAGAAAGGGTGAACCTATTGACGGGGAGGGAAATATAGTTAGTGCTTCTATTAAGAGGGAGACCCACCCTGAGCTCCCTGCTCAAGAACCTGAAGCTGAGGTGGAAGTATCCTAACTACTGACCTTCAAGATCACTCCTCTGAATATGAAATGGTTGATTCTGAAATGGGGGAGACATAAGAGAGAGACATGAAAAAATTCACTATCCAGTATCTGCTTAGCTGAATGATGAATTTCTCGCCTCTTTTCTATCACAGCTAAGAGGGCTCTTTGATGAACAAAGAAGAAAAATAGAGACATATGTAGATGACTCTATCAAATAAATAAGGAAGAATCTAACTATTGAGCTCTCTTCCATCAGATTTGAAGTCAACATGCTGAAACAAAACATAGTTAAATTCTTCACTTGAGATGCTCTTGTTATAGACTACACAGTATAGAAACTTGATGAAATTCAAAAGGTGGAAGTAGATATCAGCCAAAACCAGTGCATCACCACTAAAAACATGCAGATGGTTCATAATGTAACAAAAACCAACATGGAAGAGCACAAGAAAAACATTGAAAGAAGAATGGATGTCTACATCCAAATCTTAGATGATCATATGTTAGAAGTCAAGAATCACATCATAGTTGACATAAACTACCTGGACAAGAAGATAACCTCCTCCAAGGACTTCCTGAGCAATCTAATTATGGAAGAAGTCATAAAGGGGGAAAGGTCAATGATAATTTCTAGTGGAGACCATGCTATCTGGACCTCCAATGTGATCAGGGAAGCATTGTTCTTAGATGTTATCCAGTATGATGAGCCTGTTGTTCCTAAAGCTGGAGTAAGAGCTGATGTTGAAGTTGAGGTTGTAGCTAAAGTTCTTGATGATGAAGAATGCTAAATATCTATCTGTTGAAATTTCAGGAGACCGATGGGTCTGATATCTAGCCGTAGCGATCTGCCTGTCTTAGCGACCTGGCGGTTTGGTCATCTGGCCTGGTGATGGGCTTCAGACTATGGCCTGGTGGACAATAGTGGCGATCTAAGATTAAGCTGCAACAGTCTGGTGGAAGCCGCAGTAGTGGTCAGAGGGTTAATCACATCTGCGGTCTGGTGGTATCCCGCGGTTGCTGACCGTCTGCTAGCCGTGGCTGCGGTCTGATAGGTTGCCGCAACTGCGGTCTAGTGTCAACCCGCAGTTGCGGTTTGGCGGTCTTCCCTGGGCAGTTTGGCAACTTCCTTAGGTGTTGGTTTGGTGTTTTATTATCTGTATAGTGGGCGGTTTGACCTTGTCAAACCGCGTAGACCGCCCAACTTGTATTTAGTCCCACATCGATTATTGTATTCTCTCATCTCCCCCGATTTCTATAAATAAGGGGGCATACTTATGTAATGTTTATCCTTTTGGATCAATAAAGTTTGCGGTTTATTTAGCTCTTTGCGTTTTATTTAGCTGAGGTTGTAGCTACAGTTCTTGATGATGAAGAGCACTAAATATGTATCAAAAGGCAAGGGCAAAGAGGTTGCTGATGAAGAAGTGGATGTGAGGCTGAGGAAAAAGAGATACAGAGAAGAGCTGGAAATAAGGCTAAATTATGTGCAGTGGAGCCCAACCTCTAGGACTATCATTCTGGCTGTCTGGAATCAAATCAAAGAGAACAGGTCAAAAAGAGCCAAGCTATACAGTTCTATGGAATGTGCTAAGTATGGCAAGCAGGAAGAGATAAAGAGAAAATTCAGAAAAGACAAGTTGGCTAGAACTCTACCAGTGGATGTCTTAGAACTCTACAAATACCATCAAAAGCCCTACAACTACTTTGAAAGACAGACAGAAAAAAAGAGGCTGTAGAGAAGGCTATAAAGAAATCTGGGGGGATTGTAATTAAGGAACCTGGAAATTAGTAATGTTTTAAAGTTATAGGTTCCTAAGGGCTTTTGAATGTATAACTTTTATTGTATGCATATTTTAAACACTCTTATTCATCATACCTGAGATGTTATATCATTTATTTCTGTGCACCTATATATCTTTAACTGAATTATGTTATCTGTTATGAAATAGTATATATCATTGACTAGAATTTTGACTTCTTCAAATATGGAGAGATTATTGGGAACATTGACCACAATGTCCCAGATTTGAAGAAGTCTCATAAGTCAATAATATACACAAACTTGTATTTGATATTTCTCGGAGTTTACTTGTACGGGTAATTAGTAATTGACTAATAAACAACTAGGGATTTGTTAGAAATTCAATTGCGAGATAGGCACTTGCTTGTGAGCATGAGGTTGGAGACTTATTGTTTCCTCTGAGGTAGGACAGAGATAAGTCTGAATTATAGGAGTGGTATCCACTCTAAGGTGTAAGATCCAAGGAGAGATCTGAGCTGTAAGATCTATTGATCTGTGTTCCTGAGGAGTTGGTCGAATTTAGCTCTCTGGTAGATAAGTGAATGGGGAAAGTGGATGTACCCTGGATAGGGGAGCCACTTTAAACTACTTGTGTGTATTCTGTGTTCTTGAAAGCTACTAACCTAACAACAACACACCAAGTACATTCTTAAAAAGGCTTGAAAGATCTAAAAGAAACCTATTCACCCTTGATGGAGACGACGATCCCTGACATGTTGATGATGGTGTCGGCATGCTTACGGAAGATCCCTCGCCCTCTCTAACCAAGGACTTGCGGCGCCACAAAGACATTGTTGATCGACTCTACAACCTCCGCCCTCGGCGCAAGACGTTCTCTTGAAAATTTTCTTGCTTTTGTTTTATTTAATTTCCTTGTTATTTTCTTTTAAATCTGGGGTGTATTTATCTAGAATTATGTTATAATTTTGGCCTGCGTTTTGCCATATGTTGTTTTAAGTTGGGCTGCATATAGCCTGGATTTTTGTGAGCCTTATATAAGGCTATGTGTGTGGCATTTTTAATCTTTGATGAATGAAAATAAACCTAACCTAATTTGATAATTCCCCACTCTTGTTTTCAGCCTCCTTGGCCGCCGGCCCCCCTCTTTCTCCCTCTTGTGTTCGGCCTCAATCTCTCCCCCTATTCCCTCCTATAGCCTCCACCACAACTCCCTCACCCTCTCCCGAATCCTTTCAACCTGAAGGATTTTCCTTCCTCTTAGAGTTCGGCCACCTCTGTACTTTTGCCCCTAGGGTTCGGCCCATCAAGTTTCCCCCTTCTTGGTGGATCTCGGCCAAGATCATTCCCTCTTGCAACGACGAATCTTCTCCGACATGAATCGAGGAAGGCGGGCGTGTTTATCTCCATTTGGCATGACTCCGACGGAACCGTAGAAGAGCGAATCTTACATCAGTATCATCTTCCTATTGGGGTAACGAAATTTCTACTTTTGAGTGTTTCCCTCTTAGATAAATCTTGTGGTAGTTTGCTTTGGCATTGTTTACGATATTTTGATTTCATTGTGGTTTTTGACCCAAACGATTTTGTTATTTCTCTTGATCTATTTAACTTCGTGAGTATTAACAGACCTCATTTTCTTTTTGTTGTGGGAGATCTACCTTTTTCAAAATCGTTATTTTTCGGTGGATCTCTTTTGGTACAACACACGATCAACTTGATCGGGTAGATCCTTTTCACTTGAGAGAATATTAGCTCATAGCTTATATTTGATCTCTAAGGGTGTGGCGAACCCGTACGTTAGCATTGGAAAATAATATCGCAAATCGGGTGTGCTGCGTTTTATTTGTGCGAGCGTAGAATTGGAACGTGAGAGAGAGTCCTTCGGTGTCGTTTGTTAGGGGCGGCTCGTCGGGTGACATAGTCTGTATCAATTTGGATCAAAGCGAAGTTCATGCCAATTTCTTAATTGACACAATCCTATTATTCTTAGGACATCGACACGCACTTGTCTAGCATGTTTCGTTGATCAAAATTTGAAAAAAAAAATGGCCTGCAAATAACGGCCTAAAATTCTAATTTTTCTACAAAATCCAAAAAACAATTCTTGAAAATCTCCATCCCTTTCGCAGTAAGAAATTAAAAATATTTTATCTTTATCTAGTTATTGTTAGGAAAAAAAATCTTTTATAAAATTTCATCGAGTTAGGGTCCGACCTCTTTCACTGCATGCGCACTAGACTAGGCACGGAGTATACCCCTTCTTCTTCCAATATAGAGGACGATCAGGATGCGGATCTTGGTACGAAAATGATTGTTGTCCTCCGTCGGGAGTTCATTGATCAGCTAACGGACATCAGGGAGATGATTCACGCACTGAGATTAAACCAAACGGCTCCCCCTAATCAGGCGGCCCGCCAACGTGACGAGGGAAATAACAATAACAATATTCATAACGATTATGTCCCGCATGCACTTAATCATAATAACCAGGCACCGTACGAGTTTGATATCACTAGGGCTATTCGAATCAAACCCCCATCGTACGACGGACTGGGCTAACCCCAAGTGTTCCTAGATTGGGTTATGGAAATGGAGTGCTATTTCGAGTGGCACAACCTGACCGACGAACAAAAGGTGCGAGTTGCAAGGATGAACCAGTTAGGACGGGCTAAAATATTTTGGCTGAATGTGGAACGGCGTCTAGGTGCGGTGAATGGCTTACCACCCATTGGTTGGGCTTGCATGAAAGGCATATTGACTGATCAGTACGTTCATGCGTACCATCGGACACAGATGTTTGATGAATTAGCTACCCTGAGGCAAGGGAATATGTCAGTCGCTGATTACATTAGTCATCTTAAGTACATGATGGTCAAGTGCGATGTTAGGGAGATGCCAGAGATCACCCTCTCTAGGTTTCGAAAGGGGCTCAATCCCAATATTCAGGGTAAACTCCTATTATATGGTCACACCGACTTGAACACTACCTTTAATGATCACTTGGATATTGAGAAGCACATTGCTTTAAAGTTCAAATATCGCTCCTTCCAGAATGAAAAGTCCATCTTAGGACCACCTCCCACTTCCACCCATAAGGATAAGGGCAAGTTCCAGTCCGCTGACCCGAACTCTATTGTCATTACGGCTTGGAATCTGAGAAGCACGACCAGTGATAGAGTTCCCGTCGGTATGATTAGCAAGACGAATGCTACATGTTTTGCTTTTGGTATTCAGGGCCATTATGCTAGCGAGTGTCCAACCAAGCCCAAGCCCCTAGCCCTTTCGATACCTAGTCTGAGTCTGCTATGCTTGTGTTTGAGGCCGGTGAAGAATCTGAGTCGGAAGGAGTACCTAATGACATAGAGGATGATATTAATATGATGGTGATGAGGTGTATTTTGAGTAATCCGCGAGCATTAAATGATTGGAATAGGACGAATATTTTCTCGTTAAATTTCAAGAGCGAAGAGAAGTGGTGCAAATTGATTATCGATAGTGGAAGTTATATGAATGTTTTTCGGAGAATGCGGTTTCAGGAATGTTGTTAACCACCGAACCTCACCCTAGCCCTTATAAGGTTGTGTGGGTTAACAAGACATCCCTTCCGGTTTTGAAGCGTTTCTTGGTTCCCCTTACCATCAAAGCTTATTCGGAGAAAATTTGGTATGACGTCATCCCCATGGATGCATGTCATGTTCTATTAGGACGTCCGTGGATTTACAACCATGATGTTACTCACCTGGGACATGCTAACACCTATGAATTCAAATTTAATGGCAAGGCCGTTATTTTGAACCCCACTCCACCTAATGATCCTACCGTCCCTTCTAAAGACACGTTTATTCTGATAGAGAAAAAAACACTAAGTCTGATAGGTAAGAAGGAGTTTGCGCGTGATACTTTTCAAGATGGTGTCATGTATGCGTTGTGCTTACAAATAAAGGAAGATGTATCCTCTTTCGATAATTTACCGCCAGCGTTGAGGAAACATTTAGAAGAGTTTAAGGATGTGTATTCGGACGAGCTACCGCCCATGTTACCCTCCATGGGAGACATCCAACATGCGATAGATTTCATTTAGGGTTCCTCTTTACCCAACCTTCCTCACTACCGGCTAAACCCTTCCGTGCACCTAGAGTTGCAAACCCAAATTTTTGTTTTGTTAATTAAGGGATTCATCCGCCATAGCAAAAGTCTGGATGTCGTACCCACCTTACTTGCACCTAAGAAAGACAGCTCATGGAGGATGTGTGTGGATAGTCGGGCAATTAATAAAATTACTATTAAATATCGATTCCCCATCCCTAGATTGGACAATTTATTGTACATTTTAGCCGGGGCCACGATATTTTTGAAATTGGACCCTAGGAGTGGCTACCACCAGATCCGGATTAAAGAGGGAGATGAATGGAAGACCATTTTCAAGTCAAAAGATGGGCTTTACGAATGGCTAGTGATGTCGTTTGGGCTTTCCAATGCCCCGAGTACTTTCTCCAGGATGATGACTCATGTCTTCCAACCATTCATGGGAAAATTCATAGTGGTGTATTTTGATGATATCCTTGTTTTTAGTACTTCTCTGATCAATCATGAGTCACATTTGGAGACTATCTTTACCACGCTGAGGACGGAAGAATTATTTGTCAATATTAAGAAGTGTACATTTTATGTGACGTCCGTAGAATTCCTTGGGTATATTGCGAGTTCGGAAGGCATACATGTGGATCCTAAGAAGGTCCAAGCCATTAAGGATTGGCCGGAATCCACCAACATTTGGGATGTTAGGATTTTTCACGGACTAGCTACCTTTTATCGTCGCTTCATTCGAGATTTTAGTAGTATCATGGCGCAGATAACGGAATGTTTGAAGAAAGGTGATTTTACTTGGACCAAATCGGTTGCCAAAGCATTCCAAATGATTAAATCACAGATGTCGGAAGCTCCACTTTTAAGGTTGCCAGATTTTAATAAGGTTTTTGAGTTTCTTGTGATGCATCTGGGGTTGGCATAGGCGGTGTATTAAGTCGGGAGGGTCATCCGATTGGATATTTTAGTGGGAAACTCGTCGGTCCGAAGTTGAATTATTCTAATTATGATTGGGAGTTTTACGTTGTTATTCGATGCCTCCAACATTGGCGGCACTATCTACTCCCAAAGGAGTTTGTTATCCAATCGGATTACGACGCTTTGAGATTTGTCAATTCTCAAAGCAAGGTCAGTCCCCGGCATGCCAAGTGGGTCTCCTATCTGCAGGAGTACACATTTATAATAAAACATCTTAAGGGGACTCTAAATCGTATGGTTGACGCCCTTAGTCGTGTTATGTTATTATTGTCTATGCTTGAAGTGAAAGTCATTGGGTTCGATAGGATTAAGGATGAGTATGTTCATTGTCCGAATTTCAAGGAAATCTATTTATCTGCTCAAAGCGACTCTCCCACCACCATATCGGCCTATTATATTTGAGATGGTGACCAATTTAAGCACTCAAAGCTATGTATCCCTCGTTCTTCCCTACATCATTTCATCATTTGGGAGTTGCATAGTGGTGGTTTAGGTGGTCATTTTGGCCGTGACAAGACCATTATGTTAGTGGAGGACAAGTTTCATTGGCCCGGTCTCAAATCAACGGTAAATAAAATTTTGAAGAGTTGTTGTGTGTGCAAATTAGCTAAGGGTAATAATACGAATGCCGATCTTTACACTCCTCTTCCGATTTCCTCCATTCCTTGGGTGGATGTATGGATTTCATTTTGGGTCTACCCATCACTTTTAGACGTCATGATTCCATCCTGGTTGTAGTAGATCGGTTTTCAAAAATGGCTTACTTTATCATTTGTAATATGACCGACGATGCGTTGCATATTGCAAAATTATATTTTAAAGAAGTCATTGCGCATCGGGGCATTCCCAAGATAATAGTAACTGATAGGGACGTGAAATATACTAGTTATTTTTGGAAGACCCTTGGGAAGCTTATGGGTACCAAAATCTTGTTTTCTTCGGCCTACCATCAACAAACGGATGGACAAACGGAAGTAGTAAACAGAAGTTTGGTAGTTTACCTCGTTGTCTGGTGGGTGACCACAAGGGTAATTGGGACTTGATCCTTCCCAGCACTAGCTTGTGTATAATAACTCTAAAAATAGATCCACGAGCTTATCCCCTAATGAAATCGTGCACCGCTATAATGCACCGGTGCCACTTGATTTAGTTCTGTTACCTCCATCTTATAAATCAAGTAATTTTGCACAAGAGTTTGCTCTTCATGTTCACAATTTACATAAGCACAGTCATGAAATGTTAACCACCTAATATACGTCTTATCAATCTCATGTTAACGAACATAAAAGAGCGTCTCACTTTAATGTTGATGATTTAGTCTTGGTGTGTCTTGTTAACCCAGAAATCGGTGATCCCTTCCCAAGGTAGCTAGCTTTCAAGTCGCGGATTGCTCCGTCTCATCCGGCGGGTTTGCGGCAAATATTTCAGGCTAACCACAGGGATAGACTTCTCTATCCGTGTAGCTAGGCTAGCCGTCCGGTACTCTCCAGCTCTGTGATGGCGCAGACTGCTTCCCAGTCCGCACCATCAGGTCGCGCGATTAGCCAAGCGGGTAGCGGTCTCCTCTCCAGCCCGCCACAAGTTCGCAGACTCTCCTTCAGGTCACCGCAAGTAATAACTTGCCTAGACTCTTCTTTAGTCTGCCTGCAAAAGTTGTCCTCACATCCCAGTACGCAACAACCTTGCTGCTTTGAAGTGGACCGCCTAAGCATGGGGCGGACTCCATCTCAGTCCGCTAGCAATAGGCGCCCTACCTCCAGGTCGCCCAGCAATTGGTGACCTGCCTCCAAGTGGCCCAAGAGAGGGTGACCTGCCCCCTCAGCCTGCCTAGAAAGTGTGACCTGCTCCTTCTATTTGGCAGAAGGTGGCGGACTCGGTCTCAGTCTGCCTAAGGGAGGTGGACTTGCTCCGCCCTCCAGCACTCTTCATTAGGCCGCACAGCACAGAGCGGACTCAACACTAGCCCGCCAGTAGGTGGCGGACTCATCTCACTCCACCAGTAGGGGTGACCTGCTCCTTCGCTAGAAGGAGGCGGACTCTTTATGCAGTCTTCCAGAAGCATCAGCTTCACAGCACCAGTTTCCCAACAGTAGGCAAGCTACTCTTCAGTCTACAGCATGTCGCAGACTTGATCGCAGCTCACCCATATCCTCGGGGTGACGTCATCGAGCCCAGTTCTGGAAGATTCCTCCCCGAGCCAATAAATATCCCCCATACCTCTCATTTATGAGGGACGATGGTCGAAGACCAACCAGCGTAGCAGACCCTTTGGATACAACAATCTGTCTGTAAGCACTGTTCGCGGACAGATCACCTGTCTTTGCGACATCTACGGCTAACCCTTGTAACCTTATTCCCGGTTGGCTGCAGCGATCTTAGCGGTCTTCCCTGCCTAATCGTGTAGTCTGCTCGGCTTAGTGTAGTGAGTTGCGGGATCAGCAGTCCGCGCGATCTGCCAACCTATTTGGTCAAACCGCGCGGCCTCTGCTTATCTTCTCTCTTCTAGCCGCCAGCTTCCCCTTGTACCCTTTGTATTTTCCCATGAAAAGGAGCAAACTCAAGCTGTAATATTGATTCATAATCAAAGGAAAGCCTGTCGCAGGAGTGGCATTTAAGCCGTGGCGGGTGAACTCTATTGTTGCCGCTGCAAGCGGCCTCTCTTCTTCCCTTCACCCTTCTCTCAGCCTCCGCCGCTAATCCCTAACCGTTAAAGTAACCGGCTTCTCGACAGTTCCTCATCAACCTCCCTTTATCCCCGCAACCCGAATCGAATGTGCTCCACTCTTGAGCGTACAGAGGCATTTTCTGCAGCCTCGTTTCTTCCTTTCTCTTTCCCCCATGATCAAACCATTATCTGGTGGTGCCATTTTCCGCATCAATAGTTAGCACGCAGACTTCAGATCTCGAACAGATGGTGAAAATCAATGGTTACCCATGTCAGACCATCAACCTGCCGAGAACCTTGCACCTTCATGTCCTAGTGAAGATCCTCTCTGGGAAGCCTTGGAGCAATTGCGTCAGGAAACTGCCCAGCAGTTCCAGGCAATCAACTATACTCTAGCTGCTATCACGCAGCGATAAGAGGTGCAATCCGTAGCAACACTTGTTCCTCTAGTTAATCCAACACCAGCATTAGAGAATCCATAAACTTATCCTCCGGTTTATCCTCCGGTCTATCCTCCGGTCTATCCTCCGGTCTATCCTCCGGTCTACCCTCCTATTTACCCAACAACCTATTCGCCGGGACAGGCCGCCGCTCCTTTGCGATCTCAAAATGACGAGTTCATAGCTCATCAAAACTTCTTCCGGGAAGATGCCCTAGGAAGTCCAGTAAGATTTTTGAATTTTCAGGGATGTCATCCAAACCCTTCAGCTCCTGCAGTTGCTCCTCCCGCAACAGCTTTTCCTTTCTATCCTCCTACTAATTTTTCAACTACAGCTTATCCTGCATTTTTTCCTTTTCCATATGTACTAGGAGAATAGGGAGAGCAATCGCCATTTCTAGATAGTATCCGGCAAGAACCAACTCCAGCTCACTTCAGAGAACCGCGTTTACCAACTTATACTGGGGAGTCCAGCCCAATTGCACACTTACAACTTTTGAGTCAGTCGTCGCCCTTAAGACTCTTACTGATGCTACCAGATGCAAGCTCTTCGTAACATCCTTTGATGTGCAAGCAAGAGAGTGGTTTATGGACTGCACCCTCAATCCGTCGCTTCCTTTGATGATCTGTGAAGAGAGCTTCTACTCAGGTTTTCTACTTCTACCAAGAGGAAGAGCGGGCCAGAAGCCTATTTGAGATCAGGCAGCAAGAGAATGAGACTTGGGCTCATTTTGTTAATCGCTTTTAAAGAGAGATTTTTGACATTAAAAACATCGATCCAGAGATGTACCGAGTCGCTTTGATAAGTGTCTTAAGAGAAGGACCACTAAAATTCGAGGCTAACGTCCGAGTGTCGAGGACATATCAGGAGATGATCAGTCTCGCCAACTTCTACATACGAGGTGAAAAGAGCAATACCAACTACATCTCCAGGCTTGGGACAGATAAAAATACTTCTTCTTCATACGGGCAACCTCCTGAGTCTCCTCGGAAGGATTTTCAATCGCGAACAAGGAAGGGAAGAAATTTTTGATGTCATCAACGCCTCTTCCCAGGCCAAGATAACTTCCAAAGTCAAAGATCATAATCGTCAGTTCCTCCCGCTTATCCAGCACCAGCTCTGCTAATAACTTTAACTTACAAGCAGTAGAGTGGCAGCTTGCCAAAACTTGAACTAGATCGAGTTATACAGGAAGTAATCCAAGTGATTAAAGGCAAGACCAGTTATAGGAGACCGTACCAACCCGCTGATCAAAGATTCAAGGACTCGAATCCCTATTGCGAATTCCATAAATTGAGAAGGCATCCAACTGAAAACTGCTGAGCGCTTCGTCAACTGGTGGAGAAGATGTTGAGGCAGGGCAAATTTTGTGACTTATTCCATAAGAATGACCACTCTGATCTGTCTACTTCAAAAGGCAAAGAAGTAGCAGATATTCCTTTCGGCTCAAAGGGAGTGAGCCAAATCAACAATAATCTTAATTTCATTGACGGTGAGACCATTGATTTGAATGATGTAGGCGCCCTTGGAAATCAATTCTGAGGTGAAGATGGACTTGACAAAGTTTCAAAGGCTCTTCGCGATCATGCCTGATCAGTTTTGTTCTCCATATTGAACATTTCTCTTACATATGTTCTGAACATTTTCTAAGTTCCTTTTCATTCATTTCAATAAATTTTTACGTCATAGATCCCGTACTAACACATTTCCCTTTTTGGAGTGCCTCCTCTATTTTCTCTTTGCCAAAGGGATCGTTGAACTGACGAGATATCGCCAAGTCTTGTTTGATCCCCCCATAGATTGGTCCCTGGCATAATACCACCATGACTATATATAGCGGGGAGTGTTCGCATATGTGTAGTGGGAGCCGTCCAATCTATGTAGGCAGACTTTAGGGCTTCGGATCCTAGCCGGTATCTAACAAAAAGCGTGCATCAAGGGAGGTCCCATGTTTTAGCTCTACTATGCTCTGTTAGGGATACATTATAGCTAAGGTGATTGTTGCTTGAAAAGCAATGATGTTCAAGTGTAGCCTTCTCTCTACGATCTTTTAGGGCGAGTAATGTTATAGACCACTTGGCGCACCTAGCCTAACTGATCAGCGGAACTTGTAGCCCTAAGGCATGAGAGCAGTGTGTCCATCACTCCTTCTTAGGATTTTTGCATTTTCTCTTTTATGCCCTTTCAGGGGAGCGAGGTTAATCCGCCCTTGGTAGTCTACACTTTTGATGATCCTTTAGGGAGAGCAATGTTATAGACATTTTGGCGCACCTGGCCTAATTGATCATCTTCAGGTGTTGATATCTTTCAAACTGCCTTTCCTTCAGGTTAACAGGTTAAATTCAATCTCTCTGAAGGATTTATGGCATTATATATCTTGCTTATTCTCGCTTTATATGCTCGGCCAACATAAATCTTTTTCTGCTGGCAGTGCATCCACTATGCTTATTAATATTCTTGGCACCAATTATTCAATCAAAGAATCTGGTTCTCTTGGTTGACAAGCCATGTTATTGAAATCTAATCAAAGTGTTTTTCATTTGGCTGATCTGGATATCATATTATGGATATCATATCTGACTATGGAAGAAGATTATTGTTATGACTTGATCATTACTCGATTCAGCCCATTCTTTTACTCAGTTGATAGCTGATTTTGTTGGGTATTCTTCTTGCTATCTGATTACATCCTCCTTACCATCTCAACATTTAGCAGGTACCCATGCATTGCATTTCCTCCATATCTGCTTCTTGCTCTTCTTTTTGCAGAGATTAGCAGATGCTTTCAAGTTTCCCTCAGGTACTTGAAAATCATTTTATCCTTCATATTTGCTTCTTACTCTTCTTCTTGCAGAGATTAGCAAATGCTTGCAAGTCCCCCTCAGGTACTTGCAAATCATTTTGTCCTTCATATCTGCTTCTTACTCTTCTTCTTACAGAGATTAGCAGATGCTTGCAATATCCAATCAGGTACTTGAAAATCATTTTCTCCTTTATATCTGCTTCTTACTCTTCTTTTTGCAGAGATTAGCAGATGCTTGCAAGTTCCCCTCGGGTACTTGCAAATCATTTTTTTCTTCATATCTGCTCCTTACTCTTCTTCTTGCAGAGATTGGCAGATGTTTGCAAGTTCCCCTCAGGTACTTGCAAATCATTTTTTCTTTCATATTTTCTTCTTACCCTTCTTAATTACAGAGATTAGAAGCTGCTTGTTGTTGGGTTTTTGGGGATGGCACAACACTTGTGCACGCAGTGGAAATAAGAACAAGAAAAACCCAAATGAGTTTGGATCTGACAACATTCATGAATCAAGAAGTAAAACATGATGTAATAAAATTACCTTTGAGGGATTGAGTCTCAACTCAACCTAGATGCTCCAAAAGAATCAGGCTGGTCACACCACGGCTAGAGTCTTGAGCACAGAAAGTATATCCGTGCCTCTACAGTAATCCACACGATCAGGAGAAGCCGTAGCAACTTGTCGCACAAGTTCTAGGTCGGGAGAGGACACTCAGCATCTCCACAGACTACTAGATCTATTATAGAAGATGCGGAGGCGACACTCGCCGGGATCGGCATCGGGATTGGCGACGGGATTGGCGACGGGATTGGCGGAATGCTTCCGTCGGCTTTTAGGGTTACCAGTATTTTTTGCACAGTACGGCTCGTGTGCTTAGACAAAAGGAAAACTTCAATAGTAAAACCCTAAAACATCCTATTTATACTCAAGGAAATAAGTAGAACAACTTCCTTCGTAATCTGCAGACCCAGGACTTTCATTCAGGAATTCAGCAAGTCAACATTTGACTCAGTATGGGCTTTCGTCGAACTCAGCTCGACGAGCTCAGCGCTAAAGTACAGTATTCGTCGAACTCAGCTCGATAAACTCTGCGCCATAGGCCAGCATTCGTCAAACTCAAATCGACGAACTCTGCACCAAACTCCAGCATTTGTCGAACTCAGCTCGACGAACTCAGCATTTAGAATCCAGAATTCGACTAGACAACCCTTGCCTCGACGAATCGTCGAGTATCTACAGCATACACGACAAATCGACGAGTATCATTCTATACTCGACGAATCATCGAGTATCTATAGGATACACGACGAACTCAACGCCAACCTTTAGCTTAATAAACACTTGACTCGATGAAAGCGTTGAATGGACTCAACGTTGTCAACGCCTTTTGCGTCATGGCGTTGAGTGAGCTCAATACACTCAACGCTTAAGACTCGACAAATCGTTGAATGGACTAAACGCACTCAACGCTTAAGTGCAATACTCGATGAATCAACTCCTTGACTCGATGAATCGTTGAACACACTCAACTCACTCAATGCCACCATTCGACGAGTCAACCGTTAATTCGACGAAGGCGTTAGGTGGTCTCAATATACTTGATGCATTTGCATTAGAATATTTTAAGTCCATTTGCTCATCATATGAGCTATACCATACAGATCCAAACTCCCAATTTCTCCACAATCCTATGTGTGACCCTGATAGGCTCATACTGAGTTGGCAGTGAGACTACATGCTTCATCACTTCCAGATCACCATAGTAACACCAATAATCTCTCAATTGATCTTGAAAGTATCAAACAAAAGCTTTACAAATAATGAGCGGCATCTAGCAATACATCATTGCTCCCCAAACAGTAAGAGTTTATAAACTCATAATCCATTGTAAATAATGTTACAGTATTTTCATGTCCCTTCATCACTTACATCCGGAGAGAACTAGAGGTATAGACCGTATCACCCTCATAATTGTTTTATCCAAGTTTCCTGATCTAGAATGGACTTTCAGAAATTGGTGAGCCCAATTTCATATATTGACTCAACCAAGCATGATCATGCATTTCGCAGTCCCATTCCATCAAGGGGGCCATGGATGCAACTCTTGTCATATAGGAGGACAAATCCCATTTCTGCTCACACGCAAACACCCAAATGACTCGTAACGTACCCAATAACCATCTTTATCATCCAACTTTCTCAAGACTGGACTTTTGATGGCATCAAAGCACGCTCTTCCTCACTCAGTGAATGTTGTGACTTCAGGTCAAAGGACCACAAACACAATTTCCACTTGATCCATACTTGTGACACATTTATATAACTATCCATAAAGTATTCACATGGTGGGTCTGTCCAGTACAACTTGTTCATAACAAGTACCCATGTGATGACTTGATATCACAATATCAAAACCTATGAGGACGGGTCATCAGTCAACGCACATGCTAGTCTTAAAGGTATCATCATCGCCCTTAGCTTCTAAGATGATACAACGACCAGGGACTCTTTAAGAATGAAGCTTCTGGGATCATAGGTTCTCACATCAAGTCACTACTTGACCTATGGAAGCAAACATTCTAAGGGCATTTATTTTTAGTTAACTATTCTTTCACAATAGAAATAATAACACTATAAAAGAACTTGCCAAATATATAAAATGAAATGTATACAGTACTTTTATTCATCAAATGAAAAATTTAACAGCCAACAAACATACAATCCACAAGATTCAAACAAGAGTTGATCATTTAGGTATCGTATACCCTTAGATCTAACATGACCATCATGCTTTCTCTATGCGAGAGGCTTTGTTAGTGGATCCGTAATGTTTTCTTCAGTCAGCACTCTACATATGCTCACATCTTCTCGATTGACAATCTCTCAAATTAGATGGAACCGCCGGAGTATGTATTTGGAGCGCTGATTAGATCTAGGTTCCGAAGCAAGTGCAAGTGCACCATTGTTGTCACAATAGAGATCTACGGGACGAACAATGCTAGGAACTACATCTAACTCGCCGATGAATTTCCTAATCCATACAGCCTACTTCGCTGCATTTGTAGAGGCGATATACTCGGTCTCAGTTGTAGATTCGGCAACTGTATCCTGCTTGGAACTCTTCCAGCTAACAGCACCTCCATTCAGGCAAAACACAAAACCTGACTGAGACTTTGAATCATCCCTATCAGTTTGGAAGCTAGCATCTGTGTAACCACTTACAAGAGCTCTTCCTCTCCACCGAATACAAAGAATGTATCCTTAGTCCTTCTCAAGTACTTGAGGATATTCTTGACGGTTATCCAGTGACCTTTATTGGGATCAGACTGATACCTGGTAGTCATGCTCAAGGCATAAGAGACATCGAGTCTAGTACATATCATTGCATACATGATTGACCCAATTGCCGAAGTATATGGAATCAACTTCATGCAGTCCTTATCTTTACAAGACTTAGGACACTGGTCCTTAGAGAAACTCACACTATGTGATAGGGCAAGAATCATTTCTTGGACTCAAGCATATTGAACCGTTTCAACACCTTGTCAATGTACGTACTTTGGGTCAAACCCAACAACTTCTTCGATCTATCTCTATAGATCTTAAAACCAAGTATATAAGTCACGTCTCTTAAGTCCTTCATCGAAAAGCAGTCCCCTAGGTTGTTCTTAACAACTTGTAGGGTCGGTTTGTCATTCCCGATCAACAGTATGTCATCTACATACAAAATCAAGAAGACAACTATGCTCCCACTAATCCATTTGTAAACACACGGTTCATCCTTGTTCTTGATAAAACTAAAATCTTTGATCTTTTCATCAAAATAAAGATTCCAACTTCGAGAAGCCTGTTTCAATCCATAAATGGATCTCTGCAGCTTTCATATTTTAGTGGCTTCACCTGGAGATACAAAACCCTCGGGTTGTGTCATATACACTTCCTCAAGGAGGTTCCCATTAAGAAAATCCGTTTTGACATCCATCTGTCAGATCTCATAGTCATAATATGTAGTAATAGCAAGCAGAATTCTAATGGACTTAACCATGGCAATAGGGGAAAAGGTCACATCATAGTCAATACCTTGAATTTGCTTGAAACCCTTAGCCACCAGTTGCCCTTTGAATGTCTGTATATTCCCATCCATGTCGGTCTTCTTCTTGAAGACCCACTTGCACCCTATAGGTCTTACCCCTTCAGGTGGTTCCACCAAAGTCCATACTTGGTTTTCATACATGGAGTCCATCTAAGATTTCATGGCTTCAAGCCACTTCTCGTAGTCCAGTCCACACATAGCTTCATGTTAGGTTGCAGGCTCATCACTATGATCCATAAGTAACACATTACCTATTTGAGACACGAGAAATCCATATCTCTAAGGCTCAAACCTTGGTCTACCAGATCTATATGAAACTTGTGTTTCCTGAGCTGGTTCTCCAGCTACAACAACTTGTAGTCCTGACTCAGGTACCAATACCGGTTCATTTAGTGTTTTTTGTTCCTGAACTTCTTCAAGTTCTACCATGGTTGTCTTTCTACTTAAGAACTCTTTCTCAAGAAAGACTCAAGTCCTTGCGACAAATACTTTGCTCTCGAATGGTAGGTAGAAGTATTACCCTTTGGTTTCCCTAGGATACCCCATAAGATAACACTTATCTGATTTGGGTTCCAGCATATCAGGCAATTGACGTCTCACATATGCCTCATAGCCCCAAACCTTTATGAATGACATACTGGGACGCTTCCCAGTCCATATATCGTATGGTGTCTTAAGAACCTCTTTCGTTGGAGCACGATTTAGTGTTAAAGCAGTAGTTTTGAGAGCAAAGCCTGAAAAGGAAACAGGCAGATCTGCATGACTCATCATCGACAGCATTATGTCTAATAAAGCACGATTCCTCCAATCAGACACACCATTATGATGTGGTGTTCTAGGTGGAGTGAGTTGAGATATAATACCACACTCTTTCAAATTGATCACGGAACTCATGACTTAGGTATTCGCCACCTCAATCAGATCGGAGTGCTTTAACCTTCTTACCCAGCTGGTTCTCTACTTCGTGTTTGAACTCTTTGAACTTTTCAAAGTTTTCAGATTTGCACTTCATAAGATACACGTATCTGTATCTACTGAAATCATCAGTAAATGTAATAAAGTAGAAAAACCCACCTCTATCCATAGAACTTATGGGTTCACATACATATGTACTATACCCAAGAGATCATCAGCCCTCTCATTGAAGCCAGTGAAAGGGACTTTAGTCATCTTGCCTAACAAATAAGATTCGCATCTCTCAAATGATTCATAATCAAATGAGTCCAATAGTCCATCTCTATGGAGCTTGGATATACTTTTCTTATTTATATGGCCCAAACGACAATGCCAAAGATGCGTAGGGTTCGATTCATTTGTTCTTAGTCTTTTAGTATTTTCAATATTATAAATCAGATGGTCTAAGTTCAAAACATACAGACCATTAAACATTTGGGCTACACCATAACAAACATCATTCTTAAATATTGAACAACAATTGTTCTTAATAATAAAAGAAAAACCATCATGTCCAAACATGAAATGGATGTAATGTTTCTAGTTATGGAAGGAACAAAATAACAATTATCTAGTTTAATTACAAGCCTACTAGGAAAAGAAAGATGATAAACTCCCACGGCAATAGCAGCAACTCTTGCTCCATTGCCAACACGGAGGTCCACCTCTCCTTTACTCAGTAATCTTCTCTTTCCCAGTTCCTGCACATTTATACAAATGTGAGAACCACATATGGTATCCAATACCCAGGATGAAGGAGTAGAAAGGTTTATCTTTATAACATAAATACTTGAAGCGGAAGTCATACCTCCCCTCATCTTGTGCAGACCCTCCATATAAGGATATATCCTGCTCCAGTGACCAGCCTTACCACAATGGTGGCACTTTCCCTCTTTCATCAAGCCTTTCTTTTTCAGTGCTGAAGACTTGGGCTCCAGTCCAGACTTAGGTCCTACCTTTGTCTTCTTGAAGCCATTGCCCTTGCCTTTATGCACCATCAATATGGGGCTAGTAGGCTTGGCCGTCTTCATATTGATCTCGGCAGTTCATAACATGCTTAGGATCTCGGGCAGTGTCTTATCTATTTCATTCATGTTATAGTTTAAGACAAACTGCTCATAACTGTCTGGCAACGATTGTAGGATCAGGTCTATGGCCAACTCTTGACCCAGAGGGAACCCTAGTCTTTCAAGTTCTCGATATACCCAATCTTCTTGAGTACGTGAGTCCCTACTAGGTCCCGAGCTCCCATATTACATTGGAACAATGCCTTAGTGACGTCGAAACTCTCTTGACGAGCTTGCCCTTGAAATATTTTCTTGAGATGCTCATCAATGTCCTTGCAACCCATGTTATCATGTTGCTTCAGAAACTATGATTTCATGGTCGCTAACATGAAACATTCGACGTCTAAGGAGTCCTCGAAATACTTCTTATAAGCATCTTTATCAGCACGGGGTGCATTCCCAGCAAGCTCATCAGGGGATTCCTCTTCCAAAACATAGAGCTTGCGCTCTTTCCTGAGAACAATTCTCAGGTTCCTATACCAGTCCAAATAATTTGTACCACTCAGCTTCTCCTTCTCAAGGATCGCTCTGAGGGAGAGGGTGGAGTGTGAACCACTTGTCATGTAAATTCTACAAGAATACAAGCAAAGCAAATTAGTATCACATTTCAAAATACAATTTATCTTTCAATTAGGACTTCAATCAAAAGCTCCCACTATTTTTATCAAACTGATAACCCTCGATATCAATTCGAAGAGTTTGGCGAGTAACTCTCTTAGTGGACAAGATCCATTTTTCACTAACACTATGAGTCAGCATTGGCTTTTCTCACACAATGCAGTTATTTAGGTAGGCAACGCTTGCCAATTACATCACCATGCAATTCCTGTATGGCTGGTGAATAACTCTTTATTCGATTCCAATATGGTGCATGCCAACCCCATGCCTCTAGGCACTCAACCTTTGAGGTCACCGAGTTAAGCTTGACCCGATATCAATAGTGGGATATCACAATTATCAGCTCGCACCCTTACCAAGATAGATTAATGTACCTTGCTTTGGCAAGCCCACACTTCATCGATCGAGATAGGAAGAGTGTCATCCATCGGAAGGCATCTGAATTCTTAATATTGCTTAAGGCATTTTGAATTCTTGATTAACTCTTTAATCATGGTTAACATTTAACCAGTGTGCACATCAAGAAAAATAAAATACAGCAATCATAATCCAAATGCATCCCAGATGTTCACAAGAAGATCATCAACACTTGATGAGCCGGGCTAAATCTGAACATCTAAGACACTTCTTAATCTTCAGATTTACATGCATAGGACATGAGCAACACCAACTCCACTTACATAGTAGACAAGCTTGTCACTTCATGTGAGATTCAAAATTTAACACATGCTTAGTTTCTCAAACCAACAAAGTGATGGTTACTGTTAAGGAGTAAACACAAGGAAATCACAAGCGTTCTTGAAAAGATCCAAGACTAGATTTGGGCATTTAGAACACTTCTAAATCTCAAATCTACATGCCATGGATTTAGCTACTTCTGAAACAATGAATATTACCGGCAACCTGGGAATGATACCACTGTTGGGGTTTTGGGGATGGCACAACACTTGTGCACGTAGCGGAAATAAAAATAAGAAAAACCCAAACAAGTTTAGATCTGACAACATTCATGAATCAAGCGGTAAAGCATGATATAATAAAATTACCTTTGAGGGATTGAGTCTCAACTCAACCTAGATGCTCCAAAAGAATTGGGTTGGTCACATAGCAGCTAGAGTCTTGAGCACAAAAAGTATATCTGCGCCTCTACAGTAATCCATACGATCGGGAGAACCCGTAGCAACTTGTCGCACAAGTTATAGGTCGGGAGAGGACACTCAGAGTCTCCACAGACTGCTAGATCTGTTGTAGGAGAGGCGGCGGCGACACTTGCCGGGATCGGGATCGGGATTGGCGATGGGATTAGCGGAACGCTTCCGTTGACTTTTAGGGTTACCAGTATTTTTTGCACAGTACGACTCGTGTGCTTAGACAAAAGGAAAATGTCAACAGTAAACCCTAAAACATCTTATTTATACTCCAGGAGATAAGTAGAACAACTTCCGTCGTAATCCGCAGACCCAGGACTTTCATTCCATAATTCAGCAAGTCAACATTTGACTCAGTACGGGCATTCGTCGAACTCAGCGCCAAAGGCCAACATTCGTCGAACTCATTCATCGAACTCAGCTCGACGAACTCTACACCAAAGGATAGCATTCGTTGAACTCAGCTCGACGAACTCAGCGCCAAAGGCCAGCATTCGTCGAACATCATTCGTCGAACTCAGCTCAACGAACTCTACGCCAAAGGCCAGTATTCGTCGAACTCAGCTCAACAAACTCAGCGCTTAGAATCCAGAATTCGACTAGACAACCCTTGTCTCGATGAATCGTCGAGTATTTACAGTATACACGACGAATCGGCGAGTATCATTCTATACACGACGAATCGTCTTGTATCTATAGGATACACGACGAACTCAACGCCAACCTTCCGCCGAATCAACACTTGACTCGACGAAAGCATTGAATGGACTCAATGCTGTCAACGCCTTCTGCTCTATGGCGTTGAGTGAGCTCAATACACTCAACGCCTAAGACTCAGATCCTTCAAGTCAACACTTTGACTCGACGAATCGTTGAATGGACTCAACGCACTCAACGCTTAAGTGCAATACACGACGAATCAACTCCTTGACTCGACGAATCGTTGAACATACTCAACTCACTCAACGCCACCATTCGACGAGTCAACCCTTAACTCGACGAAGACGTTGAGTGGTCTCAATATACTCAACACATTTGCCTTAGAATATTTTAATTCCATTTGCTCATCATATAAGCTATACCATACAGATCCAAACTCCCAATTTCTCCACAATCTTATGTGCGACCCTGATATGCTCATACTGAGTTGGCAGTGAGGCTACATGTTTGATCACTTCCAGATCACCATGGTAACACCAACAATTGCAAGCTCCCTTCAGGTACTTGCAAGCTATTATTCTTCTATACCTCCTCTCACCTTTGTTTTGCATAGCTCAGTAGAAGACATTCACAAGTCTTCTTCACTTTGTAAGAACAATTCAGGTACACACAAGATGCACCTTTTTTCACTTACGATATCTCCCTTTGCAGGAGAAAAGTAAGTTTGCAAATTTTTCTGAGGAGAGACATCAGGTTTTATATCTCTCCCTCTATCTTTCATTTTCCTACTTAGGGAAAATCACAATTTCAAAGGTTTCCTTTACTCTCGAAGTTTCCTGCAAACTTAAAAAAGTGCCGGGATTATGTTAACCCAGAAATCGGCAATCCCTCCCAAGGTGTCTAGCTTGCAAGTCGCGGACTACTCCATCTCATCCGGGGGGTCGCGACCTATTTTTCAGGCTAACCACGCTGATAGACTTCTCTGTCCGCACGGCTAGGCTAGTTGCCCGGTAGTCGCCAGCTCTGCGATGGTGCGGACTGCTTCCCAGTCCGCACCATCAGGTCGCGCGGTTAGCCGGGCGGGTAGCGGTCTCCTCTCTAGCCCGCCACCAATTCGCAGACTCTCCTTCAGGTTACCGCAAGCAAGAACTGGCCTAGACACTTTTTCAGTCCTCCTGCGAAAGGAGGCCTCGCATCCCAGTCTGCAACAACCTTGACCGCTTTGAAGTGCACCAACTAAGCATGGGGCGGACTCCATCTCAGTCGGCTAGCAATAGGCGCCCTCCCTCCAGGTTGCCCAGTAGTAGGATACCTGCCTCTAAGTCTCCTAGGAGAGGGCAACATGCCCCCTCAGCCCGCCTAGTAAGTGCGACCTGCTCCTTCTATTCGACAGAAGGTGGCAGACTCGGTCTCAGTCTGCCTTAGGGAGATGGACTTTCTCTGCCCTCCAACACTCTTCATCAGGCCACACAGCATAGAGCGGACTCAACACCAGCCCGCTAGTAGGTGGCGGACTCTTCTCGCTCCACCAGTAGGGGAGATCTGCTCCCTTCGCCAGAAGGAGGCAGACTCTTTATACAATTCGCCAGAAGCATCAGCTTCCCAGCACCGGTTTCCAACCAGTAGGTGAGCTACTCTTCAGTCTGCAGCATGTTGCGGACTTGATCGCAGCTCGCCCATATCCTCGGGGTGATGTCATCGAGCCCAGTTCTATAAGATTCCTCCCGATCCTATAAATAGCCCCCATACCTCTCATTTAGGAGGGACGACGGTCGAGGACCAACCAGCGTAGAAGACCTTGCGGATAAAACATTCTATCCGTAAGCACTGTTCACGGACTGATCACCTGTCCGCGCGACCTCCGCGGCTAACCCTTGTAACCTTGTTCTCGGTTGGTTGCAGTGACCTTAGCGGTCTTCCCTGCCAGATCGCGCAGTCTGCTCGGCCTAGTGTAGTGAGCTGCGGGATCAGCAGTTCGCGCGGTCTGCCGACCTGTTTGGTCAAACCGCACGGCCTCTGGTTATCTTCTCTCTTCTAGCCGCCAGCCTCCCCTTTTACCCTTTATATTTTCCCATGAAAAGGAGCAAACTCAAGCTGTAATATTGATTCCTAATCAAAGGAAAGCCCGTCGCAGGAGTGGCATTTAAGCGACGGGCGAACTCTATTGTTGCCGCTGCAAGCGGCCTCTCTTCTTCCCTTCACCCTTATCTCGGCCTCTACCGCAAATCCCTAACCGTTAAAGTAACCGGCTACTCGACAGTTCCTCATCAACCTCCCTCTATCCCCACAACCTGGATCGAACGTGCTCCACTCTCGAGCGTGCAGAGGCATTTTTTGCAGCCTCGTTTCTTCCTTTCTCTTTCCCCTGTGATCGAACCGTTATCTGGTGGTGTTGTTTTCCGCATCAACACGTCTCATCCCTCAACGGATGTCTTCGGGCTCCATAAAAAAGTTGGCGAATCGGCGAGCCGGTCCATTTCAAATTTTAAAGAAGTTAGGAGAAAAAACATATCTTTTGGAGATACCCACTAATTGGGGTATATCCCCTATTTTTAATGTTTCAGACTTAACGTCATATGTTTCTCTACCACTTGAATTATCTGTCTCTCTATTTATTCTGTTCACTGTGTCCTCTAATGGGTTGGGGGGTGAGCTTGTTCCTAGATCGCTCTCTCCTACGGTTTCCACTGGAGGTACGTTGAATGTTGATGTAGAAACTTTTTCTCCTTCTTTGACTAATGCTTTTCCAAGGTTCCCCAAGGCCTCCTTTTTGCCTGACAGGATAATCAAGGATGAAGTGCTCGAATCTCCAAGTGGTGATATTCGCCGCTACTTAATCTGGTGGCGTGATCGTCCGGCTTCCGATGACTCTTGGCTACTTGAATCAGAGGTGGCTCTTTTGGATGATGCTCTTCTGCGCCAGTACATTCAAGCCAACTCATTGGTGATGATTACTTTTGAGCGGGGGAGTATTGATGAAGACGACAACCCACCGACATGTTGATGATGGTGTCAACATGCTTACGGAAGATCCCTCGCCCTCTCCAACCAAGGACTTGCAGCGCCGCGAAAAAATTGTTGATCGATGCTACAACCTCTGCCCTCGGCGCAAGACGTTCTCTTGAAAATTATCTAGCTTTTGTTTTATTTTATTTCCTTGTTATTTGCTTTTAAATCTGGGCTTTATTTATCCAGATTCATGCCTTAACTTTGTCCTGTGTTTATCCATATGTTGTTTTAAGTTGGGCTGCATATATCCTAGATTTTTGTTAGCCTTATATAATGCTATGTGTGTGGGATTTTTAATCATTGATGAATGAAAAGAAACCTAACCTAATTTGAGAATTCACCCCTGTGGGATTTTTAATCATTGATGAATGAAAAGAAACCTAACCTAATTTGAGAATTCACCCCTCTTCCTCTCATCATCCATGGTCGTCGGCCCCGCTCTTTCTCACTCTTATGTTCGGCCTCCATCTCCCCCCCCCCCCCCCCCCCCCGCTTCCCTCCTCTAGCCTCCACCACAACTCCCTCACCCTCTCCCAAATCCTTTCAACCCGAAGGCTTTCCCTCCCTCTTAGAGTTCGGCCACCTCTGGACACTTCCCCTAGGGTTCGGCCCATCAAGTTTCCCCCTTCTTGGTAGATCTCGACCAAGATCATTCCCTCTTGCAACGACGAATCTTCTCCAGCGTGAATCGAAGAAGGCAGGCATTTTTCTCTCCATTCGGCGTGACTCCGGCGGAACCGTAGAAGAGCGAATCTTACATCGAAATCATCTTCCGATTGGGGTAACGAAATTTCTACTTTTGAGTGTTTCCCTCTTAGATAAATCTTGTGGTGGTTTGCTTTGGCGTTGTTGACGAAATTTTGATTTCATCGTGGTTTTTGACCCAAACAATTTTTGTTGTTTCTCTTGATCTATTTAAATTCGTGAGAATTGGCGGACCTCGTTTTCTTTTTGTTGGGGAAGATCTACCTTTTCCGAAATCGTTATTTTTCGGTGGATCTCTTTTGGTACAACACAGGATCGACCAGATCGGGTGGATCCTTTTCTCTTGAGAGAATATTGGCTCATAGATTCTATTTGATCTCTAAGGGTGTGGCGAACTCGTACGTTAGCATTGGAATAATAATATCGCAAATCAGGTGTGCTGCTTTTTATTTGTGCGAGCGTAGAATTGGAACGTGAGAGAGTCCTTCAGTGTCGTTTGTCCGGGGCTGCTCGTCGGGTGACGTAGCCTGCATCAACCCCCCTCTAGGTGTTTATATACCCTTAAAAAGACTTTCACTCCCCTCGGATAGGTATCTCTTGGACCTCCTGGGCGGGCTCGAGACTTACCCCACCCTCACGAGCTACAAACCAACGTTGATTGTTTGCGCCTATCTTGAGATCTTCTGCAAGCATCCGCTCACCTGGAGGAGAAGTCGGCAACATCCCTATTGAAGGCCTTCTACGATCTCCGCGCGATTACCATGCGACTTCACCAACTGGTGGGATCTGAATGTCGCATGTTTGAACTGTTGGCGTAAATTTTGTCACATAGTTCTTCCACACACAATCACTTCCTGAGGGATCGTTCAGAGAGAACTCAGACCGCAACTAGTCGGTTATTATACCCTAGTCGGACACTACGGGTAGAGAGAGCGAGAGGAGAGGAGAGGAAAAGATGGGTGTCACTGGTAGCGATAAACACTAGTCTGGACCCGTCGCGGCAAAAGCCTCTCGTGCGACGAGCCTCTTTTATTATCTTGAGAAAGATTATAAGAGGGGAGCGATTACTCGGGGGCATGCACGCGTACAATGATTGAAAGAGGAAAAGAAATGGATTTTTGTGTCTGCACCTACAATGTGGTAGGTTCTAGGCTAAGTCTGTGTATCCCCTCCAAGCACCCATTGTCTCCCTTTAATACTGGAGGGTAGGCTGGGTGGATGGTTCATGAACCGACGGACATTTAATGCCTTATTAATTGTGACATTAAATGCGCAGCCGTCCGTATTAATTGTGACATTAAATGCGCAGCCGTCCGAGATAAATGAAGAGTCGGGCGGCGGGGATTAAAAGAAGAGGTCGCACGTAACCGCGCGATGCTACCTCAGCTGGATCGAAAAAAGAAGAGTTCACGCGGGCTTAGTCGCAGTGTCTGTGGGTACTCCAGACCGGAGCTTCCAAAATGCACTCTAAGAAGCCAACTGATGGTTGCCCTCCAACTGTCCGTGTCGAACATTGTCATGCCCCCAGGAGGTGTCCGCGAATACTCTATAGTGTTCTCCCGAGAGATCAGCAAACACCGAGGGAGGTTGTTGAGAAAGTAGTGCCTACTTCTGGAAGCTCTCCTCTGTCGTCGCATGATTAGGATTAACACGTAGATGATATTTCTACTGAGATGCCTATACACGCAGGCATGATACTTTGTATTTTACTCCACTAGTTCAATTTCCTATCAAGCATTCGCTTTTTCCTATCTCTTTGGAGGATTGTTTGCTCGAGTATAGCAAATGAGTAAATCTGGTGGTTTGATGAGTCCATTTTATATAGCATATTTCATACTCAATTTGGCATGTTTTTATGGCTAGTTGCTTCATTTTTGTTGGAAAAACATTCATATTTCTTTAAAGTACAATGCACACACAAAGCGCACGTTTTGTCTATGTTGGCGTGCAATTGCAAGCTTAGTCATTATAGGGTGAGCACGTCACTTCCACCATCATATTTATCGTTGTACTTTGGCAAATGTCTGCACAAGCTAGTGACAATTTGCCTCGAAAATCTCATATCGAACACGTGTGCAGATCCCTTGGCTTGAAGTTAATTCTGTACAGATCGCACGGTCATGCAATTTACTTTCACGCATGGGTGTTTTGCGCATGCGAGATCACGCATTCGGCATGACGCCTCTAATCTATTATCACACGACCATGCTAATTTATTTGCGCACGATTTGTCTTGCCGTGCACGCTCTATTCACTGAAAAATTGTGATCTGCCGGTACTCGTGCGATTTTCTCACACGGTTGGTTTTAACCGTTCGTCAACAAATTCGCAAGAGTAGAATCTGTTTGCCTATGATGTTTCCTTGCATCTCCGCAAACCTAAAAGGGATCTAGTGTTTGATGTGGACTGCATAGACCAATGAGAAGAAAGCGCTTAGGAAGCATTGACAGCCTTCCCCGACCCTGGACACAACCAATGAGTGGCCTGCAGGACACAGATTGACAACCTAGTACATCCTCCTGCGTCTACGACAAACGTTCACTGTTTAACCCAAGATTTCAATGTTAAAATCTCATTTTTATTTGATGTTAAACCTTGATAAATATTTATAATTTAATGTAATAAGAGTTTGCTGTGTTTTCGTATGAATCTTTGTGCTTATGCTTGGTCATGGAAGCACCCAGCTTGTGGGTGATGTTAGGAAATCAATAATCATTTAAGATTTGCTAAGCTTTGTTGTTAAGTTAATCTCAGTCTCACTTACACCAACAAAGCGGTGAAGGCCCGCACTTGAGTTCACTGAGCTTGGCTTGTGAAGCCTTAAACGAAGCGGTGAAGGAGACCCGCACTTGAGTATATTGAGCTCGGCTTGTGATGCCAGAAGCGAAGCGGTGAAGACGACCCACAATAATTTTCTCGTTCCGCGCACACCACCACCACCAATTCAACTCATCATTTTTCGCCTTTATAGCTAATTATCCTAATAATAGAAACACAAGCCTTTCTGTATTACTTGAGAGGTCAATATTTGGGGATAATTTTTCATGTTCTATTACTTGAAGGACCTGTGCGTTTGCCCAATTCGCATCAGACCTCATAAACACATATTATGTTGGCATCAAGGCTAACTGAGTACTTCCAATTCACATAATACCCGAAAAATATGCCTTTCTTTTCAGCGGTAGTGCTTGGGAATGAGAGATTCGACTGCACATTCGAGCAGCACTAAAATTACAGTCGAGCTTTTCTATGAATTTCACCTTCTACTTTGGCTGCTGTCAATGGAAAAAAGGGGGATTTCTATGAATTTCACATTCTACTTTGGCGGTTGTCAATGGAAGAAGAGAATCGAGAAAGGGGTTGAAAACGGAAATGACACGGGATTCGGCGGAGTTAAATTTTCGATTTTGAAAGAGGAAATGTCGTGAGCCGGGCGAGAATCCGGCTACTTATGCTCGCACGGCTATCGTGCGAGCCTATAGAATTTTTTCCCCTAATTGTATTGACTATGGAGTATGAGGAAAAATAATTGCGATTCACAACTAGGATCGTCGGTAAACTATAGTTTTAGGGTTAGGAACTGTGGCTGCGATGAACTTCGTCTTTTGTCCGGATGTAGGCTACCATATCCTAAGATGAATGCCATCCTTGATCCGAACTGAGGAAGAGATTCAATAAACTGAAGGCGACATATGAAATGATAGGGGAGAAGAAATTTTTGGCGGGTTGGATAATGGATCGGGTAGCGTGAGGTTTTAACTTTGTGCAGAGTTGCAGGGCCGTGAACGCAGCAGCGGCTCATGAACGCCCACCATAGATAAGGAGCTCCATCTATTTTTAAGTTAAAATTTTGCTTTTTTCTTGGTGGAGGTCACAAACACATTTTATGTCAATGGTGTTTTTGCCCATACTCATTATACCAAAAACCTCCGCAATCAAACAGGTACTTAATTTCTTGAGAAGAAAATCATTAGAACTAACTTCATTTCTCTTAATCCTGTAATGCATAATAAAGGGCGGTAACAGTTATCCTAATCTTTAGACTCCTGAAATATCCGTCGGATTGCCACAAATTAAAAAATTGTAACTCGTCGGCTAGTGTTCAAATTTTCTTGATAGATTATTTCTTTCCCCCTTGATCGCTTTTGATGATGGTTCGTCCATCTCATAACTAAGCCTGCCTTTGGTTTGGCTTATGGCCTCCAGTGAGTTTGCGCCGAAACGGAGGTTTTGTTATAAGCTACGTTTGGGTTGGCATATTTACGAAACTCCATTTATTTGATTCCGCCACTTTGCCCTGTTATCCATCCGCAATTGTAAACTTCAGCCCATCCGCACAGCAGCTCCTCTTGATCTTCCTCCCGACCCAGCGTGAAGACCGCGACATCTCCTCTCCTCTTAAAGCCCTAGCGCCTTCGGCGGCAGCTTCCTTCTCCGACCGCGACATCGACAGTGCCGACGCAGAAGCTGTTTCCCCGTGCCGACGCAGAAGCTGTTTCCCCGTGCCGACGCAGAAGCTGTTTCCCCGTGCCGACGCAGAAGCAGGCTTGCTCCCGTAACCCTACCCATCGTGCGACTCGTCTTTTCCCTTTCTTCCGGCGCGGCGACTGCTCGCGGCAGCCTGCTTGCGACGATCCTGTTGGCGACGCCCTTTTCCGGCGACTATCCTGATCATTTCCGGTGACTGGAAATCCTCCCCACGCTCTGGTTTATTCCTTCTCATTTCCTGGATTCAGGTTCTTTTCAACTCATTTTCTCCCCGATTTTACAGGCTTTGTTGTCTGCTGTTTTCTGCAACCTTTGTTCTGCTTCTTTAGCATCTCGTTTTGAAATCGGGTTCCATTGTTTAATAAATTGTTGATTTTAGGGGGTACTGGGTAGTATAGTTATAGGGAAGGATACCCAAGTATATTGCGTGTTGATTTTCCTTGATCATATGTTGTGTGTGTTTGTGTTGTTGTGTGTTTGTGTTGTTGTTGTGTGTGTGTGTATAATGTGTTGTATGTGTGTGTGTTATATGTTGTGTGTTGTGTTTTGTTGTGTGTGTGTGTGTGATGATGTGTGTGTGTTGATATATATTTGTGTGTTATATATGTGTGTGTTGTTATATATGTGTGTGTGATTGTGTGTGTGTGTGAGTTGAATGTGTGTGTGTTTGTGTGTGAGTATATAAATGTGTGTGTATATGTGTATGTGATTGTGTGTGTGTGAGTTGTATGTGTGTGTATTTGTGTGTGTGTGTGAGTTATATGTTTGTGTTTATCTTGTTTAGATTTAGATTTAGATCCCGACCATATATTGTTTAGATTTACATTTATAATGTTTTTGAATATTGTTTGTATATGCGTGTGTTTGCTTTATAAAGATGGGCAAAACAAAAGATGGTGGTGTTGCCGCAATGTGGGATAATGCCGATGTTCTTCTCTTTTGCGATATTTGCATAAAGGAGATAGAACTCGAGAATCGGCCAACGACGCATTTTAATAAGGAAGGGTGGAGTAATATTATGAAGAAATTTGAATAGTCAACTGAAAAGAAATACGATAAGGTCCATTACAAAACTAAATGGGATCATCTGAAAAAGGAATGGAAACTCTGGATGGAGTTGAAACGCGATGAGACCGGGTTAGGTTGGAATACGTCAAGGAAAACTATCGACGCCTCCGACCAGTGGTGGGATGAGCGATTGAAGGTATTCTTTTTTAAAGTCATTAATTTCGTAAAATAAAATTTTCTTAATTCAGGTTTACTAAAATGTATAATTTTTCAGATTGTCCCGGCCGCCAAGAAATTTCGGTATTCAGGCATCCATCCAGAGTTAGAGGAGAAACTCACCCTGATGTTCAGTGTTGTTGTTGCGACAGGACATCATTCATGTACCCCCAACACCATCAATGATCCACCAGAGTCTTTTGATGAAAGAGTGATGTCAGATGGTGAACATGTAGACGCTGAGGTCAACAAGGGTCCTGCGACTCATGACAGTACATCAGAAGTTTCCAAAAAAAGAAGAAAATGGAAAAATAAACCTGTTAGCTCTATATTAGAAGATTTGGCGGTGTCTTCTAAGAACATCAGCAGATGTGAAAGTGAAGGGATAGATACTACTCTAGAGGGGGGGTGAATAGAGTTATCAAATTTTGCACTAGACAAAACTTGAAGGTCTACCCAACTCCCTTGGAGTGAATTTGCGGAATTAAAAGATTATAGATATAGAATTAACCCTATAGCCTAACACAAGTGTTGTGCACAAACTCAAGCTAACTGTAATTACAGTTAAGGCTTGGAAATCCTAATCAGCAACTAGCAACCTAGTTATATCTATTCACAGCCACAATGCAGGAAATAACAAGGAAATCCAGACGACACAAGGAATTTATAGTGGTTCCCCAAACAACTTGGGTACGTCCACTCTTCTACCAACAAGGTAGGAATCCACTCAGGTTTTTGATCAGGTGCCCTGCCACCAACAGGATCTGCTTCAGGTAGATCCAGAAACCCTTTAGACTTTTGATCAGGTGTCTAAAAACCAAGCACAGGTTTTTGATCAGGTGCCCTGCCACCAAGGGATACTTTTGAAGGGAGTAATAACCCTGTACAGGAGGGGGAAGAAGGTTAAGATGTCTTCTCTATTTTACAATAGATTAGAGAAGCACAAAAACTTGCACTGAGCTAGAAAGCTCTAAAGAATCAAGGCTCCCCCTGGCTCAAAGATGTCCAGGTGAAGTCTTGCTTCAGTGCAGAAAACTCTTCAGAAAGCTCTGAAGGAAAAACTACAAGAAGATAATAAATAATAAAATTAAAGATCTTCAAGCAGCTATCTTCTTCTTCTTCTTCAAAAGAACTCTGAGTTTGAACTTCCTGAAAGTAGGAGAACTCAGGTTGAAGAAGAGTAGAAGATCTTAACACTTCTCAGTTGGATGAGTATTGCTGAGAGCAGATGACTTGATCTTGATGAAGGCTTGAAAGCAGATGAACAGGTTAACTAGTTAGCTAGCTTGAATCCTTCTTCAAAGGGTCCTTTATATAACAGCAGCAAGCAACGGCTCTCTTCAATTTGAATTACTTGTCTTCTTCTGAAACTTGAGACCTGGGCTGCAAATAACACACAACAAAACAAACTCTGCAGCAAGACATCCTATAAAAGGAATAAACCTTTTTCTAAGAAGCTGCAGGATCAAATCAAATAACAGAAGGACTAAATAAAGTCACATCAGAGAAATACTCTTTATAGCAAAAGGAAGACTTTTCAGTCTAACGGCTATAAAGGACTGTCAGCAGATAAAGTAAAATACAAAGTCAGCTAATAAGATAAACAACTTTATCTGAAAAGATTTTACTTAGGCAAAAAGGATGGAGCATATATTGCCTGGAAACATTATTATAAAACAGCTAAAAGGATATACCAGATAATGTATTAATTAATTAAATATAATAAATAAATACAAAAAATAAAGGCAGACAGAAAGCGTCGAACGACCTTCGGAGATCGTCGACCGACGCACGGAGATCGTCGAACTATCGGACAGATAGTCGAACGATCCAGATAGTCGAACTATCAAAGGAGATAGTCGAACTAT
This sequence comes from Platanthera zijinensis, assembly GCA_039513925.1. NCBI lineage: Eukaryota > Viridiplantae > Streptophyta > Magnoliopsida > Asparagales > Orchidaceae > Platanthera > Platanthera zijinensis. The sequence continues at coordinate 37,339,330 of CM077098.1, forward strand.
CACAGCAGATAGTCGAACTACCAGAAGATAGTCGAACTATCAGATAGTCGACCTATCAACAGATAGTCGAACTATCAGGGCAAAACAGATAGTCAAACTATCAACAGATAGTCGAGCTATCAGATAGTCGACCTATCAACAGATAGTCGAACTATCAAAAACAAACAGATAGTCGACCTATCAACAGATAGTCGAACTATCAGATAGTCGACCTATCAACAGATAGTCGAACTATCAACGCAGAACAGATAGTCGAACTATCAACAGATAGTCGAGCTATCAGATAGTCGACCTATCCAAGCAGATAGTCGAACTATCAAGGCACACAGATAGTCGAATTATCAACCGATAGTCGAACTATCCACGCAGACTGAAAGTCGAACAACTGATAGACGATCGTCGAACAGTTAGTCGACGATAGTCGAGCGGCGTTCGACGATAGTCGAACGAACAAACTACTTAACCAAATTCTCAATCTGGAAAAGTGAGGACTCTACAGCTAGACTACTAACCATTGACCATAGATATTTCTTGGGTCAAGGGACAAAAAGGACAAGACTAAACTCAAATCAAACTAGGGTACCAACAATCTCCCCCTATTTGAGTTAAGTCTCTTAAAAACTAAAACACAGAGCTAGCTATAGAACACTATAATCAATACAGAAAATAGATAGCAATTAACTAGCAATTATCAAACAGATAGATATAAAACAGCAGTCAATCACAAAGATTGAATTCTTTGATTCCAAGCAACTCTTGCTTTCTCTTCTTGATTCTCAGATACATCTTCTAAATCATTTAAAAAAGAATCCAATTCTGGATCTTCTTGAATATCAGGAACAACTGGATCAGCTTCAGAAACGACTTCTATAACCTGAGCAGCTAAATCTTCTTTAATATAATCTGTAGATTTATGAATACAAATTTGCTAAATAAGCTAAAATCATTCCTTCTAGGTATTCACAAGCTATCAAATTAATTGACTCGTCAATAAAGCGGATGAGTGAATTACCTTCATACTTGACCAACTCCCAAGATTCATCTAGGTAGGATGTAATAATCCCTTCTAGGAAATGGGCAACCACGGGAGTGGTGAGATCTTCTAAGCAAACTTTCACCGCAAATTCAGATAACATAATAGCATCAGATATTTCTTTTTCCGATAACACAGAAACTGATTTATCTTGAACTTGAACTGCATCAGACTTTTCTTGAACTGCTGGAAGGGAGGCTGGAGGCTCTGAGGCATCTTCACAGAACATCTCCCCCTGCCTGATTTCAGTGGGAACTGAAACCAGGCCCCTTGAAGAAGAGGGCTCAGCAGATTTGGAAAGATATTGGATGGAATCAGTCAGGGTGGCAATGGAGGAGGCAAGTGGAGCAATTGCCTCTTCAATCATAATTTTGATTGAAAGAGTAATCAACTCCAAAATGCTAGAAATGAAGGCTGGGGTGATCTCAAAAGATGATGGAAGTGTAGTGGATGGAGATGCAGCAGAGATGGTTGTAGTGTTGGGATGAGAAGAGGTGTGGACTGGAGATTGAATTGGAGATGGAGCTGGAGAGTTAACAGGAGTGTTAACTGGAGAGTGAATAGGAGACTGAGGAGGTGTTGGAATCCTCTCAGATCCTAACAGATCAAAACTAGGAGCAGATATCCTAGCCTGATGAGAAGAAAGAGGAGATGCTGGAGGGGAAGGAAGAACATCCGTGGTTGTTTCTCTAACAGGAGAAGGAGAAAGTAGTACTTCAGCTGAAGTTGATGGAACTTCAACTGAAGCAGACTGTATAACAGAAGATGAGGGAAGGGAAAGAGCTGAGCCAGCTTCAACAGGGTGAGGAGCGACCGAATCAGTCCTGGTGCTCTCTGATGTCGCTGGAGCAACCCCTGTGAGAGCGGGTTTCACAAAAGTCCTCTTCCACTTGGAGAACAGGTTTGGGTCCATCTTCTTGCTTGCATATTTTTCCTTCAGGAAAATTCCAATAACCCTTCCGAGGGTAACTTCCTTCTTACTATTCTTTTTCCTTATCAAATCAAACATTACTCCTGCCCAATCAATCTTTTTCTGATTAACAATTGCACACATCAGTGCAAATTGTTGCCTTGTTATATTGTCATGAGCAGAGTGCTTTCCGAGGAGCACTTTTCCAACTAACTCAGCGAGAAACTTAATCTTGAAAGGGAAATTGACCTTGAGCAGCTTCGTGGGAATACCCTCTGCATGTCCCAGCTCAACTAACATTCTTCCAAAATCTTGAGCATCTTGCTCATAATCTTCTTCACCATTTATCAAACCAAAAATATCAGTCAGAACGGCCGGAGTTAAAATTACCTCTTCTCCGCCGATGGTGCCAGTCATCGAGTCGTCGGTGGATGACGAAGTGAAAGCCCATTCCTTGATCTCGGGAATATTCAACTTTATCCTTGTCGACATTAACCTTTCTAGTCCTTGATCCCGACACAACTGAAGAACTTCTACGATCCCTGCTTCGCAGCAACTGAACGCGTCAAAATCAACGCTGAAGCCTGCATCGAACTTTACAACTGCTAACACTGCGGGAGAAATCGCCATTGATTGCTGGAGAAAGCGCGAGAAGGACGGTGAAGACGAAGGGGACGAAGCGGCAGAAAATCGCAAGCGGGAAGACAGAATGCAAAAAGTCACGCTCCGTCGACGATAGAACAAAAGATCTTTTAACCTAGGTCGACTATCGGCTTTATATTAGACCGGAGATAGTCGATCTATTAAAAAGATACTAGACCCGATAGTCGAACGGCCGTTCGACGATCGGCCCAGAAGCAGAGTAGTCGAGCCATCGTTCGACTATTTCTGGCTTCTCAAACAACAAGCTATCGTCGTTCAGAGATCGACGATAAGCTCGACCAGTTCGACGATCTTCGAACGCCGGTCGACGATCTTCAAACAGATAAGCTATCATTAACCAGAGGTCGACGATAGGCTTAATCCGTTCGACGATCTTCGATCATCGTTCGACGATCTTCAAGCAGGTTTCAACATAGGCAGATATAGTCACACTTAGTCTCGTCCATTGATCATGCCTAGTTGAACTAAAAAGAACAGATGCTTCTGTTCATCTAAGGGCTTGGTGAATATATCACCTCTCTGAAACTCAGTGGATATGAACTCAAGACAAATCTTGTTCTTTTCCACACAATCTCTCAGGAAATGGTGACGAATCTCAATGTGCTTCGTTCTAGAGTGGTGCACTGGATTTTGTGCAATTGAGATAGCACTGGTACTGTCACACATGATTTTGGTATTCTTGTGTGAGTAACCATAATCCACAAGCTGGTTTTGAATCCACAGGATCTGTGAACAACAACTAGCAGCTGCTATATATTCAGCCTCTGTAGTTGAAGTTGAGATAGAAGCCTGCTTCTTACAGAACCAAGAGACCAATCTCTCTCCCAGAAACTGACAAGTTCCTGAGGTGCTCTTCCTGTCAACTCTGCAACCAGCATAATCAGAATCAGAATATCCAATTAATTCAAATTCTGACTCAGCTGGGTACCAAAGTCCTAGATCTGGACATCCCTTCAGGTATCTCAGGATTCTCTTTAGAAGAATCAGATGAGATTCCTTGGGGTTGACCTGGAATCTAGCACAAAGGCATGTAGCAAACATTATATCAGGCCTACTTGCAGTTAGATATAATAGGGAACCAACAATGGCCCTATAATTCTTTTGATCAACTGGCTTGCGGTGATCATCAGAATCAATAACTACATTAGTAGCCATAGGTGTAGGCATTGCTGAAGCATCAGCCATCCCAAATTTCTTTACCAATTCCTTGGCATATTTGGATTGAGAGATGAAGATACCATCAGCATCTTGCTTAACTTGGAGACCAACAAAGTAAGACAGCACACCCATACTACTCATCTCAAACTTAGAGTGCATCAGGTCAGAGAACCTTTTGCAAAGTTTGGGATCAGTGGAGCCAAATATAATATCATCTACATACACCTGAACTAACAGGATTATGTCCTTGTGATGCTTGACGAAAAGGGTTCTATCAACTACTCCCCTAGTGAAGTTGTGCTCTAAAAGGAAACTGGCTAGAGTCTCATACCAGGCTCTGGGAGCTTGCTTTAGTCCATATAGAGCTTTCTGTAACTTAAACACATGTGAGGGCTGAGTTGAAGAAACAAACCCTGGTGGTTGTTCAACAAACACCTCTTCCTTAAGCTCACCATTCAGGAATGCACTTTTGACATCCATTTGGAACACCTTAAACTTCATGTAGGCTGCATAGGCCAAGAAGATCCTTATTGCTTCTAGCCTTGCAACAGGAGCAAAGGTTTGGTCATAATCTATACCTTCCTCCTATCTGTAGCCCTGAGCTACAAGCCTTGCTTTATTCCTTACAATAATTCCATTTGCATCCAACTTGTTTCTATACACCCACTTGGTGCCTATGATCAGTTGGCCATTAGGTCTTGGAACCAAAGTCCAAACTTTACATCTCTCAAACTGATTGAGTTCCTCTTGCATAGCAATGATCCAGTGGGGATCTAGCTCTGCATCTTTAAAGGTGAGGGGCTCAACCTGTGAGAGGAAACAAGCGTGCATCACATCCTGTCTTAATTGGTTTCTTGTTTGCACACCAGCTGATATGTCTCCAATCACTTGAGATGTGGGGTGATCTCTGAGTGTGACAATATCAACAGGTGGGATGTGATCTTCAGCAACAGTTGGGATTAATTCCTCAGGAGGAATTTGATCTACTGTTGGTGGTACAACAACAGCTTCTACAATGTCTTCATCACTGTCTGATTCAGTGATCTGAAGAGTTGATAGTTGAAGAATTTCTTGAGGGACATCAGGTACCTGCAATGAACTAGAGGAAGGAGAATTTTCTTTCTCCTTGTAAAACATCTGAGATTCATCAAAAGATATATGCACATATTCTTCAATTTTACAGGTTGATTTGTTATAAACCCTATAAGCTTTGCTTACTTGGGAATATCCAAGCATGATTCCCATTGAAGCTTTTGCTTCAAATTTTCTAAGGTATTCTTTATTGTTATTATGAATATAAACAACACAACCAAATATTCTAAAATAATTAATTTTAGGTTTCTTTCCTTTAAGCAACTCATAAGGAGTTTTACACTTAAGCTTGTGTATCAAACTTCTATTCAAGACATAATTGGCTGTACTAACAGCTTCTGCCCAATAGGAGAGAGGCATGTTAGCATCTGCCAACAATGTACTAGCAGCTTCAATGAGTGTTCTGTTCTTCCTTTCAACTACCCCATTTTGTTGGAGAGTTCTAGGAGCTGAGAAACTATGTTTGATACCTTCTCTCTCACAGAATTCTTGCATGAGAAGAGAGTCAAACTCAGTACCATGATCACTTCTGATCAAGGCCACATGAGTAGAGTACTCAGTCTGCACACATAGTAGAAAGTTTGTAAGGGCTTTGAAGTTATCAGCCTTAGTTCTCAAAAAGAAAACCCAACTGAACCTAGAGAAGTCATCTATAATTACTAAGGTGTAATACTTCCCTCCTAAACTCTGTACATTTATTGGGCCAAATAGGTCCAAATGTAATAGGTACAGGATTCTAGGAGAATCACTCTTATTTACAGATTTAAAAGAGTTTTTGGTTTGCTTGCCTAGCTGACAAGCCTTGCCCTTCTTGTAGGGGCAAGAAGGTAAACCTCTAACAAGGTTATGTTTAGATAACCTAGATATATTTTTAAGGTTAACATGACTAAGCCTCTTATGCCACAAAGAATTATTATTAATTGTTACTTCATTAAACAAATAGATTTCAGAGTGAGATGAATTGAAATCTACTAAATAAATATTACCTATTCTAATGCCTACTAAAACAACAATATTATTTAAAGTAATATTGCAAGAAGAGTTAGAGAATGAAACCTGGTAGCCAGCATCACATAGCTGGCTGACTGAAATCAAATTGTGCTTCAGTCCTGTCACATATGCAACTCTCTTTAAAGTAACATCTCCAATAGTAATCCTGCCATAGCCTTCTGTCTGACCACAGCTGGAATCTCCAAAGATAACCTTTGGGCCGAGCTTAGCTTTGAATTTTGACAGATGATCTTTATTTCCTGTCATATGCTTGGAACATCCACTATCCAAATACCACTTATTTTGAGTGATTGGATAGGCCTTCACCTGCAAGACATTTATTTAGACAGAGTGGACCCAGGTAACCTTGGGTCCCTTGTTTTTCACATAAGAAAAACTGGAAATATATGAAAATGCAGGCTGAGGGTGATAACCTAATGGGTGAGATCTCCTAGGTGGGATTCTCCATGCAGATGATGGGTCAACAAACCTAGGGTTTCTATTTTCATTTAGGTTTCTATGGTACTGATGATGATTTTGAAAATCATATTGAAAACGTCGATCGACGTTCGATGATGGGCGCTCAGATCGTCGAGCTTCGTTCGACCATTGAGCTTCCGATCGTCGAGCGGCGTTCGACGCTCTTTGCATTTCTTTAAAAAATTTCTTTCTCTTTTCTCTCTTAGCTTTATTTAAAGTTTTATTAACTAGGTTTACTTGCTCAGTGTTTTTCATTCCACTAGCTGAAATGAAGTTCACTGGAGTTGAAAGATTATTTTTAAGAATAACTGGGGGTTCACTTGGAGAAGCTCCTAAGCCTAGTTTGTCATTACCTGACCTAGTGTTAGTCATGCTGGTAATCTCTAACAACTTAAGGCTTCTACCATTAAGTGATTATTCTAATCTCTTAGACTTAGCTAACTCCATTTTAAGAAATTTAATTTCTTCACTACAAGTAGTGAGATCTTCCTTTAACCTAACATTTTCTGTAGCAATTAATTCTGAGTCAGCTAACTTATTTCTAAGTTCTTTTATCTCCTTTTCTGAGCTAATCAAATCTAGGCATAAAGATTTAAAATCTAATTTAAATTCTTCAGAAGTAAAGTCATAAGAAGATAGTACCTCATCTTCTGTTGGCATCTCTTCATCTGAATCTGAACTCTCTGCAGCTGAGTGGTTGCTGCAGGCATCTATTGCCATCAGGAAAACTTCTTTTGCCTTCTTCTCTTCCTCATCCTCACTGGAGCTTGATGAGGAGGATTCTTCATCAGAATCACTCCAGGTTTCAGCAATGAAACCTCTCTCCTTCTTCTTGTTTTTGTAGGAGGATGGCTTGGAGTGCTTCCTGTGTTGTTCCTTTTCTTTTCTCTTGTCTTTGTTCTTCTCCTCTGGACACTCTGGTAAGATGTGTCCAGGCTTCCTGCAACCATAACAAATAATTTCTTTAGCAGGTGAACGATCATACCTTGGTTTGTCTTCATAGCGTGAAGACTTCTTTCTGAATTCCTTTCTCCCCATCTTGAGAAACCTCTTGGCAAACAATGCCATTAGCTCCTCATTTGATTGGCTGCCTTCAGAAGCATCAGCAGCCTTAAGAGCTAGAGATTGCTCTTTCCTTGTTGGAGTAGGGGTCTTTGCTTCTGCTTCTGCTTCCCTTGTCTTCAGCACTTGCTCAAAAGACTTGAGCTTACCGAGAAGAGCTTCAGTGGAGATCTCATTTATACTTCTAGCTTCCTTGATGGGCTAGATCCTTAGATCCCATATGCTAGGGAAGCACATAAGAATCTTATCATTGACCTCTGTCAATGATATGTCCTTGTCAAGGGTCCTCAGCTCATTGATGATTGAGCTGAGCCTGGTGTACATGGCTTCAACTGATTTAGCATCAGTTTTCTTGAAGTTCTCATATTGTGAGATAAGGTTGGATCTTCTGTCCTTCCTTTCATCAGCTGAGCCAGCTACAATCTGGTTCAGTGTATCCCACATAGCTTTTGCTGAAGAGCAATCAGCTACCTTCTGGAATACCTCATCAGACATTGTCTGAGCCAGTATATTCATTGCCTTGGCATCTGCTATCTTGGCCTTCTTGTACTCGTCGTTGTAATCTGGAGGAGGCACTGCACTCATATCAGTTGATGATGAGGCAGTGGCAGCAGCAGGTGCTCTTGGGGGACCTGACAAAATAGAAGCAAAGATGCTTTCATCAATAGAATTCATATATAATTTTATCCTTGCCTTCCAGATGCCAAACTTAGCTAAGTTGCATGCTGGAGGTCTGGTGCTAGAATAATCCTTGGACTGGGCTATGATAGTGAATATCTATAAGCTTTGGTATCTATCAGGATCTTGTGACTTAGGTGTTAGCCTATTCAGTCAGTCAACCTCCCTCTGATACCAATTGAAAGTGAAGGGATAGATACTACTCTAGAGGGGGGTGAATAGAGTTATCAAATTTTGCACTAGACAAAACCTGAAGGTCTACCCAACTCCCTTGGAGTGAATTTGCGGAATTAAAAGATTATAGATATAGAATTAACCCTATAGCCTAACACAAGTGTTGTGCACAAACTCAAGCTAACTGTAATTACAGTTAAGGCTTGGAAATCCTAATCAGCAACTAGCAACCTAGTTATATCTATTCATAGCCACAATGCAGGAAATAAACAAGGCAATCCAGACGACACAAGGAATTTATAGTGGTTCCCCAAACAACTTGGGTACGTCCACTCTTATACCAATAAGGTAGGAATCCACTCAGGTTTTTGATCAGGTGCCCTGCCACCAACAGGATATGCTTCAGGTAGATCCAGAAACCCTTTAGACTTTTGATCAGGTGTCTAAAAACTAAGCACAGGTTTTTGATCAGGTGCCCTGCCACCAAGGGATACTTTTGAAGGGAGTAATAACCCTGTACAGGAGGGGGAAGAAGGTTAAGATGTCTTCTCTATTTTACAATAGATTAGAGAAGCACAAAAACTTGCACTGAGCTAGAAAGCTCTAAAGAATCAAGGCTCCCCCTGGCTCAAAGATGTCCAGGTGAAGTCTTGCTTCAGTGCAGAAAACTCTTCAGAAAGCTCTGAAGGAAAAACTACAAGAAGATAATAAATAATAAAATTAAAGATCTTCAAGCAGCTATCTTCTTCTTCTTCTTCTTCAAAAGAACTCTGAGTTTGAACTTCCTGAAAGCAGGAGAACTCAGGTTGAAGAAGAGTAGAAGATCTTAACACTTCTCAGTTGGATGAGTATTGCTGAGAGCAGATGACTTGATCTTGATGAAGGCTTGAAAGCAGATGAACAGGTTAACTAGTTAGCTAGCTTGAATCCTTCTTCAAAGGGTCCTTTATATAACAGCAGCAAACAACGGCTCTCTTCAATTTGAATTACTTGTCTTCTTCTGAAACTTGAGACCTGGGCTGCAAATAACACACAGCAAAACAAACTCTGCAGCAAGACATCCTATAAAAGGAATAAACCTTTTTCTAAGAAGCTGCAGGATCAAATCAAATAACAGAAGGACTAAATAAAGTCACATCAGAGAAATACTCTTTATAGCAAAAGGAAGACTTTTCAGTCTAACGGCTATAAAGGACTGTCAGCAGATAAAGTAAAATACAAAGTCAGCTAATAAGACAAACAACTTTATCTGAAAAGATTTTACTTAGGCAAAAAGGATGGAGCATATATTGCCTGGAAACATTATTATAAAACAGCTAAAAGGATATGCCAGATAATGTATTAATTAATTAAATATAATAAATAAATACAAAAAATAAAGGCAGACAGAAAGCGTCGAATGACCTTCGGAGATCGTCGACCGACGCACGGAGATCGTCGAACTATCGGACAGATAGTCGAATGATCCAGATAGTCGAACTATCAAAGGAGATAGTCGAACTATCACAGCAGATAGTCGAACTACCAAAAGATAGTCGAACTATCAGATAGTCGACCTATCAACAGATAGTCGAACTATCAGGGCAAAACAGATAGTCGAACTATCAACAGATAGTCGAGCTATCAGATAGTCGACCTATCAACAGATAGTCGAACTATCAAAAACAAACATATAGTCGACCTATCAACATATAGTCGAACTATCAGATAGTCGACCTATCAACAGATAGTCGAACTATCAACGCAAAACCGATAGTCGAACTATCAACAGATAGTCGAGCTATCAGATAGTCGACCTATCCAAGCAGATAGTCGAACTATCAAGGCACACAGATAGTCGAACTATCAACCGATAGTCAAACTATCCACGCAGACTGAAAGTCGAACAACTGATAGACGATCGTCGAACAGTTAGTCGACGATAGTCGAGCGGCGTTCGACGATAGTCGAACGAACAAACTACTTAACCAAATTCTCAATCTGGAAAAGTGAGGACTCTACAGCTAGACTACTAACCATTGACCATAGATATTTCTTGGGTCAAGGGACAAAAAGGACAAGACTAAACTCAAATCAAACTAGGGTACCAACAAGATGCATCCAAGAGCCACCACCAAAAGCTTCTTTTGAGTTTAGCATTCAGCGAGCATTAGACAAATTAGCCATGTACCCGGAAGTGGTAGCTGATAAAGACTTCAATGACTTCGCCATCACATATTTTATGGATAAAAGTCATAGAGAGACTTTTCTGTGCCTTCCAGATTCCCAGAACGTCAAGTAGCTGCGTAATCGTTTCCTTCGTGGGGGTTAATAGGGAGCCTATGATACTATCTTAGCTGTTCTGTTTTTGGATTTTGTTATCTGTTAGCTTATATTATATGTTGTTTGTACTCATGGTTGTGTTTATCTCTATTGTCTGTTATGTGTGGACTCATGTTATCTTATCTGTTATGTGTTGTTTATCTCTTTTGTGAATGTGGATATCATTATGATAGTCTTCATGGTCTATTATGCATGAAAAATATATGTTATGATTGAAAAAAAAAATTATTTAGAAAAAATGTATGAATGAAATTTTATTTTGTGTTATATTTGGAAAAAAAAATTTTATTCAAAACTCCGTTTTATATCCAAACAACTTTTTGAAACTCCATTTTGTAAACTCTGGTTCACCCAAAAAGTTTTTTTAACAAAACTCTGTTTTCTAGAATCAGCAGTTTTTCTATCAGCAACAGTTCATCAACAGCTTTCCATCAGCAACAGCTCAACCAAACAGAGCCTAAATCTTTGGTAATTAAGGTTTGAAGTTTTGAAATCCAACGGTTACATAGGGAGCTTTTGAAAAAGTTATTAATTTCTCCAATATATAATGTATTTTTAGTTTACCCAAAAAAAATAATCTTTATAGTCGCATGCCAATTCCACTTCTCTTTACTCAATTTTTATTTGATTGAATAGAAGAATTGAAATTCGGATCAATTTTAATTCCTACAAGAATTACGATTTCACTTCTGTTTTATTTTAGGGTGCTGTTACTAGCAAACCTAATTTAGTTTCTAGCAAATCATTACTATTAGCAAACCCTCATTTTTCAAAATGGCTATTTGAAAACTATTTTGTTACTAGCAAACCAACATAATTTTTTTTAAAAAAATTAAATTTTGTTTAAAACATTCATTCTTTCAAAGTAATCCGCTGCATATAATGACATTACAAATGATTTCAAATGTATTCATTCAACCACTTATGTTAGCATTATAGATGAGTCAAAATGCCGCAAATGTTTATTATGTCCAAAACTGCTTTTTTTAAAAAATATCATTATCTGCACCAAAATCTCTAAACAAAATATCGGTCGGTTTAGAAATATATTTGATTTCTAATTCCTATAAGGATGTGTTGTATATACGAGTTAAGTGTATATAAGAATATATATGTTCTTTTGAACTGCGTCTTATACGTATAATTTCATGAGAAGTGTTCAACATGAAAGTTGTAGATCTCGACGAGATCTACAATTTTCATGTTGAACACTTTTTGATTTGAAGCACTTTAGACCCCCCGATTTGGCCCCTGAAAAAAATTACGTCGTACATATGTACGGACACTCGGGATCGGCGTGACTTTTTTCGGGGGCAAAATCGGGGGCATAAACGGCTTCAAATCAAAAAGTGTTCAACATGAAAATTTGATAAGTAAAGTTTGTTTTAAAGAAAATAGATTTGGTTTTATATAATCTTTTATGTATATAAGTCTATCTCTTTTTTTACTTACTTATATCCTGTGGATTAAGGCAAGAGTACCTATCGCATAGGAGTATAGTATTTTGTAGGAAATATCAAGATCGTATTTTTCCTAGGATCGGTGTTAATTATTTTACTTTTTTAGAACGGACTATTATTTTATCAAACGAACGGGGTGGAGTTTATATTTAAAAACAAAAGAGAGAAAAATATATATTCGTGATTTTATTAAGATAGGGACTTATAAAGTAGTCCTCGATTTAAGAATTACTTTGAGAGAATATTAATTCATCTATTAAAGAACAACTTTATTTCTTTATTACCTAACTTAACGAGAGGGTCCCTTTGGTAGCATCACTGACTCGAAAGTACGACTGGGGAGGCTTGCGTTTAAAACGGGTTAACGTAAACGTAGTGTTTCTTCACCTAGTATATGATCAATTAACAGAAAACCCTAGTTAGGATAACTAGAAAGTAGAGTTGAAATAGTTGAAAATAATATCCAGCCAAGAGCTCATCTTGACCAAGTGCTAAGGGTTCTTAGACTCTTCTCAGGATGGGGGCGGTATAAAGTACAGAAAATAATATCTACCTATCTATCTCAATCCACGATTTAAGCTTTCGCTTCACCTTTGTTTTTGGGATAGGGTAGTAAAATTTTTGCAGAGCTTCCGCACTATCTTTATCCAGGTCATAGGCTTCTGCCTCGCCCTTCATTCAGGATAGTATGAAATAATTAGGCTTTGAAAATAATTTTGGATGCAGTTTCACACTATCTTAATCCAGGACATATCAGAGCTTCGCCTTTCATTCGGGATAGTATGAAAAAAAGGAAAGTAAAAACTGAAAATAAAGCAGTAAAGTACTCAGAATTAAAATTGAAAGATTCTATTTTATAAAGTCCGAAAAATTATTACAACTTTCTAAAAAGAGTAAAAGAAAGCTAAAAATATTACAACTTACAGAACTTTAGAATATTTGTAAACTACTATCAGTTCCTTGTCAGAGAGCTGGGGAGTCCTAACAGTTCTTAAGGAAGCTGCTTGTGTTCGAATAATTCTACTCAGCCCTGCCCCTCTATTTATAGAAAAAAATTTGCTTTTGGAAAAGCACTTTTGGAAAAGTTGTCAAACAGCTTATGGAAAAGTTGCCAAACAGTTTTTGCAAAGCTGAAATTCAGCTTATAGGACAGCTTTCTATTGGACAGCTTGACACGTGGCGGCTTGGATAAGTATGAAGCTGACGTGGCAGCTGAGTTGGCTGGCTAGATAAGTATGAAGCTGCCGATGGATAAGCAGCTGATGGAGAAGCTGTTGGACTGCTGATTGAAAAGCTGGCGGACTGCTGATTTAAAAGCTGGCGGGTTGCATGGTGATGGCGGGTTGCAGGTTGCTGGCGGGTTGCAGGGTGATGGCGGGTTGCAGGTTGCTGGCGGGTTGGGCTGGCAGCTGGCGGGTCGCAGTTAAATTTGCACAAAAATACAAATACCGGGATTCGAACCCGCAACCTGTTGAATTTCACCAGAACTCCCACTCCACTAGGCCAGCTGATCATATCTGCATAAACACAAACACATTATAAATATAAACTATATTTGATTTAGTAACTTTATATTTTATATTTTATTTTAATTAATAATATATACATTTAAACTTTATATTTTATATATTATGTTAATTATATTTTATAGTATTTTAATTAATTATTTTAAACTCACTAAAGCTCCCCTTAACTTTATATATATTATTTATAATTATTTTATACATTATTTTATAAAACATATATTTTTTTATATCTTTAATATATATACATATAAGTCATATTATATTTTATATTTAATATTATAAATAATTATAGTTAACTTAAATATATTACTTCTAATTTTATACATAACTTATATATATTTTTATTTAACTTTAATATATTCATTTTTGTGATAATACAATATTACTTTCTACATAGTTTTATTTAAAGAAGAAAATTTAAAACAAATCATTTATTCCTTAATTTACATAAAAAATTCCTTATTTACATACAAAATGATATTCAAACTATACTAATAAATGAGTATTAATTATCACTCATCAAATACCCCCATACTTATGTTTTGCTATTCCAGAGCAAAAGTAGGAGTTGCGTAAATGAACAATTTATCAAAATTTCTATTTACTATCAATTTAATTCTTCATGATAAAACGGGTATAAAAATCCAGTGACTAAAGAGTTAAATGCTATCATATATATATCATTGATACCAAAGTTAGAATTTATAGCCATAAAAAGTTTTGGAAAATAAATAGTAAGCACATATTAAAATCAGATATAACAAGGATAGATTGACTTTATGACTACTATATCTTGCATGAGATATGTTGAAAAATTACAACCTATTAATTATGCTCTCTCAAAATTTTAAGCAAAATTAATTCAATTTATAGTAGTTTTACGGGATATCAACTTGGTGGTTTTGCCCATACAGAGGCTTTGAATGTAGGAGGTGATGAATTTTATCCTCTTACCTTTTTTTACATATTCATACATTGTTACAACTATTTTAGGAAAATATTTTCCAAAATAGAAAAAAAACTTGCAGAATTGAACTTTGAATTAATCCAATGCATATGTTTAGGAGCACATACTCCATTTCATATGGTCTTTTATCATTTATTGGATGCCTATGTTTACAGAATTTTTTTATTCCCATGGACATAAGATCTTTTCTTTTCTAGGAGCACATACTCCTAGATGCTTGCGTGCGTAAAGAAACATGCCAAGCGAAATAGTAGGTAGGGGGTTGTAAAAAATAATTTTGATAAAAGATTTTGAGAGCAATGGTAATAGCTTGATATTTTCTATATTTTGACAAGATTGAAGTAATGATAATTACAGTCTAAAATTGTTTGGTGAACATAATATTTTTTGCTTCTATTGTATATATTTGTATTTTTGATATGTTAAAGCAGGCTTGCTAGAAAACTAACTCCAATTGTAATGAAATTTTACAAGGTAGGGTTTACAAGTTTATTCCGGATATTTATATCCATCTAGTTACGAGAAGGAGTAGTAAAATTGAAAATTGAATATTTTGCATTTTTGATCAACTCAGATTGTTGGAATATATATACATAGTATGGTTTTGAAAGTTTTGACTTGTTTGGGATGAGTACTAAAATAATGCTTTTATTGAAAACAT
The DNA here is from genome assembly GCA_039513925.1 of Platanthera zijinensis. Lineage (NCBI taxonomy): Eukaryota > Viridiplantae > Streptophyta > Magnoliopsida > Asparagales > Orchidaceae > Platanthera > Platanthera zijinensis. Next base: position 37,354,506 of record CM077098.1, read on the forward strand.
ATAAGTGATAAAAACAATTGCAGCTAAAAGCACCCCCATACTTATGTTAGGCATAGGTATGAAGTGAAAAATATGTACAGAATATACAAAAGCATAAAAGATGAAAATATACAAGTGAATTTATATTTGAGGTTATGGAGTAGTGTTAGGGTTTCAGGTTCTTTTTGAAAAGGGTCCCCAGTAAAATATAATTTTAAACAGTGTCCGTTTATTTTGAAAGTTCCGAGTTCAGGGTTAGAAATAAGAACGGTCCCATATGGCCAAATTTGTTTAACAGTAAAGGGTCCGGTCCATCGGGATTTTAATTTGCCTGGAAATAATTTAAGGCGTGAGTTATATAGTAGGACAAGATCACCTGGTGAAAAAGATTTTGGAAATTTAATTTTCCTATCATGATAAAACTTAGATCGCTCTTTATAAAATTTATTATTTTCATAGGCATTTGCACGCCATTCCTCAAGTTCATTGAGTTGAAATTTACGTTGTTCGGCGGCTAAGTTTGTATCTAAGTTAAGAAATTTTAGCGCCCAGTATGCGCGATGTTCTAATTCTACAGGTAGGTGACATTCCTTTCCATATACTAAACGATAAGGTGTACAACCGATCGCAATTTTGAATGTTGTACGGTAGGCCCAAAGTGCATCATCTAATTTGAGGGACCAATCTTTTCGATTGGTATCTACAGTCTTTTCTAATATGCGCTTTAGTTCTCTATTGACTACCTCCACTTGGCCGCTTGTTTGAGGGTGATAAGCGGTAGCGAGTTTATGAGTAACTCCATATTTAGCTAACATTTTAGCCATCTGGGTGTTACAAAAATGAGTACCTCGATCGCTAACCAAAGCCCTAGGCGTGTCAAAACGTGAAAATAAGATTTTCAGAAATTTGACGACTCTCGAGTCAGCGGTGGGCAAAGCTTGCGCTTTAGCCCATCGTGAAACGTAATCTACCGCTACTAAGATATAATGATTTTTAAAAGAAGGAGGTAAAGGGCATACAAAATCTATGCCCCACAGATCAAAAATTTCACATTCTAAGTAAAAGTTTTGGGGCATTTCATCCCGACGGGAAATGTTACCTGACCGTTGGCAGCGGTTGCAAACGCTTACCAAGTTTTGAGCGTCCTTGAATAAAGTAGGCCAAAAGAATCCTTCTTCAAGGGCTTTACGTGCAGTCCGGTTGGGTTGATAATGTCCGTCGGTTGGTCCTTCGTGGCAGTACCGTAGCACTTTTAGTCCTTCCTCGTTCGAAATACATCTTCTAATTACTTGGTCGGTACAGACTCGGAATAAATACGGGTCTTCCCAAAAGTAGTTTTTCAAGTCAGAAAAGAATTTACTCTTTTTCTTGACTTGAAAAAGCTTTTGTAAGGACCCGTGCTACTAAATAATTAGCCAAGTATGCGAACCAATGAGTAGAAGAGTTTGTTACCTTTTCGAGAGCGAAGAGACTTTCTTCAGGGAATTTATCTTCGATGTCGGCTTCCACGAGTGTATCTGTTGCAGTATTCTCTATTCAAGAAAGATGATCGGCTGCCAAATTCTCTGTGCCTTTCTTATTTCGGATCTCTAAATCAAATTCTTGTAATAAGAGAATCCAACGTAATAAACGGGGTTTTGCATCTGCCTTAGATAGTAAATATTTTAAAGCAGAATGATCCATAAAAACTATAACTTTTGATAGCGTTATATAAGATCTAAACTTATCAAATGCAAATACAATCGCCAGTAGTTCTTTTCCGTGGTCGTGTAATTGGTCTGTGTGGATGTGAGAGTTTTACTTGCATAATAGATAGGATGAAAATATTTGTCTACTCGTTGTCCTAAGACAGCTCCTACCGCATAATCACTCGCATCACACATGATCTCAAAAGGAAAGGACCAGTCTTGGGCTACTAAAATAGGAGAGTTGATAAGTTTGTCCTTAATAATATTGAATGCTACTAAGCATTCACTATCAGATATAAATGAGGCTTCTTTTTCTAATAAATGAGTTAACGATTTTGTTATTTTAGAGAAATTTTGAATGAACCGTCTATAGAAACCTGCATGGCCTAAGAAACTTCGAATAGATTTTACATTTGTTGGAGGAGGAAGTTTTTCAATTATTTTTATTTTCGCCTTATCTACCTCGATTCCCTGGGAAGAAATTTTATGACCGAGAACTAAACCTTTGCGGACCATAAAATGGCATTTCTCCCAGTTCAACACTAAATTCGTGTCTTCACAGCGTTGAAGAACACGAGCGAGGTTATCTAAACACGTATAGAATGAGTCTCCAAATACGGAGAAATCATCCATAAACACTTCCATAACATCCTCTACTAACTTGCCGAAAATAGCTAGCATACATCTTTGAAATGTAGCTGGCGCATTACAAAGTCCAAACGGCATTCGCCTATAGGCGAAAGTACCAAAGGGGCAAGTGAACGTAGTTTTCTCTTGGTATTCAGGGGTTATAGGAATTTGTAAATACCCTGAATAACCATCGAGAAAACAATAATATTAGTGACCCGAGAGTCGCTCTAATATTTGATCTATAAACGGTAGTGGAAAGTGATCTTTACAGGTGACATCATTTAATTTTCGATAGTCGATGCACATCCTCTAACCCGTAACAGTACGTGTTGGAATTAGTTCATTATTAGCGTTTGGCACTACCGTTATACCACCCTTCTTAGGGACGACTTGTACGGGACTAACCCATGTGCTATCTGAGATTGGATAGATAATTCTTGCGTCTAATAATTTCATTACTTCAGCTTTTACGACATCCTTCATATTAGGATTTAAACGTCATTGGGGCTGGATAGATTTACAAGGGTTATCTTCCAAAAATATTTTATGCGTACAAAAAGATGGGTTGAGTCCTTGGATATCAGAAATTTGCCATGCTAATGCATGGCGATGTTGTTTTAACACTTCAAATAATTCAGACATTTTCTTATCATTTAATTCGGCAGAAATGATAACAGGGAGTTTAGATTCAGCTTCAAGGAAAACGTATTTTAAATGTGCAGGAAGTGTTTTCAGCTCGAGGGTTGGTGGTTTTTCATATGAAGTTGGAGTTTTTAGAGTTGTAGAAGTTAAGGATATAAAAGGTTCTAAAGGGTCATCGGTAGGCATTTCTTGTGAAAAGGGTAAGTCTGCCAAGTCCGATTCTTCTACAGTTATTGAAAGTAAATCAGAATAGGGAAAACCATTTTCCTCAAAAGAGGCTTCCGCAAGATAGTAGGAATCGTCGTTTATTAAAGAATTTTTCATAGAGGGATCTATATCGATAGTAACCACGTCATCTCCTACTCGTAAGAGAAGTCTACAGTTACTTACGTCTATTATCGCGCGAGATGTTGTGAGAAAAGGACGACCGAGAATTATGGGAACATCGGCGTCTTCCTCTATGTCAAGTATAACAAAGTCTACCGGGAAGATAAACTTGTCTATTTTGACCAGAACATCCTCTACTATCCCTACTGGATATTTAATAGAACGATCTGCTAATTGGATGCTCATTTTCGTTGGTCTGGGGTTACCTAATCCTAGTTTCTGAAAGAGCGAGTAGGGCATTAAATTTATGCTAGCACCTAAATCTGTTAACGCATCTTTTATTAATAGATTACCGAAGAGACACGGGATGGAAAATCGTCCCGGATCGTTTAATTTTGAAGGTAATTTATGTAATAAAATGGCTGAACATTTTGCGTTAAGGAAAACTCTCGAAATATCTTCGAGTTTCTTTTTATTAGAAAATAATGCTTTTAAATATTTTGCGTATTTAGGCATCTGTGCGATTGCCTCGCAGAAAGGTATATTGATTTGAATTTCTTTTAGCATTTTTAGAAAATTTTTATATTATTCATCTTCTCGCTCATCTTTTAATTTAGATGGATAAGGTAAAACAACATGTGGGGAAGAAATTCGCGGGGGTTGAGGAGGCAGAGACGTAACGGGAAGTGGTGTAGGGAGGCTAACTTTAGCTTCTTTTTCTACCCTAACGGGTGGTGGTAGCTCCCTGCCACTTCGTAGTTTGACGACTTATCAACTTGATGGGTTACTGGAATGGCCAGTATCCCGCGGATTTGGTTCCGTATTTCCTGGCAAATTACCAGGTTGGCGTTCTGATAGCATTTTTGATATTTGTCCAATTTGTGTTTCTATGTTTTTAATTGATCCGGTCAGGTTCCGGATATTGGACTTATTGATACTGACATATTTCGTGAATATGTATTCTATCGGGGGTTGCCTAAATTGGTGCGGTTGTGGTGGTGGTGTTTGTGGTTGTGGGGGTTGCGGTGCAAATCCACTTGGATTTGCAATCGGAGGGCGTTGAGCATTATTGGGGTTGCTCCATGAAAAATTAGGATGGTTCCTATATCCTGGATTATAAGAATTATTATTTAAGTTCATATTAGGATTATAGGAAGGTCTATAAGAGTTCCCCATATAATCAATTTATTCAATTATATTATTATTCGGATTCCAAGTAGTTGTGGCGGAGGAAGCAGATATTCCTGCCAATTATTTAGTGAAATTTTCTACTTGGAGTGCTAAAGTAGAAGAAGTGTCGAGCTCATAAATCCCAGCTTGTTTAGGGCGTGACCTTGGCACGTTCCACTGGTACGCGTTCATGGCCATTTCCTCAAAGAGGGTTTGAGCGGCCTCTGGGGTTTTGTTATTGAGCGTGCCCCCAGCGGCAGCATAAATGGCTTGCCTGGTTTGAATATTCAAACCATTATCAAATATTTGTACCATGAGCTAAGTTGGCAGTGCGTGATGTGGACACCGACGTAGATATTCCTTAAAACGTTCCCAAGTCTCATAAAGAGACTCGGACTCGCCTTGCACAGAGGAAGAAATATCCGCACGCAGACGTGCGGTTTTTGCAGGTGGAAAATACTTTGTAAGGAATTTTTCGGTCATGTATGCCCAAGTGGTAATAGATCCTCTAGGGAGAGAACCTAGCCACTGTTTGGCTTTCGTTCGTAGCGAAAAAGGAAATAAGCGCAGACGGATGGCATCATCAGTGACGTCATTTATCTTAAATGTGTCGCATATTTCTAAGAAGTTGCATAAGTGCGTGTTTGGATCTTCGTCGGGCAATCCATCGAATTGAACGGAATTTTGAATCATTTGAATTATACTCGATTTAATCTCGAAGTTATTATTAGCAATTGGTGGACGAACGATACTAGACCCGGTATCATCTAAATTGGGTCGTGCATAATAAGACATGGTCCTTTGGGGACCACCTCTGCCATTTGTTGTTGCTCTGCTGCCATTTCTTGTACGTGTGCGGTGCCTACGGACTCTTCCAGATTTAATACGAGCTCTTGATTCAGAGATCGGAGGCGCCTGCGAAAGGTGCGATCGATTTCAGGAACAAATTCAAGATTTAAATCAGATGGAGTTCTGCAGGTCATACACTAAAAAAGACTTTTGTATAAAAACAAAAAATAGGTAAAAAAACTAAGTTAAACACACAAATACAAATATAAACACACGAAAAGACGTTAAACGAAAAATAACTAAAAACATGTTTTTATATAAAATAGGTTTTCTATAAAACAGGTTTTATAATAAAAAGCAGTTTTTATTATAAACTAGTTTTTATAATTAGAAACGTTTTATATAAAATGCGTTAAAATAGTAGGTTAGGATTTTTTGTTAGAATTCGTTAGTGGGTAATAAACTTGTTAAAAAAAAATAGGTTTTATAAAAACAAAGTTTTAAATTAAGAGAATTTTATGTTTGTTTTATTTTTTATAAAAACTAAGGTTGTTTTTTTAATAACAATAAAAATAAAAAATAAAATTAATAGTGTTCTTTTATTTTTAAATATTAACACATATAAACGAGTCCCCGGCAACGGCACCAAAAAACTTGATAAGTAAAGTTTGTTTTAAAGAAGATAGATTTGGTTTTATATAATCTTTTACGTATATAAGTCTATCTCTTTTTTACTTACTTATATCCTGTGGATTAAGGCAAGAGTACTTATCGCATAGGAGTATAGTATTTTGTAGAAAATATCAAGGTCGTATTTTTCCTGGGATCGGTGTTAATTATTCTACTTTATTAGAACGAACTATTATTTTATCGAACGAATAGGATGGAGTTTATATTTAAAAACAAAAGATAGAAAAATATATATTCGTGATTTTATTAAGATAGGGACTTAGAAGGTAGTCCTCGATTTAAGAATTACTTTGAGAGAAAATTAATTCAGCTATTAAAGAACAACTTTATTTCTTTATTACCTAACTTAACGAGAGGGTCCCTTTGGTAGCATCACTGACTCGAAAGTACGACCGGGGAGGCTTGCGTTTAAAACGGGTTAACGTAAACGTAGTGTCTCTTCACTTGGTATATGATCAATTAACAGAATACCCTAGTTTGGATAACTAGAAAGTAGAGTTGAAATAGTTGAAAATAATATCCAGCCCAGAGCTCATCTTGACCAAGTGTTAAGGGTTCTTAGCCTCTTCTTAGGATGGGGGAGGTATAAAGTACAAAAAATAATATCTACCTATCTATCTCAATCTAGGATTTAAGCTTTTGCTTCATCTTTGTTTTTGGGATAGGGTAGTAAAATTTTTGCAGAGCTTCCGCACTATCTTAATCCAGGTCATAGGCTTTTGCCTCGCCCTTCATTCAGGATAGTATGAAATAATAATGTTTTGAAAATAATTTTGGATGCAGTTTCACACTAACTTAATCCAGGACATAAGCAAAGCTTCGCCTTTCATTCGGGATAGTATGAAAAAAAGGAAAGTAAAAACTGAAAATAAAGCAGTAAAGTACTCAGAATTAAAATTGAAAGAGTCTATTTTATAAAGTACGAAAAATTATTACAACTTTCTAAAAAGCTTAAAAGAAAGCTAAAAATATTACAACTTACAGAACTTTAGAATATTTGAAAGCTACTACCAGTTCCTTGTCAGAGAGCTGGGGAGTCCTAACAGTTCTTAAGGAAGCTGCTGGTGTTCGAATAATTCTACTCAGCCCTGCCTCTCTATTTATAGAAAAAAATTGCTTTTGGAAAAGCACTGTTTGAAAAGTTTTCAAACAGTTTATGGAAAAGCTGCCAAACAGCTTTTGCAAAAGCTGAAATTCAGCTTATGGGACAGCTGTCTATTGGACAGCTTGACACGTGGCGGCTTGGATAAGTATGAAGCTGACGTGGCAGCTGAGTTGGCTGGCTGGATAAGTATGAAGCTGCTGATGGATAAGCAGCTGATGGAGAAGTTGTAGGACTGCTGATTGAAAAGCTGGCGGACTGCTGATTGAAAAACTTGCGGGTTGCATGGTGATGGCGGGTTGCAGGTTGCTGGCGGGTTGCAGGGTGATGGCGGGTTGCAGGTTGCTGGCGGGTCGCAGTTAAATTGGCATAAAAATACAAATGCCTGTATTCGAACCCGCAACCTGTTGAATTTCACCAGAACTCCCACTCCACTAGGCCAGCTGATCATATCTGCATAAACACAAACACATATAAATATAAACTATATTTGATTTAGTAACTTTATATTTTATATTTTATTTTAATTAATAATATATACATTTAAACTTTATATTTTATATATTATGTTAATTATATTTTATATTATTTTAATTAATTATTTTAAACTCACTAAAGCTCCCCTTAACTTTATATATATTATTTATAATTATTTTATACATTATTTTCTATAACATATATTTTTTTTATATCTTTAATATATATACATATAAGTCATATTATATTTTATATTTAATATTATAAATAATTATAGTTAACTTAAATATATTACTTCTAATTTTATACATAACTTATATATATTTATATTTAACTTTAATATATTCATTTTTGTGATAATACAGTATTACTTTCTACATAGTTTTATTTAAAGAAGAAAATTTAAAACAAATCATTTATTTCTTAATTTACATAAAAAAATTCCTTATTTACGTACAAAATGATATTCAAACTATACTAATAAATGAGTATTAATTATCACTCATCAAAATTGTAGATCTCGAACACATAAAAGTTGTAGATCTTGTCGAGATCTACAATTTTCATGTTGAACACTTTTTTATTTGAAGCACTTTACACCCACGATTTGGCCCTGAAAAAAGTTACGTCGTACATATGTACGGACGCCCTGGATCAACGTGACTTTTTTGGGAGCCAAATCGGGGGACTAAACGGCTTCAAATTAAACAGTGTTCAACATGAAAGTTGTAGATCTCGACGAGATCTACAACTTTCATCTTGAACACTTTTTGATATGAAGTAGTTTAGATCCCTGATTTGGGCCCCGAAAAAAGTCACGCCGAAAATCTGTACGTTCTGTGCATGTCTTTTTTAGAGCCCAAATTGGAGACCTAAACTGCTTCAAATCAAAAAAATGATCAACATGAAAGTTGTAGATCTCATCAAGATCTACAACTTTCATGTTGATCACTTTTTCAAATGAGAAATATTTGGGGCTCAAAATTCAAAAATGCAAAAATTGCCAAAAAGCAAGATTGGTTTGCTAGTAGTAATTTTTGGAAAGAGAAAAAAATGCAAAAAATGACAGAATCTGTTTTTTTTCTGGTTTGCTAGAAACGAAAGTGGGTTTGCTAATAACAGCACCCTTATTTTACCCCTCAACGCCGCCGGCTGGGGAAGATCATCGGCCAAGGATTCTTGGTGGTCTGCTCGGGCTCTAGTCAATTCGGCATTTGCTCAATCCAGTTTTGGACCTTTGGTCACCCAAAACTAGCCCTACATCTCAAGCTTTTTATATGACTTCGCCCCTTTTCCCACTCCTCTACTTTCTAATAAATGTGTGGAATATTCTCTATTATACATTCATGAATTAGTTGAAATTATTTCTATATTAGTAATTTATATCTAGCAATTTCAAGATTTACAGCACATTGCTGGTTTTATAAAAAAATTCAAAAATATTCCTCATTTTGGTTGTTTTAGGTAATGATATGAACGTATTTGATGTAGTGATCCAGAGCCATCCTGCTCTGGTTTTGCATCAGAGGAACACGTTCGGTCTCACCATCGGACTGCAGCCCAAGCACCCCAAGCTTTTTCGTGTCCGTTCTCAACAACGACGTATTGTTGAGGCGGGGTCTCGAACCCACAACCCCCTAGATAAGAAGCTCTCCTAACAGGTCTTATCTAGGGAGTTGTGGGTTTGAGACCCCGCCTCAACAATGCATCGTTGCTGAGAACAGAAACGAAGAGGCTTGTGCTTGAGATGCGGCCCGATGGTGAAACCGAACGTGTTCCTCGGGGCAGAACCAGAGCAGGGCGGCTCTGGATCGCTACATTAGTATTTTTTTAATATAGAAAAAAATGAGTTCCAACGAATGCATTAAATTATTTAGGTATGGATATTATTCTGCAGAAACAACTATTAATGTCATAGTGCATTTCATTACAAATTATACCTTTTTAGTATGGAGGAATTTGTTGAATGAGCCCGAAATATTGCAAGAGGATTGAGTTTGTTGTAATCATCACAAAGACCGATAAAATTGACTCAATTGTAAAACTAAAGTTATTTTGTGTTATGATTGGTCTAGATTCGTAAGAGAATTTTTGTACTGGGGAGAAAATTATTACATACAATTACTATTGAGTGAAGACTGACCATTGCTGCTAGTATTTCTTGTCCGGGCAAGGAATCATAAAGAGGTTGCCGAAGTATGAAACAAACCATTCAAAACGCGACAGATTAGAATGGTACGTGTAATTCTTATATTTTCTTTTCAATAACTCCTCAAATTGTTTTTACATAATTTAAAACTATAATTAATGTATATATAAAAATTTTGGGGTCTTTTGGAGCTATAAAAAAGTTAGAAAATATAAGACTTGCAAATATATGGCAAGACATTCAATAAAATTTAAATTATATTCCACATATTAAAACTTTTTTTCTAACATCTTTTCTTTAATTATTTTTGGCAGGGGACATGTCGTTTATGTTATATTTTGAGTATTTTGGAATCTATAAAATGAAGCTTGAAAAAAATTGACTTGCAAAATTAAGGTAAAACATCCAACAAAATTTAAAATATATTGCAAATATATTAACAGTTATTTACTAATATCTTTTAATTTATTATTTTGTGCAGGGGACATTGTCATTTATTTTATATTTTGTGTGCATTTTGGTATCTTACATAGTTCTCTTTGTATAAAAAACAATGGAGTGTTATCTATAATAATATTATTAGATTTTTTATAATTGCATAGCATGTATGCTTAAAAAAAAATTAAAATTTGGGATATCAATATTTAGTGGGCTGCAAATATTACATTACTAGGCTACTATTATCTATGTAACATCCCGGTTTTTCAGACCTTGAATCTCTGGAAGCTACCGCGCGGCGATAGTAGCTATCGCCCGGCGGTAGCCTTGTTTCGTCGGGTGTAGTTACCTCGACGAAAGCCCGTTCGTCAAGTGTTGAGAGGGCTATCGCTCGGCGGTAGTTAGTTACCGCGCGGCGGTAACTCCAGGGTTTGCGCCGAGAGCGTTGAGTTCTCGAGAAAGGAGTTACCGCGCCACGTTAGACTTACCACCGACGTTAGCGCGACTTTATTTTTCTGTCCTGCGGCTCGGGAAGCTATCGCTCGGCGTTAGAGTCAACGTCCGGCGGTAGCGGACGGAAGAAGTTCCGTCGTTTGGCTTTCTAGCCGTCCGATTTCGTTTAGGTTTTGATCCTAAGGCCCAAAACTCTCCCTACAGAGTGCTTTTATAGGACTGAGCGGGATTTTCTCTCATTTTCTTCCCCTTTGGGTTTTGACTTAGGGTTTGGAAGTGACAGTGGGAGGAGGAAGAAGGGGCTCTTTCCCCGCCATTGACGGAGATTCGGAGCCCAGATCGTTGATCCGAGTCCAGATCCGTGGAGAGGACTGGGAGGCGCTCGTTTTCTTCCGTGCAAGGCAAGGATTCCATGGTGAGGAAGATGGGTCGTAAGGTAACGACATTTATCCTCTCGGTTTTAGGATGCGTGCATGACATCTATTCTTTTCTTGCTTTCTTTCAAGCATTCTAGGCACCGGATCTCTCAAATGAGGGGGATTCGGGTTGCCATGGTTCAAGAGAAGCCACTGGGTCGATTGTGTCCGACCCCGAAATGTTATTGCACTAGAAATCCGCTTCATTAGTGGATTAGGCATTGTGGGTGAAGCCGTAGTCGCGATCGTTAGTCCGACTCGGTGATGTTGCATATTGAGCCTTAAGGATTTTGTTAGAAATCCGTTAGCGGCAAGACGTCGTTTGTGATGTTGTTTCCCCCCCTTTACGTGTGAGTATGTGTAACCAGAACCGGATCGGGTGGAAATTAGAGTACACGCTAGGTCACGGGGATGGTACGGTACGAATGGTGGATCAGGGCGGGAAAGGCTTGGGATTGTGATGTGTAAGGCGTGGTTTGTCTCTGTGGTCGGCTGGCTAGCCCGTGACGTGCAAGTCATGTGTGGAGAGTGTCTCGGCGAGACAAGTCCCCTTCTATGAAACTGACAAGAATGCCAAACTTAGGACAAGCCGGGGCGATGAAGCCCACGAGCGGGTGGGGTCCAATAAGGATTCTTAGAATCAGTTTTTTTGTGAGACGGAATCCTGACGTGAGAAGTCAGAACTTGCAGGCAAGCCCAGGTTGATACCCACGAGCGGGTGGGGCCTAGGAAAGAGTTCTATGTGGCGGCTTGCATGTCGTTAGGGGAAATTGGAAGTACCCTTGTGTTTGTGGCATGAACGCCGATGGGGAAATTGGAAGTACCCGATTTGATGATGTGTTAGAAGCATACACTCTAGGGTGCCTTGGGAGAAGTTCAGGTGTGCATACATGCTGCATAGTAGGCCCCCTTTTTATTATAAGCTCAACATAAAAACATGTTTGTTGTATGAGACATCCAAACCTGTAGTACTATTTTCAATGTACTTGTATATTTGCAAACAAAGTGCTGACCTGCAAGGTGATGGAGTTCCCCGAGGTCCGCTAGGGATGGTCGGGAGGAGATGTGTTGGTTACACAATAGAGGTCAGCCTTTACTGACACACGTCACTATAATTTTTACAAGGCAAGGATCGCAATAAAGAGCGAGCTCGCCGACCAAAAAGGCCTAAGACTCATGAAGTGTTTCATTTTGTGTAGTAGTTTTGTTTTGTTGATTGTTATGCTCAATGCACTATGTTTTCGGCTTACATACTGAGGTAGCCTAGGAGTGCTTATGCACGGTGAAGTTTGATGATTATTGTTTCAGTTCTTGAACTCTTAATAGTTGTAAGGCCTTAAAGCCGTGTTGATACTCATATGTTAGTGGATAACTTCTAGTATTGTTTCTTATTTCCGTTATGATTAGTCTGAGTTTTGAGTTGGGTAGTTTATATCATCTTATAATGCTTAAGTTGTGGCATTTGTAAGTTGTGGGGCCCCGACGGGACCCATATTATATGACTATTACAGGGAAGGTGTTATAATTTGGAATCGGAGCAGGTTGGTGTCCAAGGTAAGGATTCATGGTCGAAAGTTGAAAGATAGGGTAAGCTCTAAAAAACTCTAGGGGGGGGGGGTTAATAAAGTTATTGAAATCTTTTAATTTTTACTGAAATAAAAGATCTTTTAAAAAAATAGGTTACTATAGTATAAATGTATAGGTGCACAAGTGCAACAGATAAACTAAGCTACACAATAAGAATATATCACAGCACAAGCACAAAGGAAAAACTACACAGCCACACAGACAACACAAGAAATTTATAGTGGTTCCCTAAACTTGGATACATCCACTCTTCTACCACCCTAGGTAGGAATCCACTACAGGTTTTGATCAGGTGACTGCCACCAATGAGCTTTTGATTAGGTGCTCAAAAACCAATCCTCAAGTCTTTTGGTTAGGAGACTTGCAACCAGGAATAATTTTGAACGGAATAAAAACCCTGTACAGAGGTGGGATTGAGAGAGTTATGGTGTTCTTCTCTTTCTCAAATATAACTGAGAGAAGACTAGTGGATTTGTGTTGTTGTCAAAGCTCCCCCTGAGATCTTCACTAGTTCAGGAGTGGAAGCTTTGCAAAAGGGTGAGTAGGCCTTTTTTCTCTTCAGAGATCCTTAACTTATTTGAATAACTTGTCACTTGAGATTCCTGAAAACAAAGAGAGAAGGGAAGAAGGACTCTTGATGGTGATGGTTGTTCCTTCTTCTTCTCTTGTGAGCAATAGATTTTCTGAGAGCTATTTTTACTGCACTTTTGTTATCTGTATGCTTTTTCGCGTGTCTTTCTTGTTGATAACACGCACGTTTTTATGTATATCTTTTTCTTTGTGTTTTTCTTAGCTCTGTGTAATCTTCACCAAGAGATCCTCAAATGATAACTGCAACTTGGTCGAATTCAAAAATCTACAATAAATGCATAGCCGGAATCTCGGAAATGAAAACGGAAAGTATGTTGTCATATATTCTATTATATGTCTGTCCCGAGGTATAAGTAGTTAATTCCATGAAGAATATTTGTAATCAATGCTTCTAGTAATGACTCGATTCAAAGGATATAAGAGCATTGATTATCCAGGGAATTAACGACCTACAATAGTATAACAGGAGACAGAAAAGGAAATAATAAATGGCAATATGCCTTACAGTTTTCATCGACCTGAGAACAGCTTTCGTCGACCTGAGAATGACTTTCGTCGACCTGTGATTTCGTTGACCTCTGATCAGCTTTTGTCGACCTGAGCTCTGCGAACAACTACACTGCATAAACTGACTGATTCTGTGCACTAAGTTCGTCGACCTGAGAACGGCTGTTCGTCGAGCTGAGATCAAAGATCATCGAGCTGAGTCTGCAGTCTGGACTTAGAATATTTTCTGATGTTGAGAATTGAAGTATTGATCTGGCGTTGAGTGAGATGTACTCTGGCTTTGAGTGTTAGATCACCATTCTGGAGTTGAGTCGTCTAAGAGCATTTAGTCATTGATAGCGTTGAGAGCGTTGAGTGAACTTTGGCTCTGAGTAAACTTTGGCTTTGAATGAACTGTGGCGCTGAGTCAATTTTGGCGCTGAGAGATCTTTGGCTCTGAGAGATGAAGTATTATTCGAACTGAGGACAAAGTTCGTCGACCTGATGTTCTTAGTTCGTCGACTGAAGTTTGACATAGGAGTTATCTCTTTGTTCAGAGATCGTCGAGTTGAGATCTAAGTTCGTCGAGCTCAGCTCAGAGAATTGTCTCTGGGTTAGTCGAGCTGAGCATGACGATCGTCGACCGGAGTTCGACGAACGTAGATCTCTTTTTTATTAAGTCTTGAATCTTCTAAGTCTTGAGTCTCTGGCAGTGTTTGAGGCTTGTCCTTTCTACTGTTGACTTTAAGCACATGGCCTAGACTCTAAAAACACATAATATTTGACCCTTCTATACAACATGGGTCACAACCTAAGAAAAGAACCTAGCCCAAATCACCTCGGGATTCCAACAATCTCCCCCTATTTTGGTGAGGTTACTTCAAACAAAAACATATAGAGACCACAATACAAAATGGAGTAAACATAACATAAAATTAAGATAATTGATTGAATAAATAAGCTATCAGTACCTTTATAAAGATATGCACTCAAATTGTTCACAATAAACATAGAAACAAAAAAAATAAACAATCTAAATGTTCTTGTGAGAATTAGAAGACTTAACAAATATGATTGTCCTATTTGGATCTTGAGCTTGTCTCAGAGTCATGGTCATATCAACATCTCCAAGAGTCTTTGAAGAGGTGGTTCTTGGAACCACAACTTCAGGATGTAGATTCATGTATTCATCAGCATTGAACAAATTTCCCACTTGATATCTTTCAAACTCTTTCTTCCTGTAGATTGACATAGTTGAGAACTGAGAGGAATCTTGATCTTTTTTCTCTAGCTTGCCTGATCTGAGATAGAGCTACAGATTCTTTGAATCTAACCATTCTAGTGGTTGGACTAGTTTCAGGATCATAGGCTTGAATTGGAGGTCCTTCAGGGCTGTTAGCTTTGCCAAGAGATGGAGGAGGAGAGAATGTTGGCTGGGGAGCAGACTGCTGAGCTTTGAATGAACTTCTAGAAGATGACTGATGTCTATGTTGGTGCTGACTACCTATAGAAGATTGAGATGGTCTTCCTTGCCTCTGATAGGTTTTGGTAAGAGTAGGCTTGGAAGAAGCACCTGAGCTTTGAGATGTGGTTCCTGAGGCACCTGCAGCTGGAGGAGGAGGAGGAGGTTGATCCCTTTTGAACTTCTATGGTGGAGGAGAATACCTTCTGCTTTTATTTCTGTTCTTTTACTCATTTTTGGATAGCCATATCCAAGCTGGCATACCCTTATGAGGAGTTACATTGTGCAGAATGTAATAGGGAGTGTCATTTGTTGGATTTATTTTTGGAATAGAAGGAGGTGAAGCTTTCCTTTTCTTTGAGACTTTCTTTTTCTTGGGTTCCTCATCAGAGTCATCATCATCCTCATCATCATCATTAGACTGTCCTTGAGGATTGTTATAAAAGTCATCTATCTCTTTTAGTATATCCTTGGGTATTTCTTTACTTATTGGAGTGGGAACAACTTCAGTATGAGCTGCTTCAGCTTCCATACCAATGTCTTGATTTATTAGATCATCCAGATAAGGAGGGGGCTATCATCCATGATGTAGGATGGCCCAGGAGAGCTAGATCTCTTTTCATACAATACTTTTGGAGGAACTATCAAACATTTCTTTACTGTATCTAATACTTCTGAGCTTACAGGGGAAGTGTAGCATACAATTTCTCTTGATGATGGAGTGGGGAAGGAGAGGTAGAAGTGAATGTAAGATCCAAAGATTTTCAGCAAAGTAGCTAGATTCACGTTATATTTGATAAAGTAGACCCTTCCAGGCAGAACTTCTGGCAAGATGGTCTCTTGAGCATTAGATACTAAAATATCTGTACATTGATTATATACATCTATTACTTAGTCAGGTATCTCTGCATCATTTGTTTCCATATCATGTTCAAGAAAATTGAAGAAGTCTGTTTCCATGTCAATGTTTGTTCCTTCTGCTACTGCTGGTTCTGCTGCTTCTGATACAATTGCTGGTTCTGCTGCTGCTACTTCATCATCAAATATCTCCCCCTGCCTGGTTTCAGTAGATACTGAAGCCAGGCCCCCAGATGAAGAGAGTGTAGAGGTGAGGGCAGAGATTTGAGCAGAAAGAGATGAGATGGAGGCAGCAAGAGGGGAAATTGTCTCTGCTATGATGGTTTGGAGGAGGGGTTTAAGGAGTTCAAATAGTGGTTGGATGATTGAGGGATCCAAAGTTGTTGAGGCGGAGGTGTTGGCAGAAGTTGATGGAAGGTGGATAGTTGTGTTGATGGTAGGTGCTGGTGGAGTAAGTGGAATTGAAGTGTCTGGAGGGGAGTTATGTTGAGGAGAAGGAGTGTTTAGGGGGATGATAGCAGATTGAAAGATGGGAGATCAGCAAGATGAGATGGAAGTGGAGATTGGGGAGGTGTTGGTATTGATGTGTCTTGCTGAGGGGAAGAAGGATTTGATGGTATATGTGTAGAATGAATTGGAGATGCTGGAGGTGTTGGGGTATGTATTAGAATTATAGTGGAGGGTGGAGTTGGTTGATCTTGAGGTTGGGATGGAACTTGAGGGGTAGGTGGAGGTGGAGGGGTGGAGATAAGCCCTTCAGTGGGGTGGGGAGAGGCTAGTGCAGCCCTTATATTTTCAGAAGTTTTAGAGGAGGACTTTCCCTTAGATGGCTTTGTGATAGTCCTCTCCCATCTACCAAAGAGGGCAGATGAGAGCCTCTTAGAGGCATTAATGAATGTGGTCTGAGATACCAGCAGTTCATTAGCCTTGGCTTTCAGGAACAAGCCTAAGATTCTTCCATAGCAAACCTCCTTTTTGCTATTCTTTTTCCTGATTAAGTCAAACAGGATCTGTGCCCAGTTCACATTTTTCTTACTGACCAAAGCAGCCATAACCAGGAACTGTTGCCTGGATATGTAGTCATGTGCTGTATTCTTAGCAAACATCACCTTCCCAATGACATCTGCAAGAAATTTATATGCCGGGGAGAAATTTTTCTTAAGCAATTTGTTAGGGTTTTCTCCGAAGTGACCCATAACAATCAGCATGTCCTCATATTCCTTATCATCTATTTCTAAATCAACTTCTCTAGTATTAATATTAAAAAGGTTCAGAGAGAACGGTGGGAGTAAGAATCACCTGATTTCCGCTGATAGTTCCTGTCATTTCAGTATCAGTTGATGATGAAGAACTAACCCATTTCTTTATTTCAGTTATAGGTATCCTGATCCTTTAAGTCATAAACTGTTTCAGTTTTTGTTCCTCGAATAGTTGTAGAATGTCTAGGAAAACTTGATCGGACTGTTGAAATGAGTCGAAGTTGATATCAAAACCATGATCGAACTTCATGCCGGTTGATCCAGTAGCGGCCATTTGCAAAGTTGAGATCAAATGAGAGAGAGTGAGTACCTGCAAGAGAAATCACAAGATCAAGTGTAGGAGGGGAAATTCTAAGAGCGCGGGATTGAGGTCGAAGAAGAATGCCTTAATAAAGGTTTTCGGAATATGAATCGCCAATCTCAATCCGATGGAAACATAAGATTCTTCGATCTCAGGTCGACGAAAACTTCATAACGGGAAAAAGTTCGCCGATCTAAGGACGAAGAAAGGGAAAGTTTTTTTCATTCGCAGAAAACTCTCTGAGACAGAATTCGTCGATCTTTGGTCTACGAATGAACTATACTAGGAGATTTTGTCGATCTTAGGTCGACGAAAATTCTCAAGAACAGTTATCAGTTCGTCGATCTCAGGTCGATGAACAGAGACAATTCTTTGACTATAGACAGAGAATTAGATTAAATCCTGACCATTTATCATACCAAGCTGATTGACAAATTACAGATGCTTGGATGAGTCCAATGGCTTCGTGCTCTTTGCAAATCAGTAGAGATAAATTCAAGTTTAATCATTTGTTTGTCAACACAATCTCTAATGAAATGATGTCTAATGTCTATATGCTTAGTTCTAGAATGCAATACTGGATTTTGTGCAATGGAAATAGCACTTGTATTATCACACAGTATAGTTGAATTATTTAAGTTGACACCATAATCCAGTAGTTGGTTTTGTATCAATAAAATCTGTGAACAGCAACTGCCTGCAGACATATACTTAGCTTCAGCAGTGGATGTTGAAACAGATGTTAGCTTTATACAGAACCAAGATACAAGTTTGTCACTAAGGAACTGACAAGTTCCATAGGTGCTTTTCCTGTCTACTCTGCATCCAGCATAATCAGCATCAGAGAATCTAGTTAACACAAATGCTGATTCTGTTGGATACCAGAGGCCTAGATCTGAACAACCTTTTATATAGTGAGATTCTTTAGGGTTCACCTGGAACCTAGTACAAAGACATGTGGCAAACATAATGTCTGGTCTGCTTGCTGTTAAGTACAGTAGGGATCCAACAATGGCCCTATACTTGGTCTGATTAACTGGTTTTCCAGATTCATCAGCATCTACAACAGCATTGGCAGCCATGCGAGTTTTCATGACAGAGGCATCATTCATCCCAAACTTCTTAATAAGCTCTTTAGCATATTAGACTGAGAGATGAAGATTCCTTCAGGGGTTTGTTTCACTTGGAGACCAAGGAAATATGATAACTCACCCATGATACTCATCTCAAACCTCGAGTGCATTAGATCAGAAAATCTTTTGCATAGATTTGGATCAGTAGAACCAAAGATTATGTCATCTACATATATTTGTACTAATAGAATTTTATCATGATGCAATTTTGTAAAAAGGGTTCTATCAACCATGCCTCTTGAAAAACCATGCTCTAAAAGAAAGCTGGCAAAGGTCTCATACCAAGCTCTTGGAGCTTGCTTTAAACCATAGAGAGCCTTATGCAATTTAAAGACATAAGATGTAACACCTCTACCCGTCAAGAAGAATATAATAGAGGGTCCGGCCGGGGCCCCACACCATATTCCACAAACAGGCAGAGACGCTACTAAATAATATCATAAAAGCCAACGAATCCTAACACAGAGCATTCTAGCGGAAGCTTCATGGTTGAATCCTTGAACTCAAGCAAAACAAGAACTGTCCACTAACAAAATAGGAATGTATACAACCAAAGTATCTAGCCTTAAGGTCTTACAAATTTCTTTTAATAAAGGTGTGGTTTACAGACATCGGCATGCAGGCCGGCCACACATGAACAAGAAGAAACAAAATAAAGCCTTCGAGGGCAGCAACATAGCTTGGGCTTCAGCCCGCTAAGTCCCGCTTGGACAAGCACCTCCTGCACCTGCAAGAACCAATCCACCAAGCGGTGGCAAACAGGGCAACGATCAGCATTCAGCCGACCAATTATAACGACCCTGCCCCTAGCACGGGGAAGCGGAATTCCATCCCTGTATAGCATTTTTCCAACAGTATGTATAACAAACCACGTAAGACATGCACAACCGCACAGTCAATACATATCACAAATGCCGGTACAACGGCCTGACGCTCCGTGCACTCAGGGCACATTCGGGTGTACCAGAAACACCGGATCCCACCAATGAGCATTTAGTCTGGCACGCAGGCCTAAGACTCTCATTATGCCACCGACAAAAACCTAATGCCTTGGCGCTCTCATGTCAAGCCTATATAACGCAGGTACGGATCAGCCACCCCCCCGTTGCTCAAACCGCCGTGCCACTACCAAGCACATCGTACTTGAGGCCACAAATAAAGGCGCGGGTCGGTTTCACCTTTCCTGTTCAGCACGAAGCCGTTTTTATACAGTTGCAGGCCAACGGCTTAACACCAATCAAAGTGACAACTCACGGCCACAAGAGTTGAACCTGAAAGTGAAGGGATAGATACTACTCTAGAGGGGGGGTGAATAGAGTTGTCAAATTTTGCACTAGACAAAACTTGAAGGTCTACCCAACTCCCTTGGAGTGAATTGCGGAATTAAAAGATTATAGATATAGAATTAACCCTATAGCCTAACACAAGTGTTGTGCACAAACTCAAGCTAACTGTAATTACAGTTAAGGCTTGGAAAACCTAATCAGCAACTAGCAATCCTAGTTATATCTATTCACAGCCACAATGCAGGAAATAAACAAGGCAATCCAGACGACACAAGGAATTTATAGTGGTTCCCCAAACAACTTGGGTACGTCCACTCTTCTACCAAAAAGGTAGGAATCCACTCAGGTTTTTGATCAGGTGCCCTGCCACCAACAAGATCTGCTTCAGGTAGATCCAGAAACCCTTTAGACTTTTGATCAGGTGTCTAAAAACCAAGCACAGGTTTTTGATCAGGTTCCCTGCCACCAAGGGATACTTTTGAAGGGAGTAATAACCCTGTACAGGAGGGGGAAGAAGGTTAAGATGTCTTCTCTATTTTACAATAGATTAGAGAAGCACAAAAACTTGCACTGAGCTAGAAAGCTCTAAAGAATCAAGGCTCCCCCTGGCTCAAAGATGTCCAGGTGAAGTCTTGCTTCAGTGCAGAAAACTCTTCAGAAAACTCTGAAGGAAAAACTACAAGAAGATAATAAATAATAAAATTAAAGATCTTCAAGCAGCTATCTTCTTCTTCAAAAGAACTCTGAGTTTGAACTTCCTGAAAGCAGGAGAACTCAGGTTGAAGAAGAGTAGAAGATCTTAACACTTCTCAGTTGGATGAGTATTGCTGAGAGCAGATGACTTGATCTTGATGAAGGCTTGAAAGCAGATGAACAGGTTAACTAGTTAGCTAGCTTGAATCCTTCTTCAAAGGGTCCTTTTTATAACAGCAGCAAGCAACGGCTCTCTTCAATTTGAATTACTTGTCTTCTTTTGAAACTTGAGACCTGGGCTGCAAATAACACACAGCAAAACAAACTCTGCAGCAAGACATCCTATAAAAGGAATAAACCTCTTTCTAAGAAGCTGCAGGATCAAATCAAATAACAGAAGGACTAAATAAAGTCACATCAGAGAAATACTCTTTATAGCAGAAGGAAGACTTTTCAGTCTAACGGCTATAAAGGACGGTCAGCAGATAAAGTAGAATACAAAGTCAGCTAATAAGAAAAACAACTTTATCTGAAAAGATTTTACTTAGGCAAAAAGGATGAAGCATATATTGCCTGGAAATATTATCATAAAACAGCTAAAAAGATATGCCAGATAATGTATTAATTAATTAAATATAATAAATAAATACAAAATATAAAGGCAGACAGAAAGCGTCGAACGACCTTCGGAGATCGTCGACCGACGCACGGAGATCGTCGAACTATCGGACAGATAGTCGAACGATCCAGATAGTCGAACTATCAAAGGAGATAGTCGAACTATCACAGCAGATAGTCGAACTACCAGAAGATAGTCGAACTATCAGATAGTCGAGCTATCAACAGATAGTCGAACTATCAGGGCAAAACAGATAGTCGAACTATCAACAGATAGTCGAGCTATCAGATAGTCGACCTATCAACAGATAGTCGAACTATCAAAAACAAACAGATAGTCGACCTATCAACAGATAGTCGAACTATCAAAAACAAACAGATAGTCGACCTATCAACAGATAGTCGAACTATCAGATAGTCGAACTATCAAAGCAGATAGTCGAACTACCAAGCGAGAACAGATAGTCGACCTATCAACAGATAGTCGAACTATAAAAAACAAACAGATAGTCGACCTATCAACAGATAGTCGAACTATCAGATAGTCGAACTATCAAAGCAGATAGTCGAACTACCAAGCGAGAACAGATAGTCGACCTATCAACAGATAGTCGAACTATCAACGCAGAACAGATAGTCGAACTATCAACAGATAGTCGACCTATCCAAGCAGATAGTCGAACTATCAAAGCACACAGATAGTCGAACTATCAACTGATAGTCGAACTATCCACGCAGACTGAAAGTCGAACAACTGATAGACGATCGTCGAACAGTTAGTCGACGATAGTCGAGCGGCGTTCGACGATAGTCGAACGAACAAACTACTTAACCAAATTCTCAATCTGGAAAAGTGAGGACTCTACAGCTAGACTACTAACCATTGACCATAGATATTTCTTGGGTCAAGGGACTAAAAAGACAAGACTAAACTCAAATCAAACTAGGGTACCAACAATCTCCCCCTATTTGAGTTAAGTCTCTTAAAAACTAAAACACAGAGCTAGCTATAGAACATTATAATCAATACAGAAAATAGATAGCAATTAACTAGCAATTATCAAACAGATAGATATAAAACAGCAGTCAATCAAAAAATTAAGAGTCAACAGAATCTGGCAAAGGGTCAGAGGAACTAGGAACAAAAGAAATTTTCCTTAGGGGATCAATAGCTTCTTCCTTTAACATCTTCAAGTCCTGCACACCAATAATCCTTAATTCTGTAGCCTTTGGAACAACGGCTTCCGGGTGCTTTTCCATATATTTTGAAGGGTCAAAGACCTCAGGATTAACCTGGAACTTTTCAAACTCCTTCTTTCTGAATGAAGACATAGTGGTTAAGCCAGTGGTGTCCTTCCCTTCAGCTTTTGCTTTTCTGATCTGAGCTGCTCCAACCAATTCGTGAAAACGAGCCATCCTAAAGTTAGGATCAAGCTCAGGACTTTCATAAGCAGTCTCAGAAGGAGCAACCTCTTTATCTTGATTAACTAGATAAGACATGGGAGCAGACTTAGCAAAGTTCTTACTAGAATATTTAAACAAAATAAACTACTTACCTTTTGAAACAATTTTTTCAGACTGCACTGGTATTGGGGAAGAAACTCTTTTCTTTGGAGAAGGAGGAGGGGAAAAGGTTGGTCTTTGATACACAACCTCCTTCACTTGTTCTCTTACTTTAGTAACATGTTTTTGAGAACCAGAATAAGATCTGCCTTGGGAACTTTGAGAGCTTTTCCTTGACTGAGGCTGAGAAGGTGCAGATTTTCCAGAAGAGGCAGATGGATTAGCAGAAAGGTTCCCAGAGGCTCCTGCACTGGGAGGAGGAGGAGGAGGACCTCTGGGATTTAATTCTTTGATTCCAAGTAACTCTTGCTTTCTCTTCTTGATTTTCAGATACATCTTCCATGTCATCTAAAAATGAATCCAATTCTGGATCTTCTTGAACCTTAGAAACATCTGGAGCAGCTTTAGAAACAACTGCTATAATCTGAGCAGCTAAATCTTCTTTAATATAATCTGTAGATTTATGAATACAAATCTGCTAAATAAGCTAAAATCATTCCTTCTAGGTATTCACAAGCTATCAAATTAATTGACTCGTCAATAAAGCGAATGAGTGAATTACCTTCATATTTTACCAACTCCCAAGACTCATCTAGGAAGGATGTAATAATCCCTTCTTTCTCTACCAAAGATTGAATTCTTTGATTCCAAGCAACTCTTGCTTTCTCTTCTTGATTTTCAGATACATCTTCCATGTCATCTAAAAATGAATCCAATTCTGGATCTTCTTGAACCTCAGAAACATCTGGAGCAGCTTTAGAAACAACTGCTATAATCTGAGCAGCTAAATCTTCTTTAATATAATCTGTAGATTTATGAATACAAATCTGCTAAATAAGCTAAAATCATTCCTTCTAGGTATTCACAAGCTATCAAATTAATTGACTCGTCAATAAAGCGAATGAGTGAATTACCTTCATATTTTACCAACTCCCAAGACTCATCTAGGTAGGATGTAATAATCTCTTCTAGGAAATGGGCAACCACGGGAGTGGTGAGATCTTCTAAGCAAACTTTCACCGCAAATTCAGATAACATAATAGCATCAGATATTTCTTTTTCCGATAACACAGAAACTGATTTATCTTGAACTTGAACTGCATCAGTCTTTTCTTGAACTGCTGGAAGGGAGGCTGGAGGCTCTGAGGCATCTTCACAGAACATCTCCCCCTGCCTGATTTCAGTGGGAACTGAAACCAGGCCCCTTGAAGAAGAGGGCTCAGCTGATTTGGAAAGTGATTGGATGGAAGCAGTCAGGGTGGCAATGGAGGAGGCAAGTGGAGCAATTGCCTCTTCAATCATAATTTTGATTGAAGGGGTAATCAACTCCAAAATGTTAGAAATGAAAGCTAGGGTGATCTCAAAAGATGATGGAACTGCAGTGGATGGAGATGCAGTAGAGATGGTTGTAGTGTTGGGATGAGAAGTGGTATGGACTGGAGATTGAATTGGAGATGGAGCTGGAGAGTTAACATGAGTGTTAACTGGAGAATGAATAGGAGACTGAGGAGGTGTTGGAATCCTCTCAGATCCTAACAGATCAAAACTAGGAGCAGATATCCTAGCCTGATGAGAAGGAAGAGGAGAAGCTGGAGGGGAAGGGAGAACAACCGTGGTTGTTTCTCTAACAGGAGAAGTGGAAAGTCGTACTTCAGCTGAAGTTGATGGAACTTCAACTGAAGCAGACTGCATAGCAGAAGACGAGGGAAGGGAAAGAGCTGAGCCAGCTTCTACAGGGTGAGGAGCGACCGAATCAGTCCTGGTGCTCTCTGATGGCGCTGGAGCAACCCCTGTGAGAGCGGGTTTCACAAAAGTCCTCTTCCACTTGGAGAACAGGTTTGGGTCCATCTTCTTGCTTGCATTTATTGTTGTTGCGGCGGAGACCAGCAGCTGAGGATACTTTTCCTTCAGGAAAATTCCAATAACCCTACCTAGGGTAACCTCTTTCTTATTGTTCTTTTTCCTTATCAAATCAAACATTACCCCTGCCCAATCAATCTTTTTCTGATTAACAATTGCACACATCAGTGCAAATTGTTGCCTTGTTATATTGTCATGAGCAGAGTGCTTTCCGAGGAGCACTTTTCCAACTAACTCAGCGAGAAATTTAATCTTAAAGGGAAAATTGACCTTGAGCAACTTGGTGGGAATGCCCTCCGCATGTCCCAGCTCAGTCAACATCCTTCCAAATTCTTGAGCATCTTGCTCATAATCTTCTTCACCATTTATCAAACCAAAAACATCAGTCAGAACGGCCGGAGTTTAAATTACCTCTTCTCCGCCGATGGTGCCAGTCATCGAATCGTCGGTGGATGACGAAGTGAAAGCCCATTCCTTGATCTCGGGTATATTTAACTTAATCCTTGATGACATTAATCTCTCTAGTCCTTGATCCCGGCACAACTGAAGAACTTCCACGATCCCTGCTTCGCAGCAACTGAACGCGTCAAAATCAACGCTGAAGCCTGCATCGAACTTTACAACTGCTAACACTGCGGGAGAAATCGCCATTGATTGCTGGAGAAAGCGCGAGAAGGACGGCGAAGACGAAGGGGATGAAGCGGCAGAAAATCGCAAGCGGGAAGACAGAATGCGAAAAGTCACGCTCCGTCGACGATAGAATAAAAGATCTTTTAACCTAGGTCGACTATCGGCTTTATATTAGATCGGAGATAGTCGATCTATTAAAAAGATACTAGACCCGATAGTCGAACGACCGTTCGACGATCGGCCCAGAAGCAGAGTAGTCGAGCCATCGTTCGACTATTTCTGGCTTCTCAAACAACAAGCTGTCGTCGTTCAGAGATCGACGATAAGCTCGACCTGTTCGACGATCTTCGAACGCCGATCGACGATCTTCAAACAGATAAGCTATCATTAACCAGAGGTCGACGATAGGCTTAATCCGTTCGACGATCTTCGATCATCGTTCGACGATCTTCAAGCAGGTTTCAACATAGGCAGATATAGTCACACTTAGTCTCGTCCATTGATCATGCCTAGTTGAACTAAAAAGAACAGATGCTTCTGTTCATCTAAAGGCTTGGTGAATATATCACCTCTCTGAAACTCAGTGGATATGAACTCAAGACAAATCTTGTTCTTTTCCACACAATCTCTCAGGAAATGGTGCCGAATCTCAATGTGTTTCGTTCTAGAGTGGTGCACTAGATTTTGTGCAATTGAGATAGCACTGGTACTGTCACACATGATTTTGGTATTCTTGTGTGAGTAACCATAATCCACAAGCTGGTTTTGAATCCACAGGATCTGTGAACAACAACTAGCAGCTGCTATATATTCAGCCTCTGTAGTTGAAGTTGAGACAGAAGCCTGCTTCTTACAGAACCAAGAGACCAATCTCTCTCCCATAAACTGACAAGTTCCTGAGGTGCTCTTCCTGTCAACTCTGCAACTAGCATAATCAGAATCAGAATATCCAATTAATTCAAATTCTGACTCAGCTGGGTACCAAAGTCCTAGATCTGGACATCCCTTCAGGTATCTCAGGATTCTCTTTAGAAGAATCAGATGAGATTCCTTGGGGTTGACCTGGAATCTAGCATAAAGGCATGTAGCAAACATTATATCAGGCCTACTTGCAGTTAGATATAATAGGGAACCAACAATGGCCCTATAATTCTTTTAATCAACTGGCTTGCCGTGATCATCAGAATCAATAACTACATTAGTAGCCATAGGTGTAGGCATTGCTGAAGCATCAGCCATCCCAAATTTCTTTACCAATTCCTTGGCATATTTGGATTGGGAGATGAAGATACCATCAGCATCTTGCTTAACTTGGAGACCAAGAAAGTAAGACAGCACACCCATACTACTCATCTCAAACTTAGAGTGCATCAGGTCAGAGAACCTTTTGCAAAGTTTGGGATCAGTGGAGCCAAATATAATATCATCTACATACACCTGAACTAACAGGATTGTGTCCTTGTGATGCTTGACAAAAAGGGTTCTATCAACTACTCCCCTAGTGAAGTTGTGCTCTAAAAGGAAACTGGCTAGAGTCTCATACCAGGCTCTGGGAGCTTGCTTTAGTCCATATAGAGCTTTCTGTAACTTAAACACATGTGAGGGCTGAGTTGAAGAAACAAACCCTGGTGGTTGTTCAACAAACACCTCTTCCTTAAGCTCACCATTCAGGAATGCACTTTTGACATCCATTTGGAACACCTTAAACTTCATGTAGGCTGCATAGGCCAAGAAGATCCTTATTGCTTCTAGCCTTGCAACAGGAGCAAAGGTTTGGTCATAATCTATACCTTCCTCCTGTCTGTAGCCCTGAGCTACAAGCCTTGCTTTATTCCTTACAATAATTCCATTTGCATCCAACTTGTTTCTATACACCCACTTGGTGCCTATGATCAGTTGGCCATTAGGTCTTGGAACCAAAGTCCAAACTTTACATCTCTCAAACTGATTGAGTTCCTCTTGCATAGCAATGATCTAGTGGGGATCTAGCTCTGCATCTTTAAAGGTGAGGGGCTCAACCTGTGAGAGGAAACAAGCGTGCATCACATCCTGTCTTAATTGGTTTCTTGTTTGCACACCAGCTGATATGTCTCCAATCACTTGAGATGTGGGGTGATCTCTGAGTGTGACAATATCAACAGGTGGGATGTGATCTTCAGCAACAGTTGGGATTAATTCCTCAGGAGGAATTTGATCTACTGTTGGTGGTACAACAACAGCTTCTACAATGTCTTCATCACTGTCTGATTCAGTGATCTGAAGAGTTGATAGTTGAAGAATTTCTTGAGGGACATCAGGTACCTGCAATGAACTAGAGGAAGGAGAATTTTCTTTCTCCTTGTAAAACATCTGAGATTCATCAAAAGATATATGCACATATTCTTCAATTTTACAGGTTGATTTGTTATAAACCCTATAAGCTTTGCTTACTTGGGAATATCCAAGCATGATTCCCATTGAAGCTTTTGCTTCAAATTTTCTAAGGTATTCTTTATTGTTATTATGAATATAAACAACACAACCAAATATTCTAAAATAATTAATTTTAGGTTTCTTTCCTTTAAGCAACTCATAAGGAGTTTTACACTTAAGCTTGTGTATCAAACTTCTATTCAAGACATAATTGGCTGTACTAACAGCTTCTGCCCAATAGGAGAGAGGCATGTTAGCATCTGCCAACAATGTACTAGCAGCTTCAATGAGTGTTCTGTTCTTCCTTTCAACTACCCCATTTTGTTGGAGAGTTCTAGGAGCTGAGAAACTATGTTTGATACCTTCTCTCTCACAGAATTCTTGCATGAGAAGAGAGTCAAACTCAGTACCATGATCACTTCTGATCAAGGCCACATGAGTAGAGTACTCAGTCTGCACACATAGTAGAAAGTCTGTAAGGGCTTTGAAGTTATCAGCCTTAGTTCTCAAAAAGAAAACCCAACTGAACCTAGAGAAGTCATCTATAATTACTAAGGTGTAATACTTCCCTCCTAAACTCTGTACATTTATTGGGCCAAATAGGTCCAAATGTAATAGGTACAGGATTCTAGGAGAATCACTCTTATTTACAGATTTAAAAGAGTTTTTGGTTTGCTTGCCTAGCTGACAAGCCTTGCCCTTCTTGTAGGGGCAAGAAGGTAAACCTCTAACAAGGTTATGTTTAGATAACCTAGATATATTTTTAAGGTTAACATGACTAAGCCTCTTATGCCACAAAGAATTATTATTAATTGTTACTTCATTAAACAAATAGATTTCAGAGTGAGATGAATTGAAATCTACTAAATAAATATTACCTATTCTAATGCCTACTAAAACAACAATATTATTTAAAGTAATATTGCAAGAAGAGTTAGAGAATGAAACCTGGTAGCCAGCATCACATAGCTGGCTGACTGAAATCAAATTGTGCTTCAGTCCTGTCACATATGCAACTCTCTTTAAAGTAACATCTCCAATAGTAATCCTGCCATAGCCTTCTGTCTGACCACAGCTGGAATCTCCAAAGATAACCTTTGGGCCGAGCTTAGCTTTGAATTTTGACAGATGATCTTTATTTCCTGTCATATGCTTGGAACATCCACTATCCAAATACCACTTATTTTGAGTGATTGGATAGGCCTTCACCTGCAAGACATTTATTTAGACAGAGTGGACCCAGGTAACCTTGGGTCCCTTGTTTTTCACATAAGAAAAACTGGAAATATATGAAAATGCAGGCTGAGGGTGATAACCTAATGGGTGAGATCTCCTAGGTGGGATTCTCCATGCAGATGATGGGTCAACAAACCTAGGGTTTCTATTTTCATTTAGGTTTCTATGGAACTGATGATGATTTTGAAAATCATATTGAAAACGTCGATCGACGTTCGACGATGGGCGCTCAGATCGTCGAGCTTCGTTCGAACATTGAGCTTCCGATCGTCGAGCGGCGTTCGACGCTCTTTGCATTTCTTTAAAAAAATTCTTTCTCTTTTCTCTCTTAGCTTTATTTAAAGTTTTATTAACTAGGTTTACTTGCTCAGTGTTCTTCATTCCACTAGCTAAAATGAAGTTCACTGGAGTTGAAAGATTATTTTTAAGAATAACTGGGGGTTCACTTGGAGAAGCTCCTAAGCCTAGTTTGTCATTACCTGACCTAGTGTTAGTCATGCTGGTAATCTCTAACAACTTAAGGCTTCTACCATTAAGTGATTCTTCTAACCTCTTAGACTTAGCTAACTCCATTTTAAGAAATTTAATTTCTTCACTACAAGTAGTGAGATCTTCCATTAACCTAACATTTTCTGTAGCAATTGATTCTGAGTCAGCTAACTTATTTCTAAGTTCTTTTATCTCCTTTTCTGAGCTAATCAAATCTAAGCATAAAGATTTAAAATCTAATTTAAATTCTTTAGAAGTAAAGTCATAAGAAGATAGTACCTCATCTTCTGTTGGCATCTCTTCATCTGAATCTGAACTCTCTGCAGCTGAGTGGTTGCTGCAGGCATCTATTGTCATCAGGCAAACTTCTTTTACCTTCTTCTCTTCCTCATCCTCACTGGAGCTTGATGAGGAGGATTCTTCATCAGAATCACTCCAGGTTTCAGCAATGAAACCTCTCTCCTTCTTCTTGTTTTTGTAGGAGTATGGCTTGGAGTGCTTCCTGTGCTGTTCCTTTTCTTTTCTCTTGTCTTTGTTCTTCTCCTCTGGACACTCTGGTAAGATGTGTCCAGGCTTCCTGCAACCATAACAAATAATTTCTTTAGCAGGTGAACGATCATACCTTGGTTTGTCTTCATAGCGTGAAGACTTCTTTCTGAATTCCTTTCTCCCCATCTTGAGAAACCTCTTGGCAAACAATGCCATTAGCTCCTCATTTGATTGGCTGCCTTCAGAAGCATCAGCAGCCTTAAGAGCTAGAGATTGCTCTTTTCTTGTTGGAGTAGGGGTATTTGCTTCTGCTTCTGCTTCCCTTGTCTTCAGCACTTGCTCAAAAGACTTGAGCTTGCCGAGAAGAGCTTCAGTGGAGATCTCATTTGTACTTCTGGCTTCCTTGATGGGCCAGATCCTTAGATCCCATGTGCTAGGAAAGCACATAAGAATCTTATCATTGACCTCTGTCAATGATATGTCCTTGTCAAGGGTCCTCAGCTCATTGATGATTGAGCTTAGCCTGGTGTACATGGCTTCAACTGATTCAGCATCAGTTTTCTTGAAGTTCTCATATTGTGAGATAAGGTTGGACCTTCTGTCCTTCCTTTCATTAGCTGAGCCAGCTACAATTTGGTTCAGTGTATCCCACATAGCTTTTGCTGAAGAGCAGTCAGCTACCTTCTGGAATACCTCATCAGACATTGTCTGAGCTAGTATATTCATTGCCTTGGCATCTGCTATCTTGGCCTTCTTGTACTCGTCGTTGTAATCTGGAGGAGGCACTGCACTCATATCAGTTGATGATGAGGCAGTGGCAGCAGCAGGTGCTCTTGGGGGACCTGACAAAATAGAAGGAAAGATGCTTTCATCAATAGAATTCATATATAATTTTATCCTTGCCTTCCAGATGCCAAACTTAGCTAAGTTGCATGCTGGAGGTCTGGTGCTAGAATAATCCTTGGACTGGGCCATGATAGTGAATATCTATAAGCTTTGGTATCTATCAGGATCTTGTGACTTAGGTGTTAGCCTATTCAGTCAGTCAACCTCCCTCTGATACCAATTGAAAGTGAAGGGATAGATACTACTCTAGAGGGGGGGTGAATAGAGTTGTCAAATTTTGCACTAGACAAAACTTGAAGGTCTACCCAACTCCCTTGGAGTGAATTGCGGAATTAAAAGATTATAGATATAGAATTAACCCTATAGCCTAACACAAGTGTTGTGCACAAACTCAAGCTAACTGTAATTACAGTTAAGGCTTGGAAAACCTAATTAGCAACTAGCAATTCTAGTTATATCTATTCACAGCCACAATGCAGGAAATAAACAAGGCAATCCAGATGACACAAGGAATTTATAGTGGTTCCCCAAACAACTTGGGTACATCCACTCTTCTACCAACAAGGTAGGAATCCACTCAGGTTTTTGATCAGGTGCCCTGCCACCAACAAGATCTGCTTCAGGTAGATCCAAAAACCCTTTAGACTTTTGATCAGGTGTCTAAAAACCAAGCACAGGTTTTTGATCAGGTGCCCTGCCACCAAGGGATACTTTTGAAGGGAGTAATAACCCTGTACAGGAGGGGGAAGAAGGTTAAGATGTCTTCTATATTTTACAATAGATTAGAGAAGCACAAAAAACTTGCACTGAGCTAGAAAGCTCTAAAGAATCAAGGCTCCCCCTGGCTCAAAGATGTCCAGGTGAAGTCTTGCTTCAGTGCAGAAAACTCTTCAGAAAGCTCTGAAGGAAAAACTACAAGAAGATAATAAATAATAAAATTAAAGATCTTCAAGCAGCTATCTTCTTCTTCTTCTTCAAAAGAACTCTGAGTTTGAACTTCCTGAAAGCAGGAGAACTCAGGTTGAAGAAGAGTGGAAGATCTTAACACTTCTCAGTTGGATGAGTATTGCTGAGAGCAGATGACTTGATCTTGATGAAGGCTTGAAAGCAGATGAACAGGTTAACTAGTTAGCTAGCTTGAATCCTTCTTCAAAGGGTCCTTTTTATAACAGCAGCAAGCAACGGCTCTCTTCAATTTGAATTACTTGTCTTCTTCTGAAACTTGAGACCTGGGCTGCAAATAACACACAGCAAAACAAACTCTGCAGCAAGACATCCTATAAAAGGAATAAACCTCTTTCTAAGAAGCTGCAGGATCAAATCAAATAACAGAAGGACTAAATAAAGTCACATCAGAGAAATACTCTTTATAGCAGAAGGAAGACTTTTCAGTCTAATGGCTATAAAGGACTGTCAGCAGATAAAGTAGAATACAAAGTCAGCTAATAAGACAAACAACTTTATCTGAAAAGATTTTACTTAGGCAAAAAGGATGAAGCATATATTGCCTGGAAATATTATCATAAAACAGCTAAAAAGATATGCCAGATAATGTATTAATTAATTAAATATAATAAATAAATACAAAATATAAAGGCAGACAGAAAGCGTCGAACGACCTTCGGAGATCGTCGACCGACGCACGGAGATCGTCGAACTATCGGACAGATAGTCGAACGATCCAGATAGTCGAACTATCAAAGGAGATAGTCGAACTATCACAGCAGATAGTCGAACTACCAGAAGATAGTCGAACTATCAGATAGTCGACCTATCAACAGATAGTCGAACTATCAGGGCAAAACAGATAGTCGAACTATCAACAGATAGTCGAGCTATCAGATAGTCGACCTATCAACAGATAGTCGAACTATCAAAAACAAACAGATAGTCGACCTATCAACAGATAGTCGAACTATCAAAAACAAACAGATAGTCGACCTATCAACAGATAGTCGAACTATCAGATAGTCGAACTATCAAAGCAGATAGTCGAACTACCAAGTGAGAACAGATAGTCGACCTATCAACAGATAGTCGAACTATCAAAAACAAACAGATAGTCGACCTATCAACAGATAGTCGAACTATCAGATAGTCGAACTATCAAAGCAGATAGTCGAACTACCAAGCGAGAACAGATAGTCGACCTATCAACAGATAGTCGAACTATCAACGCAGAACAGATAGTCGAACTATCAACAGATAGTCGAACTATCAGATAGTCGACCTATCCAAGCAGATAGTCGAACTATCAAAGCACACAGATAGTCGAACTATCAACCGATAGTCGAACTATCCACGCAGACTGAAAGTCGAACAACTGATAGACGATCGTCGAACAGTTAGTCGACGATAGTCGAGCGGCGTTCGACGATAGTCGAACGAACAAACTACTTAACCAAATTCTCAATCTGGAAAAGTGAGGACTCTACAGCTAGACTACTAACCATTGACCATAGATATTTCTTGGGTCAAGGGACTAAAAAGACAAGACTAAACTCAAATCAAACTAGGGTACCAACAGAACCCAACTCTCACAATTTCCTGGACTTCCTCCAGTACTTCCTGCTGCACCAAGCGACAGGTATGCACCACAGATTGCACACAAACAATCAAATACTCGGAGTCTCCTCTGAATGCAAACAAGCATCTCCAATCCAGACCAGCATTTCCAGATGGGCTTCACACAGCATGCCTAGATCCGTACTCCGATTCCGGACTCTAACAAGGGGGACTTCACATATCTACCCAAAGGGAAACCGCAACCCACCACACACTCGCGGGGAAGGGTTTTCCCTATGCAAATGCAGGAAAGTAGGACTTCACATGTACAAGAAGGAAATTGTTACCCTTGGAATTCGCTTCGGAGCCATGAAGAGAAAGCAAACGGATGAAAGTCTTCGCAGCAGCCTTGCCTTCGCAAATCTGAACTCGGCTCGCAATTTGGACCACCGTAGCACCACCGGCAGCCAGATACCCCTTCTTCTTCCTTCTCTTGCTCTCCTCTCTCTCTTAGCTTTTAGAAAGAGAAAACACAACTCAAATGAGCTTTCTCAACTCAAATCCTGGCCTTATCAATCCAGGAAACATCCTAGGCCATTGGATCTTGGTCAAAGGAAATGGAAGGCTCAGATTAGCCCTGAAATTGATTTTCATGGGCCGAACACGGGTTGTGACACGCCCGTGTCACAGGACGTGTTCCTGAAGTGGTGCACAACCGACTTAAAATAAACCAGAACACGGGCATTGACACGCCCGTATTAAGCCTGACACGCCCGTGTCACCTAGCACACGACCGTGTATCTGGCCGTGTCACCCCTTTAACACGATCTCCAAAATCACCCGAGCTGGACACGGCTAAGGAAAACGCCCGTGTCCATGTCCGTGTGCCCAACACGCCCCTGTGACACGCCCGTGTCACAGGCCGTGTTGCCTCTCGACGATTAGTTATTGAGTACTCGAGTCGACGTCTCGAGAAAAGGGGACACGCCCTGGGACATGCCCGTATCCCAGGCCGTGTACACCTGACACGCCCTGAGACATGCCTGTGTCTCAGGCCGTGCCAGCCAACCTGAATCCCAATTTTGGCTTTTGAGATTTCTGGGGTGTTACAATCCTCCCCTCCTTAATAAAATTTCGTCCCGAAATTTGGATACAGTAGGGAGATAAAAGTATAACACAATATATGATAATGTGACATATATGTTTCTATCACATATACAAATGAGCCAACAGGTTACAAAAATAACTTGGGAAACTCGGCTCGCATGGTCTGCTCTCTCTCCCATGTTAGCTCTTCTCGGCCACAATTGTCCCACCGGACTTTGACCATCCCGATCATTTTGTTCCGTAACTGTTTCTCGGCTCGATCCTCGATCCAAATGGGCCTCACCTTTGTCGTTAGCCCATACTCAACCGACACCCGATCATTCTCAATCACTTGAGCTGGGTCTTTGACTGCTTTTCGCAGTACCGAGATGTGGAACACATCATGCAGTCCACTCAATTCCGATGAAAGAGCTAGCCGATAGGCAGCTTCCCCAACACTCTCCACCACTTCAAACGGACCAAGGTATCGCGGACTTAGCTTTTTCAACCGCCGAATCCGAAATACGCCTTTGAAGGGTTTAATCTTCAAATAGACCTAGTCGCCCACCGCGAACTCCACGTTTCGGTGCTTAGCATTGTAATACTTGGCTTGCCGATCCTGGGCTATTAGTAGCCTCTCTCGAATAGAGCGTATTGTTGAGTTAGCATCCTCCACTTCCTTTTTTCCCAAAAGTTTTGACTCGCCAGTTTTTGACCAAGCTAACGGTATATGACACTTGCGACCATACAGAGCTTCAAACGGTGCCATACCGAGGCTCGCTTGGTAGCTATTATTATAGTCAAACTCCACCATAACAAGATGATCTTCCCATTTCTTACCGAAGTCTAGGGCGCACATACAGAGCATATCCTCCATCGTCCTGTTGGTTCGCTCAGTTTGGCCATCCGTTTGAGGATGAAAGGCCGTAATAAATGCTAACTTTGTGCCCAACAGCTGATGGATTAGCCTCCAATTTGTCGAAGTAAATCGCCCATCTCGATCACTTACGATGCTCCGGGAAACACCGTGCAATCGAACAATCTGCTCCACATAGAGCTTTGCCAACATTTCCACAGAATCGTCCCGCTTATTCGGTAGAAAGTGAGCCACCTTTGTCAACCAGTCTACAATCACCCATATTGAGTCATTCCCGCGTTGAGATCTCGGCAATCCGTGCACGAAATCCATAGAAATATCCTCAAACTTCCACTGCGGAACCGACAACGATTTCAGGAAACCGCTAGGCCGTTGACATTCTGCCTTCACCAAAGCACAAGTACGACACTTAGACATATACTCGGCTATATCCTTCTTTAAATCGGGCCACCAGAACAATTTCTTCATGTCCTTGAACATTTTTGTGCTCCCTGGGTGAATTGAGTACTTTGTAAAGTGCGCTTCGTATAATAATTCTTCTCGCAATTTACCCGCACAAGGGACGCACAATCGGCCATCCTTCCGTCATAAACCGTCATCCCAGGAGAATTGGTCACCATACCCTTCCTTTGCATAGCGCTGGAGACTTTCATCAAACTCCGTTGCTCGCCGAACCCTGTCCGCAAGGTCATATTGAACCTCCATCCAATTCAAGCATGCATCGGCCGAGGAATCCCTTTCAACACAAGATATCTCCAATGCTTCCAACTCCTGGATTAGACGCTCATCATGTATCCGCAACCAACATGCCCGCATCGGAGTCCGACGACTCAAGTCATCAGCGAACACATTTCCCATTCCGGGAACATAGTGAATGTCGAAGGTATAGTCCCCTAGGAATTCCATCCACCTCCGTTGTCGCATATTCAAATCCTTCTGATCGTGCAGATACTTTAGGATTTTATGATCTGTATGAATATCAACCTTCACGCCATAAATATAGTGCCGCCACAACTTTAGCGAAAAGATCACCGCCGCCAACTCCAAGTCGTGGACAGGGTAATTACGTTCATGGACTTTCAATTGACGTGAGCCATATGCAATCTTTTTGCCAAACTGCAGGAGAACGCAGCCTAAACCGTTCCCTGACGCATCGCTGTATATCTCAAAACCGTCTGTACCACATGGTGACGTCAAAATGGGCGCCGTGGTCAAACGACTCTTTAGCTCCTCAAAAGCTCGCGCGCACTCCGGCGTCCAAACGAACTTCTGATCTTTTCTCGTCAACGTAGTCAAGGCAATGCAATCCGGGAGAAGTTCTCCACAAATCGCCTATAGTAGCCTGCCAGCCCAAGAAAACTCCTGACTTCGGCCACCGAAGACATCACTGTCCAATCACGAATGAAACTTATCTTTACCGGATCCACCGCTATGCCCTCTTCACTTACCACATGGCCCAGAAAAGCCACCGACGAGAGCCAGAACTCACACTTAGTGAACTTGACATACAACTTATTCCTCCGCAAGGTATGCAATTCCAACCGCAAATGGTTTGCATGATCTTCCTCCGACTGTGAGTACACGAGGATATCATCAATTAACACAATCACAAACAAATCCAAGTATTCGCGGAACGTTCGATGCATGAGATCCATGAATACCGAAGTCGCATTACATAAGCCAAACGACATCACTATGAACTCATAATGACCGTAGCGTGTGCCAAACGCTGTCTTGGGAATGTCACCTTCCCGAATCCGCAATTTATAATACCCGGATTTCAAATCCAACTTGGAATAGACGGTTGAGCCCGCTAGCTGATCGAACAAGTCATCGATCCGTGAATTCGATACTTGTTTTTCTCCGTCAACTTATTCAGTTCGCGATAATCAATACATAGCCGCAAACTACCGTCTTTCTTTTTCACAAAAAGAACAGGCGCGCTCCAAGGTGACATACTTGGGCATATGTATACCTGCTCCAACAGCTCTTGCAACTGTACTTTCAGTTCGGCCATCTCTTTTAGTGTTACCCGATACGGCGAACGGGCCACAAGTTTCGCACCTGGCACCAGCTCGATAGCAAAGTCGATTTCCCTTTGGGGAGGTAACCCCGGAAGGTCCTTTGGAAACACATCAGCATACTCCGACATAATCGACACTTCACTCACACTGGCCTTCGGCTCCACCGCCTCTACGAGTGTGAAGAATAACTCCGCACCCTTCCGAACTGCCTTAACGACTTGGAGAGCAGATAAAAACATCCCACTCATCCCTTGTATACCAATGAACTTGGTCTCTTGTTCGGTATTCTGCCCGAGTGTGACCTCTTTTGAAGTGCAATCTATACAGGCACGCTGCTCTGAAAGCCAGTCCATATCAAAGATTATATGAAATTCCTTGATCGGCAATACTAATGTTTCCACCTTGAACTCCCGACTCCCTATCTTGACCTCAAGACCGCAAGATTTATCCGTGCACATCAAACATCCGTTAGGTAACAACACCTTTATAATGTCTGTCGTGGTCCGTATAGGTACCCCGATACAAAAGACGAAAGCCTCAGACATAAACGAATGTGAAGCAACTGTATCAAACAGTGCTCGAGCCGGACAGTCCCGTATAAGGACAAAACCTATAACACCAAAATTAAAAACAAGCACAGCACACAATCATACAATAATATTAAAAACTGCGCACACCTGTGATGACATCGGCCTGTTTAATAGCCTCCTGTTGTCCAAGATTGAAGACCCTGGGCAACGCGTGCGAGGCAGAAGACTCCACTACAGTCTTCCCTTTCTTCGCATAAGACGCTCTCGTCTTCTTCTCACCCTTTGGAGGACTAACTCGGTAATCACATGTGAAGTGTCCCAACTTCCCGCGCGTAAAACAAGCGCGAGATCCATACCCAGATGTCTCTGTCACAGTCACAGAAGGAGCTTGTCCAGTAGACTTGGAATTCTTTCCCCATCTCTTACGGTACCCAAACTTCTCCGGACGCGACGGCTTGAACTCTGGCTTTGTTGTCATAGCCAAAGTCCCCTTTGCTTGCCCCCTTCTCATGCCTGTCTCCAAAGACCGAGCTGTACAGACTAAGGCTTGAAAACCCTAACTTACAGAACTCGAGAGCAGATATCGTAACTCATCTCGCAGTCCCGCATAAAACCTACTAGCCTTACGCTCTTCTTCGACGAAGATTGTACCCGTATATCTTCCCAAACTTGTGAACTCATGCAGGTAATCATCCACACTATGATCTCCTTGAGTTAACTGTTGAAATTCCATTTCCATCGATATCCTTTGCTGCATTGGTAGATGTTGTGCCAAAAATAACCGAGAAAATTAGTCCATCGAGACCTCTGCCAGTTTCCTGCCGGCCAAGTGATGCAGTTCAATCTCATCCCACCATAATTGAGCCTCTCCTTCCAGTAGGAAAGTGGCCAATATAACCTTCTGTCCCTCCTCAACCTTGATAGCTCTAATGATCCTCTTGATCCTTGCAAGCCAATCCTCTGCTTGGGCCGGTGAACCTGCCCCAGTAAATTGCGGAGGATTGAAGCTCATGAATTGCTTCAATTGTTGATCTGGTGCCTGCGGATCAACTACAGCTTCTACCTATTCTTGCCGTACCCCAGCATGCGTTGGCACCACTGCAAGACGTGCCTGCCAAGCCTGATGAGCATTCATCACAGCAAGTACCATTTCCGTGATGAAACGTACCGTTTCAGCGGATGGAGGAGGTGTGGGCACCTCAACTGGTGTCGCACTTTCTACAGAATGTTGAGGTTCGGATTGACCTGCAACACTTCTGGTCACCTATATGTGTAAAACACATAGTTTAGCGATCAAGTAAAACGGCAAACATACAAAAAGAATACACAGGTTCAACAAACAAGTGTATTTGCATTCCTAAGTGGACATTCTTGAGTTCAAGTTAAGTGTTATAATGGCAGCACAAACACGTGCCCGCCACCACTCAAAAGAATTCGACCACGAATTCGGAAGAGAATGACGAATAGTCTGATACCAAATTGTAACACCTCTACCCGTCAAGAAGAATATAATAGAGGGTCCGGCCGGGGCCCCACACAATATTCCACAAATAGGCAGAGACGCTACTAAATAATATCATAAAAGCCAATGAATCCTAACACAGAGCATTCTAGCGGAAGCTTCATGGTTGAATCCTTGAACTCAAGCAAAACAAGAACTGTCTACTAGCAAAATAGGAATGTATATAACCAAAGTATCTAGCCTTAAGGCCTTACAAATTTCTCTTAACAAAGGTGTGGTTTATAGACATCGGCACGCAGGCCGGCCACACATGAACAAGAAGAAACAAAATAAAGCCTTTGAGGGCAGCAACGCAGCTTGGGCTTCAGCCCGCTAAGTCCCACTTGGACAAGCACCTCCTGCACCTGCAAGAACCAATCCACCAAGCGGTGGCAAACATGGCAACGGTCTGCATTGAGCTGACCAATTATAATGACCCTGCCCCTGGCACGGGACAGCGGAATTCCATCCCTGCATAGCATTTTTCCAACAGTATGTATATCAAACCACGCAAGACATGCATGACCGCACAGTCAATACATATCACAAACACCGGCACAACGGCCCGACGCTCCGTGCAATCAGGGTACATTCGGGTGTACCGGAAACACTGGATCCTACCAATGAGCATTTAGTCTAGCACGTAGGCCCAAGACTCTCATTATGCTGCCGACGAAAGCCCAATGCCTTGGCGCTCTCATGTTAAGCCTACATAACGCAGGTACGGATCAGCCACCTCCCGTTGCTCAAACCGCCTTGCCACTACCAAGCACATCGTACTTGAGGCCACAAATAAAGGCGCGGGTAAGTTTCACCTTTCCTGTTTGCCACGAAGCCCTTTTTATACAGTTGCAGCCCAACGACTCAACACCACACAAAGTGACAACTTAGGGCCACCAGAGTTGAACCCAACTCTCACAATTTCCTGGACTTCCTCCAGTACTTCCTGCTGCACCAAGCGACAGGTATGCACCACAGATTGCACACAAACAATCAAATACTCGGAGGCTCCTCTGAATGCAGACAAGCATCACCAATCAAGACCAGCATGTCCAAATGGGCTTCACACAGCATGCCTAGATCCGTACTCCGATTCCGGACTCTAACAAGGGGGACTTCACATATCTACCCCAAGGGAAACCGCAACCGACCGCACACTCGCGGGGAAGGGTTTTCCCTATGCAAATGAAGGAAAGTAGGACTTCACATGTCCAAGAAGGAAATCCTTACCCTTAGAATTCGCTTCGGAGCCATGGAGAGAAAGCAAATAGATGAAAGTCTTCGCAGCAGACTTGCCTTCGCAAATCCGAACTCGGCTCGCGATTTGGACCACCATAGAACCACCGGCAGCCGGATACCCCTTCTTCTTCCTTCTTTTGCTCTTCTCTCTCTCTTAGCTTTTAGAAAGAGAAAACACAACTCAAATGAGCTTTCTTAACTCAAATCCTGTCCTTATCAATCCAGGAAACAACCTAGGCCATTGGATCTTGGTCAAAGGAAATGGAAGGCTCAGATTAGCCCTGAAATTGATTTTCCTGGGCCGAACACGGGTTGTGACACGGCCGTGTCACAGGCCGTGTTCCTGAAGCGGTGCACAACCGACTTAAAATAAAACAGAACACGAGTATCGACACGCCCGTGTCAAGCCTGACACGCCAGTGTAACCCAGCACACGATCATGTATCTTGCCGTGTCACCCCTGTAACATGATCTCCAAAATCACCTGAGCAGGACACGGCTAAGGCACACGCCCGTGTACATGTCCGTGTGCCCAACACGCCCCTGTGACACGCCCATGTCACAGGCCGTGATGCCTCTCGATGATCAGTTCTCGAGTACTCGAGTCGATGTCTCGAGAAAAGGGGACACGCCTGTGTCCCAGACCGTGTACACCTGACATGCCCTGAGATACGCCCGTATCTCAGGCTGTGTCAGCCAACCTGAATCCCAATTTTGGTTTTTGAGATTTCTGGGGTGTTACATAAGAGGGATGAGTTGGAGAGATAAAACCTGATGGTTGCTTAACATACACCTTTTCTTTGAGTTCTCCATTTAAGAATGCACTTTTTACATCCATCCGGTAGACTTTAAACTTCTTGAATGCTGCATAAGCTAAGAAGATCCTTATAGCTTCAAGTCTTGCAACTGGAGCAAAGGTTTGATCATAATCAATTCCTTCCTCTTGCCTGTATCCTTGAGCAACAAGCCTTGCCTTGTTCCTCACTATCACACCTTGGGCATCAAGTTTGTTTCTGAATACCCACTTAGTCCTAATTACTGGATAGCTTTTAGGCCTTGGAACTAAGTCCCAAACTTTACACCTCTCAAACTCATTGAGCTCCTCTTGCATTGCAGTGATCCAGTTTGGATCTTGCTCTGCATCAGATATGGATTGAGGCTCAATTTGAGAGAGAAAGCAGGAAAGCATCAGATCAGGGTTGAGTTAATGTCTTGTCTGCACTTCTGATGATATGTCTCCAATTACTTGAGATCTAGGGTGATCCCTAAGTGTGAAAAGATTATTAGGAGAAGTTGGTTAAAAACAGTTATTTGATTTAATTCCTCTTATGGAATTGTATCAACTGTTTGAGGAAGTTGAACTGCTTCCACAGTCTTTTCTTCACTTTCAGCTTCTGATATAGCTTGTGGAGAGGGATGTGATTCAACCTTTTTGGTAAGGTTTAGATCATCTAATCTCTCACACAAATTCTGTACCTGCATATTGTTGTTGGTAGAGATATCTCTCTTCTTGTAAAACATGTTAGATTCATCAAATGTCACATGCATAAATTCTTCAATTTTTAGTGTTGATTTATTAAATAGCCTATATGCCTTGCTGACTTGGGAATATCCTAGAAAAATTCCCATTGCAGCCTTAGCTTCAAATTTTCTAAGATATTTCTTGTCATTATTGTGAATATAACATATACAACAAAATACTTTAAAATAGGTTATTATAGGTTTCTTCCCTTTGAGTAGTTCATAGGGAGTCTTAAGATTTAGTTTATGTATTAAACTTCTATTCAGGACATAGTTTGCTGTGCTTACTGCTTCTGCCCAGTAGGAAAGAGGCATGTAAGCATCTGTAAGTAATATACCTGCAGCTTCAATGAGTGTTCGATTCTTCCTTTCAACTACCCCATTTTGTTGAGGAGTTCTGGGAGCTGCAAAACAATGTCTGATACCTTCCTTCTCACAGAACTCTAGCA
Source organism: Platanthera zijinensis (assembly GCA_039513925.1). Lineage (NCBI taxonomy): Eukaryota > Viridiplantae > Streptophyta > Magnoliopsida > Asparagales > Orchidaceae > Platanthera > Platanthera zijinensis. The sequence continues at coordinate 37,396,987 of CM077098.1, forward strand.
TAAGAAGAGAGTCAAACTCAGTTCCATGATCACTTCTGATCAATGCAACTTGAGTAGAGTACTCAATCTATATGTTCTTGAGAAAATCTGTAAGAACTTTAAAAGTATTTGACTTAGTTCTCAAAAAGAAAACCCATGTGAATCTAGAGAAGTCATCTACAGTAACTAATGTATAAGACTTTCCTCCTAGACTTTGTACTGCAATAGGGCCAAAAAAATCCATATGAAGCAAGTACAAGATTCTAGGTGAATCACTCTTATTAATGGATTTAAAACTAGATTTAGTTTGCTTGCCTAGTTGACAAGCCCTGCAGAGGCCTTCCTTCTTGTAGGGACCTGAAGGTAAACCTCTAATAAGATTGTCTTTAGATAACCTAGCTATATTTTTATGATTTACATGTCCCAGTCTTTTGTGCTACAAGTTAGTTTGAATGCTAACCGAATTGAATAAGCAAATTTCAGATTTAGCTGATTCAAAATTTACTAAATAGATGTTGCCTTGTTTAATTCCTGTTAAAACAGTTGTGTTGTTTAAAGAGATAAGACATAAGGAGTTAATAAAGCTTACTTGATAACCTGTATAACATAGTTGGCTTACTGATATCAGGTTATGCTTGAGACCATTCACATAGGTCACTTTCTTGAATGTGAAAGCTCCACAATTAAAGTTACCATAGTCTTCTGTTAGTCCAAAGCCTGAGTCCCCAAAGATTACTTTAGGTCCAATCTTGGCTTTATAGTTGATTTGACATTCTTTGCAACCTGTCATATGTTTAGAGCAACCACTGTCCAGGTACCATTTATTTTGAGTGACAGGGTTCTCTTCTACCTGAAAAAGGGATTAGCAGTTTTTGACCCAGGTTACCTTGGGTCCTTGTTGTTTGACATAACTAAAGCTTGAAATGAATGAACATTTAGGTTGATCCTTATAACCTAAAGGATGATAACTTCTAGGAGGTATGACCCACTGACTAAAGGGATTAAAAGGTTTATCAGTTTTTAGGTTACTCTGGTTATGAAATGAATTGGACAAATTAGAGTATGTTCGTCGACCTGAGCTCGACAATCGGAATTGAGTTCGTCGATCTCTGATCGAAGAATGGAGATATCCATTCTCAGAGCCCCAAAAACGTCGATCTCTGGTCGACGAACCATACTGGTTTCGTCGATCCCAGTTCGAAGAATAAATTACATTATTATTTCCATTCAGAGTTCGTCGTTCTGAGTTCGACGAACCGTACCCATTTCGTTGTTCTGAGTTCGACGAAATTTGCTGAACATAGTTATGTTGTTTGTTTTTCTTCTTCTGATTGGTTTTCTTAAGTTATAATTGTTTAAGAACTTCATTAACTTTCTCTACTTGTTCAGTGTTTTTCTTTCCACTTTCAGAAATGAAGTTAATAGGTTTTGATAGTTGATTTTTCTGAATTAGGATTGGTTCACTAGATGAGTCTCCTGATCCTAGTTTGTTATTATTAGATCTTGTGTTAACTGTGCTAGTTATATCTATCAGTTGTAAACTTCTACCATTTAAGGTTTCTTCTAATTCCTTAGCCTTACTTAATTCAGATTTTAGAAATACTATTTGTTGATTAGCCAGATTTAATTCTTCAGTTAATTTTTCATTTTCAGCAATGAATTTTTCCTGTTCTAACAGTTTTTCCCTGAGAAGTTTGATTTCCTTCTCAGATCCTATTAGGTCTAAACATAAGAGTTTAAACTCAGATTTAAATTCTTTAGACTGAAAATCATATGAAGCAATTACCTGATCCTCTTTAGAGAGGAATTCTTCATCACTTGATTCTTCTGAATCTGATCTGCTGCTTCCAGCATCAATTGCCATAAGGCACATTTCTCTTGCCTTCTTTTCTTCTTCATCATCTTCACTGGAGCTGGATGAGGATGTTTTATCTTCAGTATCACTCCAGATTTCAGCCACAAAGCCCTTCTCCTTCTTTTTGTACTTGCTGGAGGAGGCCTTGCTGGAGGAGGCCTTGCTGTGCTGATGTCTTCTTGACTCCTTTTCTTGCCCTTTGTCTTTCTTTTGAACTTCTGGACATTCTGAAATGAAATGTCCAGGTTTCCTGCATCCAAAATAGACAAATTCTTTAGAAGGGGTCTTGCCATACCCGAGTTTATCTTAATTCCTTGAAGGTTTTCTCCTGAAGTCCTTCCTTGCCATTTTATAGAATCTCTTTGCAAAGAGACTCATAAGTTCTTCATTGGCTGATAAGCTGGGAGATTCTTCTGCAGCTTTGAGTGCTAAGTTTTGTTCCTTCCTGGTAGGTGTTGAAGCTTTTGGTTCAACTACAGCTTCTCTTGACTTGATAAGTTTCTCATAGGATTTGAGCTTTCCAAGTAAAGATTCTGTTGAGATTTCAGTCATGCTTCTGGCTTCTCTGATGGGCCAGATTCTGGAGTCCCATGTGTTAGGGAAGCACATGAGGATCTTGTCATTGACCTCAGTCAGAGTAATTTCTTTATCCAATGTTCTGAGCTCACTGATGATGGAGCTCAGCCTATTGTACATTACTTCTACTGATTCTGCTTCATCTTTCCTAAAGTTCTCATATTAGGATATGAGGTTTGATCTTCTGTCCTTCCTCTCATCAGCAGAGCCTGCTACCATTTGGTTGAGGGAATCCCAAATGGCTTTGGAAAATATATATTCAGCAACCTTCTGAAATATGTCATCTGACATAGTCTGGGCCAATATGTTCATAGCTCTGGCATCAACAATCTTTGCCTTTTTGTGTGCATCAGCTTGATCTGGAGGAGGCACTACGCTAAGATTTACTGTGGTTGAAGTGGATGGAACTGGAGATGGTGGTCTTGTCAAGATGGAATTAAAAATGTCCTCATCAATAGAGTTCATATACAACTTGATTCTTGCCTTCCAGATTCCAAACTTTTGTAAGTTGCAAACTAGAGGTCTGGTGCTTACATAATCCTTGTTTTGTGCCATGATATCAGAAAATAAAATATAATCAGAGAGACTACTAAAGCTTATTCAGAGTTTATCCTGAGGATCTTGATTAATCCAGGTGTGAGCCTGTATAATGTGATTAACCACCCTCTGATACCAATTGAAAGATAGGGTAAGCTCTGAAAAACTCTAAGGGGGGGGGGTGAATAGAGTTATTGAAATCTTTTAATTTTTACTGAAATAAAACATCTTTTAAAAAAATAGGTTACTGTAGTATAAGTGTATAGGTGCAAGAGTGCAGCAGATAAACTAAGCTACACAATAAGAATATATCACAGCACAAGCACAAAGGAAAAACTACACGGCCACACAGACAACACAAGAAATTTATAGTGGTTCCCCAAACTTGGGTACATCCACTCTTCTACCACCCTAGGTAGGAATCCACTACAGGTTTTGATCAGGTGACTGCCACCAATGAGCTTTTGATTAGGTGCTCAAAAACCAATCCTCAAGTCTTTTGGTTAGGAGACTTGCAACCAGCAATAAATTGAAAGTGGAGGATAAGATCAGTCTGACTCTAGAGGGGGGGGGGGTGAATAGAGTTTGTTAAAATAATATTTCAAAATAAAACATTGCAGAGGAAGAGTTAAGTTAATATAGTGTGTGTATTGTGCTGCAGCAATAAAATAGGAGTAATAATAAAAAGAAAACAAAAGATTCACAGCACACAACAAAGAATACACACAAGCAACCAAACACAAGAAGCTATAGTGGTTCCCCAATCAACCTGGGTACATCCACTCTTCTACCACCCTTGGTAGGAATCCACTCAGGATGAGTTGATCAAGTGTCCTGACACCAATGAGCTTTTGATAAGGTGCTCAAAAACCAAATCTAGATTTTTTGATAAGGTGTCTTGCCACCACTGAGTTTTGACAAGGCTCTCAGAACCAGATTCAGAACTTTTGAAGGGAGTTTTGATAACCCTTTTACAGCAGGAAAAGAAAAAGGAAGAGGTGAAGTTGTCTTCTCTGTCTCAATCACTGAGAGAAGACTTAGTGGATTGATTGTGTTGTCAAAGCTCCCCCTGAGATGTAGATGGTTCAGGAGTGAGAGCTTTGCTATGGTGATAGGCCTTCAGAAACTTCAGATCTCTAGCAGAAGATGATTTCAGCAGAGGCTGAAATATGAGTTGTCTGGAGTCTTTGATGTTGAAGCTATGAACACTTTTCAGTATGCTAATTTTCAATCTAACTCTTCATGATTGATCACTTGATTTTTCTCTGAGTTGATCTCACTATCTGTGTATGTCTGTATTGAGTGTTTGTGTATTATCTTTTTCTTGATCTATTGTTGGATGTTTTATTCTCTGATGATCCTCTGTCCAAGATAGCCGTTAGCAGTCATAAATTTCTTCCATAAATATTTTGTCTTCTTGGGGAAAGTCCAATAAAAATTCTCTTAGAAATCCCTTGAAACTTGCTCCAGAATAAATGAAAACGGCTAACAAATCTCTTGAAATAAATGCTGAGAGAATTGGAAAAACATTCCAATGGCTGACTTAATTTGAATCCTTAAAGTCATCGATCTCTCAGAAAAATGTCGATCTGAGCTCTACGATCGTTGAACCGAGCTCAGAGATTGGATTGAACATCAGACATAAAGCATCGAACTGAGATCTACGATCGTCGAACTGAGATCAGCGACCTGAAGAATAAGTGAGGATAGATTGTCGATCTGAGCTCGAAGATCGTCGACCTGAGATCGACGACTTAGCAGACTTGAGCTCAGAGAACGTCGAACGGAGTTCGACGTTTCGTCGACCTGAGCTCGACGAAAATTATCTTTGTCTCAGCTCTAAGTCTTGATCCTTGAATGGTCCTGGGGGCAACTTCAAACCTAAGTTCTAAGCCCTAGACTCATTCAAACTTGACCTTTTCAACTATACATCTAGGTCAAACTGATTTCCTAAAAACATAGTGATCCTTGCTCAAATTAGTAATAGGGTGTTCCAACAATCTCCCCCTATTTGGGTTAGGATTACTATTTACAGAACTCAGTAATAAATACAAAAGCAAATACAGAAAAGCAAAAATTAAAGCAACAGAGCAGAACATGCTGCATAGCAGCATTCAGATAGAATATCAGCAAGTGTTTTAAAATGAATGTACTGTCTGCTTACAGAGATCACTTCTTTTCACTTCCTTTCTTAAATAATATTTCCCTGTTGGGATTGAGAGCCTCTTTCTTTGACCTTCTGTCATCATCTGCACCTAAGGAGGTTTGAGATCTTGGCCTGGGAACCACAGCCTCAGGATGCAGTTTCATGTAATCCACTGGGTCAAAGAACTTCCTTGAAGCATATCTTTCCAGTTCTATCTTCCTTTGCTCTGACAAGGTAGTGATGTTGGAAGTGTCTTTTCCTTGCTCTCTGGCCTTCTTCAACTGATCTAAGGCAGCAAGTTCTTTCATCCTAGTAGTCCATGAAAAAGGATTATTCTCTGGATCTTCAAAAGGGATTGCAGGTTCATATCTATTAATAGTTTCTGAAGCAGTAGAAGTCCTTGTATCAACAGTTTCTCTGAGTTTATAAGGGAAAGGACCTTGAGTTGAGTCTATATGTCTTTGTCCTTCCCTATGTTGTCTTGATTTAATCCTGTGTTCTCTCTAATTACCTCTGTATTGTCCCCTTCTGGACTGATAACCTCTTTGATATTGCCCTCTGGGATGATATCTCTGTGAAGATTGGGAGGAGCTTTGCTTTGGAGCAGAGGTTTGAGAAGCTGAGCCTCCACCTGATCCTGAATCTAGAGGAGGTGGAGGAGGAGGCTGAAAATGGGATGATCCTTTCTCATACTGATCCAACTTTCTTCTTTTCCTCATGGCCTTTAGCTGGTTTTTAGAATACTGCATCCATGATTCAGTTATCTGGCAATCATGTAGAATATAAGAGGGTATATCATTAATATCCTTGGCCTTTGCCGGAGGGACCTTCATCATGGCCTTACTTCTAGCTTTCCTTTTTCTAGCAATAGTGCCATCAGAGTCATCAGATTCTGTATTGAATTGATCAATTTCAGAACTCTATGGTCTGTCATACAAATCATCTATACTTTTGATGTATTCCTCTTGAACTTTTGATTTCACAGTATCAATAGGGGCAGGAGGTGTTGATACAACAACAGTAATCACAGCAGTACTCTCAGCAGAGCAGATGAAATAGCAGGAGTCTCAGATACTTGTACTTCCAAATATTTGGCCAATTCTTCATCAGCAGTATTATCAATATTAGCAGACAGCATTTCAATGTCAGTAGATCCAGCAATAGCAGCAGCAGTACAAACAGAAGCAACAACATCCTCAGCCTTAAAAGAGTTGACATATGATGCAATCAAACTGGGATCACATTCTGAAATAGGCACAATGGACTTAGTAAGGTCTTCAACTTGCTGATCAGGTAAATATCTTCTGTGAAGAGAATTAAAAGCACTCAACAGTGACCTGAGGTCCACTGTAAACACTGGAATTGGAGCAGCAGCAGGCACTTCATCAGCTTCATGAGGCATCTCCCCTTTCCTTAATTCAGGCAGGACTGGATCAAGGCACTCCATTGAAGGAATTGCCTGAGAAGAGAGGAAAGAAGATAGCCTATCAGACAGCTCCTGAACATGTTTCAGAAGTGGAGCCATTGTGGTCTCCAGCAATGAGGATAGCCTGGGGGCTAGCAGCTCATACAGCCTGTCTGTCAGTGCTGGAAGATCTACATGCTCAAGATGGGCTTGAGTAGAGGTAGGAGTTGATGTTGCTTGCATAATGTTGGATGGTATGGTGGTAGGAGGTATAGGGATGGATGGTTGAGATATTGGGGTTGTGGAGATAGATGATACGGGTGTGGAGATGGATGGTGAGAAAGATGGTTGATCAAGTATGTCATTGAGGAGCTGTTGGTATGAGGAGGATGATGGAGGCTCAAGAGGTGAGGAGGGGGAATCATCCATGAAGGAGTCATCCAAAATGTTGAAAGATGGAATGGAAGAATCAATGGGTGGATAGTAGTACAGAGGGTGGAATGGTTCTGAGGTGGTGGCTGGAGGAGGTGAAATAGGTTATGAAATTATGATGGGGGAGGAGATGGATGATTGGATGGTTGATGAGGAAGGTAAGGCAGAAATAATAGGAGGTGGAGAAGGAGGAGCAGAGGAGGAGGCAGGCAGTTTCTCAATGAGGGCAGGAACCTGAGGGGAAGAGACTGAAATAGTCCTTGTGCCTGAAGTAGATGTTGCTGCAGCAGCCCTGTTGGGGTTGATAATCTGCCTGTCCCACTTGCTGAAAAGGGCACAGGTAAGCCTTTTGGATGCATTGATGTGCATCCCATTTGAAACCAGTAATTCAGGGCACCTGGAATGCAGGAAAACCCCTAGAATCTTCCCAAAAAAGACACAACTTTTGTTAATTTTCTTCTTGATCAAGTCAAAGAAGATAGTTCCCCAATCCAGATGTTTCTTGTCAACTATTGCTCCCATTAAATAGAGCTGATACCTTGAGATGGTATCATGAGCTGAGTGCTTTGCCAGAAGCACTTTTCCCACAACATCAGCCAAAAATTGAAATTCAATTGATAGATTCTTTTTCAATAGCTTATTAGGGTGTACAGCAGAGTGACCCATTTTATCTAACATGGAATCAAATTCTTCTCCAGACAAATCAATAGATTCATCTCCAGTACTTAAGGTGAATACTTCTATCAGAAGAATTGGGGATAATGGTACCTGAGTCCCGTTGATCGTGCTGACTATAGTATTTTCATTCTCATTGGTTATAGTAAAAACCCATTCCTTTATTTTATTTGCCGCAATCTTTATTCTGGTGGTCATAAACTGAACTAACTGCTGTTCTCGGAAAAGATTCAGAATATCTTTGAACCTCTGATCGCTGCCATCGAAGGAGTTCATATCTATGTCAAAACCTGTATCAAATTTCATTTTGGAAAGAGCAGCAACTCACACCGCCATTTGTACCTGCAAAGATTGAACAAACACGACCAAGTGTAGAGAGTTTGGAGGGAAAGAGAAAAATTTGCAGAGAGTATGAAAGCATAAAAGACGAACGGCGGTCGAAGAAATGATTTTATATTAGGGTTCGACGCCGGAAAGGAAAAATCGTTGAACTCTGTTCGACGATTTGGGCTTCTAATGGAATACGAAGAGGTTTCAATGTCGTCGATCTCCGTTCGACGACATTGATGAGCGCCGAGCTCTGCTCGACGACCGCTTAACAGAAGGAAGGATATCTTAAAGCTATCAGGCGGCGCTGAACTCAGGTCTATGTTTTCGGAAAACGTCGATCTCAGTTCGACGATTTTTGGGGAAAATGTCAAGCGCAGTTCAGAGACAGAACCTATCCTACAGACACAGAAAGATATGAGTTTTTAGCCTAATCTTGGTCTGTTTTTAGCTTTTAAGATCTTGTAATTTATTTTAGGCTTCCTCCATCTAACATGCCTAACTGATTTAGAAAGAATGTGTGTTTCTTTTAATCCAAGGGTTTGGTGAAAATATCTCCCCTTTGCAAATTAGTTGGGATATATTGAAGTTCAATTTTATTTTTCTCAATATTATCCCTTAGAAAATGATGCCTAATTTCTATGTGTTTTGTCCTACTATGGAGGACTGGATTTTGTGCAATGGAAATAGCACTGGTGTTGTCACAAAATATTTTAGACTTCTCTAAGTTGTTACCATAGTCTAGGAGTTGATTTTGTATCCACAAGATTTGTGAACAACAATTACCTGCAGCCATATATTCAGCTTCAGCAGTTGAAGTTGACACATATGTTTGTTTCTTACAAAACCATGAGACAAGTCTATCACCAAGAAACTGACAAGTTCCACTAGTGCTTTTCCTGTCTATTCTACATCCAGCATAATCAGCATCTGAAAATCCAGTTAAGTCAAATGCTGAATCTTTTGGATACTAGAGACCTAGATTTGGACAGCTTTTAACATACCTAAGAATCCTCTTTACTAAAATTAAGTGTGACTCTCTAGGGCTAACTTGGAATCTAGCACATATATATGTAGCAAACATTATATCAGGCCTACAAGCTGTAAGGTACAATAAAGAGCCAATCATTGCTCTATATGTTGTCTGATCAACTGGTTTCCCATGTTCATCAGCATCTAATACAGCATTGGTATGCATGGGTTTTTTCATACATGATGCATCAGACATACCAAATTTCTTTACCAGCTCTTTTGCATACTTGGTTTGAGAAATAAATATGCCTTCAACATGTTGTTTGACTTGCAATCCTAAGAAGAAGGATAGCTCACCCATGCTACTCATTTCAAATTTAGAGTGCATAAGCTTGGAAAACTTTTTGCACAAGTTTGAATTAGTAGAACCAAAGATGATGTCATCTACATATATTTATACTAGTAGGGTATGGGACTTATGGGTTCTAATAAAAAGAGTTTGGTCTACTCTGTTGGAACACCCTTTTTATATTTGGGTCAGGATAACTATGCTAAGGATTCATGACCTCATTGTATAGCATAGGTCATTGAGTGTGAGTTTAGAACTTAGGATATTTGAGATTTTAGTTCTGCTCAGCTCTGCGGATAGTCGACCCCAGCTCGACGTATCGTCGTCCTCAGCTCGACGCGTAGTCGACCGCTGCTCGACGCATAGTCGATCGCAGCTCGACGCAGCGTCGTCCTCAGTTCGACGTAACGTCGACTTCAGCTCGACGTTTTGGCATGATTCTCTCTGCATCCTTAATCACTCTCTGATCGACGGATAGTCGAGCTCAGATCGACGACTTATGATGAATTCAATGTTTTGGATTCTCCCGTCGGTTGTCATTTGAAATTCAAATTAAAGATCATCAAAGCAGTTATTACAAGAGATCCCCTGGCCGTTTCAAGACTTAATTGGTCCATATCTCAAGGAATTTTCTTTGGAAATCAATTAAGGCACTTCCTTCCAAGGCATGGACAGTTAAGGAATGCATTGAATGCCCTGCCAACGGCTATCTATCAGACAGTAGTAATTCTATTACTTAGAGATTTTTGGAGAGAGATATACAGAATTATTCAGATTTGTTACAGAGAACATTCTTCATCTTCTCTCTCTCTCAGAATCTGCTGCAGAGAATTCAAAGAGAAGAACATCACTCAGAAAAAGATCATCATCAATTCTTTCTGATTCTCTTCTGCTCTGCAATCAACTCTTCTACAGACTGCCTTCTACCTTCAGACATCAAACACTCAGTGTCTGAGTTATCTATTGCTGAAGAAGGACAAGCAGTGAAGAGCCTGTCACCCTTGTGCAAAGCTTCTTCTACCTGAACTCATCTACATCTCAGGGGGAGCTTTGACATCATCAAAATCCACAAGCTTCTCTTTGATAGTTGACAGAGAAGCATACTCATCCTTTCTTTACCTTATTCCATCTGTACAGGGTTTTAACTCCCTTCAAAAGTTACCCTTTTGGTTAGCTGAGACCTTGTCAAAATCAGTGGTGGCAAGACACCTTATCAAAAAATCTGGTGGTGCCCAGGACACCTGATCAATCATCCTGCAGTGGATTCCTATCAAAGGGTGATAGAAGAGTGGACTACCCAAGTTTGGGGAACCACTATAATTTCCTTGTGTCTTCTGTGGTTTATGTTTACTTCTTGCTGTGTGCTGTGTGCTGTGTGCTGTTTGCTTTATCATATATTTAACCATTGCATAACTCACTTTCTACACTAAGTAAATCAAAAGTTTTAAATACATCAATCTATTTGAACTTACTCTATTCACCCCCCCTCTAGAGGTAGATAGATCTTATCACCTAACTTTCAATTGGTATCAGAGGCAGGTTGGTCTTTCCTTCAGGCTAACACCTGGACCACAAAGATCTTTGATAAGATCAAACTCTACAGAGGGTTTATTTTGTTCTGATAAAAATTGTTTTTAATAAAAACTCATGGCACAAAACAAGGAGTATGCAAGCACAAGACCTCCAGTGTGCAATCTATCCAAGTTTGGACTCTGGAAGGCAAGGATAAAATTATATATGAACTCTATTGATGAAGACATTTTTAACTGTGTCTTAACAGATTGTCCAAGGCCTCCCACTACAACAAGTACCTCAGCTGTTCCACCACCTGCAGGAACAGACACTGATATAAAGAAATGGAAAGCTGCTGATGCAAAGGCCATGAACATCTTGGCCCAAACAATGTCAGATGACATATTTCAGAAGGTTGCTGAATGCAACTCTGCCAAAGAAATCTGGGACAAACTAACTGAGATAGTCTCAGGTTCAGCTGATGAAAGAAAAGATAGAAGAGCTCAGCTGATAACACAGTATGAGAATTTCAAAATGGCTCAAGCTGAATCTGTGGCTGACATGTACAACAGATTTAGTCTGATTGTCAGTGAACTGAAAACTTTGGACAAGGATATATCTCTCACAGAGATAAATGATAAAATTCTCATGTGCTTACCTAGCTCTTGGGATTCAAGAATCTGGCCAATTAAAGATGGCAGAAGTCAAACTGAGACATCCACTGAAGCTCTCTTAGGCAAACTCAAGTCCTATGAGCTATTTGTCAAAAATAGAGAAGGGGAGCAAAACATAACTTCTTCTGCACCCAAAGTGGAGAAGACAATAGCTCTCAAAGCTTCAGAGGAAGTACCTAAAGAGAAGGAGATAGGCAATGAAGAACTATTAAGCCTACTAGCCAAAAGATTCAACAAGATGGCTAGAAAGAACTTCAGAAAATGGTCTTCTAAAGACCAAGATAAGCCAAGGTATGACAGATCTAATAATAAAGATATTATATGCTATGGCTGCAGGAAACCAGGACACATTGCACCAAACTGTCCTGAAAATCAAGACAAGAAAGACAAGAGAGAAAGAAGAGACAAGAAAAGAGATAAAGACTCCAAGAAATACTATGAGAAATCCTCCTCCAGCAACACCAAACATACAAGGAAAGGATTTGTTGCTGAAACATGGAGTGATACTGAAGAGTCTGAAGAATCATCCAGCACAAGTGATGATGAGGATGATACCACTGAGAAAGGATTCTGCATGATGGCAATCAATGCATCACAAAGCAGCTCAGATTCAGAGCATGAATCTGAATATATGACTGATCAGGAATTAAGTGAAGACCAGGTATTTGACTCCTTTGACTTTTCTTCTGATGATTTCAGATTTAGATTTAAATCTATGTGCATAGACTTGCTGACTGCTGAGAAAACAATTGATTCTCTTAGAAGTCAGTTGTCTGATTACAGCACATTAAGTGCAAATAATCTCAAGCTTTCTAATGAGTTAGAATGCTGTAGGGAGGAGATAGCTTCACTAAAGAGTGAGCTATCCAAGGCTAAACAGCTTGAGGAAACTCTCAATGGGAGGAGTCTCAAGTTAATAGACATCACAAGCACAGTGAATTCAAGAATGAATGGTTCACTAGGTTTGGGTGCCTCTTCAAGCCAACCCATAGTGCTAACAACTCCCATAAAGTTTACCAGTAACAAGGGTAAAGAAATTATGGTGGTAGCCAGGAAAAATTCTGATCTACCTAAGCCATTTCAAGTACAACAGAAAACGTCGACCAGAGCTCGACGATCTTCGACCAGAGCTTGACGCCACTCCAACAAGAATCAGCAACATCATGCTGAAGCGTCGAACTTAGCTCGACACACGTCGAACTCAGGTCGACTGGATGTTGTCCCTGAAGGCAGGCTTGTTCGAACGTCGACTGGAGCTCGACGTCCTGAAACATCAGCGTCGAACTTAGATCGACGATCGTCGAACAGAGCTCAGAGCCGTGATTTACTTATACAGGATAAATCCAAATCAAATCATAAATATCCTACATCTCAGCCTAACCCTTATGCTGAATGGGTGATTCCTCCTAGGAGATATCATCCTGAAGGCTATAAGAGTCAGCCTGAAATGTCCTTCATCTCTGATTTCATTGGTTATCAACCTCAACCCAAGGTGAACTGGGTGAAAAACAATTAAGCTGTTACATGTGCAGATGAAGAGCTATCCAGTGGTGAACCAGCATTGGTACCTGGATAGTGGTTGCTCCAAACATATGACAGGGACCAAAAGCAACCTTACATCCTTCAAAGCAAAGCCTGGACCAAGAGTAATCTTTGGTGATTCCAACTTTGGACAAACCAAAGGATATGGTCAAGTCAAAATTGGATCAATCACTTTCAAGAAGGTAGCTTATGTGGAAGGACTAAAGCACAAATTAATCAGCATCAGTCAACTTTGTGATGCTGGTTATCAGGTTTGGTTCACTGATTTGGTTTGTAATATTGCTTTAGATAACAATATTGTGTTGATTGGAAATAGACAAGATAATATATATTTAGTTGATTTCAATTCTTCTAAAGTAGATATATGCCTCTTCAATTCTCTTAGTAAGTCAAATGAGCTTTGGCATAAAAGACTAGGTCATGTTAACCTTAGAACTATTGCTAGGCTGTCTAAACTCAACCTTATTAGAGGACTACCTTCTGGTCCCTACAAGAAGGAAGGACTCTGCAAGGCTTGTCAACTAGGAAAGCAAACCAAAAACAGTTTCAAATCACTTAATAAGAGTGATTCACCTAGAATTTTGTATCTGTTGCACATGGATCTTTTTGGACCCACTACAGTACAAAGCCTAGGGGGGAAATCTTATGCCTTAGTGATTGTAGATGACTTCTCAAGATTCACTTGGGTGTTCTTCCTGAGAAAGAAGTCTGATAACTTCAAAATTTTGACAGATTTTCTCAAGAGCATACAGATTGAGTTCAATACTCATATAGCCCTGATCAGAAGTGATCATGGGACAGAGTTTGATTCTCTTCTTATGCAAGAGTTCTGTCAGAATGAAGGGATCAGGCACACTTTCTCAGCTCCTAGAACTCCTCAACAAAATGGGGTAGTTGAAAGGAAAAATAGAACCATAATTGAATCTGCCACAACATTATTGACAGATGCTCATCTTCCTCTAACCTTTTGGGCAGAGGCTGTGAACACCTCCAATTATGTTTTGAATAGAAGCCTGATACATAAACTAAAAGATAAGACTCCCTATGAATTGCTCAAAGGGAAGAAACCTAAAGTTAGCTTTTTCAAGATTTTTGGTTGCATTTGCTTCATTCATAATAATGACAAGAGATATTTAGCAAAATTTGAAGCTAAGGCTGATGAAGGAGTGTTTCTGGGATACTCTTTGAACAGCAAAGCTTATAGGGTTTATAACAAGTCATCCCATAAAATTGAAGAATCCATGCATATTACCTTTGATGAGTCTAATATGTCTTATAAGGAGAAGAATTCTTCTACCATAGACCATTTGCAGGTACAATCTCTAGCTGAAAATATAAATCAGTTAACCATCATGGATAATGGTCCTTTATCTTCCACTACACAACAAGAACCAAATGATAGTAACAATGAAGACACTGATCAGATTTTGGAAGGAAACAATGAAGAACTTGAAGAACCAGTTGTTGTTCCATAAGAGGAAACAACAACACAGGTTGGTGAACAATCAACACCCATTGTTGATTTAGTAACAATAAGAGATCACCCAATCTCTCAAGTGATTGGAGAAATCTCAGAAGGTGTGCAAACCAGAAATCAGATAAAACAACATCTGATGCACACTTGTTTTCTCTCCCAAATAGAGCCTCAAACAATACAAGATGCAGAGCAAGATCCAAACTGGATCATTGCAATGCAAGAGGAGCTAAACCAGTTTGAAAGAAACAAAGTATGGGAATTGGTTCCAAAACCAAGAAACCAGCAAATTGTTGGAACTAAATGGGTATTCAGGAATAAGTTAGATGATCAAGGGATCATTGTGAGAAACAAGGCAAGGCTTGTTGCTCAAGGCTATTGTCAAGAAGAAGGGATTGATTATGACCAAACCTTTGCACCAGTTGCAAGGTTGGAGGCCATAAGAATTTTCCTTGCTTATGCTGCACACAAGAAATTCAAGGTATTCCAAATGGATGTTAAAAGTGCATTTCTCAATGGAGACATCAAGGAAGAAGTCTATGTCAAGCAACCTCCAGGTTTTATCTCTCCAACCTTTCCTGAACATGTTTTCAAATTACATAAGGCTTTATATGGTCTCAAGCAAGCTCCAAGAGCATGGTATGAGACCTTAGCCTCCTTTCTGCTTGAAAATGATTTTAAAAGGGGTAGAGTTGACCAAACTCTTTTTATTAGAACCCATAAGTCCCATATCCTACTAGTACAAATATATGTAGATGACATAATTTTTGGGTCTACTGATTCAAGCTTGTGCAAAAAGTTCTCTCAACTAATGCACTCAAAGTTTGAAATGAGTAGCATGGGTGAGCTTTCCTTTTTCTTGGGATTGCAAATCAAACAACATGCTGATGGCATATTTATTTCTCAAACCAAGTATGCAAAAGAATTGGTTAAGAAATTTGGTATGTCAGATGCATCTTCTATGAAAACACCCATGCCTACTAATGCTGTTTTAGATGCTGATGAATCTGGTAAACTAGTTGATCAGACTAACTATAGAGCAATCATTGGCTCTCTTTTATATCTTACAGCTAGCAGACCAGATATTATGTTTGCTACATGTATATGTGCTAGGTTCCAAGTGAGCCCTAGAGAGTCACACCTCACATTAGTTAAGAGAATTCTTAGGTATGTAAAAAGCTGTCCAAATCTAGGTCTCTGGTATCCACATGACTCAGGATTTGATCTCACTGGATTTTCAGATGTTGACTATGCTGGATGTAGAGTAGACAGGAAAAGCACCAGTGGAACTTGTCAATTCCTTGGTGATAGACTTGTCTCCTGGTTTTGCAAAAAGCAAACATCTGTGTCTACATCAACTGCTGAAGCTGAATACATGGCTGCAGGTAGTTGCTGCTCACAGATATTGTGGATCCAAAACCAGCTCCTAGACTATGGCTACAACTTAGAGAAGTCAAAAATTCTTTGTGATAATACTAGTGCAATCTGCATTGCTCAAAATCCAGTTCTCCATAGTAGGACAAAGCACATAGAGATCAGACATCACTTCTTAAGGGATAATGTAGAAAAGAATAAAATAGCACTAGAGTACATTTCTACTGATTTACAAAGGGGAGATATTTTCACCAAGCCTTTGGATGAAAAGAAGCACTTCTTCTTTCTTAATCAGTTGGGAATGATAGATGGAGATAGCATAAGTTAATCTACAAGATTTTGAAACCATAAAAATGACATAGTCTAGGCAAATGTATCTCTTTCTTAAGTGTCTAGAGGTTCTGTCTGAACTCTGCTCGACGCTCGACGCTTTTCATTTGAAAACGTCGACTGCAGATCGACTGATCGTCGACCGCTAAAAAGCGTCGACCGTCGACCTCATCTTTGCGTCGACCAGAGATCGACCCTGTCTAGAATCTGTTAAGTTTCTGTCTCGGTCGACGACGTTAATTAACGTCGACCAGAGCTCGACGTTCAGCATCCCAATTAGCGCCGACCGTCGACCTTAAAAACGTCGAACGTCGATCTAAGCTGAACACCACCGAGTCTCTTCGTTTCCCCTAGAGCTTCTTAGCGTCGATCTAAGCTCGACGTTATTTCCTTTTCTGCGTCGAACCCTAATATAAAATCATCTTCTCGGCGTCGATTTCATTTGCGCTTTCATATTTTCTGCAAGTATTTTCTCCCTCCAAAGATTTTACACTTGTTTTCGAGAGGTATTCTACAGGAAATGGCGATTCCAGCAGCAATCTTGGCAGCGATGAAATTTGATTGCGGTTTCGACATTGATTTGGATTCCTTTGAAGGATCATCCCAAAATTTTCTGGAAATTCTGGAACTGTTCAAGGAACAGAAATTGGAGAAGTTCATGACAACCAGAATGCCAATAGCAGAAACAGAAATTAAAGAATGGATTTATACTGCAGTCACTCAAGATGAAAGCACCATTACTGGTTCAATCTCAGGGACTCAGGTATCCTTAACCTCTGCTATATTTACTGAGGTATTTGAATTGGAGAATGGCAATGACAGTATGGAGCTGTCCAATGAAGAATACGCTGCAATGTTAGACAGGATGGGTCATTCCTCTGAGAATGCCTCCAAACTGTTGAAAGTAGACCTTGCCATAGAATTCAGACTTCTAGCTGATGTGGTAGGCAAGGTTATCTGTGCTAAGAGAACAACACATGATGCCATTTCCAGGCATCAATTTTGCATCATGGCTGCTCTCCTGGACAAAAAGCACGTGAATTGGGGAGAAATTCTGTTTGATCTAGTGAAGAAGAAGGTCAACAAGACCTATGTCCATTTTGGAAGAGTATTGGGTTTGCTGCTTCATCATATCTGCCCTCAGCTTCTGGTATCCTCTAAGCATATCAATGCTTCTAAGAGACTGACCTGTGCCCTCATTGGTAAATGGGACAGGAAAATCACCAATCCCAGAGCTGCTGCAGCTATGAAAACTTCTACAGAAACAAGGACGGTTGTGGTCACTTCACCTCAGCCTTCTGATCTAGTAGAAGAAGCCATGCCATCCATCACCATTTCATCTTCCTTCAGCTTTCCAACCACCTTCTCTCCATCCACATCTCAACTTTCATCCCCTATGCCAACAACATCATCAATTGCTATAATTGCTTCTTCCATTCCTCCATCCATTACCTCATCTGAAGATTTTCATCCTCTTCACTTCTTCCCTCCAATGGATATTGAGATCAACAATCCAGATGATTCTTTCTTGGATGGTTCTCCTGATGACATATCTGAGACACCATCATTCTCTGACCTCATCATGTCATCCATCATTGAACCTACCATCCCCATTTCATCTATCCCAACATCATCTTATGTTGCATCTGTTTCTCCTCCCTCTACCTCTGCTCAACATCCCTTTGAGCAAGTAGATTTGCTTCCCCTGGCCAACAAGCTCTATGAGCTCTTGGCTCCAAGGCTTTCTTCTCTATTGGATGCTTCCCTAGCTCCAATAATCCTCTCTTTGAACTCCATCTCATCTAAACTCTCCTCCCTTACTCCTCTTGTGGCTGGCCCTTCTTCTAGGGGCCTAGAGTCAGTTCTTACTGATTCTAGGCAGGGGGAGATTTTTGTAGAAGAAGAGCTGCCTCCTTTTGATAGAGAAGAGATGTTAGTTTCAGAAATTCAGCCTACAGATAGAGAGTTGGTTCAGCCTTCAGTTGAAGACTTTTCAGTGGCAGTGCCAGCATGCTTTTTCCAAAGGTCTTTCAGCCCATACAGATTATTGCTTCCTGAAGATCTGTCCAGGGCTATTGTTCCCTTTTCTGCTGCTGCTACTGTTATTTTTGATGAAATGATCCTTGATGATGATGCAGTGGTAGCTGATGCTCCTGCAAATGATTCTCTCGATCATAGTGATGTTGCTGTTCCTGCTTGTTCTTATGTTGATGCTAGTTCTGTTGATCATTCTGTTGATAATATGACTGTTGATGAGTTGCCCAACACTTCTGATGCAGTGGTAGCTGTTGCTCCTGCCAGTTCTATTGTTTCTCAAGTTTCTGATGCAGTGGTAGCTGATGCTCCTGCTAATAAGATCTATTCAGCCAGTTCAGTTGAGGCTGTAATATCTGAAGTTATCAGTGACTTAGCTGCTCCTATGTCTGTTGCACCTGAAGCCATTTCTTTTCCTGCAGTGTTAGATACATCATCTACACTGACAGCTGCTTCTAGTCCTGTTTCAGGAATTGCCTTCAAGAAGGATTTTTATGATCCTTATGATCATGTGCAAAGCAGCTCCTCTGATGAGTTTGCCACTAGCTCAGATGATTCATCTGCCACCATTGCTAAAAAGAGAAAAGCTAGAAGCAAAGCTCTAAAGAGAGTTCCAATGGAAAGGGCCACTGACCATGATACTCCCTATCACATTCTTCACAACTGTGAGATTACAGAGCCCTGGATGCAATATTCCAAGAACCAACTCAAGGCTATGAAACAGAAGAAGAAGTATTTCAAAGGCCCCTGTAAATCTATTCTTCCTCCTCCTCCTCCTCCATCTTCTCCAGGTGCAGGAGGCAGTGCTAACCCTGTCAGCAAACCTCCCTCATCCTCCTTCCAAGGCAAGACATATCAATCCAGGAGAGGACAAAGAGGTAGCCAACCAAGAGGTTATCAGCAAAGAGGATCTTCAAGAGGAAACCAATCAAGAGGTCAAGCTAGACACCAGCCATATCAAAGGGAAGGAAAGACCATTGCTTCAACCTCTGGTCCTTTTCCCTTCAAGCTCAATGATGGTGTAAGGCAAAAACCTCCTCCTTCAGATCAAAGCAACAAATATGAACCTCCTGTCCCTTATGATGATCCAGTCAACAACCCTATTGCTTGGAAAGCTAGAATGGCTGAGCTTGCTGCTCTAGACCTGATTAAGAAGAATAAAGAAAGAGGACTGGACACATCAAATATCAGTACTATGTCTGAGCAGAGAAGACAAGAATTGGACAAATACAACTCCAGCAAATTCTTTGAATTTGATAGGTACATGCAGTTGCATCCTGCTGCTGTTCCTCCCAGTGGAAAAAGCATAACTTCCTTGGGTACTTCTAAGGATTACAGATCCAAGAAAGATGCTACCAATCCTCAGAGAGAAATCATGTTCAAGAAAAGCATTGAAGAAGAACCAAAGAAGAAGTAATGTAAGATGGCTCCACCTCTTTACAACTGCCATAAACACTTTTGATATTTATATATCTGCTCCTGCTTCTATCTGTGGTTTATGGTTTTGTCTGTGTTTCAATCTTCTGTATGCATTTTATTTCCTTATAATCATGTGAATAGTAATCCTAATCCAAATAGGGGGAGATTGTTGGAACACCCTTTTTATATTTGGGTCAGGATAACTATGCTAAGGATTCATGACCTCATTGTATAGCATAGGTCATTGAGTGTGAGTTTAGAACTTAGGATATTTGAGATTTTAGTTCTGCTCAGCTCTGCGGATAGTCGACCCCAGCTCGACGTATCGTCGTCCTCAGCTCGACGCGTAGTCGACCGCTGCTCGACGCATAGTCGATCGCAGCTCGACGCAGCGTCGTCCTCAGTTCGACGTAACGTCGACTTCAGCTCGACGTTTTGGCATGATTCTCTCTGCATCCTTAATCACTCTCTGATCGACGGATAGTCGAGCTCAGATCGACGACTTATGATGAATTCAATGTTTTGGATTCTCCCGTCGGTTGTCATTTGAAATTCAAATTAAAGATCATCAAAGCAGTTATTACAAGAGATCCCCTGGCCGTTTCAAGACTTAATTGGTCCATATCTCAAGGAATTTTCTTTGGAAATCAATTAAGGCACTTCCTTCCAAGGCATGGACAGTTAAGGAATGCATTGAATGCCCTGCCAACGGCTATCTATCAGACAGTAGTAATTCTATTACTTAGAGATTTTTGGAGAGAGATATACAGAATTATTCAGATTTGTTACAGAGAACATTCTTCATCTTCTCTCTCTCTCAGAATCTGCTGCAGAGAATTCAAAGAGAAGAACATCACTCAGAAAAAGATCATCATCAATTCTTTCTGATTCTCTTCTGCTCTGCAATCAACTCTTCTACAGACTGCCTTCTACCTTCAGACATCAAACACTCAGTGTCTGAGTTATCTATTGCTGAAGAAGGACAAGCAGTGAAGAGCCTGTCACCCTTGTGCAAAGCTTCTTCTACCTGAACTCATCTACATCTCAGGGGAAGCTTTGACATCATCAAAATCCACAAGCTTCTCTTTGATAGTTGACAGAGAAGCATACTCATCCTTTCTTTACCTTATTCCATCTGTACAGGGTTTTAACTCCCTTCAAAAGTTACCCTTTTGGTTAGCTGAGACCTTGTCAAAATCAGTGGTGGCAAGACACCTTATCAAAAAATCTGGTGGTGCCCAGGACACCTGATCAATCATCCTGCAGTGGATTCCTATCAAAGGGTGATAGAAGAGTGGACTAACCAAGTTTGGGGAACCACTATAATTTCCTTGTGTCTTCTGTGGTTTATGTTTACTTCTTGCTGTGTGCTGTGTGCTGTGTGCTGTTTGCTTTATCATATATTTAACCATTGCATAACTCACTTTCTACACTAAGTAAATCAAAAGTTTTAAATACATCAATCTATTTGAACTTACTCTATTCACCCCCCTCTAGAGGTAGATAGATCTTATCACCTAACTTTCATACTCTACCCTTTATAAAATCATTTTCCAGAAGAAAGCATGCTAGGGTCTCATACCATGCTCTAGGAGCTTGCTTTAGACCATATAATGCTTTATGTAGTTTGAAAACATAATCAGGATGAGTTGGAGAGACTAAACCTGGGGGTTGTCTGACATAAACTTCTTCTTTGATCTCCCCATTGGGAAAAGCACACTTCACATCCATTTGGTAGACTTTGAATCCCTTGTGAGCAGCATAAGCCAGGAAGATTCTTATGGCCTCTAACCTTGCAACTGGTGCAAAGGTCTGGTCATAGTCTATCCCCTCTTCTTGAGAATATCCTTGAGCAACTAGCCTTGCCTTGTTCCTTACAATAATTCCTTGATCATCCAATTTGTTTCTGAACACCCATTTTGTTCCAACAATGGAATGATCCTTTGGCTTAGGCACTAGTTCCCAAACTTTGTTTCTTTCAAATTGATGCAACTCCTCTTGCATTGCAATCATCCAGTGTGGATCTTGCTCTGCATCTTGAATGGATTGAGGTTCAATTTGAGAGAGAAAGCAAGTTTGCATCAGGTTTTGGTTGACCTGATTTCTGGTTTGCACACCAGCTGAGATGTTTCCAATCACTTGGGAGATTGGATGATCTCTTGATGTTACTAAATCAACAGGGGTTGTTGATTGTTCACCAACCTGTGTTGTTGTTTCCTCTTATGGAACAGCAACTGGCTCTTCAATAAGATTTTCTTCCAGATGTTGAGAAGCTTCTTCATCTTCACTACTTTCATCCTTTTGAGTAACTTGCAATCTGTCCAAGTCTTCAGCTAGAGAGTATACCTGCAAATGTTCTATGGTAGAAGTATTCTTCTCCTTGAAAGACATATTAGTTTCATCAAAGGAAATATGGACAGATTCTTCTATTTTTTGAGTAGTTTTATTATAAGCCCTATAAGCTTTACTGATCATGGAGTATCCCAGAAACACTCCTTCATCAGCTTTTGCTTGAAATTTTGCTATATATCTCTTGTCATTGTTGTGAATATAACAAATGCAACCAAAAATTTTGAAGTAATCTACTTTAGGTTTCTTCCCTTTGAGTAATTCATAGGGAGTCTTGCCCTTCAGTTTGTGTATCAAACATCTATTCAGTACATAGTTGGAGGTGTTCACTGCCTCAGCCCAAAAGGATAGAGGAAGGTGAGCATCTGACAACAATGTAGTTGCAGATTCAATTAGGGTTCTATTTTTCCTTTCTGCTACCCCATTTTGTTGAAGAGTTCTAGGAGCTGAGAATGTATGTCTGATCCCTTCACTCTGACAGAACTCTTGCATAAGAAGAGAATTAAACTCTGTCCCATGATCACTTCTAATCAGGGCAATATGAGTATTGAACTCACTCTGTATACATTTGAGAAACTCTGTCAAACACTTAAAGTTATAAGACTTCTTCCTCAGAAAGAACACCCATGTGAATCTTGAGAAGTCATCTACAACCACTAAAGTGTAGGATTTCCCTCCTAGGATTTGTACAGTAATGGGTATAAAAAGATCCATGTGTAACAGATACAAAATCCTAGGTGAATCACTCTTGTTAAGTGACTTAAAACTATTTTAGTTTGCTTGCCTAATTTACAAGCCTTGCAAAGTCCTTCCTTCTTGTAGGGGCCAGAAGGTAGTCCTCTAACAAGGTTGTCCTTGGATAGCCAGGCAATGGTTCTAAGGTTAATATGTCCTAGTCTCTTATGCCATAGTATATTAGGTCTGGTTATGGAATTGAACAAGCAAATATCTACTTTAGATGAATGAAAATCTACTAAGTAAATATTACCTTTTCTGTTACCTGTCAACACAGTTGTGTTGTCTTCTGACTTGACCTTGCATATAGCTTTGTTGAAAGTCACTTGATATCCTTCATCACAAAGTTGACTGATACTTATCAAGTTGTGCTTGAGTCCTTCAACATAAGCTACTTTCTTGAAGGTGACTGTTCCAATTTGGACTGCACCATATCCTTTTGTTGTTCCAAAGTTTGAATCACCAAAAATTACTTTGGGTCCAAGCTTGGCTTTAAAGGATGTGAAGTTGTCCTTATTCCCTGTCATGTGCTTTGAGCACCCACTATCCAGATACCATAACTGGTTTGATGTTGGATAGGTCTTCACCTGTACATACAAGAATTTACATGTTTTTGACCCAGTTTACCTTGGGCCTAGGTTGATATCCTTTAAATTCAGAAATGAAAGATATCTCAGGTTAATTCTAATAACCTTCAGGATGGTATCTCCTAGGAGGTACTATCCATTCAGTATAGGGGTTGAAACCTTGGGATGTAGGACTTCTAGGATTGAATCTAGATGTACCTTTGAAAGATTGTTCAAAGCCCTGATCTCTGTTCGACGATCGTCGAGCTGAGGTTGATGATCTTGGGTCAGATCATCGAGCTCTGTTCGAAGATCGACTGTCCTGGAGTTCAGAGTTCAGGTGTCGTCGAGCTAAGTTCGACGATTTTTTCTTGGATCGTCGAGCGCCGTTCGACGCATTCTGTTGAACTATAACTTTATTTGGCAAATCTACATTCTTCCTAGCTACCTCTACAACTTCCTTCCCTTTATCAGAGATAAATTTGATTGGAGTTGTCAGAACTATAGGCTGGCTGAATGAAGCACCCAAGCCTAGTGTACTATTAAGTCTAGAGTTCACTGTGCTTGTGATATCCATCAGTTTGATGCTTCTCCCATTAAGGGATTCTTCAAACTACTTGGCCTTGGATAGTTCACTTTTAGGTGAAGCTATCTGCTCCCTATAGCATTCTAACTCTTCAGAGAGTTTGAGGTTCTCTGATTTTAAAGTGCTATACTCAGACAGTTGTTTTCTGAGGGAAACGATTTCCTTCTCAGACTCTAATAGATCTAGGCATAATACTTTAAACTCATGTTTAAAGTCCTCAGAACTGAAATCAAATGAATTGATTACCTGGTCTTCTTCTAGTTGAATTTCTAAATCTGACTCTGACTCTTCTGCTTCTAAATCTGTTTGAGAGGCATTGATAGCCATCATGCAAAATTCCTTTTCATCAGCATCATCCTCATCATCACTGGAGCTTGATGAAGCTTCAGAATCCTCTTCAGTTTCACTCCATGTCTCAGCAACAAATCCCTTCCTTGTATGTTTGTTCTTGCTGGAGGAGGGTTTGTCTGAGCTATTCTTCTTAAAGTCTTTCTCCTTTCTTCTTTCTCTTCTATCTTTCTTGTCCTTGTTTTTGTTTTCTGGACAGTTTGGCACAATATGGCCTGGTTTCCTGCAACCAAAACATATAACTTCCTTGTTGTAATTTGATATATCATACCTTGGCTTATCATGTCCCTTGTATGATCTCTTTCTGAAGTCTTTTCTGGCCATTTTGTAGAATCTTTTTGCCAATAAGCTGAGTAGCTCCTCATTATCTATGACCTTTTCTTCAGGAAGGTCCTCAACAGCTTTGAAGGCTATTGTCTTTTCTTTCCTTATAGCTGGTGAGGCAGCCTTCTATTCTTCTTCTCTATTTTTAATGAGCAGCTCATAAGATTTGAGCTTGCCCAGGAGAGCTTCAGTGGTGATCTCATTTAGACTTCTGGCATCTTTGATTGGCCAAATTCTTGAATCCCAAGTGCTGGGGAAACACATTAGGATTTTGTCATTCAGCTCAGTCAATGAGATTTCTTTATCCAGAGTCTTTAACTCATTGACAATCAGACTTAATATGTTGTACATGTCTGTACTGACTCAGCTTCTCCTTTCTTGAAGTTATCATATTGGGATATGAGATGGGATCTTCTGTCTTTTCTCTCATCAGCAGATCCTGAGACAATCTCAGAAAGTTTATCCCAAATTTCTTTGGCTGAGTTGCATTCAGCTACCTTCTGAAATATCTTATCAGACATTGTCTGAGCTAAGATATTCATGGCCTTGGCATCTGCAGTCTTCCACTTCTTTATTTAAGCATCTGTTCCTAAAGGAGGTGGAATATCATTTATACTTGAGCTTGCTGGTGGACTTGGGCACACTGTCAAAACAGAATTAAATATATCTTCATTAATAGAATTCATATAAAGTTTAATCCTAGCTTTCCAAAGTGCAAACTTGGATAGATTGCACACTGGAGGCCTGGTGCTTGCATAATCTTTGTTCTGTGCCATGTCTTTATATAAAATTAAATGTAATGAAAATAACCCTCTTAAAGGATTGATCTTATCAAGGATCTTTTGGTTCAGGTGTTAGCCTGTATGAACAACCAACCTCGCTCTGATACCAATTGAAAGTGGAGGATAAGATCAGTCTTACTCTAGAGGGGGGGGGTGAATAGAGTTTGTTAAAATAATTTTTCAAAATAAAACTTTGCAGAGGAAGAGTTAAGTTAATATAGTGTGTGTATTGTGCTGCAGTAATAAAACAGAAGTAATAATAAAAAGAAAACAAAAGATTCACAGCACACAAGCAAAGAATACACACAAGCAACCAAACACAAGAAGCTATAGTGGTTCCTCAATCAACCTGGGTACATCCACTCTTCTACCACCCTTGGTAGGAATCCACTCAGGATGAGTTGATCAGGTGTCCTGGCACCAATGAGGCTTTTGATAAGGTGCTCAAAAACCAAATCTAGATTTTTTGATAAGGTGTCTTGCCACCACTGAGTTTTGACAAGGCTCTCAGAACCAGATTCAAAACTTTTGAAGGGAGTTTTGATAACCCTTTTACAGCAGGAAAAGAAAAAGGAAGAGGTGAAGTTGTCTTCTCTGTCTCAATCACTGAGAGAAGACTTAGTGGATTGATTGTGTTGTCAAAGCTCCCCCTGAGATGTAGATGGTTCAGGAGTGAGAGCTTTGCTAGGGTGATAGGCCTTCAGAAACTTCAGATCTCCAGCAGAAGATAATTTCAACAGAGGCTGAAATATGAGTTGTCTGTAGTCTTTGATGTTGAAGCTATGAACACTTTTCAGTACGCTAATTTTCAATCTAACTCTTCAGGATTGATCACTTGATTTTTCTCTGAGTTGATCTCACTATCTGTGTATGTCTATATTGAGTGTTTGTGTATTATTTTTTTCTTGATCTGTTGTTGGATGTTTTATTCTCTGATGATCCTATGTCCAAGATAGCCGTTAACAGTCATAAATTGTTGGAACACCCTATTACTAATTTGGGCAAGGATCACTATGTTTTTAGGAAATCAGTTTGACCTAGATGTATAGTTGAAAAGGTCAACATTAGAATGTGTCTAGGGCTTAGAACTTAGGTTTGAAGCTGCCCCCAGGACCATTCCAAGATCAAGAGTTAGAGCTGAGTCAAAGACAATTTTCGTCGAGCTCAGTTCGACGAAACGTCGAGCTCCGTTTGACGATCTCTGAGCTCAACTATGTTAAGTCGTCAAACTCCGGTCGACGATCTTCGAGCTCAGATCGACGATCCGTCTTCAGCCAGTTTGCTTAGTCGTCGAACTCAATTCGACGATCTTCGAGCTCAGTTCGACGATCGTAGAGCTCAGTTCGACGTTTTCTGTCTGATGATCAATTTCAGTCTCTGAGCTTAGTTCGACGATCGTAGAGCTCAGATCGACGTTTTTCCTGAGAGATCGATGACTTTGAGGATTCAAATTCAGTCAGCTTTTGGAATGTTTTTCAAATTCTCTCAGCATTTATTTCAAGAGATTTGCTAGCCGTTTTCATTTATTCTGGAGAAAGTTTCAAGGGATTTATCAGAGAATGTTTATTGGACTTTCCTCCAGAAGATAAAACATTTATGGAAGACATTTATTGACTGCTAACGGCTATCTCGGACAGAGGATCTTCAGAGAATAAAACATCTTTCTTCTCTAGTCTGATATACAATACAACAAGATACTACACAAGAATAGACAATCTACAATAGGAAAAAAAAAGAAATTCTCCGTACAGATTCACAGGATAGTGAGATCAACTCAGAAAAATCAAGTGATCAATCCTGGAGAATTAGTTGAATATTGGCATACTGAAAAGTGATCATAGCTTCAACATCAAGGACTCTAGACAATTCATATTTCAGCCTCTGCTGAAACCATCTTCTGTTGGAGATCTGAAGCTCTTGAAGACCTATCACCCTAGCAAAGCTCTCATCTTTGAACCATCTACATCTCAGGGGGAGCTTTGACAACACAATCAATCCACTAAGTCTTCTCTCAGTGTTTGAGACAGAGAAGACAACTTCACCTCTTCCTTTTTCTTTTCCTGCTGTAAAAGGGTTATCAAAACTCCCTTCAAAAGTTTTGAATCTGGTTCTGAGAGCCTTGTCAAAACTCAGTGGTGGCAAGACACCTGATCAAAAAATCCAGTTTGGTTTTTGAGCACCTTATCAAAAGCTCATTGGTGCCCAGGACACCTGATAAACTCATCCTGTAGTGGATTCCTACCAAGGGTGGTAGAAGAGTGGATGTACCCAGGTTTTTGGGGAACCACTATAGTTCCTTGTGTCTTCTGGTTTCTTGTGCATATTCTTTGCTGTGTGCTGTGGTTTTTATTTTACTGCTTTAGTTTTATTTCTACAACAAAGCACCTTACACCTATACATAAATTAAGCCTTTACTGCTATGCAATTTTAAATTTTAAATTTACTTTAAAATACTCTATTCACCCCCCTCTAGAGTTAAGATAGATCTTACCCTCACTTTCAATTGGTATCAGAGGCAGGTTGGTTGTTCATACAGGCTAACACCTGAACCAAAAGATCCTTGATTAGATCAATCTCTTAAGAGGGTTATTTTCATTATATCTAATTATATATAAAGACATTCCACAGAACAAAGATTATGCAAGCACCAAGCCTCCAGTGTGCAATCTATCAAAGTTTGCACTTTGGAAAGCAAGGATTAGACTTTATATGAACTCTATTGATGAAGACATATTTAATTCTGTTTTGACAGTGTGCCCAAGTCCACCAGCAAGCTCAAGTACAAATGTTGTTCCACCTCCTTCAGGAACAGATGCTGAAATAAAGAAGTGGAAGACTGCAGATGCCAATGCCATGAATATCTTAGCTCAGACAATGTCTGATGAGATATTTCAGAAGGTAGCTGAATACAACTCAGCCAAAGGAATTTGGGACAAACTTTCTGAGATTGTCTCAGGATCTGCTGATGAGAGAAAAGATAGAAGATCCTATCTCATATCCCAATATGAGAACTTCAAGAAAGGAGAAGCTGAGTCAGTTGCAGACATGTACAACAGACTAAGTCTGATTGTCAATGAGTTAAAGACTCTGGATAAAGAAATCTCATTGACTGAGCTGAATGACAAAATCCTAATGTGCTTCCCCAGCACTTGGGATTCAAGAATCTGGCCAATCAAAGATGCTAGAAGTCTAAATGAGATTACAACTGAAGCTCTCCTGGGCAAGCTCAAATCTTATGAGCTGCTCATTAAAAATCGAGAAAAAGAACAAAAGGCTACTTCTCCAGTCATCAGAAAGGAGAAGACCATAGCCTTCAAAGCTATAGAATAGGAGCCTGAAGATAAAGCTACAGGAAATGATGAGCTCCTAAGTCTACTGGCCAAAAGATTCTACAAAATGGCCAGAAAAGACTTCAGAAAGAGATCATACAAGGGACATGATAAGCCAAGGTATGATAAATCAAATAACAACAAAGAAATTATATGTTTTGGTTGCAGGAAACAAGGCCATATTGTGTCTGACTATCCAGAAAACAAAACAAGGACAAGAAAGATAGAAGAGAAAGAAGAAAGGAGAAAGACTTCAAGAAGAACACCTCAGACAAACCGTCCTACAGCAAGAACACACATACAAGGAAGGGATTTGTCGCTGAGACATGGAGTGAAACTGAAGAGGATTCTGAAGCCTCATCTAGCTCTAGTGATGATGAGGATGATGCTGATGAAAAGGAATTTTGCATGATGGCTATCAATGCCTCTCAAACAGATTCAGAAGCAAAAGAGTCAGAATCAGATTCAGAAGTTCAACTAGAAGAAGATCAGTTAATCAACTAATTTGATTTCAGTTCTGAGGACTTTAGACATGAGTTTAAAGTATTATGCCTAGATCTGTTGGAGTCTGAGAAAGAAATCACTTCCCTCAGAAAACAACTGTCTGAGTATAGCACTTTAAAATCAGAGAACCTCAAACTCTCTGAAGAGTTAGAATGCTATAGGGAGGAGATAGCTTCACTGAAGAGTGAACTATCCAAGGCCAAGCAGTTTGAAGAATCCCTTAATGGGAGAAGCATCAAACTGATGGATATCACAAGCACAGTGAACTCTAGACTTAATAGTACACTGGGCTTGGGAGCTTCATCCAGCCAGCCTATAGTTCTGACAACTCCAATCAAATTTATCTCTGATAAAGGGAAGGAAGTTGTAGAGATAGCTAGGAAGAATGCAGATTTGCCAAAGAAAGATATAGTTCAACAGAATGCGTTTCGAACAGAGATCGACGATCGTCGAACGGCGCTCGACGATCCAAGAAACGATCGTCGAACTCAGCTCGACGACACCTGAACTCTAAACTCCAGGACAGTCGATCTTCGAACAGAGATCGACGATCTGACCCAAGATCGTCGACCTCAGCTCGACGATCATCGAACAGAGATCAGGACTTTGAACAATCCTTCAAAGGTACATCTAGATTCAATCTTAGAAGTCCTATATCCCAAGGTTTCAACCCCTATACTGAATGGATAGTACCTCCTAGGAGATACCATCCTGAAGGTTATAAGAGTCAACCTGGGATGTCTTTCATTTCTGAATTTAAGGGATATCAACCTAGGCCCAAGGTAAACTGGGTCAAAAACATATAAGCTGTTTATGTGTAGGTGAAGACCTATCCAACATCAAACCAGCCATGGTATCTGGATAGTGGGTGCTCAAAGCACATGACAGGGAACAAGGACAACTTCACATCCTTTAAAGCCAAGCTTGGACCCAAAGTAATCTTTGGTGATTCAAACTTTGGAACAACAAAAGGATATGGTGCAGTCCAAATTGGAACAGTCACCTTCAAGAAAGTAGCTTATGTTGAAGGACTCAAGCACAACTTGATAAGTATCAGTCAACTTTGTGATGAAGGATATCAAGTGACTTTCAACAAAGCTATATGCAAGGTCAAGTCAGAGGACAACACAACTGTGTTGACAGGTAACAGAAAAGGTAACATTTACTTAGTAGATTTTCATTCATCTAAAGTAGATATTTGCCTGTTCAATTCCATATCTAGACCTAATATTCTATGACATAAGAGACTAGGACACATTAACCTTAGAACCATTGCTAGGCTATCCAAGGACATCCTTGTTTGAGGACTACCTTCTGGCCCCTACAAGAAGGAAGAACTTTGCAAGGCTTGTCAATTAGGCAAGCAAACTAAAAATAGTTTTAAGTCACTTAACAAGAGTGATTCACCTAGGATTTTGTATCTGTTACACATGGATCGTTTTGGACCCATTACAGTATAAAGCCTAGGAGGGAAATCCTACACTTTAGTGGTTGTAGATGACTTCTCAAGATTCACATGGGTGTTCTTTCTGAGGAAGAAGTCTGATAACTTCAAATGTTTGACAGAGTTTCTCAAATGTATACAGAGTGAGTTCAACACTCATATTGCCCTAATCAGAAGTGATCATGGGACAGAGTTTGATTCTCTTCTTATGCAAGAGTTTTGTCAGAGTGAAGGGATCAGACATACATTCTCAGCTCCTAGAACTCCTCAACAAAATGGGGTAGTAGAAAGGAAAAATATAACCCTAATTGAATCTGCAACTACATTGTTGTCAGATGCTCACCTTCCTCTATCCTTTTGGGCTGAGGCAGTGAACACCTCCAACTATGTACTGAATAGAAGTTTGATACATAAACTGAAGGGCAAGACTCCCTATGAATTACTCAAAGGGAAGAAACCTAAAGTAGATTACTTCAAAATCTTTGGTTGCATTTGTTATATTCACAACAATGACAAGAGATATATAGCAAAATTTCAAGCAAAAGCTGATGAAGGAGTGTTTCTGGGATACTCCATGATCAGTAAAGCTTATAGGGTTTATAATAAAACTACTCTAAAATAGAAGAATCTGTTCATATTTCTTTTGATGAAACTAATATGTCTTTCAAGGAGAAGAATGCTTCTACCATAGAACATTTGCAGGTACATTCTCTAGCTGAAGACTTGGACAGATTGCAAGTTACTCAAAAGGATGAAAGTAGTGAAGATGAAGAAGCTTCTCAACATCTGGAAGAAAATCTTCTTGAAGAGCCAGTTGCTGTTCCACAAGAGGAAACAACAACACAGGTTGGTGAACAATCAACACCCCCTGTTGATTTAGTAACATCAAGAGATCATCCAATCTCCCAAGTGATTGGAAACATCTCAGCTGGTGTGCAAACCAGAAATCAGGTCAACCAAAACCTGATGCACACTTGCTTTCTCTCTCAAATTGAACCTCAATCCATTCAAGATGCAGAGCAAGATCCACACTGGATCATTGCTATGCAAGAGGAGTTGCATCAATTTGAAAGAAACAAAGTCTGGGAACTAGTGCCTAAGCCAAAGGATCATTCCATTGTTGGAACAAAATGGGTGTTCAGAAACAAATTGGATGATCAAGGAATTATTGTAAGGAACAAGGCAAGGCTAGTTGCTCAAGGATATTCTCAAGAAGAGGGGATAGACTATGACCAGACCTTTGCACCAGTTGCAAGGTTAGAGGCCATAAGAATCTTCCTGGCTTATGCTGCTCACAAGGGATTCAAAGTCTACCAAATGGATGTGAAGAGTGCTTTTCTCAATGGGGAGATCAAAGAAGAAGTCTATGTCAGACAACCCCCAGGTTTTGTCTCTCCAACTCATCCTGATTATGTTTTCAAACTGCATAAAGCATTATATGGTCTAAAGCAAGCTCCTAGAGCATGGTATGAGACCCTAGCATGCTTTCTTCTGGAAAATGATTTTATTAGGGGGAGAGTAGACCAAACTCTTTTTACTAGAACCCATAAGGCCCATACCCTACTAGTACAAATTTATGTAGATGATATTATATTTGGTTCTACTGATTCAAATTTGTGCAAAAAGTTTTCCAAGCTTATACACTCTAAATTTGAAATGAGTAGCATGGGTGAGCTATCCTTCTTCTTAGGATTGCAAGTCAAACAACATGCTGAAGGCATATTTATTTCTCAAACCAAGTATGCAAAAGAACTGGTTAAGAAATTTGGTATGTCTGATGCATCATGTATGAAAACACCCATGCCTACCAATGCTGTATTGGATGCTGATGAACATGGGAAACCAGTTGATCAGACAACATATAGAGCAATGATTGGCTCTTTATTGTACCTTACAGCTAGTAGGCCTGATATAATGTTTGCTACATGTATATGTGCTAGATTCCAAGTTAGCCCTAGAGAGTCACATTTAACTTTAGTAAAGAGGATTCTTAGGTATGTTAAAAGCTGTCCAAATCTAGGACTCTGGTATCCAAAAGATTCAGCATTTGACTTAACTGGATTTTCAGATGCTGATTATGCTAGATGAAGAATAGACAGGAAAAGCACCAGTAGAACTTGTCAGTTTCTTGGTGATAGACTTGTCTCATGGTTTTGTAAGAAACAAACATCTGTGTCAACTTCAACTGCTGAAGCTGAATATATGGCTGCAGGTAGTTGTTGTTCACAAATCTTGTGGATTCAAAATCAACTCCTAGACTATGGTTATAACTTAGAGAAGTCTAAAATATTTTGTGACAACACCAGTGCTATTTCCATTGCACAAAATCCAGTCCTCCATAGTAGGACAAAAAACATAGAAATTAGGCATCATTTTCTAAGGGATAATGTTGAGAAAAATAAAATTGAACTTCAATATATCCCAACTGATTTGCAAAGGGGAGATATTTTCACCAAGCCTTTGGATGAAAAGAAACACAACTTCTTCCTCAATCAGTTAGGCATGTTAGATGGAGGAAGCCTAAAATAAATTACAAGATTTTGAAAAGCTAAAAACAGACCAAGATTAGGCTAAAAACTCATTTCTTTTTGTGTCTGTAGGATAGTTTCTGTCTCTGAACTGCGCTCGACGTTTTCCCCAGAAATCGTCGAACGTCGATCGAAAATTTCCCGAAAAACGTCGAACGGAGATCGACGTTTTCCCAAAACGTCGACCGGAGTTCAGAGCTTGTCAGATAGTTGTATACTATCTCTTTCAGGCCTTCAATCGTCGAACTGAGCTCGACGTTCTCTAGATCGTCGAACTGAGATCTACGATGTTGAAGACCTTTCCGCTTCCCTTAGGAGTCCTGATCGTCGAACATAGATCGACGATCCTTCCTTTTTCGCGTCGAACCCTAATATAAAATCATTTTTCGGCCGCCGTTCGTCGTTTACGCTTTCATACTCTCTGCAAATTTTTCTCTTTCCCTCCAAACTCTCTACACTTGGTCGTGTTTGTTGAATCTTTGCAGGTATAGATGGCAGTGTCGGTCGCCGCTCTTTCCAAAATGAAATTTGATACAGGTTTTGACATAGATATGAACTCCTTCGATGGCAGCGATCAACGGTTCAAAGATATTCTGAATCTTTTCCGCGAACAACAGTTAGTTTAGTTGATGACCACCAGAATAAAGATTGCAGCAGATGAAGTAAAAGAATGGGTTTTTACTGCCACCAATGAGAATGAAAATTCTATAGTCGGCACCATCAATGGAACTCAGGTACCAATGTCCCCCGCTCTTTTGACATAAGTATTCGCCTTAAGTACTGGGAATGACTCCATTGATTTGTCTGGAGAGGAATATGATTCGGTTTTAGATCGAATGGGTCACTCTGCTGTGAACCCTAATAAACTGCTGAAAAAGAATTTATCAATTGAATTTCAATTTTTGGCTCATGTTGTTGGGAAAGTGCTTCTGGCAAAGCACTCAGCTCATGATACAATCTCAAGGTATCAGTTATGCTTAATGGGAGCTTTAGTTGATAAGAAACATCTGGATTGGGGATCTATCTTCTTTAATTTGATCTTGAAGAAAATTAGCAAAAGCTGTGTCAGTTTGGGGAGGATTATAGGGGTTTACCTACATTACAGGTGCCCTGATCTACTGGTTTCAAGTGGGATGCACATCAATGCATCCAAAAGGCTCACCTGTGCCCTTTTCAGCAGGTGGGACAGGCAGATTATCAACCCCAACAGGGCTGCTGCAGCAACATCTGCTTCAGGCACAAGGACTGCCTCAGTCACTCCTCCTTAGGTCTCTGCCCCAGCAGAAGATTTGCCTGCTTCTCCTCCTCCTCCAGTTGTCTCTGCCTCAGTCTCCACATCAACCACACCAGTCATATCAACCTCACCACTCATCTCAACCATACCCATATCTTCCCCCATTACAATCTCATCATCTATTTCACCTCCTCCAGCCACTACCTCAGAACCATTCCACCCTCTGTACTACTATCCACCTGTCACCACTCCATCATTTCATCTTCTGGATGACTCCTTCATGGATGATTCTCCTCCTTCTCCTCCTGAGATTCCATCTACATCTTCCTACCAACAACTTCTACAGGACATACTCTCTCAATCATCCTTCACCCCATCCTTTTACTCTCCCATCTCATCCATCTACACTACAGTAACATCAATCTCAACAATTCCTACTACTGAGCCATCCATCCCTATACCTCCTACCTCCACACCATCCATTCCATCAGTTCCAGCCAACATAATTCCAGCTACATCAACTCCTACCTCTACTCAAGCCCCTCTTGAGCATATAGATCTTTCAGCTTTGGCAGACAGGTTGTATGAGCTGTTAGCCCCCAGGCTAACCTCATTGCTGGAGACCACCTTGGCTCCACTTCTGAAAAATGTTCAGGAGCTGTCTACCAGGCTATCTCCCTTCCTCTCCTCTCAGGCAATCCCTTCCTCTGGGTGCCTTGATCCAGTTTTCACTGAATCCAGGCAGGGGGAGATGCCTAATGAAGCTCTGGATTTGCCTGAGGCTGCTGAAGTTTCAGAACCTGCTCTAGTATTTGTAGTGGATCTTCAGAGCCTGCTGTCAGTTTTTGATACTGTGTACTTCAATTCTCTACCAGTTCAACAAGTTGAAGACCTTACTAAGGCCATTGTACCTATTTTAGAATGTGATCCCAGCCTGATTGCATCATATGTCAACTCTTTCAAGGCTGAGGATGTTGTTGCTTCTATTTTTACTGTTGCTGCTGCTACTGCTGTTACATCTATTGGATCTTTTGACATTGAAATGCTGTTTGTTGTTGCTGATGCTGCTGCTGTTGACGAACTTGCTACTTATCTGGAAGAACCTGAACCTGCTACTCCAATTACTTCTGCTCCAATTACTTCTGCTCCTATTGCTGCTTCAATAAGTTGTGTTTCTACTGCTACTGCTGCTCCTGCTCTGACTCCTGAACAACTGAAATAACAAGAGAAGTACATCAAAAGCATTGATGATCTGTATGATAGACCCCAGAGCTCAGAAAGTGATCAGTTTCACACTGACTCTGATGAATCTTCTGGTACCATTGCAAAGAAAAGGAAGGCCAGAAGCAAGGCCATGATGAAGGTCCCTCCTGCTAAGGCCAAGGATGCTAATGATATACCCTACTATATTCTGCATGATTGCCAGATAACTGAACCATGGATGCAATATTCTAAAAACCAACTAAAGGCCATGAATAAGAAAAGAAAGTTTGATAAGTATGAGAAAGGTTCATCCCAGTTTCAGCCTCCTCCTCCTCCTCCAGATTCAGGATCAGGTGGAGGCTCAGCTTCTCAAACCTCAGCTCCAAAGCAAAGTTCCTACCAATCTTCACAAAGATATCATCCCAGAGGGCAATATCAAAGGGGTTATCAGTCCAGAAGGGGACAATATAGAGGAAATCAAAGAGAACACAGATTTCAAGCAAGGGAAGGACAAAGACACATGGACTCAACTCAAGGTTCTTTCCCTTATAAACTCAGAGAAACTGTTGATACAAGAACTCCTACTGCTTCAGAAACTGTCAACAGATATGAGCCTGCAGTTCCTTTTGAAGATCCAGAGAACAATCCATTATCATGGACTGCTAGGATGAAAGAACTTGCTGCCTTAGATCAGCTGAAGAAGGCCAGAGAACAAGGGAAAGACACTTCCAACATTACTACCTTGTCAGATCAAAGAAAGGCAGAACTGGAAAGGTATGCATCAAGGAAATTCTTTGACCCAGTGGACTACATGAAACTACATCCTGAGGCTGTGGTTCCCAGGCCAAGATCTCAAACCTCTTTAGGTGCAGATGATGATAGAAGGTCAAAGAAAGAAGCTCTAAATCCCAACAGGGAAATCTTATTTAAGAAGGGAAGTGAAAAGAAATGACATCTGTAAGCAGACAGTATACTCATTTTGAACATTTGCTGATATTCCATCTGATTGCTGCTATGTTGCATGATCTGCTCTATTGTGTTAGATTTTTGTTTTTATGTATGTTGATTTTGTATTTATTACTGAGTTCTGTAAATAGTAATCCTAACCCAAATAGGGGGAGATTGTTGGAACACCCTATTACTAATTTGGACAAGGATCACTATGTTTTTAGGAAATAAGTTTGACCTAGATGTATAGTTGAAAAGTTCAACATTAGAATGTGTCTAGGGCTTAGAACTTAGGTTTGAAGCTGCCCCCAGGACCATTCCAAGATCAAGAGTTAGAGCTGAGTCAAAGACAATTTTTGTCGAGCTCAGTTCGATGAAACGTCGAGCTCCGTTCGACGATCTCTGAGCTCAACTATGTTAAGTCGTCAAACTCCGGATCGACGATCTTCGAGCTCAGATCGACGATCCGTCTTCAGCCAGTTTTCTTAGTCGTCGAACTCAATTCGACGATCTTTGAGCTCAATTCGACGATCGTAGAGCTCAGTTCGACGTTTTCTGTCTGATGATCAATTTCAGTCTCTGAGCTCAGTTCGACGATCGTAGAGCTCAGATCGACGTTTTTCCTGAGAGATCGACGACTTTGAGGATTCAAATTCAGTCAGCTTTTGGAATGTTTTTCAAATTCTCTCAGCATTTATTTCAAGAGATTTGCTAGCCGTTTTCATTTATTCTGGAGCAAGTTTCATGGTATTTATCAGAGAATGTTTATTGGACTTTCCTCCAGAAGACAAAACATTTATGGAAGACATTTATTGACTGCTAACGGCTATCTTGGATAGAGGATCTTCAGAGAATAAAACATCTTTCTTCTCTAGTCTGATATACAATACAACAAGATACTACACAAGAATAGACAATCTACAACAGGAAAAAAAAGAAATTCTCAGTACAGATTCAGAGGATAGTGAGATCAACTCAGAAAAATCAAATGATCAATCCTGGAGAATTAGTTGAATATTGGCATACTGAAAAGTGATCATAGCTTAAACATCAAGGACTCCAAACAATTCATATTTCAGCCTCTGCTGAAACCATTTTCTGCTGGAGATCTGAAGCTTCTGAAGACCTATCACCCTAGCAAAGCTCTCATCTCTGAACCATCTACATCTCAGGGGGAGCTTTGACAACACAATCAATCCACTAAGTCTTCTCTCAGTGTTTGAGACAGAGAAGACAACTTCACCTCTTCCTTTTTCTTTTCCTGCTGTAAAAGGGTTATCAAAACTCCCTTCAAAAGTCTTGAATCTAGTTCTGAGAGCCTTGTCAAAACTCAGTGGTGGCAAGACACCTGATCAAAAAATCTAGTTTGGTTTTTGAGCACCTTATCAAAATCTCATTGGTGCCAGGACACCTGATCAACTCATCCTGCTGTGGATTCCTACCAAGGGTGGTAGAAGAGTGGATGTACCCAGGTTTTTGGGGAACCACTATAGTTCCTTGTGTCTTCTGGTTTCTTGTGCATATTCTTTGCTGTGTGCTGTGGTTTTTATTTTACTGCTTTAGTTTTATTTCTACATCAAAGCACCTTACACCTATACATAAATTAAGCCTTTACTGCTGTGCAATTTTAAATTGTAAATTTACTTTAAAATACTCTATTCACCCCCCTCTAGAGTTAAGATAGATCTTACCCTCACTTTCATAAATGTCTTCCATAAATATTTTGTCTTCTTGGGGAAAGTCAAATAAACATTCTCTGAGAAATCCCTTGAAACTTGCTCCAGAATAAATGAAAACGGCTTACAAATCTCTTGAAATAAATGCTGAGAGAATTTGAAAAACATTCCAAAGGCTGACTGAATTTGAATCCTTAAAGTCATCGATCTCTCAGAAAAACATCAATCTGAGCTCTACGATCGTTGAACTGAGCTCAAAGATTGGATTGAACATCAGATAGAAAGCGTCGAACTGAGCTCTACGATCGTCGAACTGAGCTCAGCGACCTGAAGAATAAGTGAGGATAGATCGTCGATCTGAGCTCGAAGATCATCGACCTGAGATCGACGACTTAGCAGAGTTGAGCTCAGAGAACGTTGAACGGATTTCGACATTTCGTCGACCTGAGCTCGACGAAAATTGTCTTTGTCTCAGCTCTAAGTCTTGATCCTTGAATGGTCCTGGGGGCAGCTTCAAACCTAAGTTCTAAGCCCTAGACTCATTCAAACTTGACCTTTTCAACTATACATCTAGGTCAAACTGATTTCCTAAAAACATAATGATCCTTGCCCAAATTAGTAATAGGGTATTCCAACAAGGAATAATTTTGAAGGGAATTAAAACCCTATACAGAGGTGGGGATGAGAGAATGATGGTGTTCTTCTCTTTCTCAAATACAACTGAGAGAAGACTAGTTGATTTGTGTTGTTGTCAAAGCTCCCCTGAGATCTTCACTGGTTCAGGAGTGGAAGCTTTGCAAAAGGGTGAGTAGGCCTTTTTGCTCTTCAGAGATCCTTGACTGATTTGAATAACTTGTCACTTGAGATCCCTGAAAACAAAGAGAGAAGGGAAGAAGGACTCTTGATGGTGATGGTTGTTCCTTCTTCTTCTCTTGTGAGTAGTAGATTTTCTGAGAGCTGTTTTTACTGCACTTTTGTTGTCAGTATGCTTTTTCCCGTGTCTTTCTTGTTGATAACACACACGTTTTTATGTATCTCTTTTTCTCTGTGTTTTTTTAGCTCTGTGTAATCTTCACCAAGAGATCCTCGAATGATAACTGCAACTTGGTCGAATTCAAAAATCTGCAATAAATGCTTAGCCGGAATCTCGGAAATGAAAATGGAAAGTATGCTGTCATATATTCTATTCTATGTCTGTCTCGAGGTATAAGTAGTTAATTCCATGAATAATATTTGTAATCAATGCTTCTAGTAACGGCTCAATTCAAAGGATATAAGAGCATTGATTATCCAGGGAATTAACCGCCTGTAATAGTATAACAGGAGACAGAAAAGGAAAGAATAAATGACAATATGCCTTACAGTTTTCGTCAACCTGAGAACAGCTTTCGTCGACCTGTGATTTCGTCGACCTATGATCAGCTTTCGTCGACCTGAGCTCTGTGAACAACTACACTGCATAAACTGACTGATTCTGTGCACTAAGTTCGTCGACCTGAGAATGGCTGTTCGTCGAGCTGAGATCCAAGATCGTCGAGCTGAGTCTGCACTCTAGACTTAGAATATTTTCTGATGTTGAGAATTGAAGTATTGATCTGGCGTTGAGTGAGATGTACTCTGGCTTTGAGTTTTAGATCAACATTCTGGAGTTGAGTCATCTAAGAGCGTTTAGTCATTGATAACGTTGAGAGCATTGAGTGAACTTTGGCTCTGAGTAAACTTTGGCTTTGAATGAACTGTGGCGCTGAGTCAATTTTGGCGCTGAGAGATCTTTGGCTCTGAGAGCTGAAGTGTTGGTTGAACTGAGGACAGAGTTCGTCGACCTGATGTTCTTAGTTCGTCGACTGAAGTTTGATAGAGGAGTTATCTCTTTGTTCAGAGATCGTCGAGCTAAGATCTAAGTTTGTCGAGCTCAGCTTAGAGAATTGTCTCTGGGTTAGTCTAGCTGAGCACGATGATCGTCGACCGGAATTCGACGAACACAAATCTCCTTTTTATTAAGTCTTGAATCTTCTAAGTCTTGAGTCTCTGGCAGTGTTGGAGGCTGGTCCTTTCTACTATTGACTTTAAGAACATGGCTTAGACTCTAAAAACACAAAACATTTGACCCTTCTATACAATATGGGTCACAACCAAAGAAAAGAACCTGACCTAAATTACCTAGGGGTTCCAACAAAAGTCATAATCGGATCACGTTAAGAATTAATCCACATAAGAGTATCGCGGGACTGTGAGTGTCCTAGTGTCTAAGTTTTGCGAATAGAGGCTGATTCTTGTTTTACCTTGCTTTTTCTAAGGGTGCAAGCGATGATGCAGAGACGTCGAGACTGCAAGAGGAGCCTTCGGCGAGAAGTTCTACTACTCTTGGTTTGATGTGCATGGGTGTAAACCCAGCCGACTTCTATCGTATGCTAGTAGAGTCAATGGTAGTGGCCCAAGCCGCAGCGGCGGCGCAAGTTATGACCCATGTCGCGCAGGAAATGACTCTTGTTACCTTGAATACGACACCGGCCACGCAGGGCGGGGGATCCAGGAAGGCAGAGCCTTTGGCGGAAAGAGTGGTAGTCGGGCAGGGAGACCGATAGATGAAGTATTTCTTAAGCTTTCACACTCCAAAGTTTAAGGGAGTCGGCACGCCGACCGATGTAGAAGACTGGTGGACTCTTCAAGAACTGTTAAGGGTACCAGAGATGCCAGCGGAGAAGCAGTACGAGTTTGTGACCTTCATGCTGGAAGGTGACGCTAAGCTGTAGTGGGTGAGCTATAGAGGTCGCCAGTTCCCTGGATGCACCTCGTCCATAGAAGAGTTCAGGAATGCTTTCTTGAAGAAGTATATCCCTTCGTCGATAAGGTTGGTACTTCAGAGACAATTTCTGCTCTTGGTGCAACGGGATAAGACGGTGGATGAGTACGTCCAGGATTTCACTCGTTTGAGTCGATATGTTGGAATGACCATGACAGACGATGAGGAGAGGGACAACCTCTTTTATCATGGGTTGCGGGAGAATCTGAGACAACCCCTCATAGCTATGAAGAATGCGGGCTTCAAATAGTTGATCGAGGCCGCTAGGACGTTGGAGAGCGATATGGAGCGAACGCAATGTCGGAAGGGTTTTGTAGTCAAATAGGGAGAGGGAAAGCCTTCTCAATCGCAAGGAAAATCTTAAGGAAGTAGGTGAAAAAAGAAGCCCCATCCCTACAAGACTTGTGAGAAGAGAAGTACAACATCAGGGGGTCTCGTTTCAAGGGACCACCATCGTGCTACAAGTGTGGTAAGCCTGGAAACATAGCTCATTTTTGCACTGAAGGTGTGATGCGTCGGCAAGTGCACCGGTCGCTGTCAAGTAA
The DNA here is from genome assembly GCA_039513925.1 of Platanthera zijinensis. Taxonomy (NCBI): domain Eukaryota; kingdom Viridiplantae; phylum Streptophyta; class Magnoliopsida; order Asparagales; family Orchidaceae; genus Platanthera; species Platanthera zijinensis. Next base: position 37,438,503 of record CM077098.1, read on the forward strand.
TAATTTTGGGAATAGCTCCCCCGAATGTTGATCTCGAGGGAATGCAGGTTGGGTATCGTGATAGCATCGTAGAAAGATCGTTACTAAGAGTTAAACGAAACAACAGAGGATGGCTTTTGATTCCTAATGCTAAAAAACAAAAAGAAAACTAATGCGGGTCATAAGCACCGATCGCTTGGTGGATGGAACTAGTGCAGACCGCTATGTAGTGCTTCGTGAGGCGAATGAACGAAGAGCAAGTAGATGGAATGAACACACGTGCGGAGAGTGAGGGTCAGAATCACCTCTTCAACCACAAACACTAGCCTTTTCTACTATGGTTCTAGTGCATGAGTGGAGTGGATGTGAATGGAGGAGAGTGCATCATAGCAAACAAAAGAGGATGTAACTAGCCCAAGCAAACTTTATTCATAGACGAATAAAAGCAAGTTCAGGTTCTTTACAAGCTTTAGAGTACAATCCACTATGGAGAAGAGGTAGAATAAACCGAAAGGGGGAAAGCCTAGCCGTGGTTCTTGGCTGAAATGGTGGGTTGTCAGTCCACTTCTCGACTCAGACCGTGGTTGCGTTCGGAGGTAAATGGGTTGTCAATCCACTTGTCTTCCTCCGTCTTCTTCCCTTTCCTTCAATCTTTTCTCCCTTTTTGCCCAAATGAGTAGTACTGAAAGATATCTGTTGCACACTTCTGGTGGCCGGGAACTCTCTGAAGGGTTGAAGATGACTTCAGAACGCCGGAGAAGGCTTCTCGGAGGGTGGAGATGAGTGAAGGACCAGTGGGGGAGAGAAACGGCGCTTCGCGCGTGATGCGCGTGAAATACGGCAAGCGTACCGGTCGCACAAGTAATAAAGTTGGGAATAAATCCCCGGATGTCGGTCTCTTGAGGAATGCAATTGGCGTCGAACGATTTAGACTCCAAAACTATTGTTATGAGAGTTAATTGAAATAAGCAAAAAGAAGGGGGCTTTGGTTGGCGGTCTTATGACCAATTACACTAATGTAAACTATGCTGGTCGCAATCACCGCTTCTCAAGGCGAGATGGATGTAGCTGCCGCGATGCCGTACTTCGGTTGGCGAATGGACGGAAGTCTAGCGAGTGAGGTGATTAGCGCAGAGTGAAATTGAGTGCAACGAATGTGTGGAGTGGAGTGAGATGGAGCGAGGCGCATCAAATGATAATTCTCACAAGCATGAAGAAGCACAAAAGACCCAATTTAACATCAGAAATTTATGTTCATTACATGCATACACAATCCATACAACAAGAAGAGAGAGAAAATGCAAAACCGCGAGATTGAAGATCCACCGCGGTTGTTGGCCGGAGGTGCGGGTTGTCAATCCGCTTCCAAGCGCAGTCCGAGGAGGGCTTCCGGTACCATCGAGCTGTCACCTCGAGGGCCTGTAATCCCGTTCTCTAGGTATGCTTCGTCTTCTTCCTTGGTGGAGAGCTCGGAGAAGAATGCTTCAATGGCCGGGAGGGTCACCGGAGGAGGCGGAATGCTTTGGAATCGCCGGAGAAGGTCCTCCCGATGGTGGGGATGAAGGTGGAGGCGAAGGGAGATGCTGGAGGGCGAAACGGCGGACTGGCGTAGGCTCCGTAATAATCCGATTGCCCTAATTCGCGGAACAGCGCTTTTTATAGCTTGCAGAATAAATAGGGCGCACGACCACTGGCGCACGACCAGTGGTCGTGCGCGACCAAGGTCAGCGCCCGTGCGCGAGCAACCTGCAGACCTGCATCAGAAAATAAATGGTCGCGCACGATCAGCAGCGCACGATCAGTGATCGTGCGAGGCAATGCTGATGATCGTGCGGATGGCCAGACAGAACTTTTGTAAAATGGGATATGACTGCGCACGATCAACGCCGCACGAACAGTGGTCGTGCGCGGTATGGCAAGTGATCGTGCGGAAGGTTCAAGACAGGGATTTCAGAAATGAGTCCGGACGGCGCACGATCGGTGATCGTGCGCCAGGAGGTCGATGGTCGTGCGTGGGTAAAAACGCACGACCACTGGCTCCTTTGCCAAAAACAGTGAAATGCCTATCCCGGACACCCACACGATTCCAGAACCTGCAGGAAAACTGCACGGGACATCGATCGCGGCAGCCACAACAAACAATAATAATCATGACAAGAATGTAAATGCACACAGCACAGAGATGGGCTAAAAAGGTGCACATGGCGTGGAATGCCGAAGCTAACCAAAAGGAGTACTAATGGCGCTAAAAGATAGTGCAAAGCTGACGAAAAAGGCCTAGATGAGTCCAAAATAAGATATAAAATAGGGACTCATCACACCCCCAGACTTAACCATTTGTACGTCCCGGGCAAATAATCACCTTGTGGACTCAAAAATGGCTAGCTGACGTAGTAATTTCAACATACAGTAGGACGAGAAATCGAGAAACACAAGTGCATAGAGAATATAATAGAAGGAGTTTTTAATCATGCTAAGCAATTTATAATTTTCGATAAACGTAAATAAATACTGTCACTACTCAAAGATTGAATTTCCGGAGAATCGCACGGTCATGTGTAGGAAGAAAATAAGCAAGTCGGATGGCGGAGCATTGCCAAAGAGCAGGGCTCTTGATCACCTCCAAAGGAATCCACCAATGTCGGGGACCATATGCTTGCCCGTTCACACTTTCTCCACGATGCTAGTTCGACTCGAGCATAAATCCGTAGGACTTTAGGTGAAGAGTTGGGGCTTGGGTGTAGACGTAGGTATGGATGAAAAAGCTGAAAACGAAGGCTACGCACAACCCAACGGAGCTCGCACAAATACAGATTTCCCACTAGCAAAATGAATGCGAGTGCACCACACCCCCAGACCTGGTTTTTACAACATGGGTGTGTGCACCGCCTACCCCAAAACAGATTTCTCAAAAACAGATTTTCATTTATACTTTTTATTTTCTCTTTTTCTTTTCTTTTTCACAATTTTTGCTTTTATAAATTTTGTTTTTTCTTTCTTTTTCAAATTCTTGAATTTCAGCAAATATGACAAGATGGCAAATCCACAATATTCACAAAACCACCTCCCACATCAACAACCCAACGAGAAAATGCTTGGAACTAGAGCTCGACGCGGGTGTGCGACTAGGATTGGCTTGAGGCATTGGTGAATTGAGTGTGGAGCTGAAACAAAAGGAAGGTAGGCTCAACGGGGCTAGCGAGGGCTATGTTAGGACGGGTGCAAGGCTCAACCGGGCCGAAGTGATGGCCTACGTCACGCTCACGCTCGACTAACCGTGCACCAATGCTTCGAAAGTAGCCTGGGGCAAGTTCTTAGTCACCGAGAAAAGTGATCCGTCCTCCCGACTCGAGCAATACAAAGCTAGCGACGCCTACACACATTCCTACACTACCGAGTGATTACTCCGGATTCATAGATTTGAGTAGGACAGACAGTATTTACGAGTGCAGAAAAAATATAAATTGCAAGCATAAAGAAAAACTAAATCTATACAATTTCTACACAACGCGAGCACTCGATTAGGAGCACTGCACGAGTTTCGAACTACTCTAAATCAAAATCCTACGTCAGCACCACCATCTTAAAGTTTACACAAAATAATACATCAACTTGAGCCGCACGCGTGGTCAAGTGCGCGCTCATGTGGGTGCCAACGTGTGTGCAGCAGGAGTCATAAACAATGAAGCAAAAAAAGAGAAAAAACTACTGGCATGCGAAATTAAATGTGCTCGTGGAGTGCACAGGCGGCTCTTCCCCCCAGACTTGAATGAAAACATAAGTAAGTAAAATAGACATTCAACCAAGGAATGAAATCTGAAGCGAGAGAGAGTACCTATGCTCCAAAGAGGGGAGCATACCAGAAGATTGCGTGATGATTCGCGGGAGTTGCTACTTCGCACAAAAGAATAGCTGAACCTGCGAATTAGGCCGAACAATAGAAAGTACAAAAAAATAGAAAACATAAAAATAAAAAGCATAAACGAGGGGACCAAAAGGTCCAAGCTTGGGTTGTCTCCCGAATAGCCCTTTTGTTTACCGTCCTTAAGGTGGACCAAATACCTGTATTAGCAGTTGTATATAATGTTTTTGCAGCAAAATAAAAGCTACAAAATAAAGAGCGAAATAAGGTCCCAAAACAACTAGGAGAAAAAGCAGGAAAAGCGAGGCAGAACGGCAAAGGAGCAATCAGCTATATGCCGATTTGTGGTAAGTCTTTTCGGTGGAGAGCGAAGGAGGAGCAGAATTTTTCATAGCATCTTGAGAAGAGGATTTCCCCTTGCTCAGCTGGTGCGTGTCTTCGCGCCGGAAGGAAGAATAACGCTTATCGCGCAAGCGCTTGGCCTCCTTCAGCTTCTCAACCGATGGAGACTTCCAAGGAGTGGATTCCACGGTTTTCCCAGATTTTATGATCGATGGCGTCATTTCCGGCACCGCGACGGCGATCGGATCAGCCCAAGCAACAGAACGCTTAGCACAGTCATGAAGATTATTACAAAAATAAATGTCTAGGGATTTCTCCCACACGGAACTAGGAATGTCATGCTCAACAACAGCATCGGTGGGAAACGGCACAGTCGCCGTGTCTTTGGTGCACTCGAACATCTTCGTGGTCAAGAAGTCATTCTCCTCATTAGTTGTCTCGGTCAATCCTCCCTTTGTTTTCTCATCCGTAAGGGTTGCCTTCAAAGCTTGGATACCGGAATCTTCCTTGAAATCTGCACTACTCAGAAAAACATTGTTTTGAACAAGAGAGGGGTGTACAGAAGTATCATCGAGGGCGAAATCATCGGCCGGCCAGGTGACACATCCTTTGGAAAAATCCAGGGATGCGCCACTGGCCGTCAGGAATGGGACACCTAGTATCAGAATGGAGTCATTTTCTTTTGGTCCCATGACCTGAAAATCAGTGATAAAATGTTTGCCGTTAACCTCGATCTCAACTTCCCTCACACCACCATCAGTATCAACCACATTTCCATTAGCTAAAATAAGTGATTTCCGGTCTTCGGTGTTTATTTGCAATTGCATCTTCGCGACATCCTGCAGAGTGAGGATGTTGCTAGATGCTCCGGAATCACATAAAGCAGTGGTTTCAACCTTGTTGATCATACAGCTAATCACGAGCTCGTTGTTATTCCCCAGCCTTTCCTCCCCAAGGCTTTTCCCTTGTTCGTGGGGATTTTTTTCGGTGTTGCTTGGGAGAGTACCATGAGTGCGCTCGGAGACCATTTGAGCCAATTGGCCCAACTGTGCCTCAAGCTTACGCATTGAAGCGGCTTGGTTTGTCATGTTCGTCTGGGAAACTTCAACAAATCTTTCAAACATTTCAGCCAATGAATTGGTTTTTACGGCGGGGGGCCCTTGGGGGTAACTCGGGTAAGGCGGCTGCGGTTGACTTCCGGAGGTGGAGGCATCATTTTGATGCTGCCCCGGTTGCCATCGTTGGCCCAGCGCGTTTTGATTCCACGAGAAGTTCGGGTGATTTCTCGCACCCGGATTATACATATTTCCATAAGGTGCGCCCCTGTTTTGATTCGCGATAAAATTAACAGTTTCATTGGAAAAGGCGGGGTCATACGTTACCTCCGCTCCAGGGCACTCAAAGCTATGATGATCGGTTCCTCCGCATCCTTGACACGAAATGGCCAACACTAGAGCAGCAGCAGCGGGCCTTGATGCATCCACAACAAAGACTCCACTTGTACCACGGGGAGTATTCCTTCCCGCGGTCCAGAAGGTGCTGTGTGTGGCGGTGTCCTGCAAAACTCTCAAAGCATCCTCAGGAGCAAGGTTCATAATTGTTCCACCCGAGGCGGCATCAATCATGGCGCGGTGTTGAGGTTCGATGGAGAAGTAGAAGCTTTCCACAAGATTCCACGTTTGGAATCCGTGGTTGGGGCATTTCCGCAGCAACTCATTGAAGCGCTCCCAAACTTCCGCTAAGCTCTCTTGGTTCGTTTTGCCTGAAATTAGCGATGGCCCGTCTCAAGTTCACGATACGGTCGACCGGATGGAATTTGGCCAGAAACTTTGTGGTAAGGGCCTCCCAGGTTGTGGCAGTTCCCGGAGGAAGGGTATGAAGCCATGACTTGGCTTTGTCACGCAGAGAGAAGGGGAAGAGACGGAGCTTGACCGTATCATCAGAAATCCCAGCATAGCGGAAGGTAGCGCAGATTTCCGAAAAGTCTGCCAAGTGAAGATGGGCATCCTCCGTGGCCATTCCGGAGAACTGTGCGTTGTTCCGAATGATGTTAAGAATTGCTGGTTTGATCTCGAACTGCTGGTTTGCGATCGCCGGTCCGAACCCGGGGTAGATGCTCCCTACAGTGGGGGTGGTGTAGTCTCTCATGGTTCGGACATGCGGCGGATTCACCTCATTCTCATCCCCGTTCCGATTATCATGGAGGTTCCCTCCAACACGAACTCCATGGTCATTGTTCAACTGATCTCCCATTGTGATCGGATTGATAGCAGCAGCACGCTTTTGCGCACGAAGAGTTCGCTCGATCTCAGGATCGTACGTAACGAGATCTCTTGTAGCACGTCCCTGCATCCACTGAAGCAACAAAACAAAGAAACAAAAAATCAAAAAGCACTAACTCTTATACCAATACTTCCAGAAATCATAATCGTTCAACAGTTGCACTCCCCGGCAACGGCGCCAAAAACTTGATGCGCGTGAAATACGGCAAGCATACCGGTCGCACAAGTAATAAAGTTGGGAATAAATCCCCGGATGTCGGTCTCTTGAGGAATGCAATTGGCGTCGAACGATTTAGACTCCAAAACTATTGTTATGAGAGTTAATTGAAATAAGCAAAAAGAAGGGGGCTTTGGTTGGCGGTCTTATGACCAATTACACTAATGTAAACTATGCGGGTCGCAATCACCGCTTCTCAAGGCGAGATGGATGTAGCGGCCGCGATGCCGTACTTCGGTTGGCGAATGGACGGAAGTCTAGCGAGTGAGGTGATTAGCGCGGAGTGAAATTGAATGCAACGAATGTGTGGAGTGGAGTGAGATGGAGCGAGGCGCATCAAATGATAATTCTCACAAGCATGAAGAAGCACAAAAGACCCAATTTAACATTAGAAATTTATGTTCATTACATGCATACACAATCCATACAACAAGAAGAGAGAGAAAATGCAAAACCGCGAGATTGAAGATCCACCGTGGTTGTTGGCCGGAGGTGCGGGTTGTCAATCCGCTTCCAAGCGCAGTCCGAGGAGGGCTTTCGGTACCACTGAGCTGTCACCTCGAGGGCCTGTAATCCCGTTCTCTAGGTATGCTTCGTCTTCTTCCTTGGTGGAGAGCTCGGAGAAGAATGCTTCAATGGCCGGGAGGGTCACCGGAGGAGGCGGAATGCTTTGGAATCGCCGGAGAAGGTCCTCCCGATGGTGGGGATGAAGGTGGAGGCGAACGGAGATGCTGGAGGGCGAAACGGCGGACTGGCGTAGGCTCCGTAATAATCCGATTGCCCTAATTCGCGGAACAGTGCTTTTTATAGCTTGCAGAATAAATAGGGCGCACGACTACTGGCGCACGACCAGTGGTCGTACGCGACCAAGGTCAGCGCCCGTGCGCGAGCAACCTGCAGACCTGCATCAGAAAATAAATGGTCGCGCACGATCAGCAGCGCACAATCAGTGATCGTGCGAGGCAATGCTGATGATCGTGCGGATGGCCAGACAGAACTTTTGTAAAATGGGATATGACTGCGCACGATCAACGCTGCACGAACAGTGGTCGTGCGCGGTATGGCAAGTGATCGTGCGGAAGGTTCAAGACTGGGATTTCAGAAATGAGTCCGGGCTGCGCACGATCGGTGATCGTGCGCCAGGAGGTCGATGGTCGTGCGTGGGTAAAAACGCACGACCACTGGCTCCTTTGCCAAAAACAGTGAAATGCCTATCCCGGATGCCCACACGATCCCAGAACCTGCAGGAAAACTGCACGGGACATCAATCGCGGCAGCCACAGCAAACAATAATAATCATGACAAGAATGTAAATGCACACAGTACAGAGATGGGCTAAAAAGGTGCACATGGCGTGGAATGCCGAAGCTAACCAAAAGGAGTACTAATGGCGCTAAAAGATAGTGCAAAGCTGACGAAAAAGGCCTAGATGAGTCCAAAATAAGATATAAAATAGGGACTCATCAGCGCGCAGCAGCGGGCCGGAAAATGAAAAGGCGTGCCCGAATTCGCGGAGCACGGGCTTAAATACGAACAACAGAAAATCAGAGTGCACGATCAGTGGCGCATGACCGGTGGTCGTGCGCACTGACGGTTGATGATCGTGCGCTCTGCTCTAGAGAAACCTGTAGCTGGATAGAAAAAAATTAATATATATGCGCACAATCAGTGGCGCACGACCAGAGGTCGTGCGCACTGGATCCCATGATCGTGCGATTAGCAATGGCAGAACTCCAGAAAAATAGAATAAATGTGCACGAGCAGTGGCACACGACTATAGGCTGTGCACACTATTTCCAATGGTCGTGCGATTTCCCCAGACAGAACTTGGAAAAATTGAGAATAGTGCGCACGATCAGTGGCTCATAACTAGTGGTCGTGCACTATAGATCTAATGATTGTGCAGTGTTCCTGTACCGTTTGGGGTTCGATGAACTGACCGCGCACGACCATCGGTCATGAGAAAAGGAGTCCACTGACCGTGCTCGTGTAAAAACGCACGATCAGTGGCCCTTAGGCGAAAAAAACATTCCCAAACGATCCCGGAACACTCACACTACCTTTGTACCTGTAGTAAAAATAGAAGAGCCACCGAAATGGGCATTCCACATTCTCCAGACACATAAAAACACCAAGAATAGGGCAAAATACAATAACTACGGATCACACTGAAAAACGGACCTAAAGTGCACTTAACATGGAATGGACATAGTAACAAATATGAATAATTATGGCTCTCAAGTGTAGTGCATCATTGAGAAAACTGGCCCAGATGAGTCCTAAAATATGTAAATAACTTGGACTCATCACATCCCCAGACTTAAACATTTGCTCGTCCCGAGCAAATCATCACTCCGTGGACTAGAAAATAGTTAGCTGGCTTAGTAATTTCCAAATACAGTATTGAGAGAAATCAAATATATCATGGGCATAGAAAATATAATAGAAAAACTTTTTAATTATACTACAAAATTTATACTTTTTGAAAGGCGTAAATAAATATTGTATCTACTAAAAATTTGGAATTCTGGAGAATCGTTCGGTTATACGTAGGAAGAAAGTAGGCAGGCCACTAGGGTGAGCATTGCCAAAGACCGGGGCTCAGGATAACCTCCAAAGAAATCCATCAATGTCGGGGATCATACGCTTGCCCGTTCACACTCTCTCCACGGTACTTGTTTGACTCAAGCATGAATCCGTAGGACTTGTAGGATAGAATGAGGATTAGGCTAAGGTTTGGTTGTTAAAGATAAACATGGAGGCTACACGCAACCCAAGCGAGCAAACAACAAGCTAAACCAATACAACCCCTCAGAATTGCACGTGTGACACACCCCCAGATTTAGCTTGAAAACCGGGTGTGTACATGGCCTAACCCGACCAAAATCATGATAAACTTGATGGGGATTCTATTTCTCATTGTAATTCTTTTTAGATTTTCTTTTTCAATTCTCTCCTTTTTCTTTTTTTTTTCTTTTGCAATCCCCAATTTTTTGTAAGTAGAATTTCATGTATTCATCCACCACATCACTTGAATTCCACACATCACACCTCGTCAAAATATTAAATTCACAGGAGCTCATGGATTTGGTTGCAATAGGAGGATTGTCTTTAGGCTTTGGTGAATGAAGAGGGAGCTGAATCAAAGGAGGGGTAGGCTCAAACTTGGATTGCAACGGTTAGCAGCTAGGAAAAGGTAAACAAGGCTCAAACTAGCCAAATTGATGGCCTACGTCACGCTCACGCTTGACAAACCATACACCAATGCTTCGAGAGTAGCTTGGGGCAAGTTCTTAGCCATCGAGAAAGATGTTCCTTACTCCCGACTCGAGCAAAACGAGTCTAGTGACGGCTACACACATCCCTACACTACCGTTCGATTTCACCAGATTCAACATTTTTTGAGTAGTACAAACAATATTTACATCTGCAAAAAAAGTATAAATCTACGAGCATAAAGAAAAATAAAATCTATACTATTTCTACACAGACCATGAGTACTTGATTAGGAGCACTGCACGAGTTTCGCACTACTCTATCCTAAAATCCTAAGCCAACACCACTATTTTAAAGTTTACGCACAAGCAATGTATTTGACTCGAGCCGCGCGCGTGGATAAGATCGCGCTCAAGTGGGTGATTCAGTGTGTGCTACAGTGATTTTGAAATAAATAAATAACAAACTGGTATGCTATAAAATGTGTGCTCGTGTAGTGACCACATGCATGCTCTCCCCCCAGACTTGAATGCGACAACTCGTAAAACTAAACATTCCAAATAATATAAAGAGCTAGGGGTAAGAAGTACCTATACTCAAAACTGAGCATACCAGTCGTGCTGCGAGGTTGTCCGTTAGTGGCTGGTTTATCGTGCTTCAAAAATTTCCAGCACCTGCAAATTAGAGATCCCACGCAAAATAAGAAAATAGAAATACAAATATAAAAAGAAAAACAGCACAAAAAACAGGACCAAGTGGTGCTACTTGGGTTGTCTCCCAAGAACCCTTTGGTTTACCATCCTTAAGGTGGACTGAATACTTGTATTAAGCATGATATATAAAAATAACAATCGGCACCCAGATGGGCTATAACTTCCCGATTCGCGCTACGCCCCTCGTGCGCATTTTTAAGTCAGAGGAGCTAGCTTGGGCTCAGGGAGTGCTGTCAACTAGGCTTACACTTGTGAAAGGGAGGTGAAATGACATCCAGAGTGGGACACGGGTAGTGACACGGGTGTGTCCATACCCGTGTGAAACTCTGGTGTCAGGATTTGAAATTCGTGGAAATTCCAGAGAAGGACACGAGTAGTGACACGGGCGTGTCCCTACCCATGTGTATGTGGACACTGGTAGAGGCACGGGCATGCCCTACCCGTGTGTGTAACTGACATCGTCGATCGTGTTTCCCGATCAGGACACGGGTAGAGACACGGGAGTGTCCCTACCCGTGTATATGTGTCCAAGTGTTTCCCGAGCAGGACACGGATAGAGACACGGGCGTGTCCCTACCCGTGTGAATGTCTCCAGGAAGCCGATCATGTTTCTCGAGCAGGACATGGGTAGGACACAGGCATGAACACGGCCGTGTCACGTTGACACGGGTAGAGACATGGGTGTGTCCCTACCCCTGTTGTGTGTCCAAATGATAGACGAACCGTCGACGACGCTTAGCCCGAGCAGGACACTGGTAGGGACACGGGTGTAAGACCCCATTTTTTTCTTTTTAAAATCACCGGGGTCTTAGGCCCAAAACCACTGCTTTGCAGTGACACCAACACGCCCAAAAAGGTCGTCACTACAAAACGCTGATTCTGCCGGCCATATCGATCGCAGAAGTGTAGAATAAAGTATAAGAGTAAGAATGAACTCAAAACTAGTCCACAAGAATCACATGTATATAAAATAAATAGTCTCCACGAAGGGAGAGTCCACAGAATAATAACGTACTGAAAACAGGGTTCATGCCCAATACATCAATACATCACTACAAGAGTCTCTCAAGCGGAAGCAAAACTAATAAACTACTAGCGGTTGGGACTCACAGTCCCAGCTGTCTGAGCTCCGGTTCTGGACTGCCCCATCTCCAAGCATGTCGACCTCCGGGGATTCTCCTCCATGTTGGGATCCACGGTCCCCTAAAATGATGTGGTTCGAAAACCGTTAGTCTAAAAGACTAAGTCCTATCATCTCCCACCCCTCCCCCATGGCTCCTAGGCAACGAGCAGGGAGAAGGAAATGGAAGCTATGAAGGTGGAGAGTAACAAATGTAAGCAGGTGGTGACAGAACTAATCTAGCAGTTCTATGAGAATAAGCAACAGTAATAAAAGTACGAAAGACAAAACATGAAATATGTAACCTTAACTTATATGAAAACACATAAGCTAAAGGATCTTCTGCAAGGCTCCCATCGTATAAAAAGTCCTATACAAATTTATACGATGGGGTGTCGATTTACAAGCAAGCAATATTTATATACAGAATATAAACCTTAACTTATAAGCACACTCACACGAACTTATAAGCCAAGGGGACGTTTTGCAGGGCTTATTGTATAAAGCGTCCCATACCACTTTATACAATAGGTGTCAGGGGTTGATGCAATGATGATGCTATGACATGCAAATATGCTATGATATGATCATGCAAGTGCAACTCACTCTCCTGACTCTGTGCACACAGACCTTTAATTCCCCCTTTCTGGAGCCGAACCTCCCAGGATACCTCCATAGTGGCAAACGGAAGCGGTGGGTTGGGCCTCGCCCACCTCTAAACCGTTATCAGCACTACCAGTCAGACCTATCGTACGCCTCATTGCTGGTTCACTAAGCGGAGCTCCTGCGTACTCTTGCCGGCTGGCGCACCGGACTTTATTTGGCTAAGTGTAAAACCACACCCGCCGGGTCAACGTACTGGTGTCGGTGCGACGACTCTCCAATATCGAAGACCCACCACCTTATATCTTAAGCACATGCAATATTAATGTATTATCCACCGAGCCAAAGCTCCCCGGACTATCCAATCCGTTCCAATTATCAACCGGGCCTCCAGCCCGTCGGGCTATCCCGCCCGTTTCCACAACCATCGAGCCTGTCGCTCGAATAACCTAGTCAAACTGACTTCCCGAGACACTGGGGTGTTTGAAAGTGAACCCCTAATTATTTTAGTTGCTCTTTAAGATTTATCACTCCTACAGTTTACGTTAGCCAAGGACTTCCCCCGGTATACCCCATGAAGGGCTCTCAAAGGGCACTAGGAACTATGATGGTAACTGAAGCCCATCGTTCCCTTTCACAAGGCACTTATTGTTATTGGTTGATTCCCTTACGCATTCCCGTTTCATATTATGCTAGATCTATCCTAGGGTGATTTTGACCTTCCCACTCCATGGGATAAGACGATCTTTCGTCGATCCCGAGCACCACCTAACACTAGTCAACCTCACACTCTACTAATCCTTCCTTCCAATGATGAACTCCTTTATTTACCCAAACCAGCAACCTTCTAAGGATCCAACTCTTTAAATTCTTTACCCACTCTAGTTCAGTTTCCGCAGTTACTATATGCAGACCACACTATACTATATGAGATGTATAAAGGAGGTACTCCGGATTGTCGTCCAAATCTCCTATAAAATTTACCGGAGGTCTATCATAACAAGTTTAGTCTAAAATCAGAGATTCATAATTTTCCTAATTATTTGGGCATTTAATCTAATTAACCTAAGACTCTAAATGCCATATTTTGAACATGAAATACACTTTTAAATCAGAAACAAATCACAAAAAAATTATGATAAATACTAGGTAACATTTCTATAGCAAATCCAAGGTCTAAGAATTTTCAGAATTGTTTAGGCCCCAAATCCACAATTTAGAACATATAGTCAATATTACCATTTTAAGAAGCAAAGGTCAGCAATATTGTTCTAAAAATTATAATAAAAATCTAGTAAGTCTATCATGGCCTAAAAACACTCAAGAAGTATTCTCCCAATTTTCAAGTGAAGAGTAACCCCTTATTTAATTTTAAATCAATGATTCCATAGCCATTGGTTATTGAAGCAAGTACTGTAATAATTAATCTAATAATTATGACAAAATTCCAGGAGATAGATAATGATCTAAAACTAACCATAGCCAAGTTTTATAATTTTATAAAACTTTAGGAGCTCTGAATCTAATTAAAAGTAATCTTCTAGTTTTATAACTTTGTGAAACAAGTACTATTTTTAATCTCTTAAAAATTATGAGAAAATTCCATAGCCAACAAAATGTCATAAAACACTCACTGACAATGGTTCATAATTTTCAAAGCAATATTGGGCTCTATATATATTTTTGATCATAAATCTACAATTCATAATGTATGAAATAAGTACTTAAAATAATCATCTAAAAATTCTAATAAAAATACAGAGGGAACTAATGATGTCAAACTTCCAAATACGAAAATTCATAACTTTTCAGTGGACATCAATATCATAACAAGCAAAATAAACTTAAGGATACAACTAGGGTTATTAAGGACGTACTGGTTTTATTAGCCCAAAAATTCCACCAAAATTATTTTAGGACTCTTTTTATCAGAGAAATACCCTGCCCAAGTTTCAAGTTATTGTGAGGTGTTTTGATTGCCAAAACCCAACTATTGGGCTTATGCCCTAAACTAGGATTAGGGATTTGAGAGGGTTAAAGGTTTCCAAACTCAATAAAACTTCAACCATAGGACCATAGCAACCCTAGGATCCCTTCCACCAAGTCTCAAGTCATTCCAAGGTCATTTGACCCCATGACCATCAAACCCTAAAAATCTCCATAAAAGGAGCCTACCCTAGGGTCCTAGGGCTACCCTACCCAAAACCAGCCAAAATACCATTAGAGGGTGTTACATGCCATATAAAATCAGTGGTCAAAATATCATCCTCTGGTTAGGGGATTTGACCACTCAAACACCAAAAAGAGCACTTTGACCTAAATAACCTTATAAGGGTAAACCTAGGGTTGGATCAATACCTAACCAAAACATCTCCAAATAAGATGAGATTTTTACCAGAGCCCTAACATTCCCTCTAAGACCACCCACCCAAATTTGGGGTTGTTTTGAGATTTTTACGACACCTAATTAATTTAATCATGGATTATTAAATATTTACAAAAACTATCGAAAATTATTCTCCAAAAATTCCCATTTTTGGATATGTTCTAGGTATAAGTAAGTGTGACCCCCATCCAAAAGTTCAAGTCATTTGGATGGCTGGATTGGTGGGGGCACTCAAACCAAGTTCTGGTCAAGCCTATGCATATACCCCACAAAAATGGGTGTTGTGGTCAAACCACTTACCCATATGGGTTCAAACAAATTTTAAAATAAACTAAACTTCATGGGCTACAACTTTGATATATTGGCCATATTTTCTGTAGGAGGGCCTAATTATTTTTAATTTTTAATTTAATACAGCCTAGTAAACAGGATAGAAAATACAAAAAAAATAAAAACTAAATATAAAATGATGCAGCACGAATCTTAAAGCAGATCAGAGGGATCCTGGTCATCTTCTTCCTCCAGCCAAGTGATGGGATTGGCCAAACTTGGAGCTATTTCCAGCCATGTTTCCCGTCTACCCATCCACCTCCCTGGCCGGCCACCACCGCCACCACCTTCGTTGAGGTGGGGGCAATCGCCGGGCGGCGGCACGGCCGCCGGAGGGGCGGTTTCCGGCAAACCCGAGTGGTATAAAAACCATGAAAAATCTTAAATTTTTCTCACACGATCCGGCTCAATTGAGCCCGGTTTCTCTCCTATTTGATTCCTAAGATCTATCCATAGAAGAAGGAGTAGAGGAGGACCTTTAACCGTGCTTGCCGACGGGTTTGGTGGTGGTGCGCCATGGCCGATGGTGGAGCTTTCCGATGCTTTACAACAACCCTGTGAACTCCCTCGTTTTCTTCAGTGGAATGGTGGAAACGAATGCTCTTGGCCTAGGGGAGCTTTTAAAAGGGTGAAATGGGGGGAGAGGAAGGGTCATGGCTTCAAAGCCATTTATGGCCATGAAGGAGAAATTTCTGCCATGACATATCCCTTGTATTCAGCCACCTATAGGCTAGGGAAAACCCCTGGTCTCCTCTAAATAATGAGGGGAAGATGAATCAAGGCTTTGGAATCAATTGAAGAGGAACTCTTGCTCTCCCATGGCCATTAATGGCTTTCTCTCCCCTCTTTCTCTCTCTTTCTTATGGGAGAAATTAAATTCAGCCACTTTTATGGTTGTTTATGGTTATTAAACTCCTCAAAACTGATGAGGGAGAATATATTCAGCCCTTGGAATCAAATGGAGAGGCCCTTGGTCTCCCTTGGCCATGAATGGCCCCTTTAAATTACTTTCTCTCTCCTCCATTAAAGGGTAAAATGGAGTTTTCTCTCTCCTAGTCATCAAGGCCGAATTTGTTCATCTCCCTAGCCTATTGGCAGCCCATAACCCATATGAATAATAATAATGAGGTTAGCCCAAGTGGGGGAAATGGGTTTGAGCTTGGGTTAGCCCATTTAGGCTAATTTGACCTATTTCAAGGATTGAGTATACCTTGGTCAAATTGACCATTTGGGTTGACCCCAATGTGTCCTTGGTGACCCATTGGATTCCCCTAAGGTCTAGGTAGGGTTAGTTGGGCATATTAGGGGCACATTTCCCTTAGTTAGGACACCTTGCCCAATTTAGGCCTAGAATGATCCTAGGTCAACTTGGCCACCCTGGGTTGATTTCAATGGACCCTTAGGGCTCTAATGGACCTTCCAATAGTTTAGGGATATTGTGGTGGAGTCATGGAGTCATGGTTAAGCCCTATGGTCTGTAACACCCCAAAATGTTGTAGGAGCGACGGGGATCACTTTTGGCCAAGACAAGGTTTTCGTGTAGGTGACACGGGCCTCGACACGGGCGTGTCGGAGGCCGTGTCGGGCGTGTCGAGCTCAGGCCATCGAGCTGGCCGTGTAGTCGACCAGTTCAGGTCGACGATGGTCGTGTGGTGGAACACGGCCTAGGACACGGGCGTGTCCCAGGCTGTGTCACACCTGGGCTGTACGGTTGGGTTCACGGGCAATGACACGGGCACGAACACGTGCGTGTCTAGTTTGACATGGGCGTGTCTGATGCCGTGTCACCAAGCCGTGTACCTTTCTAACTGCGAAGTGTTGATCAATTGCACACGGGGGGCGTGATACGGGTCCCGACACGGGCATGTCGCAGGCGACACGGGCGTGTCGGAGGCCGTGTCACATGCCGTGTTGCTGGTTTTCAATTTTGGTCGAGACGGCGAATGAGCTACATGGCCAGGCACACGGCCGTGTGTGAACCCGTGTTCGGCCCAGTTTTTGTGATTTCAGATCTAATCCTGGCCGTTCATTTCCTTGGCTTTGGATCCGACGGTGGGGGGCTGCTCCTGGGTGGTTTTAGCCGGGAATAGGGTTTTGAAACCCTTATTTCACTTGGGTACTCTCTCTCTAAAACCTAGAGAGAAGGGAGAGCTTGGAGGAGGAATAAGGAGGTCAACTCCGGCGGCCGGTGGAGATTCGGAGCTCCAAATCGCGAGCCGTCTTCGGATCCGCGGAGGCAAGGAGATTGCGGTGCTTTTCATCCGCATAGATTTTCATGGCGCCGCGGAAGAACGCTAGGGTAACGATTTCTCATCCTTGGGCATGTGAAGCCCTCTTTTCCTTTGCATAGGAAGCCCTCTCTCACGAGTGAGCGAAGAGTTGGAGCGTTCCTTGGGGTAGATATGTAAAGTCCCCCTTGTGTAGAGTCTATATGCGAAAACGGACATAGGCATTGTGTGTGAAGCCTATTCGGACATGTTGGTCCGGATCGGTGATGTTGCATTGCATTTGAACCGGGCAAGAATCCGGATGTTTGGGTGTTTTCGGGTTTTCTACGTGGTAGATTGCATCAGGGAGCCTTGGAGATTAACTCCAAGGTGCACCCGGAAAACTGGGCAAAAGCGGGTTTTGCCAACACGATGGTCGGGGAGCCAGCGTGAACATAACCGGGTTATGTGATTATTGTGGTGGAAACGGGACTCGGTGAGTCTTGGCCTGCGCATATGGCTTAAATTGTCATTGCAGTATGAGCACGGGTCAGGCGGAACCGTACCCTGTCTATGTCGTTCGGTAGGACCGTTGGCATGGATGAGGGTCTTCGGCGGTCTATGGCTTAAATTGCCGTGACCAAGGCCAGGAAGGCAAAATGCTCATATGGATGACCGTCCAAGAGGCGGTGGTGGATTGGGAACGTCTATGGCTTGAATTGACGTGACGTTGGCCGGTTCGCCGAGAATGTGCCCTGAGTGCACGAGGTGTGTGGCCGTGCGAGCCTACGCCTGTGGTGAAGTGCAAATACTTTATATAATTGCCTATGCTAATAAAGTGCAGGGAAAGAGCATTGCCGCCCCGAATGTGGGGGCGGGATCGTTATAATTTGGTCAGCATTGCTGACCGTTGCTATTGTTTGCCACCGGGCGGTGGTTTTTGGCTTGTAGGTGCTGCGGAGCAGAGCGGGAAATAGCGGGCTAAAGCCCTTGTTGCTGTGCCGGCCCTCGAAGGCCTAATCGCTTATGTTTCTTTCCCATTTTTCATGTATGGCCGGCCTGCGAGCCGAAGTATGAAAACACTTCTTTTGTTAAGTGAACAGTGTAAGGCCTTAAGGCCATTTCCCTTTTGGTGTGTATACATTCCTGAGTTTGTAGTGGACATTCATGCTGTTGTGGCTGGGTTCTTATCTCTTTTGCAACCTAATAAATTGCTTCTGCTAGGTGTTGTGTAGGACGACATGATTGGTTGAATGGTTTCAACGCGTAACCAACCGGTCTGTCCGTAGTATATGACGTCGGGCCCCGGCCGGACCTACTGCTATATGCTATGTGACGGATAGGGTTGTTACAAATTGGTATCAGACTACTGGTTTCGGTCAAACTTAAATGAATTCGTGGACGAATTCACTTTAAGGGGTGGTGAGCACATGTGTGCGTCATCGTTATAACATGAAAAGAACCCATGAATGTCCACTTAGGAATGAAAATATACATGTTTGAGGAACTTGCGTGTTCCTATAATTGTTGTTTGCAGTAATTTTTGGTCGCTTATCGGTGTTCTGCACGATTATAGGTGACCAGAAGTGGTGCTGGGCCGTCTGAATGGCCAGGTTCTGAGGCGAGCAGTGCGCCAAGCGATGCGCCTGCAACACCTCCGTCTGCCGAGACCATTAGGTTGGTGGCATAAGCGGTCAAGGCAATGATCAATGCGTAGCCTGCAAGGCAGGTGCAACAGCCTGCTCCTGCTGTGGAGCAAGTACCGCTTCAGACGGCAGAGCAAAGGAGGGTTGAACAAGTAGTTTTGGAGCCAGAGTTGCCTCGAAGAGCAACTGAAAGACAACTGAAGCACGTGATGGGCTTTCATCCACCGGTATTCATGGGGGCAGAAACCCCAACCCAAGCAGAGGATTGGCTCTCAAGGGTCAACAGGGTGATGACTGCGACGGAAATGGAAGAGTGGCAGAAGACCACAATAGCGACGTTCCTGTTGGATGGGGACGCAAGACTATGGTGGGAAGGCCTAGAGCTACATCAGTTGCGGGGAAGGCCATTGGCCGAAGTTTCGATGGAGGAGTTTGTGAGACTATTCATGGCTCGATACCTCCCCTCGGCGCAGAGAATTGCGCTAGAAAGCGAATTTCAAAAGTTGGTGTAAGGGTATTGCACCGTTGATGAGTACCTCCACGAGTTTACTCGATTGGGGAGATATGCCGGTGCTACCTTCGCAGACGAGGAGCGCAAGACGAGCCACTTCTATGAAGGGCTAAGAGACGATTTAAGGTTGCTACTGTCGGGGCCCAAGGCGCAGGGTTTCATGACCCTGGTCAGTTCGGCCCGGTCCTTGGAGAAGGACATGAAGAATGTCCAAGCGAAGAAGGAATCCGGTAGTAAGAAAGCGGAGTTCAAGGCACCGACTACGTTGAAGTCAGGCTACCGCAGATTCTATAAGAAAGCTAAGACGTCGGGTCCAGCTTCTTCAGGTGCCTCGGGGGCAACTACCAATCGAACCCCGGGTGCTTGTTTCACGTGTGGAAAGACGGGGCACTTTGCCCATGATTGCTGGAGTGGATGCTCAAAGTCCGAAAGGAAACAAGGAGCTACCTACGAGGAGAAGGGCAAAGCGGTGGAGTCGACCGCGTCCCACTATGCTCCGACTCAGCCTAGAGTCTATAACTTGGGCCAGCAGGAGGCCATCAAGCAAGCGGATGTGGTGACAGGTACGAGTTAATTTATAGCAAGTTAGCTTTAATACCGTTATCTATTGCTTGTTAGCCTAATATTGTTTGTATAGGCTTTGTTGTGATTAGTGCTAGTCCGACACGGGCACTATTCGACACGGGAGCTTCACATTCCTTCTTGTACGAAAGTTTCATATCGCGCATCAGAGTCCCTTCTTCGATGGCGAAGGACAAGTTGGATGTGCTGCTACCGAATGGGTGCTCGATGCGTGCGGACAGGGTGTGCACCGTAAAGGTTCACATTGGGAGCCAAGAGTTCGACATGCTAGCGTCATTGCTACCGCTAGTAGAGTTCGACGTGATCTTTGGGATGGATTGGCTTTCGGAGCAGAAAGCTTGGATTGAATGTGACCGGAAGGAGGTCAAGCTGGGTGTTGGGCTGGGGACAACATTCGAGGGACTCAAGGGGTTGAGCAAGACGCTGATGTCTGCTCTTCAGGTGGTAAAGGCAGTTCGTGCTGGAGCAGAGCTGTTCTTCGCAATAGTGGGGGTGGTGGAGCCAAAGTCCACGTTGGATAGCATTCCCGTGGTTTGCAAATACCCCGATGTGTTCCCGGATAGTCTTCCCGGAGCCCCACCGCAGCGGGAGATTGATTTCACCATCGAGCTCGTGCCGGGGGCCAAACCGGTGTCACATGCTCCGTATAGGTTGGAGCCTAAGGAGATGGCAGAGTTGAAAGTTCAGCTAGAGGAGCTGATGGAGCAAGGGTATGTGCGTCCAAGCTCGTCGCATTGGAGCGCACCGGTCCTCTTCGTTAAGAAGAAGGACGGGTGTATGCGGCTGTGTATCGACTATAGAGAGTTGAACAAGCTGACGGAGAAGAATAAGTACCCGATCCCAAGAATTGATGATCTCTTTGATCAGTTAGTCAGATCATCAGTATACTCCAAGTTGGACTTGAAGTCGGGGTACTATCAGCTGAGGATCAGGGAGTGTGATATCCCGAAGACGGCGTTCAGTACGAGGTATGGGCATTTCGAGTTCACGGTCATGCCGTTTGGACTGACGAATGAGCCATCGGTATTTATGGACTTGATGAACAGGATGTTCCGAGACTTCCTGGATCGCTTTGTGATCGTCTTTATTGACGATATATTGGTGTACTCGCAGTGCGAAGAAGATCACTTCAAGCACTTGCATTTGGTGTTGGAGACTTTGAGGAGGAATGAGCTTTATGCGAAGTTCTCCAAGTGCGAGTTCTGGCTACCCTCGGTAGCGTTCCTTGGTCACCTTGTTAGTGGGGAAGGTATAGCGGTGGATCCGGCGAAGATCGTTGCGATACGGGAGTGGGCTGCATTGTCTTCTGTCGCGGAAGTCCGTAGTTTTCTCGGGCTTGCCGGATATTACAGGCGCTTCGTAGAGAACTTCTCGCGGATAGCGCTACCTCTCATGAAGTTGACAAGGAAAGATCAGAGATTCTTGTGGACGCAAGAGTGCGTGCAAGCTTTTGAGGAGCTGAAGAGACGGTTGACCACGACGCCAGTGCTTAGTTCGCCGAGTGGGACCGAGGGCTTTGAGGTGTATAGCAACGCTTCGGGTAGTGGTTTGGGCTGTGTGTTGTTGAAGCATGGAAGTGTGATTGCGTATGGATCGCGTCAGCTGAAAGTGCATGAAAGGAACTATCCGGTCCACGACTTGGAGTTGGCGGCCGTGATATTTGCACTCAAGTTATGGAGGCACTACCTTTACGGCGTAAGGGTCGATATATACACCGATCACAAAAGCCTAAAATACTTGTTGGATCAGAAGGACCTTAATATGAGGCAGAGGAGGTGGATGGAGTTCCTAGGGGACTACACCTTCAAAATACATTATGTACCCGGGAAGGGCAACGCAGTTGCGGATGCGCTGAGCCTCAGGGCTCCCGCCCAAGCCAACTGGTTGTCGGTGCATGATGAGCGGCTAGTATGGGAGTTGGAGGAGCTTGAGATCTGTTGCGTTTACAAGCAGATGAGCGCCAAAGCAATGTTAAACTGGACAGAGGTGCAGTATGACCTGGCTGACCGGGTTCGGCAGGCATTGGAGTTAGATGACTCCATGAAGGAGCTTATGGAGGCCGCTCTGGATGGGTCAAATTCCCAGTTCTCGGTGGAAGATGGTTTACTAAGGAAGGATCATCGGTTGTGCCTCCCGAGTGGGGGTAACCTCCGGGCAGAGTTGATGTACGAGGCTCATCATACCAAGTACTCAATCCACCCAGGGAGCACGAAGATGTATCATGATCTCAAGAAGCTGTTTTGGTGGCCGGGGCTCAAGAAAGATGTGGCATTGTACGTGGCTAAATGCCAAACGAGCGCCTTGGTGAAGGCGGAATGCCAAAAGCTGGGAGGATTTCTGAAGTCCTTGCCTATACCGGAGTGGAAATTCGACGATATATCTATGGACTTTGTGCACGGGTTGCCAAGGTCGCAGAAGGGGAACGACGCCATCTGGGTGATCGTAGATCGGCTAACCAAGGTGTCGCATTTCATTCTGCATAGTAAGGATGACTCGGTGGAGAAGCTGGCGAAGCTATACGTGGACAATATTGTTAGGCTGCATGGGGTGCCCCATAGCATTGTGAGTGATCGCGATGGACGGTTCACGTCAAATGATTGGAGGTTGGTGCAGCAGATGCTGGGAACAAAGTTAAAGTTCAGCACAGCTTTCCATCCGCAGACGGATGGGCAGACCGAGAGGGTCAATAGAACGATGGAGGACATGCTATGCATGTGTGTTCTGGATTTCGATAAGCATTGGGAAGACCACCTGTATTTGGTGGAGTTCGCGTACAACAACAGCTACCAAGCAAGTATACAAATGGCGCCCTTCGAGGCCCTGTATGGTAGGAAGTGTCGCACGCCGTTATCGTGGCTTGAAACGGGTGAGGCAAGATTGTACAAGAAGCAGGAGGTGGAGAGTGCTACCTCGTTAGTGTGGATCATTCGGGAGCGCTTGTTGATCGCTCAGGACCGGCAGGCGAAGTATTACAATGCCAAACACCGGAACGTGGAGTTCACGGTAGGCGATGGGGTATATCTTAAAGTGAAGCCGTTCAAGGGGGTTTCGTGGGTGAGACGCTTGAAGAAGCTGAGCCCAAGATACCTTGGACCTTTTGAGGTTCTGGAGTGAGTCGTCGAAGCGGCATACCGTTTGAGGCTATCGGAGGAATTAAGTGGATTACATGATGTGTTCCACATTTCTGTGTTGCGGAAGGCGGTGCAAGAGCCTTCGCAGGTGATCGCGGTTGACCAAGTGTCGGTGGACGAGGGGTTGACGACTAGGGTCAAGCCCATTCGTATTGAAGATGTTGAGGTCAAGAGGCTTCGTAACAAGGAGATCCGGATGGTTAAGGTCCGGTGGGATAATTGCGGGCGAGAGGAGCTCTCTTGGCAACGGGAGCAGACTATGCTGGAGGAGTACCCGGAATTGTTCCGCTCAGGTACTGATTTACGTTAAGTCCTGTTTTTCCTTTATTAATTTCGTGGGCGAAATTCTTTAAGGAGGGTAGAATTGTAACACCCCAAAATGTTGTAGGAGCGACGGGGATCACTTTTGGCCAAGACAAGGTTTTGGTGCAGGTGACACGGGCCTCGACATGGGCGTGTCGGAGGCCGTGTCGGGCGTGTCGAGCTCGGGCCGTCGAGCTGGCCGTGTAGTCGACCAGTTCAGGTCGACGATGGTCGTGTGGTGGAACACGGCCTAGGACACGGGCGTGTCCCAGGCCGTGTCACACTTGGGCTGTACGGTTGGGTACACGGGCAATGACACGGGCACGAACACGGGCGTGTCTAGTTTGATACGGGCGTGTCTGATGCTGTGTCACCAAGCCGTGTACCTCTCTGACTGCGAAGTGTTGATCAATTGCACACGGGGGGCGTGACACGGGTCCCGACACGGGCGTGTCGCAGGCGACACGGGCGTGTCGGAGGCCGTGTCACATGCCGTGTTGCTGGTTTTCAATTTTGGTCGAGACGGCGAATGAGCTACACGGCCAGGCACACGACCGTGTGTGAACCCGTGTTCGGCCCAGTTTTTGTGATTTCAGATCTAATCCTGGCCGTTCGTTTCCTTGGCTTTGGATCCGACGGTGGGGGGCTGCTCCTGGGTGGTTTTAGCCGGGAATAGGGTTTTGAAACCCTTATTTCACTTGGGTACTCTCTCTCTAAATCCTAGAGAGAAGGGAGAGCTTGGAGGAGGAAGAAGGAGGTCAACTCCGGCAGCCGGTGGAGATTCAAAGCTCCAAATCGCGAGCCGTCTTCGGATCCGCGGAGGCAAGGAGATTGCGGTGCTTTTCATCCGCATAGATTTTCATGGCGCCGCGGAAGAATGCTAGGGTAACGATTTCTCATCCTTGGGCATGTGAAGCCCTCTTTTCCTTTGCATAGGAAGCCCTCTCTCGCGAGTGAGCGAAGAGTTGGAGCGTTCCTTGGGGTAGATATGTAAAGTCCCCCTTGTGTAGAGTCTGTATGCGAAAATGGACATAGGCATTGTGTGTGAAGCCTATTCGGACATGTTGGTCCGGATCGGTGATGTTGCATTGCATTTGAACCGGGCAAGAATCCAGATGTTTGGGTGTTTTCGGGTTTTCTACGTGGTAGATTGCATCAGGGAGCTTTGGAGATTAACTCCAAGGTGCACCCGGAAAACTGGGCAAAAGCGGGTTTTGCCAACACGATGGTCGGGGAGCCAGCGTGAACATAACCGGGTTATGTGATTATTGTGGTGGAAACGGGACTCGGTGAGTCTTGGCCTGCGCATATGGCTTAAATTGTCGTTGCGGTATGAGCACGGGTCAGGCGGAACCGTACCCGGTCTATGTCGTTCGGTAGGACCGTTGGCATGGATGAGGGTCTTCGGCGGTCTATGGCTTAAATTACCGTGACCAAGGCCAGGAAGGCAAAATGCTCATATGGATGACCGTCCAAGAGGCGGTGGTGGATTGGGAACGTCTATGGCTTGAATTGACGTGACGTTAACCGGTTCGCCGAGAATGTGCCCTGAGTGCACGGGGTGTGTGGCCGTGCGAGCCTACGCCTGTGGTGAAGTGCAAATACTTTATATAATTGTCTATGCTAATAAAGTGCAGGGAAAGAGCATTGCCGCCCCGAATGTGGGGGAGGGATCGTTATAATTTGGTCAGCATTGCTGACCGTTGCTATTGTTTGCCACTGGGCGGTGGTTTGTGGCTTGCAGGTGCTGCGGAGCAGAGCGGGAAATAGCGGGCTAAGGCCCTTGTTGCTGTGCCGGCCCTCGAAGGCCTAATCGCTTATGTTTCTTTCTCGTTTTTCATGTATGGCCGGCCTGCGAGCCGAAGTATGAAAACACTTCTTTTGTTAAGTGAACAGTGTAAGGCCTTAAGGCCATTTCCCTTTTGGTGTGTTTACATTCCTGAGTTTGTAGTGGACATTCATGCTGTTGTGGCTGGGTTCTTATCTCTTTTGCAACCTAATAAATTGCTTCCGCTAGGTGTTGTGTAGGACGACATGATTGGTTGAATGGTTTCAACGCTTAACCAACCGGTCTGTCCGTAGTATATGGCGTCGGGCCCCGGCCGGACCTACTGCTATATGCTATGCGACAGATAGGGTTGTTACATGGTCACCCTAAACTAGTGTTTAGAATTCTACTATTTCCAGACCATGGTGATCTCCACCTTCATGTCTAAGCTCACTTGGTCTTCTTGGGCCTTTTTAGGGTTTTGTCATGACCTAGTCATGACAAAACCACTCCTAGGGGTCTAGCTAGAAATGGGATGTTACAAATCCCAATAAACAAAAACAAAAATTTCACCCTCGAAATTCAAGTAAGGCCTGTGGGGTTTCTACTGAGGGTAACTGCTTGTAACATCCCATTGGAAGTTGAATGTATACTTTACCTGGAGAGATCCGGGTACCTCCGCTGCATTAGATTCGGTGGCTCCCAGGTATGCTCCTCCTGCCCATAGTTCGTCTACAAGACCTTGACCAGTGGGACCTTCTTGCGCCGCAAGACCCGCACCGCTGTGTCATCTATCCTTACCGGCTCATCTTGTTACCGATTGATCAAAATATGTCGAGCCATCTATGCCAAGAACCTGCTGTTTCGGCCGTAGTAGAGCCTTCCTGAGAAAGGAGACGTGGAATACATCGTTCAAACCCGCTAACTCCAGTGGTATCCCTAGTCTGTAAGCCAATGGGCCGATCTACTCCCAGATCCTGTAACACCCCATATTCCATGGACTGAGCTTCTTCCGCACGCGTACCCGCGAGACTCCATGCACTGGATGTATCTTCAGGAATCATGGTCTCCATCTTGAGACTCTACTTGGAAATGTCGCGCATCGTAATATTTGGCTGGTCTGCTCTGGGCCTCCAGCATCCTATCTTGAATTAGTCACACCCAGGTGTCTGGGTTCTTCATAAATTTTGAGTCGAGTGCCTTTGGATCCTCGTCCTAGATCCATGATAGTGGAATCCTGTACCTCCGTACGAGGGTGGAGATCTGTGTTGAATGTCGGTCGTGAGTACAGATAAGCCTGGACTGACCTTTTCTCCTTGGACGTACACTATCCATCCTGATTCGATATGATCACCTTAAGCATACCATGATAACGGACTTCTACTCCCAAACTTCATGAAACAACCACAAGAGTTTTCTTCCAGGTCGGGGTGACCCTAGATTCCTCGTCCATTTTATCTTCGATGTTCCCTTTATAATTATGCCCGGAGTGGGGATGAGAAATCCTGTGTATAAAAATCCTTAATTATACCCTTGAACTTTGACTCTAACTCGGGTAATGTACGATAATTGTGCCTCTTTCTTCACTCCGGGGAGATACATGTTCTGAGATACACCATACTTCCGGTGATACAACATAGCGATTAAATTTTTACCTTCTCAGATATCCTGAATCTTGTTACCCGTCATCTAATTTTACGTGATAATAGTCAATCCTCGTAATTACTGCATCTTATTACCATGTCATTGTCTTGGTAATGCTACAGGTCAACATTCCAAACATGTTTTTACAAAATCTTATCTTCGCCCGAATAACGTCAAATTATATCGACTTCAACCTCACTATTTTTGTTACGCCACATTCTCTAAATTAGGTCTAAGGAAACCCAAGTCAATACTAATTCATCCAATAAACAAAGGACAAGTCCCCAATAAACAAAAGTTAAGCTCCCAATAAATAAAAGATAAGCCCCTACCTACCTTGGGCTAAGTATCTTTGATATTACCATGCTATATCTGTCCCAACTGGGTGCACAATCCCTAGGGAATAAATCTTCGACTTGGGGTTCCACCCTGAAACCTATTGATATACTCCATATTCTAAACCCTCCGAGTCACATTTAGGACAACCTTATCCGGGTCAACATGTTCCCAATCCCAACTGTTTCTCTTCCGAACTTGAATTTCTATCCAACCCTCGGTGTTTGTCGTGGTGGTTTTCTCAAGGTAATTTTGTTACTGGTACGAGGTTTGAGACTATGTGTCTTCTACCATTCTACTAATGGTTATTGGTCTCAATTCTCCTTAAAGAAATCCTACTAGTTTGAGTAATGGACTGTAGGGTCACCTGAGTTTATGTCTTAGGTTATCATTCTCGTGTTAAACTCCTCCTTTATTCTCTTTGGGTATCTCCTTATCTTAACAAAGTTCATACCAAAGGTCTATTTCTGACTAGGGTATACTATAAGTTGTCATGGTTAGTTATGAGTCCTAGTGGGTTGAGTCTAACTCATTGGCTAGAGAACTATAAAATGAGATCTTCAAGCCGGAGGTGCTCCCTACTGGGGCAGGGTTTGTCGTAGGCTACAAAGAAGAATTCCAATTAATGATGAAGTGGACTTTTACATGTGATTTCCCTTATGGGCACACCACAGCTTCCGCTGCTAGTTTGTCCTCAAACTAAGCTCACGCGGGAGTGACCCAGGAGTTAGTGGACTTCTACTTTCCGATCGAGGTTTCCTCTGATACCACTTGTAAGACCCCATTTTTTTTCTTTTTAAAATCACTGGGGTCTTAGGCCCAGAACCGCCGCTTTGCTGTGACACCGACATGCCCGGGAAGGTCGTCACTACAAAACGTCGATTCTGCCGGCCATATCGATCGCAGAAGTGTAGAATAAAGTATAAGAGTAAGAATGAACTCAAAACTTGTCCACAAGAATCACATGTATATAAAATAAATAGTCTCCATGAAGGGAGAGTCCACAGAATAATAACGTACTGAAAAAAGGGCTCATGCCCAATACATCAAATCCTCACTACAAGAGTCTCTCAAGCGGAAGCAAAACTAATAAACTACTAGCGGTTGGGACACAGTCCCAGCTGTCTGAGCTCCGGTTCTAGACTGCCCCATCTCCAAGCGTGTCAACCTCCAGGACTGCTCCTCCATGTTGGGCTCCATGGTCCCCTAAAATGATGTGGTTCGAAAACCGTTAGTCTAAAAGACTAAGTCCTATCATCCCCCACCCCTCCCCCATGGCTCATAGGTACCGAGCGGGGATAACGAAAGGGAAGCTATGAAGGTGGAGAGTAACAAATGTAAGCAGGTGGTGACGTAACTAATCTAGCAGTTCTATGAGAATAAGCAGCAGTAATAAAAGTATGAAAGATAGAACATGAAATATGTAACCTTAACTTATATGAAAACACATAAGCTAAAGGATCTTCTGCAAGGCTCCCATCGTATAAAAAGTCTCATACCAATTTATACGATGGGGTGTTGGTTTACAAGCAAGCAATACTTATATACAGAATATAAACCTTAACTTATAAGCACGCTCACACGAACTTATAAGCCAAGAGGTCATTTTGCAGGGCCTATTGTATAAAGCATCCCATACCACTTTATACAATAGGTGTCAGGGGTTGATGCAATGATGATACTATGACATGCAAATATGCTATGATGTGATCATGCAAGTGCAACTCACCCACCCGACTCTGTGCACACAGACCTTTAGTTCCCCCTTTATGGAGCCGAACCTCCCAGGATACCTCCGTAGTGGCAAACAGAAGCGGTGGGTTGGGCCTCTCCCACCTCTAAACCGGTATCAGCACTACCAGTCAAACCTATCGTATGCCTCAATGCCGGTGCACTAAGCGGAGCTCCTGCAGACTCTTGCCGGCTGGCACACCAGACTTTATTTGGCTAAGTGTAAAACCACACCCGCCGAGTCAACGTACTAGTGTCGGTGCGACGACTCTACAATACCGAAGACCCACCACCTTATATCTAATGCACATGCAATATTAATGTATTATCCACCGAGCAAAAGCTCCCCGGACTATCCCGTCCGTTCCAATTATCAACCGGGCCTCCGGCCCGCCAGGCTATCCTGCCCGTTTCCACAACCACCGAGCCTACCGCTCGAATAACCTAGTCAAACTGACTTCCCGAGACACCGGGGTATGTGAAAGAGAACCCCTAATTATTCTAGTTGCTCTTTAAGATTTATCACTCCTACAGTTTATGTTAGCCCAGGACTGCCCCCGGTATACCCCGTGAAGGGCTCTCAAAGGGCACTAGGAACTATGATGGTAGCTGAAGCCCATCGTTCCCTTTCATAAGGCACTTATTGTTATTGGTTGATTCCCTTACCCATTCCCATTTCATATTACGCTAGATCTATCCTAGGGTGATTTTGACCTTCCCACTCCACGGGATAAGACGATCTTTCGTCGATCCCGAGCACCACCTAACACTAGTCAACCTCACACTCTACTAATCTTGCCTTCCAATGATGAACTCCTTTATTTACCCAAACCAGCAACCTTCAAAGGATCCAACTCTTCAAATTCTTTACCCACTCTAGTTCAGTTTCCGTAGTTACTATATGTACACCACCCTATACTATATGAGATGTATAAAGGAGGTACTCCGGATTGTCTTCCAAATCTCTTATAAAATTTTCCGGAGGTCTATCATAACAAGTTTAGTTTAAAATCAGAGATTCATAATTTTCCTAATTATTTGGGCATTTAATCTAATTAACCTAAGACTCTGAATGCCCTACTTTGAACATGAAATGCACTTTTTAGTCAGAAACAAATCACCACAAAATTATGATAAATACTAGGTAACATTTCTACAGCAAATCCAAGGTTTAAGAATTTTCAGAATTGTTTAGGCCCAAAATCCACAATTTAGAACATATAGTCAATATTACCATTTTAAGAAGCAAATGCCATCAATATTGTTCTAAAAAGTATAATAAAAATCTAGTAAGTCTATCATGGCCTAAAAACACTCTAGAAGTATTCTCCCAATTTTCAAGTGAAGAGTAGCCCCTTATTTAATTTTAAATCAATGATTTCATAGCCATTGGTTATTGAAGCAAGTACTGTAATAATAAATCTAATAATTATGAAAAAATTCCAGGAGATAGATAATGATTTAAAACTAACCCTAACCAAGTTTTATAATTTTCTAAAACATGAGGGGCTCTGAATCTAATTAAACGTAATATTCTTGTTTTATAACTTTGTGAAACAAGTACTATTTTTATTCTCCTAAAAATTATGAGAAAATTCCAGAGCCAACAAAATGTCATAAAACACTCACCGACCAAGTTTCATAATTTTCGAAGCAATATTGGGCTCTATATCTATTTTTGATCATAAATCCACAATTCATATTGTATGAAACAAGTACTTAAAATAATCATCTAAAAATTCCAATAAAAAAACAAAGCGAACTATCATGATGTAAAACTTCCAAATACGAAAATTCATAACTTTTTAGTGGACATCAATATCATAACAAGCAAAATAAACTTAAGGACACAATTAGGGTTATTAAGGACGTACTGATTTTATTAGCCCAAAAATTCCACCAAACTTATTTTAGGACTCTTTTTATCAGAGAAATACCCTGCCCAAGTTTCAAGTTATTGTGAGGTGTTTTGATTGACTAAACCCAACTATTGGGCTTGTGCCCTAAACTACAATTAAGGATTTGAGGGGGTTAAAGGTTTCCAAATTCAATAAAACTTCAACCAGAGGACCATAGCCACCCTAGGATCCCTTCCACCAAGTCTCAACTCATTCCAAGGTCATTTGACCCCATGACCTTCAAACCCTAAAAATCTCCACAAAAGGAGCCTACCCTAGGGTTCTAGGGCTATCCTACCCCAAACTAGCCAAAATACCATTGGAGGGTGTTATATGCCATATAAAATTAGTGGCCAAAATATCAGCCTCTGTTGAGGGGATTTGACCACTCAAACACCAAAAAGAGCACTTTGACCTATATAACCATATAAGGGTAAACCTAGGGTTGGATCAATACCTAACCAAAACATCTCCAAATAAGATGAGATTTTTACCAGAGAGCTAACATTCCCTCTAAGACCACCCACCCAAATTTGGGGTAGTTTTGATATTTTTACAACACCTAATTAATTTAATCATTGATTATTAAGTTTTTACAAAAACTATAAAAAACAGTTCTCCAAAAATTCCCTTTTTTGGATATGTTTGAGGTATAGGTAAGAGTGACCCCCATCCTCAATTTCAAGTCATTTGGATAGCTGGATTGGTAGGGACACTCAAACCAATTTCTGGTCAAGCCTATGTACAGACCCAACCAAAATGGGTGCTGTGGTCAAACCACTAACCCATATGGGTTCAAAATTTTTTTAAAATAAACTAGACTTCACAGACTACAACTTTGATATTGGCCATATTTTCTGTAGAAGGGCCTAAGTATTTTTAATATTTAATTTAATATAGCCTAGTAAATAGGATAGAAAATACAAAAAAATCAAAACTAAATATAAAATGATACAACACGAATCTTAAAGCAGATCAGAGGGATCCTGGTCATCATCTTCCTCAAGCCAAGGGATGGGATTGGCCGAACTAGGAGCTATTTCCAGCCATGTTTCCCAGCCACCCATCCACCTCCCTGGCCGGCCACCACCGCCACCACCTTCGTTGAGGTGGTGGCTATCGTCGGGCGGCGGCACGGCCGCTGGAGGGGCGGTTTCCGGCGAACCCGAGTGATATAAAAACCATGAAAAATCTGAAATTTGTCTCACACGATACGGCTCAATTGATCCTGATTTCTCTCCTATTTGATTCCTAAGATCTATCCATAGAAGAAGGAGTAGAGGAGGACCTTTAACCATGCTTGTCGACGGGTTTGGTGGTTGTGCGCCATGGCCGGTGGTGGAGCTTTCTGATGCTTTACAACAACCCCGTGAACTCCCTCGTTTTCTTCAGTGGAATGGTGGAAATGAATGCTCTTGTCCTAGAGGAGCTTTTAACAGGTTGAAATGGGGGAGAGGAAGGGTCATGGCTTCAAAGCGATTTATGGCCATGAAGGAGAAAATTTGGCCATGGTATATCCCTTGTATTCAGCCACCTATAGGCTGGGAAAACCCTTGATCTCCTCTAAATAATGAGGGGAATATGAATCAAGGCTTTGGAATCAATTGGAGAGGAACTCTTGCTCTCCCATGGCCATTAATGGCTTTCTCTCCCCTCTTTCTCTCTCTTCCTTATGGGAGAAATTTAATTCAGCCACTTCTATGGCTGGTTATGATTATTAAACTCCTCAAAATTGATGAGGGAGAATATATTCAGCCCTTGGAATCAAATGGAGAGGCCCTTGGTCTCCCTTGGCCATGAATGTCCCCTTTAAACCACTTTCTCTCTCCTCCATTAAAGGGTAAAATGGAGTTTTCTCTCTCCTAGTCATCAAGGCCGAATCTGTTCATCTCCCTAGCCTATTGGCAGCCCATAACCCATATGAATAATAATAATGAGGTTAGCCCAAGTGGGCGAAATGGGTTTTAGCTTGGGTTAGCCCATTTAGGCTAATTTGACCTATTTCAAGGATTGAGTTGACCTTGGTCAAATTGACCATTTGGGTTGACCCCAATGTGTCCTTGGTGATCCTTTGGCTTCCCCTAAGGTCTAGGTGGGGTTGTTTGGGCATATTAGGGCGCATTGCCCTTAGTTAGGGCACCTTGCCCAATTTAGGCCTAGGATGATCCTAGGTCAACTTGGCCACCCTGGGATGATTTCAATGGACCCTTAGGGCTCTAATGGACCTTCCAATAGTTTAGGGATATTGTGGTGGGGTCATGGAGTCATGGTGAAGCCCTATGGTCACCCTAAACTAGTGTTTAGAATTCTACTATTTGCAGACCATGGTGATCTCCACCTTCATGCCTAAGCTCACTTGGTCTTCTTGGGCTTTTTTAGGGTTTTGTCATGACCTAGTCATGACAAAACCACTCCTAGGGGTCTAGCTGGAAATGGGATGTTACAACGGGCGTGTCCCTACCCGTGTTGGTTCCATATATATAGGATTTCTAAAATCCTAGCCGTTTTTCATCCTCTTTCCAAGCCATTTCTGTGGAGAGACTGGTGTTGGAGCCAACATTCATCCGTGAAGAACCACCGCTGCCGAGGAGAAGAAGATGTCATCGAGAAGGGTGATGAGATCCTTTGCCGGAAATGGTGGAAATTCCAGAAATGAGGTGAGCTTCCTCCCCTTTCCCTTAGTGCTAGATCTGTAGATATATCTAGGTGAGATGTCGACTCAAAAGAGTCTAGACTTGCGAGATGATGATTTGCCTAAGAAGAGGCCATTCTAGGGCTTGTGCTCTATGGATAGTGGTGTCTTCAACCTCTCCTTCCTTTTATGTGAAGATGAGGGATGGTTTCGTGAAGAGAAATGTCCTTATGAGGGTGAATAAGGGAGGAGGAATTTCTGAGGTGAATTGGGAAGATCGGCTAGAGGAGGAAGACGAACCGATGACGTTCATTCCTCCTTAAGATTTGTATAGAAATCTGTGTTCTGCACACAGTGATCTTCGTGGCCATTTTCAGATATGATATGGCCAGATCTGGACTTTTGACTAAACACGAAAGCCGTAGCCTGTTGAAAGAACTTTCCAACGAGTGGTTACACATGTTCAGGCGAAGTCTGTAGCCATGGGAAAGTCTGATCGAAATTGGTGGCTGCCAAGCTAAGTGTGCAAAAATTGTAATCTGTACACAGCGGACTTTGAAGCCGATTTCAAGTGTGTTACGGTCTAATCTGGGTGAGGGACCGAATACAAAAGTCGTAGCCCTTGGAAATACCTTTCCAACAAGGGGTTAAATGTTTTCACTGGATTCCTATAGCATCAGGAATCCCGTTTGAAGGTATATACTTTACTCATTTCTTGTACGTTTTTTTCTCAGGGTTAAGTAAATCCATGATAGGAGGTGGTAGAGGGATTGTTGTGAGTTGTTGGATAGATTCTTTGTAATATAATGACGAAGTGAAACGTACTTGAACGAAATGATTTGGTTGATAGATCCTTATGTGAAATAGTGGGTTGATGAGTTGGATTGTATAAAAAAACAAGTTATGTGAACCTGTAAGGATGAGCTTGATACTAACAAAGCAATGAATATTATATGGAAGAGGATTGAATAAGGTTAGTGTATACTCGCGGAATACATATGGTTAATGGAACATGTATTGTAGTCCACTGCGTAGGGTCGTGTCTCTCTATAGGTAGCAGTGAGTGATGTTATGTTGTACTAGGTGTCTTGCCACCTAAGGTTTACAAGGAACCCTTGAATGCTTGGATTCAAAAAAATGTGGAAGGGTTGATAATGTGTGAGTGTTTGCCGCACTTGATCGATTGTGTTGATAAGGGACTCGGTGAGGAGACCTTGTGTGTTGTTTAGCTCGATATGTGAAATTGCATGCGGTGTGAGTCGACACGTGGTGTCATAATCCCGGGTGTTGGGTATTGTATCCACAATGTACCTGATTTGAAGAAGCCCCTGAACAAGCTAAGGTAAATAGACATTGTATTTGATGAAATCTTCTAGTTGTGCTTGCAGTTACTCCACACTAAGTACACACCAATGTCAGGGCGCAGTGGGTCAATATACACGGGTCTGCGCGACGTAATCCCACGTTGAGCAGATTAGTGTGTTGGCCTACGTGTACTCTCTCTATTGGAGTGTACTTAATTTCAAGTACAGGGCTA
This sequence comes from Platanthera zijinensis, assembly GCA_039513925.1. Classification (NCBI taxonomy): domain Eukaryota; kingdom Viridiplantae; phylum Streptophyta; class Magnoliopsida; order Asparagales; family Orchidaceae; genus Platanthera; species Platanthera zijinensis. The sequence continues at coordinate 37,473,479 of CM077098.1, forward strand.
TGATAGAGCAAGAGCAGACAAGGAGCAAGGATGGGCCAAAGACCAGCTCTTGGAAAGGAAGAGGAAAAATTGTCTAAGTAAGAATCGACGAGAATCACTAGTGATTCTCGCCGAGTCGTCGAGAATCACTGGTTGATTCTCGCCGGTTGGAGCCGGCTGTCTCGACGCGCCAGAAATTCTCTAAGGCAGAATCGTCGAGAATCAAGTGTGATTCCCACCGATTCTCCCCCGCTTCTATATCAGTGCAGCCAGAATTCTACTAAGTAGTATTCGGCGAGAATCGTACGTAATTCTCGCCGATTCGTCGAGAATCACCTACGATTCTTGTCGAATTTGACTTGGGCAATTTTCCGATTCTATCTGAACCGGTCCATGTTACCTGCGGTATTTCGAACCGGTCTTAGGTCTTGTTGCTGGTGGGGCCCACAACGGTCATGTGCTTGACCTAAGGTATATATACCTCCGTATGTATGAGAGGAAGGATAACCATATACGCGAATTCAAAAAGAACAACCGCCGACGTGACCTAGTTCGCGATCTTGCTCCGCCGACCGTCTCCGCCTTTGAGCAGTTAGTCGCCGCTGTTGATCTCAAGTTCTTCCAGACCTCCGGCGACAGAAGCTTAGGCTAGCATAGCGTCTCACGCGTCTAACCAGAGATCCCTTGTCTCTTGATTCGTTGATCGGGAAAAACCTTCCCCTTCCGAATCGATCGAGACAATCGATCCTAGTGTGACTGTTGGAAGACCTTGCTTCCTTTGCTACGAAGTTTGAATCCCCTAGCACTGCAGCAGCTTTCCGTAGCCGCCGCCTATTCCGAGAACCTTTCCGCCACTCCAAGCCGCCGCCGGTTACGAGAAGATTCACTCCAAGAGAGATCTAGGGTTGTGGACTCTTCGTTGACTTCAAGAACACGTTGTCGAACAAAGAGGGACACCTTAGTCTCCATAAGTTGTTTGTATTTCTTATACAATCTATTTTCAATTTCTTTGTAAAGGACCGATTGGTCTCTAGTTGTAAGGGTTGGGTGCAACCCGTATTGTGGGAGTGGTGACTCCTACGTGTGGAAGGGTTCCTTCCGATAGTGCAAGGATTGGATTTCAATCCTGTTGGTGAAGTGACCGAGTCATCCCTGGTTGGGAGATAGGTCGAAGGGGGAAAGTGGACGTACCCAAATCGGGGAACCACTATAAATTGCTTGGGTATTTTCTGTGCTGTGTTGTTTGATTTACTTGTGCAGGTAAAACTTTAATTCCGCAAAAACGCTACAAGACACCTATTCCCCACCATAGGTGAAGCTAGTTGGCCCTAGACGGACTTTCAAGTGGTATCACAGGGAGGTTGCTCATCAAAAAGGTTCACACCTTGAGTAGAATCCTGCCACCAGTGTCAAGAAGAAGACCGATATCTTCTATGGACGGACTCAAGCACTCCGGCAAAATCCCAGTGTGCACCAGACTGAACTTTCCTATCTGGAAGGAAAGAATCAGATTCTAAATGGAAGCAGTCGACCCCCGACTCTTCATGATAGTGGAGGAGGGACCTTACATTCCCACTAAGGCCTCCACCATTGATCCGACCAAGAAAGTGCCCAAGAAACTTTCGGAAATGGACAAGGACGAAATGGTGTTGTTCAAACTCGACAAGAAAGCTCAGAACATCCTGGTAAGCGCAGTTGACGACTCTATGATGCAGAACTTCTGCAACTGCAGGACAGCCAAGGATCTCTGGAGCTGCCTGATTGTATTAATGGAGGGCACAGATGAAGTGAGGGATGATCGGAGATCCCTCCTCAACCAGAAATATGAGGCCTTCAGGCAAGGGCCCAAGGAGGAGATCAGAGTTACCTTCGAAAACTTCCTCAAGATCGTCAATGCACTCAAGGGATATGGAAGAGTATTCACTGATGGTGAGCTCAATGATAAGTTCCTTAGGTCCCTTACTAAGGAATGGGACACGAAGATCTGCGCCATCCGGGAGTTTGGCAGACTTGCGGAAACCGACCCTCAGATTCTGTTCGGGAAGCTCATGTCCTATGAGCTTCAATTGAACACAAGGAAGGCTGAAGAGGAAGCAGAGAAAGTCGCAGCCAAAGAAAAGACCGTGGCCCTAAAAGCCATTCATTCCAGAAAGGGTAAGGGTGCTGCTTCTTCTCGTGCGTGGAAGAAGGATGAAGAGTAAGAATCTGAGCCAAGCTCCTCCGGCTCAGAATTGTCTGAGGAAGACTTCTCTCTTATCACACGGCAATTCAAGAAGTTCCTCAAGCTGAGGAATCAGAGAAAGAGAGACGGCTCCTCCTCAAGGGATCAGAAGAAGAACTATTCTTCTGACAGGTATGTTTCTAAACCGAACAAACACCGCTCATCTGACATTATTTGCTTTGGTTGCAACAAGCCAGGACACGTCGTGGCCGACTACCATCAAGGCAAGAGGGAGAAGGGAAAGGGAGAGGAGCACAGGTCCTCAAAAGACAAGAAGAAGGAGAGGAGTTACATCGCGAAGAAGCCAAAGACGCTGAGTGAATCTGACATGTCAGACACCAGCGATGACGAGGAAGCCTACTTTGGGCTAATGGGTCGCTGTGACTCGGAAGGAGATTGCCCCCCATTTACTGGGAAGGTAAAAGCTCACACCCCTCTCTCCGACTCTGACTCTGATCCTGAGTCTCAGGAAGATGACCCTGAGGATAGCCCTTCGGCCCGTGAAGCTGAGCTCCTCGATAAGTATGAGCTTCTGCTCAATACTTTCGTGGAATGTCGAAAGAGACTGAAGGCTGAGAAAAAGGAAGTTAAATTCCTTAAAGGTGAGAGTATATCCCTGAGGGAAGAGATCACCAGTTTGATCTCCCTCCGACAGGAGCACTTGGACCTGACTTCAAAGCATTCAGAGTCCCTTAAGCTCCTCGATCTTAAGCAAGAGGAAATCGACAAGTTGGAAGAACAACTTGCGGGAGAAAAGAAGATCGTTAAGAGCTTCTCTATGCCTAAGACAGTTCTTCCACTAGTTGATACCTTCACTGCTCAGACCAAAGGAGCTGGTTTGGGGCACGTAGGGGCACCTCGTTCCTCTTCCAGGAGAAACAGGAATTAGAGGAAGAATAAGGCTGCTAAGAAGGCCTCTGCTGCTGAAAAGGGAAAGGCCCCACTCAGCCCTGTTGAGTTCAGAAAGCCCAGCTTTCCCTGTAACCAACATGACTTTGAGTCAACGTATGGCCATCACTTCAGGCCCTCGTTTGCAAAGCCAAAGAGCCGGTATGATGGTTGGACCTTTCCCCGCAACTTCAGTGAGAGTGTCTTCAAGGCACCTTTTGAGGAAATCCGCGTGAAAAATTATGGTCACTTCTCTAGCAGCCATAATCGGAAGCAGGCACCTAAGGCCAAGCATGTCACACTGAAAAGCCAAGAGGTGAAGAAATCATGTGACTGTGGTCATCATGATGCCTCCACCTCCAGGTCCACGGCCCCGGTTGAACCCTACGTTCCAAGGGTGAAGCAGGCGCCTAAGAGAAAGTATAACAAGTTTGACTGCTGGTGTTGTGGCAAAGTTGGTCACTTTGCCATGGATTGCTGGTTTAATCCAATGAATAACGAGACTCCTCATGTTGGCAATGCGAGGCCGACCACTCGTAGGGTTAACCAATCGAGGGGGAGTATGCTAACGAGGAATCTAGGACCCAAGTTCGATTGGGTTCCTAAGGCAAATTAATTCTGTTTTGCAGGAATGTCCAAAGGCCAACAAAACTCCCATTTGGTATTTGGACAGTGGATGCTCCCGTCATATGACTGGGACAAGAAGCCTGCTGCGGGAGTACTCTCCAGTCGAGAATGGACCCAAAGTTATATTTGGGGGATCTGATCGGGGAATCACCAGAGGTTACGGTACGATTTCCAATGGTATACTCTCTATCTCTAACGTAGCTTATGTTGAGGGGTTAAATCATAACCTGATCAGTGTAAGCCAGTTATGTGATAAAGGGTATGACGTTAAGTTCTGCAAGGATAAATGCCTGATAATATCATGTGCCTCTTCGGAGACAATATTAACTGGCATTAGGAGCAGAAATATTTTCTGCTTAGATTTTCTCAGTCTAAATTCTTCTACCCCAGTATGCCTCGTTGCAAAAGGCAGTGCATCTCTTTGTGAACAATGACACAAGAGATTGACACATATTAATTATAAGACAATTAATATGCTGTTTTCCAAAGACTTAGTAAGGGATGCTCCCATTATTAAGTGCATTAAAGATAGTCCCTGTCCTGCATGCCAGATGGGCAAGCAGACTCGGGCTACCTTTAAGGGCATCCCAGACAAAGACTCCTCCAGATGTCTTTATCTTCTGTACACATGGACTTGTTTGGTCCAATGCAAGTTCATAGCTTAGGAGGGAAGTCTTATACGCTAGTGATTGTAGATGATCACTCTCGGTTTACTTGGGTGTTCTTTTTAAAACGCAAGTCTGATACGTTTGACATCTTCACCAGCTTTGTCAAGCAGATTCAGAACGAACTTAACTGCTCAGTGGTCAAAATAAGAAGTGACCATGGAACAGAGTTCGAGTCTGGTGCTATGACAGAGTTTTGTGAAGAACTTGGTATCTTTCATGAGTTTTCCTCCCCGCGCACTCCTCAACAAAACGGAGTTGCGGTGCGGAGAAAGTGAACACTCATTGAAGCTTGCACGACAATGTTGAATGACGCTTCACTCCCAGAATACTTCTGGGCCGAGGCTGTCAATACGGCTTGTCATGTTCAAAACCGGGCATTGATCAACAAAAGTCATCGTAAGACGCCCTACGAGCTACTGAAAGGCAGGAAACCAACCATGTCCTATCTAAGGATCTTTGGCTGCAGATGTTATGTACTGAATAATGGGAAGTACCCGCGTACTAAGTTTGGTGAAAATGCTTCGAAGGCATATTCATGGGCTATAGTAGCCATAGTCGGGCTTATAGAGTTTTCAACAAGAAAACCCTAGTGGTAGAGGAATCAATAAATGTTGTATTTGATGAAGGAAGATTGCTTAATTGCAAGTCTTCTAGTGGTCTTCTTGAAGATGCAGGTGCCAGACTCGACTACACCTGGATGAGCCCGAGAAAGATGTAACTCCAAAATACGTCAAGGTCTCCACCTCAACGCCAATCAGAGAGGATGACAATCAGGATGGAGCAGTCCTCCCTAAAGAGGAAGGAGCCCCAGAAATCGCTAGAGCTCCTGATGCAAGACTTCTAGAGCTCCGACACAAGAGGGATCATCCTAGAGATCAGATCATCGGAGATCCTCGTGACGGTATCAGAACTCGAAGAGGTACTATTAATGAGATTCTGCATCTTAGTTTCCTATCACAGGTTGAGCCAAAGAAGTTCGACGAGGCGAACAAAGATGCAGCATGGATATTGGCCATGCAAGATGAACTACATCAATTTGGAAGATGCAACGTCTGGACGCTGGTTCCCAGACCAAAGGGGCAGAACGTGATCGGCACCAAGTGGATCTTCAGAAACAAACTGGATGAACATGGTGTCATCATAAAGAATAAGGCCAGGCTGGTGGCTCAAGGATACCGACAGGAGGAGGGGATTGACTTCGACCAGATGTTTGCGCCAGTTGCACGGCTCGAGGCAATCCGTCTGTTCCTAGCCTATGCCTCTCATAAAGGATTCACTGTCTATCAGATGGACGTGAAATCGGCATTCTTGAATGGAGACTTGAAAGAGGAAGTATACGTCGCTCAACCTCCAGGTTTTGTCAATCCTACTTATCCTAATCATGTCTACTTTCTCAATAAAGCTCTATATGGGTTAAAACAAGCTCCTCGAGCTTGGTATGAGACCTTGTCTAGTTTTCTTCTTGAGAACAAGTTCTCTAGAGGAAAAATAGACAAGACATTGTTTCTCAGGGAAGTCAAAGGCAAGATCTTGCTGGTGCAAATCTATGTCGATGACATTATATTCGGGTCAACGGACAACAATCTTTGCAAAAAGTTTTCTAAACTTATGCAAGGAAAGTTTGAAATGAGCAGTATGGGAGAGCTAAAGTATTTCTTGGGACTTCAAGTGAAACAGTCTGAGGAAGGAATTTTCATTTCTCAGGCAAAGTTCACCAATGAACTCCTCAAGAAATTCGGAATGGAGAATGCAACCTCTATGAGGACTCCAATGGGATCCACCATGTCTCTGGATAAGGATGAGAAAGGGAAACCTTTTGATGAAACCAAATACAGAAGCATCATTGGATCCCTGCTCTATCTTACTGCAAGTAGACCGGATATCATGTTCTCCACATGTGTTTGTGCTAGATATCAGGTGAACACTAAGGAATCTCATTATGTCGCTGCAAAGCGAATTCTTAGATACCTTAAAGGTACCCCTAATCTTGGCTTGTGGTACCCGAGAAACAATGATGTCGAGCTAATAGGTTTTTCAGATGCTGATTTTGCAGGGAGTAGGGATGATAGGAAAAGCACTTCCGGGACGTGTCAATTCCTCGGAAGAAGGCTCATCTCATGGAATAGCAAGAAGCAAAACTGTGTAGCAACCTCCACAGCAGAGTCTGAGTACATCTCGGCTGGCAGCTGTTGCGCACAACTCCTATGGATCAGAAATCAGTTAGCAGACTATGACCTCCAGTTCAAGGAAGTACCAATGTACTGCGACTCCTCCAGTGCAATTGCTATTGCCAACAATCCGGTATCGCACAGCAGAACGAAGCATATTGAAGTGCGCTACCACTTCATTCGGGAGCATGTGGAGAACAAGGACATCTCTCTCTGCTATGTCCCCACAGACAAGCAGATTGCAGATATTTTCACAAAGCCCTTAGACGAGGCCAAGTTCAGTCTCTTCAAAACTGAATTGGGGATGCTAAACTATGAGGAATGAAGACTACAGAAGCTCCTGGCTCGTGCATCTAGGGGAGCATCTGCCAGGAACTCAAGTGTAAGCACAGGTGCAAGAACTGAGGGGGAGCATGGTGTCAAATGCACCAGACCCAGATTTGCAGAAGCCGAAAAGGGGGAGATTACCCTCACGGCTAAGGCTAAGGTGGCTCCAAGTTTGCTCTCAAGAAATTGGTAATGAATATCTCTCTCAACTCAATTTTAAGTTTATGATTTTCATTCCCATACGCTCTATTCACCTTAGCTTGTAGGGTTTAGGCTTCTTCAAATAGGGGGAGATTGTTGGGTATTGTATCCACAATGTACCTGATTTGAAGAAGCCCCTGAACAAGCTAAGGTAAATAGACATTGTATTTGATGAAATCTTCTAGTTGTGCTTGCAGTTACTCCACGCTAAGTACACACCAATGTCAGGGTGCAGTGGGTCAATATACACGGGTCTGCGCGACGTAATCCCTCGTTGAGCAGATCAGTGTGTTAGCCTACGTGTACTCTCTCTATTGGAGTGTACTTAATTTCAAGTACAGGGCTATGATAGAGCAAGAGCAGACAAGGAGCAAGGATGGGCCAAAGACCAGCTCTCGGAAAGAAAGAGGAAAAATTGTCTAAGTAAGAATCGATTCTCGCCGTTTCGTCGAGAATCACTAGTGATTCTCGCCGAGTTGTCGGGAATCACTGGTTGATTCTCGTCGGTTGGAGCCGACTGTCTCGACGCGCCAGAAATTCTCTAAGGCAGAATCGTCGAGAATCAAGTGTGATTCCCGCCGATTCTCCCCCGCTTCTATATCAGTGCAGCCAGAATTCTACTAAGTAGTATTCGGCGAGAATCGTAGGTAATTCTCGCCGATTCGTCGAGAATCACCTACGATTCTCGCCGAATTTGACTTGGGCAATTTTCCGATTCTATCTGAACCGGTCCATGTTACCTGCGGTATTTCGAACCGGTCTTAGGTCTTGTTGCTGGTGGGGCCCACAACGGTCATGTGCTTGACCTAAGGTATATATACCTCCGTATGAATGAGCGGAAGGATAACCATATACGCGAATTCAAAAAGAACAGCCGCCGACGTGACCTAGTTCGCGATCTTGCTCCGCTGACCGTCTCCGCCTTCGAGCAGTTAGTCGCCGCTGTTGATCTCAAGTTCTTCCAGACCTCCGGCGACAGAAGCTTAGGCTAGCATAGCGTCTCATGCGTCTAACCAGAGATCCCTTGTCTCTTGATTCGTTGATCGGGAAAAACCATCCCCTTCCGAATCGATCGAGACGACCGATCCTAGTGTGACCGTTGGAAGACCGTGCTTCCTTTGCTACGAAGTTTGAATCCCCTAGCACTGCAACAGCTCTCCGTAGCCGTCGCCTATTCCGAGAACCTTGCCGCCGCTCCAAGCCGCCGCCGGTTACGGGAAGATTCACTCCAAGAGAGATCTAGGGTTGTGGACTCTTCGTTGACTTCAAGAACACGTCGTCGAACGAAGAGGGACACCTTAGTCTCCATAAGTTGTTTGTATTTCTTATACAATCTATTTTCAATTTCTTTGTAAAGGACCGATTGGTCTTTAGTTGTAAGGGTTGGGTGCAACCCGTGTTATGGGAGTGGTGACTCCTACGTGTGAAAGGGTTCCTTCCGTTAGTGCAAGGATTGGATTTCAATCCTGTTGGTGAAGTGACCGAGTCTTCCCTGGTTGGGAGATAGGTCGAAGGGGGAAAGTGGACGTACCCAAATCGGGGAACCACTATAAATTGCTTGGGTATTTTCTGTGCTGTGTTGTTTGATTTACTTGTGCAGGTAAAACTTTAATTCCGCAAAAATGCTACAAGACACCTATTCCCCACCATAGGTGAAGCTAGTTGGCACTAGGTGGACTTTCACCGGGTTAAGGATAGTGTGGCAGGTCTACAGGCTCGCCAGTCGTCACACTGACGGGAGTTGACGGTTAGACCTTGGGCGGGTTGGCTTGGTCCTCGGTGCTCATTCTCGGGGCTCCTTCCATGCCAAGTGAACGGTTGGGCTTAGTCCTCGTGCTTCTTTCGAGGTTTCTTCCAGGTCACAACATAAGCCAGTTCTGGGCTTGGTTCTCGGTGCACATCTACGCAAGACTCTCGCTGAGCCATAGTACGCATATGAGCTCTGTTATTGTGTTCTTAGCATTGAGGCGTACGGAGGCCTAGTCTAGGTAGTGTGGATGTCAGCATAGTAGTGGAGATGCCCGCTCTACTATCACCGTCTGGCCACGTTGGATGACGTCTGGGAGGTTAGCTACCTGCTCGAAAATTGGGAACTACAAGTCTGTGTCGATATAGCAATTGCTTGTGCGTGATCATGGGTGAGTCATAGCATAATATTCATGGCATTGCATTACGTTGTATACACAAGATTCTCATCGTATAAGTTTGTATGAGAACTTTTATACGATGAGTTACTTTACTGTTAAGCCGAACTTTAACTTATAAGTTTGTATGAGCATTCTTATAAGTTAAGTTAGTTTCCTGTTGTAGATTTATATGCTTAGATCGATTGATATAGCTTGTGTAGAACTGCTAAAATAGAATGCTGATAATATTGTTATACATTACTTCTATTGCTACTCATGACATGTATACTTACTCCACCTGCTTGTACTACAGCTTATATTGATATATTGTACCCTATTCCTTTCTCCTTCCGGTGATGAGGAGTCATCGGGGGAGCGGATGTGCTGACCACTTATTCTTTATGGCTAATGGTTGATACATCTTCCTTTTTTAGGAGGAAACCCCGCAGGCAGAGCAACAATAGGTTTTGCAGCAGGACAGCCAGGCTAGGACGACAGGGCTTGAAAGGACGGTGTCATCGCTACCGTCAGTGACTGATGTGAGTCTTTGAGAGACACTTATTATAGCCCTTATGGGCAAGATTTACTCGTACTCTGATAGTATAGAAGCTTGTTGTAGCTTCTTTTATATGCTGTACTTTTGAACTATATGCTTATGTGTGGATTTGGCTTCTAATTATATGTTTGGTTGGGTTGGCAATGTTTGATATTAGTTATAGCTGGCAGGATAGGCGTCTTGTGGTACAGGTTAGCCCGAGTGCTAGCGCTACTGCAAGGCTGCTGTTCTGGGCATAAGACTCCCCTCGTGCCGTGTTTTGTGTTCCGGGAGGGGGGTCTTAAAAATGATATCAGCTTGCTACGATCCTGAATTAGATAAGTCATTTAACAATAGTGCCACCCCCGTTCGATTAGTCAGTTTGGGGACAAACTGACTTAGCAGAAGCAGTGTTGTGCACATATGTAATTCACACTAAGTATGTCCAACTTTGACCTTAAGATTAGCCACCCTGACCTTAGGTTTGTATTCTACGTGTAGATCCCAATACACGTTGAGCCAGTGGGGGGCAACCCCGCCCCGTCCATACCCACACAGTTTCAACAATCAGAGCTAGGGCAAACGCTCACAGCTATCCTGGATGCCTTTAGATCCCAACAAGCCCCCGTACAACAAGATTCGAGCTCTAATTGGGTGAGCACTTTCCGAGCTCTCTCCCCTCCCGCCTACCATGGGACAGAGTCGGCAGTGCGTATGGAGGAATGGCTCGACACCGTACAAGAACTGCTGGAAGGAATTAGATGTCCAAGCAACATGGCTGTGACCCTGGTAGTGACACTCCTAGAACTGCATGCCAAGAGTTGGTGGAAGTCCCTCATGGGCTCCACCTTTACAGGGCGAGTGTATACAGAGATTAGCTGGAACGAGTTCTCGGGAGACTTTTTAGAGCACTTCATTCCCTCGTCTGCTCGAGACGAACTCGAAGAGAGATTTTTACAGCTAAAGCAAGGATCGAAGTTGGTCACCGAGTATTAACGAGAGTTCCAACATCTCGCAAAATTTGCTGACTCATATGACTTGGATGACAGAGGATACGCAAAGCGCTTCTACAAAGGGCTTCGGGACCCCCTGAGGCAGACCGTTTTGTTTATAGCGGACTCCAGTTTGGCGGAAATAATTGACATGGCAAAGAGGCTAGAAGCAGACAACTTGGGAAGTGGTAAGAGATCTGCTGAGGGAGTGATGGAAGCTAGCCCTAGTAATAGAAGGAGACACGACTACGGAGGAGGAAGAGGACACCAGAGAGGTGGAAGGTGTTTCCACCGAAATTTTAGAGTGGAGCACCCATTTCCACAGCCGCCAGCATTGCCTCCACAACCGCATCCTAAACAGTTTCAGCAACCTGGGAGTCGCATGAGCGAGTGTGCTTCGAATTCAACCAACCAGGCCATATTCGATGCTACTGCTCGCAACTATTTGGAAATGCGCCTCTTGCTCTCCCCCTCCGGCAGCTCCTCGAGGGCGGGGACATATGTGTGGTCGAGGATGAGGACTACAAGGAGGAAACCCCAGACCTGCTCGGAATCAGGTATTTGCGCTGGACATAACACAGGAGCGGAATGCTCAGGAGGTGATTGCAGGTATGTTGTAGTTAGTTATCACATTTTCATTATTAATCCTAAGTTGCTTAAGACATATAAGATATCTAGCCTTGAGTATTGCTATTGGTACTTAGGCACTATTGTGTTCGGCGGGAAACCGACCTATACGTTATTCGGTACCGGTGCCTCACACTCGTTTGTGTCTACGGACTTCATTAAATACCTAGAAGGAGTGCAATACTTCACTGGTCTTTCTCGAAGAGTATGCCTCCCAGACGGCTATGAGATGACTGCAACCGTCAAGTGCGAATTGGAGATACTCATTGGGGGACAGACCTTTGATACCCCTACCATAGTTTTGAGAATACCAGAGTTCTATCTCATTCTGGGCATGACATGGCTGGATTGGCACTACGTACATAAGAATTGACTGTGCGGAGAAGTGAGTTTACTTGAGACATGGGGATACCGATGTCATTTTTCAAGGTATAAAATTCGCACCCCGTCAATTATTATCCTCGATTCAGGCCATAAAAGCCCATATGGAGGGGGATGAAGTCTTTATGATTTGTTTTGAGTTGAAAGAGATGACATTGGATATCAAGGAGGTATGGGTTGTGCGAGATTTTCCCAAGGTATTTTCTAAGAAACTGCCAGGATTACCCCGGCGTAGAGAGATGGATTTCCAAATTAAGTTAGTACTAGGAGCGAAGCCCGTCTCCAGGACCCCTTACTGGATGGCCCCGAAGGAACTCGCAGAGTTTAGAGTTCAGTTGCAAGAGTTGGTAGAATCAGGGTTTGTTCGCCCCAGCTCATCACCTTGGGGAGCCCCTGTTTTGTTTGTTAAGAAGAAGGATGGAACCTTGGGATTATGTATAGACTATTGGGAGCTCAACCGACTGACGGTACGGAACACCTATCCGCTAACTCGGATCAATGAGTTGTTTGACCAATTGGTAGTAGCGCATTGGTTTTCCAAATTGGATTTGTGCTCGGGGTATTATCAGTTGAGAATACAAGAGGTGGACATTTAGAAAATGGCCTTTAGCTCAAGGTACGGATTGTACGAGTTCACTGTGATGTCATTTGGGCTCACATTTGCCCCTTCAGCTTTCATGAGCTTGATGAACAAAGTGTTCGAGCCTTATCTAGATGTCTTTGTCATCGTTTTCATCGATGACATTTTGGTATACTCTAAGACGGAGGAAGAGCATGTCGAACACATGACCTTGGTACTGAATAAGCTAAAAGAGCACGCCTTGTTTGCCAAGTTTAGCAAGTGCGAATTTTGGCTCCAAGAGTTTGCCTTCTTGGGCCATGCGATCAGTGGGGTTGGGTTAGCTGTGTATCCGGCCAAAGTGCGTGACGTGAAGGAGTGGTTGCCCTTGAAGTCAGCGGCCGATATGCAGAGCTTCCTTGGACTTGCCGGGTACTATCGCAAGTTTGTAAAAGGGTTCTCAAAGATTTCTCTTCCTCTTACTACGCTAACAAAGAAAGGTGTGCCGTATGAGTGGACACCCCAGTGTGAAGCTGCGTTTTAGGAACTGAAGGACCGACTTACATCCGCACCCATCCTAGCCCTTCCATCTGGGAAGGAAGGATTTCAAGTTTATACGGATGCATCGTATCAAGGAATGGGAGCGGTATTGAAGTAGCATGGGCATGTGATTGCATATGCTTCAAGACAGCTAAAGAAGCATGAAATCAACTACCCGGTACATGATATAGAATTGGGTGTGGTGGTGTTCGCCTTGAAGATTTGGAGACACTATCTATACGGCATCCACTGCGAAATCTTTTCAGACCACAAGAATCTAAAGTATGTTCATACACAAAAGGAATTGAATTTGAGACAGCGGCGGTGGTTAGAGTTTTTATGCGATTATGAATTCACTTTGAACTACCATCCCGGAAAAGCAAATTCCGTAGCTGATGCTTTGAGCAGAAAGTTACCAGAATCGAACTCGGAGTCCTGATTGATTAGAATGGAGTTAGCCCGGATGCTCGAAGAGATAAAGATCACCCTGGTATTTAAATACCAATCGGAAGGGTATATGGAGTACTTAACCGAGATGAGCATATTCTGTGATATTCGAGACCGAATCCGGGCGGAGCAAGGAAAGGATGCGGCTCTAGCCCCGACAATCAAGTTAATTCAAGATGGGACTACTGACGAGTATTCCCTAAAAGATGGCCTCGTTCATTTCCGTGTCCGGCTTTACATTCCCAAAGGCGGTAAAATTCGGGAAGATATACTGAGAGAGGCACACTGCACTCAGTATTCTGTGAATCCTGGGATTGACAAGATGTACGCTGACCTGCGGAAGACAATGTGTTGGACGGGAATGAAGAGGGATGTCATATATTTTGTTACGCACAACGAGGCCTGTCAAAGGGGGAAGGAGGAATGCAAGAGCCCCGGGGATTATCGCCATCATTGCCCATCCCCAAGTGGAAGTTTGAGGATGTCTCCATAGACTTTATCCATGGATTGCCTCGCTCACGCTCAGGGAATGATTCAGTGTGGGTAATCATTGACCGCATGGCAAAGGTAGCCAGGTTTATTCCTATGAAGAAAGAAGCTCACGTGGATATCTTGGTGCGCCTCTTTGTAGAGCAGTTTGTACGGTACCATAGCGTGCCAAAGACAATTGTTTCCGATCGGGATTGTCAGTTTACTTCTAAATAATAGAGGGTGGTACAAGCATATTTGGGCTCGCGCCTTACTTTTAGCACAACGTTTCACCCTCAGACGGACGAGCATTCTGAGAGGACCATCAGGACATTGCAAGACCTATTGAGACTGTGTGTGTTGGATAGAGGAGAGCCATGGGAAAGGCTCTTACCCTTGGTGAAATTTTCCTATAACAACAGTCACCAGGCGAGTATCGGGATGGCACCCAATGAAGCCCTTTACGGAAGGTGTAGAACCCCCTTATCATGGGTACAAGATGAAGACCCGAAGGTTTTAGGAATTGAATACATTGATGACACTGATGCGGTGGTTAGACAAATACGGGACCGCATGCTTGAGGCTCAAAGTCGGCGGGCTAAATATTATAATGCGAAGCACCGGGTGGTGGAATTTTTGGTGGGTGACAAAGCGTTTCTAAAAATCTGGCTGATGCATGGAGTGTCACGAGTACGTGGTATGAAGAAGCTCAGCCCAAGGTACGTTGGACCTTACACCGTATTGGAGAGGATTGGCCCTTTGGCCTACCGGTTGGAGTTACCACCAGAGCTGTAGAACCTTCATGACATGTTCCAAGTGTCATCTCTACGGAAGGTTTTGTTGCGGCCCAATCAACATATCCCCACCGCTGATGGAGCAGTAGCAACCGATAGATCTGTGCGACTGGAGCTGGTGCGGATAGTAGACAACGAGACAAGAATTTTGCGCCGCAAGAGTGTTCCTTTGGTAAAGATGTTGTGGTATAACCAAGGGTAAGATGAGTATACATGGGAGCCGGTGTACTTGATGCAAAAGCTTTACCCGGAGTTGTTTCATCAAGGTAATATTTAAAAAGCATATGTCTTTTTTATTTCATGCTTTTCTCTCCACATTGCCTTAGCCTGATTTCGGGGACAAAATATTTTATTTTGTTTATAGGATTTGTAACGTCCCGATTCGCGCTAGGCCCCTCGTGCACATTTTTAAGTCAGGGGAGCTGGCTTGGGCTCAGGGAGTGCTGGCAACTAGGCTTACACTTGTGTAAGGGAGGTGAAATGACGTCCAGAGTGGGACACGGGTAGTGACACGGGCGTGTCCATACCCGTGTGGTACTCTGGTGTTAGGATTGAAAATTCGTGGAATTTCCAGAGAAGGACATGAGTAGTGACACGGGCATGTCCCTACCCGTGTGTATGTGGGTACGGGTAGGGGCACGGGCATGTCCTACCCATGTGTGTAACTGACATCGTCGATCATGTTTCCCTAGCAGGACACGGGTAGAGACACGGGCGTGTACCAACCCGTGTACATGTGTCCATATGTTTCCCGAGCAGGACACGGGTAGATACATGGGCGTGTCCCTACCCGTGTGAATGTCTCCAGGAAGCCGGCCGTGTTTCCCGAGTAGGACACTGGTAGGACACGGGCATGAATACGGCTGTATCACATGGACACAGGTAGAGACACGGGCGTGTCCCTACCCGTGTTTGTGTGTCCAAAAGGCAGACGAACTGTTGACGATGCTTCGCCCGAGCAGGACACGGGTAGGGACACGGGCGTGTACCTACCCGTGTTGGTTCCATATATATAGGATTTCTAAAATCCTATCTGTTTTTCATCCTCTTTCCAAGCCATTTCTGTGGAGAGATTGGTGCTAGAGCCAACCTTCATCCATAAAGAATCACTGCTATCGAGGATAAGAAGATGTCGTCGAGAAGGGGGACGAGATCCTTTACCAAAAATGGTGGAAATGCCGTAAACAAGGTGAGCTTCCTCCCCTCTCCCTTGGTGCTAGATCTGTAGATATAGCAGCTTGTGCTCTATGGATAGTGGTATCTTCAACCTCTCCTTCCTTCTATGTGAAGATGAGGACGGTTTTGTGAAGAGAAATGGCCTTATAAGGGTGAATAAGGGAGGAGGAATTTCTGATGTGAATTAGGAAGATTGGCTAGAGGAGGAAGACGAACCGATGCCGTTCATTTCGCCTTAAGATGCGTGCAGAAATCTGTGTTCTGTACGCAGTTATCTTCGCGGACATTTTTAAATATGATATGGCCAGATCTGGACTTTTGACTAAACACGAAAGCCGTAGCACTTGGAAATACCTTTCCAACGAGTGTTTACACGTGTTCAGGTGAAGTCTGTAGCCACGGGAAAGTCTGATCGAAATTGGTGGCTGCCAAACTAAGTGTGCAGAAACTGTAATCTGTACGCAACGGACTTTGAAGCCAATTTCAAGTGTGTTACGGTCTTATCAGGGTGAGGGACCGAATAAAAAAGTATTAGACCTTTGAAATACCTTTCCAATGAAGGGTTAATCATTTTCACCAGATTCCTATAGCATCAGGAATCCCCGTTTGAAGTTTTGTACTTTACTCATTTCTTGCACGTTTTGTTCTCAGGGTTAAGTAAATCCATGATAGGAGGTGGTAGAGGGATTATTGTGAGTTGTTGGATAGATCCTTTGTAATTATATGACGAAGTGAAACGTACTTGAATGAAATGATTTGGTTGATAGATCTTTATGTGAACTAGTGAGTTGATGAGTTAGATTGTATAAACAAACAAGTTATGTGAACCGGTAAGGATGAGCTTAACACTAGCAAAGCGATGAATATTATGTGGAAGAGGACTGAATAAGGTTAGTGCATACTCGCGGGATACATATGGTCAATGGAACGTGTATTGTAGTCCATTGTGTTGGGTCGTGTCTCTCTACAGGTAGGAGTGAGTGATGTTATGTTGTACTAGGTGGCTTGCCACTTAAGGTTTACAAGGAACCCTTGAATGCTTGGATCCAAGAAAATGTAGAAGGGTTGATAGTGCGTGAGTGTTTGCCGCACTTGATCGATTGTATTGATAAGGTACTCGGTGAGGAGCCCTTGTGTGCTGTTGAGCTCGAGACATGAAATTACAAACGGTGTGAGTCGACATGTGGTGTCATAATCCTAGGTTAAGGATAGTGTGGCAGGTCTACAGGCTCGCAAGTCATCACACCGACAGGATTTAACGGTTAGACCTTGGGCGGTTGGGATTAGTCCTCTGTGCTCATTCCCGGGGCTCCTTCTGTGCTAAGTAAATGGTTGGGCTTGGTACTCATGCTTCTTCCGAGGCTCCTTTCGAGTCACAACATAGGCCAATTCGGGGCTTGGTTCTAAGTGCACATCTACCCGAGACTCCCGCTGAGCCGTAGTATGCATGTGAGCTTTGTTGTTGTGTTCTTAGCATTGAGGCCTACGGAGGCCTAGGCTAGGTAGTGTGGATGTCAGCCTAGTATTGGAGATTCCCGCACTACTATCACCGTCTGGCCACGTCGGATGATGCCTGAGAGGTTAGCTACCTGCTCGAAAAGTGGGAACTACAAGTCTGTGTCAACATAGCAATTGCTTGTGCCTGATCATGGGTGAGTTATAACATAGCATTCATGGCATTGCATTACGTTGCATACACAAGATTCTCATCGTATAAGTTTGTATTGGCACTCTTATACGATGAGTTACTTTACTATTAAGCCGAACCTTAACTTATAAGTTTGTATGGGCATTCTTATAAGTTAAGTTACTTTCTTGTTGTAGATCTATATGCTTAGATGGATTGATATAGCTTGTGTAGAACTGCTAGAATAGAATATTGATAATATTGTTATACATTACTTCTATTGCTACTCATGACATGTATACTTACTCCACCTACTTGTACTACTGCTTATAAAGATATATTATACCCTGTTTCTTTCTCCTTCCGGTGATGAGGAGTCGCCGGTGGAGCGGATGTGATATCCACTTAGTCTTTATGACTAACGGTTGCTACCTATTCCTTTTTAGGAGGAAACCCCGCAGGCGGAGCAACAACAGGTTTTGCAATAGGACAGTCAGGCCAGGACGACAGGGCCTGATGGGACGGTGTAGTCGCTACCATTAGTGACTGATGTGAGTCTTTGAGAGACTCTTATTGTAGCCCTTATGGGCAAGATTTACTCGTACTCTGATAGTGTAGAAGCTTGTTGCAGTTTCTTTTATATGTTGTACTTTTGGACTATATGCTTATGTGTGGATTTGGCTTCTTATTATATGTTTGGTTGGGTTGACAATGTTTGATATTAGTTATAGCCGGCAGGATAGGCGTCTTGGTACAGGTTAGCCCGAGTGCTAGCGCTACCACAAGGCGGCTGTTCTGGGCATAAGACTCCCCTCGTACCGTGTTTTGTGTTCCGGGAGGGGGGTCTTACATGGGCATCCACAGAAATATAATTGTTCCATGACCGAACCTGCTAAATAAAGTACAATACAATTCCATAGATAAATAAAATAACAATTATAAACTAGGAACAAAAATTACTTACATTTTAAAAAAGAAATGCTAATCTAGATAACTTATGGGTTTATTGTCTCCCAACAAGACTTATTCAAGGACCATCTCTTAACTGATGGGCGTATGAAATTTGAAGTGCTCGAGCAGTTGTTCAAGTTCACGTTTCGGTAGCGGGTACCAAAATGGCGACATAATAAATACCCACGTACCTATGTAGTTATACCTATCTTGAACATCAAGCATGGGTAGAATAAATGTTGTGAAGCTCGATGAATCTGACTCCACCTGCACTAATCTGCATCAATGCTAGGCTGTATTACAGGCCCTTGCACTAAGTGGACCGGTTCCACGATGTGGTCCTGTAGAGAAGTAGGCACGAGAGAGGGGTTTGGAAATAAATTAGAAGAATGACAAAAAGTAACCTCAATCTTGGGATTGATTCCGGTGTCATCTCCCATCGACGAAATTGTCAGAGGATCTACATAGCTGTCTAGGCTGGTGCAAGTATGTGCTAGAGCTGCATTCGCCTCGTCTGTGCATCGGACTTCCTTACATGGGACTGAGACAGCAACCTCGATCATGCAGATGTCCTCCTCGACTGGATCTAGCATAATGCTACAAACACCAGCTTCTCCCTGCGAATCAACCTCCACAATAGTGTCAGATATAGAAAGAATGCTTTGCGACGTAGAGGATAGAGGAGCAGTGCTCGCTAAAAAGTCAAGCACAGGCTCCTCACAACTAACAGACTATATACAAGATGATATATGTACTTTAGGAGTAAAAACATCCATGTCAGGGTTTAGATCGACACATGTATATGCGCAAATACTAGTATTTCTCCCTTCAAAATATGAAGGTGGCATTAGTACGTACCCAGATACAGAAGGGGTACTGCAAGTTGTCGGAGTGGAGACAATCCGAACATCCGGTTCATCATCCTCCTCCAACTGCGCCAAGTAAGCAGCACACTCCTTCAAAGAGTGATCCCAACTCTGACAAAATAAACACTGCTTAGTTGGCTTTGTCGATACAACGGGTACTAACGCCGAAAGAAAGTAGTGTGGCAATGGAAGCGCGGATGAGTAGCTAACTGGCTTATGTCTACCATATTGAGTACCAGATGAGGTTGGTGCTCCATATGTAGATCCTTGTGTGTCTTGGCTACCATACTCCTCAGGGCATCTATCACATGCATGAGAGGTATCTCCACACCATCGCCAACGAATATTAAAACTGGCCCACATTGTAGAGATCACTAATTTTCAGGATTAAACTACCTTGCATAGAATCTCAATAAAAATCTAACAATTCCAACCGAAAAAAAAAGCAAAAAATAGACTAGGATAAAAAAATTCAAAACAAGCAACTCTGTCGTAACTCTCATAACAAAAAAAAATCAACAATACGTCTGCACTCCCCGACAACGACGCCAAAAACTTGATGCGTTTTCAAGTGCATCGGTCACTGTCAAGTAATAATTTTGGGAATAGTTTCCCCGAATGTTGATCTCGAGAGAATGCAGGTTGGGTATCGTGATAGCATCGTAGAAAGATCGTTACTAAGATTTAAACGAAACAACAGAGGTTGGCTTTTGATTCCTAATGCTAAAAAATATAAAGAAAACTAATGCGGGTCGTAAGCACCGCTTCGCTTGGTGGATGGAACTAGTGCAAGCCGCTATGCCGTGCTTCGTGAGGCGAATGAACGGAGAGCAAGCGGATGGAATCAACACACGTGCGGAGAGTAAGGGTCATAATCACTTCTTCAACCACCAACACTAGCCTTTACTAGAGTGGTTCTAGTGCGCGAGTGGAGTGGATGTGAATGGAGGCGAGTGCATCATAGCTAATAAAAGAGGATATAACTAGCCCAAGCAAACTTCATTATAGACAAATAAAAGCAAGTTCAGGTTCATTACAAGCTTTAGAGTACAATCCACTATGGAGAAGAGGTAGAATAAACCGAAAGGGGGAAAGCCTAGCCGTGGTTCTTGGACGGAATGGTGGGTTGTCAATCCACTTCTCGACAAAGATCGTGGTTGCGTCCGGAGGTAAATGGGTTGTCAATCCACTTGTCTTCCTACGTCTTCTTTCCTTTCCTTCAATCTATTCTCCCTTTTTGACCAAATGAGTAGTACCGAAAGATCTCTATTGCACACTGCTGGTGGCCGGGAACTCTCCGAAGGGTTGAAGATGACTTCAGATCGCCGAAGAAGGCATCCCGGAGGGTGGAGATGAGTGGAGGACCTATGGGGGAGAGAAATGGCGCTTCGCGCGCAGCAGCGGGCCGGAAAATTAAAAGGTGTGCCCTAATTCGCAGAGCACGGGCTTAAATAAGGACAGAAGAAAATCAGAGCGCATGATCAGTTGTGCACGACCGGTGGTCGTGCGCACTGATGGTTGAAGAGCGTGCGCTCTGCTCCAGAGAAACCTGTAGCTGGACAGAAAAAATTAATATATATGCACACGATCAGTGGCGCACGACCAGAGGTCGTGTGCACTGGAGCATACGACTAGAGGTCGTGCGCACGGGATCCCATGATCATGCGATTAGCAATGGTAGATTTCCAAAAAAATAGAATAAATGCGCACGAGCAGTGGAGCACGACCAGATATTGTGCACACTATGTCCAATGATCGTGCGATCGCCCCAGACAGAACTTGAAAAAATGGAGAATAGTGCGCACGATTAGTGGCTCATAACCAGTGGTCGTGTGCAATAGATCCAATGATCGTGCACAGTGTTCCTGTACCTTTTGGGGTTCGATGAACTGACCGCGCACGACCAGCGGTCGTGCACTCAGGAGTCCACTGACCGTACGCGTGTAAAACACACGATCAGTGTCCCTTAGGCAAAAAAAACATTCCCAAACAATCCCGGAACACTCACACGACCTTTGTACTTGCAGTAAAGAAAAGAAGAGCCACCGAAATGGGCATTCCACATTCTCCAGACACAAAAAAAACCAAGAATAGGGCAAAAGTACAATAACTACGAAATCACACTAAAAACGGCCCTAAAGTGCACTTAGCATGGAATGGACATAGTAATAAATATGAACAATTATGGATCTCAAATGTAGTGCATCATCGAGAAAACTTGCCTAGATGAGTCCAAAAATATGTATATAACTTGGACTCATCAAGGTGGCGCTGAGCAGGAGCCAAGGCAAGAGCAGTCGGTGCACTCCGGCCCAGCGCGGCGGAGAAGGGAAAAATGGCAGAGTCGAGCGCTTCTCGTTTCCAACCCGTGCGGCCAAGGGCGTACAACCTTGGGCAGCAAGAAGCAATCCGCCAAACCGATGTGGTGACAGGTATGGGAAAGTTTAAGTTTAATCTTTTGCTTTAGACTTTCAAAACCGTTTATGAGTGTCGTCTGTATTTTAGGCTTTGTGCTAGTTTCCAGTCAACCCGCTAGTGTATTGTTCGATACGGGAGCGTCACACTCCTTTCTTGTGGAAAGCCTTATCCGGATAATCGGAGTTGAGCCATTCTCGGCAAATGCAGAGATGAAGGTGTGCATGCCCAACGAGTCTTAAATGACCACCGGGGCGAAGGGACGCATTTGTTGGAGTCTAGGGGGAGTTGACTTCATGTTGGTTGCGATAGTCCTACCGTTAGCTGAGTTTGATGTGATATTGGTGATGGACTGGCTTGCAGAGCAGCGTGCCAGTATTGAATGCCTATCTAAGGTGGTGACCCTAAGAAGTGAAGGGCAGACAGAAGTTAAGTTTGAGGGCCTTAGTGGAGTGTACTGTTCCTTGATTTCGGCCATGCAGTTGATGCAGGCAGTCAACTAGGGAGGAGTAGCTCTTTTAGCATTGTTGGAAGTTTGTCCTTCCAAGTTATCACTTGGAGAAGTGCCGGTAGTGGTAGAATTCGAGGATGTGTTTCTTGAGGAGCTTCCTAGAGCACCTCCTCGACGGGAGATTGATTTCTCGATTGAGTTAGTGTCAGAGGCTAGGCCGGTGTCACGTCCTCCTTTTAGGATGGCACTAAAGTAGTTGGCCGAACTCAAGGTACAGCTGCAGGATCTGTTGGAGCAGGGGTATATTAGACCCAGTTCTTCGCCATGGAGCGCGCCAGTGCATTTTGTGAAGAAAAAAGATGGTATTATGTGGCTGTGCATAGACTACCGAGATTTGAACAAACTGACCGTCAAGAATAAGTATCTGATTCCATAGATAGATGACCTGTTTGACCAGTTGGTGGGGTTAGTGGTGTAATCTAAGTTGGACTTGAAGTCAGGGTACTATCAGTTGCGGATTCGAGATGAGGACATACCTAAGACAACATTTGTTACGAGGTATGGTCACTTCGAGTTCTTGGTGATGTCGTTCGGGCTGACGAACGCACCATCTATATTCATGGATTTGATGAACCGAGTATTTCAGGAGTATTTAAACTCATTTGTAGTGGTCTTCATTGACGATATTTTGGTATACTCCAAAAAAGAGGCAGAGCATGAGGCTCATCTGAGAGTGGTATTGCAGACTTTGAGAGAGAACCAGCTTTATGCAAAGTTCTCGAAATGCGAGTTCTGGTTAGAAAAGGTGGCATTTTTGGGCCATGTGATTAGTGGTGATGGGGTGGCGGTGGATCTGGTGATGTTGAAGTCATCAGGGATTGGCCGATTTTGAGAACCATGGCGGAAGTCCGAAGTTTCCTTGGACTAACCGGGTACTATAAAAGGTTCGTGGAAAACTTTTTGCGGATAGCTCTACTCTTCATTTCCCTGACTCGCAAGGACCAGAAGTTCGTATGGACTCAAGAGTGCAGTCAAGCATTTGACAACCTGAAGGAGAGACTGATGACAGCTTCAATCCTATGTCTCCCAAAAGGGACTGAAGGACTTCAGATTTTCAGTGACGCATCGGGATTCGGTTTAGGTTGCGTGTTAGTGCAACATGGCAGTGTGAAAGCCTTTGGGTCTAGGCAGTTGAAACCTCATGAAAGGAATTACCCCGTCCATGACATAGAATTGGCGGCGGTAATTTTTGCGTTGAAGTTGTGGCGACACTATGTGTATGGTACGAAGGTTGAGATCTTCACAGACCACAAAAGCCTGAAGTATCTTCTAGATCAAAAGTATTTGAACATGCGACATCGCAGATGGGTCGAATTCCTTGTAGACTATGACATTGCGATTTAGTATACGCCAGGCAAAGCCAACGTGGTGGAGGATGCCTTGAGTAGAAAATACTCTGGATAAGGGAGTTAGATCGAAGCTCATGATGAGCGGTTGGTGCGGGACTGGGAGTCCCTTAGCATTGAGTGTGTATCAAGAGGCGAGTCTAGTATGGCTCGTTGAATTGGATTGAGTTGAAAAATGACTTATCTGATCGTGTTTGGGAAGCAACTAGTTTTGATGTAGAGTTCCAGTCATTTGTGATGGAAGCCCAAAAGGGCGAAAGTAGCACCTGAGAGATGATTGATGGGATCTTGAGGAAGGACGGAAGGATATGTGTAACGTCGTTTGGCAAGCTCCCTGAGGAGTTGATGTTTGAGGCTCATTTTATGAAGTACTCCATTCACCCGAGTAGTACAAAGATGTACTTGGATATGAAGAATTCCTTTTGGTGGCCTCATTTTAAATGGGATGTAGCTTTGTACGTGAGTCGGTGCCAAACTTGTGCCTTAGTGAATGCCGAGTGTCAGAAGCCGGGCGGGTTCCTGAAGCCTCTTCCTATCCCCGAGTGGAAATTTGATGACATCTCTATGGACTTTGTGCATGAGTTACCTCGATAGCAGCAGGGTAATGACGCGATTTGGGTGATCGTGGATCGCTTGACCAAAGTGGCTCATTTCATCCCAAATCGGAAAGAGGACAGCGTGAAGAAGCTGGTAGAGTTGTATGTTCGCAACATTGTGCGACTGCATAGGATTCCTAAGAGTATCGTTAGTGATCGCGATGTATGATTCACATCCAAAGACTGGAGGTTGGTACAGAAGAGTCTGGGCATGAAACTCAAGTTCAGTACGACATTCCATCCTCAAACCGATGGAAAAACAGAAAGAACGAATCGTACAATGGAGGATATACTGAGGATGTGTACCCTCGATTTTGGAAAGAAGTGGGAAGATCATCTCTTCATGGTTGAGTTTGCCTATAACAGCAGTTACGAAACAAGTATAAAGATGGCGCCATACGAAGCTTTGTATGGAAGGCGGTGTCAAACACCGATGTCTTGGGCAGAGGTGGGAAACACCAAACTTTTGGGAAAAGAGGTGGTGACTAATGCTTGTGAGTTGCTGCAGATAATTCAAGAGCGCATGAAGGTTGCTCAGGATCGACAAGCGAAGTATTTCAACACTGGCCACAAGAACGTGGAGTTTACGATAGGCGATTGTGATGGCGAGGGTGGCCTACATCAGATTGCATATACCTAAAGATTAAGCCGTTCAAAGGCATTTCGCAGATTCGCTGACTCAAGAAGTTGAGTCCGAGGTTTTTGGGGTCGTTCAAAATTACAAATTCATTGGAGAAGCTGCTTACCAGTTAGCGTTGTATACAGAGCTGATTGGACTACATGATGTATTCCATGTCTCCATCTTGAGGAAAGCCTTGGTGGAGGCAAGCGTTGTGGTCGAGTCGGCGATAGTGCCGATAGAAGATGACTTGGGGACGAAAGTCCGCCCAGTTAGCATAGAGGATTCGGAAGTTCGGCAGTTGCGTAATAAAGAAGTTAAGCTTGTAAAGGTGCAATGGGACAACTGCGGGCGAGACAAGTTCTCTAAGGAGCATGAGCAAGCAATATGAGAGGACTTCCCAGAACTCTTTACTTCAGGTACGTTTTTTATTTCTGTGCATACTAATTTTTGAGGACGAAATTCTTCTAGTGGGAGGAGTTGTAACACCCCGATTTTCAAGACCTTGAATCTCTGGAAGCTAACGCGCGGCGATAGTAGCTATCACCCAGTGGTAGCCTTGTTTTGTCGGGTGTAGTTGGCTCGACGAAAGCCCGTTCATCGAGTGTTGAGAGGGCTATCGCTCGGCAGTAGTTAGTTACCGCGCGACGGTAACTCCATGGTTTACGCCGAGAGCATTGAGTTCTCGAGAAAGGAGTTACCGCGCCATATTAGCCTTACCGTCGGCGTTAGCGCGACTTTATTTTTCTGTCATGCGGCTCTGGAAGCTATCAATCGGCGTTAGAGTTAGCGCCCGGCGGTAGCGGATGGAAGCAGTTCCATCGTTTGGCTTTATAGCCATCTGATTTCATTCAGTTTTTTATCCTAAGGCCCAAGACTCTCCCTCCAGAGTGCTTTTATAGGGCTGAGCGGGATTTTCTGTCATTTTCTTCCCCTTTGAAGGTTTTGACTTGGGTTTGGAAGTGAGAGTGGGAGGAGGAAGAAGGATATCTTTCCCCATCATTGGCGGAGATTCGGATCCCCGATCGTTGATCCGAGTCCAAATCCATGGAGAGTACTTGGAGGTGCTCATTTTCATCCATGCAAGGCAAGGATTCTATGGTGAGGAAGAGGAGTCGTAAGGTAACTACATTTCTCCTCTCGATTTTGTAACACTCTTACCAAGTTTGACAAGAATCAGCAGTCTAACCAGGTCCGCGATTACAAGTAAACTAAGAGACAGTATATAAACTGGTATAAAGCTTGTAAAAGAAACAAAGATGATGAAAAGAAATACTTACAGCGGAAATGTGAAGTAAAACTATAGGTAAAAGTGTACCTTGTCAAGCAGCATTCACAGAGCAAACTAATAGGGAAAAATAATACTAAGGAACTGAAATACCAACACACTGAATTAACTGAACCATCACAGTGAGTAAAGTACATCAAATACAAATGTCTGAAAATAGAAAGCAAAGTACAACAACAGTAGTACAACCGAATAAACTAACGACTGAAGACTGAGCCACCTATCCTAAGCGGATCTCCTGACCTGAGCCCCCTATAAAAACAAGTTCCAAATGGGTCAAGCCCACTAAAGAGTAAGAAAACTACTCCCTCCAGCAACACTTAAATGAAAAGAAATATTTTTTTTAAGTGATTAATACATGAAATAAGTTATGCTTCATTCCCTAAAATAAACCTTGGCATTTAGGTTCATGATCTGACATGAAACGGCTTATAGTGTGATATGTCACACTAATCTCTGAATTTTCTAAGTCATGGTTCCTAAAGATTTAGAATCACGATTTTTATGAGTATCCAATTGATTCAACATTTCCTTGCTAACACTTATCGCTAAGGGCGACTAGACACTACTAATAACTGTGGTCTAAGTGGCAAACCTGATGGTGCCCTAAACTGAGTGTCCCTCAAGTGGGTCACTAACTCCTATCTGAGGAGTATCATATCTATAACAAGGGTCATCTACCCTGAGTTTGCAATTATTTAGTGGCCTACTGGCCCTAAAATATACGGTGGGGTGTACCAACCAGCTACACGGGGTGAACCTTCCTCGGTACTTTCTGAATAGGTTTATACTATAGTTCACTGAAGTAATTACAGAGTAGCACTCTAGTCAAGTACACTGGACTTAGGATCTTTCAAGACATTACATCGTCTGATCACTCTAAGTGTTCACCTACCCCTCTATCTCAGTCTTAACTACAGTAACTTGGAATTTCTATATGCGTGTTCAAACTTGATTTAGCGTGAAAAGAGGTCTACAATGCTTAACTAAAAGGAGTCAATTTTCTTACCGTGACGTTTCGACACTCGTACATGCGACGTGGTGCCATGATGCTCCTTCCTAATAGATCTGACTACTAAGGGCTTCCCAGAACTATGCTCTAAAGGCCACCAAAATCTTAAATCCATGGTAACTCTAGATTAAGTGCTTTTCCCTTTAGGGTTTTCGGTGACAGAACTGAAAATGACTAAGTTAATAATATGGACAACAAAATGATGTAATACCTCTATATGGGAGCGATTATGTCCCAACTAAGTGATCAACTTCAGATTGTGGAAGATCGAGTACTCCGATCGTTAATTATTGTATGAGGGAACGAGGAGATAGTTAAAATCGACTTCCCACTAGAAAGATTTCCACTAAGAAATGAAGGAAGGTGTGGAACGAAACTCACCGTAACCAAAAATGGTGTTTTCTGAACTTCTTCCCGCCGTCTAGGGTTGGAAATCACCTTTTTACGGTGCTAGAGGGGAAGGAGAGGGATCTATTAGGGCTATGGAGGAAAGAGACAGGGCTGACGCCTGATTCCGGCAAGGAGGAGAGGTTGGTTAGGGCTTCAACACCTTCGGTGCAATGCGGCTGTGGGAGAGGGAAATGCGCGATCTCTGGTAGGCAAATAATGAGAGAAGTTATCGGGATAGAGGGGGGGGTGCGACTCTTCATTTGGAACGGTTGGGTTGCCGTATCTTAACCATGAACCGGGTTTTATAATGAGGGAGAACCATTTTTATGACTTTGGTCTTAATAAATAAAGTGAAAATCGTCGCGACCGCTACGATTACTCGCCAAGAACACTGACTCTTAATTATCTGCTGATCTTGTATAATAATTTAATTAAAACATAATAAATTGTTACCTTATAGGTCATCGATACGATCAATTTTATTTGTGATCAAGCCCTGAAATTAATTTAAATGCGACGTCAAAATCTGGGATGTTACAAATCTTCCCTCCTAATAAATTTTCATCCTCGAAAATTGCAAATGTACCTGAATCACAGAGAAACGCATAATCTTCATTGCCACGGAGTTCGTCCTCTCTTTCCTAAGTATACTTTGGTCAACTGTAATTCATCCAAAGGACTTTAACCATATAGATCTCTATTTCTGAGCTTCTGAATCCTTGAACCCTCAATCCTGACTGGAATAATATTGATACTTAGATTTGATTCAATCAGCGCATCCTTAGTATTGATCACTTGATTTGGGTCTCTGATTGCTCTCCTCAGATCGGAGACATGAAACACATCATGGCACCCTCTCATTTCTACAGGTAAGGCCAACCTGTATGCAACCTCACCCATGCGCTCTATCACCTCCAATGGACCCACAAATCTGGGACTCCACTTCTTCATTCTCTTAAACCTAGAGACTCCCTTGACTGGTCTCACCTTAAGATATACGTGATCTCCAACCTTGAATTCAACTGCTCTATGCCTCTGATCATAGTATTTGGATTGTCTATCCTGAGCAATCCTTAGGCGATCCTGAATGAGTCTGACTCTGTCCATGGTCTTGTCTATCCAAGATTCTTTGCTAACAGTTCTCTCTTCGCTTTCTTCCCAACATAAAGGTGTCCGACAACGTCTGCCATACAAAGCCTCGAATGGTGCCATGCCGATACTTGCCTAGAAATTATTATTATAGGAGAATTCCACCAAAGTGACATACTTCTCCCATTTACCCCCAAAGTCCAAGATACATATGTGAAGCATATCTTCCATGGTTCAATTTGTACGCTCTGTCTGCCCATCCGTCTGGGGGTGAATAGTTGTGTTGAACCTCAATTGAGTACCCAGGAACTCCTGAACGTATCTCCAATCTCTAGTAGTAAATCCACCATCTCTATCTGACATTATGGACTTTGGCACACCATGAAGTCGGACTATCTCATCCACATACATCTGAGCTAACTTTGGACCCTGGTCGATCCTCTTTTTGGGAACAAAATGGGCAACCTTGGACAATCGATCCACGATCACCCAAATCGATTCATTCCCGCTCTGAGATCTAGGGAGGCCATGTACAAAATCCATAGAGATGTCTTTGAAATTCCACTCTGGGATAGGAAGAGGCTGCAATTTGCCTCCGGGTCTCTGACACTCTGCCTTAACCAACAAGCAAGTCTCACACCTCCCTACAAAGTCTGCAACATCTCCCTTAAGTCCTGGCCACCAAACTGACTTCTTGAGGTCTACATACATTTTTGTGCTGCCTGGATGTATGGAATACCTGGAGTTATGAGCATCAACTAAAATATCCTCGCGAAGATGCCCGACATCTGGAATGCACACTCTTCCCTTAAACAACAACAACCCATCACGAACCATGAAATCTTCTCTTT
This sequence comes from Platanthera zijinensis, assembly GCA_039513925.1. Lineage (NCBI taxonomy): Eukaryota > Viridiplantae > Streptophyta > Magnoliopsida > Asparagales > Orchidaceae > Platanthera > Platanthera zijinensis. The sequence goes on from CM077098.1 coordinate 37,502,764, forward strand.
GGCCTGTCCGAGTCAAATCTATAATCTCTGCCATTTTTGGATCTAAGGGCAGGGCATCAAAGATCCTATCCTTGATGTTGCACTTTATCTCAATCCATCTGAAACTGACAGGGCTAAAACTAGGGCGCGACACCACACTAATATCTAGCCTTTTGAAGGCTCGCACCAATTCTTCTTGTTGGGTGATGAGAGCATAATTAGAACTCCTTCTACTGAGAGCGTCTACTACAACATTAGCTTAACCCGGATGGTACTGAATAGTCACGTCATAATCTGCTAAAAACTCGAGCCACCTATACTGCCTCATGTTGAGCTCCTGCTGATCAAAGATGTACCTGAGGTTCTTATGATCTGTGAAGATCTCACACTGCACGACATAGAGGTAGTGTCTCCAAATCTTCAATGCAAGGATGATGGCTGCTAACTCCAAATCGTGCACAGGATATTTTTTCTCGTTATTTTTCAGTTGTCTGGACGCAAAAGCTATAACTTTTCCATGCTGCATGAGAACACAACCCAGACCCTGGCCTGAAGCATCACTGTAAATCTGAAAGCCATCTACACCTGAAGGAAAACTTAGTACTGGTGCATCTGATAATTTGGTCTTCAACTGCTCAAAAGCAGACTCGTACTTTGATGACCAATTGAAAGCTCTCCCCTTCCTGGTAAGTGTAGCCAAATGAAGGGCTATCTTCGAAAAATCCTGAATAAACCTCTGATAGTAGTCGGCCAAGCCGAGAAAACTTCGGATCTCAGCTACTGACTTCAGCCTTGGCCAATCTCTGATCGCCTCAATCTTCTTTGGATCAACCGCAAGTCCCTCCTTACTAATCACGTGACCTAAGAATGTCACTTCTGGAAGCCAGAACTCGTACTTAGAAAACTTGGCATGTAACTGATTCTGCCTAAGGGTGCCCAAAACTGCCCTAAGGTGCGCGACATGCTCTTCTTTACTCCTCGAGTACACAAGGATATCATCAATAAAGACAATAACAAATTGATCTAAGAACTTCCTGAATACCCTGTTCATCAAATCCATAAATGGAGACGGAGCATTGGTCAACCCAAATGACATGACTGTAAACTCAAAGTGCCTGTATCTGGTGCTAAATGCTGTCTTCTGGATGTCCTGCTCTCGAATCCTCAACTGATGGTATCCCGAACTCAGATCTAACTCGGAATACGTGCAAGACCCCTCGAGTTGATCGAACAAGTCATCTACCCTTAGAAGAGGATACTCGTTCTTAATAGTAAGTTTATTCAACTTTCTGTAGTCAATGCACAATCTCAAACTGTCATCCTTTTTCTTTACAAAAAGGACTAAAGCCCTCCATGGCGACGTACTAGGTCTGATGAATCCCAGATCAAGTAACTCCTGCAACTGAATCTTTAATTCAGCCAACTCTCTGGGAGCCATGCGATAAGGAGCCTTGGCCACTGGTGCAGATCAATGAATAAGGTCAATCTGTAAATCAATCTCTCTGGAGGGAGGAGCACCAGGTTTCTCCTCTAGGAACACATCTGGAAACTCACACACTACTGGTACTTCTTGCAAAATGGCTTTGGCTTCCACATGCATTAATACTAAAAAGGCGGTACACCCTTTACTGACATGTCTCCTAGCTTTTTCCGAAGACATGATCATCTTGGATACTCCTTTAAAACCTCGGAAGATAACCAGAGACTGACCAGGTCCTTCTAGCTGAATCTCCTTACTTCTGCAATCTATCTTGGCATTCACGTCGGTCAGTCAATCCATGCCCAAAATCAAATCAAACTCAGTAATAGGTAAAAGGGATGCCTCCACCACAATTTCTACTTCTCCGAAAAGAACTGGCGCCTTACACTTGCGACTGGTTTGCAGCACTGAACCGTTAGACATCATAACATCTAACGGAATCTGCTCGCTGAGGGCTTCTAGGCCAAGCTTGCGAGCAAAAGATTCTGCCATGAACGAGTGTGATGCACCCGTATTAAAGAGCACCTTAGACAGCACACAATAAACTATGAGGATACCTAAAAACAAGTGTATATTATTATCTCATTTTAAGAGTTGCTGGGAGGAAGAATAGATATTAGGACAAACTATTTACTAAAGTTCCAAACCTGTCACAACACCCTCCTGCTCCTTGGCCTCCTGCTGGCCAAGACCATAAGCTTGGGGCTAAACTAAACCACGTCATGTAGTTGACTTTGGATCAGCCACCACCACAGTCTTCCCTTTATCGATCCCACTTGAACCACCACACTCGTAATTTGACTGAAATTCAAGTTAAAAAACGCAATTTAAATTTTCCAAAGAGAAATCCTGAATGAGAGAAAATTACCCAGTGTACGATCATATTACCTCATTACCCGCATACTCTGTGAAATTCTGAGCAATGTGTCTAGCTTTCTGACACCTGATGAAGCCAAACATTCTCCATAGTGGTGGCGATTGCATTTGGAACAAAGGGGATAGTCCCTGGGCTTGCCCCCAGACTGATTGCCCTGCTTGTAATCCAACTTCCGCTTTTTGTTCCAACTATCCTTTGACTGATTCTTATCATGCTGAGCCAGTGGTCTACCTTGAGTCCGCTTGGCGCAGAAACTATCGCACCTCTGCACACGCTGTTGATCCACTTCTAACCTTCATGTCATATCCACCAAACTCCTGTGATTGGCGTTGACCATGGTCATCAATGGCTGCCTTAATGAGTCTCGTATGCCATCCACAAAGCGGCTGCACCTCTTAGCCTCATATCTCTGCATCGCGCCCGCATATCAAGATAAGTGAGTAAGTTCTCGCTCATACTCTACCACTAACTTATCCCCTTGGAAGTTCTTGAGATACTTCTCTTGGATACCGCATCGAGCAGAAGGGGGCACGAACAAGCTAGCAAGAGCCCTAGAAAAATCGCCCCAAGTAAACATATCTGCTTTCCGACCTGGCAAGGAAAAAGGTCACACTACGCTACACTATAAGTTAATACTTTCTTAACTAAGAGATAATTTAACTAGAAGTCTTACCTATATGATCATCAGCTAAATACTTATCCCACCAAACCTTTGCCTCACCCCGAAGAAGGAAAGCTGCCAGCAGAACCTTTTTATTCTTTGGACACGCCATGACATTAAGCAAATCTCTGGTGTTCGCAATCCAGTCGTCGGTATCCATCAGGGTGTTATCTTCATTATAGTTGGAAGGGTGGAGGTCTCTAAAATCCCTCAAGTAACGGTCCAGAATGACCTCTACAACTACAGGTGTAGGGATTGATGCTGGAGTGGGAAGCGAAATCTATGCAGCCAGCCCTCTCTAAAACTCCATTAATGCAACCGCGACTGCCTTGGCAATTTGGGATGCCAAATCAATAGGTTCTACTACTGGTGCGGGTGGCGCAGGTGGCGCATTAGCATCACCAATGGCTGAATCAGAAGCAGTACTCTGACGTGAGGGTTCCCCTGGTTCGCTATCTCGAGGTGCCTAAAGGACAAAGAAGATATTAGTCTTGGATAATACAACAGAGAATTTCATTACCGAAAGTATTTTTCATATACTAGCAACACTAAAAGTTGGATAAACTAGAAGATGCCTCTATCGAGAGTCTGACTCTAGCGCAATGGCTCTGTGAATTTACTGGGTCCAGGGATCCTAAACCTCCCTCTTATACCAATTTGTAACACTCTAACCATGTTTGATAGGAATCAGCAGTTCGGCCGGGTTCGTGATTACAAGTAAACTAAGATACAGTATATAAACTGGTATAAAGCTGGTAAAAGAAACAAAGATGTTGAAAAGAAATACTTACAACAGAAAGGTGAAATAAAACTATGGGTAAAAGTGTACCTTATCAAGCCGCATCCACAGAGCCAACTAATAGGGAAAAATAATACTAAGGAACTGAAATACCAACAAACTAAATTAACTGAACCATCATAGTAAGTAAAGTACATCAAATACAAATGTCTAAAAATAGAAGGAAAAGTACAAGAACAATAGTACAACTGAATAAACTGACAACTGAAGACTGAGCCTGTTGGGTATTGCATCCACAATAACCAAGATTTGCAAGAAGTCACCATTGAACTAAGATTAATTAAGTTGTATTTGATATTTTGCTTTAGTTATGTGTTTGCAGGATTCTATTGCTAAGTGTAGACCAATGTCAGTCTGCAGTGGGTCATAAACACAGGACCACACAATGTAATCCCTCTTTGTGTGATCCAAGGTATTGAATCATGTGTAACCTCTCTATTGGGATACATTTCATATTCAAGCACTTGGATCAAAGGATGAAATGTTGGTGATGAGTTTTTTCAAGAGAATTTTTTTCTTAAAAATAGAAATTCTCTAAGTCCATTACTCGAGTAATCCTTTAGTTCTCGAGTAGTAAAAAGTTGAGTTATCGAGTAATCAGTCACATTACTCGAGTACTATCCTTAGTTCTCGAGTAGTATTAATTTAGTTCTCGAGTAACTAAGTTTTGTTCTCGAGTACACTCTTTCTCTACTTCTCGAGTATTCATTTGATATCTCAGAAAATTTTCTAAGTATAGTTCTCGAGAATAACCTTTTGTTCTCGAGAAATGCTATTCTTTGTTCTCGAGAAATTTTCTTTCTCTCGAGAAATCAACTCCTATTCTCGAGTAATCTTTTCCAGAATCAAAAAATATTTTTCTAAGTCTTTGTTCTCGAGAAGCATCATTCTACTTCTCGAGTAGAGCTTTAGTTCTCGAGAAATAACTCCTCTTTCCAAGTAATTTCAGAAACTCTTTCTCGAGTAATCTTCTTTCTTCTTCTTGAGTAATTAACTCTACTTATCGAGTAATAAATCTTACTCCTCGAGAAATACCTTTCCACTCGAGAAATGAAGGTCATTTTCTGCAGAATTTCCGTTAAGTCCAGATTGATGGGATTTTCAAATCACATGATGTGATTGGTCCATGTGTACATCATTAAGTCTAATTATGTCCGTTAGAGAGATTCTATATAAGGTCATGTCAACCAACTAACCCTAAAACCAAGAAAGAAGGATCTACACGCTATTATATTTTCTCAAGTTCTCTGAATCCTCTCTCTCTCTTTCCAAAACGAGACCTGCCGCCGCCGATCTTCATCATGCAAGAGTTAGGGTTTTCGACTCAAGGATTCAGATAAAATATTGATTTCCTGATCGCGAGAATTATTCCTTCTCCAACATCATTCCGATCGGGTGAAGTCAAAAGGAAATCTTCAGATCTCATTCTAGCCGTGAATTCTTCTTCAACAAATCTGATAAAGCCGCAACTCTCAAAGAAGAAGATCCAGCTAGAACATTTCAAGATTCGAAGATCATTTATTTGTATTTTCAATTTTTGTATTATCAATTCTTGTAGGAGATTTTTCTCCAAGTTGTAGGAAGTTTTACCTTCCGAGTGTAGATCCATTTAGATCGAGATTGTAGGAACTTGGTTCCGAGGCGTAGGATTGATTTTCAATCCGAGATGGTGGAGTAGCCGACTCTAGTGGTTTACTAGATCGGTGAGGGAAAGTGGATTTACCCAAGGTTTGAGAACCACTATAAATCTTTTGTCATCTGTGATTGCTTGGTTGATTTGTGTGCAAGATCGCTAAAATTTTTATTCTGCAAATAGACGCATAACTCACCTATTCACCCCTCTAGGTGATTTAGGTAGACAACTAAACTCATTCAATTGGTATCAGAGGGAGGTTGGTCACTAAAAGGTCAACACTTTGATCAATTCCTTCACCAGTTGTCTTTTGAGAATCTTCCAAGCATGGACAAGGCTAAAGATTTTGCCAAGCTTTGTGCACAAAGAACAACTTTCCCATGTGGAAAGAAAGGATCAAATTTTTCATGGAAGCTGTGGATCCCAGGATCTTCATGATTATTGAAGAAGGTACTTACATTCCCATGACTACCTCCATAATAGATCCAACTAAGCAAGTTCCAAAGAAGTTGATGGATCTAGATAAAAACGAGATTGCCCTTGTCTCTTTGAACAAGAAAGCTAAGAATATAATAGCAAGTGCAGTCGATGACTCGATGCTGCAGAACTTAATTCACTGTCAATCTGCTAAGGAGATGTGGCAGTCCCTTGTCACATTAATGGAAGGAACAGAAGAAGTGAAGGATGATAGAAGATCCCTCCTGAATCAGAAATACGAAGCCTTCCGGCAAGGACCTAAAGATACCATTACTGATACATTTGATAATTTTTTTCAAGATTGTTAACGGCGTAAGAGTGTATGGACGAGTCATCACTAATGGGGAGCTAAATGACAAGTTTCCTAGGTCACTCACGAAAGAATGGGACAACAAAGTTTGTGCCATCAGGGAATTTGGCAAGTTAGCTGAAACAGATCCTCAGAATCTATTTGGCAAGTTAATGTCCTATGAACTGCAGATAAACTCCAAAAAGGCTGAAGAAGAGAAAAGTCGATTCTCTTCAAAGGAAAAGTCTATTGCTTTAAAGGCAGACAGTTCAAAGAAGGGCAAAGCTACCTCACCAGCACCAGCTCCCGAAGAAAGTGAAGTGGAATCATCTGAGCCAAGCACTTCAGGCTCAGAGCTATCTGAAGGAGAGTTCTCACTGCTCTCAAGATAGTTCAAGAAATTCTTGAACAAAAATAAGAAATGGAGAGGAAAGGATGCCTCATACAAAAGATCACGACATGATAGTGATCGACGAATGAAAGGCTCAAGTAGCCATGACAGGTATAATACTAAACCGAACAAACATATTTCGAATGACATAGTTTGTTATTGCTGTAACAAGCCAGGTCATGTTATTGCTGACTGCCCCCACAAGAAAAAGGAGGGTAGCAAGAGAGATGAAAAGAAGTCCTCATACAACAAGAAGAGGACAGAAAAGAGCCTAATATCCAAGAAGGGCAAAACTCTTAGTGACTCTGACTCAGCTGAGTCGAGTGAAGAAGAAGAAACATACTTTGGGCTTATGGCTCAAACAGACGAAGAAGAAGAGCCCCAGTTCACTGGGGAGGTAAACTCTCACACTCCTCTTTTAGAATCTTAAGTCTTTGAGCATGATAATGAGGACAGCTTTTCTGACGATGTGTCTGAACTCATGGCCCAGTATAAGATGTTAATCAAGGCTTACGACAAATGTCGACGAGTCGTGAAAACTCAAGCTAAAGAGATAAAGTCTCTAAAAGCTAATGAGAGCACCATGAGAGAGGTGGTCGCTAAGACTGACTCACTCAAGGAGAACTTCAATAATACTATTGAAGAATATAATAAGGCTCTAGAGCACCTTGACTTAAAAGAGGAAATCATCAAGGAGTTGAAAGAACAACTCGCTGTTGAAAAGAAACTTGTAGAAAGTTTTTCAAAGCTTAAGACTATCCTTCCTCTCATTGTTGAATTCTTAGCTAAGGCCAAGGGTGCTTGGCTTGGCAATGCAGAAGCTCCTAGTAAATCTTCTAGGAGGAATAAGGCTCAGAGAAAGAATAAGGCCGCCAAGAAGGCCTCGACCAAAGAAAAGTGGAAGGCCCCTTAAGATCAGACTGTCTTTAAGAAAGTTATCTTCCCAACTAATGAGTTTGATCTTTACTCATCCTACGACCACTTGACTAGACCTACTTATGTAGAACCAAAGTCTTGTTACCAAGGATGGACTCGCCCCAGAAACTTTGGTGAGAGTGTCTTTAAGGAACCTTATGAAGAATGTAACATCCCATTTCCGACCAGACCCCTAGGAGAGGTTTTGTCATGACCAAGTCATGACAAAACCCTAGGAAGCCCAAGGAGGCCAAGTGACCGGGGCTCAAGGTGAAAATCACCTTGGTCTGCAAATAGTAGGTCAGAAATTTACTTAAAATAGGATTTGGGCTCGGGCGTTGAGTGCGTCAAGTGCACTCAACACCAAAGGCTGGATGGCGTTGAGTGCATCGAGTACACTCAACGCCATAAGCTGAACGGTGTCGAGTGCACTGACTGCACTCAACGCCACCGTTCAAAGGCTGGATGGCGTTGAGTGCGTCGAGTGCACTCAATACCATAAGCTGAACGGTGTTGAGTGCACTGACTGTACTCAACGCCATCGTTCTTAGGCTGGATGGCAATGAGTGCGTCGAGTGCACTCAACGCCATAAGCTGAACGGCGTTGAGTGCATTGACTGCACTCAACGCCATCTTGTTTGGGTTGTATGGCATTGAGTGAGCTGGGCTCACTCAACTCCGTCGGCTGGATGGCGTTAAGTGAGCTGAGCTCACTCAAAGCCGTAGGCTGGATGGCATTGAGTGAGCTGAGCTAACTCAACGCCATTTTACTTAGAATTTTTCGGACGCTTTTGGTCTGTTTGCTGGTTCAGCTGAACCGGGCCATTTTTGGAAGTGGGCCAGGGGGTGTTAATTAGTCGTTTCTCTATTAAGACCTAATTAAGTCTTATTTAAATTAATTTTGACCAATCAAGTGGAGGAAATGCCACGTGGCCGACAGTTATGAGAATGAACAGTCACGGCCTTGGCCGAGAGTCGGTTTTCATGGCCACTAATGCCGCTTAAATGCCTTGGAAACCTTTCACTCCTCTTTTAATGGCTGAATTCAACTCCTTTAGGGAAGAGGAGGAGTTTCCAGTCGTTATCTTGCTGGACAAAGCCATTTTCAGCCCCCACCACCATGGCCGAAAAAGCTTTAAAGGACCATTAATGGCCACCAGTAGTTAGACCTTTTCCCTCCCTCCTTTTACTTGTTTAAAAGCTTCCCTAGACCTCAAGCACTCATTTACACACTTTGCCTGAAGGAGACGAGGGATTTTTGCGTGCTGTTGAAGACCGCCGGTGACACCTTCACCATTAATGGATTTCCGTCGATCTGCACGCCTCCAACCCGCGAATAAGGTCCTCCCCTCCTCTCTCTCTACGGTAGATCATAGCTTTCCTTACGATTAAGAATCGGGCTCAACTGAGCCCGATCGGGAAGAGCTTATCTTCCTTGTTTTTCCCGCAAAAACGGAGCTCTCGGGTTCGCCGGAAAACACCTCTCCGGTGGCCGTGCCGCCGCCCAGTGATGGCCACCACCTAACCGGAGGTGGTGGTGGCGGTGGCCGGCCAGGGAGGAGGCTGGATGGCCGGCGGCAACGTTTGGAATAAGCTCCAGGTTCGGCCAATCATGGCCCTCGGCTGGAGGAAGAAGACGATCAAGCAATCGTCGGATCCTGCTTTAAGATCTGTGCTGGTCTAATTTATTAATTTCTTTTTGAGTATTTTTTGTCTCATTTACTGTATGGTTTTGAAATAAATATTAAAAATAGGTAGGCCCATCTAAAGAATATATGACCAACATGAAACTTGTAGGCCGTGAAGTCTAGTTTTATTTAAAATATATTTGGACTCATTTGGGTAAGTGGTTTGACCACAACACCCATTTTGATGGGGTCTATACCTAGGCTAGACCAGATGGTATTTTGAGTGATACTACCAATCCAGCCATCCAAATGACTTGAAATTTTGGATGGGGTTCAATATTATCTATATCTAGAACATATCTAAAAATGAAAATTTTTGGAAAATATTTTCCTATAGTGTTTGGAAAATTTTAATAATTCTTATATAAATTAATTAGGTGGCCTAATGACTTCCAAACCCTCCCAAATTTTGGTGAGTGGTCCCTGGGTTCATCATGAGGCTTTGTATAATTTTTCATCTCATTTGGAGATGTTTTAGATTGGAAATGAACAAAACTAAGTTTTGTCCTATTAAGGGGTTTTTAGGTCAAAAGTGCACTTTGTGATTTAGGTGGTCAAATCACCTCAACAGAGGCTGAGATTTTGACCACTTACTAGACATGATTTTTAGCACCCCCCATGGAAGATGGTGTGGATTGGGGTAGATTTTCCCTAGGATCCAAGATCAAACCCTAAGGATGGTTTTGGGTGTCTTGTGAATGACATAGGGTGTTATGTCCTTGTATGAATTTGGTACTTAGAATAAATACCTGTAGGGTGGTTAGATGCCATAGGAAATGAACGGGTAGTGCTTGGACACAAATACCCCACATCAACCACTTAATATGTAATTAGGTCTTTACACCCTAGGAATTTTATGGTGGATCATATGACCTTGATTCTCAATCAAACTTTGCCAGGAGTGTTGTCATAGTGATATTCATATCTGGATAATTTTGTTATGAATTATAGATCAATGAATATAGTACTTCATGTACTAACCATCAAATTGTACTTTCAACTTAGGAATTTCTTATGAATTAACCACTCACTAGAATCTTATGGAATTTATTCAGAGGACCTTTTATGATACAATAAAGCTTTGTGAATTTTTATGGAATTGTGGGAAGTGAATTTATAGGGGTTGCCTCACTAAGTATTATTTCCCATGAAAACTTAATTGAATTTATTTTGCTGCTTAGTTAGAAAAATTATGATTTTTGTGCAATTGTTCTTTCTGTACATTAGTAAGGTTTAGTAATTTTTCTACAATTTTCTTACGAATAATTTTAGTACTTCCTTCTTTAAATATGATTAATGGAATTATGTTGGATAAATTAATTATAGGCTAAATATTTTCTATAAAATAATGGAAATTAGTATTTATTGATATCTCTCTATTATTTAGTGGTCATAATTTTTGGGTGGCCATTACTTGAGAAAATCATGTAGTTCATGTTTAAAATTATCCATGGCCAATCTTTTGGGAAAATTAAATAAATATTAGATTAATTAGGAAATTATAATTTTCTGGATTTAGCCTAATTATGTCATGATAGACTCCCAGTAAATAACTTAGGCCATTTTGATAAATATTTTGAGATCTTCCCATTATATACATCATATAACTTAGGATGATCTGTGTTCAGTAAAAACTGCAGGAATCATATTAGGGTGCAGAAGTGAACTAAGGAGATGCGATAGTAGTGTAATGGGCTGATAAGTTATATGAGGAGTCATGATGAGGAGTGAGAAGTCTGGCTAGAGTTTAGAGGTGCTCGGGGACGACGAAACATCGTCTACCCCGTAGGAGAGAAAGTGTCAAATACACTAGGGTTAGAACCAATATAACACAAGAGGGATTGGGAATTGGGTATTAATCAATGATACAAAGTTCTTTGCAAAAGGGAATGATGGGCTTCAGCTACCATCATAGTTCCTAGTGCCCTTTGAGAGCCCTTCACGGGGTATGCCGAGGGCAGTCCTGGGCTAACATAAACCGTAGGAATAATAAACTAAAAGAGAAACTAGTATAACTAGGGTTTCACATTCACAAACCCTGGTAGCTAGAGAGCTTGAATAGGATAGGTTTGATTGTCATCCGGACGGTAGCTTTGAAAGGTAGATGCATGGATGGGATAGTCCGGGGAGCCGGGGGCTCGAAGGTTTGATTACAAAATAAGGTGTGGGTCTTCGGTATTTGACAGTCATTCACACCGGCGTCAGTAAGTTGACTCGGCGGTGTGGGACACTTAGCCATAGAAAGTCTGGTGGATAAAGCCAACACTAGTATGCAGATACTCTAGGTTGTGTTCTTCTAGGGGCGTAAGGAAGGGCTAGGCCCGATAGTGTGGATATCCTCCTAGGAGTGGGGGTCCCGACCCACTATCTCCATTTGCCACTACAGAGGTTCCTGGGAGTGAAGCTAGCTGCCCGAATAGGGGAAACTAAAGGTCTGTGAGCATAGAGTCATGTGCGTGAGTTGCACTTGCATGAATCATGGCATAGAATATCACTACAATCATATTTGCATACACCGACACCCCAATGTATAAATCAGTATGAGACTTTTTATACAATGAGAGCCTTGCAGAAGACCCCTTAACTTATAAGTTTGTATGGACATTCATATAAGTTAAGGTTACATATTTAATTTCTAATTGTCCTTTCATATATATATTGATTTACTACATGTTTACTTTACTGCTCACTATTGTAGACTGCTAGATATACCTTTCGTACTTAGCTGCTTATACAAAATATATTTACTGCTAGACTAGTTCCACTATCACCCGCCTTGCTTACTCTCCACCATTATAGCTTCCCTTTCCTCCTCTCCGCTCGGTGCTTAGGAGCCGTGGGGGGAGGGGTAGGGGATGATGGGACTTAGTCTTTATGACTAATGGTTTTTGAACCACAACATTATAGGAGCTCCGCATGGGAGACAGGGACCAACACTAGTAGAGTACGATGCGCATAGAGGTGGGCCAGTCTAGTTCTGGAGCACCTCTGACCAGCTCCATGAGTGATTAGTCTTTCTTATAGCTTCCACGATAGATTGTAGTGAGGATTTGATGTACCGGGCTTAAGCCCGTTTATATTTCATCTGAACTGATCTTTTGTAGTACTCTGTTTTCTTTATTTTTATAAACTTGTTGTGATTTCCATTTACATATTATTATATGGACTTGATTATATTCAGTTTATATTTACTTCTCTTTCTTATGATCGAAAAGGTCGGCAGAATTGGCATTTTGTAGTGGCGGCCTTCCCGAGTGTCGGTGCCACCGCAAAGCGGCAATTCTGGGCATAAGACCCCGGTGGTTTAAAGAGAAAAAAATGGGGTCTTACAAAGAAGTCATTTTGCAGGGCTATGGTCCTTATGATCATGGTCATAACTTCAAGAAAGCACCAAAGGTAAAACCCATTGTGGAAAAGCCTGCGAAGGAGAAGAAATCATGTGATTGCAATCATCATGAAGCCTCCTCCTCCAAGAATGCAATCCCTGCTAGACCACTATCCCAAAGGTCAAGCAGGAGTACCCAAGACAAAGATACAACAGGTTCGACTGTTGGTGCTGTGGCAGAATTGGTCATTTTGCCATCAATTGTTGGTTTAATTCGAGAAATGTTACAACTCCTCAGGTTGGCAACATGAGAATGACCACTCATAATGTTAATCCTCATAGGGGGAGTGTTCTAACACGAGACCAAGGACCCAAACGTGTTTGGGTTCCTAAGACAAACTGATTATGATTACAGGTATGTCCAAAGGCCACCAATACTCCAATCTGGTATTTGGACAGTGGATGCTCTCGGCACATGACCGAGACAAGAAGCCTACTTCAGAACTTCTCTCCAGTGCTGAACGGACCAAAGGTCATCTTTGGAGGTTCAGATCGAGGAATCACTAAAGGATACGGTATGATCACTAACGGTAGTGTATCCTTTTTGGATGTAGCTTATGTTGAAGGATTGGAACACAATCTCATAAGCATAAGCCAACTATGCGACAAAGGATACATAGTTGAATTCCATACTGACAAGTGCTTGATAAAGTCTATTGATAATATGGAAATGATTCTATCAGGCACTCGAAGCAGGAATATTTTCTGTTTAAATTTCATTTGTATAGACTCCTCTACACCAGTGTGCCTTTTAGCTAAAGATAGTGCGTCTCTTGGTGACCAATGACACAAGAGATTAACACATATTAATTTTAAAACTATTAATAAATTATTTTCTCTAAATTTGGTACGAGATGCCCCGAATGTCAAGTACGTCAAAGATAGACCTTGTCATGCATGTGTTAAAGGCAAGCAAATAAGGGCTACCTTTAAAAGCGTTATTGGCAAAGAATCTAATAGATGTTTACATCTACTTCATATGGACTTATTCGGTCCACTGCAAGTTAGAAGTTTAGGAGACAAGGATTATATGTTGGTTATCATTGATGACTACTCGCGCTTTGCGTGGGTGTTCTTTCTGTAACACAAGTCAGATACCTTCGATGTCTTTACAAATTTTGTTAGGCAGATCCAGAATGAATACAATTGTTCTGTAGTCAAGATCAGAAGTGACAATGGAACTGAATTCAAGTCTGGGGCCATGACAGAATTTTGTGAAAGCCTAGGTATCTTTCATGAGTTTTCCTCTCCTCGTACTCCGCAGCAAAATGGAGTAGCTGAGAGAAGGAACAGAACACTCATAGAGGCCTGCAGGACTATGTTGAGTGAAGCTTCACTGCCGGAGTACTTCTGGGCTGAAGCCGTCAACACTGCATGCCACGTGCAAAATCGAGCACTCATAAATAAGAACCACAATAAGACACCTTACGAACTTCTAAAGGGCATAAAACCGACTGTCTCATATTTTAGAATTTTTGGTTGTAAATTCTTCGTGCTTAACAATGATAAGTATCACACTATCAAGTTTAGCGAAAAAAGTTTTGAAGGTATTTTTGTAGGTTATAGCAGCCATAGTAAGGCATATAGGATATTTAATAGAAAAACTCTGATTGTAGAGGAATCAATACATGTTGTATTTGATAAGACGAGTTTGCTGCAAATCAACTCTTCTAGTGTACTTATTGAAGATGTAGGTACAAAGTTGAAAGAAGTTAGCTTGGATGAACCAAACAAAGACGAAGGTGAAAAATTCATCAAGATCACCACTCCAACCCCTATTGGAGAGGTAGATGATCAAGATAAAGTAGTCCAAGTTGATGAAGTCACTCCAGTGGTTGAAGTTCCGGAAGCAAGGAATCTAGAGCTCAGACATCTGAAGGATCATCTAATGGACCAAATCATAGGAGATCCCCGGGACGGTGTCAGAACTCGTAGAGGTACAACTAACGAAAATTTATATTTATGTTTTCTCTCACAGGATGAACCAAATAAGTTCGAGGAAGTAAACTCGAATGCATCATAGATCTTGTCCATGAAAGAAAAAATAAACTAGTTCAAGCATTGTAAAGTCTGGAAACTAGTTCCCAGACCCAAGAATAAAAATGTCATCAGGACAAAGTGGGTATATAGGAACAAGATGGACGAAGATGGAACAATCATAAAGAACAAATCCAGACTCGTCGCCAAAGGATATCATCAAGAAGAAGAAATCTACTTCGACCAAACATATGCTCCAGTGGCTAGGCTGGAGGCAATCAGGTTGTTCTTAACATATGCTGCACTAAAAGGATTCACTTTCTATCAAATGGACGTGAAGTCTGCCTTCCTTAATGGTTAAATAAAGGAAGAAGTGTACGTAGAACAACCCTCAGGTTTTGTTGATTCTAACTTTCCTGATTATGTTTATCTATTATCTAAAGTGTTGTATGGTTTGAAACGCTATCTAGTTTTCTCCTTGAGAACAAGTTCACAAGGGGAAGATAGATAAGACATTATTTCTTAGGGAAATAAAAGGCAAGATTTTGCTAGTATAAATCTATGTCGACGATATTATATTTGTCTCTACTAACGACAACCTCTGCAAAGAGTTCTCAAAGCTCATGTAAGGGAAGTTTGAAATGAGCAGCATGGGAGAGCTGAAGTATTTCTTAGGGCTTAAGGTGAAATAATCTGAAGATGGAATTTTCATCTCTCAGACTAAGTTCATCAAAGAGCTAATTAAGAAATTTGGAATGGAGAACGCAACCTTTATGAGGACTCCAATGGGTTCAGCCATGTCTCTGGACAAGGATGAGAAAGGGAAACATTTTGATGAAACCAAGTACAGAAGCATATTTGGATCTTTGCTCTACCTTACTATTAGTAGACCAGACATAATGTTCTCTACATGTGTCTGTGCTAGATTCCAAGTGAACTGTAAGGAATCTCACTACGCTGCTGCAAAGCGGATTTTAAGATACCTTAAAGGTACACCAAATCTTGGCTTATGGTACCCAAGAAGTAATGACAACGAACTGATTGGTTTTTTAGATTCTGATTTTGCAGGTAGCAAAGATGACAGAAAAAGCACTTCCGGGACATGTCAATTCCTTGTAAGAAGACTTATTTCATGGAGCAGCAAAAAGCAAAACTGTATCGCAATCTCAACGACCGAGTCAGAATATATTTCTGCAGTCAGTTGTTGTGCACAGTTGCTTTGGCTGAAGAATCAGCTGGAAGACTACAACATGAAGGGAAAAAATATTCCAATGTTTTGTTACTCCTCTAGCACAATAGCAATTGTCCAACAACCCAGTCTCGTACAGCCGGACAAAGCACATCGAGCTAAGATATCACTTCATCCGGGAGCATGTGGAGCAAGGGGATGTAGATCTGTAATATGTTCCAACAGATAGACAAGTTGTAGATATTTTTACAAAGCCGTTGGACGAGGCCAAGTTCAACTTCTTCAAAAATGAACTTGGCATGCTCAACAAGGAAGAATAGACAAGGTGGAATCATTTCAAGGCTCAGAAATCAAGGACAAGTCAAGAAGGTTAGAAATTTCTCTAAGTGGACTTCATTTCTCGGGACATAGAATGATTTCTCGAGAAGTAACTTCTAATTACTCGAGTACTTTCCTTCTTCTCGAGAAACAGAAAAATCTCACTCGAGTACTATTACTCGAGTAATAGCGTTCTTTTCGAGAAGTAAAGAACTCACTCGAGAAATATAATCTGACTTCTCGAGAACTGTTCTTTCATCTCTCGAGAACTAAGTCTCCACTCGAGAAATGACTCTTCGCTTTTCGAAATTTTTCAAATTCTTCTGTTTCGCTCTAAGCTTGATTGCCGCCCTAATCTAAGGTTAAATTTAGACCTAATCATCATTACAAGACTTATATAAATATAGAATTTTAGATTTCATTAAATCTACACGATTTCAAAATCTATTTCTCGAGAAATCGTATCGTCTTCCACCGTTGAACCAGAGCTTTCATCGCCGTCGTCTTCCCTCTGCCGCTCACCTTTTTTTTTAAAAGAATCTATGGCGCCGCAATCCAAGATCGGTGTTGGAAGTGAGCTAGTTGTTGCTGGGATCGCAAAACTATCAGACGACTTCAAAAATCTTCTACTTCTCGACAACGCAGGTTTGTCATTTGTTCTTCAAGAACCTTATAGAATATTGTTTTCAGAAGTTGAAGAATTTTTCAAGAACCTTAAAGTAAAGAGAAATGGGAAAGTCCTGAAATCCAAGGTTAAAGGTATTAAGATCAAGTTGAATAAGACCATTGTCTCTCAACTGTTAAGAATGCCAGTTGTAGATGAAGAAGATGATCTAACTAAGGAAGATAATGAGAGGGCATGCTATTTTTGTGGAATATCTTTTGAAGCTTCTTCTGTTAGAAGACCAGACCTAAATGCAGAGAGCAAACTGCTGGTAGATATCATTGGAAAGATTCTCTGGTGTAAGACAGGTTCAATAAGATTTTTTTTATGATCTATTTACAGTTCTCACAGCCATAGTATGCAGGAAGAGATTTCAGTTTGGATTAATGATTCTTGATAAAATAAGGGAGAACATTAAGGCTCCAAATTTTGCAAGGATAATATCTCTAATGCTTCATGAGATAAATCCTCATGTTTTTGATACTTCAAAGGGTACTCCCATTCATCATATGAAGAAAGTTTCCATATCCTCCATTCAAAGAAGGGAAGTCAAGTTAAATAATCCAACTCAAGTTGCAAAAGTTTCAGAACCCCCTGCCTCAGAGGATAAGACCCCATCTCCCTCTCATCCTGCAATTGCTGACACAGCTGGTGTAGCAATTGAGGGGGAGCCTGTCTCCTCTGCCCCTGATGTCAGAACTCCCTCCTCCTCTCAAGTCAGATCACCTCTTCTAGCCACTTAAACAGAATTTCATACAGATGAACAAGCTCGGGATACCATCTTATCTTCAGCAGAAGACATAGATAGGATGATAGAAGAACTTACTGATAAAGAGCCACCTCAGGTACAAACTCTAAATAAAGCTCCATCATCTGCTCCTTCTCCCTCATCAACTCCAGCAAAGCAACCCACTCCTATGCATACACAACCTCCAGCCCCTGCTGCATCACCAGTTCAATCACCCAAGTCACCTCCTGCTGACTCTCAAGCTGCTGAACAAGAAAAGCAAGAAACTATCCTCCTTTCTGATGATGACAAAGGTTCTCTAGAACCAGTTGATCCACCCTTGAGAAGATTAGACTTCTCTCTTCCTATCTTCACTGATGAAGAAGAAGAAATTGTTCATGCTCACACTAAAAGAGCTCAAAGCTCTATAGTTATTGAAGATGTTGTTCCTTGGGAAGCTCCTCCTCCTCCAGCTTTTGTTTCTCCTACTACTACTACTGCTTCTGCTTCTACCAATTCTTCTGATATATTAAGTAAAAATGAACAGATGTTGGCTGACCAAAGAAAGCACTTTGATGATTCCTTGAAATCAGTGCAAAATCAAGTTACTGCTCTTGAAAAAGAAATGAGCAGAGGATTTGCTGAAATCCAACAAAACACAGATCAACTGAAACTTCTCTTTTAGATTGGTGGAAAAGCCTTAGATCACACTATTACAAATGTTGGTGAAGTCATGAATCAATGCATAACCCTGGCAAGCAATCAGATTTTCAGTGAGAAGAAAGCACAAGAAAATGTTATGAAAGTATGTGAGGAAGTTGACACTTTCAAAGATGACTGTTGCGCGCTAGGGTTCGAAGAAAATAAACGCAACCGAACTAGCAACCCGATGAGGCAAGTATACCTATCGAATTGTAGCAAGGGGACACAAGTGTCGTATTGAAATCCGGGAACTGTTGGCTATGCTTACTCACACGAACGCTATTATCTTATCGACGGAAAAACTAGGGTTTTAGAAAATCTAAGTGCAGGGGAGAAAGTTAAGCTATACTAGAAAGAGAAACACCGCAATTAAGTAAAGCTATTAAGTAAAACGATTACTACGAAGGGTAGAAAATATGAAATGGAAATGCACTCGATCAAGATTCACCTCGGCTAAAGACGATTAAGAAAATGCGATAAAAATCTAAACTTAATAGGATAAAGGTCATTGACCGTGGAGGTTCCTAAAGCTTGAACACGCTTCTCTCGAAGTCGTGCCCAACTGAGTTTAGGAAGGTCCGACCGACTCTCGTCTAAATCGGAGGCCTAAAACTCGCTTTATGCGGTGAACCCCACTATTGGATTTTACTCCAATCCGGGAGATTTGGACGTCTGCCTCTCTCGAGGTGTGCGTACAACTCCCTTTACTCTTGAATGCTCACTTCATTCTTTCGGCCTCTCGGCTAGCCCAGAATGAAAGCTAAGGCGGAGAGTATATATCGATAATATACCTCCAACCCGTGATTAATCAAGAGTAATTCAAGGACCTAACCTAAAAAGAAAAGATTAATTAAAACATCATAACATAATCGCTCTAACCTCGGATCATCAAGATCGAGTACAAGGAGGATTAGTTAATCATAATGGAGTGGAGGAGGGGAGATGAGTAGAAAAGCATATAAAGGAACACAAGTAAAGGAAGAACACTTTTATTAATGAAAAAAAGGCAAGTTACACTATTGAAATTGAAATTACAAGTGCATGAAAATTAAATCCTATTCTAGCCCTACAATTAGCACTAAGCAAGAACAAAGATTACAAAGAAAGCTAAAGCAACTAAATATTAAACCATGATTAAGCAAAAATTACAAAGGAAGAGAGAGAGAGAGAGAGAGAGAGGGAGAGAGAGAAAGCATAAAAACTCAAGAACCAAAGGGGCAGCACCCCCCCTCCCCCCCCCCTCTCAACCAAAGCTTGCTGAAATGGAGAGGGGGGTCTCAATTTATAGAATTTTTCTCGGGTTGGTCACGCCCTCCGACACGCCCTAGGGGGGTCGTGTCAGCGGGCGTGACAGTACTATGTTGACCTCGGGCTCTGGATTATGTCGGGAGGGATGATTGCTTCGGTACGTCGGTGGTCACGCCCTAGGTCACGCCCGTGTAGGGGGGCGTGACAGGCACGTCATGTCCAAATCATTGGTCGGAAATCCGTCAGTCACCGAAAAAGGAGGGTGTCACGCCCATGTCACGGGCGTGACATGGGGCGTGACAGTACATTTTGCGTGCTGTGGAGAAACGACATTTAATGCGGCGGCAGGCTTTGCGGCAGAGGGCGACACGCCCATAGTCACGCCTGGTGACACGCCCAGGGAGGGCGTGTCAGGGGGGCGTGACAGCGGTATTGTTCGTTTTCCTGTCCCTTCCAGCAGAATTCCTCGGGATCGGGTGACACGCCCTAGGTCACGCCCAGGGAGGGCGTGACAGGGGGGCGTGTCAGGTCATTTTGGCCAATTTTCTGGAAACCTGCAAAAAGACAAGAAAAAGTCAGTGGCAATAATATTTACATAAAAATGATACAAATAAACTAATAATAGACATGATTTGTACACTATAAAATAGAAAATACGATAATAGTTTAGGCTACAAAATGTATTATCAAATTCCCCCAAGCTTAAGCTTTGCTTGTCCCCAAGCAAAAATATAAAAACTAGATATTTATAAAAAGGACTAATCAAAAAGTTCTAATTATGCCTACACAAATACTATGCGAAATTCTTAGTAGGGAAAAGGTGAAATGTAAGTCTAAAACAATTATTTAGGTATGGTAAAACTTTTATAAACTTTACTTAATAAAAACAAATCATCCAAAATTTTAACGAGATTTTTTAAATGGACTTAAGCAAAGCAACGAAAATGAAAAACACGCATTGAGTTGTTACTAGATCCAAGCAACGCATTATAATTATATCAATTTAATTAACAAAAATCTAGGTTTAAATCCAAAACTAAAACTGATTTACTATTTTTCTTTTCTTAGTTGTTAAATAAAAATCAAAAAGCGTGAATCAAAAGGACTTAAATAGGACAGAAACGTTTGGTTTAGGAATATGATTAGGAGTGGAATTCAAAGATAAACGTGAAGGTTTTAAAATCACACTAAACCAAAGCAAAGAGTTTCAAAAACTTTCATAAAAATATATACACATTTTTTCTTTCTTTTTCTTCTTTTTTTTTCATTCATTTTTTTTCTTTTTTCAAAACAAAGGCCATAAATATTTTTATTTTCCTTTTTGAATTGGCCAAACAAAAATAAACATCACTTTTGAACATACTTCTTTTTTTTTCGAAAACCTTTCTCCCACAAAAATCACAAAATACCCTATCAAAATCGTCAAAATAATTTATGAAACTCAAAAAGGCTAGTGCGATTCGATAGGTTGGAAATTTTTGGCTTTGGTGAAACTGAAATGAAGGGAGGAGCTATCAAATGAAATCGGAAAAAGGCTCAAAAACGGCTAACTAGCGGTAAAAGTTTTTAGGTTGGCAGGAAAGCTCAAACGAAAACAAAAACGGCCTAAATCATTTTCACGCTTTTGAATTTATTTAAAACAAAGGTTTGAAAATTTTCAAAAAGCGAGTCCTAGATAATAAAAGAAGACTGATGAAATTAACTTGAAAATAGAAATAATAGGTGACTTGGATCGTTCACATCTACTACGTTATTCAAAAGTTGACTTTACAAAAATTATTCAAAAACAAAAAAGAAAATAGTGGATGATGAATTTTTGAGAAAGTAAAGGAAATAAACAACAAAAAACCATAATAGAAATGCGAGTTTTAGAAAAATATTTCACCTTAACATGCTACCGTGAATTAGAAACACAGCATGGCCAATATTTTACTTGTGAAACATAATTAAAAAGACGATTAGAAATATTATAATTAACTAAGTTATTTATAGGAGATTTTGAGTAAAACAAAAACAAAAACTAGGGGTACTATTGAAATACCAAAATGTCTAAACCATTCAAAAACACATATATATATTTTTTTTAATTTTGAGAAATATTCCCCTTTTTTTGGAATTTTAAGATATTCATTTTTTTTATTTTGGAAATATTTAAAATATATACAAAAAGAAAAATATTTACACTAAGCAAAAATAAAGGAGGAAGTCCTCCCCCAAGCTTAAAATAGACATTGCCCTCAATGGCTAAAGAAGGGGATTGGAGAAGGAGAGAAAAATAAAGTACAGAATTGAAAGACAAAATTGAAATACAGGTACTTCCCCGGATTTATTTGCTGCGAAAGCTGAGTGATGCCGCTCCTCCGAATGTCTTCTTTGGACTTCGTGATGGATTCAGCAATGTTGGAGCAGGCGATCGCAGAAGCTTCAGCTTGTCGGAGCCGTTCGAGGCAAAAATTGTAAAATAAAGAAAACAGAAAAAAGATAACTTGGGTTGCCTCCCAAGAGCGCCCTTTGGTTAAAGCGTCGTTGAGCTCGACGCATCAAAAAAAAAAATAATGTCCAAAAAAAAATTATTGTTGTCCCGAAATAAAATTTTCTTTAGCAAAAAATGAAAAGTTCAAGATTAGAGTTCGTGAAGCAGAAACTTAATAATGTTTGGACTGACATCATCATCACCAGAAAAGTAGAGTTTAAGACGCTGACCATTCACTTTGAAATTACCCTTATCAGGATGAGAAATTAAAACAGTTCCATAAGGAAATACTTCTAAAACAGAAAACGGGCCAGACCAGCGAGATTTTAATTTGCCCAAAAATAAACGTAAACGAGAATTATATAAAAGGACTTGGTCGCCCGGCTTAAAGTTTGTAGGGTGCCTTAAGTGTTTATCGTGTAAACGCTTCGTCCGCTCTTTATAAAGTTTATTATTTTCATAAGCATAAGAGCGCCACTCATCGAGTTCATTTAGTTGAAATTTTCGAAGGTCACCGACTGAGTGGGGATCGAAGTTTAAAAATTTTAAGGCCCAAAAGGCGCGGTGTTCTAACTCTACGGGCAGATGACACGATTTTCCATAGACCAGCCGATACGGCGTACATCCGAGGGCGGTTTTGTACACTGTTCGGTAGGCCCATAGAGCATCGTCAAGTTTGGCTGACCAGTCTTTTCTAGAAGTTGAAACAGTCTTTTCTAAAATTCTTTTTATTTCTCTATTAACTACTTCGACTTGTCCGTTAGTTTGGGGGTGGTAGGCAGTGGAAAGCTTATGCGTAACGCCGTATTTGGTAAGGATTTTTGAAAATTGCGCGTTACAGAAATGGGAACCCCTATCGCTAACAATTGCGCGAAGCGTACCGAATTTAGAAAATAATTTTTTTTAAAATGTGACTACAACTCGGGAGTCGTTCGTAGGAAGAGCTTGGGCCTCAGCCCATTGTGAAACATAATCAACAGCAACTAAAATATATTTGTTTCCAAAGCTAGAAGGAAGGGGGCCAACAAAATCAATTCCCCAGAGGTCAAAAATTTCGCACTCTAAGAAATAATTTTGTGGCATTTCATTTTTATTAGAAATATTGCCCGACCGTTGGCAACTATCACACCTGCTCACAAAGGCTTGCGCGTCTTTAAACAGGCTAGGCCAGTAAAAACCCGCGCAAAGCACCTTGTGAGCGGTGCGAGCAGCTTGATAGTGCCCACCTGTCGGACCTTCATGCAAATGTTTTAAAATATCAATTCCTTCATCAAAAGAAATACATCTCCTTATCACTTGATCCGCACAAATTTTGAAAAGATGCGGGTCTTCCCAAAAGTAGTTCTTCAGCTCAGAAAAGAATTTCTTCTTTTGCTGAGAGGAGAACTCTTTTGGGAGCATCCGGGCCACTAGATAGTTGGCGATGTGCGTGAACCAAGGAGAAGTAGATGTATTAACTAAAAGCAGTTTCTCATCAGGAAAATAGTCATTAAAAGATTTTTTATTTAATTTTTCTATAAAGGGGTTATCTAATCTGGATAGATGGTCGGCAAACAAGTTCTCGGCTCCTCGCTTATCACGGATCTCTAAGTCAAACTCCTGGAGGAGTAAGACCCAGCGAATCAAGCGAGGCTTGGCATCCGTTTTGGCAAGAAGGTACTTGAGGGCCGAGTGGTCCGTAAAAACAATGATTTTTGAAAGTGTAATGAAAGGGCGGAATTTATCAAAGGCGAATACAACAGCTAAGATCTCCTTCTCGGTTGTGGTGTAATTTTCTTGTGCAGATGTGAGGGTTTTACTAGCGTAATAGATGAGGTGGAAGTTTTTAGATATGCGTTGACCTAACACGGCTCCCACCGCAAAACTACTCGCATCGCACATAATCTCGAAAGGAAGGTCCCACACCGGAGCTATCATAATTGGTGCGTTAATTAACTTTTCTTTAATTGATTCAAAGGCAGAAATACAAGAGTCATCAAAAATGAATGGAGCGTCTTTTTCTAAGAGATGGGTGAGGGGCTTTGTGATCTTGGAGAAGTCCTTTATAAAACGACGATAAAAACCAGCGTGGCCTAGGAAACTTCTTATAGCTTTTATGTTTGTAGGCGGCGGCAACTTCTCAATAACTTCTATCTTGGCAACGTCTACCTCAATACCTTTAGCAGAAATTTTATGACCCAAAACTAACCCTTCCCTCACCATAAAATGGCATTTTTCCCAATTTAGGGCAAGGTTAGTTTCTTCGCATCGTTCTAAGACTTTTTCGAGGTTTTCTAAACATCTATCGAAGGAATCGCCGAACACGGAGAAATCGTCCATGAATACCTCCATAATGCTTTCTACGTACTTGTCAAATATTGCGAGCATACATCGCTGGAATGTAGCTGGCGCATTGCACAATCCAAACGGCATTCTTCGGTAAGCGAAGGTGCCGAAGGGACAAGTAAACGTAGTTTTCTCTTGGTCCTCGGGAGAGATGGGTATTTGAAAGTACACCGAGAGGCCATCGAGAAAACAATAAAAGCTATGGCCGGAGAGACGTTCTAAAATCTGGTCGATAAACGGTAAAGGAAAGTGGTCCTTACGGGTGGCGTCATTTAACTTACGGTAATCTATGCACATACGCCAACCCGTCACCGTCCGCGTCGGGATTAATTCATTATTCTCATTACTAACTACGGTTATCCCTCCCTTCTTTGGAACTACCTGAACGGGGCTAACCCACTTACTGTCCGAAATAGGGTAGATAATTCCTGCGTCTAATAGTTTCATAACCTCGCCCTTAACTACTTCTTTCATATTCGGGTTTATACGGCGCTGAGGTTGGATAGAGTTACGCGAATTATCTTCCATTAAAATTTTATGGGTACAGAAAGATGGGATTATTCCCTTGATATCAGAAATTTGCCAAGCAATAGCCCGACGATGCTTCCGTAGAACTAGAAGAAGTTTATCGTTTTGCGTATCCGTGAGGTAGGCCGAAACGATAACTGGTAACTTGGAATCCTTTTCTAAGAAAGCATACTTAAGGTGTTCGGGGAGTTCTTTAAGTTCTAGGGTAGGGGGTTCTTCATAAGAGGATTTTGAGATTCTTTCTTTTTCAAAAATAATATCTTCATAAACTTTTTTATAAGGAACGTAATAAGGGGTGGGGCTAGCAGCTAAGACGGCTTCTTGTAGCGATTCAGAGGGAAGAACAGAGGAAGAACAAAAATCAGAAAATTCTTTTTCAAACTCAGAAAGACAATAAGAAGATTCATCACTTCCTTGCAGTGATTCCGTCGTAAGAGAAGAGGAGCAAAAAGTAGAAAATTCTTTTTCAAAGTCGGAGAGGCAGAAGGAAGAATCATCACTCACGACGTCTACGAAAAAGCATGAGTCATCCTTTGCTAAGGTGTTCTTCATCGAATGGGTGATAGAAAATGTGACTTCGTCATCGCCTACTCGAAGAAAGAGCTTACCATTGCTTACGTCAATGATGGCTCGGGAGGTGGCAAGGAAGGGTCGGCCAAGGATCAGGGGAACCTCGACGTCTTCTTCGATGTCCAAAATGACAAAGTCCACCGGGAAGATGAACTTGTCGACTTTCACTAGAACGTCCTCCACTATTCCTAACGGGTACTTGACGGATCTATCAGCTAGCTGGATACTCATATGCGTGGGGTTAAGGCTACCAATCCCTAACTTTTTGAACAACGAAAAGGGCATCAGGTTTATACTCGCGCCTAAGTCGGCTAACGCGTGTTTAACAAAAAGATCACCGAAGACACACGGGATAGAGAAACTACCCGGGTCACTGATTTTCTTTGGCAAACCATTTGTTAAAACGGCGAAGCACTCGGCGTTTAGCGTGACGTGCGAAAGATTCTCTAACTTCTTCTTGTTTGTGAGGAGGTCTTTAAGATATTTGGTGTATTTCGGCATCTGCGAAATAGCCTCGTGGAAGGGAAGATTAATGTGGATTTGTTTGAAGATTTCTAAGAAGCGGGAGTACTGATCATCTTGACGTTGTCTATTAAGTTCAGAGGGGTATGGAGGAGTTGAATTATTTTTGAAGATGGGTGGTGGAGTGAGATTATTTTCTAAAGCGGGGGTGATTACTTCTTCAGCAGAGGGTGGAATTTTTAAAACGGGAGTGGAGCTTTGATTTTTAGAGGCGAGAGCGGAGCTTGCCTCGGGCTCTTCACTTACCATGTCGGAGACTTGCTTCCCACTCCGATGAGTTATAGCTTTCGCTTGCTCTCTCGGGTTGGGTTCGGTATTGGAAGGAAGAGACCCTGCGGGTCACTCAGAAATTATTTTCGCGAGCTGTCCTACCTGATTTTCTAGACTTTTTACGCTTCCGGTTAAAGTTCTTATAGTGACGTCATTTGTGGTGATATATTTGGAAAGTAATTCCTCCAAACTTGGAGGTTTTGGGTAATTTTGAAGAGGTGGTGGTGGTGGTGCAGAAAAATCATTTTGCGGGGGTGGGCGCATCGCATTCGATGGATTACTCCATGAAAAGTTCGGGTGATTCCTTAAAGCGGGGTTATAACTATTCGGAAAATTAAAACCAGGCGGATGAAAATTCGCAGCAGAGAAATTATTAAAAGAAATTCTAGGCGTATTATTAACATAATCTAAATGTTCTAGAGTAGGGGTTGCAGATTCCCATACCTGAGGGGCGGAGGCAGCAGTCATCTCCGTTATCTTTTTGCTTAGGATTTCTACTTGTAGAGCGAGCTGGGAGACGTTGTCCACTTCATAGATACCTGCAGGCTTGTTCGGGCGGGACCTAGGCACATTCCACTGATAAGTGTTCATGGCCATGTCCTCAAAAAGCTCAAGAGAGGCTTCCGGGGTCTTATGATTTAAAGTACTGCCAGAAGCTGCGTCTATCATTTGCTTCGTGCTTTGATTTAGCTCGTTATAAAACGTCTGCACTTGTAACCATACAGGCAGCGCGTGATGTGGGCATCGTCTTAATAATTCTTTAAATCTCTCCCAGGTTTCATATAGGGTTTCAGAGTCTATTTGTCCGAAGGCAGAGATGTCGTTCCTAAGTTTTGCAGTTTTAGCTGGCGGGAAATACTTTGCCAAAAATTTTTCAGTTAATTCATTCCAAGTGGTTATGCTATTTTTGGGAAGTGTGTTAAGCAACTGCTTAGCTTTAGTTCTTAGAGAGAAGGGGAAGAGTCTCAGCCTGATCGCATCATTTGTGACACCATTTATCTTGAAGGTGTCGCAAATTTCAAGAAAGCTAGCTATATGTGCGTTCGGATCTT
This sequence comes from Platanthera zijinensis, assembly GCA_039513925.1. Taxonomy (NCBI): domain Eukaryota; kingdom Viridiplantae; phylum Streptophyta; class Magnoliopsida; order Asparagales; family Orchidaceae; genus Platanthera; species Platanthera zijinensis. Next base: position 37,529,903 of record CM077098.1, read on the forward strand.
CATCTTGAAGTCCGTCAAATTGCACATATTGCTGCACCATTTGAATTATGCTAGGCTTTAGTTCGAAGTTATTATTTGCTATAGCAGGGCGGACTATACTTGATTCTGTTCCCTCGAGGTTCGGTCGTGCATAATAGGACATAGTCCTTTGCATGGCTTCATCTACGTTGGGTTCTTCCATTCTTAAAGTAGCAAATGACTCGGAGTCCTCAACCGGCACTTGGATAGTAGGACCTTGAAATCGCGATCTTCTCCGAAGAGTACGCTCAATTTCGTGGTCCAAGTCCAAAATAACCGACGGACTCCCGCGGGTCATGTACTAAAAGAACAGAAAAGAAGAAGAGGAAGAGAAAAAGGATAAACTAGAAAAAAGATTAAAAAAATTTTTTTCTTTTTGAAATAGATTTTTTTTTATAGATTAACTCCCGAACTTCCCAAGGACTACCCCATGAAGGGTTCGCAAGGTACTAGACAAGGCAGTGGCGCTTTAAGCCCTTTGCCCTTTTCGAGAGAATTAGGTGGCGTAGAAAAATTGTGAGGTTGGTTTCTATTAAGAGCGGTGATAAAAATTTTTTGATTTTTAAAATTTAAAGAAGGAGGATGAGAAAGAGAAGATAAAATTAATAGGTTCGTGTTTTCAATATATCAACGGAAATTGGGTCACCGGCAACGGCGCCAAAAACTTGTTGCGCGCTAGGGTTCGAAGAAAATAAACACAACCGAACTAGCAACCCGATGAGGCAAGTATACCTATCGAATTGTAGCAAGGGGACACAAGTGTCGTATTGAAATCCGGGAACTGTTGGCTATGCTTACTCACACGAACTCTATTATCTTATCGACGGAAAAACTAGGGTTTTAGAAAATCTAAGTGCAGGGGAGAAAGTAAAGCTATACTAGAAAGAGAAACACCGCAATTAAGTAAAGCTATTAAGTAAAACGATTACTACGAAGGGTAGAAAATATGAAATGGAAATGCACTCGATCAAGATTCACCTCGGCTAAAGACGATTAAGAAAATGCGATAAAAATCTAAACTTAATAGGATAAAGGTCCTTGACCGTGGAGGTTCCTAAAGCTTGAACACGCTTCTCTCGAAGTCGTGCCCAACTGAGTTTAGGAAGGTCCGACCGACTCTCGTCTAAATCGGAGGCCTAAAACACGCTTTACGCGGTGAACCCCACTATTGGATTTTACTCCAATCCGGGAGATTTGGACGTCTGCCTCTCTCGAGGGGTGCGTACAACTCCCTTTACTCTTGAATGCTCACTTCATTATTTCGGCCTCTCGGCTAGCCCAGAATTAAAGCTAAGGCGGAGAGTATATATCGATAATATACCTCCAACCCGTGATTAATCAAGAGTAATTCAAGGCCCTAACCTAAAAAGAAAAGATTAATTAAAACATCATAACATAATCGCTCTAACCTCGGATCATCAAGATCGAGTACAAGGAGGATTAGTTAATCATAATGGAGTGGAGGAGGGGAGATGAGTAGAAAAGCATATAAAGGAACACAAGTAAAGGAAGAACACTTTTATTAATGAAAAAAAGGCAAGTTACACTATTGAAATTGAAATTACAAGTGCATGAAAATTAAATCCTATTCTAGCCCTACAATTAGCACTAAGCAAGAGCAAAGATTACAAAGAAAGCTAAAGCAACTAAATATTAAACCATGATTAAGCAAAAATTACAAAGGAAGAGAGAGAGAGAGAGAGAGAGAGAGAGAGAGAGAGGGAGAGAGAGAAAGCATAAAAACTCAAGAACCAAAGGGGCAGCACCCCCCCCCCCCTCTCAACCAAAGCTTGCTGAAATGGAGAGGGGGGTCTCAATTTATAGAATTTTTCTCGGGTTGGTCACGCCCTCCGACGCGCCCTAGGGGGGCGTGTCAGGGGGCGTGACAGTACTATGTTGACCTCGGGCTCTGGATTCTGGCGGGAGGGATGATTGCTTCGGTACGTCGGTGGTCACGCCCTAGGTCACGCCCGTGTAGGGGGGGCGTGACAGGCACGTCATGTCCAAATCATTGGTCGGAAATCCGTCAGTCACCGAAAAAGGAGGGTGTCACGCCCATGTCACGGGCGTAACATGGGGCGTGACAGTACATTTTGCATGCTGTGGAGAAACGACATTTAATGCGGCGGCAGGCTTTGCGGCAGAGGGCGACACGCCCATAGTCACGCCTGGTGACACGCCCAGGGAGGGCGTGTCAGGGGGGCGTGACAGCGGTTTTGTTCGTTTTCCTGTCCCTTCCAGCAGAAGTCCTCGGGATCGGGTGACACGCCCTAGGTCACGCCCAGGGAGGGCGTGACAGGGGGGCGTGTCAGGTCATTTTGGCCAATTTTCTGGAAACCTGCAAAAAGACAAGAAAAAGTCAGCGGCAATAATATTTACATAAAAATGATACAAATAAACTAATAATAGACATGATTTGTACACTATAAAATAGAAAATACGATAATAGTTTAGACTACAAAACGTATTATCAATGACACCATAAACACTCTATGTGTAGAAATCAAAAAGGGGGAGACCCTAATAAAAGAACATGTAGCCAAACTTGTAGAAGATTTCACTAAAAGTGCTAATGCTCTTTGGACTGAAAAGTTAACAGAAATCAACAAGGATGTGCTTGCTCAAATTCAGTATGTGAAGTTTCATACATATGATACAACAGTTTGGATGCACAATCATATCTTTCCAGACTTTCAAGAAGATCCAAATATTATTCCTCATCATCTCAATCCACTTACTGAAAGTCAGTCTGCTCAGATGTCTACTCCTGCTCCTATGCCTACCTTCTCTCCTAGACCTTCTGAAATTCAGTCTGTAAAGTTTCATACATATGATACAATAGTTTGGATGCACAATCAGATCTTTCAAAACTTTCAAGCAGATCCAAATATCATTCCTCATCACCTCAATCCACTTGCTGAAAGTCAGTCTGCTCAGATGCTTGCTCCTACTCCTATACCTACCTTCTCTCATAGACCTTTTGATGAAACCATTCCTCCAGAGTCTTACACTTAATAATGGGATGACATTATTCCCCAGGACCTACCTGAAGTCCACATTACAAAGAGAAGGAAATATGGTGAAGGTCCCTCTGCCTCTAAATCAGTTCCCAATCCTGAGACAGAGAAGATGAAAGCTCAAGAGTATGCTGAAATCTTGAGCCCTACTTCCAAGACCCTGATTCTAGATACTCTGAAGCTTGTAATGAATTACAATATAAGCAAAGATCTACATTATAGTTTTGCTGAATGGGAAATGTATGAAAAGTCTCTCATGAAGAGAAGGATATATGACAGAGAGTATGGAAGAAACAATCCAAAGGCACCTCCAAACCTCCAAAGTACTATCCTAAGCCATTCAGTTATCTAAGGTGGCAATAGGAAAAGTATGACAAGCAACATCCACAACAATAGAGCCAGAACAGAACTTTTGATTTTTGAGATAATGGATTGACTGAATGTAGACATGAAATCTAAAACTATTCCGATTATATAAACTCTAGTTTTGATAATTATATGTTTTTCTTTATTTCTTGCATCTCATTCCGTTCTTAACTTTTCATCTCCAGTTCTTTTTATTATGATATAATTCACCTTAGTGTAGAGGATTCTGACTTCTACAAATAGGGGGAGATTATTGGGTATTGCATCCACAATAACCCAGATTTGCAAGAAGTCACCCTTGAACTAAGATGAATTAAGTTGTATTTGATATTCTGTTTTAGTTATGTGTTTGTAGGATTTTATTGCTAAGTGTAGACCAATATTAGTCTACAGTGGGTCATAAATACATGACCGCACAATGTAATACCTCATTGTTTGATCCAAGGTGTTGACTCATATGTAGCCTATCTATTGGGATACATTTCATATTCAAGCACTTGGATATAAGGATGAAATGTTGGTGATGAGTATTTTTTCAAAAGAAATTTTTTCTTAAAAATAAAAATTCTCTAAGTCCATTACTCAAGTAATCCTTTAGTTCTCGAGTAGTAAAAAGTTGAGTTCTTGAGTAATCAATCACATTACTCGAGTACTATCCTTAGTTCTCGAGTAGTACTAATTTAGTTCTCGAGTAACTAAGTTTAGTTCTCGAGTACACTCTTTCTCCACTTCTCGAGTATTCATTTGATATCTCAGAAAATTTTCTAAGTATAGTTCTCGAGAACAATCCTTAGTTCTCGAGAAATGCTATTCTTTATTCTCGAGAAATTTTCTTTCTCTTGAGAAATCAACTCCTATTCTCGAGTAATCTTTTCCAGAATCAGAAAATATTTTTCTAAGTCTTTGTTCTCGAGAAGCATCATTCTACTTCTCGAGTAGAGATTTAGTTCTCGAGAAATAACTCCACTTTTCGAGTAATTTAGGAAACTCTTTTTCGAGTAATCTTCTTTCATCTTCTAGAGTAATTAACTCTACTTCTTGAGTAATACATCTTACTCCTCGAGAAATACCTTTCCACTCGAGAAATGAAGGTCATTTTCTGCAGAATTTCTGTTAAGTCCAGATTGACGGGATTTTCAAATCACATGATGTGATTGGTCCACGTGTATGTCATTAAGACTAATTATGACTGTTAGAGAGATCCTATATAAGGTCATGTCAACCGACTAACCCTAAAACCAAGAAAGAAGGATCTACACACTGTCATATTTTCTCAAGTTCTCTGAATCCTCTCTCTCTTTCCAAAATGAGACCCGCATCCCCCGCCGATCTTCATCGTGTAAGAGTTAGGGTTTTCGACTCAAGGATTCAGACAAAAGATTGATTTCCTGATCGCGAGAGTTATTCTTTCTCCAACATCGTTCCGATCGGGTGGAGTCAAAAGGAAATCTTCAGATCTCGTTCTAGCCGAGAGTTCTTCTTCAACAAATCTGATAAAGCCGCAACTCTCAAAGAAGAAGATCCAGCCAGAACATTTCAAGATTAGAAGATCATTTGTTTGTATTTTCAATTTTTGTATTATCAATTCTTGTAGGATATTTTTCTCCGAGTTGTAGGAAGTTTTAACTTCCGAGTGTAGATCCATTTGGATCGAGATTGTAGGAACTTGGTTCCGAGGCGTAGGATTGATTTTCAATCTGAGAGAGTTGAGTAGCCGAGTCTAGTGGTTTACTAGATCGGTGAGGGAAAGTGGATGTACCCAATATTGGGGAACCACTATAAATCTTTTATCGTCTGTGATTGCTTGGTTGATTTGTGTGCAAGATCGCTAAAATTTTTATTCCGCAAATAGATGCACAACTCACCTATTCACCCCCTCTAGGTGATTTAGGTAGACAACTGAACTCATTCAGAGCCGCCTATCCTAAGCGGATCCCCTAACCTGAGCCTACTGTAAAAATAAGTTCCAAATGGGTCAGGCCCACTGAAGAGTAAGAAAACTACTCCCTCCAGCAACACTTAAATAAAAAGAAATATATTTTTAAAGTGATTAATACATGAATTAAGTTATGCTTAATTCCCTAAAATAAACCTTAGTACTTAGGTTCATGATCTAACATGAAATGACTTATAGTGTGATCTGTTACACTAATCTCTGAATTTTCTAAGTCATGGTTTTTGAAGATTTGGAATCACGATTTTTATGAGTATCCACTCGATTCAAAATTTCCTTGCTAACACTTATCGCTAAGGGTGACTAGACACCACTAATAACTGTGGTCTAAGTGGAAAACCTGATGGTGCCCTAAACTAAGTGTCCCTCAAGTGGGTCACTAACTCCTATCTGAGGAGTGTCATATATGTAACAATGGTCATCTACCCTTAGTTTGCAATTATGTAGTAGCATACTGGCCCTTAAATATACGGTGGGGGTGTACCCACCAGCTATATGGGGTGAACCTTCCTTGCTGCTTTCTGAATAGGTTTATACTAGAGTTCACTGAAGTAATTACGGAGTAACGCTCTAGTCAAGAACACTGGACTTAGGATCTTTCAAACATTGCAATGTATGATCACTCTAAGTGTTCACCTACCCCGCTATCTCAGTTTTATCTACAGGAACTTGGAATTTCTATATGCGTGCTCAAACTTGATTTAGCATGAAAAGAGGTCTGCAATGTTTAACTAAAAGGAGTCAATTTTCTTACCATGGAGTTTCGACGCTCGTACACGCGACGTAGTGCCATGGTGCTCCTTCCCAACAGATCTGACTACTAATGGCTTCCCAGAACTTTGCTCCAAAGGCCACCAAAATCTGAAATTCATGGTAACTCTAGATTAAGTGCTTTTCCCTTAAGGGTTTTCGGTGACAGAGCTCAAAATGACTAGGTTAATAATATGGACAACAAAATGTTGCAATACCTCTATATGGGAGCGATTAAGTCCCAACTAAGAGATACCTTTCAGATTGTGGAAGATCGAGTTCTCCGATCCTTAATTAGGGCATGAGGTAATGAGGAGATAGTTAAAATCGACTTCCCACTAGAAAGATTTCCACTAAGAAATGAAGGAAGGTGAGGAACGAAACTCACGGGAAGCAAAAACGGTGTTTTCTGAACTTCTTCCTGCCAACTAGGGTTGGAAATCCACTTTTTATGGTGCTAGAGAGGAAGGAGAGGGATCTACTAGGGCTGCGGAGGAAAGAGACGGGGAGGACGCCTGATTTCGACAAGGAGGAGAGGTCGGTTAGGGCTTCAGCAGCCTCCGTGCAATGCGGCTGCGAGAGAGGGAAATGTGCGATCTCTGGTAGGCAAATAATGAGAGAAGTTATCAGGATGGAGGGGGGGTGCGGCTCTTTATTTGGAACAGTTGGGTTGTGGTTTCTTAACCATGAACCGGGTTTTATAAGGAGGGAGACCTATTTTAAAGACTTTGGTCTTAGTAAATAAAGTGAATATCGTCGCGACCGCTATGGTTACTCGCCAAGAACACTAACTCTTAATTATCTACTTATCTTGTATAATAATTTAATTAAACATAATAAATTGTTACCTTATAGGTCATCGACACGATCAATTTTGTTTGTGATCAAGCCCTGAAATTGATTTAAATGCGACGTCAAAATCTGGGATGTTACAGGTTTTAGGATGCATGCATGACATCTATTCTTTTCTTGCTTTCTTTCAAGCATTCTCGACACCGGATCTCTCAAATAAGAGAGATTCGGGTTATCAGGGTTCATGATGAGCCACCGGGTTGATTGTGTTCGTCCCCAGCATGTTATTGCACTAGAAATTTGCTTCATTAGTTGATTAGGCATTGTGGGTGAAGCCATAGTCGCGACCGTTAGTCCGACTCGGTGATGTTGCATAGCGAGACTTAAGGATTTTATTAGAAATCTGTTAGCGGCAAGACGCCATTTGTGATGTTGTTTTCCCCCTCCTACGTGTGAGTACGTGTAACCAGAACCGGACCAGGTGGACATTAGAGTACACGCTGGGGCGCGGGGGCTGTACGGTACGAATGGTGGATTAGGGAGGGAAAGGCTTGGGATTGTAATGTGCTAAGGCGTGGTTTGTCTCTGTGGTCGGCCGGCTAGCCCGTGACGTGCAAGTCATGTGTGGAGAGTGTCCCGGCAAGACAAGTCCCCTTCAGTGAAACTGACTAGAATGCTAAGCTTAGGACAAGCCTGGGCGATGAAGCCCACGGGCGGGTGGGGTCCAGCAAGGGTTCTTAGAATCAGTTTGTGTGTGAGATGGAATCCTGATGCGAGAAGTCAGAACTTGCAGGCTAGCCCGGGTTAATACCCATGAGCGGGTGGGGCTTAGGCAAGAGTTCTGTGTGGCGGCTTATATGTCGTTAGGGGAAATTGGAAGTACCCTTGTGTTTGCAGCTTGAACGCCGATGGGGAAATTGGAAGTACCCGATTTGATAATGTGTTAGAAGCATACGCTCTAGGGTGCCTTGGGAGAAGCCCAGGTGTGCATACATGCTGCATAGTAGGCTCCCTTTTTATTATAAGCTCAATATAGAAACATGTTTGTTGTATGAGCCATCCAAACTTGTTGTACTACTTTCAATGTACTTGTATATTTGCATGCGAAGTGCTGACCTGTAGGGTGATGGAGTGCCCCAGGGTCCGCTAGGGATGGCCGGGAGATGTGTTGGTTATACAGTAGAAGTCAGCCTTTGCTGACCCACGTCACTACAATTTTTACAGGGCAAGGATCGCAAGCAGGAGCGAGCTCGCCGGCCAAAAAGGCCTAAGCCTCATGAAGTATTTCATTTTGTGTAGTAGGTCTATTTTGTTTATTGTTATGCTCAATGCACTGTGTTTTCGGCTTGCATGCCGAGGTAGCTTAGGAGTGCTTATGCACGTTGATGTTTGATGATTATTGTTTCAGTTCTGGAACTCTTAATTATTGTAAGGCCTTAAGGCCGTATTGATATTCATATGTTAGTGGATAACTCCTTGTTTTGTTTCTTGTTTCCGCTGTGATTAGTCTGAGTTTTGAGTTGAGTAGTTTATATAATCGTATAATGCTTAAACTGTGGCGTCTGTATGTTGTGGGGGCCCCGACCGGACCCATATTATACGATCATTATAGGGAAGGTATTACAATCTATGTGCTTCTAATAGTCATACATGTGTTGTTTATATAAACGCCCTTTAAGAAAGCAACATAACCAATTTCGCATTGAAGTTGTCATAGAGTTCTTATACCAATGAATCCATAACATAACTCAATTTTGATGTTGTCTTCTAGTTCTTACACCAATGAAGTTTCACATAAAATTAAAGGGATGGCTAAATCTTTTCTTTAGAAGTTCAAATTGAGGCTCCGTTTGGTGTGATGTTTTTTTTGCTCTGGTTAGCTTTGACCAAAACTTCATTGTCATAGAATGTATATTTCTCATGCCAGCGGTTATGACCGCCGCCAAGAAAAAGAAAACTATTTTTGAACATAAAAATGGATAAAGTTCCTTAGATGAGATCAGGCGTTCACGAACAACAGTTCATAATTACCTCATTCATGACCACCGCCGCCGGGCCAAATAGAGCCTGATTCCCAATTACATTATCATTAAAATACAATTTTTAATCTTCATATTTATATTTATAAAATCAATCTTAACTCATAAAATAAAACATAAATAGATTCTTCTGCAAGGTCTCTTCTCTTATAAAATATTATATATATGGCTTACTAGTTAATGAGCACCTTCATCAAGTTTTGGGTCAATTTCTTTCAAATCATCATCAATTATTCAAAATAAAGCATCTGTATTGAAGTACTTATAAAAGTAAGTTATTTTTTTTCCTTTTCTTAATCCATATGTGAATTTCTTAGTAAGTTTGCAACCATTAAGCATTGTCATAATCTTCATAATCTTTATAAAGAGTCAATTTATTTCTCTGTACAACTCCACTTCACTTTGTTGGAATAAAGGATGATAAATTATGCTTGATGATGTGTACCAACATTGCAAACTTTTCCCTTCAAAAATTGCCACCTATATCAAAATTACTACAACAAATAGCAATTTATGTGTACATAAGAAATTCTTGAAATTATCAGATATATCACTTTCATTAGCAAACAAAATTTCTTAAATAAACCTTGAATAATCCACTAGAATCATATATTTGTTTCACCTAATTAACCTAATGTTAATATGGTCAAATTGATACACAATTATAATGGTAAAAACAATTTTTATATCTAAAATAGTTGTGTTATTTACAAGACGTCCAAGATGCAAGTTCTACTATTTTAAATTCATCTATTCTTTGCATCTTTATGGATTGAATCTTATAAAGACTTGTAAATGGTTCGATTCAATTTTAGACGAAATCAGACCCTAATAAAATAACATTATTTTTTACACCCCAAATTTAAACGGTACCGAAGCTGATTGGTTCGATTTTTAAACATCAATTCAATTTATGGCAAAATTACAAATACAAGCAAAACTGATGAACACTATTTGTACTTATGGGGCACATTATTTCTTTCCCTCAATGATTTAATTATCACTTTCAACTAGATACTAACACAATCAAATGCATCAAAAAAATATTTAAAGCATGATTTTGTTTCATCAAACTACCGAATAATCGAACCGAGCGGTTAACACCCCCTTCTGATCGGGCCTCACTCCCGTATGACTGAATCAGACTGATTATATGTGATTCCCATTTTACCCCCCGATAGTTTACTAAATTCATTTGACGCTTCCTGCTAAATCTCGTCGGTCTCATCCGTCCACGCCATCGCTCTCCCCGAATTCATCCTCTTCTACGCCTTCTATTTCTCTCTTCTTTCCGTGGAGCTCCAAGGCCTTCCATGGCGTACGTGGACCACGCCTTCTCGATCTCCGACGAGGATATCATGATGGAGAGCTCCTACATGGTGCACAAACATCCGCCAGTTAAGGAAATAACAATCGCTCTCCTCGCCTTCGACGTCATCGGCATCGTCCTCGAAATTGTCATGACTTACAACCGGGCCGGCGGCGACTGTGCTCACGTCCGAAATAAGGGGTTTTCTTCGCGATCTTGGGGAAGGAAGTCTTCATGGAAGGCGTTTTCTTGGTGACCTTGTTGAATAAAATCTCACAGCACAAATGAAAAAAAGTAAGTATCATCTAAGTAACTCCTCTTCTTCAGTTTCCTCTTCGCTCCCACATAATTCAGAGAATCATGCATCCCTAGTTCTTCTCTCATCTTAATAAACTTCTCTCTTAAGACAGATTTGGTGAGCACATTAAGTGTTTGTGCTTTTGTCCCAATGAATTTTAACTCACTAATTTGAGCATCAACAAGTTCCCAAAGTAATTTTGATAAAAAAGCCTCTTTTAATTACAATTTGTCATTGCACTTTGTCCTTTCAATACACCAAATTATGTCTATATAGGGATGGCTGGAAAATCTTATGTCTACATAGGGATGACTTTGTTCGAAAACAGTGGTGGCTTTATTGTTCTTAAAGTTGATTGTTCTTTGTTCTTCAGCTTTGGGTTGATTATTCTTAAAGTTGATTGTTCTCTGTTCTATTCCAGATTTCTCGGGATTCGTTTCAGCATTTCAAGAATTCTGTAGAGGTTTTATCTTCACATTTGTTTTGCTCCAACTCCTCAATAGGTATCTCTCCCTCTCCCTTAACTCCTCATGTTACATTTTATGCATTTAGCAAGTGTTAACTGCTACAAGTTATGAGTTCAATTTTAGCAACTTCAAATGTTGTTATGATGAGAGTTAGCTAAAATTTTGGTGGTGAGTTTATGGGGGTTTACTTATTTTTTTGGCTTTCCATATGCATGTCAACGTGTTTTTTTTGTCATAGCTATATACTCAGCAAGCAATTTAGGTGTAAATTTAGGCTGATGTAAATGGATCAACAACGATATTCACCTAATTAATCAACATGTGACTCCATAATGATATTGACCTCTCTTTAGCACCATTTCTTGTTTGCTGGAGGATCTTTACAAGAACACAATAATGTAGCATGTTTTAAATTCTAGGCTTTGCAATGCATACAATTATAGAAAAGTGGCTATATAGCTTTGCAATGCATACAATTCTAGGTTGTCTTCCACTACGAATCCGGCCTCCAGCGAACTCATGACCCCTCCTGCTCCTTCCTCCTACAAACTTTGTTTTTGTTTTCTTTTACCCGTTAAGGCACATCTGATTACTTAGAGAAATATAGTAATGTAGCCACGATGTTCTCAATATATTTTGACTCACTCTCCTGCTAACCGCGACCATCGGTGAAAAATGAATCACGACGTTCGCTAATCGAAAAGAACTCCATCCATCTTCAATTTCTATGTATGGAGTTGCCTTTTACCTACTTTCCCTAGGAAAAATTTAGGTCGGGGGATTTCGCCCCCGAACCCCTATGCAGGGGGCGCGTTGCGCCCTGCAACCCCCAACGGCGCCGAGCTCGACCGGCGAAATCGTGGTGAGTGTCCAGTACACCCAACTAGTCCAAAAATTATTTGAAATTTCTCTTCCATGTTGCAATTGAGAATCTGGCAGCATGAATTCCTCATTTCTAGAAATTTGAAATATACATAAATTTTTTTGGGTACTTCTCAATCTCTTCCTCTACACCTTGCAATTGAAATATTTGTATTGAAATTTGAAAAAATATGAATGTAATGTTTGCTTCTCAATCACTTCCTCTTCCCGTATGACTTTCTCCTACTCCTGCCTCGCCGCCGCCGCCGGAGTCCACCTAGGGTTCCGACGGCCTCAGCTCTGCCACTCTTCGTTGCTTCTGATGAGCTCTATCTCGACGTCTACTGATTTTGTCCTCTGCGGGTGAAGCCAACAACTGCAGTCCTTCCCAAACCTGATCTCTCCTCTGGCACCTCAGATCTCTTCTCTGGCGCTTCCAGCTACCAGGAACTACTCTCATATCCGGCGATTCGAGGGCTATGACAAATTTTGTGGTTTATCCACCATTTTTCGGAGGTAAACCCTAAATTTCCATCCGGTTCCTTTCTCGCAATGCTGCAGAGCAGCTGCTCCTTCGCCAGTTTCATGTCATTCTCTGAAATTGATTTTCCAACCCGTACTGCATGTTAATGAGTAATTTTGGTGATTCAGAAGTTAGTTTTGTGAGCAATATAGCTTTAGTTATCGTGGACATTGTATGTATGTTTGGTTCATGGATGCTAATATTGTCTTTTCCTTGATAAATTTTGTTCCTAGTTTTATCTTTTCTGAATAATTTAATTCTAGCAGATAGTTTTCTGTTGTATTGGTAACAGTGCTTTTTAGTAGTGTTTGCCACCAAGGTCTTAAATTTTGGAGTTTACGCATGTCGTTTTGTGATGGAATTGTAACAAAGTTATCTTCTTCCTCCTTATTCACTGATTTTTTCACTGCACTCTTACGAGTTTTCATCCTAATTTGTTGTTGATGGCTTAGTATACAGAGATTTATAGATAGCACTTAAAGAATTTTAATATGTTAGCAGAATGTAGTAAACTTCTTCAGCATATTCAAGTGTCATTTGAAGGGTATTCTTAATCCTTACAATATTTTTTTAGTATCTTAATTTGTCAGATTTGCAAAATCAAATCATAACCTCCAGATCTGATAGATATCATATAACACATCTAGAAAAGTGAAAGAAAAAGTGTATGCTCTACTGCGGTATTATCTTCTAATTATAGTTTGATTTTATGATGTTATAATTATCCTTTATTCCTGTCTTTGTTGATTAGTTCACAGTACTTTAAGCTCAAAAACTTTGCCGTTTAGTTCTCTCTGCTCATCATGATTTATTGCTCACAAAATTCATCAATTATTTAATAGGATGGCTCATTTAATCTGCTTCAAGGACCTTCAAGCTCAAAAAAGACACACTTCTGCTAGTTCGTGCTGAAAAGCTTGATCAAAAACTAAGGGTAGGTCTTTGAACAATGCACTCCAGTTCTGATTTTGCATTCACCATGCACAATAAGACCTCTTTTTTTGAGGACTTATCTTCTAGGACCTACTGGATCAACAAATATACATAGGGGGAAGAGAGTATTTTGAATGAGAATATAAAGAAGATGGAGCATTTACCTCTTCTTTGACCATCTCAGAAATACCTCAAAAGCTTAAGGAAGTTAGAAGGGGTATTTACCTCTTCTTAGTGAACAATTCATCATCCTTGTTGTTGGTCATTTGATTTTAGAAGGGGTATTTACTATGAATTGGATGATGTAGAATAGACTTATAGAAAAGTATTTTTTTTATTTTTCGTTGTCCATGTTTATCTTCCTACATTATGTAATTCATCATGCATTTGAACTTGGAGTTATCAGTTCATAATTATAAATACTAAATAGTGTTGCTTCTTACTTTCTCTTGGATTATCTTTGTGGCTGTTTAATTTTCTTTACTCGTGCACTGTCAAGCGTTAATGATGATTCAAATTTTGGTGTGGATGAAGAGTTGGATAAAAGATGTTATATTGAAATTTAGGGTCAGTTTTGCATGGCGGTAGCAGTCATGAATGCAGCGGTGGTTATGAACCGTCGTTCGTGAATTCCTAACTGCACTTAAAGAATTTCATCCATTTTTATGTTCAAAATTAGTTTTTTTTCTTGATTGAGGTTATAACCATTGTCATGTCAAACCCATATTTTATTATGTTGGTTTTTTAATCCAAACTCACCAGAGCAAAAACTCCATGCCAAACGAACCGTTAATGTGTTTGATAATTTATTCTCAAGTGTTGCCATACTTACTTTTTGAAAAAAATTCGATGATGAAAAAAAATAATGAATTATGGAGATTCTTCTTTGGTTTAATTCATAAATCATCAATTGTTTTTGAGTAAGGCTCAGTTTGGGAGGACTTATTTTCACCGGTCAAGCGGTTACGACCGCATGGTCCGGTTCATGTGGTGGTAAGCGCTTGACCAGTGAAAACAAGTCCTCCCAAACGGAGCCTAAATCTTTGTAGGAGAAGGCATAAGTGACTAATCTATCATGTTCTTTTTGTAGGTTTTTCTGGGTTGGGAATTAACACTAAAATAGTATTTTCATGGGATGGCAGTGAGTTTCTTAGAAGATACTCATTGCTTATTTGAGAAAAACCACAATCATCTCCAATATCCAATATAAGCCAGTATCATCAAAATCTACTGAGCTCACTGTGACTGTCTCACTTGGATGGCAGTGAGTTTCTCAGAGTTTAGCCTCACTTGAGAGGTTGAACTCATCCGAGAAGGATTTCAAATTTTATGTAGCAAATAGATTTTTGTTAGTTCGATGAAGCTGAATGAATCCAGATCAAATTTCAAAGCCTATGACATTATTTAATAGGAATGATTCACTTATCAATTTGGTGGTTAGGGTTTCGATCCACTTTGTTTTTGTCTTCAATCTGGTTAAAGTGTTGTTTATTTTTTGTTTTACTCATTGCAAATAGATTTGTCCTATGCATGATGCGGTTATATAATTCAAGTTTGTCCCATGCATGCAAATTGTTGTGTTTATCTACCATGATCTATCACGAACTTTGAAAAATTCTAGGATTCCATTCTGGACGGTGCCACAAAAATGTTGAGACTGAACCTTAATAGATTAGTTCATGTCTCAATCTTATTAGTTATGCTGCAATTGTAACGGCCTCCCCAACATCACGCTCGCAAGGACGGCCGTCGGCACCCCCAGTACCACGCTCGAAAGGGTTCAGCCTAACCAGGTCTGCAGACCATGCACCCCAACCCCTCTCCATCCATAGGGGGGTTGTTGAGGCCGGGCATCGAACCCGAGACCTCCTTGATAAGGAGTTTTCAAATCACTCCTCAATTGGTGATGAGGAGTGGTTTGAAAACTCCTTATCAAGGAGGTCTCGGGTTCGATGCCCGGCCTCAAAAACCCGTCTGTGG
The DNA here is from genome assembly GCA_039513925.1 of Platanthera zijinensis. Taxonomy (NCBI): domain Eukaryota; kingdom Viridiplantae; phylum Streptophyta; class Magnoliopsida; order Asparagales; family Orchidaceae; genus Platanthera; species Platanthera zijinensis. The sequence continues at coordinate 37,545,210 of CM077098.1, forward strand.
ATGGAGAGGGGTTGGGGTGCATGGTCTGTAGACCTGGTTAAGCTGAACCCTTTCGAGCGTGGTGTTGGGGGTGCCAGTGGCCATCCTTGCAAGCGTGGTGTTGGGGAGGCCGTTACAATAATTGTGTCTATTTTTAATATTTATAGCTTTACATCGCTTTGATTGTACTAAGTATTTTAACATGGTTACATTTATTTTTACATATAGTGAGTGGATCCAGGGCAAAACAAGGCTTTGCTTCAAGATTTCTATAATTAAACAAAACTTACACATAAGATCAGTAATTAGAATTCACCTAATCAAATGTTGGTATCCAAGAATACAGAAACAATCATCTGCATTTTTGTATTAAAATTCATAAATATGTAATTTTTAAACTTTTTCAGTGGATTCCTGCATTGTTGTAACTAGAGAGAACACAGATGATAATGCTGATCTTTTTCAGTGGATTTTTGCATGATGAAAGATTTTTCCTGTCATCTGTGGATAAATTATGTGCTTGTTTTTGAACCAAGTGATGTTGCAGTTGAGCAATGCATTGAAAACATGTATACGCATCTGTAGATGTCAATCTTGAGAAAGTGAAAGAGAAGATTTTACCCCAATTTTGAAGGATGTGGGGATGCTACATAAATTATTGTTTTACAATATCAATTTTGGTTTATGAGAGCAGTTGTAATCAAAAAGTTGGAGGGAATGAGAGGTTAAGTGATAGAAATTCAAGGATCCATGTTATGCTTGCTGTATATTTTGTTATTACATCACATTCATTGGCTTGTGGCTTAATTACTATATAAAATATTTTATTAGGGTTCAAGATTTAGAAGATAGAGTTTACTAGATGAAATTATGTGCTCATGAAAATAGAGTTCACCATGAAATGAACTTCCATTTGGGGTCCCAAAAGGAGAGGATGAGGATCCCTATTTTGCTCATGTTGGGTTGCTTTGTTGTTTAGGTATTTTTGTATTGTTTTGTATTATTTTCAATGATTTTTTTATTGCTTTGGCTATCTTGCTTGGATCAAAATGATCAAAATATGCTTAAAAGCGTTTCAACAAATTAAAGTGCCATAACAGAGCACATCTGATCAATGTTTAAAAAATGAGCTTCACCGACGCTTTTTTCTAAAAGTGTGTCCTTTGTTTTTCAAGATATAAATTAACCAGATAAGTTATTACTGCATTTATAAAAGAATTAGCAGTTGTCGTTAATTAGGCGAACACGACGTTTTAAAAGAAGCGTCATTGTTGCTTATTGATCTACCACGATATGATGCATCTGAGCAGTTATCAAGTTCTAGCGAGGGTGAGGAATTGGATGTTAATTGCAGAAAATGCAACAGTATAGATGACCAGTATGAAAGGATTTGTGTTGTTTGATGCAGATTAAAAATGTGATGTTTTCGGAAGAGGAGGTGCGAGGTTCCATTTGAGAGAACAGTGGCAGTTGTGACACAGTTAAAAACACAAATAATGTTTGGGCAGCTGCGGGAGAGAGTTGTTTTCTCGAAATGATGTTTTGGTTAAAAATGCTTCTTAGAATATGTTGGTATCCTGAGAGGAGATAAGAGGTTCTGTTTTAGAGGGTTGTGATGGTTATAAGCGTAATGGTTATAAGCACATGCTTTAATATTCGTGCCATGCTCGTCGTCTTAAGTTCGGGGTGGATCTTAAAGCATGTTAAGAGTAAATATGAAGGGCTTGAAGAAAATTGTTTGGCATTGGAGACCTCGTAAACATTCCTCCAATGGTGGAAGCAAACATGTGATGCAGCTCTTTACATCATGTTTAAGTTTTATCAAGTGTAGTATGAGGATGAAATGGATGTTGGTGACAACTCACTTGATAATGAAACCGATAGATATGCGCTCAATTAAGTATATATATATATTATATAAAAAGTAATAATTGGGAAAGGGAAGCTATTCGAATCTCATGAACCTTTTTATAAAGCCGAAGATGAACCACAAAATCAACCTTCTATTTTTTTTGTTTTTTAAATGAAACCAAATATTTAGGAGAAGAGCGAGAACGAATATGGATAATCGAAGAAAAAAAAGAACGCGGATTTACAAAAGTATAGAAACTAATAACTCGGTTACAAAAGTTGGGTCTACTACTTGACCAAAAATTGCATTTATTCTGATCCTTTGTCATTTGTAGTCCACTCTTCATCATCATCTCTCCCGCTCGCCCTTTCCCTCTTGTCTTAATTCCTCTCTCCCTCCCTTTCTTTTCTTCCTTTCCCTCTTCTCTCGTTTTCCCTCTCCCCCCTTTCCTTATCCTCCCCCTCTTTTTCTTTCTCTTCCCTCCCCCTCCCCCTTTTCTCCCCCTCATACTGGAGTGGAACTCGGTGCCCCCCCAGTCGGGCCTCATTCCGGATTCAAAAATTGCTGTTCTGATTATACCCTCCCGCCGCAAGAAAGAAGCCGATCATCCCAGCTCTTATTTTCCCGAGCTCACTCCTTTTCCTCCCCCTCTCTAATCTCCTTTTCCAAATCTCTCTCACACAGCTCTTCCAACCCTCATCAAACTCTAGCAAGAAGCCGATCATCGATATCCTCCCATCTTCCGTCTCCGGAAAGAAGCTGATCTCCTACTGTTCATTGACCGCGTTCCTTCTTCCTCCGCCCCTTTCGAGTGTGGCGTTCCCGGTGATGTTCGTGCTCTGTCGGCTAAGGCGCTCTGCTCCGGCGACTTAGTTCCCCTATTATGCACTCCGCCAAGCTCCCAACTCCACCATGGTGCTTACTCCGTTGGCCAAGCTCTCCAACCCCAATGGCCAAGCTCCCAGATCTGTCCTAGAAACACATTTCAAAGCCTCCTCCTCTCCTTCCCGCGAAGCTGCCTGCCTACGATTTGGCGAAGCTGGGATGCCAACGCCATCGCAGCGGCCTGCAACTCTACAAGCCTGCAACTTATTCCTCCTATTATTCGAACCCTGCTGCCTGCTGGAAGATTTTGTTGGCTACACCAGTTATTTTCAGTAGATCTGCTCTTCTACCCTATCAGATTGCTCCTCTTGCTGCTGATTAGAGGTATATAGTGTACTAATTTCTCTCTTCTTCTCTCGCAAATTCCTTCCATCGCTTGTAAAATTAGGCTTTGTGGAGATCTTTATATTTTGTGTTTGGCAAAATCTGAGGTGAACCCCCCATTATTAGGTGTTTGGCAAAATGCCCTCCCAATTTTTAAAATTGGCAAAATGCACCCCCCATTATGCATAAACTTTACAATTTGCACCACAAGTTCAATTTTTTAGGGGTATTTTTGTCCTACTCTTGTGTTATGACCAAAATCATTGCAAAATTGGGGGTGCATGGACTTTGGCTTCGGAAGAGACGATGAACAGGATTCGGCGCGAGGAAGACTTCGGATTTGGAAGCGTAGATGAGCAGGATTTGGTTCGACCTCAGCTTCTATCTATCGCTGCGTAACCTAAATCCCGCACCCATCGCACGGTAAGACGTAAATACCCTTCCCTGGGGTGCACTTTGCCCAAAATTGCATAATAGGGGGTGCATTTTGCCAATTTTAAAAATTGGGGGTGCATTTTGCCAAACACCAAATAATGGGGGGTGCATTCTGCCAAAAAGCCATTAATATTTGATATCCCATATAAGTGTGAAACTGCAATAATTAATTCATAATTCTTCACTGTTCATTTGAGATTGCATGATTTCCTGCAAACTTTGCTAAATCATCATAAATATTGAACATTTGTTTTGATGCTTCTGCAGAAGATGAATGAGATATCTTACTTGGGCAATGTAATCAACAAAAAAGTTCATAGAATGCCATTTTCTTACCAAAAGATTAGTTTAATGTTATTCTTATGATAAATATTTCACTTCAAACAGGATAAGGAGTGGGGAAAACTCAAAAGCAAGTTGATGATTTTGTTTTGGAGATGCAAAGGTTGGACGCACTAAATCACGCTATTACAGAACTTTTGTGATTAACTAATAATCTTGCACATCTCTTTGAATTTAGGCGTACACTTTTCTGTTGTCCTATATTATAGTTAGATTGAAAAGATAAATCAAATACCCAAAGAATAAATTGCCTCACTTTGGTCAGCTGAATCCGACTGAAAACATAAAAAAATCTAATAAACTATTCCCGATCCTCTCATGCTAAACATGACCGCCGGTGAAAAATGAATCGCGGCATTCGCTAATCAAAAAGGATTTCATCCATCTTCGATTTCTATGTGTGGAGTTGCCATTTACATACTTTCCCTGGGAAAAATTTCGGCCGGCAAATTTGTGGTGAGTGTCCAGTACACTCAACTAGTCCAAAAATTCTTTGAAAAATCTCTTTTAGGTTGCAACTGAGAATATGGCAGCATGAATTCCTCATTTCTAGAAATTTGAAATATACAGAAATTTTCATTTGTTTTTAGATGAATCTTCTGTTGAATTTTCTACTATGTTTTTCATGACTTTTATATAGTTTTCTGCCAAAATTTTACAAGGGGTACACTGCTTCTTATACAATAATCATAAATCAACATCTGATTAGGGGTCAGCTTTATAAGAATCACCATTCTGCAAAGTTAATGTGGCAAATTGTTATATATATGATGAAAATCTGAGGTGGATCTATATATATTTTCCCCCGAGTGGTGGCACAATAGATATAAAGTTTAATTATCCTAACTTTGTTCCTCATAGAATCCTTTTAGGCTCCGTTTGGTGCGACTTTTTTGCTCCGGTGTGTTTGAAAAGTAAAACCATCATCATAGAATGCATGTTGATAATTCATGACCACAACGTTCACGACCGCTACCGCCGTGCCAAACAGACCCTTAATATTTGTCTAAATTAAGCTCTAGAGCAAATGATCACATATGATAATGACTACTCATCTCAATGACAATGCCTAGCTTAAGTTATGCATGATTTAACCAACAAGTAACAAGGTAAGTTTACTTTTGAAGTTGGTACTAGGTATTATAGGGTGAAGATGGAGAAGACAATGTCATAACTCCTCTGATAAGAATTCGAGCGGAAGCCTCTGATTTTAGCAAGAAATGGTTGATTATAGAAGAAAAAAAAAGTAGAGATGGAGGGAGGAAAAAGATAATGGACTCACATGAAGTTGAAGCATTCTTGATACCAAGATGATGATGTCTTCTCTGTGGTCTCTTGTTGGATTAGACTATTCTTGTCTAAAGTTTTTGTGAATATTTTGATATATTAAAATAAAAACGGAAAAGGGACAGTTCAGATCACTTGATCAAATAATTTGGTGGGATGGTTTCGAACTTTTGCTTCCCCATATTTAATCCACCTCATGATGTAAATTTGGTGGGATAGGTGATAGAGGAATGGAAGATGGGGAGAAGGTAGTCTTTTATGAAAGCTTTGAGTTCATGCCAATCCAATATTGAAGAATTCATTAGAAACTTATATATTGTGAGGGGGATGCCCCTAAAGAGGTGAGATATGGCTACTGGCGATTATGTGATGTATTGTAAATTGGATGCCTCCATGATATCATGTAGAGAGTAAAGAAAGATCTCATTTTTTCAAGATTAATATTATCAAGGCGTCGCCTAGGCGATGCCTAGGCGCCCGGGAGCCCACAAGAGTGCTATGCGATGCACGCCTAGCAACACTTGTGTTAGGAGCCCGCCTAGAGGCGCCCAGGGAGATGCCGAGGCGCAAAAACTTTCTCTCGAGTATGCTTGTTTTCTCTCGAGTATGCTTTATTTATCTCGGATAGCGTTTTTTTTATTTCTCGCGTATGCTTTATTTCTCCCGATGCTAGCGCTGCTTCCCGTCTCCCGCAGGTTCGCTCCGGCTCTTCCCCTCTCCTGCAGGTTCTCTCCCTCCGGCTTTTCCCATCTCCTGCAGGCTCGCTCCCTCCGGCTTTTCCCGTCTCCCGCAGGCTCGCTCCCTCCGACTTTTCCCGTCTCCCGCAGGCTCGCTCCCTCTGACTTTTCCCGTCTCCCACAGGCTCACTCCCTCCGTCTCTCGCAGGCTCGCTCCCTCCGTCTCCTGCAAGCTAAGGTCCGGCTTCTTCTTCTTCAATAATTAGCATTTTTGCTAATAAATGTAATTGTTCAACATGTTGAGTCAGGATATTTTTTGCAAAATTATATCCTTGATCAATAATTCTTTTTACCTCCTTATCAATTAACTCTGCGGTATGAGGAGACATATGATTATGCTCACCTCCTCTACTATGAGTATATAAATCTTCGTTAACTACCCCATGATATACTGGTCCTATTACTTCACTTAATCCCCAATTTGTTACCATAGCTACAGCCATTTGAGTAGCCATTTTAATATCTGAGGAGGCACCAGAGGTAACTTTAGCTGGCCCAAAAATAATTTCTTCTGCTACTCTACCAACCATTGCTACTATTCTTATGTTCTAAGAATAAATCATCTTCTTCTGAGTTACCTTTAGTAAAATCTAAATTATATTTTTAATGTTAAATTTCTATTTAATTCTTTATCTATTAAGCATCAAACATAAAATATAGTTCAATCATTTCAGTGACTTGTTAATTGTAGTGACTTGTACATATTTTTATGCTAGTTTGATAATTTTGTTTTGTCCTTGAAAGGAGCTAAGATGTCCAATGTTCAGAGAGTTGTTGGATCTGAGAATTTAAGCAGCTTAGGTTCAACCCATTATCTAAAAACAGATTCAAAGCACAGAGTGTAACATCCCATGTCCAACTAGAGCCCTAATAGTGGTTTTGAGTCATGACAAAGCCCAAGGAAGCCAAGTGACTCGGGCTCAAGGTGAAAATAACCTTGGTCAGCAAGTAGTAAAATCCCAATTACTACCTTAGGCATGACCTTAGGGTTTTAACCTGGTCCCATGATCCCATCATGGCGCCTATAACCCCAAGGGAGGCCAATATGTCGCTAAGGACCCCTTGCGGTCAACAAAAAATAGGCCAAGTTTACTCAAGTCCGGGGAGTGTCGAGTAAGTCGACAAGACCCGACAAGTAGATTAGATATCTACTTAAATAGGCTTTTGGGCTCGGGCGTTGAGTGCGTCGAGTGCACTCAACGCCATGGGCTGAATAGCATTGAGTGTGTTGAGTGCACTCAACTCCATCCCACTTAGGAAGATTTTGGGCTCGGGCATTGAGTGCGTCGAGTGCACTCAATGCCATAGGCTGAATGGCGTTGAGTGTGTTGAGTGCAATCAACGCCATCATACTTGGGGAGAATTTTGGGGCAGGCATTGAGTGTGTTGAGTGCACTCAACGCCATAGGCTGGATGGCGTTGAGTGCGTCGAGTTCACTCAACGCCATAGGCTAGATGACGTTGAGTGCGTCGAGTGCACTCAACGACATTTTACTTAGAGTATTTCTGCCGAATTATGGCGTTGAGTGAGTTGAGCTCACTCAACGTCAAATGTTGAATAACGTCGAGTGCACTCGACACCATAGGCTGAATGGCGTCGAGAGCGTCGAGTGCACTCAACGCCATTTGACTTAGATTATTCCTGGAAATTTCGGCCCTGTTTGCTGGTTCGGCTGAACCGGATCTCTTCGGGAATTGCGCCAGGATGAGTTAATTGGCCATTTCTTTTATTAAAACTTATTTACAACAATATTAAGCGGTTCTTTTATTAAGAAGGTTTTAAACCCGAATTTGTGTGTTAATGGAGGAGAGAGAAAACCCCATAGCCATGGCCGAGAATTGGCTTTCATGGCCATTAATGGCACTTGATGCCTTGGCCTCATTCCCCCTCCTCTTTTATGGCTGGATTCAACATCTCTGGGAAAGAGGAGGAGTTTCCAGCCGTTACTTGACTGGATTGAGCAATGTTCATCCCCCACCACCATGGCCGAGATTCACCAGAAAGGGTCATTAATGGCCACCACCAGCTAGACCCCTCCCCTCCCCCATTTTATTGATTTAAAAGCTTCACTAGACTCCAAGCTTTCGTTTCCACACCTTGCCCGAAGGAGACAAGAGACTTCATTGTGCTGTTGCAGAGCGCCGACGACACCTCCACCGCCAATGGCTTTCAGTCGATCAGCACGCCTCCAACCCGCAAACAAGGTCCTCCCCTCCTCTTTCTCTACGGGTAGATCGTAGTATTCTTTAGGGTTAAGGAGCGGGCTCAGTTGAGCAGATTGGGTGATGGAAAATCACCATTTCCATGAAAAAAATTAAGGGTCGGGTTCGCCGAATTCCGCCCCTCAGGCGGCTGTGCCGCCGCCTGGCGATAGCCACCACCTCAACTAAGGTGGTGGCTGGCGGTGGCTGGCCAGGGAGGTGGCTGGATGGCTGACAACAGTGTTAGAAGTCGCTCTAGGTCGGGCTAATCACAGCCCTTAGCTAGAGGAAGAAGATGACCAGGAGGCGTTGGATCTTCTTCAAGATTCGTGTTGGTCTTAATTATTAAATCCTATAATTCTAATTTCTTACCCATTTACTAGGTAGTTTTAAATTAAATATTAAAAATAGGTAGGCCCCTCTACAGGAAAGATGACAAACATGAAAGTTGTAGGCCGTGAAATCTAGTTTTATTTAAAATTTGTTTGAACCCATTTGGGTAAGTGGTTTGACCACAACACCCATGTTGGTGGGGTCTATACCTAGGTAAGACCAGATAGTATTTTGAGTGCCTCCACCAATCCAGCCATCCAAATAACTTGAAATTTTGGATGGGGGTTACTAAAAGATATACCTAGAATGTATCCAAAAATGGGAATTTTTGGAGAAACGTTGTCCTATGGTTTTTGTAAAAATTTAAGAAACCATTTATGAATTATTTTAGGGGTTTAATGACATATAAACCCACCAAGATTTTGGTGGCTGACTCTTAGGGTCGTTGTTTGACCCTGAGGAAAACTCAGCCCAAGTGGGTTTGATTTGAATAGGTTTAGGTGTAACCAAAGTTTGGTCTCCTAAGGGGTAAAATAGGGCAAGGAGTATTTAGGGCATAGAGGGGCCAATTCTCACCCAAATGGGTTGGGACCTTGCCCAGAGCCCCATGGTCAGTAAAAACACTCTCTCAAGGAGTTTGAGATGGATTGAGGTGGGTTAGCCCTAGGACCCTAGTTCAAACCCTAAGGTTGGACTTTGGGGGTTTGTGAAGGACATATGGTGATAAGCCCTTGTATGGACTGGGTATTTAGAGAAAATAATTGTAGGGTGGTGAAATGCCCTAGGAAGTGATTGGGTAGTAGTTGGACACATACCCCATATAAACCACTTAATAAGTATTTAGGTATTTACATCCTAGGAATTTTATAAAGGGTCATATGACCTTGATTCTTAGTGAAATTTTGGTAGGAGTGTTTTCATAATGATATTCATATCTGGAAATTCTGTTATGAATTTTAGATCAATAAATATAGTACTTCATTTACAAACCATCAAATTATACTATCTACTTAGGAATTTTTTATGAGTTAACCACTCGCTGGAATCTTATGAAATTCAGTTAGAGGACCTTTTATGATGATATAAAGCTTTGTAAATTTTTGTGGAATTTTTGGAAGTCTTGTTATATGGGTTGCTCCACAAGGTGATATTTTCCATGTAAGACAATTTGAATTAATTTTGGTACTTGGTAGGGTTGAAAAATTATGATATTTTCTCAGAGGTCCTATTTTGTCACCCTTAAGATTCAGTAATTTTTCTGTAATTTTCTAAAGATAAATTGTAGTACTTCCTTCTTTATCCATGATTGTTAGAATTACATTGGATTAATTAATTAGAAGCCAAAGCCTTTAAGGAAAATTATGGAATTTGATATGTATTGTTAATTCTCTGTTATATAATGTTCATAAATTTTTGGTGGCCATTACTTGAGAAAATATTGTACATCATGTTCAATTCAAGCATGGATTAGTTTGGAAAGAAATTAATTAAATATCAAACAAATTAGGAAAATTGTGAATTACTTGATTTAGCCTAATCATATCATGATAGACTCCTAGTAAATAACTTATGACATTTGGATAAACATTTTGAGTACTTCCCATTGTATACATCATATATCTTAGGATGGTTTGCGTTTAGTAAAAACTGCAGGAATCATATTATGGTGCAAAATGAACTTAGGGAGATGGGATGTTTGTGTATTGATTTTGCAACTGAATAGGAGGGGTAGAGTGTTGGAATGGCTAGTGTTAAGTGGTTTCCGGGATCGACGAAGGATCGTCTTTTCCGTGAAGAGGAAGAGTCAAATACACTAGAGTTAGATTCAATATAACATTTAAGGGATTGGGAACTGAGTAGCAAACAATAATAATAAGTGTCTTGCGAAAGGGAGCTTTGGGCTTCAGCCCATCGTAGTTCCTAGTGCCCTTTGAGAGCCCTTCACGGGATATGCCGGGGGCAGTCCTGGGCTAACGTAAATCGTAGGAATAATAAACTAAAAGAGCAACTAGTATAACTAGGGTTTCACATTCACACACCCCGGTAGCTCGGGAGGTTGATTTGGTTTGTTTGATTGCCATCCGTATGGTATGTTTGGAGGTAGATGTACGGACGGGATAGTCCGGGGAGACGGTGACTCGGGAGGTTTTGGATACAGAATAAGGTTGTGGGTCTTCGGTATTGGATGGTCGTTCACACCAACGTCGATACGTTGACTCGGCGGTGTGGGACACTTAGCCAAAGAAAGTCTGGTGGATATAACTAACATTAGTACGCGGATACTCTAGGTTGTGTTATTCTAGGGGCGTACGAAACGGGTAGGCTCGGTAGTGTGGATACCTGCCTAGGAGTGGGGGGCCCGACCCACTGTCTCCGTTTTCCACTACGGAGGTTCCTGGGAGTGAAGCTAGCTGCCCGAACAGGGGGAACTAAAGGTCTGCGCCCATAGAGTCATGTGTGTGAGTTGCACTTGCATGAAACATGACATAACATTTCACTATACTCATATTTGCATACAACTGACACCCCAACATATAAATCAGTATGAGACTTTTATATGATGGGAGCCTTGCAGAAGACCCCTTAACTTATAAGTTTGTATAGCATTCATATAAGTTAAGGTTAATTATTTCTTACCTTGTCTTTCTTACATAAGCTGCCTACTCTACTTGTTTACTTTACTGCTCACTATTGTAGAACTACTAGATTGTACCTTTCCACCTTAGCTATTTATACAATATATATAACTGCTAGATTAGTTCCACTGTCATCTATTTTGCTACTGTCCACCTTTGTAGCTTCCATTTTCTCCTCTCCGCTCGATGCCTAGGATCTGTGGGGGAAGGGCTAAGGGATGATAGGACTTAGTCTTTATGAATAATGGTTTTCGGACCACAATATTACAGGAGCTCCGGATGGGAGACAGGGACAAGCAGCCCAGGGACCAGCACCAGCGGAGTACGGTGCGCATTGAGGTGGGCCAGTCTTGTTCCGGATCACCTGTGACCAGCTCCGTGAGTGATTAGTCTTTCTTATAGCTTCCGCGATGAGTGATATGTAGTGAGGACTCTGATGTACCGGGCTTGAGCCTGTTTATATTTCATTTGTACTGATCTTTTGCAGTACCCTCTTCTTTCTATATTGATGGACTTGCTGTGATTTTCATTTATATATGATTTTGTGTACTTGATTATATTCAGTTTATACTTACTTCTCTCTCTTTTGTGATTGAAAAGTCCGACAGAATTGGCGTTTTGTAGTGGCGGCCTTCCCGAATGTCGGTGCCACTGCAAAACGGCAATTCTGGGCATAAGACCCCGGTGGTTTAAAAAGAAAAAAAATTGGGATCTTACACAGAGCAAAATCAAACGATCTTGGATGGAAGTATGGGTATTGGCCAGATTTAAATGATAAAAATTTGGTTAGGTGCAAGTTATATGACAAAGATACTAAAGGAGGAATTAGAAGATTAAAGGAGCATTTGACTAGAGGATATGGAGATATTAAAAAATGTCTTAAAGTTACAGAAGAAATCTCTAAATAAATGAGAGATTTCATGGCAAAACATAAAAAATTGAAGGCCGTAATTGAGATCGATGAAGAGCAGCCACAGAATGAAATGGGAGCAAGCCAAAATAGTATAACTGAGCTGAGTTCTTGAACTGTTGCACAAAGAAGAAAATAAATATTTTTTGAAGAGAAAGCTCATAAACATGTTAGGGGTTCCATGGATACTTTTGTTAGGCATACCCCAGAAGATGTTATTGATGAGAGATGGAGCAAGGGAGCTAGCCAAACAACCTTGGAAAACAGAATGAGATCAGAAGATGAAAGACATAAACTGCGTTCCTACTTTGCTCGATGAGCATATGAAAGTGGTGTCCCATTCAATGCATTGAAATCAAAAAGCTTTCATATTCTTGTTGAGGAAATTGGACAATATGGGCCAGGCTTCAAACCTCCATCTATGCATGACTATAGATTCAGTCTATTAAAGTCAGAGATGGAAGCTATTAAAGAAATAAAGGAGAAATATCAGACTGCTTGGAGAAAATATGGTTGCACTTTGATGTCAGATGGATGGACTGATAAAAGAGGTAGGCATTTAATCAATTTCCTTGTGAAGAGCCCAGATGGAACATTTTTTTGGGGTCTGTTGATGTATCTAGTCAAATTCAAGATGCTAATATGTTATTTGATTTATTTTATAATAAGGTTTGTGAGATTTGCGAAGATAATGTCATACAATTGGTGACAGATAATGCCACTAATTGTAAAAAAAGTAGGTGAATTATTGATGCGAAGAAGGAAGAAATTATTTTGGACTCCATGTGCATCCCATTGTATTGACCTAATGCTTGAGGATGTTGGAAAGATAAAATCATTCAAGAATGTCATCAACAAAGCAATGAAAATGACAAGCTTTATTTATAGGCATGCTCGCATTCTTGATGTTATGCGAGAAAAAAATAAAGGGGCAGACTTAGTAAGAGCTAGAGTAACCAGATTTGCATCTTCTTTTTTGACACAACAGAGTATATTAAAGCATCAAGAGCCATTGAGACAGTTATTTATTTCAGATGATTGGGTGAAATGTAAGGTTTGTTCTACACAAGCAGGAAAAAATGCGGAAGACACAGTTCTTTCTAGCCATTTTTGAAATGTGGTGAAAGATTGTCTAAGAACATCATTGCCTCTTCTACAATTATTAAGGATAGTAGATGGTGATGAGAGACCTGCTCTGCCAGAAGTATTTATGGCGATGTAAGAGACGAAAAAGAATATAAAAGAAAATTTTGAGAATAGGGAGAAAGTGTTGGAGTTACCATGGTGATCTAGAAGTGGTCAAACATGTAATCTCATTACCAACGCGATATGAGGCTGCAGGGTCGCACATAAGAGCATGTGAAGAAGTTGGAAGATTGACTGTGTTAGTAAGGGTTACCAATCACCACCCAGAATAGGTTGGGCAAACGTTGCCAAAGGAAAAATCGTCGAGAATCAAAGGGTGTCGTCGAGTATATCTCGCCGACTAAGGCAAAGTCGTCGAGAATCGACGGGAGTCGTCGAGCCTGTCTCGCCGACTAAGGCAAAATCGTCGAGAATCAATTTGCTGAAATCGTCGAGAATCGAAGACAGTGTCGTCGAGACTGTCTGCTGATTCTCGCCGAATCTGGCTGCTGATTCTCGCTGAATCTGCCTGTTGATCTCGCCGACTGATTCTCGCCGAACCTGTAAGTGATTCTCGCCGAATTTTCCAGAAGCCTTGTCCTGTGCGGTGTGCGGATAGTGATACTTTTATGCTTTTGGTATAAAAGGGGACTTAGGGTTTTAGGATCAAACTCTCTCGACAGATCGGACATTTCTACTGTAGCTGGATCGAACCCGACGGAGGTGTTCCGCCGCTCGCTCCGCCAAATCCTGAGCCTCGCCGGACAGAAGAGTTCCGCTTCCGCTGCCTCTTCGCTCTGCCGACCTCATCCTCTCCGGCGACAGTCGCCGGCGTTGCTTTTCCTGGAGTGGACCTAGCAGTCCGTGGAAGTGAAATGGTGTGGTTGATCTCCTTCCCTACCCTTCGTGCGACGAAGCTCGGTGTTCTTCCCCTTGTGTGGATTTCTGCAGAGACGTGGATGTTATTCCACGTAGAACTCACCACCGACGAGGACTCGAAGCTTGGAGCATCTCCGTTGAGTTGTGACTCAACGCCACTAAGGTATTTTGCCTAGTAATTTTGTTTACTTCTTGATTCAACATTCGTGGCCCGATCCCATCTCTTTTGGGTTGTCTTGATGTTTTATTCCTTCCGCTGCGTGCACAAGCATTGTGCCATCCTTATAGAGAAACCCAACAGTGGTATCAGAGCGAGGTTTCAGCCATGATTGTTGTATTGGAAGTTAGGTTATTCTAGTACGTGTAAACCTAGGGATTTAGAAGTGTTCTAAATGTCTAGATTTAATCTTAGCACCCCGCCGGGAACGTCTGGAATCTTGTAGTAATTTCTAATCGTTAGGAATTACTGTCTCCTTAGCAGTAACCATCCCTCGATTTTGTTTTGGATTTTGAATCCAACAAGGAGAGATGAGCTTGTCTACTGCTTTAAGTTGAGTTTCCTTTATCCCTTGTCCAATGCATGTAAACCTGAAGGTTTGGAAGTGTCCAGATGTTCAGATTTATCCCTTTTCTTCTATCAAATGTTGATAGTGTCAGGTTGTGCACATAAGGGATGCATGTGGATTTTAGAAATTGTTTTTCTGTGGATGTGCACATTGATCAAATGTTGATCATGGTTAATGGTTAACCCATAATCAAAATCCCTTCCTCTAATATTAAGTGTTCGGATGCCTTCCGATGGATGACACTCTTCCTGCCTCGATCGATGAAGTGTGGGCTTGCCAAAGCAAGGTGCATTAATCTATCTTGGTAAGGGTGCGAGCGGATAATTGTGATATCCCACTGTCGACATCGGGTCTAACTTAACTAGGTGACCTCAAAGGTTGAGTGCCTAGAGGCATGGGGTTGGCATGCACCACATGATGGATGCGAATAAGGAGTTATTCACCAACCATACAAGAATTGCATGAGGATGCAATTGGCAAGCGTTGCCTACCTAAATAACCGCATTATGAGAGGAAAGCCAAAGTTGACTCAAAGTGTTGGTGAAATACGGATATTGTCCACTAAGAGAGTAGCTCGCATGAACTCTCCGAATTGATAGTGAGGGCTATTATTTTGAATTAAATAGTGGGAGTTTTTAATTGAAGTACAAATTAAGAAAATAATTGTATTTTGAAATTTTGGTACTGATTTATTCTGCATGAATTCTTGTAGAATTCCATGGCAAGTGGTTCACACTCCACTCTGTCTCTGAGAGCCATCCTTGAGAAGGATAAGCTCAGCGGGACTAATTACATGGACTGGTATAGGAACCTGAGAATTGTTCTCAGGCAAGAGCGAAAGCTCTACGTCTTGGAAGAAGAAGCCCCCGAGGTGCCGACCGGGAATTCTTCCCGTGCTGATAAAGATACTTATAAGAAGTATACTGATGATGCCTTGGACGTCGAATGCCTTATGCTTGCCACCATGAACTCTGAGCTTCAGAAGCAATATGAGAACATGGGGTGCAAGGAGATTGACGAGCATCTCAAGAAAATGTTTCAAGGGCAAGCTCGTCAAGAGAAGTTTGACGTCACCAATGTAAGACCCCCTTTTTTTCTTTTTCAAACCCGGGGTCTTAGCCCAGAATTGCCGCTTTGCGGTGGTACCGACTCACGGGAAGGTCGCCACTACAAAACACCAATTCTGCTGGCCCTTTTCGATCGCAGAATAGTAGCATAAAAAAAGTAAGAGCAAGTCCATAATAATCACATGTATATAAATAAATCTCCACGAAAGGAGTGTCCACAATATATCAGAGTACTGAAACTATAGGCTTATGCCTGGTACATGTAATCCTCACTACAAGTCACTCGCGGAAGCAAAACTAAAACTAAGCGTCACCGTAACTGTCACTGAACCGAGAGCACCGAAGCTGGACTGGCCCAACTCCACCGACTCTGTACTCTGCTGGTACTGCATCGCTGGGTGCTTCTTCCTTTTCGACCTGCCGTCGCCGCCTCACGATCCACGTCTGCGTCTACGTCTTCGGCCTCCTGGCTGCTGAGCTGGTGGGGTCCCACCCATCAAGGGGCATTTGACCCGTGTATGTTCGGGCTGGTGGCAATGGTAACACGGTCGCGGGGTCAATTCTGTCAGGAACTGTAATAGCAGTGACCCTTCCATATGGTACACCTAAAATGTTGTGGTTCGAAAACCGTTAGTCATAAAGACTAAGCCCTATCATCCCCTACCCCTTCCCCCATGGCTCCTAGGTACCGAGCGGAGAGGAAGAAAGGGAAGGACATGAAGGTGGAGATTAAACCAAATAAACAGGTGACAGCGGACCTATGCTAGCAAGTTATAATAGGTGAATAGTTTAAATGTTGTAATAAGTAAAGCAATTAATAAGTAGCAATTTATATAAAAATGCAGCTAGAGAACAGTAAGTAAACAACAAGTAAATAAGTATGAAACCTTAACTTATATGAATGCCCATACAAACTTATAAGTTAAGGGGTCTTCTGCAAGGCTCCCATCGTATAAAAAGCCCCATACCGATTTATACGTTGGGGTGTCGGTTGTATGCAAATATGAATGTAGTGATATGCTATGCCATGATTCATGCAGGTGCAACTCACGCACACGACTCTATGCGCACAGAACTTTAGTTCCCCCTGTTCGGGCAGCTAGCTTCACTCCCAGGAACCTCCGTAGTGGCAAACGGAGACAGTGGGTCGGGCCCCCCACTCCTAGGCGGGTAACCACACTACCAGGCCTAGCCCTTCCGTACGCCCCTAGAAGAACACAACCTAGAGTATCCGCGTACTGTGCTGGCTGTACACACCAGGCTTTTCGCCGAGTCATCGTACCGCTATCGGTGTGATCGATCGCCTAGTACCGATGACCCACCACTTTTATTCTGTACTCCAACCCTCGAGCCCGCGGCCCCCCGGATAGTCCCGTCCGTGCATCTACCTTCAGAGCTACTGTCTGAATGGCAACAAGTCCTATTTTTCTACTTTCCTAGCTATCGGGGAGTGTAAATGTGCAACCCTAGTTATACTAGTTGCTCTTTTAATTTATCATTCCTATGGTTTACGTTAGCCCAGGACTGCCCCCGGTATACCCCGTGAAGGGCTCTCAAGGGGCACTAGGAACCAAGACGGCGGCATTACGGCCCGAAGTTCCCTTTCGCAAGGCACTTATTATTATTGGTTGATCTCCCTTAACCCGATCCTCTTTAGTTACTTTAGTTCTAACCCTAGAGTATTAAGACTCTTCCTCTTCTTCCCGGGATGGACGATCTTTCGTCGTTCCCATACTCCCTTATCCTAACCGGTCCCACACTGCACTTATCCTGACTTCCAATGATGAACTCAATCTTGATTTGCCCTACAAACCATCAACTACCAAAATTTCATGGCTTACTATATGCAGACCATCCTAAGCTATATGAGGTATACAAGTGGAGGTACATCAAATTATCTTCCAAATCTCCTATAATATTTACTGGAGGTCTACCATATCATAATTTGTCTAAATCCAGAAACTTATAATTTTCCTAATTAACCCGATATTTATTTAATTTCTCAAAGGACGGGCCATGGGTCATTTTAAACATGAAGTACATGATCCTCTTAAGTAATGGCTACCCAAAAATCATGATCATTAAATAACAGCAAGATAACCTCAAATACAAATTTCCAGAAGTTTACATAAAGTATTTAGCCTCTAAATAATCTATCCAGTATAATCACGTTAATTCGACGTAATGAAGGAAGTACTGAAATTATTCATCTAAAAATTATAGAAAAATCACTAACCAGTAGTAGGATATATAAAAGATCTTTGTGCAGAGAATCATAATTTTACTAGCTTGCTAAATACCACTAAGGATTTAATCAAATAATCAAGGTAAAACATACTTAATGAAGCGAGCCTTAGAATTAATCTTCCAAAAATCCCATAAAAATTCACAGAGATTTAAAACCATAATAAATGTTCTCTGCCTAAATTTCATCAATTTCCAGAAAGTGTGTACTCCATAATAAATTTTCTAAGCAAATCATACAACTACTAAGTCATTAAAGGAGTATCCAAAATAATGATCATAAAATTCATAGAAAAATATCCAGAGCTTGTACTATCCCTATAATGCACTCTACCCAATTCTTATCACTTTTAGATGTGATTTAGTGTCATTTCCTATCTCTACAAGTTTTGCACCCTAAACTAGGGTTAGAATTTTAGATATCCCAACGGTCTCCAAATCTACTAAGATTTCGTCCAGAGAACTATATTGGCCCTATGGTTCTCTTTACCCAATTTCGGGTCAATCCAAGGTCATTTGACCACATGACCTTCACAAACCACCAAGATCCATCCTTAGGGTTTGGCCTTGGTCCTTAGGGTAAACTTACCCCGATCCACCTCAAACTCCATGAGGGGGTGCTAGAGAATTTTACTAGCCAGTGGTAAAAATCTCAGCCTCTGTTGAGGTGATCTGACCACTCAAACTTCAAAAGTGCACTTTTAACCTAAGACCCCTTATTAGGGCAAAACTAAGGTTTGTTCATTTCTAATCTAAACCATCTCCAAATGAGACGAAAAATTATACAGAACCTTATGGTGAACCCAGGGACCACTCACCAAAATTTGGGAGGGTTTGGAAATTATTTAACTATCTAATTAAATTCGGCTAGGATTATTGAATTTTTCTAAAAACTATAGAAAAATATTCTCCAAAAATTCTCATTTTTGGATAGCACCTAGATATAGGTAATATTAGGCCACACCCCAAATTTCAAGTCATTTTGATGATTGGATTGGAGTGGGGAATTTTTCTAAGGGCAAGACAGCCCTCTAGATAGACCTCACCATAAAAGGTGTTGTGGTCTAACCAGGACTCCAAATCGAGTAAAATTAGTTTTGAATTAAAGTAGACTTCAAGGGCTACATTTCCTATGTTGATCATTTTTCCTGTATGAGCCTCTAGGTATTTTTCCCAATTTATTTAACAAGACAGATATTTCGTTCAGAAACTGTTTTAAAAATAGAATTTATTTCTCATGCCACTGTTCATCTTCTTCAACAGCCCGAAACCAGAAGCCTGAAAACTCATTTTTCCTGTAGTTTTTCCAAAGCTATTTCCCGGCCATCCAGCCATCTCCCTGTCCGGCCACCACCACCACCACCTCCGTTGAGGCGAGGGCTATCGTCGGGCGGCGGCACGGCCGCCGGAGAGGCGGTTTCCGACGAACCCGCCACCATGCAAATTTCGGAAAAGCATGGAAACGCTCACCCGATTCGGCTCTTTTGAGCCTGATATCTCTCCTAATGATTTCTAAGATCTATCCATAGAAGAAAGATTAGAGGAGGACCTTATTCATGGTTTGACGGCGAGATGGACGTTGGACTGTCATGGCGCGGTGGTGGCATCGTCGGAATTCTTCTACAGCACAGTAGGAGGCTGGAAACTTCAGGTAAGGACTGGGAAACTTCATCTCTGAGTCTAGGGAGCCCCTTTTAAAGGGAAGAAAGGAGGGAGGGGAAAGGTTGAAACGTTCGAGATGAAACGTTGGCGGCCATTAATAATCCCCTTAATGACGTTTCGGTTATGACGAATGGCAGTTGAAACGTTGGAGATGAAGAGGTGTTTGCCACGTGGCAATTTCCTATTGGACCCACTTTTCTTAATTATTAACATAATTAAAGTAGGGAACGACCCATAAATACTCTTGATTTTCATTCCCATAGTCAGAATTTATTATGGCGTCGGTTACCGAAATTTCCAACCTGGCTGTCATTTCGACCTTGGTCACGGGCATGACACATAGGTCACGGGCGTGACAGGCCCGGTTAGCCAATTCTGGGTTCGACGATCGTCGAACTGAGATCGACGATCGTCGAAGGGTGGTCACGGGCGTGACACCTGGGTCACGGGCGTGACAGGCCCGTGTGGCCAAATCTAGTTCGACGATCGTCGAATTGGGATCGACGATCGTCGAGCGTGTCACGCCCTATGTCACGGGCGTGACAATGTGGGTCACGGGCGTGACATGCCTGGTGACTAATTCTGGTTCGACGACGTCGAACTGGAATCGACGATCGTCGAGCGTGTCACGCCCTATGTCACGGGCGTGACATGGCGGGTCACGGGCGTGACAGGTCTGGTGACTAATTCTGGGTTCGACGATCGTCGAATTAAAATCGACGATCGTCGAATGTGGTCACGCCCTATGTCACGGGCGTGACGGGTCGGTCACGGGCGTGACTAACCCGTGACCCGATTTCTTGGTCGATTTAATTCAAGTTTTGGGCTCCCTAGGGTTCTACCACAACCAACCGACTCCTAGGGGTCTAGCCGGAAATGGGATGTTACAACCAAAGCGTTGTTTCAGTGCAAGATGGGAGTTCGAGACTCAGTAGGGACTCACGTACTCAAGATGATTGGGTATATAGAGAACCTTGAAAGACTGGGTTTTCCTCTAGGTCAAGAGTTGGCTACAGATCTGATCCTGCAATCGTTGCCGGACAGTTACGAGCAGTTTGTCTTGAACTACAACATGAATGAGATAGACATGACACTGCCCGAGCTCCTAG
This sequence comes from Platanthera zijinensis, assembly GCA_039513925.1. NCBI lineage: Eukaryota > Viridiplantae > Streptophyta > Magnoliopsida > Asparagales > Orchidaceae > Platanthera > Platanthera zijinensis. The sequence goes on from CM077098.1 coordinate 37,565,784, forward strand.
GCATGTTGAGAACTGCCGAGATCAATATGAAGAAGGCCAAGCCTTCTAGCCCCATACTGATGGTGCATAAGGGCAAGGGCAAGGCCAAAGGCTTCAAGAAGACGAAGGTGGGACCTAAGTCACATCTTGAGCCCAAGTCTTCTACACTGATGAAGAAGAAGAGCACGGTGAAGGAAGGGAAATGCCACCACTATGGCAAGGCTGGTCATTGGAGGAGGAACTGTCCTTCGTACATTGAGGGTCTGCAGAAAATGAAGGGAGGTATGACCTCTGCTTCAAGTATTTACGTTATAGAGATAAACCTTTCTGCTCCTTCATCTTGGGTATTGGATACCGGATGTGGTTCTCATATTTGTACAAATGTGCAGGAACTGGGAAGGAGAAGATTGCTGAGTAAAGGGGAGGTGGACCTGCGCGTCGGCAATGGAGCAAGAGTTGCTGCTGTAGCCGTAGGGGTTTACCGTCTTTCTTTGCCCAGTGAGCTTGTAATAGAACTAGATAACTGTTATTTTGTTCCGGCAATAACTAGAAACATTATATCAATTTCATGCTTGGACATGATTGGATTTTCTTTTATGATTAAGAACAACTGTTGTTCTATATTTAAGAATGATGTTTGTTATGATGTAGCCCAATTGTTTAATGGTCTTTATGTTTTGAACTTGGACCATCAGATCTATAATGTAGAAAATAATAAAAGACTAAGAACAAATGACTCAAAACCTACATATCTCTGGCATTGTCGTTTGGGCTATATAAACAAGAATCGCATATCCAAGCTCCATAAAGATGGACTTTTGGACTCATTTGATTATGAATCATTAGAGCGATGTGAATCTTGTTTGTTAGGCAAGATGACTAAGGCCCCTTTCACTGGTTATACTGAGAGGGCTGACGATCTCTTGGGTGTTGTACATAGTGATGTATGCGGACCCATAGTTCCATGGCTAGAGGTGGGTATTTCTACTTCGTTACATTTACTGATGATTTCAGTAGATACGGATATGTGTATCTTATGAAGTGCAAATCCGAGACCTTTGAAAAGTTCAAAGAGTTCAAGAATGAAGTAGAAAACCAGTTGGGTAAAAGGGTTAATGCACTCCGATCCGATCGAGGTGGCGAATACCTAAGTCATGAGTTCCATGATCATCTGAAAGAGTGTGGTATTGTATCACAGCTCACTCCACCTAGAACACCACAGCATAATGGTGTATCTGAGAGGAGAAATCGTACATTGTTAGACATGGTACGTTCGATGATGAATCATGCAGACTTGCCTGTTTCCTTTTAGGGTTTTGCTTTAGAGACTGCTGCAATGACACTAAATCGCGCTCCAACGAAAACGGTTCTGAAGACACCATATGAGATATGGGCTGGGAAGCGTCCTAGTATGTCGTTCATTAAAATTTGGGGCTGTGAGGCATACGTGCGACGTCAAATGCCTGACAAGCTGGAACCCAAATTGGATAAATGTTATCTAGTGGGATATCCTAAGGAAACGAAAGGGTATTACTTTTACCTACCGTCCGAGGGCAAAGTGTTTGTCGCAAGGACTGGCATCTTCTTGGAGAAAGAGTTCTTATCAAGAAAGACTGAAAAGGTAGAACTTGAAGAAGTTCAAGAACCACAAGTAGTGAATGAACCAGAATTGGATTCTGAGACAAGACTACAAGATGTTGTAGCTAGAGAACCTGCTCAAGAAACACAAGTCCTGCGTAGATCTGGTAGACCGAGGTTTGAGCCTGAGAGATATGGATTTCTCATGTCTCAAATAGGTAATGTGTTGCTTATGGATCATGATGATGAACCATCAACCTACCAAGAGACTATGAATGGACCGGACTTCGACAAATGGCTTGAGGCTATGAAATCCGAGATGGACTCCATGTATGCAAACCAAGTTTAGAACTTAGTGGAACCACCTGAAGGGGTACGACCCATAGGGTGCAAATGGGTCTTCAAGAAGAAGACCGACATGGATGGGAATGTACAGACATTCAAAGGGCGACTGGTGGCTAAGGGTTTCAAGCAAATTCATGGTATTGACTATGATGAGACTTTTTCCCCTGTTGCCATGGTAAAGTCCATAAGGATATTGCTTGCTATTGCTGCGTATTATGACTACGAGATCTAGCAGATGGATGTCAAAACGGCTTTCCTTAATGGAAACCTCCTTGAGGAAGTGTATATGACACAACCCGAGGGTTTTGTATCCCCAAATGAAGCCACTAAAATATGCAAGCTGAACAAGTCCATCTATGGACTGAAACAGGCCTCTCGAAGTTGGAAACTTCGTTTTGATGAGAAAATCAAAGAGTTTGGTTTCATCAAGAATGAAGATGAGCCTTGTATTTACAAGCGAATCAGTGGGAGCATTGTTGTCTTCCTGATATTGTATGTAGATGACATACTGTTGATTGGGAATGACATTCCTATCCTGAAAGTTGTTAAGAACAACCTAGGGAACTGCTTCTCTATGAAGGATTTGGGTGAAGCGAATTATATACTCGGTATTAAGATATATAGAGATAGATCGAAGAAGTTGCTGGGTTTGACCCAGAGTACATACATTGAGAAGGTGTTGAAGCGGTTCAACATGCTTGAGTCCAAGAAAGGATTTTTACCCATGTCTCATGGTGTGAATCTCTCTAAGTACCAGTGTCAAAAATCTTGTGAAGATAAGGACCGCATGAAGTTGATTCCATATGCTTCGGCAATTGGATCAATCATGTATGCAATGTTATGTACTCGACCCGATGTCTCCTTTGCTTTGAGCATGACTAGCAGGTATCAGTCAGATCCCGGTGAATGTCACTGGATTGCAGTCAAGAATATCCTGAAGTACTTGAGAAGGACTAAGGATGTGTTCTTGGTCTATGGTGGAGAGGAAGAGCTCGTTGTAAGTGGTTACATGGATGCTAGCTTCCAAACTGATAGAGACGACTCAAAGTCTCAGTCAGGTTTTGTGTTTTTCCTTAATGGAGGAGCTGTGAGCTGGAAGAGTTCCAAGTAAGAGATAGTTACTGATTCTACAACAGAGGCTGAGTATATTGCTGCGGCTAACGCAGCGAAGGAGGCTGTATGGATTAGGAAATTCATCGGCGAGCTTGATGTAGTTCCTAGCATTGTTGGTCCCGTAGTTCTCTACTGTGATAACAATGGTGCAATTGCACAATCTAAGGAACCTAGATCCCATCAGCGCTCCAAGCACATACTTCGGCGGTTCCATCTTATTCTTGAGATTGTCGAACGAGGAGATGTGAACATTTGCAGAGTGCCGACTGAGGAAAATATTGCGGATCCACTGACAAAACCTCTCGCGCAGAGAAAGCATGATGGTCATACTAGATCAATAGGTATACGATACCTAAGTGATCAACTCTAGTGAGAGCCTTGTGGGTTGCATGTAAACATATATTCAGTTGGCTATTTATTGTTTATTCATATGATGAATTGTGTACCAAATGTTTCTTTTTACAATTAATGGCAAGTTCTTTTATTGTGATTTTTCTATGTGATAGTTTAATTATAACATAATAAATACCCTTAGAGAGTTCGCTTCCATAGGACATCAAGTACGTGACTTGAATGTGAGAGCCTATGATTTATTTGAAGCTTCATTCTTAAAAGGTCCCTGGTCGTTGTATCATCATAGAAGCTTAGGGTGATGATGATACCTTAAGACTAGCACGTGCGTTGACTGATGACCAGTTCTCACAAGTCATGATATTGTGATATCAAGTCATCACGTGGGTACTTGTTAATGAACAAGTTGTACTGGACAGACCCATCCTGAGACTACTTTGTGGATTGTTATCTAATCGTGTCACATGTAGGTCTCTATTTGCAATGGTGTTGTGGTCCTTTGACCTGACGTCACAGCATTCATCAAGTGAGGAAGAGCGTGCTTTGATGCCATCTAAAGTCTTCCTTGAGAAAGGTTGATGATAAGGGTGGTTATTGGGTACGTTACGAATCATTTGGGTGTTTGTGTGTGAGCAGATATGTGATTTGTCCTCCTATATGACAGGAGTTACGTCCATGGGCCCCTTGATGGAACTAGACTGAGAAATGCATGGCCATGCTTGGTTGAGTCAGTATGTGATATTGGACTCACCATTCTCTGGAAGTCCGTTCTAGATCAAGAAACTTGGATTGAGCTATTATGAGGGTGACACGGTCCATGCCTCTAGTTCTTTCCAGATGTAAGGGACAAAGGGACAAAGACAACGCTGGGACATTATTCATAAAGGCTTATGAGTTATGAACTCTTATTGCTTGGGGAGCAATGATGCATTGCTAGATGCCGCTCATTGTTTGTGAGGTTTTTGGTTTGATACTTTCAAGATCAAGTGGGAGACTGTTGGAGTTACCATGGTGATCTAGAAGTGGTCAAACATGTAATCTCATTGCCAACGCGATATGAGGCTGTAAGGTCGCACATAAGAGCATGTGAAGAAGTTGGAAGATTGACTGTGTTGGTAAGGGTTACCAATCACCACCCAGAATAGGTTGGGCAAACGTCGCCAAAGGAAAAAATCATCGAGAATCAAAGGGTGTCGTCGAGTATATCTCGCCGACTAAGGCAAAGTCGTCGAGAATCGAAGGGAGTCGTCGAGCCTGTCTCGCCGACTAAGGCAAAATCGTCGAGAATCAATTTGCTGAAATCATCGAGAATCGAAGACAGTGTCGTCGAGACTGTCTGCTGATTCTCGCCGAATCTGGCTGCTGATTCTCGCCGAATCTGTCTGTTGATCTGCCCGACTGATTCTAGCCGAACCTGTAAGTGATTCTCGCCGAATTTTCCAAAAGCCTTGTCCTGTGCGGTGTGCGGATAGCGATACTTTTATGCTTTTGGTATAAAAGGGGACTTAGGGTTTTGGGATCAAACTCTCTCGACAGACCGGGCATTTCTACTATAGCTGAATCGAAACCGACGGAAGTGTTCCGCCGCTCGCTCTGCCAAATCCTGAGCCCCGCCGGACGGAAGAGTTCCGCTTCCGCCGCCTCTTCGCTCCGCCGACCTCATCCTCTCCGGCGACATTCGCCGGCGTTGCTTTTCCTGGAACGGACCTAGCAGTCCGTGGAAGTGCAAAGGTGCGGTTGATCTCCTTCCCGACCCTTCGTACGACGAAGCTTCGTGTTCTTCCCCTCGTGTGGATTTCTGGAGAGACGTGGACGTTATTCCACGTAGAACTCACCATCGACGAGGACTCGAAGCTTGGAGCATCTCCGTTGAGTTGTGACTCAATGCCACTAAGGTATTTTGCCTAGTAATTTTGTTTACTTCTTGATTCAACATTCGTGGCCCGATCCCATCTCTTTTGGGTCGTCTTGATATTTTATTCCTTCCGCTGCGTGCACAAGCGTTGTGCCATCCTTATAAAAAAACCCAACAGAAAGAATGGCAGAAAATTATAACAATTATTGAAAACCGTTGGGAAAATCAAATGGATCGGCCACTATATTCTGCAGCTTTCTTTGTCAGTCCAAGTGAGTATATATTATTCAATTACTTTATGTTATTCATGTTAATATGTAAATAATTTATGTCTTAAAATTTTAATTTTTCAGTTTCATGGTGGCAAAGACATGGAAGTTCTGCACCAGATCTTTGCAAAATAGTCATACGATTGCTTAGTCTTTGTTGTTCATTATCAGATTATGAATACAATTGGAAGCACATTTGAGTTTGTTAGTAACTTTAATTTTTTTTTAAAAGTTATACTAACTTTAATTATCTCTTGATTTTTTTTTTAAAAAGTTATACTCTCTTTAGATTAACTCAAAGCGGAGGAATAGATTGGAACATCAACGATTGAATGATCTTGTCTACCTTCACTATAATCGACGTCTTCAAGCAAGATTTCAAGAGAGAAGAGAAAACTACAGAAATTTTTATCCTTTGATTCTTGAAGAGCTTAATTGGAGTAGTGAGGTGATGACTGGCCATCCAGATGATGATTTGGTTCATCCAAATGAAGATCTAACGTGGAGCATGATAGACAGAGAATTTGGAGCATCTACATCATTACAAATTAAAAATAGATCAAGGAGGATTAGAAGTGATGAGTCATTTGATGAGACAACATTAGAGATTGAAGAAGAAGTGCATGATGATGATGATATTGAAGACGATTTTGGCATAACTGGTCCAGTGGAGGAGGGACATTCAAATGAAGAAGATGATAACTTAATATTTTGAAACTTGATATTGAACACGAATTTAGTCTAAGTGCCTAACTTATTATTTTGAAAACTTGATATTGAAGACTTCTTACCTGCTACTGTAGCTTTACTTTTTCCTTGGTCTTCAAGCTATGATAATTTTTCTTAATGACTGTATGTTTGTTAAATATATATAACATGTGCTTCACTTTGAGCAATGCATGTGATTGAATTTATTGTGTTTTTGTTTGAATGACGTCATAATGTCATATTATAATTTTATTAGTTCACTAACATTGTAGTGGTTGTGGATGCTTTGTATGAAATTTAGAAATTTATTTAGGGTGTTCAATATTTACTATCGAATGCTTATATTGTGTTGATAATGTAGAGAACTATTGACTATTTGAAGAGTGATTTTAGCTCAGTTATCCCATGTGAGTGAGAGTGAAAATAACCATTCCAATTATTTTGCATGTTGTGGTTTAAAAGGGAGTTACACTTTACTGAGCATGTTAAAAGCTGACCGCCTAGGCGACGCCTCGCCTTGGTACACCCTTTAACGCCTTGGTCGCCTTGTCGCCTTGACAAGCTTGGTCAAGATTTCCTTGTGTTATATTGTTCTTTTATGCTCTAACAGAAATATTGCTTAGTTTGTTCCTCTTGTATGTGCCACTGAAGAAAATCAAATGCCTAACGGTCCGTTTGGCAGGGGAGTTTGTACAAAAAGACCATATATGTTTGACATGACAATAGTTATGACCGCCATCAAGAAAAAAAAATCTAATTTTGAAAATGAAAGTGGATAGAATTCCTTAGAAGAGATCAGGCGTTCACGAATGAAGCTTCATAACCACCACATTTGGACCGCCACCTCCACTGTCGTGCCAAACATACTCTTCTCTTTTTTTTTCTTCCATGCACTTCTCCTTTTTATTGAAGAAAACATCCTCTCCATAAGAGCACCCCTCCTTCATAGTCATGGCCTGGCTGCCCGGGAAAAAGAAGCTGTATTTGTAAGATCCTGCTTCATGTTACCAACAATATCTCTGGTTTTCTTCTATTCTCTATCCCTATCTCTGTCTACAACATCCACCGCACCCAAATTCAAGATCTTGCAGTCGTGAACTTGTGATGGTAACCTTTTTCTTCTTGTTTAATTTGTTTTGATTTTTATCCTTCTTTTATAGTCAATTTTTTGTTTCATGGATGTTCTCTGCAAATCATTTCATGTGTAATCAAATTTTGATTTTTTGTTGAGACTTTAGATGTTCGATGGAGCTGTTGGGGGTGAGAGGGAAGCTAATATTGGCAAAGAAATTCATACTGGTCCATGATGCAAGAAAACTCAAATAAATATGGATTTTCTGATTCAATTGGAAACTCTTACTATAGTTTTTGTCAGTTGTATGAATTAAATGATTTAGTTCCAAGATTAGATGGAGGGAGGAGAGTGTGAGAAAATCATGTACTTTCAAGTAATTAAGAGCTAATTTCTGATGGATCTAGCAGAGCTGAGCCAAGCGTTAATCCCAACACGGAGGGAGGTACGTTGATTCATATTAGTCCCGTCCATTAAAAGAACAAAGAACTTGCATAAAAAATTCATTGTTTTCAAATGTTATTGTTTACCCGGAAGACCGCTATCCTTGTTCTCCCTGAGTCAAAGGGCCGTTTCGTAACCGCGTACCCGAGCGGTCGTAGCAGTCTGCAAGCCGTTCTTTCCGTCCGAAAGCCATCGGTCTTTTTATTCAAGACCGTGTAACCGTGTGGTTAAGAGCTTGCTCTTTCTTCTCCGACTGTGCATCCCGTCACCGCTGCCCGCTCTCCTGTCCCCCGGGCAGCCGGTGATTCTAGCGTCTGCCCGCTCGGGCAGGCCCCGAGCCTATAAATAGGCATGAACAGTACTCTCTACGCATCGCGAATCGAATCCTCAAGCTCGCCGTCTGTGGCAGCAATCTCGATCCATTTGCCGAGCGGGTTACTGTCCGATCAGGTTTCTTTGGTAACCGCTGTAACCGCTTCATTTATGACAATCGTAAAGCCCGTCGCACGAGTGGTTTTAGCCGCGACGGGCGAACTCTGTTGTCGCCGCTTATAGCGGCCCCCCTTCTCTTTGGTCTCCTTTTCATCTACCCGCTAGTAACCGACAACTCGCAGTCTATTCTTTATTGTTTTCTCTCTTGCAGGTTCTCCAGCGACCAAAAGACATTCTCGGTACGAACAGTTATCAACTATGTTTAACCCGCGATAATTTTTTTTTACCACAAGTCTTCTCAATATTATGGTATGAATTCTAAGTATAAAAAATATTTAAACTAAGTGGTTTTTGGAGGATTGAAAGTAATGTTGATGTAAACAAAAATTACCTTTCTGAGGCCTATGGTAGATATTTCTTTTTATTTTAGTTTTTTCAATTATGGATTTGGTTGTTCACGCTCACTTTATTATTGCATAGAATTTGGGCATTTCTGTTTTGCTATTGTTTTTTCTTTATTTGTGCTTTTGTTTTTTTTACTTCAACCTAATATGTATTGCATTAGACGTCGTCAAAACTTTGCATAATACAACTTCAAAGCTCACAGGTTAAGGGCAATGATATATAAGGAGCTATTATAAATGTAACCACCCAAAATGTCCAATCAATAAGAAAGTCGAACGTTCCTTTGATGGCCAAGTGACCGAAATAATCTACAAGGGACAACACAATCAATAGAAGCCACCATCTAATAAACGACCAAAAGACATTGCAACATTAGCTGTTTTCCTGGTTGAAGTGGCAGCAAGAGTCTGTGGTTCTCCCAAAAGCATAAATAAATCAGAGCTATTCTCTTAATGATAGGTTAAATTTGGACGTGTCTTATATAATGTCCTCCATTAGTTGCTCTTCGACGGTTGCTTGCAATGACAGGTTAAAGCCTTCGATCTCCCAAAGGTTGACGAAAGGGTCAACAAGTATGTTGTAGCCGGCAACAAAGCGGCGCACGCAGCCCGAGTCATCGCCGTAAAAGTTGTTCAGAAGAAAGCAGTCGAAGATCTTCCAACCCATTTGTCTGAAATCCATCCTTAACCTTGGAATTTTGCAGCGTTTTGTTTAGACGTGGGCGAAATAAAGCATTCTGCCTTAAAAAAGCATCACTTGACAGATTTCTCAATTAACAGTCATCAACACCCGCGTACCAAGTTTGACGACAATCCGCAGGCAATAGACTGAGGCGGTTCATTGTCGTTATATTGTTGTTTTTTGTGTTGTATCATGTGTAAATGTTGTTCGTTCATGAGACTGATTCCTTTTGGGGGGTCATGTCAGGCTCGAAGAGAATCTATCCATCCTACAAAGAATCCCCGGTGTTGAAGAATGCACATGTCTGAATGTTCGGATACAACAATAACAACATAATTAATTCAGACCATTTGCCTTCCCACCATCTTGGTTTCCATTTCACTCAAAACCTTGCATTTCAATAGATTCAGACCCTTTGTTCGGATCTGCACCGAGCTCGATTTCAAAGCACATTCATCAATGTTTATTTGAATAAGTAATCAGTATTATTTGCACACATGATTTAATAGAATTTAGGCTTCGTTTGGCACGGTGGTGGCAGTCGTAAACGCACGGGTTAAACCGACATTCGTTAAGGATCACCTAAAAAACATCATCCGTTTAAACATAAAAGTGGATGAAGTTCCGTAAGTGTGCGTTAACTAATGACAATTTAACCCTCATGTTCATGACCGCCACCACCGTGCCAAACGGAGCCTTAAATGCTGAAAGTATGCTTTATCCAAACTGGATACATATGATGAAATGGTTACCCGCTAAATAAGCATGTTTGGTAGTATATAATAACTTGATGACAATTACCTTATTCAAATAAGCGACAGTAATTAATAGGCTTTAAAAAAATCATGCACAAGGTGAATTCACAAATCTAAGAGTACCATTTAAGCGATACGTGAGTTTAGTGAAAGTTTTTCACGAAGATCTACCCCATTTTCTCCGCAGTGACTTCACTTCTGGATTGACCTTTGCTCATGAGTTTGTATCTCAGCTAGATGCCAATCTATTTGTGTTGACTGGCAGATAGTTTTTTAAGCTCTAATTATGAGTGTATATTAAAGCACCTAATGCCTAACAGATGCTTGAATTTTAATTTGTTTGGTTATAGTTTCATTTAAAATTAATTTTGTTATGGTTTTGTTTAACAGAAATTTGGTTATTGGTCATGACTAGCTCTCCTCTCTTCTTACCAGGTTACTCTCTTACTTTTTGGGCTTATACATCTATTATATTGTGGTGATACAGTTATTTAAGCTTAGTTGAAGCCCATCCACTCAAGGTATATCTAAGTATTTCAACTTCTTTACGCTAATTTACTGCTTAAAATAACTTTGGGAGTTTGCGCGGTGATTTTTTTGCTCAAAACATGAATAAGATAAAAGGAAGCCACGTTACAGGGGGAGATTGTATATACTAAAGAATAAAACAAGGTTATATTTCTCAAATTTTTCATCTGTTTTAGTGTCCGCCTTAAATTGAATTCCTGGCTTCTAGGGTCCGAACTCCACAGAGGCTGAGTCTCAGTTTTAACTGCTGAATTAGATGCATTGTTGGATCACATTAAAAAATGGGAAATCGAGAATGATGTGCTCTCATCCAAGTGCATCGTGTCGAGCAATCAGTTGATAGAGTTGGAGACGAAGAAGCAATAAAATCATCCTAATATCCAAAATGGCGATAAGCATCCGTCAGAGCGTGATAATATCATGGACGTCTACCACTGGTCCCTTGTAAGAAATCAATTCCCCAGGACTTTACGCACTCAACCGACATTCCATTACCAATAGAGCATGTTGAGGTAAACATTTTGTCATGCATGAGCAAATGCTTTCCATAAGTAGAAGTTTTCAATTAAAAATTTTATAGCCCATCAAAAATGAAGTTGCATGTGCTATTATGTATGAGGTTACATTTAAATTGTCTTAGTGATATGTATCGTGAAGACTGTTTAAGGTCACTTTATTGTGCAGGTTTTGGAGGAGAATTTGGACTGGGAAGATGTGCAGTGGTCACAAACTGGTGTATGGATTGCTGGGAAGGAATATGCTCTTGCTCGCGTTCATTTTCTCTCTCCAAAATAGTTAAATTGTGTATGTTTTTTATATAAATTATATGTCTACTGCACCGTTTGTGCATTTCATTAGATGTCATGCGATGCATAAACTGTAGGTCTCATTTCTATGTGGTGATGTAAAAGGCTTCCCAAATGATTCAACTGTTTCTTCTATCAAACAACGCAAACTCAGTGAAACATTTAACTTTTTTTGTTATTAGCCGTGTTGAATGAAGGAATATTTATGCATTATGAAGATTTTTAGATGTTGAGAATCTTTCTTTCATGTTGATTGCAATGTTCTATGAATGTATCTCTATATATACTCTGTGTTTCTCAATACAATGGATTTTTTTAAAAGTTAGTAAGGTTCGCGATATTTAACACCGCAATTATAAAATGTATATTGTGCATGACAATGATATTTCAAGGCGGCGTCCGACGACAAAAGCAAGAACGGAGACGAGAGAGTGATTGCCGACGACACAAGCCAGAGCGAAGAGAGCAGCAGCCGGCGGCCTCGGGCTCGCCAGCCACCGGTCGCACCGTCTTGGCACGGTTTCTATTAGCATATGAATGTGATCCTCTCTCTACATATATAAATATATATTTGCCAACAAATTAAAATGGCATAACGAAGCACATCTGATCAATGTTTAAAAGAATAAGCTTCACCGACGCTTTTTTCTAAAAACGTGTCCATTGCTTTTCAAGATATAAATTAACCTGATAAGTTATTACCACGTTTATAAAACAATGAGCAGTTACTGTTAATTGGGCGACCATGACGTTTTAAAAGAAGTGTCGTTGTTGCTTATTGATCTTTCACGACATGATGCATCTGAGCAGTTATCAGGTTCTAGCGAGGGTGAGGATTTGGATGAGGGTGAAGCGGGAATAGATGAAGCAGAACATGATTATGAACTAAAGGTCAATTTTCTTGGAGCGTCAATATCCGTATAAACTACAAATAAGAGATTTAAGCTTATGTAATCATCATACTGTTGTCTTCCTCTCTCCCTCCTTTTTTTTTCTTTTCCCTATTCTCTTTTTCCCTCCCCCCTTTCCTTCTCCTCCCCCTCTTTTTCTTTCTCTTCCCTCCCCCTCCCCCACCCCCCTTTTTCCCCTCATACTAGAGTAGAACCCGGCGCCGCCCCCCCCCCCATATCAATTCACTGGCTTAGTTCAGGTGTTTTCAATTTTCTTTGCACACCCCTAAGTTTATTGTGATAAAAAGATTTAAATTATACTTCATAGGCATTATATATACTTGTACTAATAAAAACTCTCATTTACTTCAATTGAACACAAAATGTGTAAAATAAAATCATGATTTTCCAGCTACAATAATCTTTTATAAGTACTAGAAAAAATCATAATTGAAGGTAGGCAATAGCAAAGGCGACTGTTCGGGTGATTTCAATTTTCTATGCAAACCCCTAAGTTTATTGTGATAAAAAGATTTAAATTATACTTCATAGGCATTATATATACTTGTACTAATAAAAACTCTCATTTACTTCAATTGAACACAAATGAGTAAAAATAAAATCATGATTTTCCAGCTACAATAATCTTTTATAAGTACTAGAAAAAATCATAATTGAAGGTAGGCAATAGCAAAGGCGACTGTCCAGCTCAGAAATACAGCCAAGATAAATTGGCAAGAACATAGGCGGCCAACTTTACAGAAGAAATAAAATCTAATTTATTACTATATAAAGAAAAGCTCTCTTGTTGATAAACATTGTAGCTTCTCATTTTATCCCTTTTTATCTACCCACATAGTAAGCACACAAAATTGAAATGACTGAAAGGGAAAAATGGAACAAAAGAGAAGAGAACAGGTATGAACAACGCACATAAATGCTACCATTTGAATACTAAAACCAAGCTCAAACAATTACAACCATCTCAACCAAGACTGCCAATCAACTTCTCCGTAAAAGCAGTAAAACTACAATCTTTTTTTGTTTGGAAGAAAATGAAAATCTAGATCTCTAATAAGAGGGAAATCAAATAAATTTTAAGAAAATCACACTTCTTAGACAACTCGAGCAAAAACGGCAAGCAGTTCTCATAGGGCTTTTAAGACTGTTGAAAGGGCGAGTGATAAATTAGGTCTTTGGGGTGCAGGTGAGGATGTGCGACTTGAACTTCTCCAACTCTTCCAGAACCTCTTCTTCGGGCCTGTAGATCAAATCACTCATGCGCCATATCTGCATCAACAAACCAAATAGAGGTGATTATTAACCAGTGCAATTGGCGATCTTATGAGTAGAATTTGTTGAAACATGAAAGGCTTATCAGTTATACCTGGAGCGTGCCGCCACCCCCAGTGCTCTGACAATCATCAGATACACTAACAATGGTCCATGGATCAGATGAATTCCAATGAAAATCAACAACTTTATCCCTGAAGGCAGACACCGACTTAATAAACCAGACAACCTCGTGAGCAACACCAACTGTGATAAATTTTGGCATATAGGACAGTGTTTGATAGGAAAGACAACCTCCAAGATAAATGAAAATTTATGACAAGCAGAAAAGGAAAAGAAAAAAAATTGTCCTAGAAAGAGCAAAGATAAATATTTTAAAATAAATATGCAATTAAAAAGGGCAGCCCGGCGCACAAAGCATACCCACGCAGTGAGGGTCCTGAGAAGTGTCCCACCACAAGGGTGAAATGTAGAAAACCATACCCTGCATTTTTGCAAGAGGCTGCTTCTAGGACTCGAACCTGCGACCTCAGAGTCAAACAGCGACACCTTAATCGGTGCGCCATGGCTCCCCCTCGAAAATAAATATGAAATTAAAATGGAAAATTGCAATTTCAGCACTTTTTATAAAATGAATTTTTACCATTAACATAAACTAATTCACAGTATAATAGTATGTTTGATCTAATAAAGAACTTGTATGATGGTCCTTTATTGCTGTATTTTTATGAATGACAATGGTTTTAAAACTTTGCAAAAAGGTCAATAACTTGTTGCATTTTGTAAATGTCAAAATATAAGGAATCACAGCGGTCTGGAGGATATATTGACGGTCAGCCTTGCGGTTAGCTCCTGGCGGTCAGCCTTGCGGTTAGCTCCTGGCGGTCAGTATTGGCGGTCTGGCAGACAGACAGTGTGTAGCAGCGGTCTGTCATTTACAGCTTGGCAAGTGGTTAGATTTTTTTGTAACAGCCTAGTCTCTTGCGACAGACATTGTTTATTTTCTCTCTCTTTCCCATTTTTATAAATAAGGGACATACCCATGTATTATGTAACTTTTTAGAGCAATAAAATTCTGTTATTTACCTGTTTTCTCATATGGTATCAGAGCTTTTGGTCTATTTGCTCCAGTTTCCGTTTTCTGCGCAAGCGGCATTGCAAGCAGTTACTTTTTCTTTAACCGCCTCCCCTTCTTCGACTCTCTTGCAACGGTTTTCTTAACCGCAATCTTCTCTTCCTTTCCGCGGTTTCTTTTCTTAATCGCAGTCTTCTCTCCCTTTCCGCAGTTTCTTTTCTTAACCGCGCTCTCCTCTTTTTCCCTCCCGCTCTCCCTTAGATTGTCGCTCTTCCTGTGGCTTGGTTTTTTTGACCTCTCGCTTTTTTCGCGCGGACTCGTTCTGTCATCTGCGCCGTCTCCCTTAACTGCGGTCTCCTTCACTTTTCCGGCCTCTTCCTCTAACCAGAAAGTTAGATCTCTCTGCCGGTCCTCTTTAAACCGCGCGGCTTCTCTTCTTTAACCGCACGACCTCTCTCTTCTTCTATGGAGAACTCCGACTTCTCATCATCTACTCTATCCGCTTCTCTAGTTCTACCCGCTCATGTTTCTGCCTCTAACAATCTGGGTACTTTCTCCAAACTCACTAGACCGAATTACACCGATTGGAGTCCTTCATTTGTTTTTCTACTGCGCTCTCAGCGTAAGCGTCATCATCTCACTAATGACTCTCCTCCCTATGGGCCTACTGCTTTTGACGACTGGGATGCTAGTGATGCTCTGGTCCGAACGTGGCTTGCAAACAGTCTAGCTTATGAATGCCTTCCCGTCATTTGACATGATGCAACAGTTAAGGCTACCTGGAATCATCTTGCTGCCCTATACTCCAAAGGGGCTCAAACTTCCAACATATATGCATTCTATGCGAATATTTTTGCCCGACATGTCATGACTCATGTTGCTGCCTATCAGGAAGTGCAAACTCTTGGTGCTGAACTTCTTCAATATCGCCCCTTTTTTGCTGATCTTATCGAGCAACATAAATATTTTTAGGAGCATCTGTTTGTCTGCTATTTGCTTCGCTTGTCTGACTCTTATGATATGATTCGTCAACAAATTCTTGGAGAAGCTGATACTCCTACTCTGGATGCTACTGCTATGCGTATTTCTGTTTTTACTACTCTCCTCCAGCAACCTTTGCTTACCTCTCCACCTCCTATGGACACTGTTGCTCATCAGGTCTGTCATGCTGTTCCAGTGTCCCTAGTGGTCGTGGAGGCCGCTCTAGTGTCCGTGGATCCTCTAGATATCTCTGTTCTCACTGCGGCAAGGCTGGTCACCTTGTTGATCACTGCTGGGTCAAGCATACTCATCTTCACCCTACTCCGGGTGATACTACTAGAAAGAAGACTACTTCTCTTGCTACCTCTTCGGGTAGTGCTAATGTGGCCACTACGTGCAGGTGGCTTATTGATTCTGGTGCTACGAATCATATGATAGACAATCCTCATCTCTTCTCTCGACTGGACAAGCATAACCGGTTACCTCCGATTTTTATTGCGGATGGTTCTCCATCCCCTGTGTGTGGCTCTAGAGTAGTGCATGTTACTATTTCTCTTCAACTTACGAACACTCTCTATGTCCCAACTTTTCTGTGCACTCTTCTTTCTGTTACTTCTCTCTGTAAACAGCTAAATTGCACGACTACTTTTACACTGTCTACTTGTTCTTTTCAGGATCTTCAGTACAAGGAGACGATTGTTACTGAGACTGAAAGTGGTGGCTTATTATACCTCGACAATGTGTCTGCCTTTTCTGCCTCAACTACTCTTCTACAATGCCTTCTTCGCCTTGAACATTCTCCTGCTCGTCTTCTTTACCAACTCTTTCCTGATCTACCGTGGGGAGACTCCTCTCAGTTGTGAAGCCTGCAAACTCGACAAACACCATCATACATCTTTCCCCACAAAACAAGGACAGTTCTTCTCGTCCTTTTGAGCTTGTCCATTCTGACATTTGGGGAGCTGCTCTGACCCAGTCTGTTGGGCGGGGTAGTTGTATTTTGTTACTTTCATTGATGATTTCTCTAGATGTACTTGATTGTACTTAATGAAAGAGCGTTCTGAATTTTTTTCTATTTTCAGTACGTTTTATAATGAGTTGTGTAATCAGTTTGATACTATGTTAAAATTCTACGTACAGATAATGTCAAAATATCTTAGTCAACATTTTTTTGCGTTTTGTATGCATCACGACATTATACATCAGACTAGTTATCCTTACAACTTCCAACAGAATGGAGTTGCGGAACGCAAGAACCATCATTTTCTTGATGTGACACATTCTCTTCTCACTCATATGAGTGTTCCCAGGTCCTATTGTGGACATGCCGTTCTTCTTTCTTTTTACCTCATCAACTGAATCCCTTCTTCTGTTCTAAACGACAAAAATCCTTTCTCCATTCTATATCCTGATACAACATCGTTTCCTTTACCCCTACATGTCTTCGGATGCACAGCGTTTGTACACACTCCCTCTCCAGGGCGTGACAAACTCTCTCTCCGCTCAGTTAAGTACATTTTTCTGGGCTACTGTCCGACACAGAAAGGATATCAGTGTTATGATCCTCTTCTCCGGAAATAATGTTTCCACGGACGTCAATTTCTTTGAAGATGCTCCTTACTTTTCCCGCACTACTCCGCTTCCACCTTCTGATGACGCCACTTTTCTACCCATTATATCTGCTCCTCCACCTGAACCAGTGTCTCTCCCTTCACCAACTATCTTTGAGTGAGCTTTGCTCTCGCTCTCTCAGCAAATGTCCTTCCTGTTGGGAATATTGCCCTCAATGTTCCCTAGATTTGAAGAGGCATCTCAAGCAGTACTAAGAGCATAGTTGTATTTGATGGTGTTCAAGCTCATCATGTGCAGGATGTTCCATGAAATAAGTTTAGACAGGTTGTCTAAGTGGTTATGACAGGTGGTCACAAGGTAGAGAAGTTGAGAGACAAAAATCTGTCTAAGTCCACAGGCGTTGAGTAAAGTCAGTTCACTCAACGCCAGAAGTCAAAGAAAGATACTGGAAAGGCTGAAAATCGCCTAAGTCCACAAGCGTTAAGTGAAACAAGTTCACTCAACGCCAGATGCCAAAAAGCGCTGAGTAGTGTGGACAGTCAAAGCCCAACAGTCTGCAAAGCAATTTTGCGGCTAAGTCCACAGACGTTGAGTGAAGGCAGTTTACTCAACGCCATATATCAAGAAGCGTTGAGTAAAGTTGAGTCTGTCAAATCCTCAACATTGGCAAGCTGAAAAATCGAAAAAGTCCAGAATCGTTGAGTGAGGACAGCTCACTCAACGCCTAATGAAAGAAGCGTTGAGTCAAGCTCAAGCAATTGAAGATTCTGTCCAGAAATCTAGCTAAGTCCAGAATCGTCGAGTGAATACAACTCACTTAACGCCAGAGAAGAAAGCGTCGTATGTGGTTAAAGCTCAAGAAGAGATAGACAGAAAAATTTGTCTAAGTCCAGAAGCGTTGAGTGAGGACAGCTCACTCAACGCACTCAACGTCTCAGCAAGCTGAAAGACTTCAGAGAAGTGGTTAAGTACAAAAGCGTTGAGTGATGAAACTTCACTCAATGCTCTCAACGCCTAGCAGATAAAGAAAGTCGCAGCTAAGTCCAGGGGCGTTGAGTGATGAAGATTCACTCAACGCACTCAATGCCTGACAATGCAAAAGAATTTGGCCAAGTCTAGAGGCGTTGAGTGAAACCAGTTCACTCAACGCCTGATGGTGCAGAGAATTTGACTAAGTCCAGATTCGTTGAGTGAAGGTCATTCACTTAACGCACTCAACGCATGGAGTTGAATCTGATAATTTGGCTAAGTCCGCAAATGCAAACGTCAGTCAAAGTCAACAAAGTTAACAGAGTTCAAATTAGTTACGGAAAAGTTACAGAACACGACAAATAGCGCCAGAGGTCTACTGTACGTCTTCTTCCGTTAAAGCAAGGTGCAACTACAAACCACAGATGGTCCCCACTGCTTCTTGGAGCCGTTAATCGGCGGAAGATAAAAGGGACACGATGGACTGAAGGAACTTTAACTTTTAGGGTTTTCTCATTTCGAAAAGTTGCGGCTGAACTTCTTCTTCCTCGTCATTGTTGTCGAGTTTGAAGCTTGAAGTTAAATCAGCTGATCAAAAAGTTCTTTCAAGTTGTTGTAACTAATTTCTTCTGCTACGACAAGTTCAGATAAGGTTCTGATAAAAGAGTAAAGCTTTCAGATTTCTGCAAATCTAGGTTAGTTGATTGAAGAACACAAAAACTGTCAAATCTTCAGTCTTCTTCAGCAAGTCCAGAAACAAGTTTCTGAGGTTATTTAACACATGCAACTTCTTACTGAAAATATTATTTCTGTTGCTGTGAAGAAAGTTAGGGTTGTTAACTCAGCTCAAGAGACAGACACAGAGAAATTTCTCTGGTGTCATATCAACCACACCAACCAACTACTCTTCCTGTAGGATCCTTTTGGATCTGATTTATAAGCCTGGTTATAAAGGCTGAGGTAGGATCTCTGTGTGGATCTGAGTGTAGGGCTATTGAGCCTGAGTTTGTAGGATCCCTGTGTGGATCTGAGTGTAGGGTTTTTGAGCCTGAGTTTGCAGGATCCTTGTGTGGATCTGAGTGTAGGGCCTGTGTGCCTGAGGTAGGGCCTTTGGCCCGAGGTAAGATCTTAACAGATCTGAGCTGTAAGAGAGTTTTACTCTCTGAGTTGTAGGGCTAAACTCCATAACCTGAGCTGTAGGACTTGGGTTCAAGTCTGAGATAGGTGATCCTTTGATCACTGAGTTGTAGGAGCAAGCTTGCTCTGAGGTAGGGCTTTGTGCCTGAGCTGTATGTCTTGGAGGAGACTGAGATACCCTGAGGGATTTGTGTTGTAAGCTCTAAGGAGCCGAGTTTTGGAGAAAGTGTCTTGTCTAACTCACTGTTAGAAAGGTGAGAGGGAAAGTGGACGTACCCATAATCTGGGGAACCACTATAAATCTTGTGTGTGCTTAGTGTGATTGTCTTGGAGGCAATTTATAATTCACCCACAACACACTAAGTAGAGGAAAAATTATAAAAGACCAAAAACCTATTCACCTCCCCTCTAGGTGATTAGGTACCTTAGAATTAAAGACTTTCAAGTGGTATCAGAGGGAGGTTGCTTAAGAAGGACTTAACAGTCAGAGCAGATCTCAAAGGGTAGTTGAAATAAATATACTTATGGGTTCAGAAGAGAACCATAAGGAGTTAGGTTCCATGAAACTCCCCATCTGCAGGAAGAAGAGTTTTGGAATCTGGAAAGAGAGGGTCAGACTATTTATGGAAGCCTCTGACCCAAGGATCTTTATGACTGTCAAAGAGGGACCTTTCATCCCTATAAAGGTCTCAGTTCTGGATGCAACAGTCAAGACACCAAAGATATATTCTAAAATGACCAAGGATGAGGTCATACTGGCTACATTGGATAAGAGGGCACAGAATATTATTGTTAGTGTCATAGATGATTCAACCATTCAGAATCTGGTTCACTGCCAGACCTTCAAGGAGATGTGAGACACTCTGGTGGTCTACATGGAGGGAACTGAAGAGGTCAGAGATGACAGGAAGTCCATGCTCAACCAAGAGTATGAGGCTTTCAGGCAGTCCCAGAAAGAGAACATAGCTGCTTGTTATGAAAGATTTTTCAAGATTGTAAATAAGCTGAGGAACTATGAGAGGGTCTTCAGTCATTATGAGCTTAATGTCAAGTTCCTGAGGTTTCTCACCAAAGACTGGGACACCAAGACATGTGTCATCATAGAGGTGGCCAAGCTAGTTGATACTCCTCCCCATACTCTATTTGGAAAGCTGCTCTCTTATGAGATGCAGCTAGCTGCCAGGAAAGAGGAGACCATCAACAAATCCCAGGCCAATGAAAAGTTTTTGGCCTTCAGAGCAGAGAGCACCAAGAAGAGCAAGGAGAGGATTCCCTCTCCACCAAGGAGGCCTGCTGACTCAGACAGCACTGGGCCAAGTTCATCTGACAGCAGCTTGTCAGATGAAGACTTTGCTGCCTTCTCCAGGCAGTTTCAGAAATTGATGAGGAGGAAGTAGTGGAGGAGCAGACCTTCCTCCTCTCATCACATGGAGGACTACTACAAGGCAGAGAAGAAGCACTCCAAGGGAGGCAGGTATGACTCTAAGCCTAGTAAACATGTTTCCTCTAAAGTTGTTTGCTACTGTTGCATCAAACCTGGGCATGTTATTGCTAACTGCCCAGTGAAGAGAAAAGAGGCTGGTGAGAAAAAAGCTCACCAGCACAAGGGCAAGAAGGACAATTCCTTCATTGCAAAGAAGGAGAAGAGCTGGTCTGACTCATCTTCATCAGAGTCTGAAGAAGAAGAAGCCTATATTTGGCTGGTTGTTGTTGCTGCTGAAGGAGTTGAAGTAGAAGTTGAAGACTATCATGTTGCCAGGATAGGGATCAGTGCCCCTCTGTCACATTCAGATAGTGATTCAAAGGTGGATGATGAAAATGGAAAAGATGGAATCAGCTGCTATGGGATGATGCCAAAGTCTGATGATGAATCCAGTCAGGGACAGCCTGGTCCAATCAAGGAACATTCCTTATCCAGCTCATCTTCTGACTCAGATTATGAGACTAATCCGGACTCTGATGCTTCTTCATCCAGTGGTGAAGAGGGCTCAATTTCTGAGGAAGATATCAATCAATTGATTGACAGGTATGGTGAACTTCTGGATGCCTTTAAGAAGTGCAAGAAGTTAACTAAAAATCAAGCTGTGGAGATTGTCTCTCTTCAGCTAGCTGCTGCCCAGCATGCTGAGATGACATCTTTGCTGGATCAGAAGGACATGGAAGTTAGGCAACTTAAGGTCACGACTCTCATCCAGATTGGCACCATAAAGTTCAAGAATAGTCTCATAAGGGACCTTGAAGAGAAGCTCCAGAGGGAGAAAAGAATTGTGCTCTAAGCCCAATACTGTGTTCCCCTTGATAGACTCCTCCTCTCAAAAGGTAAGAAGGGGTTGGGGTTTAAGGGAAACACTAGAGTTGGCCCTTCCAAAGGGAAGGGCAAAGCTCCAGTTCAGCCTCTGGCTTCCAAGCCTCTCATTCCTTTTAGGAAAGTTCAGTTGTCTTCAAACAAGTATGACCAACAGAGCATCTATGGTCACTGGATGAATGGTAGATCCACTAGTGTGAACAAAGATGTTCACATCTTTGGTGGAAGGTATAGCAGGGGGTTAGTGACTTTAAGGCTGCCCATGAAGAAATTCAAATGACCCATCATGGACCATTTGTCTTTGGTGCCCCAGCCCCAACTCTCAAGAATAAGGCAGTGGTCTTCACTCAAGACCCTCCAACAAAGATCCAAACCAAGGGCAAGTCTGTCAGTAGGCCAGATCAGGCTATCTCTGACGCTATAGATAGCATGTCTTATGCAAAGAAGACTGATGTACATGACATTCAGAGCAAGCCAGGAAAGCCAGCTGGAAGACTTACCTTCAGTCAGATCCTTGTTGAAAGGAACCTGAAGAAGATTGTTGCTCCTCTTCCTTCTGTTCAGTCAGCAGTTAACCAAACTGCAGGGCCTACTAAGAAAAGAAAATACAACATTCATGAATGTTGATGCTATGACAAAGTGGGAAACTATGCTATAGATTGCTGGCACAATCCAAATGTGCCCAAAGCTAATGTAAGTCCACCAGTCAGAAAAGCTGTTGGTAGACAATTCCATTTTAAGACTAACATGCACCTAAGACCCAATAGATATTGGGGTCCTAAGGTAAAATAAATTATGTGATGCAGGTTAGTCCAAGTGCACATACCCATATATGGTAATTAGACAGTGGTTGTTCCAGGAATATGACTGAGACAAGGAACAACTTAAAAGAGTACACTCCAGTAAAAGATGGACCAAAGGTTATCTTTGGTGGTTCAGACAGAGGAGTGACAAGAGGCTATGGTAAGATTACCAATGGCATAATCACCATCTCAAAAGTAGCTTATGTTGAAGGGTTGCAACACAACCTTATATGCATAAGCCAATTCTCTAATCTTGGCTATGTCATTATCTTCCACAAGGATGAGTGCCAAATTAAGAGATCAAGTGACTAAGAGGTCATCTTGATAGATACTAGAAGTGGAAATGTTTATTGCTTAAACTTTCCGTATCTAAATACAGACTCTCCTATTTGTCTAGTGACAAATGAGAAAGTCTCATATTGTGTACAATGGCACAAGAGACTACCTCATTTAAATTATAAGACTATTGACAAGCTCTTTAGTGAAGAGCTAGTTATGAATGGTCCTAAGATGAAATGCACCAAGGAAGACATGCGCTCAACATGCCAAAAGGGCAAGCAGACCAAGGATTCCTTCAAGGGCATTGGGACCAAAGACTCTATGAGGTGCTTATACCTCTTTACATATGGACTTGTTTGGTCCTATGCCAATTCATAGTCTAGGTAGGAAAGTCTATACCCTCGTGGTGGTTGATGACTATTCTAAGTTTACTTGGGCGTTCTTTCTTAAGAAAAAGAATGAAACCTTTGATGTCTTCATGAAGTTTGTCAAGAAAATTCAGAATGAGTTTGATAGTACTGTGGTCAAAATCAGAAGTGACCATGAGACTGAATTCCAGTCTGATAGAATAACAAAATTCTGTGAAAAGCTAGAGATTCATTAAGAATTTTCTTCTCCAAGAATACCCAAGAAAAATGAGATTGTTGAGAGGAAAAATAGAACTCTCATAGAGGATGGAAGAACCTTGTTGAGTGACACATCTCTCACAGAATATTTCTGGGCTGAGGTAGTGAATATTGCATGTCATGTCCTTAACAAAGCCTCTATCACCAAGAGGCACAAGAAGACTCCCTATGAAATCTTGAAGGGCAGAAAACCAAACCTGGGCTATCTCAGGATCTTTGGTAGCAAGTGCTATGTGCTTCATAATGGGAAGTCCTATGTGACTAAGTTTGCTGTCAAGTCCTTTGATGAGATTTTTGTTGGGTACAACAATCATAGTAAAGCATATAAGATATACAACTTAAAAATCGAAGTTGTAGAAGAGTCTGCGCATGTAGTCTTTGATGAGTCTATAATGATTAACAGTGAACTGTCAAGCTCCTCTTCTAGTATTGCAGGTACAGAACATATGATGGACCAGCTGACTATTAAAGAAGCTACTCCAAAAGTCCAAGATAAAGCTGAGGGAATGGTCATTCCAATAGAAGGACTACAATACACAAGTGAGGTGGATGAAGATTAGGAAGAAGTTTCCCCTGTAGCTAATGCTGAAGCAAGATTGCCTCCAGCAGTCAGGCATTTAAGGGATCATCCAAGACACCAGATCATTGGTTATGCCAGCCAAGGAGTGGTGACTAGGAGCAGAAGTATCAACACAACATTATACTCAAGCTTCCTATCATAGGTTAAGCCAAAGAAATTTGAAGAGGCTAACATAGATCAGTTCTGGATTGTAGCTATGTAAGAAGAGCTAGTTAGGAATGGTCCTAATATGAAATGCACCAAGGAAAGCATTTGCTCTGCATGCCAAAAGGGCAAACAGACCAAAGCCTCCTTCAAGGGTATTGGAATCGAAGACACTGTGAGGCATTTATACCTCCTGCATATGGACTTGTTTGGTCCTATGCCAATTCACAGTCTTTGTAGGAAAGTCTACACCCTTATGATGGTTGATGACTATTCCAAGTTTACTTGAGTGTTTTTAAAAAAAAAATGAAACCATTGATGTCTTCATGAAGTTTGTCAAGCAAATTCAAAATGAGTTTGACAGTACTGTGGTCAAAATCAGAAGTGACCATGAGAATGAATTCCATTCTGATAGCATGACAAAGTTCTGTGAAGAGCAAGGATTCTTCAAGAATTTTCTTTTTCAAGAACACCCCAACAAAATGAGATTGTTGAGAGGAAAAATAGGACTCTCATAGAGGCTGGAAGGACATTGTTAAGTCACACATCTCACCCACAATATTTCTGGGCTGAGGTAGTAAATACTGCATATCATGTCCTCAATAGAGCCTCTATCACCAAGAGCCATAAGAAGACTCCCTATGAGATCTTGAAGGGCAGAAAACCAAACCTGGGC
Source organism: Platanthera zijinensis (assembly GCA_039513925.1). Lineage (NCBI taxonomy): Eukaryota > Viridiplantae > Streptophyta > Magnoliopsida > Asparagales > Orchidaceae > Platanthera > Platanthera zijinensis. Next base: position 37,590,435 of record CM077098.1, read on the forward strand.
TATCTCAGGATCTTTGGTAGCAAGTGTTATGTGCTTCATAATGGGAAGTCCTATGTGACTAAGTTTGCTGTCAAGTCTTTTGATGAGATTTTTGTTGGGTACAACAATCATAGTAAAGCATATAAGATATACAACTTGAAAATCCAAGTTGTAGAAGAGTCTGTACATGTAGTCTTTGATGAGTCTACCATGATTAAAAGTGAGCTGCCAAGCTCCTCTTATAGGATTGCAGGTACAGAGCTGATGATGGACAAGCTAACCATCAATGAAGCTGCTCCAGTAATCCAAGATGGAGTGAATATTCCAGAAGGAGTGCAATGTACACTTGAACTGGATGAAGATCAGCAAGAAGCTGCTACTGAAGCTGATGCTGAAAGAAGATTGCCTCCAGCTGTCAAGCATCTAAGAGATCATCCAAGACACCAGATAATTGGTGATGCACACCAAGGAGTGGTGACAAGAAGCAAGAGCCTTAATACAACAATATATGCAAGTTTCCTACCACGGGTTGAGCCCAAGAGATTTGAAGAGGCCAACATAGATCAGTTCTGGATTGTAGCTATGCAAGATGAATTGAACCAGTTTAAGAGATGCAAGGTCTAGAAGCTGGTTCCCAGACAACAAGGACATAATGTCATTGGAGTCAAGTGAATTTACAGAAATAAACTTGATGAAAATGACATTATAATCAAGAACAAGGTTAGACTAACAGCTAAGGGGTACAGAGAAGAAGAAGATATTGAATTTGATCAAACCTTTGCCCCTATAACAAGATTGGAAGCCATCAGACTATTACTTGCATATGATGTATTCAAAGGATTTAAAGTCTACCAGATGAATGTGAAGTAAGGCTTCCTGAATGGTGACTTAAAAGAAGAAGTTTATGTTGAGCAACCTCCAGGTTTTGTTGATTTTAACTCACCTGAATTTGTTTATACACTTAGGAAAGCTCTATATTGGTTGAAGCAAGCCCCTAGAACATGGTATGAGACATTGTCTAGCTTCCTCATTGAGAACAACTTCTCAAGGTAGAAGATAGACAAGACCCTATTCCTAAAGGAATCTAAGGGGAAGATCATTCTAGTCCAGATTTATGTAAATGAAATAATCTTTGGATCTACTGATGACAACCTTTGTAGGAAGTTTGTCAAACTTATGCAAGAGAAGTTTGAGATGAGCAGTATGGGTGAACTTAAGTTCTTCTTGGGCCTCCAAGTAAGACGGACTGATGATGACTTGTCCATATCCCAGTCCAAGTTCACTAGGGAGTTGATCAAAAAGTTTGGTATGGAGAATGCCTCCACCATTAAAACTCTCATGGGTTCAAGTATGCATATAGGCAAAGATGAAGAAGGGAAACCTGTTGATGAAATTTTGTATAGAGGGATTATTGACTCCCTTCTATATTTTACTGCAAGTAGGTCAGACATCATGTATGCTACATGTGTTTGTGCTAGGTATCAGACTAGCCCTAAAGAATCTCACTACTCTGTTGCTAAGAGGATTTTGAGGTATCTTAAGGGCACACTGGATTTTGGCCTATGTTACCCTAGAAATAGGGATTTTGAACTAACAGACTATTAAGATGCAGATTTTGTAGGCTGCAAAGAGGACAGGAAGAACACTTCAGGCACCTGTCAGTTCTTGTGAGGAAGACTAGTGTCTTAGAGCAGCAAAAAACAGACCAGTGTTGCAATCTCAACAGCTGAGTCAGAATACATCTCAGCAGGTAGCTGCTGTGCACAGTTACTGTGGATAAAACATCAGCTCAAGGACTATAACTTCTAGATAAGTAGAACTCCTTTATACTATGATTCTACTAATGCTATCTCAATTGCTAGAAATCTTGTCTCTCATAGCAGGACTAATCACATTGAGATTAAGTATCATTTCATTAGGGAGCATGTGGAATGTGAAGATATCAGTCTTGAGTTTGTCCCTACAGACAAGCAAGTGGCTGACATCTTCACTAAGCCACTGCATGAAGCAAAGTTCAACACCTTCAAGTTTGAGTTGGGTATGTTGAACTTGGTATAACTTCAATTGCTCCTTGTGTTGTTATTGTTGTAGGTTGTACTATTACTTGCAGGTGGAAAAGACTTTTAGTGGTATGAAGATTTTTCAAGTGGTATACCTTCATTGGTATCAAGTTTTCAAGTGGTTCAAGTGCTATCAAGACTGGAATAGACTAAAGTGTCTATCAGGAAGGATGATAGAAGATGCTCCTATTGAGGGGGAGCAAGTCTAGAAGCTCCTGTTGAGGGAGAGTAAGTCAAGATGCTCCTGTTGTGGGGGGAGCAAGTCCATCAGCTGCCATAGTGGATCATAGATCAACATTGCTGCTGCTGTGAAGTCACTGCTGCTGCTGTTAAGTCACTGCTGCTGCTGAAAGGACAATGCTGCTGCAGGAGAAGATAAACAACCAACACCTCATTGACTATAGCTGCTTTTGCAGAAGTCATAAAAAGGGGAAGAAGTGACATTAGCTCATGTGGATCAATGATAACAGCTAACTCAAGTGGATCAATGGACCACTCAAGTGTCAAGTGGCTGCAGTGATGTGTTGTATCAGTGGTATCAACACAAGAGGTATGTTCTCCAGTCAATTAGTTTGATCACTAGTGTAATAGAAGTAGGCTAGGATCAAGAGATAAATTCTCTCATGATCCTATCACCTCCCTCAATAGATATATGCATATAGAAGAAGCCAAAAAGGAGGAGATGTGTGGCAATACTTGGAAAGGGGGAGATGTAGAAGCAATACTTGACATGAATAGGTCATGTTGAGTAAGTGCATACTACTTGGAAAGATTCAAGTAGTATGAGAAATGCAATGACTATATGTTGAGCCATGTTGAGTTAGTGCATATTATGAGGAAAGTGCTTCTAGTGGTGCTCCATTTAAGTATTAAGTGGTATAAGGAGAGTGCATATTACTTGGGCAATTGTGCAAGTGGTATGAGAATGCATTGACTTGACATGTTGAGTCAATGCAGAAAAATGAAGTACATTGAATTGATATGCTGGTAATTCAAATAGCATAAGCTAGCAGATGTAGCAAATATAGCTTATAATTGCATTAAATTAATATGTTTTTTATGTTAATGCTTCTTAGTATTGTTGTGTGTTCTGCCTTCTTCAAATATGGGGAGATTGTTGGGAATATTGCCCTCAATGTTCCCTAGATTTGAAGAGGCATCTCAATCAGTACTAAGAGCAAAGTTGTATTTGATGTTGTTCAAACTCATCACGTGCAGGATGTTTCATGGAACAAGTTTAGACAGGTTGTCTATGTGGTTGTGACAAATGATCACAAGGTAGAGAAGTGGAGAGACAAAAATCTATCTAAGTCCACAAACGTTGAGTGAAGCCAGTTCACTCAACGCCAGAAGTCAAAGAAGGATGCTGAAAAGGCTGAAAATCGCCTAAGTCCACAGACGTTTAGTGAAGTCAGTTCACTCAACGCCAGGTGCAAAAAAGCGCTGAGTAAGGTGTGGACAGTCAAAGTCCAGCAGTGTGCAAAGCAATTCTGCGGCTAAGTCCACAGGCATTGAGTGAAGACAGTTCACTCAACGCCATATATCAAGAAGCGTTGAGTAAAGCTGAGTCTGTCAAAGCCTCAACATTGACAAGCTGAAAAATCGACTAAGTCAAGAATCGTTGAGTGAATACAGCTCACTCAACGCCAAATGAAAGAAGCGTTGAGTCAAGCTCAAGCAGTTGAAGATTCTGTCCAGAAACCTGGCTAAGTCCAGAATCGTCGAGTGAATACAGCTCACTCAACGCCAGAGAAGAAAGCGTCGTGTGTGGTTAAAGCTCAAGAAGAGATAGACAAAAAAAATATGTCTAAGTCCAGAAGCGTTGAGTGAGGGCAGCTCACTCAACGCCTCAGCAAGCTGGCAGATTTCAGGACAGCTAAGTACAAAAGCGTTGAGTGATGAAGCTTCACTCAACGCTCTCAACGCCTAGTAGATAAAGAAAGTTGAAGCTAAGTCCAGGGGCGTTGAGTGATGAAGATTCACTCAACGCACTCAACGCCTGACAGTGCAGAAGAATTTGTCCTGGTCTAGAGGCGTTGAGTGAAGCCAGTTCACTCAACGCCTGATGGTGCAGAGAATTTGACTAAGTCCAGATTCGTTGAGTGAAGGTCATTCACTCAACGCACTCAACGCATGAATTTGAATCTAAGAATTTGGCTAAGTCCACAAATGCTGACGTCAGCCAAAGTCAACAAGTCAACATAGTTCAAATTAGTTGTGGGAAAGCTATAGAACACGATAAATAGCGTCATAGGTCTACTGCACGTCTTCTTCCGTTAAAGCAAGGTGCAGCTACCACCAACAGGTGGTCCCCACTGCTTCTTGGAGTCGTTAATCGACGGAAGATAAATGGGACAAGATGGAATGAAGGAACGTTAACTTTTATGATTTTCTCATTTCGAAAAGTTGCGGCTGAACTTCTTCGTCCTCGTCATTGTTGTCGAACTTGAAGCTTGAAATTAAATCAACTGATCTAAAAGTTCTTTCAAGTTGCTGCAAGTAATTTCTTCTGCTACAACAAGTTCAGATAAGGTTCTGATAAAGGAGCAGAGCTTTCAGATTTCTGCAAGTCCAGGTTAGCTGATTGAAGAACACAAAAACTGTCAAATATTCAGTCTTCTTCAGCAAGTTCAAAAACAAGTTTCTGATGTTCTTCACCCCCCTCTAGGTGATTAGCTACCTTAGAATAAAAGACATTTACTACCGGCTACCTATCAAGAGACTTTTGTTGTTCCTCATTGGAAAGCCTCTATGGACGAAAAAATGAAAACTCTGACTGAGCGGAGTACTTGGACTCTTATCTCTATCCCTTCAAGTGCTGATGTGGTTCGCTGTCGCTGGGTCTTTGTAATCAAATTTTTTCCTGATGGTACAATTGATTGTTACAAGGCTCGGCTTGTCGCCAAGGATTTTACTCAGACCTACGGTGTGAATTATTTTGACATTTTCTCTCCTGTTGCTCGGATTGCTATAATCAACGTTCTTTTTTCTGTGGCTATTAACAAAGACTGAGATATGTCTCAGTTGAATGTCAAAAATGTCTTTCTTTATGGTGATTTATAGGAGACTGTCAATATTGAGCAACCTTCTGAGTATGTTGCTCAAGGGGAGTCTCAGGTCTGCAAGTTAAGGAAGACAATATATGACCTTAAGCAAAGTGCGAGACCCTGATTTGAGAAGTTCAGCGAGGTTATTTCTTTTGTTGCTTTACTCGAAGTATTGCAGATCACTCTCTGTTCATTCGCAAGACCTCGGCTAGCCTAGTTGTTCTTGCAGTCTATGTCGATGACATTCTTCTTGCAGGGGATGACAAGAAGGGCATTAACCTGACAAAGAAGGATCTTCTTAAGTATTTTGTTAAAAATGATATGTGGTCTCTCAAGTACTTCCTGGAGATTGAGATCTCCCGAAAGCTCAATTCTGTAGTTCTTTCACAGCAGAAGTATTTCTTGGAGCTTTTGAAAGAGACATGTCTTCTTGGGGTTAAACCTGCTCGATGTCCGATGATTGTTGGTGATGACATGTGCTGGAATGAGGATTCACCTCTCCTTGAAGATGTTACCAGATATAGACGACTTATTGGAAAACTCATTTATCTGACAGTTATAACACCAAATATCTGTTATGTTGTAGGAAGAGTGAGCCAGTTTATGCAAGCTCCTAAGGAGTGTCATCTTCAATCAGCTCTAGAAATTTTAGAGTATGTGAAAGGAGGTTAGGAAAAGGTCTTCTGTTTCAGAAAAATGGTTATTTGATGATTGATGTTTATTCTAATGCTAGCTATGCAGATGATAAGGAAAATAAAAAGTCAACATCAGATTTCTGAACCTTCGTTGGAGGGAATTTGGTTAGTTGGAAGAGAAAAAATCAGGCTGTAGTTTCCAGGTCAAGTGTCGAAGCCAAATACAGAAGTATGTCTTTGACAATTTGTGGGCTGAAAAGGTTCCGGACACTTATGCTTGGTTTGAGAGAAGTTTATGATCATCATCTGCCGATATTCTGTGACAACAAGACAACTATATATATTTTGAAGAATCCATTTTTTCATGAAAGGACGAAGCATATTGAAGTAGACAACCATTTCATCAGAAAAGAGGTGTTGAAGAATCAGATCTGCACTCCGTTTGTCATCTCTGATAAAGAGCTTGTCGATATCTTTACCAAACCAGTGTACTCTTTTTCAAATGTCTGCAATAAGCTGGGCAAGATTGACATATATGCTCTAGCTTGAAGGGGAGTGTCAAAACATAAGGAATCACAACGGTCTGGCAGATAGATTGGAGGTCAGCCTTGCGGTTAGCTCCTGGAGGTCAACATTGGCGGTTAGCTCCTGGCGGTCAACATTGGCGGTTAGCTCCTGGCGGTCAACATTGGCGGTTAGCTCTTGACAGTCTATAAGACAGGCCAGACGGACAGAGAGTGTGTAGCAGCGGTCTGTCCTTTACAGCTTGGCAAGTGTTTAGTCCGATGTTGTTAGGCAGTCTGGCGACTAGCACCAGCGAACAGGCTTGGCGGTCTGTTGACTCGAGCCATTGCGATTAAAGTCTCTGAATGGCGCCCTGGCTTGTGAAGGTTCGGTCTAGAGGTCTGGATAAGCAGACCGGTCTGGCGGTCTGTCAATGTTTCTAAGGTAGCTGAGCGGACTGCTGAGGTCAGATTTACTTGGCGATTAGGCCTAGTGTTCAGAGTTCTCTAGCAGCCTCTGGTGTGGACTGGTGGTTAGACTTTGTCTAACCGCAACTTTATCTGGCAGTTAGGTTGTGTTAACCGCAGGTGTAGCATTGAAGGCGAACAAACGACAAAGCTTGCATTGGAGTGTTGTAGTTGTATAGTTAGCTTTCTCTAACCGCATAGTCTGAGCAGTTAGATTTTTTTGTAATCGCCTAGTCCCTTGTGACAGACATTGTTTATTTTCTCTCTCTTCCCCCTTTTCTATAAATAGGGGGACATACTCATGTATTATGTAACTTTTTGGAGCAGTAAAGTTCTGTTATATACCTGTTTTCTCACAGTAAACAAAGACAATTAACCTTAGGGTCTGTTTGGAATAAATGTAGCTGTCTATAAAAAATAATTATGAAATTGTAATAGGAAAACTTATTTATTGAAACTATTATGTAGTTTGGAAAATATACTTAGCTAGGTTTTTCTCCCGTGTAGGCTATTATAATCTACATTATATGGGGACGGAGACCGGATATGAGAAATGTGATTTTCAAAAAATTTAGGATACCTGAGATAATTTTGAATTATTTAGATACACAATAACAACAACACTCAAGCCTTTATCCCACTATAATGGGGTCAATTATATGGATCCTTTGTTGCCATTGCGCCATTTTTAGTCATAATCTCATTAATACCTAAGAGCATCATGTTTTTTCTTATAATTTCATTTTAAGTCTTTCTTAGTCTACCCCTCTCCCGTTTAATATGCTCAGTGGCTAAACTTTCACACGCGTAACAGGTGCCTTTGATGATCTCCTTTGTATGTTCCTGAACCATCATAATTGAGCTTCTCATATCTTCTCTACAATTTGTGTCACTCCTGTCTTATCTCTGGTACATTCAATCCTGATTTTATCCACCTCGTGTGTCTACACATCCACATAAGCATATTCATCGCCGTGACTCCCATTTTTATCTCATGTACATAATTAACTGCCCAACACTCAGAACCGTAGAGCATTGCTAGTCTAATTGCAGTTAGGTAAAACCTGCTTTCATGTTTTAATGGTACTTTACGATCGCAGAAGATCACATAAGATCTCATACGTGCCTCTCCACTTCAACCAACCTGCTTGGATTCTATGCATCACATCTTTATCTGCATATCCATCTTTTTGAACTATCGATCCCAGATATTTAAAAAATTAACTGTAAGAAATATCTTTGTCACACGACTTAATAACTGAGTTATCCGTCCTTCTTACACTACTAAATTTAAGCTCCATATACTCGATTAATGTCATGCTAAACCTAATACCCTTCTTTTCTAAATTGTCTCACAAGAATTCAAGTTTCACACTTACACCCTCAGGCGTCTCATCAACCAAAACAATATTTGCAAATAATAAACACCAAGACATTGCTTGGTTGATATGTCGGTGAGCTCATCTAAGGAAAGGGTACAGAGATAGGGGCATAACACCAATCTTTGAAGTAAGCCAACAATGATAGGAAATTAATGTGTTAATCCTCCAGAAGTTCTCACCCTCATCACTGAATTTGTAAACATGTCTTTGATTATGATAATGTGTGACTGTTACGTGCCGAGAACTGAGATCGAGTCTGTCGGCGATTGTCGTGAAGATCCTCCAGTTTGGAGAGGCGGCGGCCAGCGGTGAGCGCAACGGGAAAGAGAGGGACGAGAGAGAGAGAGGGAGAGAGAGATGAGAAAGGGAAATTTTTAACTTTTCTTCTTTATACTCATCCTTCCTCCTGGAGGATATAAACAGGCAAAATAATACTAAAAGAAGTGGCCCCCCATTTAGGCTTAAACAATGAAAAATAGGAAAGTCATAAAGAAATACTAAAAGTAACGGCCCCCCATTTGGGCTTAAACAATGAGAATTTAAAATAGGGAAATCATACAAAATTTAGATGATACTAAAATAGGCGGATAATTAAAAGTGCGATTTCATGCTTAAATTGGAGCTCCGGTCTTCCGTCGGTGGTAAACCCGCCCCCAATGCGGGTCCGGATCCGTGTCTTCCTCCTTGGTAGGTGCCGCAATGTCTTCGTCCGGGTCTGGTGCCGTAACATCTGCTTCCTCGTCGGAAGACAGGTTGTCCTCAAGCTGAGGTAGAATTTCCACGAACGGCGAGGTGGGTGGTGCGTCATAGAAGCGTTTCAGTTGTGAGACGTGGAATACGTCATGGATGCGTGTCTCTGGTGGTACTTGTAGTCGGTAGGCGACTTCGCCGATACGTCGGGTCACCTGGAAAGGTCCATAGAAGCGCGACCCCAGCTTGGCCGAAGGATCCGTCGGGTGCAGTGTCGCCTGGCGGTAGGGGCGGCGTTTGAGCCATACCCACTCCCCTACTGCGTAGGAGACGTCTCGGTGTCCTCGGTTGTACGCCGTCTCCATGCGATGTTGAGCTCGAAGAAGATGCTTGCGGGCGGTGGTGAGTAGGCGTTCCCGATCGAGTAATTGTTGCTCTACCGTGGTTAGTGTGGCGAGTCCATGTCCGTAGGTGATGAGCTTGGGTGGGTCACGGCCATAGATGAGCCAAAACGACCATAGACTTATTCTATACATAAGCAAGAAGTTGACGTTACTCTTACTTGAAGTCGATGTAGTGTCAAGTACAGTCCAAAATGGAAATTTCAGAGAATTATTTCAGGCTTAATCCATAGGCCTTTCATGAAATTTATCCAAACAATTCTAACCGTTAGAAGACAGTCTAAAAGAAACATTTTTTTATCATATTCATAGAGAATTTTATGGAAAGATTTTGAAAAAGATGTCGAGAATCAATGAAGCAAATTTAGAAGAAGATTATATCATTCCATCTGAAGATACTATTCTAAAAAGGGATAATTAAAAATCATTCAGATGATATAATCATAGAAGAAAATGTATAAGAACAACAAATAGACAGTGATACATAAATACTGATAGTGCTGAAATAAATAATCTTCTTTGCTAGTGCTGAAATAAATAATTAATCTTCTATTCTTCATCATCTTCTTCTCAATACTTAATCTTCTTTGCTAGTGCTGAAATAAATAATCAACTAGAACATTCAAAGAAGATCACTAATCCAAGGCAAAACAAACCCTGCAAATTCTCTTCCAACAAGGGGTTCATCATATCAAAGGATGAAATACACTTAATGCCTAACAATCCTCAGATTCTTGCTGAGAGGACTTATCCTGAAGAATCTTCTACACTTCTTTCTCTCTCAATCTCCTTTTACTACTATTGTATTGATTGAGTAAAGAGTTTTTAGAATCCCTCTTAAGAGGATTCAGGTTGTGGTTCCCAGAGTCTCCTTGTCAAAAGACTCAGTTGATAGTAGTTTAAGATCTCCTTACCAAAAAAATCTATTTGTTGTTTCTAAAAGTCTTCTTATCAAAAGACTCAGACACTGAGATAATGTATTACTATCAAGGTGATAGAAGAGTGGATGCATCCAGATTTTGCGGAACAACTATAGCTTTAGTGTCTTCTGTGTTTTTGTTTTTCCGTGCTTACTTTCTGTGTCGTGTTATGCTGTGAATAATTTCTGATATGCAATCTGTGTGTGTGCAAATTCTAAGTTAATTGAAATTATTTAAGGAAGAATTTTAAATTTCTATTAACCCCCCTCTAGAGAATTCTCAGAGGATTTCTTCAATTGTTCACACTTTCACTCCTGGACGGCCACCTCACCTTGCTTATCCAACCGAGACCTTCGATGTTGCTTCTTCTCAGTCGTTCTCCTTCTCTGATGAAGAGATGCAGGGACTTCATCGTTTGATGCACCGTCTTTATTATGGAGCCTACTGATGCCCCTATGCCATCATCTTCTCTTGCCCACACAGGGACTTCGAGGGCCAACTCAACTTTTACTGGTCCTACAAAGTGGATTATCGATTCTAGCACAACCGATCATATTACCGGTTATGCTTCAGGTTTTGTGTCATATTCCCCTCTTTCTAGTAGAGACAAAGTGAAGATTGTTAATGTTTCCTTCTCTTTTATTGTTGGGAAAGGCTTAATTCATTGTTCTCCACTCACTTTATCATCTGTACTTCATATTCCAAAGTTCACTCGTAGTCTAATTTCTATTAGTCATTTGACTAATTCTCTTTAATGCTCATTTACTTTTTTTTCCTTCTCATTGCGTCTTCCAGGATCTGAAGACGGGCAAATGATTGACTCTGGTAGAATGAAGGATGACATGTACGTGTTTAACTCCTCTTCTAGGTCTACTCCTCCGCAATCCCTCCACTATTCGCAGACCTCCACCTTGCTCACCTGACATAGTCGACTTAGCTACCCTTCCACTACGACCATGCAATGTTTATTTCCTGTCTTTTCTTCATTGTGTTTAAAACATTTTGTTTGTGACATCTATATTATTGCCAAACACCACCGTATTATTGTTCATCATGTTTCATTACCTAGTACAACTTCTTTTCATATTATTCATTCTTATGTGTGTGGGGGCCTTGCCATGTTGCCTCTATTTCTGGATGTTTTTGGTTTATTACATTTATTTACTGTTTTTCCCACACAACTTAGGTTTATTTGATCGAAAATAAAAAAAGTGTTTTCTATCCTCCAAAAATTTTATGACATGGTTTCTACTAAATTTTTGTCACTATTAAAATTTTTCGTAGTGATAATGACCGGGAGTATGTCAATGCTCCATTGGAGGACTAACTTCCTGTTCATGGCATTTTTCATCAAACCTCATGTGTTGACTCTCCATCTCAGAATGAAGTCACTGAACGAAAGAACGGTCACCACTTGGAGATGGCTCGTTGCTTACTCTTCACTAAGAACCTCCCAAAATACAACTGGGGAAACGCAGTTCTCACGGTTGCCTATCTCATAAATCGCATGACCACTTCAATTCTAGGACATCAAACCCCCTTACTGCCTTAGGGGTTACACTGATCTCTCTACCACTGAAAACATTTGGTTACGTCTGCTTCACTCATATACACTATTCGAGTAGGTCCAAGCTTAATCCTCGGGCCTTTAAATGCGTGTTCATTGGCTATTCACCAAATGTTATCATCCTCCAACTAAAAGGATTTTCGACGGATATCACATTTCTTGAATCTGAACCTTATTATATGACCTCACTTCAGGGGTAGCCAAGATATACAGGTGAAATAAGCTCACCTATTTTACCATTACTGATTCCTTCTTCACATTCTTTATCTACTGCTCAGACTCCAAATACGGGGGAGGCTCCTTATAAAGAAGAAGATTTACAGGTGTAACAAGACAGGGTAGAGCTAACACATAACAAGGGCTCATCACAAGCCACCAGTGCCAATGCCAGCTTCGTCAACGGATTCTTCTGAACCTCTCATTGCCCTTTGAGAAGGTATCAGGTCTTGCACTTAACATCCACTTTCTTGTTATGTTTCCTATGAGTCTTAGGGGCGTGTATAAAAAAATCGAAACCGAGCCAACCGAACCAAATTTGAACCGAACCGACCAGTTCGGTTCGGTTTCGGTTTAGGGGGTTGAAAATCAAGTCTATTCAGTTTGATTTCGGTTTATAGGATTGGAAAACCGAGAAAATCAAACTGACTATGAGTTTAAAATTCATCCCATCTGATAACTGGTAAGTGGTAACATAAATTGCATAATTAAAACAATCTTAAATCCCGGTCATTGGCTCATACATATAATTACAATTTCACGAGTCACCTAAAGGTTAAATTAAAGCAGTCACGCTCGACAAAATTGGAATTCCCACTCCTACTTACTCCTTCCTGTGACTTTGTGAGGCCGCTAATTAAATGTTAAATCTAAATGGTATTATGTTTTCTGAGTTCCCCTTCAATATTGATGAACTTCTTTCTAGATTTACTATTCGAAAAAGTACTCGGAAAAATATTAAAAATTCTTTTCGAATGGTCAAAATCAATATTTTTGGATAGTATGTTTTAGATTTACTGGAAAACCGAACCGATGTTAAAGAACTGAACCGAACTGATTCATTTTAGTTCAGTTTTGATTTTAAGTGTAAAAACCGAGACTATTTGGTTCAGTTTCGGTTTTACCTAAAACCGAACTGAACCGCTTGCAGACCTAATGAAGCTCTAACTACTTCCTACAAAGCTTTCGTCTCCTCCCTTGAATATGTCTCCATTATGTCCACATGGAAGGAGGCTCTTGGGCATCAACAGTGAAAATATGCTATGATTAAGGAAATAAACGCTTTGGAAAAGAATTATATCTGGGACCTAACTCATCTTTCGTATGGAAAGGTCGTCGGTTGTAAGTGGGTGTTTACCGTGAAGCAGAACTCTGAAGGATTGGTTGAACGATTTAAAAAAGGTTGGTGGCAAGAGGGTATATTCAAACCTTAGGGATTGATTATCAAGACACCTTTGCCCCCGTCACAAAAATGAACTCTATAGGAGTTTTGTTATCATGTGCTGAGTGTAAGGCTTGGGAACATATCCAATTGGATGTGAAGAATGCTTTCGTTCATGAGAATTTAGATGAATAGGTATATATGTCTCTCCCTCCAGGTTTTCCCCATCCAAATTTGAAGGGAAAGTGTGCAGGCTAAAAAAAGACATTTTACGTCCTGAAGCAATCTCTGAGGGCTAGGTTTGGTCGATTCCAAGAATCATGATTTCACTTGGATACAAACAAAGTCAAGCTGATCATACTTTGTTTATTAAACGGAGAACAAATATGTTAACTGCTCTCATTATCTATGTTGATGACATCACCATAACATGAGATGATATTAAAGAAGTAAAAACTTTGAAGATGAATTTAGCAAGAGGGAATTGCTCATTTGTTAGTGGGAACTTAGATACTTGAAGAAGTAAAAAACAATCTGTCGCCTAAAGGTCCAGTGTAGAATCTGAGTTTAGAGTTATGATACATACCATATGTGAAGGATTATGGATATGCTGATTTGAATGAGACTAGTTCTATCTGATTGTACTGTGACCAAGGTTGTAGATGTCGGATATCGGGGACACGTCGGTTTAGGTTTTTCATGTTGGTTTAATATGTCTGGGGATATATCAGGGATATTTCATATATCGGGTTTTAATATTTAATTAATTATATGTATAATTATTTATAAATCTAATACTTTTTTAATTATATATATTAATATATTAATAATTTGATATTTATTGAACTCCTAAATTATCAAACTAATAAAACCATTTTGTGTTACACAAGTAATAACGGTATAACACGTGAAATAAGAAATCTTTAGTCCATAATTCAAAGATCATGCATAATTGAAGTCGATGACGGGCTTGAACAAGGAAGAAAACAAGAGGAAGGGAAAAAATAACCTAAATAATGATACAATTTTGGTATATTGTCAATTAGACCATAAACACTAATTGAAATAAATTGAAAAAATCAGCCGATAAAATGTCGGAATATATTGACCGATATGTCGGCGAATATATCGGTCAATAGTAGGTATATCGGAGGATATATTACAAAAGGATATTTTGCAAAACAAATATCGGGAACGTATCGTTTTGTCCATGAAAATTTATGCCGTCCGACATGTCGGCCATGTCGGAGGATATCCACAACAGTGATTGTGACAACAAGGTTGCAATCAGCATCGCCAACAATCTCGTTCAGTATGACCTCACCAAGCATATCGAAGTGGATAACACATCAATAAGGAGAAAATTGAGAAGAAGAATATCTACATTCCTTTTGTTCCCTCAGAGGGACAATTAGCTGATATCCTGACTAAGAATCTTGGGGAAAATATTTTATGTTTGTATTGACAAGTTGGGTATGAAAATATAACATATCCAACTTGAGGGGGAGTGTTAAAACGTACTCCATTACCGTTACGTTACGATGTATTCTCCCCTATATAAAGAAGACCCTACTAATGAATAAGCAACTAATTAGCCCTAATTAACACGCCTCATTCAGATCATACAACGACTCTTGCATTCGAACTATACGACGGATTTCTACGGAGAACAACCTAGCTTTTGCCTATGTAATCAATCGAATCTCACTACTTATCATTCAACACGTTTTTTTTTCACATGTCTTTCTCCATGTTACCATTGCAAAACACATAACCTTTGGGTATTTTTAAGCGTACTAAGGCATATCTAGTAATATATGAATGTATTCGTGAGTATCCAATTTTTTTATTTAAAAGAAAAAGGAGATTCTAAGATTTTAGGGATTGGCTTCTTAGAGTTTCTGAAAATTTCCAAACTCCAAAAAATTTTGGATACAATACATAAGACTGTTGTAAATATCTGTGTTTCATAGTTAAGAATCGCTAGAAAAGTTTCGGAATAAATAATACTCGAACAATTGAGATGACGAAAAAATAACAATCATATATACAGGGGTATCCCCACTAACCTCCGTTGTGTTGTGTAAAATTAAGGGAACCGCCCATCTCCCTCTTAGCTTTACTAAAATGTTTGTTGTGAGTTTGTCACATTTAAAAGACATTTTCTAGTTCCTCCCAGTTAGTATACATTATGAGTGGATCTCCCTAAAAAATCTAAAAGGTACAACATATTGTACTAAAAAGGGGAGAAGTTTAATTAATTTCATAAGGACAACCCGATAATTATACAAAGATGCGGTATAATTAACCCTAAAAATACCAACAATTAAAGTTGTTTCTTGTTAAGGGCATCACGTCGTTATCATTTCGGGTCTTCATGATTATAACGCATTCACTTTTACTAGTTGTTGGTGTCTTAAGTGTATCTGGATAGTGTTGTAATAAGTCCGGTTGTTATGTCTTTAGTGTATTTAGGTTGTTTTATAATAAGTTCAATTATTGGGACTTTTTTAAATTATGTGGCATCTTTGTAGTCCTATTTAAAGACCACTAAATTCATCAATGAAGCACGTATTGAGTCTCTTCTAGCCCCTAGCATGTCGCTTATGTAGTTGTGGTTCCAACTTTGTAGTATCTACTGCGTTGTTATCTCAACCTCTGGTCACCTTTCCTGAAAGCTACCAATTCATTGAGTTTGAACAATAACAACTTGGTATCGTGACCAACATCCTCATGGTCAGACTGGAAGTTGTCCTTTGACAATTATGAAGATTTCAAAGCTGCTTTGGACGGTATAGAAGGTCAACACGAACTGAGACCGTCCTAACTGAGAGTCATGAAGGATGCTAAACACTTTTTCAGGTCGCAGAATTCCAGTTAAACATGATCCCAACATAATTTCAAATTTTTGAAACTTCAAAAATGTCTGCTTTAACCGTGTTTTAATGTTGAAAAAATCTATAAATATGGCTAAGGGGTCTATAGACTTTCACATACTCCTTTTGCAATGGCGTCATTCTCACCACTTGTGGTCAACCTTTTTCAAATTGCCATGTATGGAAAGAAGTCTCTGATGTCGATGATTGATGATGATGTCAGGAAGCAGTCTTCTCCTCGCAGGAAGAAGACCATTGCGAGGAAGGGTAGTCAGCGAGAAGCTGGTGAGGGCTCGTTGGGAAAACCCTTTTGATTAAACATAACAAATTATATTATAAGTGATTTTACAACTTAGGATTATTACACATGTTGTATAAAGAGGGTAATGTGGTCATTGATGACCTAGGATGTCAGTTGAGTTAAGATCATGTAGTAGACACACTGAAATAAGGAAGAAAATCAAGCTTAGTCAACATGCGTTGATTATAAGTCGATGCAATGCCGACTGGAAGTTGACGTCACTTTGACTAGAAGTCAAAGTAACCTTAGAAGTGAAGTCAAAGTTACTTTAAGACAGAAGAAAATGCATGCGTCAAGAGGATATTGACACAATGTCGATTACAGAGTCAAGTCGACTGGAGTTTATTTTAAATGGAGAAATCGACATGCCTTCAACTTGAAGTCGACATAGTATTGAGTAAAGCTTAATTTGGAAATAACAGAGAATCTGTTCAGGCTTATTTTCAGGAAGATGTTAGGAAATTTCTTTAAATATTTTTAACTGTTGGAAGAAGGCTTAAAGGAAAGACTTCTCCGCCAAATTCAAAAGTTTTTTATAGAAGAATTTTGAAAAATATTTCGAGAGTTATTGAAGACAGATTTGGAAGAATATAATTCAATTTATTCTGAAGAAAGTTTCTATGAAAAAGAGAAATTCAAATTTATTCAAGAATGATGTACTCAAAACGATGGAACAGAAGTAGAGAAAACACAGAGAGATACAACATTCGACAGCAGCCCTTCTGATTTTCTTCTTTCTTCTTTCATGTTGTTGCTGCAACAAGAACGGATTGCTCTTTGTGGATCGAAGACTTATAACCCCTGCAACTTCTTCTTAAGCAAGAGTTCATCTTATTAAAAGATCAAGAACACTTATTGCCAACAGTGCTAAGAAATTTGTTGAGAAAGGACTAATCAATGAAGACTTCATTCTTCTTCTTTTTCAATCTTCTCTTCTTGTATTGTTGAGTACAAAGTTTTAAGAATCCCTCTTCAAACGATTCAGTCACTGGACTTAAGAGTCTTCTTATCAAAAGACTCAGTCAATCGGTGGTTGAAGATCTACGTATCAAAAGATCTGGCGTTAGTTCATGATCTCGTTATCAAAAGATTTAATTGTTGGTTCTGAGAGACTTCTTATGAAAAGACTTAGATACTGGAATAGTGTATTCCTACCAAAGTGATAGAAGAGTTGATGTATCAAGATTTTGGGGAACCACTATAGTTTTGATATCTTTTGTGATTATGTTTTCTTGTGATTGCTTGTTGTGTTGTGTTTTTATTTACAATAATAATTCTTTGGCTAGCTTTATGTGAATGCAAATTCTGTGTTAAGTAAAAATCAGTAACTTAATATAATCAAAATTTTAAATCTCTATTCACCACCCCTCTAGAGAATTCTCTGAGAATTTAGTCGACTGTTCTCACTTTCACTTGCCATTAGAGCTAGGTTGATCAAATAAAGGTTAACACCTTGATCAAAAGATCTGAACAGTTGAATAGTGACACATTATTATTAAAATCTTTTTTTCAAAATGACTGCAAATAACTTTAAAAGATTTGTATCTAAAAGACCTCCAGTATGTAACTTAGAGAATTTTACACTATCGAAGCCCAGAATTAAGTTATACATGAATTCAATTGATGAAGATATCTTTGATTTTATCCTTACAGGAACACTTATGCCCTTCAAGAATGATGACAGTGGGAACATTACAAAATAACCTGTTCCAAGATTTGAATGGACTGAAATAGAAAAGAGGGTAAAAGACTGGGATGGAAAGGCAATGGACATTCTAGTATATATTATGTCAGATAAGATCTTCTAGAAAGTAGTTGATTGACAGTCAGCCAAAGAAATTTGGGAATCTTTAACCAGGATTGTGGATGGAAGTTCTGTTGAAAGAAGGGACTAAAGGTCCTTTCTCATATCCCAGAATGAGAACTTTCAGAAGAAAGTTCAAGAGACTGTTGCTGAAATGTACGAGAGATTCAACATTATTGTGAGTGAACTCAAAGGATTAAATAACAAAAAATTCCCTTGCAGAGATAAATGACGAGCTTCTTAAGTGCTTCCCAAGTACATAAGACTCAAGGATCTGGGCCAACAAAGAGTCAAGAAGCCACACAAAAATCACTAATGATGCCCAGTTAGGAAAACTCAAGTCCTATGAAATTCTCCAGAAGAGTAGGGTTGAGTCTGAGGTGAAGGCCAAAATCTCTACCCCAAGAGAGAAGTCAATTGCTTTGAAGGCAGCTGATGGAGAGCCTTCAACTTCTGAAGAGGAGATTAATCTCCTGGCCAGAAGATTTAGAAGATGGATCAAATCTGAAGACTCAAGAAGAAAAGAAAGAAGATTAATTAAACTAAAGTTTGACAAGACCTCTAATAAGGAGGTCATTTGCTTTGCCTGTAGGAAGTCAAGCCACATAACTCCTAACTGTCCAGAAGACAAAAAGGAAAAATCAAGTAAAAAGGAGCACAATAAGCAGTCCTTCAAGAAAAAACATAAGAAGAAGGAAAGAGATTTCATTGCAGAAACCTGGAGTGACTCAGACTCAGAGTCAAGTTCATCTTCCGAGAGAAGATGAAGCTGGTGCTAAAGAAACCTGTTTGATGGCTTTGGAAGCTTATCCAGAAGAAGAGGAAGAAACGGTATCATGTTTTGATAATTTAGATTTTTTCTCAAATGATTTTAAAGAATTCTGTAAAAATCAATTAGAAGCAGAAAAGCAAATAAAAAAACAACTCAAAAAAAATTAGAGGAATTAAGAAATGAAAATCACTATTATGTGAATTATGAACTTAGAGTTAAACTAGGTAGACTAGAGAAACAGATAACTGAATTGACTAATGAACATAAAACTTTAAAAAATGAGTTATCAAAAGCAAGAACCTTTGATCATTCCTTAAATGTAAAGAGTCAGCAGCTCAAGAATATAACTAAGAATCTCACTATAAGATTTAATTACTTAAGATAGGGTGTTGAGCCAAATAGCCCAGGTAAAGCTTCCAGCACACCAGCTTGGAAGAACCTTGTAGCATTAATTAAAGCTAAGGACAAACAACCCATCATCATAAAAGATGATCCTGAGAAGAGATGGGTTATCTATAAAAGTTTGCACATCACATGTGCGCAGCAGAATATAGTTCAAAAAAATCCCAACAAGAACTGGACCTTGCGAGAACCATTAATAAAAAAGTAAAACACACAGCAAATGTAGAATATATTGTGACCTGTAGGGGATCGAGTCTCTACTCAATCAAGATGCTCCAGAAATTCCTTATCTTTAAGTTCACAAAATTACATAAATAGATCTACACCTCTACAGGAGTCCACACGAATGATGGAGAACCCTAAGATCTAGTCCAACAAGAGCTGCGTCGGAGAACGAGTGCCCTTAGCGTCTCCAAGAATTACTAGATTTGTTCCAGGAGAGGTGACAACAGCCAGAGGGGATCTCGCAGAAGAGGCAGCGGCGGATTCTAGATCTTGGCTCGGGAAAACCCTTTTCCCGTCCAAGCTTCAAAAAGTCTCTTTATAAACTTAATCACATGTCAATTTATACCTTAGGATATAAGAAAAACACGTGCCTCCACAATCCGCAGACCTGTGACTTTAAATTGGAGTAAACAAAATGTCGTTGTGATAACATGAATGTTGTCGTGTCATCACGACGACATAATTTGACAACACAACGTTATTGGCATCAACAAGAATGCCGTGTTAACAAGAATATCGCTGTGTCAACACGATGATACTCATTATATCTTGTTATTTCGACGACATACCATCCAACAAAGCCAACTCCAATGAGTCATATGATCGTTGCTTCCCTCAATTCCAATATGCGTAAGACCAACACAATCCTTCCTTCATCTTCTCCAAACACTCTAATGTGCGACCCTATAGGATCATATCGCGTTGGCAGTGAGACTAACTGTTTGACTACTTCAAGATCACCATAGAAACACCAACAGTCTCCTACTTGATGAAGAACGTATCAACGAAAGTCTCACAAACAATGAACGGCATTTAGCAATGCATTATTATTATCCACGCAATAAGAGTTTATAACTCAATAAGCCAGTTGGTGATCAATGTATCAGTGTTGTCAAGTCATTTGTCTCATACATCCGGATTGAACTAGAGGTATGGACTATATCATCCTCAAAATTCTTCAATCTATATTTCTTGATCTACAACGAACTTCCAGAAATTGGTGAGCCAAATATTATATATTGACTCAACCAAACAAGATCATGCATTTTTCAGTATCATTCCACCAAGGGACCCACAGATGAAACTCATGTCATACAGGAAGACAAATCTGATATCTGCTCACACACAATCTCTCAAATGATTCATAACGTACTCAATAACCACACTTATCATCAACTTTTTTCAAGGAAGACTTTAGATGGCATCAAAGTATGATCTTCCTCACTTGATGAATGTTGTGACTTCAGATCAAAGAACCGCAAACACCATTGTCACTTTAGATCTACTAATGACATGTTCGTATAACAATCCACAAAATATTCTCAGGGTAGGTGATGCGGCACGTACGTCACACCTGCCCGCCACCCTAGAGTCCCACCAGGGGGCCCACCTGGAGTCAGCACCAGGTGGCTTTCATCAGGACCGCGGCCCGTACACCCCAACTAGCTCTCCACCATGGAATCATCACCATGCGGCAGGTTGTTGAGGCCGGGGCTCGATCCCCTGACCTCCTAGGCAGTTGGTGATGAGAGCGCTGGTGAAGGACTCTTATCTAAGAGGTCAGGGGATCGAGCCCCGACCTCAACAACCTGCCGCATGGTGGTGATTCCATGGCGGAGAGCTGGTTGGGGTGTACGGGCCGCGGCCCTGATGAAAGCCGTCTGGTGCTGACTCCAGGTGGGCCCCCTGGTGGGACTCTAGGGTGGCGGGCAGGTGTGACGCCTGTGCCGCATAAGTAGGTCTCTCCAATATAACTTGTTCTCTAACAAGTATCTATATGATGACTTGATATCACAATATCATGACCTGTGAGAACCGGTCAATCGGTCATCAGTCAACCCACATACTAGTCTTAATGTATCATCATCACCCAAATTTCTAAGATGATACCTTGACTAGGGACAAATTAAGAATGTTACTTCTAATAAACATAGGTTATCACATTCAAGTCACGCACTTGGATTCCTATGAAAGCAAACACTTTAAGGATATTTATTATATAAATTTATCTATCATATAGAAACAAATTCACATAACAAAAAACTTACAATAAATGTAAAAAAGAAATTTACAGTACAATTCATCATACGAATATACAACCGACAAACTTACAATCCACAAGTCTTTCATTAGATTTGATTATTTAGGTATCAAATACACATTTATTTAGTATGATAATCATGCTTCCTCTGTACAAGAGGCTTTGTAAGTAGATCCGCTGAATTGTCTTCAGTTGGTACTCTGCATATACTCACATCTGCTCGATCAATAATCTCTCGAATAAGATGGAACCACCGAAGTATGTGTTTGAAGCGCTGATGAGATCGAAGATCCTTGGTCTGTGCAATGACACCGTTGTTGTTACAGTAATGAGTTACAAGATTGTCACGACCCGTCTCAACGAAAGTCAGAGTGCGCTTCAAGGCGAGTCGTGATGCCACATACATGGGTGAGAAGAAAACCATGTCTGCTAAGGCGAAAGCAAAAACTACTGATAATTAGTTTTAAAATAGTTAATTTAGAGAAGATAGTTTGATTTTATGTGGAAGCTGTAAAACATGTTAGTGTGAAAAAGGTGCACATGCATTTTAATAAAACTCAATATACAAGTGTTGATACATTTCCACGCAAATGTTAATTTCAGATAAATGGACATGCAAATGATGTTAAATTCTAGTACATATAATATAACCTTTACTGATCATAATTATTACATAAAAAAAATATGACAGTAAAGAAAATAAAATATAAACATAGATCCTGAAACTTAATGTTGATCGAGCTCGAGAACCTGGCGACGTTGTCACGAACGCTAAGACAATTCCAAAATAAGAAAGAAAAGCATCAGAACATTGAAATAAACAGAGTGAGCAAAGTAAAGTACAGACCAGTAAGCGAAGCAGAAATGTACGAGTGTATCAGTTTTCATAAAGCAAAACTAAAAAAACAGACAAGTAAGAGTGTCAGATAGAAAATAACATGAATTAAGCTTACTCTGAAACATGATATATAATTGATCATGTAATATCATTAGATGTAATCAATGAAATGTGTATGTGTTTTTATTTGATGCGCATGATTCTAATATAAGTCTAAATGCAAGGCTTATCAATGTAATTGTGCTTGCTATGGTCATTTGTTGGTTTCCGTTGTCAGTCAAGCGGAAACTCGAGTCAATGTGTCACATCAATTTAACACAGAAGGATCAGATGAAAAACAGACTTTACTCAAGACTTACAACAAGACAGACATAAAAAACAAGATTCGATGACACAGAAGGAACTAGGTAGAGAGTTTGAACTTTGCGGGTTCGCGAGATTAAGTTTTTATTAACACGAAGAAACTTCAAGCAAATTGTAGAGGTAAGTTTGACATGAATCGATTTTGAGACATCAAGTAAAAATCAAGATTAAATCATTCAAAGAAATGATTATCTACTAAATAGATATGTGTAAGATCCAAACATTTTATATCAAAATACAATTCATTTATTTGCTAGCAAGAAATCTTAACAGTTACCATTATAATAATTAATGCACATGCTCACAAAAACTATAAGTATTCCAATAATCTATTAAATGAGATACAATTCATATAAGTGTGAATCCAATTAATACAATTCTTAATAATTATCATTATGATATTTGTTAATCATGCCCAAAAATCCAACATACTTCAAATTAAACATCAAATGAGAAATCCATTCATCTAAGTGAATATTCAAATAAAATTATCTGTGATCACAATCTCATGACATTTCAAATATATTAACCCTAAAATATTAACTTACCAGATTAAACATTTGATATTTCAATTCATTTGAGAATACAAACAATCAAGGGTGAATTTGCACAATCATAAGAACAGACCAAATAATTGAAGTTCAATTATTGCAAGAGAGAGATCTCTACTTGCCTTAAATAAGCTGAAGCTGACGAAGGCAGGCAAATGACGCAAGCAAAAACCAGAATTCCTATTTCAAACCTGATCAAGTACAAACATAATTGATACTGACATGACAGAATTTTATGATAACACGGGGTATTATTCGTTACATAACAAAATCAAGAGCGGGCTAAGAGATTTACCTCCCTCAAAAGTGAGGGGAGAGGAGATACCACGCGGAGACGGACATATAACAACGCTTAGGCTTGGGGGAAACCCTAATTCGGAGAGGGATTTTGTATGATCCCACCAATTAAAATAAGGAGCAACGTCGGAAATAACAAACAAAGCACAGTTAGACGATCACAAGGCGGCAAAAATCTTATATCACAAAATATACGAAATTGAAGCGCATCAATTAGCAAAATAATTTAGGGAAAAACTAAATAAGGGGGAAAGAGAAGATCTTACCAAAGAAGATCAAGTTCGAGCCCAAAGAGGAGAGGAGGGGAAATCTTAGGCGTTCCTCTCACAAATCTCGGTCAAGACAAAGGATAAGATGCAAAATTAGGGCAGACGAGCCTTGGAGGAAAAGGAAGAGGCTGTTTTCCTTGCTGCTCGAGGAAGAAGAGGGGGACTGATGACTGCCCTTGGAGGAGGAGAAGTTGTCGGGAGGGGGGAGATTTAGTTGCCATCGACCTGAAGAAGAGGAACAGGAGGCTCTGACATCGGCCATGACAGGAGGAGGAGAAGCAGGCTCCAGCAGAAACGAGAGCAGGAGGAGGCGGGAGGAGGCGTCGGCGCCTAGAGCAGGAGAAGGCAGCAAAATCGGCGCCTGCGTCTTGCGACAAGGGAGCGGCGAGACGGGTTTGCGGCTAGCGTTGGGAGCGACTGGGGGAAAATAAAAGCGGGATCGGGAAACCTAGCCGAGAGAAATAGGAAATAAACCGGGAGAGGGGGGGCTGGTCGGGTATCATAAGAGAAGGCCTAAGTTGATATTACAAAATTGTTATTCTTTTAATAAATTTGATTTGAAATCCTTTTTTTAAATACATATTTCGAGAGTTGTTACATTCTCCCCTACTTAGGAAGTTTCGTCCCGAAACTTTCTGAGAATTCTCTAAAAAAGGCCAAAAATGGCAAAGATTCGAATGATACACATCTCAACAAGCCTTTCAAATCAATGCATGGAAGCCGACTATGAATGTAGAGAAACAAAAAGAAGAACAAGCGCGAAGGCTTATCAAAATCAACAAAAAAGTTGCAGATACTGGCAACGCATAACAGATACAAGTTCTCAAGATAACTCTTCAGACTTAGCGGGTTCGGCCAGATACAAAAGATTGGCTTCAAGAAACACAAGAATGTCTTCGATTAGCTCGAAATTGAGCGAAGAGACACATGAATCCGAGAGCAAAAAGATTTTGCATGAAGCGAAGATAGAACAACAATAGGGAAAAGAAGCTGAATGACGATTAAGTATCGACATAAGTGAGTCGCCCTAGGGATGGAAGATCACAAAACAACGCTGAAGTAATTCAACAGAACTATTTCTAAGAAGACTCTCATTTCTCGCTGACAGATAAGAGCTATCTAGAAGGAGATACAGGAGGACCAGATAAGAATGTTAGTCGAGCAGAATAGAAAGATTGAATACGAATACTGGAGGCTTTAAATCAGAGATTCTAACACTTCCTACTGTTAGGTACATAATTTATGTAATAATTAAAACATTTTCATTGGACAACTCTAGGTAATGATCATGCAAGTGGAACAATGAGATCATATGTGATGTCAAGCAAATAGTAAAATTCATGTGTGTACAATCATTATTATTATTCTTCACTTAACACTTGTGTAATGATTTATGATATGTATGCAAATAAATGGATACACGTGTCATGTTAAGCGTTCATTTCACGTAACATGTCATGCATATTATGACTCTAATGCCAACGCACTTGAAAATATTAAACCGCTCATACAATTTAATAAACGCAAGCAGTGTATATTCTAGTCGAAATTCATATGCACAAAAATGTTAAGTTTGTTCATGACCACTTAACATTCGTGTGCATACTACTCATGTTTATTAGTGAGTGTGTGCGTATTCCAGCCGCGAACAACAAATAATGACAAGTTGGGCGAAGGATGATGCATGCTTACATATATTTATGCGATGCAATTTCAAAATATGTGAAGTTTATAAAATAGTTTATCTTTAAAAGCTAACCTGACCCTGATACTAACTGTCACGACCCGTCTCAATGAAACTCAGAGTGCGCTTCAAGGCGAGTCGTGATGCCACAAGTATGGGCGGAGTATACTGATAATTAGTTTAAAAATAATTAATTTGGAGAAAATAGTTTGATTTTATGCGGAAGCTGTAAAACATGCTAGTGTGAAACAGGTGCACATGCATTTTAATAAAACTCAACATACAAGTGTTGATATAAATTTCCACGCAAATGTTAATTTAAGATAAATGGACAAGCAAATGATGTTAAATTATAGTACATATAATATAACTTAGTTGTTGTCTATGATTTACTGATCATTATTATTACATAAAAAAATATCTGAAATTACGTTGCGTTTGACGTGACTTATCGCAACTTATTTGCTACAGTGAGGTTGGACAAAAATGGCATTGTCATACAAAAATCTGATACCTCAAACTAGTTTCTTTTTTTTAACATTTGTGATATCAAACATACATTCTATGACAATGACATTTTTGTCCAACCTCACCGGAGCAAATAAACTTCGATAAGCCGCTCCAAACGCAACCTTAATGTTGATCGGGCTCGAGGACCTGATCGCGCTGTCACGAACGCTAAGACAATTCCAAAACACGAAGGAAAAGTCTCTGAACATTAAAATAAACAGAGTGAGCAAAGTAAAGTACATACCAGTAAGCGAAGCAGAAATGTATGAGTGTATCAGTTTTCATGAAACAAAACTAACAAAATAGAAAGGCAATTGAGTCAGACAGAAAATAACATGAATTAAGCTTACTCCGGAGCATGACAAATAATTGATCATGTAATATCATAAGAAGTAATCAATGAAGTGTGTATGCGTTTTTATTTGAAGCACGGGATTCGAATATAAGTCTAAATGCAAGACTTATCAAAGTAACTGTACGTGTTATGGCCATTTGTTGGTTTCCGTTGTCAGTCAAGCGGAAACTCGAGTCAATGCGTCACATCAATTAAACACTACATTTTGATGATTGCTTAAGATATTATTGAGTTAAAATATTCATATTTTAGTAATTTTAGCAGAAACAAATTCACAGAAAGTGAAAGATCAGATAAAGAACAGACTTTAGTCAAGATTTACAACCAGACAGACATAAGAAAAAAGATTCGATGACGCAAAAGAAACTAGGTAGAGAGTTTGAACTTTGTGGGTTCGAGAGATTAAGTTTTCATTAACACGAAGAAATTTCTAGCAAATTGTAGAGATAAGTTTTGACATGAATCGATTTTGAGACATCAAGTACACATCTAGATTAAATCATTCTAAGACATGATTATCTCCAAAATAGATGTGTAAGATCCAAACATTTTATATCAAAACACAATTCATATATTTGCTAGCAAAAAATCTTACAATTTACCATTATAATAATTAATGCACATGCTCGCAAGAACTATAAGTATTCCAATCATCCATCAAATGAGATACAATTCATATAAGTGTGAATCCAATTAATATAATTCATATAATTCTCAATAATTATCATTATGATATTTGTTAATCATGCACAAAAATCTAACATACTTCGAATTATACATCAAATGAGAAATCCATTCATCTAAGTGAATATTCAAATAAAATTATCAGTGATCATAATCTCATGACATTTCAAATATATTAACCCTAAAATATTAACTTGTCAAATTAGACATTCGATATTTCAATTCATTTGACAACACAAACAATCAAGAGTGAATTCGTATAATCATAATAACAGACCACGTAATTGAAGTTCAATGATTGCAAGTGAGAGAGATCTCTACTTGCCTTAAATAAACTGAAGCTGACGAAGGAGGCCAAATGACGCAAGCAAAAACAAGAAATCCTATTTCGAACCTGATCAAGTACAAACATAATTGATATTGACATGACGATAATTCTACGATAACAAAGGGTATTATTCGTTACATAACTAAATCAAGAACGGGCTAAGAGATTTACCTCCTTCAAAAGTGAAGGGAGAGGAGATACCGCGCGGAGAGGAGACTTGACGACGCTTAGGCTTGGGGGAAACCCTAATTCGGGGAGGGATTTTGCATGATCCCACCAACTGAAATGAGGAGCGGCGCCGAAAATCACAAACAAACCGCAGTTAGACGATCACAAGGGGGCAAAAATCTCATATTACAAAATATACGAAATTGAAGCACATCAATTATGAAAATAATTTAGGGAAAAACTGAATAAGGGGGAAAGAGAAGAGATCTTACCAAAGGAGATCAAATTCGAGCCCAAAGAAGAGAGGAGGGGAAACCCTAGGCGTTCCTCTCACAAATCTCGGTCAAGACAAAGGATAAGGGGCGAAATTAGGGCGGACGAGCCTTGGAGGAAAAGGAGGAGGCTGTCGTCCTTGCTGCTCGAGGAAGAAGCAGAGGGGGACTGATGACTGCCCTTGGAGGAGAAGTTGTCGGGAGGGGGAGATCTAGCTGCCGTCGGCGTGAAGAAGAGGAACAGGAGGCGCTGACATCGGCCATGACAGGAGGAGGAGAAGCAGGCTCCAACAGAAACGAGAGCAGGAGGAGGCGGGAGGAGGCGTCGGCGCCTGGAGCAGAAGGCGGCGAAATCGGCGCCTGCGTCTACAAGGGAGCGACGAGACGGGTTTGTGGCTTGCGTTGGGAGTGGCTGGAGGAAAATAATAGTGGGATCAGGAGACCTAACCGAGAGAAATAGGAAATAAACCGGGGGAGGGGGGCTGGTCGGGTATCATAAGAGAAGACCTAAGTTGATATTACAAATATGTCATTCTTTTGATAAATTTGATTTGAAATACCTTTTTTTAAATATATATTTTGAGGGTTGTTACAAAGATCAACAATTTTAGGAACTATATCAAGATCGCCGATAAATTTCTTAATCCATATAGCCTGCTTTGCTGCATTTGCAACAACAATATACTCGGTCTTTATTGTAAAATTAACAACTATCTCTTGCTTGGAACTCTTTCAGCTCACAGCTCCTCCATTCAGGCAAAAGACAAACTGTTACGCCCCCGCTACGCTTTACGGGTCACCACTATGTTCGGAGGAGCAAGGACGCGCTAAACAACGGGGCTGAACCTTCCGGTTCAGCCCCCACTCAGTGAACCGGCCGGCCAGGGGCTGAACCAGGCGGGTTCAACCCCCTTGGGAGGGGCCGGCCGGCCCCTCCATGCCCGGATATATATATATCCGGGCAGCCCCCTTTGGGGGTTCATGCAAAGTATGATCAGGTAGGCTCCTTCTTCCTAACCCTAAATCTCCTCTTAATCTCTAAATCTCTCTCTTTAGTTGCTCTTTAGTAATTATTCCCTAACATTTGGTATCAGAGGCTTCGATTCTCTCCATGGTGAACACTCGCAATCAAGAGGAGTCCTCGCGGATTGAAACCCTAGAGGAGAATGTTGTTGGCCTAACCGATTCGATGGCGGCCATGGAAGGATGGATGGAGGCCCGGATGGAGGAGTTGAAGGCGTTGTTGAAAGGAAAGGGACCGGCTAGTGAGGATTCGGCCGGATCGGGCGCCGAACTGGGCGGAACGGGCGGAAATCAACCCGGCGCGGGCTAGGACGCCGCGTATGGCGGTTTGGCGGGTTCGATTCCGCCCGGAATCGGCGCAGGAGGGTCCGGTGGCCCTGGATGGGCGGCGTACGGGCCAGCTGGGGGCTCGACAGCGATGCAGGGGGGCTTGGCGGGGCCGATTCCGCCCGGATTCGCGGCAGGCGGGTTCAGCGAGACTGGACTGGGTCGCGGCCAGGGACGCCGGGGCTGGGAAGAACCCGGTGGGTTTCGGCGGCCACCCGATGTTACGGGACAGCCAAGGGGAGGGCTCCTCCCTCCTCGTGGATTTGGGGCACCGGGAGTGGCCGGTTTTGGCCAAGGATGGGGCGGCCAGCCACAACCCCCTCCTTGGGGAGCAGGTCCGCATCAAGGCTACGTCGGTTTCGAGCAAGGGGAGCCCGCAAGACGGGAAGGAGGTCAGGGGGGACAACGTTTAACTCCCGGATTAACTCGGATGTACTTCCCGGAGTTCGAGGGCGGCGACACCTTGGAGTGGATCCAAAAGGCGGAATTATTTTTCCAATACCAGGAGGTGCCGGAAGGCCAGTGGGTGCAGCTAGCGTCCTTCCATTTGAAGGACGACGCTTTCCAGTGGACGCAGTGGTTCCTGCGAGGGAGGGAGTACGTGCCTTGGGGGGAATTTGTGGAGGGATTTTCGGCCAGGTTTGGTCCATTGGAGTACGAGAACTTTGAGGTCCTCCTTCAGAAGCTTCGTCAAAAAGGGTCGGTGATGGAGTATCGTACGGAGTTCGAGAAGTTGGCAAATCGGGTTCAGTGTTCAGAGAGGACACTCTACAGCTGTTTCATATCTGGTCTCAAGGAGCACATTCGTGACGAGGTGCAGGCACTCATGCCTCGATCATTGAACCACGCGATTACCTTGGCTCGTATACAGGAGGAGAGGTTCAACAGGCAGAGGGCTCGCATCATGAGTAGGCCGGCTTTGACCCCTGCGACCGCAGCACGACGAGAGCAGCCTACGGGTACCAAGCCGACTGTGACTCGGTTATCTTGGAGTGAGTTATCCGCCCGAAAGGAGAAGGGTCTGTGCTTTAACTGCGACGAGAAGTTTGTGCCAGGTCATAAATGCCAGAAGATACAGGTGTTCATGTTGCATCAAGACGCGGACGAGCCGGCTCCGGATGAGGAGCTGGAGGTAGATGTGGAGGCAACTGAGTTCGGGGTTTCTCTACATGCTCTTGAGGGTTGCGCTCCCCCGCTTACTATGCGGCTGGCGGGCCGGATTGCCCAAGAAAGAGTTACCATTCTGGTGGACAGTGGGAGTACCCACAACTTCATACATCCCGATGTGGCACGACGAGTTGGGCACGTGATTGACAGGGGAGCTGCCTTTCACGTTATGGTGGCGGATGGCAGCAGGCTGCAGTGCGAGGGGGTGCTGAGGGGAGTGGAAATGCGGATACGTGACTATGTGGGAAGGACTGACGTCTACATGTTACCTATTCGGGGCTCAGACATGGTGCTGGGAGTTCAGTGGTTGCGCCAGTTACAGCGGGTGACGTTTGACGGGAAACATATGACTATGGAGTTTGTGCACGGAGAAAAACAGTTTTGCCTGCAAGGGATCATGTCATCTCCGGTTAAGGAGGTTTCTCTTCGCAGCTTGCAGCGGTTGAGCGGGGACGGACAGCTGATGGCCGTCCTTCGGGAGGTCCAGACCGGCGATTCCACGCCTTATGAGGTACCGGTTCAGTTACAGTTACTTCTGACAGATTATGCTGATGTTTTTCAGGAGCCACATACTTTGCCACCGCCGAGGTTTCGAGACAACCGTATTCCGCTCAAGGCGGATGCTGAGCCGACGAATGTTCGGCCGTACCGTTACCCACACGTGCAAAAAGCGGAGATTGAACGGAGTGTCCGCGAGATGCTGGAGGCCGGCATCATTCGGCCGAGTACGAGCTCCTTCTCGGCTCCTATCATTCTGGTCAAGAAAAAAGACGGGTCTTGGAGATTCTGGGTGGACTACCGGGCCTTGAACGGCGCCACTGTCAAAGATAATTTTCCGATTCCTCACATCGAAGAGTTACTGGATGAACTGCATGGGGCGCAACGATTCACCAAGCTGGATCTTCGTTCCGGCTATTATCAGATTCTGATGGCTCGGGAGGATGTTCATAAGACGGCGTTCCGGACGCATGACGGCCATTATGAGTTTTTGGTTATGGCCAATGGACTGACTGGAGGGCCTGCGACATTCCAGGCCAACATGAACGAGATATTCAGAAATTTCCTGCGGGAGTTTGTCCTGGTTTTCTTTGACGATATCCTTATCTACAGCGCCACCTGGGAGGACCACGTGCACCACGTGGGGCAGGTCCTTGCGAGACTTCGCCAACACCATCTTTATGCCAACCGTTCCAAGTGCTCCTTCGGGCAGGAGGAGGTGGAGTATTTGGGTCATTTGGTTTCCGGTCAGGGCGTTCGAGCCGATCCACGGAAGATTCAGAGTATGCAGTCCTGGCCGCGACCGGTGACAGTCCGGGCCTTGCGGGGTTTTTTGGGCCTCACCGGGTACTACCGACGGTTTGTCCAGGATTATGGGAAGATAGCCCGGCCATTGACCCAGCTGCTGCAGAAAGATTCTTTTTCTTGGAATGAGGAGACGGAGGAGGCATTTCAGGCTCTCAAACGGGCCATGACCTCCACACCAGTGCTTGCACTACCCGATTTCACGAAGGAGTTCGTTCTGGAGACGGATGCGTCGGGGGTCGGCATCGGGGCGGTTTTGAAGCAGGCGGGGCGACCACTAGCCTTTTACAGCAAGGCCCTGGCTCCTCGTACCTTGGGTCTCTCGGCCTACGAGAAGGAGATGTTGGCAATCATTCACGCGGTGGCTGTGTGGCGGCCATATTTGTTGGGCAGGCACTTTAAGATCAGGACGGACCACCAGAGTCTGAAGCACTTTCTGGACCAACGGGTCTCTTCGCCTCTACAACAAAAATGGGTTACAAAGCTTCTGGGATACGACTATGAGATTGTGTATCGCCACGGCAAAGAGAATGTGGTCGCCGATGCCCTCTCTCGCCTCCCAGGAGCTGTTCTCTCCAATATTTCGGGGCCGTTGGTTGACTCTTTGGAGGATATTCAGGAGGAAGTGTTGCGGTCGGACACGCTTCGGCCGTTGGTGGACTCTTTACAGCGGGGAGAGACGGGGCCGACCGGCTATCACTTGTGTAACGGCCGGCTATACTATCGGGGACGGGTGGTCGTTCCCGCCGATTCAGCTTGGAAGACGATTCTGATGCATGAGTTCCACTCGTCTCCCACAGGAGGACATGCGGGGGTGCTCCGGACCCTCCAGAGGGCGCGAGCAAACGTGTTTTGGGCAGGAATGCGACGGGACATTCAGCAGTTTGTTCGCCACTGTGACATCTGTCAGCGGCAGAAATATGAGACTTCTTCTCCTGCTGGGCTCCTCGTGCCATTGGATATTCCGCAGCTTATTTGGGACATCGTCTCCATGGACTTTATTGATGGGCTGCCTAAGTCGAAAGGCAAGTCAGTCATTTTGGTGGTAGTGGATAAGCTTTCAAAGTACGGCCATTTTCTGGCCCTCAGCCATCCGTATACCGGGGAGTCTGTGGCCGCACTCTTTGCTCGGGAAATTGTTAGACTGCATGGCCTTCCTCGGGCCATTATTTCGGATCGCGACCCCACCTTCGTCAGTGGGTTCTGGCGGGAGCTATTCAGGTTGCAGGGTACCCGCTTACACTTCAGCACGGCCAATCATCCGCAGTCGGATGGTCAGACGGAGGTCCTCAATCGGGGTGTCGAGACATATCTTCGTTGCTTTGTGATGGATGAGCCTCGGAGTTGGCCGGACTGGTTACACTGGGCAGAGTACTGTGTTACAATACGTCATATCATTCAGCCAGCAGGATGACGCTGTTTGAGGTGGTTTACGGACGGCCTCCTCCGACCTTGGCCAGCTATGAGCCCGGCAGCACTGCCCTTCCGGCGGTGGATCGGGCTCTTCTGGATCGGGATCGTATGTTAGTCACTCTTCGGGAGAACCTACGCCTGGCACAGGAACGCATGAAGTCCCAGGCGGACAAGCACCGCACGGAGCGGGAGTTCGCCGTGGGCGATGAAGTTTTTCTCAAGCTCCAGCCGTACCAGCAGTTGTCTGTGGCTCGTCGTGGCAACCATAAGCTTTCCCCGCGCTACTACGGCCCCTTTCGGATCATCAGCAGGGTGGGGCCGGTAGCTTATACGTTGGCTTTACCGGAAGGTTCCCGCATTCATCCTACATTCCACGTCTCCTTGCTCAAGCGGAAGTTGGGTCTGCATGTCCAGCCAAGTTCCTTATTACCTGAGGTTACGCCTGCGGGCGAGCTGCGTCCGCTCCCAGAGGATATCTTACGGCACCAGTGGAAGATTCGGGGCACGGAATACCGGCCAGAGCTCTTGGTCCAGTGGAAGAATTTGCCGCCAGCACACAACTCTTGGGTAGACTTCTTCGATTTCAAGGAGCTCTACCCGGATTACCAACTTGCGGACAAGTTGGTTCTTGATGGGGAGGGGAATGTTACGCCCCCGCTACGCTTTACGGGTCGCCACTATGTTCGGAGGAGCAAGGACGCGCTAAACAACGGGGCTGAACCTTCCGGTTCAGCCCCCACTCAGTGAACCGGCCGGCCAGGGGCTGAACCAGGCGGGTTCAGCCCCCTTGGGAGGGGCCGGCCGGCCCCTCCATGCCCGGATATATATATATCCGGGCAGCCCCCTTTGGGGGTTCATGCAAAGTATGATCAGGTAGCCTCCTTCTTCTTCCTAACCCTAAATCTCCTCTTAATCTCTAGATCTCTCTCTTTAGTTGCTCTTTAGTAGTTATTCCCTAACACAAACCTGATTGAGTCTATGAGTCGTCTCTATTAGTTTGGAAGCTAGCATTCGTGTAATCCTTTACAACGAGCTCTTCTCTCCACCAAATACAAAAAATACATCCTTAATTTTTCCCAAGTACTTCAGGATATTATTGACTGCTGTGAAGTAATCATCACCGGGACCAGACTGATATCTGTTAGTCATTTTAAGCTTAGGAAACATTGAGTCAAGTACATAGCATTGCATATATAATTGATTCAATTGCTAAAGCATATGAAATCAACTTCATGTGATTTTTATCTTACAAAGATTTAGGACATTGGTGTTTAGAGAGACTCACAACATGAGACATGGGCAAGAATCCCTTCTTGGATTCAAGCGTGTTGAACTGCTTCAACATTTTCTCAATGTACGTACTCTGGGACAAATCCAACAACTTCTTCGATCAATCTCTATAGATCTTAATACTTAATATACAAGTTATTTCACTCAAGTATTTCATAGAAAAACAGTCCCTTAACTTATTCTTAACAGCTTACAGCGTCGGAATGTCATTCCAAATAAGCAGTATGTCATCTACATACAGGAATACGACAATGCTCCCACTGATATTCTTGTAAACACAAGGTTCATTTTTGTTTTTGATGAAACCAAACTCTTTGATTTTATCATCATAACGTAAATTCCAAGTTCGAGAAGCATGTTTCAATCCATAAATGCAACACTGCAGCTTGCATATTTTAATGGCTTTACTTGGTGATATAAAACCATCGGGTTGTGTCATATACACTTCCTCAAGAATATTTCCATTAAGGAAAATAGTTTTGACATCTATTTGACAGATCTTGTAGACATAATACGCAGCAACGACAAACAGAATTCTGATGGATTTAACCATATCAACTGGGGAAAAAGTATCATCATAATGGACATCATGAATTTGTTTGAAACTTTTATCCACTAGTTGTCCTTTGAATGTCTGTATATTCTCATTCATGTCGATCTTCTTCTTGAAGACACACTTGCACCTTATGGGTCGTACCCCTTCAGGTGGTTCTACCAAGGACCAAACTTAGTTTGCATACATGAAGTCCATTTCAGATTTCATGTCCTCAAGCCACTTTTCTGAGTCTGGTCCATTTATAACTTTATGGTAGGTTGCAGGTTAATCCTCATAATACATAAGCAACACATTAACAAATTAAGACATAAGAAATTCATATCTCTCAGGCTCAAATCTAAGTCTACTAGATCTACATAGAACTTATGTTTCTTGAGCAGCTTCTTTATCTATAACAACTTGTAGTACTTGCTCAGATTCTAATACTGGTTCATTCATAGTGTATGACTCTTAAATTTATTCAAGTTCTATCTTAGCAGTCTTTCTTGATAAGAACTCTTTCTCTACAAAGATATTAGTACTCGCAGCAAACACTTTGCCCTCAGACGATAGGTAAAAATAGTAACCTTTGGTTTTCCTAGGATACCCCACAAGATAATACTTATCTGACTTTGGTTCTAGCTTGTCAGGCATTTGACGTCGTATGTATGCCTCACAACCTTAAATCTATATAAAATACATACCAGAATGCTTCCCAGTCCATATCTCATATGGTGTCTTTAGAACCTCTTCGTTGCAATACGATTGCAGGAACAGATCAGTAGCCAACTCTTGGCCCATGGAAAAATCCAGTCTCTCAAGGTTCTCAATGTACCCAATAATCTTGAGTACATGAGTCTCTAGACTCCATACTGGATCTTGAGCTCCCATCTTACATTAAAACAATGCCTTAGATATATCAAACCTCTCTTGTCGAGCTTGCCCTTTAAAAATTTTCTTCAGGTGCTCAATTATCTCATAACCATACATGTTCTCATGTTGCTTCTGAAACTTAGAGTTCATGGTAACAAGCATGAAGCATTCAACAACTAAGAAATCATCTAGTTGACAAGATCCGTATTTCAAATTGATAACCCTTAATATCAATTCAGAGAGTTTATGCGAGCTACTCTCTAGTTGACAAGATCCGTATTTCACCCCATCATAAGACAGTTTTGGCTGATCACCCATAATGTGGATATTTAGGTAAACAACCTTTGTCAATTGCATCATCATGCAACTCTTGTATAGTTGGTGAATAACATTTATTCGCATCCATTGTATGGTGCATGTCAACCATATGTCTCTAGGCACTCAACCGTTGAGCTCACCTAGTTAAGTCGGACCCGATGTCGATAGTGAGATATCACAATTATTTGTCCGCACCCTTATGAAGATAGATTAATGCACCTTGCTTTAGCAAGCCGACACTTCATCGATCAAGGTAAGAAGAGTCATCCATTAGAAGACATCTATATACTTAATATTAATTTTAAAAGATTTTTCATGATATGAGAAAAATAATTAATCGTGATTAACACTTAATCACTGTGCACACATTTACAATATAATCATGAAAGTATAACAACATTTTCATTCTAGATACATTGCATATTAACATTAAATATCAACACTTAATGTAATTAGACTAAATCTGAATATGTAAAACACTTTTAAATCTTCGGATCTATATATACTGAACAGAAGAACAAGAAACTCCACTTATGCAGTAGACAAGCTCGTCTTTCATTATTGGACTCAAAAACCAAGACAACTTTTGGGTTCACAAACCACTTAAAGAGACGATTACTGCTAAGGAGTAACAAAGATATCACAACGAAATCACTAGCGCTCCTCACCGGGTTCCATAGGGTTGTGCCCCTGACAAGGTTTTAGGGGCAGATCCCCTAACGAGGTCCAAGGGGCAACCCCCCTAGCGGTGCCTTAGGAGCAGAGAGCCCCTAACGGGATCCAACGGGCAGTACCCCTGGCAGTGGTCTCGCTAACCGATCAGCGAGCGGGGTCCAGGAATAAATTTGGACATTTAGAACAGTTATAAATCTATTGATTTACACACACTGACTTCAAGAATACTTCTGAAAAATGATAATCGCAGGAACCTAGCTCTGATACCACTGCTGTGTTTTCTATAGGAGTTTGTACATCACAAGTGGGCAGCAGAATAGAGTTCAAGAAAACCCCAACAAGAACTGGACCTGGAAATAACCATTAATCAAGAAGTAAAACAAACAACACATGTAGGGGATTAAGTTTCTACTCAATCAAGTTGCTCCAGAAGCTCCCTGTCTTTGAGTTGATGAAAACACAGAAATAGATCTGCATCTCTACAGGAGTCCGCATTAACAATGGAGAACCCAAAGCTCTTGTCCAACAAGAGCTGGGTCGGAGAAGGAGTGCCCTCAGCATCTCCACAATTTATTAGATTCATTCCAAGAGAGGCGGTAGCAGCCAGACGGAATCTCGCACAAGAGGTGGCGGCGGATTCTGGATCTAGGCTCGGGAAAACCCTTTTCCCGTATAAGCTTGAAAAAGGCTCTCTGAAAACCTAATCACATGTCTATTTATACCCAAGGATATAAGTCAGACACGTGTGACCGCAATCCGCATACCCGTGACTTTAAATTGGAGTAAACAGAATGTCGTTGTGATAACAAGAATGTTGTTGTGTCATCACGACGACATGAATTGTCAACATGACGTTATTGACATCAGCAAGAATGTCGTTGTGTTAACAAGAATGCAGTCGTGTCAACACGACGATATCTTCTTTTCAACACGATGATATTCATATGATTGCTCCTTCACTCATATTCAATGAGTCATAGGATTGGTACTTCACTCATATCCATGAATAAGGCCAACACAATCCTTCCTTCAACTTCTCCAAACGCTCTTATGTGTGACCATATAGACACATATCACGTTGGCAGTGAGACTAACAGTTTGGTTACTTCCAGATCACCATAGAAACACCAACAAGAAAATCATTGTCTTTAAAGGGCTCAGCTCACCTAAAAATAAGATCATTCTGGGGAAGAAACCCATGTAAATAAAGCATCAAAACAAAAAAATTCTGCACACAGAAAACATGCGTCGACTTCATATCGACGTAACTCAGCAGATACGTCTAGTTCTACTCAACACAGGCATGGAGCGGCGTCGACCTCATATCGACGCAACTTCACTTATGCGTCGACTCCATATCGACCCAACCAGAAAGTTACGTTGAATTCTAGTTGAAGCAACTTCCCAGTGAATCAGTTTAACAGGTTTTCTAATTACCTCTCATTTAAATATGAATGCACTAATTATTTAAGAGATGGGCATAATGCTAGAAGTTGGTTGTTTAATAGACCAACACTTTTTCATCAAAAATAGTATCATGAAAGATCATCTTATACTTTCATCACACCCTATAGTGAAAAAAGAAGTAATGTGTCTAAGGTAACCTGAGTCCTAACTAATATTTAGTTGTTTGTGTAGGTGAGGGGTTGTCTTTCTACAAACCAACTATGGTATTTGGATAGTAGCTGCTCCAAGCATATGATTGGACACAAAGAGCTGCTGGAATATTATAAGGCCAAAGATGGCCCTAAGGTAATTTTTAGTGACTCTAATTGTGGTCAAACCAAAGGCTATGGTGTAATCAAAATTGGAGACATCTCTTTCTCTAAAGTAGCATATGTTGAAGGATTTCAACATAATCTAATTAGCATTAGTCAGGATTGTGATGGTAAATATAAAGTTGTATTCACTCACAACCTGTGTCAAATAGTGCTAAAACATATGCAATTGTGTTATTTGGTTTTCGGAAAGAAAATGTATATGTGGTTGACTTCAGCTTATGTGGTAAAATATATATGCAATTGTGATATTTCGTTACTTTACCACTCTCTTACCTCACCTACGTCTGATAGCCACTACAACCCACCCATTGTTCACACCCACCAACCTGGGGATTCGTCTTCTCTGGTTTCATCGACGGCACCGCCGATCGCACAGGGTTCCACCCTTCGAGAAATGAGCGATGAGAGCATCAGATAGTTCAGATTCCACCAGTTTGTTCCTACTTCTGAGGGGCCGCGTTGTTTCTACTTGGTACATTGGCGGGGCCGCCTCGATGCAGTTGACGCTTTGATACTTGCAGCAAAGCTTGATCAATTCGCCCCTGGACTTCGACTTCAGCACAACCGTCTCCATTCACTGAAGATGTCATCTTTTCAGTCAGGGGGAGTTGATGGGCGAGAACACTCTTCCGTCGACGACACTTGGACGACTCTCGGCGGACATCTTCGAGTTGTACCTGACATTCATCGAGAGAATTCTGATTCCAATTCATCGGGAGATGTATTCTTTCAATCCGGGGAGATTGATGCGGAGCAGAGACGAGCACGAGCTTTGGGCCCGTTCGGGGCTGATTTGGCGACTTACTATATATAGCGTGCCCGGATCGACAATCGGACTCGGCAGTTGTGTCCGGATCCGCATCGCGAGTCAAAAATATATATTAGTTTATTATTTTTGTTTCATTAATCATGTATTTTAGTGGTCTCTCTCACCGACCAATCATAATCGTTGATTGGGATGCCCTAGTACTTCTTTTTATTATAAATATTGGTCTTAGAGACTGAACCAAGACATTGCAGAATTTGGAGACTCTTCTTCCCGGATTCCAGCGATCACCCCTCGGTGTCGATGTCGTGGAGCCCTAAGTGACGACTCCTAGGTTGGTTTCTCTTCCCCAAACCCTTCCCCTACCTATAGCCTTCATTTTCCACCCCTCACACCACTTGTCCAGCAGCCGACAGCCCTCTAAACTCCTCCCAAAACCAGTCGGACTGCTGCCTTCCTGCAGCCCAATCCGCCACCCTCCCCTCTTCAAGCCGCCCACTCCTCTTCGTGGAACCACCTCCAAATCGCCCTAATTCTCTAGATCAATTCAGATCTGAGAATTTCAGCCTCCGATCTGTTATTTTCACCACTCATACTTTCCATTTTTGCCCGGACCTGACCCTAAATAGCGAATTCACCCCTCCCCGGCCCGGATCTACTTGTACATGGCAAAATCTACCCATTTCTCACCTGATCTCATCCTTTGCCGCCGAGTACAACCACCGCCTTCGTTTTCATGCCGCCGGTCCCAACTCCGATCGCCGGTCTACACATCCGGACCCTAATTCTTCAGTGCCTCGGATCAGCCCGCTACTTTGTGAGTTTGTTTTGTGATATTGGATTATTTGATTTGATATTTTCACTGGTGAATAAATATATGTACTGTGATTCTTGCTCGTAGAAATTGTTTCGATACGCTAATAATTTGCAGGTGGAGCTATTCGCCGAGCGCTTTGCTTTGACCCTCCGAGCGGAGGAAGCCATTATATTTTGCTAAAATTAAATATTTGTTTTCTATTTAAATATCTGCATGGTGCTGAAAATTTAC
The DNA here is from genome assembly GCA_039513925.1 of Platanthera zijinensis. Classification (NCBI taxonomy): domain Eukaryota; kingdom Viridiplantae; phylum Streptophyta; class Magnoliopsida; order Asparagales; family Orchidaceae; genus Platanthera; species Platanthera zijinensis. The sequence goes on from CM077098.1 coordinate 37,630,723, forward strand.
ATTGCTTTAATTTAATCGTCAACATATCGATCATTACATTGCATGTAGGTTTGGAATTGCGTGTCACCCTTGCACTACCACCTAGAGTCGTAGGGTTTTGTGCACCCGTAGCCTACCCCTACATCAGCTTTGGCATAGGAGCCTTGGTCAACATAATCATAAGATCATAACCAAGTAAGAAAAGAAAAATTTGTTTAAGGTCTTACCAAAAGATAAGTATAATAAATTGAATCCATGTAAAGCATGTGAATTAGGTAAACAAACTAAATCATCATTTAAATAAATTGATAAGAATGATTCACCTTGAATACTCCATTTATTGCATGTAGACATGTTTGGTCCAATTCCCACTCAAAGCTTATGGGGGAAGTCCTATATCTTAGTAATTGTGGATGACTTTTCTAAATTCAACTGTGTTTTTTCTGAGGGCTAAGTCTGACACATTTTAGATCCTCTCAAGATTCATTAAACAGGTTCAATCTGAATTCAACACTCAAGTGTCTATGATCAGAAATGACCATGACACAGTTTGAAAATCAGTTAATATGTAGATTCTGTGAGGATAGAGGTATAAAAAAAAACTTTTCAGGTCCTAGAACTTCTCAATAAAATGAGGTAGCTGAAATAAAAAAACAAAACCCTAATTGAATCAGGAATGACATTATTGGTTGAGTCAAACTTGCATAAGTTCTTTTGGCTGAAGCAGTTAACACTGACAACTATGTTCTGAATACGAGTCCCATTCATAAGACTAAGTTGAAGACTTCCTATGAATTATCGAAGGGAAAGTCACCTATAATCTCTCATACTTTAAGATATTTGGTTATACTTGTTATATTCTCAAATGATGGGAAGAAATATCTTGTCAAGTTTGACAAGAATACTGACGATGATATATTACTAGGATATTCATCATCAAGCAAGACATATAGATGCAACAACAAAAGGACTCTCAAAATAGAAGAGTCCATGAATGTAGTGTTTAATGAAACTAAACAAATTTTCAAGGGGGGATGAAACTTCCGCCAAAAAAATTTTGCAGGAAGAAGACCCTCTTGCCGCTGAACAAGAGCAGCTTTGCATTAAGGAAAATGGAGAAGGATTATCTAAAGAGAATTATCATCAACTGAAAAGTGTTGAAGCAAACTCAGATAATAAAGTCCCTGCAGAAAATATTAACAATCCAGCTCAAATCACTATTCAGAACCAAAAGCAGGAAACTGTACTTGAGCATGCAGGAGAAGATAATCCAAATGAAGAAGTACAAGAAGAGAGCAACCATACACTTGTGGAAGCTATAATAGATCCTGAGTGAGCAATTCTCAGGGATCACCCCCAATCCCAACTGTTAGGAGATATGAATTGGGAGTAAGAATAACGAATCAACTATCAACTGAGGTTATGTTACAATGTTTTTTTCCCAATATGAACCCAAGAAGTTTGAGGAAGCAGATAATGATTCTCGTTGGATTGTTGTAATGCAGGAAGAGTTAGCTCAGTTTGAAAGGAATAAGGTATGAACCCTAGTGAAAAGGCTTAGAAATTACTCAATCATTAGAACAAAATGAGTAATTGAGTATATAGAAAAAAGTTGAATTCTAATTAATTAATAGTCAGGAATAAGGTCAGACTAGTTGCTCAAAGAAAGAGGCAAGAAGAAGTTATAGACGACAACCAAACATTTGCACCAGTTGCGAGACTGGAGGCAATTAGATTATTCTTTGCCTATGTTGCTCACAAGAAGATCAAAGTATATTAGATTGATGTCAGAAGTGTTTTCCACAATGACACTCTCGAATAAAAAGTCAATGTTAAACAACATTCAGGTTTTATCAATTCATCTTACACTTCTTATGTTTATAAATTAAATAAAACACTATATGATCAAAACAAACTCCAAGAGCATGGTATGAGACATTATCTATTTTCCTCCAAGAACACTCATTCACAAGATAAAAGGTGCATAAAACACTATTCACTAGTACACACAAACAACAATTATTTATTATTCAAATCAATGTGGATGATATTATCTTGCTCAACAGACCCAAAATTTTACAAAAGGTTTACTGACCTAATGCAATCTAGGTTTGAAATGAGTAGCATGGAAGAGTTATCATTTTTCTTTGGTCTCCAAGTTAAGTGATGAACGCATCTTCATATTCCATCCTAAATACACAAAAACTAATCAATAAGTTTGAGATGGAAAATACCTCCACTACGAAAACCCTCGTGACAACCAATGTTATTATAGATAAAGATGAATCAGGTCAATCCATTGACCAAAAAACCTATAGAACAATCATTGACTCTCTTTACTACCTCACAGTCAGCAGACCAGATAAAATGTTTGTCACATGTGTATGTGCTAGATTCAAGGTAGACCCTCATAAATCACACTTGAGTTCTGAAAAAAAACATTTAAGATATCTTAAGAGTACACCTGACATTGGACTATGATATTTAACAGAATCTAAATTTGATCTATATAGATACTCAGATGCAGATTATGCTGGATGTAGAATGGATGGGAAAAACACTTCAGGGATATATCAATTCCTAAGTGTTAGACTAATAATATCCTGATTTAGCAAAAAAGTAAACCTCAGTATCTACTTCAATAACTGAGGCTAAATATATAGTTGCTGGAAGTTGTACACATATATTGTGGATGCAAAATCAATTACTTGATTATAACATAAATTTCACAAACTCCACAATATTCTGTGATAGCTAAGTGCAATCTAAATTGCATAAAATCCAATACTACATAGCAAGTCAAAATACATAGAAATAAGACATCACATTCTCGGGGACAATGTAGAGAAAGAAAAATTTTCCTTGAATATGTGTCCACTGAAAATCAAAGGACTGACATTCTCACTAAGTCTCTTAATGAAATAAAGCACAAACACTTCATCAATGCATTAGGTATGCTTGATGCTACACAATAAAGCACATTATAATAAGCAGAAAACAGATTTTGCATCATAATCCATTGCTGGGAAAAACTAACAGAAGGCTTAAAATTTTAAGTCTGTATTCAACGTAATTTTAAGTCTGTATTCGACGTAACATCTAATATAAGTTGACGGAGCATCGACTTATATGTGATGCAACGTCCAGAGCAGTGGATTATGAAGAATTTGAATCATCTCGACGCAATGCCAAAATAAATCGATGCATACATCGACAGAAAGTCTGATATGGTATCCTCGAAGCTAAGTCGAATAACAATCGACGTAACGTCGAATCCCCAAGCGTGCACCGAAAATTTCCTAAAATGTGTCGCTTTGTGCCTTTAATCTCGACGTATCACATACTTATAACAGACTTCTGTTATTACTTAATATATCTTCAAACCTCTTCATCTTCCTAGATCTCCTTTCTTGTTCTCTTTCTCTCCTGGTTGTCAAGTGTCTTTGCAGGCACTCAAATGGATTCAATGATGGCGGAATCAGAAATATGGGATGCTCTCAATGAAGCCCTAACAGGTCTAGTTACAAAATGCACTAAGCACTTTCAACTCTTCTCGGAAGGCTGCTCAAATAAAATGGCTATTCTTCAAGATCTACTAAATGATCCATCTGGATCTATACAACAATTGGAACGACAAATGGATCAATCTCATGTTCCTGCTGAAGTTTTTAAATCCTTTTTCAAGGATCTAAAGAAGGGGGAGAGTCAGGGTCAAAGATTGCTCTCAAAATATTGATCGAGATACAAGTAACATTGAGACTTTAGAGAAGCACGATGAGGAAGGAGCTAATGTCAGGGTCTCAAAGGTTGAGATAGATGATAAAACAAATGACCATGACAATGAAAGGACTTCAGAAAAAAAGGATGATCAAGATTAGATGCCTGAGAAACCAATGGAAACCATCTATACCATGGTTATCTCTGGTTCTCCTTATGTTTCTGAGGGGGAGTCAGCCATTGACTCTAGATTGTCTTTATCTATCCTATAGCCTGAAGATGTGTTGATGGTTCCTACTCCGCAGAGGGAGAAATCCACTCAGGGGGAGCCTCTATCTGATGATTTACTCCAACACATAATTGAAGAATCAAAGACATGAGAAGAGACCCCTATGACTGAAATTCCAGAACACTGTCACCAACAAAGTCTACCACAAAATCAAAGCCAAGTTGGAAGAAGTATACAAAAGCCCGGAGGAAGCAATATAAAAAGGATAAGTTGGTATATCCCAAAGTTAATCATCTTGAACATACAATAGAAGAATACAGGGACCTTGAATTGGAAAAGGCTCTTGATAAAATAAGAGAAAGAGATGCATCTGAGCTTGAAGCTAATGAAAATGATATAGCAGATAAAAGAAAAAAATTTAATTGATAACCTTAAAGCAAGGGAGTCCATGAAGAATGCTATTATTGAAAAGCTAATTTCATTACGTGATGCAATCTTGACCTCAGAGGTTATACCACAAAACATCCTCAAGCTCAAGTTATCGATGTTACAGGAAGCTGCTACAAAATTGTGAAATGACTGGGTTTCAAGAAGGGTGATCATATTCCTTATACAATTGATAAAGACAGACTGATCAGTTTTATAAAAGCTCCAGCTTCTAATGCCCAGGAATCTATAGCTGGAGATCAACAAGGAGATAAATTTTCTGAAAATATTTTAGAATCTATCAATGAGCTATCAACCAAGATTCTGAGTCATGACCATACAATTAATGAAACAACTCATTATACAGAAGCAGAGATTTAGCAGTTATTCAGAACTTATCATAACATTCAGAAGCACCTAGATAAAGCAAGGTTTGCTTATTTTCAATTTGTTGAAAAGATCTCCAAGAAATTATACATTACATTTTCACAATTTCTTGTAGATAAAAAGTGTCGATGACACTATTCATGCATAAGTGTTCTAATTTATGAAAGTTTTCAAGTTGTCTGCTCATGCTTATATCTTCATTCATTAATGTTGTAATTCAACTATTTCTTTAGTTTTTTTTATTCTGTAAAATCATATTAAAAACTATAAAATTTGTTAAGCTAAATAGGAAGAGATTGTTGGAATTTTTTTTGATTTAACTTAACAAATTATATTATAAATGATTTTACAACCTAATATTATTACAAACATTGTATAGAGAGGGAAATGTGATCATAGATATCCAGGAAGTCAGTTGAGTAAAGAACATGCAGGCACAGTAAAATAAGGAAGAAAATCAAGTTTAGTCAACATACGTCGACTAAAAGTCGACGCAACGCCGACTGAAAGTCGACGTCACTTCGACTAGAAGTCAGAGCAACCTTAGAAGTGAAGTCAACGTCATTTTAAAACAAAAGACAACGCATGCGTCGATAGGATATCGACGCAATGTCAATTACAGAGTCAAGTCAACTGGACTATATTTTAAAAGGATAAATCGACATGCCTTCTACTTAAAGTCGACGTAGCGGCGAGTAAAGCTTAATTAGGAAATAATAGAGGATCTGTCCAAGTATATTTCCAGGAAGATGTTATGGAATTTTTTCAAATATTTTTAGCGGTTAGAAGAAGACATAAAGGAAAGATTTCTCCAATAAATTCAGAAGCATTTTTATAGAAGAATTTTGAAGAATAATTAAAGATTTACTAAAGACAAATTTGAAAGAATATAATTCAATTTCTTCTGAAAAAATTGTCAATAAAAAAGAGAAATTCAAATTTATTCAAGAAGAATATACTCAAAACGTAGAAGAGAAGTAGAGACAACACAGAGAGACACAACAATCGACAGCAACTCTTATGTTCTTCTTCTTTGTTCTTTCCTGATGCTGCAACAAGAATAGATTGCTCTTTGTGGATCCAAGGCTAATAACCCCTGCAACTTTTTCTCAAGCAAGGGTTCATCATATTAAAGCGATCCAGAACACTTAGTGCCTACAATCCTCAAAAATATGTTGAGAGGGGACTAATCAATGAAGACTTCATTCATCTTCTTTCCCAATCTTTACTTCTTGTATTACTTAATAAAGAGTTTTAAGAATTTCTGTTCAAATAATTCAGTCACTGTTTCTAAGATTCTCTTTATCAAAAAACTCAATCAGTCAGTGGTTTAAGATGTGCTTATCAAAAAATCTGGTGTTGGTTCAAGATCTCCTTATCAAAAGATCTAGTTGCTAATTCTGAAATTCTCCTTATCAAAAACTTAGGCACTGGGATAAAATATTTCTACCAAAGTGGTAGAAGAGTGAATGTACCTAGATTTTGGGAAATCATTACAGTTTTGGTGTCTTCTGTGATTGTGTTTTTCTGTAATTGATTGGTGTGTCGTGCTTTTATTTACTGCAATAATTATCTGGCTAACTTTCTGTGAATGCAAATTCTGGGTTAATTGAAATTAAGTAACTTAATTAAATCAAAATTTTAAATCTCTATTTGATGTAGAGGTAGGCTAGTGGTGCTCGGAAGCTAGGACTCTACATGCACGTGTGAGGGGATAGGCGGATGCAATGCTACATGCAATGAACAGTCGGATAGCAACGACATTTAATTTCAGTAATGAGAATTAACAACACCACACAGTTAATCAAAATAAAGAAGCAATTACATAATTTCGGCAATTCGGCAACGGCTTCCTCCGCGCGGAGGGCCTAAGCAAGCGGCGGCGATAAATTCCACAAACAAATATTAGCGTAAAAGTACAACAACTACCAAACTATGATCACAGCACAATATAGATAAACAACCAAGTGCAAATGTAAAAAAAAAACACAGTACCACGAGATACTCACGATGCAGTGGGCTGATCTGAGGTGGTGGAGAAGTTGAGGGACCGGATGCAAAACGGGCTATCGGAGGCGAACACGGTGGCACGGTGACGTCGCGGTGGCTGCCCACGGTGGAAAACAGAAGATGCGGGCCGGGAACGGCGAGATCCGGCCACTAGAGAATGGATCGGGGTGTAGGTGGATAGATCCGGTATTTTTAAGGCGGATCCGGGATACAGGAAGAGGAATACAGAGGAAAATGGTAGATCGAAGGGTGATGGCACTAGATCAAAATAGATTTAGGGTTTTCGGGGCGATGGGAAGTGGATCCACGAAGGGGAAGGGGAGGAGTGGCCGGCTAGGGCAGGCCGGGCCTTAGGGGGGTTGGTTTTGAGGAGGAGAGGGGCGGTAAGGGGGCTGCAGGGCTGGCAGCAGGCTGGAGATTTCAGGGCAGCAGGAGGTTGGCGGCTGGAATCGGGTGGGGAAATAAAAACTATACTATATGAATAGTGAATTTCATAAGTGAACAGTAACTCAAAAACAATGAAGATGGATTTGCTGTTGGAGTTCAGTCGGCTGTAGGAGTGATTCCGGATGGTGGATAAGGGGAGGGGAGAGTGGAAAATGATGGAGGGGGTAGGGGTTACCTTGGGGGGAAGTTTGGCGGCCTAGGAGTCGTCACTTAGGGTTCCACGACGTCGGCACCGGGGCGGGATCGCTGGAATCCGGGAAACTCTTTCTCCAAATTCAACAATGACTTGGTTCAGCCTCTTAGACCAATATTTATAATAAAAAGAAGCACTAGGACATCCCAATCAACGACTATGATTGGCCAGCGGGAGATGCCTCAAAATACATGAAATAAAAGTCTAAAAAAATAAAGTAATATAAGATTTTGACTCGCGGCGACGCTCCGGACGCAATCGCGGAGTCCGATCGTCGATCCGGGCACGTCATATATGGAAAGTTGCAAAATCAGCCCTGAACGGGCCCAAAGCTCGTGCTCGTCTCTGCTCCGCATCAATCTCCCCGGCTTGAAAGAATTCATCTCCCGATGAATAGGGATCAGAATTCTCTCGCTGCATGCCGGGTAAAACTCGAAGAAGTCCACCAGAGGTCGCCCAAGTGTCGTCGCTGGAAAGTGTCCTCGCCGATCAACTCCCCCTGACTGAAAAGATGTCATCTCTGGTGAATAGAGACGGACGTGCTGAAGTTGAAGTCCAGGGGCGAATCGATCAAGCTCTGCTGTAAGTACCCAAGAGTCACCAACGTCTGTAGTGGGAATGCACTGGTGGAGTCTGGTCTCCATGAAGCTCTCAACGCTCAACTCACGAATGGTGGATCCCGGTGCGATCGGTGGTGCCTGTGGTGAAACGAAAGAAGACGAGTCCCCAGGTGGGTGGAGGTCAACAATGGGTGAGGACATATGCGGGTGATATGGTAACGACAGTGGGGATGGGGGTGGCTGGGTATCTCCACTGCTCGGGTCCACATACTCATGAGGTTCATAGTATGGAGTCAGATCTTCAACATTAAACACAGGGTGAATTCCCATACTGGCCGGGATGTCAAGTCGGTAGGCGTTGGTCACAATACGACTAATAATGGAGTACAAACCCATTCGCCTCGCGCTTAACTTCTTGGCAGGCCCCGAAGGGAGCCTCTCAGGGCGGACTTGCACCATTACCTTCTCGCCGACATTAAGTATTTGCTCTCGCCTTCGCTTATCTGCATGGGCTTTGTAATTTTCATTGCTTGCTATTATTCGTCGGCGGACCGACTCATGCAAATCATGCAAATGCTGTGCAAATGACTCAGCAGACTCATGCAGGTAATGCAAATGATGCAAAGACAACATGACAGACACGGTACACTCCTTATAAGAAAATCTAATAATGCCTGAGATGTCTCTCAAATGGGGTGGCCTATCAGGAGGTTCTTTTGGTGGAGTGTAGACAAATTCATCATGTGTGTGATGAGTGCTCAGATGATCGTGAGAGACAACTATACTCAAATACGGGCTCGTAAAGAGCCAAATATCTCTCGGGGAACGTAGCGCATCAGGTGGCTCCTCAGGAAGTGTGTAAGAAAAGTCATCACGAAGGAGACGACCACCTGAGTGAAAATCATGTACACCGACAAGAAGTCGTGACTCTAAAATATGGTAAGCATCCCAGACAAGAAAGAACTCATCGGGTGGCTCAGCGGGTGGCGTGTCCCAAAACTCATCCAGAGTGTGAGTCGTCATAAGGTAGGTCCTCACAATTTGAGTATACTCAAGTGGACTTAAGGTAGGCCCTACATATGCCATGCTCCACTCAAGGTCTCTTCTCTGGGGCAAGGCCAGAGATGATAATGAAAGAGGCGTCATACCTGAGTGGCTCACCCAAGTCTCAACCTCACCAAGATGTGGCGGATCATCAGGAGGCTCAACAGGGGGCTCGTCATAGGGCTCATCACTAAGGTCAAGGTCCTCCTGATGAGTACCATCGAAAGGGGTAGTGTCCCTGTGCATGGGTGGCATAGCCACTACGAGATCAACACTCAGCTCTGAGCTCTCGATCGTAACGTAGCTCAGGGTAATGCCAAGGGAAAAGTGACATAGACCTACGCTCAAGAATAGGTCTGCGGGTGCGATGTCAAGACATGAGTCTAGGGCATGAGTGTCAATAAATCCCGGACATGCCAAAAGTGGAGGTGTGGATGAGGGGCACAACACTACAGACTCAATAGGTCGCTCAGGATCATCCTCCGTCGGAGTCACAAGAGATGAGTCAGAAACAAGAGATAGATCATTCACGGGGCTAAGCATCTCGCTGGGGTGAGAGCAATCCATATCAGGTATCACTTTCGTCGTGGGTAACAGGACAGTGGTAGGCATCGTGGTGACGTCAGTATGAGAAGGACTCGTACTGCGGAGGTTAAGGTGAGGGTCCAACCGACTAGCTCTGGCGGATCTCAAAGACTGTTCGTAATGAAGGGCAAGCTGGTACGTCTGCTCGAGGGACTTCGAGCTATGATAAACCACTTTAATATGGATGTCAGATCGAAGCCCAGATCGAAATCTGAAAGTGGTCATGGCTGAGTCCTCTCGGATATCGCTCCTCACAACTAACTCATCAAAGCAATCCCTGTACTCAGCGACAGACATGGATTCTTGCTGAAGGGAAAATAATTGGTCGAGCAAGCGACTCCGATATGATGAAGGTAGGTACCTCTGACACAATATATGCTTCATGTCCACCCAACTAGTGATGCGACGAAGACGCTCTCGCTCGCGGGTCCTCTCAACGCTAGCCCAATATGCTTTCGCCTGATCTAAAAGTCTAAGTTTTGCAAACTTAACGCGACGCACACCGAATAACTCAAAATGATCAAGATAATACTCAATATCCACGAGCCAATAACTGAAAGACTCGGGACTCGATGAGCCGTCAAAGGAAGGGGAAACTGTACGAAACTGACTCTCAAGATCTCTCTCAAAGTGACGATCCTCACTATAGTCATCTCTAAGGTAATCGGGTCGAATCGAAGGATCAACATGATCTGCTCGCGTGCAAGGATATGAACGACGGCAATTATCATACTGATCGTCTCTGGCATAGTGATGTTGTGTCGGTGGGTCGACACGATCGCGGGAAGTGGTGTGCCGCAGATGATAATAATCATCATGATAATGTGAGGATTTCTCTAAAATTGTTCTATGAGATCGGGTATAGGCGGACTTAGAATCCCGAAATAGAGGAGAGGAACGCCGACAATAACTAGTCATGGATGAACCTAAAGACTCTATATGACCTACCACTATAAGGCATGCAAATGGCCTAACCCTGACCTCTGATACCAATTTGATGTAGAGGTAGGCTAGTGGTGCTCGGAAGCTAGGACTCTACATGCACGTGTGAGGGGATAGGCGGATGCAATGCTACATGCAATGAACAGTCGGATAGCAACGACAATTAATTTCAGTAATGAGAATTAACAACACCACGCAGTTAATCAAAATAAAGAAGCAATTACATAATTTCGGCAATTTGGCAACGGCTTCCTCCGCGCGGAGGGCCTAAGCAAGCGGCGGAGATTAATTCCACAAACAAATATTAGCGTAAAAGTACAACAACTACCAAACTATGATCACAGCACAAATATAGATAAACAACCAAGTGCAAATGTCAAATACTAAAAACAGTACCACGAGATACTTACGATGCAGTGGGCTGATCTGAGGTGGTGGAGAAGTTGAGGGACCGGATGCAAAACGGGTGATCGGAGGCGAACACGGTGGCACGGTGACGTCACGGTGGCTGCCCACGGTGGAAAAGAGAAGATGCGGGCCGAGAACGGCGAGATCTGGCCACTAAAGAATGGATCGGGGTGTAGGTGGATAGATCCGGTATTTTTAAGGCGGATCCGGGCTACAGGAAGAGGAATACGGAGGAAAATTGTAAATCGAAAGGTGATAGCACTAGATCAAAATAGATTTAGGATTTTCGGAGCGATGGGAAGTGGATCCACGAAGGGGAAGGGGAGGAGTGGCCGGCTAGGGCAGGCCGGGCCTTAGGGGGTCGGTTTTGAGGAGGAGAGGGGCGGTAAGGGGGCTGCAGGGCTGGCAGCAGGCCGGAGATTTCAGGGCAGCAGGAGGTTGGCGGCTGGAATCGGGTGGGGAAATAAAAACTATACTATATGAATAGTGAATTTCATAAGTGAACAGTAACTCAAAAACAATGAAGATGGATTTGCTGCTGGAGTTCAGCCGGCTGTAGGAGTGATTCCGGATGGTGGATAAGGGGAGGGGAGAGTGGAAAATGATGGAGGGGGGTAGGGGTTACCTTGGGGGGAAGTTTGGCGGCCTAGAAGTCGTCACCTAAAGTTCCACGGCGTCGGCACCGGGGAGGGATCGCTGGAATCCGGGAAACTCTTTCTCCAAATTCAACAATGACTTGGTTCAGCCTCTTAGACCAATATTTATAATAAAAAGAAGCACTAGGGCATCCCAATCAACGGCTATGATTGGCCAGCGGGAGATGCCTCAAAATACATGAAATAAAAGTCTAAAAAAATAAAGTAATATAAGATTTTGACTCGCGGCGACGCTCCGGACGCAATCGCGGAGTCCGATCGTCGATCCGGGCACGCCATATATGGAAAGTTACAAAATCAGCCCCAAACGGGTCCAAAGCTCGTGCTCGTCTCTGCTCCACATCACTATTCATCTCCCTCTCTAAAGATTTCTCTGAGAATTTAGTCAACCGTTCTCACTTTCAAGGCTCGAAGAGTCTGTCAAAGGCGGAAATGCCAGTGTAAAAGCCTTCTACGATAAGGGCGGTCCCATCTATAGATAATGTAGAAAGTGTGGATACGCGACCTTCTGAGCAAGTCTTCCTAGATCTTTCGAGAACTATCATAAACTTCGACAGTGATAAGTCGCTAGCTACACTTGAGACCGCGAAGGATCCTGAGGTGAAATCGGGCGACGATCAACGTGGAGGCTTGGAAGTCCGTATAGATGTGGGCTTGGATGTTGTTCGTAAGGGATTAAAGAGAGTGGCGTCCACTGCTGCAGAGAAACCTAGGAGGAATCAGAAGGCAAATGTTGATGGTGCAAAGAAAGAGAAGAAATGAAAAAGACTGGCTGTTGAGTTATCTTCACAGGAGGGGAAGAAGAGTAAGAAACATGAGTTAGCCGCGGACGTCGTCGTGGTGACACGGTCAACCCTTGTACCGCGATCAGCGAAGAAGGGGAGATCCAGTGGTCTCCTCACAAAGATGTTCGACGTTGGGATGCAGAAGAAAAATACCAATCAGGGTGGCCAGGTCCCTGTGCCAGCGACCAGCTCCCTGCCTGAAGATATCGAGGGAGATCTCAGTGAATTCTTGAAATACAGTTTGGCAGAGGAAGAAGGTTTGGATAACCCGACGATTAGAAAGGGAGGGTCCACAATCTGAGTAACAGAGAGCCGATGTCGAGGCTGAGGCTATGGAGGCCCAGGAGAAGGCGAAGGATGAGAGGCTACAGAGGTTAGAGTCAGAAAGACCTCTTTGGTCTGCATGGAAGGGCTGAGTAACATAGAGGATAACCAAACCGCTTTGGATAAGGCTGTGTCGGACCTCCAGAAGGAGGAAAACGCAATTAGGTTAGGTAAGGCCAAAGCGACTTCTAGGCCAACACCTTCGTTTGAAATTCCCTCGGAGATCTTTAAGCCTTTGCCGCCTATGAAGTGATCAGAAATAGTAATCATCCCACTAGACGACATCCTTCCATTGAGTCATGACGGCCTAAAGCGAATGTGGAAGGAGGGAGAGCGGTCACATAAGACCTAGCTCGTGCTTATAGACCTTGAGCAGAGAAAGCGCCTTGTAATTTCTGCTTAAGCCGCAGTTCCCACTATTAATCGAGATATCGAGGAATCTTCGTGTGCTTGTGATATCCCTTCCTTAGATATAAAAAGTACATATAATATTTTTGCGCATTACTTTATATTTAACATAAAAATAATTCTTACCGCATTGCTTTATTTCTTACCGCAGACGTGACCGTGCTCGCGCCTCTACAAACTCATCATTCAAGGAGATCTTGAGCCCAATGCTGGAAGACATAAAAGTAATGAGAGAAAGGGAGAGTTCCCTTGAGAAAAATATGCAGTCCTAGGACGAGGATCTTCAGCTCTGATACAAAGGTGTTACGGGTTTCTTTTGACGGATTGTTGGAGAGCAGCGAGGTTGAAGATACAAAGGGGAGTTAACCCAAGAAATGACGAAGGAAATGAGAGAAGATGAAAACCTAGAGGGTGGAGAAAGGAGAGAAGAGCTTAGGAGAGGAAGAGAGGAAGCCCAAGAAGGGAGACTTGAAGAAAGTTCTCATTTATTGATTGATTCCTTGCTACAAGACAATAAGGGACTATTTATAGGACCCCCAGGTTGCAAATCCGTAATTACATCAAGATGCATAAAAATGTAGAAATACTAATATAATAAGACTCGACTCAATATGACTTAATAAAGACTTGACTCCTAATACAAACTCAAGACAACATAATAAAGATTCGACGCAATCATAATAATATAATAAGATAACTGGCGGTGGACCCATAACACATTCTAGATCCATTCACTGTTCACTCTAATAAGATAATCACTGTTGGGAAGACCAACTTTTGTCATACTCACAAATCCACATAAAATATGTGATAATAGATAATATACATATTAAAGACAAGAAATAAGAAATAATCTTACAATGACTTGGACATTAGCACAACAGCTTGTCAAAACTTGTGAATGACATGCATCTAATATTATGCAAAATAATGTCTTTCATTTCAGAGAAAAACATAAAAGCAGGAACCTCTCTAAAATACAGTTTCCAAGCCAATACAATAAACTCAGTAATGCAGAAAACGTCACTTACCTATGCCCCGAATGTTGAAAGAACAAACCAGGGGGGGAATTTGTCGCTCTTGTACCACTTCTCTCTTTCTTTTTACCAACCTATAATAGAAAGTTTTTCTGTTAATTAAAATGAAACCTTGAGTCAGTTCTTTTCATGAAACAAAAAGTACAATTCTGCTAGCGATCAATGGCAACAGAGATTTTTCAACTATTATAGAAATGAATCAAAAGTTAGCTAAGCACAGAACTGCGAGTTAAAGCTATAATATTTTTTACTTGCAAGGTTCTTTAATTTTACACTTTTAAACAGAGTTACAGATATAGATATAGATATATATAAAGAGAGAGAGAGGAATAATTATCAAAATTTTCCTTGGAAGTTAGAATAATTAGAGGTTGCATCCCTCTTTTGAAATTACAATAATCTCCCCTATATGTTACATTTCATGAGAGGTTTTTATTATTGCAACCAGTAATTTAGCAAACTTAGAGGGGTGGTCCCGGTAAATAGCCCTATACTTAAGTAAACCATGCGCAGGGTTCCCTCGATACGAGGACGACTCTTCCGGAGTACCGCGCATCCCCCTGATAGTATGTATCCCGGGAAGCATTATCAATGTTTAATGTATGCCCACACCCACTTATATAAGGGAGTGGAGGAGAGTTATTTCTTTAAATCTTGCTCATTGTCATTGGTCAAGGCCCTCATAGGAGATTTGACTTTTAGAAGGATCCTGCCTTCAAGAGTTGGTATCATGCATATGTTGTTTATTGATATTGAGAAAGCCTATGAAAGAGTTCAAGGAGAGATTTTATGGAGTCTTATAAAAGAAACGTGTAAATGTATCATATATTGACATAATCAAAAATATATATATACAAATTCAGTGACAAGGGTGAGGACATCTGAAGGATTAACACAGGAATTCCCTATCAATATTGGCTTACATCAAGTTTCAGCTTTAAGCCCTTATCTCTTTACCCTTATCTTAGATGAGCTCACCAGACATATCCAACAAGCAATGCCTTGGTGTTTATTGTTTGCGGATGATATCGTTTTGGTTGATGAGACGCGCGCGGGTGTAAACGCAAAACTTGAATCTTGGAGAGACGTGTTTAAAAAAGAAGGGTTTTAGGTTAAGCAAGGCAAAAACTAAGTAAATGGAGCTTAAATTTAGTCGTACAAGGACGGATGACTTTGTTATTAAGTTGGGCGATCAAGATATTTCCCGTAGTGAGTTTTTTAAATATCTTGGATCGATAGTTCAAAGGGACGGAGGTATTGATAAAGATGTGACACATAAAATCTAAGTGGGTTGGTTGAAGTGGAGAGGCGTCAGGGATGTTATGTGATCGTAAAGTACCATTAAAACTTAAGGGCAAGTTTTACTGTACTGCAATTAGACCAGCGATGGTCTATGGTTCTGAGTGTTGGGCAGTGAATTGTGTACATGAGCAAAAAATGGAAGTTCGGAGATGAGAATGCTTAGGTGGATGTGTGGACATTAGGAATGTACCAGGGATAAGACAGGAGTAGCACCAATTGCAGAGAAGATGCGAGAAGCTCGACTAAGATGGTTTGGACACGTACAAAAGAGAAAATTAGAGGCACCTGTTAGGTATAGTGAGACTCTAGTCACTAGGCATGTTAAACAAGGGATGGGTAGACCAATAAAAGACTTGACATGAAACTATAAGGAAAGACATGATGTACTTAGCCATTATTGAGATTATGACAAAAGATTGGGAACAATGGTGAAAAATGATCTATATAGCCGACCCACTATAGTGGGATAAAGGCTTGAGTGTTGTTGTTTGTATTTTAATTCAATTGTTTGTTGACGATAGTTGGAGCTATCTTCTGTAACGACCTTCCGCCCACTTAGAGTTTCCATCGACACCCCAAATGGATCTACTTCCCTGTTCTAGCCAACACCGGATCAATTCCCTTATCCTCGGCCAATCTAGTCCATAACAACCCACCGCAACCATGCCCTAACAGCTCGGGATCACGTATGACTCGCCAACCTCGCCCCACACGTCGTCTGCATATGTCACACTGATGTTGCTGCACATCACCTCACGCACGCTCGTCATCATCCGGAAGGTTTCTCTGTGAGACATCGTCATTGCTCTAGGCTTATTGTCGGTGTCGAAGCCAGTGTTCAAACATTCTCTCCAACATTCTACGCTTCCTCTCACGCAGCTCACAGTATTCCTCCTCTCCATGCCTCCTCCAATGACCCCAGAACCTTAAAACCACCCCTTGGGAACGTCCTCTTCAAACATCCACCTTCTTGCACCATTCATAGAAGCCTTAGGCATCGGCTCTGCCACTTCCGCCTCTCTTGGTACTCCAACACTTATCTCACCAGTAGTACCTCAACCTTGGTTGTAAAGGCCTTTGTTTTTGCTGCCACCGGTTGTATTCTCCCACCAACAAATGCCTCTCAAGTACCTATGCTTGCTTCTCGACGATTAAGAAGACGATCCTGACTTCGATAGCTTGGATTATCTGACGTTCATTGGCGACCCTTACAGACCTCAACCATGCAAACAAGGTTGATTTCTGGGAGGTGAGTGCTGATTCCAATATGACTCCCCGAGCCTGTCACACATCCCCCCAATAGTCTATGTAGAACTAGTAGAATAATCAATATATTATGTATGCCCACTCCCACATATATAAGGGAGTGGTTGAGAATTATTTGAATCTTTGTCATTGTCTAAGTCTACGGTCTCATAGGAGAGTTGTCTCTTAAAGGGATCCTGCCGTCAAGAGTTGACAATGAACATATCTCGATAAGTTATATCTCGGATTTTAATTCAATTGTTTATCAACAATAGCCGAAGTTATCATCCCTCGTGCCCCAGTGCGACAGAACATCCACCGTTCGTCATCCCCGTAAAAAAATTTCTCGCATCAAATGCAAAACTTAACAATTAAGGGGATGATGACACACTTTTTAAAATTAAATATAAAAACTTGTAATGAAAAGTTGGAAAACTTGTAATGAGAAGGGGAAAAATTTGAAAGATGACTGTATCACCAAAGAGTGCATTCCCTTCATATATAGTATAGATATGTATGTATACATCACTAGTACAAGTGAAGCTAATATTTTGCAAAAAGTCTGTCTACCAACCCTTGGGTAAAATAAAACAACCCTTTTGTAAAAAATTAGCAAACTTGCAGGAGTGATGTATACACACGCACATACACATATACATGCACATGCGCACCATATCAAAAGGGAAAATCATCCTTCGATAAAGCATTTTCCTTTCACATTTTAGCCCTTACTTATTTCATTTCAACCTAAGAAAAAGTTGGAGGGAGGGAGAGGAGAGGTGGAGTCAACTTACAGAAGTAATGGGAAATAAAGATGATTTCCTGTACCTAATAATTGCCTACGTCAATGACTTTTTGCCCGCTTCTTTGGAATTTTGGTGCTAAGAATTTGAATGGGCAAGACAATTTATTCATATCATTAGGTATGGTTGATATGCAGTTCGAGTAGACGGTAGTCAACATTGACCGATTTCAAGCATTCAAATCATGTTTTCTAGCATTCAGATCATGTTTTTAATTTACTTAAAATTAAAAATATTTATATTTACGTCCTTAAATGATTGGGGACTATATGGGTTATGTTGTTGTTGTTGTTGTACGTCCTTAAATGCATAAATTTATATGTATATATAAGCATATGTTGATACGATAATGACCTCACGGACAACCCTCCCCAAGATGGGGCGGACACAGAGCAGTTTCCCAGAGCATGGCACTTATTTTTTTTGCATTCTCTTTATCCATAGCCTTAGTGGAATTTACGACATGTGAACACCTACATCAGGGAGTGTTGCAGTTTTAGGGTCTATTGGAAGTCTTACAAAGTCTCTCTTTGGAGAAGAACTCTTCGGGGGGGAACCAGACTCCAAGAGGGGGCTTACCTCGTGATTTGTTTCCTTCGTGTTTTCTTTAAATGTGATTCAGGTCTTGTCCTTATCGTATGCACACTATTGACACAGGAATGTATCCCCCAAGTGCAGTGTCCAACCAACAATAGCAGTACTCAGACTATAACAAGTTTTTTATAATGCTAAATGAATCATTATACCAAATGACCTGCCTTGTTTTCTATAGCAGGAACCGTGCCAAATTTCCAATTTTTACTCTTTATTTTTCTTGGTTTTTTGTATATTATTATTATTTATAACTAATTAAATTTTATAAGTTTTAATCAAATAAATTCACAATTAATATTTCGATCATTGTCCATCTTACCTACCTATGGATTACTTCATGACTAAAATAAACTAAATAAATGATGAGAGATCATAATCACGTATACCTTCATCTCTTCTTTTTTGGCTGATCTGATGTGATCTTAAGATCTATATTTGTGGTTAATGGTGCTCTAATTTGTGTTTTAGGTACTTCTGTATTTTTATCTTTTGCTAATTTCATATATTGTCTGAAAATGTTGATTTAATTACAAATGACATTCATGTATACTTTATTTAAGAATCTTTAGTGAATGAAAATGGGAAGCAAGAACTTGTCCCATTTTCCACTCATAGTTCTCTTTTTAACTATTATGACAAATTCAGCAAGAACTTGTCCCAGTTTCCACTATATACAATTTCAGTGATGAGAGTGAGGACATCTGGTGAATTAACACATGAATTCCCTTTCACTGTAGGTTTACATCAAAATTCAGCTTTAAGCCCGTATCTCTTTACCTTTATCTTAGATGAGCACACCGAACATATCCAACAAGCAATACCTTGGTGTTTACTGTTTGGGGATGATATCATTTTGGTCAATAAGACGCGCAAGGATGTAAACGCGAAACTTTAATCTTGGCGAGACACTTTAAAAAATAAGGGTTTTAGTTTGCACAGGGCTAAGAGTATATGGAGCATAAATTTAGCACTGTAAGAAGGACGGATGATTTTGTTATTAAGTTAGGTCATCGAGATATTTCCCGCAGCAGGTGTTTTAAATATCTTGGTCGATAGTTCAAAAAGACGGAGGTGTTTATAAAGATGTAATACATAGAATCCAAGCAGGTTGGTTGAAGTGGAGAGGCACGCCAGGGATCTTACGTGATCGTAAAATACCATTAAAACAAAAAGGCAAGTTTTACAGTATTGCAATTAGACTAGCAATGCTCTATGGTTCTGAGTGTTGGGCAGTGAATTGTGTACATGAGCAAGAAAATGGGAGTTGCGGAGATGAGAATGCTTGGGTGGATGTGTGGACACACAAGATGGATAAAATTAGGAATGAATGTATCAGGGATAAGACAGGAGTGACACCAATTGCAGAGAAGATGCGAGAAGCTCGACTAAGATCGTTTGAATACGTATAAAGGAGACCATTAGAGGCATTTGTTACGTGTTGTGATAGTTTAGTCACTAGGCATGTTAAACGGGGGAGGGGTAGACCAATAAAGACTTGGAATGAAATTATAAGGAAAGACATGATGTACTTAGGCATTAGTAAGATTATGACTAAAGATAGGGCACAATGGCGACAAAGGATCCATATAGTCAACCCCACTATAATGGGATAAATGATTTTGTGTTGTTCTTGTTGTTGTTTTTAGTTCTCTGTTTAGCTAACGGTAGGGATTTCTTAGCTCTTGTTGAGCTCCATTCCTCGGGAAGTTGTGGAAAAGCTGTGGTATTGTTTATATGTGAACGGTAACAATTCTCAAGGAGAATCAAACACAATTTATTGGCGAACAGCTTCAAAGTTAATAAAAAAATACACAAGATGATCAGGTACAACTTAAAATCAGTCATAAACATCATCACTCTTACTGACTTGAAGATTAGGCATATTAATTTTGTTAGTTTGTTGGCTCAACTTATTTGGTACTACATATTTTGCACTTATGTAGGTTCTGCAACACTATTATGAGTACAACTACTCATAATACTAGATACATCTAATCTTGACATATGTAGATTATTCCAAGAGATTATGTAGAATCACACAATATGCATTATATTTAAAATCATTGTTAGATGTCTCTTAGCCTTAATAATAATATGAAGGCCGATAAAATCAAGTATCATTACCATTTTATGCTCAAGAGAATGAAATAATCTCCCATGTACGTATCTTTGCTAGCATCCCATGAAAGTAATTAAACTTTAAAATGGTGTTGGCTCCCAGTAGTCAACAAAATTGCATTAATGTTGCTAGCATCCCATGAAAGTAATTAAACTTTAAAATGGTGTTGGCTCCCAGTAGTCAACAAAATTGCATTAATGATCCATGCATTCAGAAATTCTTGTGGCAATGAAATGTGGAATCATGCTCTTACGGTTGTGCATGCCGACTGGACACACACACACCGACGAAACGCCGTGGCGAGCCCGCACGCGGATGGAGACGATGAAGGGTCCGTCTGGAGGAGAAGAGGTCGAAGACGCGCCGCCAACGTGATCATTTTATTTGCATTGTTATGTTATTTTCAGTTATGTGTACGCATAAATTTATTTACACTGTTTTTCGTTATCCGCACCCCGCGCCTATAAGGGGTTGCGTTGTACTCTTTCTGATTAGGTTTTGGATGTATGGAATTTAGGATTTCTCCCTATGTTTTTTTGTCTCATTCACTCCTTACTCTCCTCCCTCACCTCCGCCGGCCCCTCCCTTGCCGGATTCCTCTCTTGGATCATATCATTTTGGTCTGACCTGCCTCACCGCCCGCCGCTCCGCCGCTGGTGCTTGCCAATCCACCACGAAACTAATCCCCGCACAGTCATCTGCTTTCGCCTGACTCGCGACCCACTAAGCCCACGCGAGTTTTCGTATCGGGCTTCTACCGTTCTGCTTGCATCGCGACCCGCCAAGGCAAATCCTCAGGTTTTTGCGCGTCGCACGGCCACCCTACTGTCAGCGTCCGCCGATCCTCTTCCAGCGCCACTGCCCTCCACGCGCGTCCGCAGATCCCCAGACCCGCTGATTCGTGAGTGACGGTTCCGCATCCGTGCGATGCGGCTCAGCCGTTCTGCACCAGGATAGTCGCCAACCGCATGTTTTTCGTTGTCCTCAGCCAGATTGCTGGATTCCCTCCACCGCGTGCGCCCACGAAGGCTTCCTCCAGTCCAGATCCAGCATTCTAGCGATTCCAGTGACATCCGTCCATTTTCCATCGGCTGATTCCAACCACTTCTGCGGCACCCAACACATCTGTCCAAGCTCTACCCTTCTAGTTCCTCCCTTCCATTCCGCCGATTCCATCCCATGGCTCCCAAAACTCGCTCGACAAAATATCTTCCTCGGATGCGACCACCGAATCCCTAAATCGTCGCTTGGAGCATCAAGAGCAACTTGTTTACTCCATGCACGCCTCGCTCCTCGCCCTCCAGTCCAAGATCGAATCCCTCCAGGCGTCCACCGCCGCCGATTCCGCCGTATCCGGCTCCAGCCCACCCACGGACGGCGGCTCTCTCCTAGGCGCCGGACCACAATTCATTCCATCAAGGATCACTCCTACGCATATTCCGGGTCGGTCCTCCCTCTACCTCGACATTCCCTCCTTCGTCGGAGTTGCCCTGATGGGTAGGATCGCCAAGGCGGAGCAATATTTTGCCTCAACTATACATTGGAGCACGACAAGGTGTCTAGACGGCCCGACACTCCACTGCGCTCAGTGGCTCCGCCATACTAACCCGTGCCTCTCTTAGGCCGAGCTCAAGCAAGAGATGATCTGGCGGTATGACATCCACTACTCCGAATTCTCTACTATCGAGTGTCTTTGTGGTGTCCGCCAGCCGGCCGGCCTGGATGACTATATGATGATTTCATCGCCTTGGACTCCCACGTTCCTGGGCGGATCATTACCTGGGCTTCTTCAGGCAGGGTCTACTGCCACATAATCACTCTCGTTTTCGCACGCACAACCCCCGCATAGTCTCTGATGCCATGGACATAGCGCATCTGGTGGAAGCTGACCTCCTTCTGCGGCCACCTGCTCCTGTGACCGACCACCACTGGCCTCGGCTGCCTTCCACCAGTCACAACTCCTCCACTGCAATAGTCGCCTTGGGGAAATCGGTCGGGCCTCCCACTGTCCCCTCAGCGCATCTTGAATAGTGATTACAATGAGCTTCGCAGCAAGGATCTCTATTTTCGGTGCCGCCAATCCTACTCCCACAACCGCGAGTGCTTCGTGCAGGATTTCCACACCATCATCGACGTATGTCGACCCTGAGTTTACCCTGGCTGACTTTGATGCCCAAGAGCTCTCAGCGGGGGATACACTTCTCGACTCCACCGCAGCTAAGTTCTACAGGTTGGAGTAATTTTGCGACTCGACGGGCGAAATCTCCGGACAGCAGACCATGCAGCTCTCGGGCACACTGCGGGATCATCCGATCATCATCATGGTGGACAGCGGCAAAAGCCGCAACCTCATCTCTGAGTGCCTGGTTCAGCAACTCCATCTTCCCTCAGTTCCCTCTCCGAATGTTACAGTCCATCTGGGTGATGGATTCCACCGACCGACTCAGGATCATTGGACTGTCGTGCCTATTTCTGCGGGGTTCTGTTCCATGAGTGTGGACTTCTACGCATTCAGACAAGGCAGTATCGACGCCATTTTAGGGGTGGCTTGGCTCCGCACGTTAGGCGATGTACTTGTTAATTGGGCGAGTATAACCATGCAGTTCCTCCACGGCGGCCAGCCATGTCACCTCGACGGAGGCTCCTGTCTCCACCACTCTCCTGTCTCCCTCTGCACGATCCAACGAACCACAGTTGTCGGCCTCTCTATGGGGTTGTAGGCCCTCTCGGGCCCGTCTGAACTGTCTTTCCCTTTCCCGACGGACCACCAAGAGCTTTCTACTGCGCTCACTGACGTCATTCCATCCTCCGACAAAATTGCCACTAACCCAGCTTTCTATGATCCGGAAAAAACGATGGCAGTTGGCGCCGGACTACCTAGCCAAGCTACTTGATCACTGCTACCACCTTCAGGGGGAATCTGACTCGCAGGAGGTCCCTGTTGTTGGGTCTTACCGTTTGGAGTCCAAAGCTTCGTGCCTGCCCCATGATCACTTCTGTCGCTACCCCTCCGACTACTGTCTTGGGCACACGACATATTTTCCAGACGGAGGCATTGTTATGGTTGCACATGCCGACGGGACACACACACGCCGACGGGACATGCACACGCCGACGAAACGTTGTGGCGAGCCCGCACGGGAATGGAGACGATGACGGGTCCGCCTGGAGGAGGAGATACTGAAGACGCGCCGCCAACGTGATCATTTTATTTTTATTGTTATGTTATTTTCAGTTATGTGTGCACATTAATTTATTAGAACTACTTTTCGTTATCCGCACCTCGCACTTATAAGGGGTTGCATTGTACTCATTCTGACTAGGTTTTGGATGTATGGATTTAGGATTGCTCCCTAGGTTTTTCGTCTCGTTCTCTCCTCCTTCCTCTCTCACACCTCCACCGACCCTTCCCCTTGCCGGATTTCTCTCCGGGATCGTATCACATGCCCCCAAAGAGAAGAATAGACGGATTCTTTGTAGTGGTGAGAACTGAAAACTGACCAATCCAATTGAACTGCACCAAACCACAATGATTTTGGAACCGAACCGCCCGGTCCGGTGTCAGTTCAGTTTGGAGCATGGGAAAGCTGACCCTATATCTGTTCGGGTTAGTTTCCAATTTCCAAAAACCAACCAAACTGAACCATCTATTTATATGAAACAAGAAAATTTTAATTTCATATTTGTGCAGCTGAAGTACGAAATGCAGCAATCCAAGATATACAAATTGTTGCAATCCAACTGATGCTTTCATTATTAAAAAATTTGTATTGTAACTTCTAATCGGAGAGATCTCTCTACATAGTTATGTCATTATTCTCACCAAGGGTCCGGTCAGCACTTGACATAGACTAGTAGAAGTACAACAGTAGGTCTAATCTCGATAATACTCCATATACCACTGTACGCATGAATGAATATTAGTTGTCCTCAAATCAAGCATCAATCTATGTACAATAAAACAATACTTTGGCTTGAGAATTCTTAAATCAGACAGCCCGTAGTCACACAAAACAACAACACTTAAGCCTTTGTCCCACTACAGTGGGGTCGGCTAAATGGATCCTTTGTCGTCATTGTGCCCTATCTTTTGTCACAATCTCACTAATGCCTAAGTACATCATGTCTTTCTTTATAGTTTCATTCCAAGTCTTTATTGGTCTACCCCTCCCTCGTCTAACATGCCTAGTGACTAGACTCTCACAACGCCTAACAGGTACCTCTAATGGTCTCCTTTGTACGTGTCCAAACCATCTTAGACAAGCTTCTTGCATCTTGTCTGAAATTGGTGCTACTCCTATCTTATCCCTGATACTTTCATTCCTAATTTTATCCAATATCGTATGTCCACACATCCACCTAAGCATTCTCATCTCCGCAACTCCAATTTTTTGCTCATGTACACAATTCACTGCCCAACACTCAAAATAATAGAGCATCGCGGGTCTAATTGCAGTACGGTAAAACTTGCCCTTAAGTTTTAGTGGTACTTTACGATCACATAAGATCTCTGACATGCCTCTCCACTTCAACCAACCCGCTTGGATTCTATGTGAATCATCTTTATCAATACCTTCATCTTTTTGAACTATGGATCCAAGATATTTAAAACACTCACTACGAGAAATATCTTGATCACCCAACGTAATAACTGTTAGAAAAGACATTGTAGAGGCCCACCTAATAGCGCATTTTGTTTCTTTTTCTTTTGTTATATTAGTCTCACACCTTGTATATGGGACTTCTCTCTCTTTCTTCCTCCTATATATGTACTCATACATTGTATTTAGACACACAAGAAGGATATACAATGTTGACTAGATTTTTTACATTACTCGTGTACTTCTCTACATGGTATCAAAACGATCCGGTCCTACCTCCTGTTTCGGGCGGATAGTTCCTTTCTACCTACCCAGCTTCTCCAGATAACCGCTGGCATGTTCTCTCTTCTCTAACCTCCTCTTCTTCGCGGTCTTCTTTCTTTCTACCCGGTGTCTCCTTTCCTCCCATGGAACCACCCTCCTTTCCTTCTCCTGCTCTGCTTTTATAACTTTTCTCTCTAATGGAACCACTCCTTCTCGCGCGGTCTTCCCCTCCTAGTTGTGGATCTCTGTCTAACCACTATGCTTCGACCGCGTGTCTCTTCTCTCCTCTAGCCGCTGCTCTTCTCAGTGTCGATCTCTCCGTCGCGGCTCTTCTCGCCGCTGCAATCTCCGCTTGCCTAACTGTGGCCTTCTCTTACGCGATTTCCACTAAGTCGTTGCGGCATCTTCTCTTATCTTCTTATCTTGCCGCAACCTTCTTGTCGCGCTCTCAATCATCTCTCCTGGGTGACAATTATTGTGTGGGTTGCCGCGCGATCTGTCTCTTTGTCACAAGGTCTTTCTCTGTACGCAGTATTTTCTTCTCGTTGCGGTCCCCTGCTCTGGCGAATTCTTCTAGCCGTTGTTCTAGCCGCTGCTCTAGTCGACCAGCCCGCTGATCTAGGCGCTTGTGGTCTCCTGCTATAGCCGCTTGCTCTAGCCGCTGATCTAGCCGCTTGCGGTCTCCTGCTATAACAGCTTGCGGTCTCCTGCTCTATCCGCTGATCTAGCCGCTTTCGGACTCCTGTTATAGCTGCTGATCTGGCCGTTTTTTTCTAGCTGTTTGCTCTTGCAGCTTGATCTAGCCACATCTTCTAGCCGATGATCTAGTCGCTTGCTTTACAGCTGCTCTAGTCGGTTACCCGCTTACTCATGGATTCGTCTACTGCTACGGCCGCTGCTCCTACTCCTGAACTAACTGACGAGTTACACATCACTACTATATCTCTCACAGGGAAGAAGAACTTTGTTGAGTGGGTGCATTCTGTTCGTCGGGTTCTTAAGTCAAAGGGATTTCTGCATCACTTAACACAGGATGTTTACGCTGCCCCTACTTCAGACTGGCTTCGTAACGATGGGCGAGTTCAGACATGGCTTCTCAACTCTCTTGATGGTGAACCTTACCTCATGGCTTTGTATCATGAGACGGTCAAGGCGAAGTGAGTTGAACTTCATTCCCTTTACTCAGACAAGGACAGTCTCCAACACATTTATGATATCATTACTGGTCTTCAGACTCTTAACATCGGCGCTGCAACCGACCTAACCTCATTTGTTGCTCGGTTCAAGACTCTGGTTGAAGTCTGGATTCAGCATCTGTCCCCGACTAAGGATCTTGCTGCTCAGAGCGCTCAAAAGGAAGCAGTCGGTATTGCCTTGATGATGGCTCGTGTCCCGCCTCATCTTCAGAGTGTTCGGGCTCAGATCCTCACGTCTACTGCGACTCCCTCGTTCTCTGATGTGTGATCCATGCTGCTAATGGTTTCACCGCCTCCTGATACAACTGGGCCTCCCTCCCCGACCCTTCTCCAGCACTCCTCTGCGCCATTACTCCCCCCTCATACTCGTGGAGGGCGTTCTGGCTCTCGGAGAAAGGGTCTTGGTGGTCGGCCGCGGCCTACGTGCTCTTTCTGCGGAAAGGATAGACACATTGAGGCGACCTGCTATCGCAAACCTAGTCTTCCTCATCGTCTGACTGCTTCTGTTGCTGATCACAGTCCTTCTGCCACTCGTGCTGATCTTGACGAAGTCCGCCTCCAGCTCCAGCAACTCCAAGGGATGCTCAGTAACTCACCTGCCTTTGTTGCCTCCGTCTCTCATGAAGGTATCGCTTGTCTCTCCACGAGTCCGCGCTGGATAGTGGATTCCAGTGCCACTCATCATATCACCTCGCTGAAGCCACATCACTACTTGGATTATTCGTATCCTAAGTGTATCATTGTGGCAAATGGCGCTACCGTTTCTGTCTCAGGCTCTGCTTATATTCCTCTCAATTCATCTATATCTCTCCGCTCGGCTCTTCATGTCTCGGGCTCCCCGTTTAATTTGCTTTCTGTTAGTCGTCTCACTGTCGATTTGAATTGTTTTGTCACATTCACTTCTACTTCTTTTAAGATGCAGGATCGACAGACGCAGAATATCATTGGTAGAGGACGACTGTAAAACGGGCTCTACCTTCATGATGTTTCTCCTACCATTCTCTCATCAGTCTCCTCCGTTGATTGACATCGGCGTCTTGGGCATGCTCCTCTACCAGTCCTCCAGAAGGCTCTTCCTGAGATTTCTTTTTCCTTTTTTTTTCTTGTGATTCATGTATTTTGGGAAAACAACATCGTTCATCTTTTCCTCCTCATTGTACTCGGAGTTCTGTTCCTTTTATTCTATGCATTATGATGTTTGGGGCCCGTACAAAATACCTAATATCTCTGGTTATCGTTACTTTATCACCTTTATTGATGACTTCTCTCGGACGATATGGTGATACTTGCTTCGTGATCGCTCCAAGCTTCCCCGTGTGTTCCGGGCTTTCGTTCTTGAAACTCACACACAATTTACTGCAAATATTAAAACACTCCGAATTGATAATGCTCACGAATATACTAGCCATGAGTTTGCTAACATCTGCTGTGAATTTGGAATTATTCATCAGACTTCTTGTTCCTATACACCCTAACAAAACAACATCGCCGAACGTAAAAATAGACACCTTCTTGATGTTGCTCACACCCTCGTGCTTCAAATGCAGGTCCCAAAGGTGTATTGGAACTTTACTCTTTCGACAATATGTTATCTCATTAGCCGTCTCCCTTCCTCCATCCTCCAAAATGCTACTCCATTTAGTCTCATTTTCCCGTCTTCTCCGTTGTTCACTCTCACACCTCAAATCTTTGGTTGAACTTGTTATGTTCATGTTCTTGGCCCGTACTCGGACAAGTTGGCTCCCCGGGCAGCCAAACACATGTTTGTCGGCAATTCCCATACCCAGAAAGGATATGTGTTATCCCCTACTACCCGCAAGATGACCGTTTCTGCTGATATTACTTTTCGGGAAGATCAACCATACTTCACCGCTCCAAACCCACCTCCACCACCATCTTTGCCAAAACCTGTCATCCCTGTTACATCTCCACCACCACTCAACGGAAGTACTATCTCAACCTCCTTCAAGATGCCGGTAACTCTGGATGCAAGCCGACCAAAACTCTCATGGATGTCAATCATAAGCTTTGTGCTAAAGACGCAGTTACAGATCCACTTCTTTCAAATTCAGAATACTATCGACGTCTTGTTGGAAAACTGATTTACCTAACGGTCACAAGACTTGACATATCCTTTGTTGTTGGGGTTATCAGCCGGTTTATGTACTCCCCTCGGTTGTCTCATCTACAGGCCGTCGAACGCATCCTGAGATATCTAAAAACAGCCCCTGGTCAAGGGCTGGTATACAAAACCTCTTCCTCTACTTCTACTCCAACTCTGGTTGTGTATTCAGATGCAGACTATGTTGGATCTCTGGATGATCGGCACTCTACCAGCGGTTTTTGTACCTACTTGGGAGGTCATCTTGTTACCTGGCGCAGTAAGAAATAAGTTGTGGTTGCTCGATCTTAAGCTGAATCTGAATACCGTTTGATGGCATCTATTGTATCTGAGCTTACCTGGCTTAAAAGTCTCCTAGGTGATATGGGAGTAAAACTTCCCTCACCAGCTACCTTCCTCTGTGGCAGTCAAGCTGTTATACACAGCTAAAAATCCGGACTTCCACGAAAGAACAAAACACATTGAAGTTGATTGTTACTTCATTAGAGAGAAAGTTCAAATTAAGAAATTGGAATTGAGACATGTTTCGGCTGCTGACCAAGTTGCTGATCTTCTCACTAAGGTCATGTCGAGTACTCTATATTGGGAGTTCTTGTCCAAGCTTGGTGCCTACGACTTGTACGCTCCAGCTTGTGGGGGAGTGTTAGAAAAGACATTGTAAAGGCCCACCTAATAACCCATTTTGTTTCTTTTTCTCTTGTTATATAAGTCTCACACCTTGTATATGAGACTCCTCTCTCTTTCTTCCTCATAAATATATGTACTCAACTACTCATACATTGTATTTAGACACACAAGAAGAATATACAAGGTTGACTGGATTTTCTGCATTACTCGTGTACTTCTCTACAATAACGAAGTCATCTATCCTTCTTGTACTGTTAAATTTAAGCTTCATATACTCTGTCTTTGCCCTTCTCAACCTAAAACCCTTCTTTTCTAAAGTATCTCGCCAAGATTCAAGTTTTGTGTTTACACCCTCGTGCGTCTCACCAACCAAAACGATATCATCCGCAAACAATAAACACCAAGGTATTGCTTGTTGGATATGTCTGGTGAGCTCATATAAGATAAGGGTAAAGAGATAAGGGTAAAGAGATAAGGGCTTAAAGTTGAACCTTGATGTAATCCAACAGTGATAGGGAATTCCTATGTTAATCATCCAGATGTCCTCACCCTTGTCACGAATTTGTATACATATCTTTGATTATGTCAATATATGATACATTTACACCTTTCTTTTCTAAGACTCCATAAAATCTCTCTTGGAATTCTATCATAAGCCTTCTCAAGATGAATAAACAGTATATGCAAATTTTATTTTCTTTCTCGATAGTTGTTAATGAGTCTCCTAAAGAGATGTATAGCTTCCATGGTCGACCTCCCTGGCATGAATCCAAATTGATTCTCCGAGATGTTAGTATCTCGTCTTAATCTTCTTTCTATTACTCATTCCCATAGTTTCATGGCATGACTCATCAATTTAATTACTCTGTAATTAACACAATTTTGTATATCTCCTTTATTTTTATACAAAGGTACCAAGATACTTTTTCTCCATTAGTCTGACATGCTCTTTGACTTCAATTTAATTCCTCTCCATAAGATCTCCTTTATTACTTCGTTCACATAGTCACACAGATGCCATAAAAAAAAATTAGCACCTTAAATAAACCACAAGTGATTTAAGTGTTACATAACTCTTAACAGTTTAATGATCAAACTTTAGTGCACACACCTAGTCCTGAATAGTATATATCGTCTCAAGTGGAGGAAACCATCCTCTCATAGCAGAATTCAATAGCTCCCCAATTTATCAACTAAATACGAATAATTATCCATTCCAAATATCAGAGAATCTTATCACCAAAGACCATAATACACTTTTTAATCATCATTATGGCAAACTGCCCTGTAAATATGTGGAGAGAAAGTATGACTAGTAATATGTCGAATGGAGGTTAACAGTGATAATGATAGTGTACTCAAATCTTATTGGTTTCCAATTGTAAACTGAACATTTTGAAAGAGCATACAAAAAAACTGAAACCGAAACGCCAAAAAACAGATCAAAACCAAAACGACTAAGAATAGAACCGACCTGGTTCGGATTCGGTTTGGACCTACCAAAAACTGAAGGATGTCGATTCTATTTCGGTTTGGGCCCCAAACTGAACCACCAGCACCCCTAATTCTTTTAGATTAAAAATAAAATTCGTGCAAGAAGAATTTAAGGGAGAACACAGATCACTGATCCAATACCCTCAAAACAATGGCTTCGAGCCCGCATCTCCCCCAACTAAGTGTCTGTTGTGTTTGCCCAACAGTCCTCTTACATTACTCATTCTCCGACCTCATGAGCTCATATCAACAACTGGTGATTTCATATTAGCTTTAGATTTGGTGTTTCTCTTCCCTGCTTGATTCCGTCTCAAACACACACTAGGCGTTCGTCCACTCCATCTTTTTTTCCATTCGACTACTCTCACACAAAACACTGTAGAGTTCACCGAAAGCTTTAATCCACAGTCACCCACTCCTATTAGTATCCTTCACCAATCAATAGTCTTCCTCTCCAATAAACAACCTCCCCACCCATCAATCCGACCGATTCCATCCACACGGTGGATGTTGCCCATTAGTTTATTCCCATCACAGTATCATAGCTGCTCGCAACGACGCCATCGCCATCATGGTCGCCGCCCTTTTAGGTCTCATGGAACAAGTTGATACGTTCTTGTAGGATTTATAATGTATGACGTATAGATCGTCCTAACAAAAATCCATGCCCTCCACGTAGGTCACTATTATGTGTTATGAGTTATGATGTTACGTGTTATGGGTTGTTGTAAGTCTCGAGCACCGAGCACCTTATTATCATTATTATTAGTGACTATATGTTATGTTAGGGGAGTGTTAGAGTCATTATTACGTTGTAGCCTATAAAAAGGCTTTGGGTGTGTTGTTGAAGGAAATAATGACAAGATTCTAATTCTCATCTTCTTTGTGAGATCTTGGTGCCTCTCTCCTCCGACGAGCAATCCCGTTTAGGCAGCCGCGGTCAAGGCTCCACAGTATCTCTGATAACCCGCCGCTCCTCCTCCCGACCACCTCCGAGATAGGCCCATAACAACTTGGTATCAGAGGCAACATCCTCCCACGTCCGCTTATTCCACACCAACAGCCGCTGTTACTTCCTCTCTCGCGCTTGTTTTCGCTCTCGGGAGATCATTTCAGCAACCGACGAGTGTCGGTGTTCTACATCTTCTGCTTTCCGTCGGGACTGATTTCTGCCTCAGAGCCAGCAAGCTCCACGCCGGCCAGTTCTCTGCCTAGCAAGCTCCACGCCACACCCCCACTCTGACATCTTCACGCGTCGGCCAACTCTCTGTCCAGCAACAACTTCTCAAGCGCCGTCGAGACCCTACCCTGCAACATCACCGCAACCCCCCATCTCTTCAAGCCCCGCCCCGACAACCCCAAACCGCATGCCGTCGAGCCCTACCCTGCATCATCGCCGCTTCTTCAAGGCCCGCCCTACCATCCCCGAGCCGCACACCCTCGAGCCACTTCCCTGTCTTACAAAATCTGGATCGTAGGATCGTAAGATCCTATGATCCGGATCGCGATCCTGACAACCTTGGCCGCAGCAGCCGCTTTCTCGAGCCCCATGCCCTGCTGCGCTGCATCGAGCCCCGCGCACTGTTAACATCTGTCGCTGCTGATACTAAAATAAAAGAAGAAAGCAATGGGCCTGATTTTCCTATTTACACCCACTTTTATTACTCTTCTACCCAACCCCTCTCCCATCCAACAACCCAACTTTAATAATTAACCCGACCAGCCTCTCCTGTTCCAAGACACCTTTTTATTCTATTTTTTTTCCAGCGCGCCCATTACTTCTGGTGCCAACATTGGGCGTCAACGTGGCTCCCGTGGTCACTCTCAGTCTTCCGACTCGGCACAATCCCACCGGTCGATCACCCGTTCTTCTTTTCGCTCCTCCACTCACACTATGGGTGACTCATCTGAACAACTCAATCAGATTATGACCATGCTCCAGGCCGTCATAGCGCAACAAGCTACGCACACTGCTCTAGGGGACCGTCATCAGGAGGCCATTATTGCGCTCTCCAAGCGCATCGATGATCTGTCTACCGCCCGGACACACGATCATTCCAGCAGCAGTCAGGCACAACCACTTCTCCGCACTGCCCCGCCGCCCCGGACTGTCCACGAGCCGCCGCCGCCAGTCCTCGCGCACCACGACGCAACGATTGTATCACGCTACACCAGATTGGAATTTCAAACCTATGATGGGAAAAGTGATCCTTTGAGTTGGCTCACCAAGTGTGAGCAATTCTTCGGCCACCAAAAAACTCCGACAGCAGATCAGATCCATTTAGCATCTTTCCATATGCTCGACTCCGTTGTTTTATGGGCTTCGCGACTTCTCACCGACCGGCCGAATCTGATCTGCGACGACTTCAGGAGACTCTGCAACTTGCGTTTCGGACCTCCTATCCGCAGTAACTCCCTCGGCGCACTCATATCTCTATGCCACACTGGTACCGTGGACGAGTACCTGGAACAATTTCAGCTTCTCTTAGCGCATGTCCCTCTTGCCCCGGATATGCAGGTCGACATTTTAACCGCTGGACTTTGCGAGTGACTGCGACTGGATGTTGAGTTTGAGGCCCCTCCGGACTTAGTGACTGCTATGAGTCTGGCCCGGCTCTGCGATCGTCGCCTCCAGCTGGCCCAGGAAGTCTATCCACCTGCCACCAACATTATTGAACAGTGCCGTATCGAGGCTCCCCCAGCCCCACCGGTTCGCCGATTATCTCGGGCTGAGATACTGCACCGCCGCGCTCAGGGATTATGTTTCAATTGCGACGAGCAGTACAATCGCGGCCACAAATGCAACCGGCTTTTCTACTTGCACGTTGAGGATTCTGACGACGAGGTCATCTGATAAAGCTTAAGGACAAGCATTTTTTGAAGGAAGGGTGAGATGTTATGTGTTATGATTTATGATGTTACGTGTTATGGGTTGTTCTGAGTCTCGATCACCGAGCTCCTTATTATCATTATTATTAGTGTCTTTATGTTATGTTATGGGTTGTTGTGAGTCTCGATCACCGAGCTCCTTCAACCGCACCGTGACACAACTTGATATGTATGGTGTAATGGACATTTCCTCTCTAGCCAATATTCTAGTCAAGTCGATATTGCCTTTTTAAGCGATGCCGATGTCAGTGGTAGAAGTTATCGCGTCGCGCTAGCAACCAGTTCAAAGCACCATCTTCATTTTGCATTGCACGCATAGGAATACTGATCCTGCAGTTCTTACACACTATAAACACACGACACGCATGATCAAGTACACAATCAGATTTGTTATTCTCAAATGAAGAGATGTGAAATGCATGTTTCAACAAACTCACCATTTTGATAATAATAAATCTTTCAAAAGAAATAAATCAATATAATAAATGTGGTGTTTATAGTAAGTGATAAACGTGCATACTCCCTTTATATGGAAGCTCGTCGTCGATGCCTCCTCATGCTCTCCCTCAGGTCGGCGCCTCCTGCCCCACTTCCTCAGGCCGACGGAAGGAAGTTCTCCTCCTCCTTATATATGTCCACTCCTGCTTCTCTTCCTCAGACCCACAACAGCCGGTGCCTCTTCTTTCTCCTCCTAGGACATCAGCTCTCCCCTCATTTCTCCTCCTCTTCCCAAGCTGACCACAACAGTTTCTCGCCTCCCCAAAGACCCGACAACACCTCTTCTCTCTTTTATGTTCAATTTGGCCGGTTTTTGTGAGGGGGACTCCTAGGGGTTTCTCGAATCCCCCTCTACGCAGAATGTTTGGGCTCGGTTTTGGTCCCTTTTGGTAAGATTTATCCTTCTTTCCCCTTTTTTCAGATTTTTCTTGGTCCTCCATGAATTATTTGTTTCCAAATTTTGCACTTTGTGATTCAAGATTTTTGCTCCATTATAATCAACTAACTGCATTGTGTTTGTGATTTCCGGCACCGCTCCTCGACAAAAATGGCAGGATCTCGCTCAAAACCCTCTCCGATTTAGGATTTCTCAGAGCAAAGTGCCGCCAAGTCTCTATTTCCGCGTGGTAATCTCTTCTCCCCTCGCTCATGAGGGAGGTAAATCTCTAAGCTTGCTCGTGATCAAGTTGTGCGATGAATAATTGCTTGTGCTAGCGTTAGTGTTTCTGATAATCCAAATGTCATCTATGTTTGTGCTTGGGCAAGTTTAAATAAGTTTCTCTATTTTTGCTTGCGTTGCTTAGCCTTCGTCCGTTTCAGCTTCTTAAAGGCAAGTAGAGATCCATTTATCTTACAAACATTGTGCTTAGATTAATGAGTCTATTCTTATGAATTTATGTCTCCATTCTTTAATGTGATTCGCCAAATAAATTTAGATATCAAATGCCTAATCAGACAAGTTCATAATTTTAGGGTTTAATAAGTTTGGAATGTCATGAGTGTACAACCCCATATCCGGCGAGTGGGTCAGCAGGAGCCAGAATGGCCAAATCGGGCAGTCTGAGTCCCTGGCCGAGCTCGGCAAACTCCGGCTCGCTCAGGCGGGGTGAGAGACCTTGGGGAGGAGAGCTCGTACCCGCCAAGCCCAGCTCGCCAAGCCCAGCTCGCCAAGTCTAGTTCGTCGAGCTCTGGGATGTTCGTCGAGCTCTGGGCTGTTCGTCGAGCTCTGGGCTGTTCGTCGAGCTCTGGGCTGTTCGTCGAGCTCTGGGCTGTTCGCCGAGCTCTGGGCTGTTCGCTGAGCTGTTCGTTGAGATCTGAGTCGCTCGCCGAATTTGAACCGTTCAACAAGCCCGCGACATGCGAGTAGGGCAGGCCGGGCCCGTACTCGCCCAAGCTCGAACATAGGCGGCAAGTGTCTGCTCCATCGAGTACTCGCCGCCCTTGCCGAGTAGGGTTTGTTGAGGGCTACTCGCCTAGGGATCTGTGAGGTGTTTTTACCATTTTTTCCCCGCTGGCCTGCCCATAGCCAGTTAAAACAGCAGAGTTGCGCTGTTGGCAGACCCAGCTGGGCTGCACATAGCTGTTCAGAACAGCGGAGGTTGGCTATTTGCAGGCCTTTTTCAGAAATCTATAAATAAGACTCAAGGGGTACCTCAGAAGGCATGTTTACCTGTCTCCCAGTCTTTTAGCGTTTTCTGAGGTACCTTAGCCCGACATTTGGCTAAGGAGGGGAAGCCCTCAGTGATCTTCCGGGTGTGTGGTGGGTCCTCCGCGTCGGGCCCTTGGTCCAGTCCCTTGTTCTTTTTCCTTGTTGTTTTTCTTGCAGGAGAGAGGTAGGTGCGCGATCACCCCTTCCCCAAGGGTGAACTTCATAGAGACTGAATTTTCGGTTTCAACATTTTGGTGCGGTGAGCGTGGAGCGTGGTCAGCACAGAAAATCTTCAGCGAGCTCAATGATAGGAGAAGGGCAAGGATCGGACAGGGGCGACTCGCAACCCCCTCCCCCTCTCGCCACAATGGGGATGTTTGAGGACTTCAGGCAGGAAGTACTCGGCTTGGTCAGATTCGCACTCGGCGCGCGTGCAGAGTGCTCGACTCCAGCGATCCTTGTTCTCGCGACTCCAGCCCTTGGCGAGGACGCTCCCGGCAGGCGAGCTGGGAAGGAGGTCGCCGAGGAAGGGAAAGGTGGCGAGCTCCCCGGGCGGGTGCTCTTCTCCGGCTCAGCAAGCAGCGACAGGTTCGGCGAGATGGGGGTGCGAGACCCCCCAGCTCGCCCGGTAGGGGGAGGCAGCCCCTTCAGCGAGCTGGTTTCTTCTGCTTCGGTTCTAGAGGGGTTCAGGGGCCCGAGATGTCCTACTACACCGGGAAGGGAGACCCAGTTCAGCACGTCCAGTGGTTTGAGGACGTGGTCTCGATCCGACAGATGTCAGATGGGTTCAAGTGTAGGCTCTTCGCCATTACCCTCAAGGAGAAGGCGAGAGAGTGGTTCCACCAGTTGCCGGCCAATTCCATCTACTGCTTCGAGGACCTACGCTGGGGGTTCATACTGAGGCTCACCACCTCCAAGAGGAGGAAGAAGGAGTCGGAGTTCCTGTTCCACATCAAGCAGGGGGTGAACGAGACCTTGGGGAGCTACGTCGATCGCTTCCAGGAGGAGGTCACCCAAGTCCAAGAGATGTCGGGGCATACCCTGATGATGGCCTTCACCCTGGGGCTGCAGCAGGGTTTCTTCCGAATGGAGCTGAAGAGGGTGTCGCCCCTCTCCTACGAGGAGTTGATGGAGAGGGAGGCAAGAGAAGTCGACGGGGAGGCGTCGAACCCGGAGTTTGCCCGGAAGTTAGCCAGGTGGGCTACGGAGGAGGAAAGGCCCAGGGGGGAGGGGTCAGGAGTAGAGGAGAGCTGAACCCTGATAGAGGGAGCAGCAGCAGCAGCAGCAGCCCAGGTGGGGGCGTTAGGAGCCGAACCATCGGCTAGGTTGGAGGCCGGAGTGGCAAGATCAAGGGCCGAGGAGAGGTCATCATGGTGGGGATAACCGCCAGGGAGGCCAGGGCCAGTTCTATCCTCCAGGCGGGAGGCAAGGTCAGAGGCCACCTCTCCCCGACCAGGAGCAGGCTATGGCAATAGCCATGGGGGAGAGGAGGAGAGCAGCGCGGAGGAGAAGAAGGAAGGTTAGGGTGGAGCTGCCCTACTGTGAATTCCATCAGGAGGAAGGGCACACCACGACCACGTGCCCGGAGTTCCTCGAGATGAGAGGAAACAGGGAGCAGCAACAGCAGCGAGACCGCCAAAGAGTGCGGATCGAGGAGGTCCTGCCTCGGGCGTAGGAGGACAAGTGCGAATACCGGGCAGATGTGGGGACCCGGGGAGGGATCAGAGTGATCCACGGGGTGGTGGGAGTCGAGGCTACCCGAAAGGCAAGTCTCCACACCATGTACCGCAGGAGCGTCGACTCCATATCCCAGACCCCACCCCCGGAAGAGAGAATCACCTTCTCAGTCAAGGATATGTCGGGTCATGAAGATCCCTTTTGCGATGTGCTGGTCATCAAGACGGCCATCGAGAATTTCACGGTCTCCCGGATCCTCATCGACAACGGGAGCTCGGTCAACGTCATCTTCAAGAAGGCGTTTGACGCGATGAAGGTGGAGGCCAGGAGAGTGCTGGCCTCGGACGGGCCCCTGTTTTGCTTCTCAGGGGAGAGGAAGGAAGTCGAAGGTGGAGTGGGACTCCATGTCTCTCTGGGGGCAGTTCCGCACCTGCAGGTTCGTTATCGTGGACGTCCCCAGTAGCTAAAACGCCATCTTCGGGAGGCCTCTCATCAGCGCCTTCCGCTGCGCCCCCTCGTCCTTCCACCAGTGTCTGAAGTTCAACGTTGAGGGGATCCAGATCTGGGTCGGGGAGATCCCAAGGTAGCAAGGGAGTGCTACGTCACGGCGGTGAACTCCATCTCTTGTCAGGAGGGGGCTAAGGAGATGGAGCGGAGGATGGAGGAGGCGGAGCAGAAGGCTGACGGAGAGGAGATGGAGGTAGGAGAGCCACACCCAGGTGGAGGTGGCGGAAGAAGTTCAAGGGTCGGCCGAGGCGATGGCCGTGGAGGAGGCTGGAGAGGAAGTCCTTTCCCCAGGAGGGGGGACGTTGAAGAATAGAGAGAGCAGTCTCGCCTGGAAGCAGCAGAGGAGGTGGTAGAGATGGAGGTTCTCACCTTGGGAGGCAGGGTGGAGAAGGTTCGCGTCAGCGGGGGGCTGACCCCGAAGTCCCAGGGCAGGATGCTAGAGTGCATCCAGAAGAACGTGGACATCTTCGCCTGGAGCGCCGCGGAGATGCCAGGGATCGATGCCGACGTGGCCTATCATCGGCTCAACCTGGACCCAGAAGCTCGCCCCGTCCAGCAAAAGAAGAGATCCACGACGGACAGGTTGGCTGAGCCGATCAGGGAGGAGGTAGCCAAGCTTCTCAAGGTTGGCTTTGTATCAGAAATCCAATACCTCGGCTGGGTCTCCAATGTAGTAATGGTTAAAAAAGGAGACGGCTAGTGGCATATGTGTGTTGACTTTTCTTTACTTAATAAATCATGTCCCAAGCATTGTTACCCCTTGCCTCGGATCAACGCGCTGGTTGATTCAGCAATCGGTTTCCCTGTAATGAGTTTTCTAGATGCATTTTCAGGTTATCACCAGATCAGGATGCCCCCCCCCCCGACGTCAAAGATGTCTCTTTCATCACGGGGGAAGGGTGCTACTGCTACAAAATGATGCCCTTTGGGCTAAAGAACGCAGGTGCAACCTATCAAAAGATGATGGACAGGGTCTTCCGAGAGCAAAGGGGGAGGAACTTGGAAGTGTATGTGGATGACCTCATGATGAGAGTCGGGATGTCGACTCTCACCTCTGGGACTCGGAGGAAAACTTCGCCACCCTGCGCGAGTATAAGATGAGGATGAACCCCCTGAAGTGCGCCTTCGGGGCGAGCATGGGCAAGTTCCTAGGCCACCTCCTCACCCCAGCAGGTGTAGAGCCCAATCCTGATAAGGTCCGAGCAATCATGGAGTTGGGGTCACCTCGGAACGCTAAAGAAGTGCAGCGGATGAGAGGGAACCTGGCAGGATTGAGCAGGTTCCTCTCCCGAGTGTGGGAGAAGTGCTCCCCCTTCTTCAAAACTTTGAGGGGAGGCCAGAAGTTCAAGTGGACCAGGGAGTGCGAGGAGGCATTCTAAGCCCTGAAGAAGCAGTTGACTCAGGCTCCGCTGCTCAAAGGGCCGAAGGAGGGGGAAGATCTATACTTGTATCTCGGGGTCGGAGTGGAGGCCTTGAGCTCCGTCCTGGTTCGGGAAGAGGGGAAGAAGCAGCTCCCCATATGTAAGCCGGGTATTGAGGAAGGCCAAGCTCCGTTATCCCATCTTGGAAAAGCTGGCCTTCGCTTTGGTCATCTCAGCCCGGAGGCTCCGGCCTTACTTCCAGGCACACTCGATCCGGGTGGTGACTGACCACCCCCTCCGCAACATCTTTGAGGGGATGGAGCATTCGGGAAGATTGGCTAAGTGGTCGGTGGAGTTGAGCGAGTTCGACATCACCTTCGTCCCCCGTCTCTCGATCAAGGCCAGAGCAATGGCCGACTTCCTGGCTGATTATGTGGTCGAGGTGGCGAAGGAAGAGCTCACTCACCCGGTTCCTTGGAGGGTGAAGGTAGATGGCGCTTCGGGGAAGCATTCCCTGGGAGCAGGGGTGATCTTAGAAAGTCCCCAAGGAACGAGAATCGAGCAAACGGTGGTGGTGCATTTTCCCATGACCAACAACCAGGCCGAGTACGAGGCGGTGATTGCAGGGCTCTGCCTGGCCGGGGAGCTGGGAGTGCATGACGTGGAGGTGCTCACCGACTCCATGATTGTGGCCTCCCAGATAAACGGAGAATTCGAGGTAAGGGAGCTACTCTACAGCTGTACTTGGCAAAGGTGAAGGGGGTCATCGGTATGTTCCAGACTTTCTCTATCCGGCACGTGCCCAGGGAGGAGAACGAGCAGGTAGATCAACTGGCAAAGCATGGTCCCATTCACCGACCAATTCCGCCCTTCCATCGAGGAGGGAGAGCTGATGGAAGTGGAGCAACACCCCTCGTGGATGGGCCCATTCACGGCCTTCCTTTCCACAGGGGAGTATCCGGAGGGGATGGACAAGAAGAAATTCAAATACAAGTCGGCATATTACCTCGTACGAGACGGGCAGCTATACCGGAAGACCCTCTCAGAGATGTTGGTGCATTGCGTGGCTGAGAGGGAGGTCCCGAGGATCTTGGAGGAAGTCCACTCCGGAGAGTGTGGGAGTCATTCTGGGAGTCGAACCCTGGAAGGAAGAATCGTCAGGCAAGGGTACTTCTGGCCGACCTTGAGTCATGACGCCACAGAGTTCGCAAGAAAGTATAGCAAGTGCCAGTTGTTTGTCCCCTCCAACTACAGCCAGCTCAGCGCCTCAGGAGCATAACTGCGCCCTGGTCCTTTGCAATCTAGGGAATGGATCTGGTAGGGCCTTTCCCCCAGGCCAGCGGGCAGAGGACATTCTTGTTGGTCATGATTGACTATTTTTCCAAGTTGTTAGAAGTCAAGGCGTTGGCCAAGGTGACCTCTCAGGTCATCAGGAACTTTGTGTTGGGGGAAATCATCTGCCGGCACGGGTTGTCCCAGGCCAGTGTCACGGACAACGGGCCCCAGTTCGCTAGCGCCGAATTCATCAACTTTTGTGGGCAACTCGAGATAGATCTCAGATTTGCTTCGGCTTCAACACCCCAGGAGCAACGGACAGGTGGAGGCGGCGAACAAGATCATCGTCAACCTCCTCAAGAAGAAGGTGGAGAACTTAAGGGGCAGCTGGGTGGAGCAACTCCCTTCGGTCCTCTGGGCTCTTAAGACCACACCCAACACCGCCACAGGAGAGACTCCCTTCAAACTCTCTCATGGGTGCGAGGCGGTACTCCTAGTAGAGTTCGAGGTCCGGACGCCTCGGGTGGTCGAGGCAGGGGAAGATAGGGAGGAGTGAAGAGCCGAGAATGAGGAGGAGCTGCGGCTCTCCCTTGACATGGTAGAGGAGGTACGCGAACTCTCTGTCATCCGCCAGGAGGAAGTGAAAAGAAGAATGACTAAGTATTTCAACAAGCACGTCAGAGTCAAACAATTCGCAGAAGGGGACTTGGTCCTGAAGAAGGTAGATGTCGCGGGGCGGTCAGCCGCCGTGGGAAAGTTCAACCCCAATTGGGAGGGTCCGTACATTGTAAAAGAAACATTGAGGTCAGGAGGATATCGCCTCCAGAATGTGGAGGGCGAGACCATAAGTCTCACCTGGAGCGGTGATGACTTAAAACGTTTTTTCCCATAAAACATGTAAGTAGCGTTCCTTTTTCTAATGAAATTTGAAGTGTCAGTGCTCTCATTGCTATCTATGAGAATGGTTGGTGTTCGTTTGATAGACCCCCGAGCAGATCCCGCTGTCAGGCTCTCACCTAGCTGGCAGGGCTGGATGTCACTCGAGGGAGTCTGCCCTAGACCCCGAGCAGATCCCGCTGTCAGGCTCTCACCTAGCTGACAGGGGTGGATGTCACTCGAGGGAGTCTGCCCCAGACCCCGAGCAGATCCCGCTGTCAGGCTCTCACCTAGCTGGCAGGGTTGGATGTCACTCGAGGGAGTCTGTCCCAGACCCCGAGCAGATCCCGCTGTCAGGCTCTGACCTAGCTGGCAGGGCTGGATGTATCTCGAGGGAGTCTTCCCCAGACCCCGAGCAGATCCCGCTGTCAGGCTCTCACCTAGCTGGCAGGGCTGGATGTCACTCGAGGGAGTCTGCCCCAGACCCCAAGCAAATCCCGTTGTCAAGCTCTCACCTAGCTGGCAGGGCTGGATGTCACTCGAGGGAGTCTGCCCCAGACCACGAGCAGATCCCGCTGTCAGGCTCTCACCTAGCTGGCAGGGCTGGATGTCACTCGAGGGAGTCTTCCCCAGACCCAGAGCAGATCCCGCTGTCAGGCTCTCACCTAGTTGGCAGGGCTGGATGTCACTCGAGGGAGTCTGCCCCAGACCCCGAGCAGATCGCGTTGTCAGGCTCTCACCTAGCTGGCAGGGCTGGATGCCAATCGAGGGAGTCTGCCCCAGACCCCGAGCAGATCTCGTTGTCAGGCTCTCACCTAGCTGGCAGGGATGGATGTCACTCAAGGGAGTCTACCCCAGACCCCGAGCAGATCCCGCTGTCAGGCTCTCACCTAGCTGACAGGGTTGGATGCCACTCGAGGGAGTTCGGCCCAGACCCCGAGCAGATCCCGCTGTCAGGCTCTCACCTAGCTGACAGGGGTGGATATCACTCGAGGGAGTCTGCCCCAGACCCCGAGCAGATCCCGCTGTCAGGCTCTCACCTAGCTGGCAAGGCCGGATGTCACTCGAGGGAGTCTGCCCCAGACCCTGAGCAGATCCCGCTGGCAGGCTCCCACCTAGCTGGCAGGGCTGGATGTCTCTCGAGGAAGTCCCACCCTCTCTTGGAATTATTTAAGAAGATTGCTTTCCTAAGGGTGTAGGGGGGAGAAGGTCCTTATATGCGAGTTTGGACTCGCAGGCCCAGCTCGGCAAGCTCCAACAAGACACTCCACCCCCCCCCCCCTTCAGTTTTACTTGTGAAATATTTTGACAATTTTGACTCAGCATCAGCAAGAGAAGGGACAACTCACGCGCGAGCTGGGTGGTTATGAACCAAGCTCGGCAGGAGGTCCATTCCTGGTTAACCTGGGGAGTGGGGAGCTCTCGGAATCCGCTCGCTATTACGAGTCCTAAACGTGCGCTCTAGCGGCAAATTCTGTCCTAGCGGGATCCAGCGAAGAGGAGGGCTCGCGGGCGAGTGCATCACAGAAGGAAAGTTCAAAGAAAAAGAAGATAGAAAAATTCACTTTTCATTCAGTATAAAATGATTACAAAAGGAGAGCTCGCCTGGGCGAGGTTACAAAAAGAGGGGAGAGAGTTACAAGAAAGAAAAAAAGGGGGGGGGAGGTCAGCTCTCGCCTCCTCCCCCGGATTGGCGATCTCCGCCCGCCCCGCCAGAAGGATTGTCCTTGAAGTCCTTCCCGAAGAACATGTCGAGGCTATCTTCCTTCTCGCTGGGCGGCGTGGGCGGGAACAGAGTCGGCATGAGGTCTCGGACCGTGACCTCCTCGCAGCCCTCCACCAGCACCTGCATATCCTTCATAATTTGATGGGTGCATTCGGCGGATTCGATTGAGTTGACCCGCAGCCTTTCAACGACCTCAGCCTCGCCAAAGATCCTCGGGCTCTTGTATGGGAAGGGGGGCTCGCTGCCACCTGGAGGAAGGCTTCCGCCTGGCGGGCGATTTCGCCATGAAGCCCCTTGTTTTTCTCGCTCAGCTTCGCGTTCCTCCCTTCCAGCTCAGCGGTGCAAGCCTCCAGCCCGGCGGCGCGAGTCTCCTGCTCGGCGGAGCGAGCACGGAGCTGATTATTTTCTTCCTCCAGTCCGATGGCGCGAGTCCGCAGCTCCCTAGCGGCCTCGGCGTCCTGAGGCAAGAACAAGTAAGTAAATCTGAAGCTAAAGATCCTAAGTAAAAAGAGAGGGATAACCAGTGCTCACCAGTCCGCCGGCGCCCTTGGCGAGCAAGTCCTCGGCAATGTCGAGCCTCCTCTCCAGGTTAACGACCTTATCCTGGGTCAGGTCGCGCTTCTGCTCAGCATTCTGCAGGAGGTGGCTGAGGTTGAAGCTGCGATGAACCACCATGTGGTGGAGCTCCAGTGCCCGCATGTGGGCCTGCAGGCCCTCATGGCCGAGTTGGTGCAGGGTCATGAACTAGTAGGCTGCGGCATCCTCGCGCCCGTAGAGGCCGAAGCCGAGCGCATAGGCTTGACCTGAAGAGGGCTCGCGGTCGGCCCAGGAGGATTGGAGGGTGGAGACGGAGATCCGGTGGGTGGACTCGTCCCACTGAACCACGGGCTCGTCGGTCGAGTCCTTCCACCTCCCCCCCAAGGCCGATGAGGGGGTGACTCTTCGGCGGACCCAGCTCGCAGGCCGGGGTCTTCTTAACTACAGGAGCAGAGGGCTCGCCTCCCTCCTGCTCTTTGCCTGTTGTCTCCTTCAGCGGGCTCCCCGGCGATCTGTCCGGGGTGGTCTCGGGCGAGCTCATGTACTTGGGATGTTGTTGTTGTTGCTTCGCCCGAGAAACCACCACCGCTTTCAGCTTCTTCTACTGTAGATGGCGGCGAGGCGATCTGGACCCCGCGGGATCAGCCCGTTTCTTGCCAGAGGGCTTAAACAACGACAGCTCGTCTCTGCAGGCGGGCGCAGCCGCCTTCTCGCGGGCGAGAGGGTCGAGGAGTAGTCCTGGATCCGCAAA
Source organism: Platanthera zijinensis (assembly GCA_039513925.1). Classification (NCBI taxonomy): domain Eukaryota; kingdom Viridiplantae; phylum Streptophyta; class Magnoliopsida; order Asparagales; family Orchidaceae; genus Platanthera; species Platanthera zijinensis. Next base: position 37,674,972 of record CM077098.1, read on the forward strand.
AGGCGGGTTCTAGGGAATCAGTCGCTCCCCTGCAGAAATAACTTAGTGAAAATTCCGATGGATTTGGCGAGATCAGGCAAAAAGGAAAGTTGAAAGATATACCTTCGCCAGGAAGGAAGGGGAGGAGCGAGTCGAGGCCCCTTCGGAGGAAGGCAACCTCGAAGTCCTTGTGGAGGAAAAACTTGTGGAGCTCGACGTCGTTGTCGAAAACGGTGGGGGGTCAGTATACCTCCTCGCCTTTTTCTGCGGCGAGTAGGGGACGTTGCCGAGATCGCCCTTGAGGAAGACGATCTTGGTCATCCAGTTGTGGTGTTTATTCGCGATCTCGCGAACCTTGATAAAGGAACCCCCAAAGAAGGAGACGTCGTCGGGAGTCGCCTTGTAGGTGAAGAGTTTCTTGAACACGGTCAGGTTGAACTCGATTCGCTCCCGGCGGAGGAAGCTCGGGAACGCCACCATCATGGCGATGGAGTTCGGGTTCAGCTGCGCGGGCACCGTGCCGAAGTACTTGAGGATCTGGCGGATCTCCGGCCAGAGCGGAAGGCGCAACCCCACCTCGAAATGCGATGGGGAAGGCGAGCTCCTCAGGGTAGAAATTATTGATGGCCTCTCCTTCCCTGGGTCGGCGCGCCTCGAAGCCGGGGGGCTTGAAGTCGGCATTGAACACGACGAACTCCTCCGTCGTGTTCCCCTCAAAGAAACAATAGTCGGTGAAGTGCTGAGCGCACTTGGAGCGACCATCAGAATCAGGATTGGTCTTCCCCATGCTCGCGGAAGGTGTAGGGAGCGAGTGCAGGTAAGAAGAAGGCGAGCAGGGGAGGAAAGTACAGAAGCAATAAAATCAGTAAGTCGGGGTAGGTGAGAGGGGCCTATTTATAGGAAAAGGGATCAAGGGTCGAGCCGACCGATCGGTCCAGCTCGCCTAACCCAGCTCGCCGACTTCCAAAACCTGTCACATCACGTGTCAAGCAAGAATATTATATTCACACAACAAACAATAAAATCTAAAAATATTCTAAGTTATTACAGGCCCAAGAGGGATATTGAACAGAGAAATCAAATGCAAACAAAGCAGCAATTTCGGCACATGCGCGAGCTGAGGGGGCAGGAGACGAGTTCTGGTAGGCCCGGCAGGGGGGCGTTCTTTACCTCCCCCGGACTCGCGCCTCCTTCCCCGCAGGTCGGCGCGAATTGCGGAGCTCGCGGATCCGCCTCAAGAATCCCTGGGCTGCCAGAAGGTTCAGATCCAGCTCCTCCAGCAATGGTGAAAGGGACGTCGCCTCGCCCGCCGGGTTCTCCCTCGCCTCGCCTACTAGCCACGCGCACTCCCGCTGCAGTACGTCGTTGTCCTCCCGCAACCGGTGGAGCTCGCATACCATCTTTTTGAGGACCTCGATTCCTCGCTTCATCAGCTCGGGGCCCCCCAGCTCGGCGTCCAGGAAGGACTCCAAGGTCTTCGGGGAAGGCAGGGGTGAGTAGCGAGCTCGCTCCAGGGATTCGTCGGCCTCCGACTGACTGAAGAAGGCTGCAAGAATAGTTGAGCAATAATGTGAAGGGCGAGCACACCAGGGGAACTACGGATGAAAACCAATAGACGACTTACCTGAAGAGCTCGGCGCCTCGAAGGAGAGGCGAGGTGGAGGCATCTTCAGATTTTTACCACGGCCCGTAGGATGTGTTGGGTATTGTATCCATAATGTAACTGATTTGAAGAAGTCCCTGAACAAGCTAAGGTGAATTGACAATGTATTTGATTACTTGTTTTCAAGTTGCGCTTGCAGTTATTCATCGCTAAGTACACACCAATGTCAGGGTGCAGTAGGTCAATATACACGGGTCTGTGCAACGTAATCCCTCGTTGAGCAGATTAGTGTGTTGGCTTACGTGTACTCTCTCTATTGGAGTGTACTTATTTTCAAGCACAGGGTTATGTAAGATCAAGAGCAGTCAAGGAGCAAGGATGGGCCAAAGACCAGCTCACGGGAAGAAAGACGAAAATCGTCTAAGTACAAATCGACGAGAATCACTAAGTGATTCTCGCCGATTCGACGTGATTCTCGCCGAATCGTCGAGAATCACGAACTGATTCTTGCCGATTGCTGCCGGTTGTCTCGAAGCCGCTTTGAATTCTTCTAAGGAAGAATCGTCGAGAATCACGAAGTGATTCTCGCCGACTCGTCGAGAATGACTCTGCATTCTCGACGATTCGGCAAGAATCAATTGTGATTCTCGCCGATTCTCACCAGCTTCTGTTATCAGTAGAGATTGAATTCTGTCAAGTAGAATTCGGCGAGAATCGTAGTTGATTCTCGCCGATTCGGCGAGAATCACCTACGATTCTCGCCGAATTAGACTTAGGCAATTTTCGCTTATTCTCTGGACCGGTCCAAGTTAACTGAACTATTTTGAACCGGTCTTAGGGTTTCCTTTTGGTGGGGCCCACAACGGTCATGTGGAATGACCTAATGTATAAATACCTCCGTATGGTTGAGCGGAAGAGATACAGAGATATATGAATACACGATTCAAAAAGAACAACCGCCGACGTGACCTAGAACGCGATCTTGCTCCGCGGCCGTCGTCGCCGCTCGTACAGTTAGTCGCCGTTGCTGATCAAGGTTCTTCCAGATCTCCGGCGACAGAAGCTCAGCCTAGCAAGCGTCTCACGCGTCTAACCAGAGATCTTTTGTCTCTTGATTCGTAGATCGGGAAAACCATCCCCTTCCGAATCGATCGAGACGATCGATCCTAGTGTGACCGTTGGAAGACCTTGCTACCTTTGCTACGAAGGTTGAATCTCCATTGCATCGCCGCAGCACTCCGTTGCCGCCGCCAATCCCGAGAGCCAAGCCGCCGCCAATCCCGCCGCCGGTTTTGGGGAGATTCTCTCCAAGAGAGATCTAGGGTTGTGGACTCTTCGTTGACTTCAAGAACACGTCGTCGAACGAAAAGGGACACCTTAGTCTCCATAAGTTGTTTGTATTTCTAATACATTCTATTTTCATTTTCGTGTAAAGGAACGTTTGGTTCCTAGTTGTAAGGGTTGGGTGCAACCCGTGGTGTGGGAGTGGTGACTCCTACGTGTGGAAGGGTTCCTTCCGTTAGTGCAAGGATTGGATTTCAATCCTGTTGGTGAAGTGACCGAGTCGTCCCTGGTTGGGAGATAGGTCGAAGGGGGAAAGTGGACGTACCCAAATCGAGGAACCACTATAAATTGCTTGAGTCTTTTCTGTGCTGTGTTGTTTGATTTATTTGTGCAGACAGTTTTTAATTCCGCAAAAACGCTACAAGACACATATCCCCCCCCCCCATAGGTGAAGCTAGTTGGCACTAGGTGGACTTTCAAGTGGTATCAGAGGGAGGTTACTCATCAAAAGGGTTCACACCTTGAGTAGAATCCTGCCACCAGTGTCAAGAAGAGGACAGATATCTACCATGGACGGACTCAAGTACTCCGGCAAAATCCCAGTGTGCACCAGACTGAACTTTCCTATCTGGAGGGAAAGAATCAGATTCTACATGGAAGCAGTCGACCCACGACTGTTTATGATTGTTGAGGAGGGACCTTATGTTCCCACAAAGGCCTCCACCATTGATCCTACTAAACAAGTGCCAAAGACGTTGTCAGAAATGGACAAGGACGAAATGGTGCTGGTAGGACTCGACAAGAAAGCACAGAACATCTTGGTAAGCGCAGTTGACGACTCTATGATGCAGAACTTCTGCAACTGCAGGACAGCCAAGGATCTCTGGAACTGTCTGATTGTACTAATGAAGGGCACAGATGAAGTGAGGGACGATCGGAGATCCCTCCTCAACCAGAAATATGAGGCCTTCAGGCAAGGGCTCAAGGAGGAGATCGGAGTTACCTTCGAAAACTTCCTCAAGATCGTCAATGCACTCAAGGGATATGGAAGAGTGTTCACTGACGGTGAACTCAATGATAAATTCCTTAGGTCCCTTACTAAGGAATGAGACACAAAGATCTGCGCCATCCGAGAGTTTGGCAGACTTGCTGAAACCGACCCTCAAATTCTGTTCGGGAAGCTCATGTCCTATGAGCTTCAACTCAATACAAGGAAAGCTGAAGAGGAAGCAGAGAAAGCCGCAGCCAAAGAAAAGACGGTGGCCCTAAAAGCCATTCATTCCAGAAAGGGCAAGGGTGCTGCTTCTTCCCGTGCGTGGAAGAAGGATGAGGAGGAAGACTCCGAGCCATGCTCCTCCGGCTCAGAATTGTCTGAAGAAGATTTCTCCCTCATCACCCGAGAATTCAAGAAGTTCCTCAAGATGAGGAATCAAAGAAAGAGAGACGGCTCCTCCTCCAGATTTCAGAAGAAGAATTATTCTTCTGACAGGTATGAATCAAAACCGAACAAACATCGTAATACTGACATCATCTGTTTTGGATGCAATAAGCCAGGACACGTCGTGGCCGACTGCCATCAAGGCAAGAGGGAGAAGGGAAAGGGAGAGGAGCACAGGTCCTCAAAAGACAAGAAGAAGGAGAAGAGTTACATCGCGAAGAAGCCAAAGACGCTGAGTGAATCTGACACGTCAGACACCAGCGATGACGAGGAAGCCTACTTTGGGCTAATGGGTCGCTGTGACTCAGAAGGAGAATGCCCCCCATTTACTGGGAAGGTAAAAGCTCACACCCCTCTCTCCGACTCTGACTCTGATCCTGAGTCTTAGGATGATGACCCTGAGGATAGCCCTTCGGCCCGTGAAGCTGAGCTCCTCGATAAGTATGAGCTTCTGCTCAATACTTTCGAGGAGTGTCGAAAGAGACTGAAGGCTGAGAAAAAGGAAGTTAAATTCCTTAAAGGTGAGAGTGTATCCCTGAGGGAAGAGATCACCAGTTTGATCTCCCTCCGACAGGAGCATTTGGACCTGACTTCTAAGCATTCAGAGTCTCTTAAGCTCCTCGATCTTAAGCAGGAGGAAATTGACAGGTTGGAAGAACAACTTGCGGCAGAAAAGAAGATCGTTAAGAGCTTCTCTATGCCAAAGACAGTTCTTCCACTGGTTGATACCTTCACTGCTCAGGCCAAAGGAGCTGGTTTGGGGCACGTAGGGGTACCTGGTTCCTCATCCAGGAGAAACAGGAACCAGAGGAAGAATAAGGCTGTTAAGAAGGCCTCTGCTGCTGAAAAGGGAAAGGCCCCACTCAGTCCTGTTGCGTTCAGAAAGCCCAGCTTTTCCTGTAACCAACATGACTTTGAGTCAACATATGGCCATCACTTCAGGCCCTCGGTTGCAAAGCCAAAGAGCCGATATGATGGTTGGACCTTCCCCCGCAATTTTGGCGAGAGTGTCTTCAAGGCACCTTATGAGGAAGTTCAGATGAAGGATAATGGCCACTTCTCTAGCGGTCATAATAGGAAGCAGGCACCCAAGGCCAAGCCTGTTACACTGAGAAGCCAGGAGGTGAAGAAATCATGCGACTGTTGTCATCATGATGCCTCCACCTCCAGGTCCGAGGCCCCTGCTGAACCTTCCGTTCCAAGAGTGAAGCAGGTGCCTAGGAGAAAGTATAACAGATTTGACTGCTGGTGCTGTGGCAAAGTTGGTCACTTTGTCATGGATTGCTGGTTTAATCCGAGGAATAACGAGACTCCTCACGTTGGCAATGCGAGGCAGACCACTCGTAGGGCTAACCATTCGAGGGGGAGCATGCTAACGAGGAATCTAGGACCCAAGTTCGATTGGGTTCCTAAGGCAAATTAATTCTGTTTTGCAGGAATGTCCAAAGGCCACCAAAACTCCCATATGGTATTTGGACAGTGGATGCTCCCGTCATATGACTGGGACAAGAAGCCTGCTGCGGGAGTACTCTCCAGTCGAGAATGGACCCAAAGTCATCTTTGGGGGATCTGATCGGGGAGTCACCAGAGGTTACGGTATGATTTCCAACGGTATACTCTCTATCACTGACGTAGCTTATGTTGAAGGGTTAAATCATAACCTGATCAGTGTAAGCCAGTTATGTGATAAAGGGTATGACGTTAAGTTCTGCAAGGATAAATGCCTGATAATATCATGTGCCTCTTCGGAGACGGTATTAACCGGCATTAGGAGCAGAAATATTTTCTGTTTAGATTTTCTCAGTCTAGATTCTTCTACCCCCGTATGCCTAGTAGCAAAAGGCAGTGCATCTCTTTGTGAACAATGGCACAAGAGATTGGCACATATTAATTACAAGACAATTAATATGCTGTTTTCCAAAGATTTAGTAAGGGATGCTCCCATTATTAAGTGCATCAAAGATAGTCCCTGTCCTGCATGCCAGATGGGCAAACAGACTCGGGCTACCTTTAAGGGCATCTCAGACAAAGACTCCTCCAGATGTCTTTATCTTCTGCACATGGACTTGTTTGGTCCAATGCAAGTTCATAGCTTAGGAGGGAAGTCTTATACGCTAGTGATTGTAGATGATCACTCTCGGTTTACTTGGGTGTTCTTTTTAAAACGCAAGTCTGATACGTTTGACATCTTCACCAGCTTTGTCAAGCAGATTCAGAACGAACTTAACTGCTCAGTAGTCAAAATCAGTAGTGACCATGGAACAGAGTTCGAGTCTGGTGCTATGACAGAGTTTTGTGAAGAACTTGGTATCTTTCATGAGTTTTCCTCCCTGCGCACTTCTCAACAAAACGGAGTTGCGGAGAGGAGAAATAGAACACTCATTGAAGCCTGCACGACAATGTTGAATGACGCTTCACTCCCAGAATACTTCTGGGCCGAGGCTGTCAATACGGCTTGTCATGTTCAAAACCGGGCATTGATCAACAAAAGTCATCGTAAGACGCCCTACGAGCTACTGAAAGGTAGGAAACCAACCATGTCCTATTTGAGGATCTTTGGTTGCAGATGTTATGTACTGAATAATGGGAAGTACCCGCGTACTATGTTCGGTGAAAAATGCTTCGAAGGCATATTCATGGGCTATAGTAGCCATAGCCGGGCTTATAGAGTTTTCAACAGGAAAACCCTAGTGGTAGAGGAATCAATAAATGTTGTATTTGATGAAGGAAGTTTGCTTAATTGCAAGTCTTCTAGTGGTCTTCTTGAAGATGCAGGTGCCAGACTCGAAAAGCTACACCTGGATGAGCCCGAGAAAGATGCAACTCCAAAATACGTCAAGGTCTCCACCTCAACGCCAACCGGAGAGGATGACAATCAGGATGGAGCAGTCCTCCCTGAAGAGGAAGGAGCCCCAGAAATTGCTAGAGCTCCTGATGCAAGACTTCTAGAGCTCCGACACGCGAGGGATCATCCTAGAGATCAGATCATCGGAGATCCTCGCGACGGTGTCAGAACTCGAAGAGGTACTATTAATGAGATTTTGCATCTTAGTTTCCTATCACAGGTTGAGCCAAAGAAGTTCGACGAGGCGAACAAAGATGCAGCATGGATATTGGCCATGCAAGATGAACTACATCAATTTGAAAGATGCAACGTCTGGACGCTGGTTCCCAGACCAAAGGGGCAGAACGTGATCGGCACCAAGTGGATCTTCAGAAACAAACTGGATGAACATGGTGTCATCATAAAGAATAAGGTCAGGCTGGTGGCTCAAGGATACAGACAGGAGGAGGGGATTGACTTCGACCAGACGTTTGCGCCAGTTGCACGGCTCGAGGCAATCCGTCTGTTCCTAGCCTATGCCTCTCATAAAGGATTCACAGTCTATCAGATGGACGTGAAATCGGCATTCTTGAATGGAGACTTGAAAGAGGAAGTATACGTCGCTCAACCTCCAGGTTTTGTCAATCCTACTTATTCTAATCATGTCTACTTTCTTAATAAAACTCTATATGGCTTAAAACAAGCTCCTCGAGCTTGGTATGAGACCTTGTCTAGTTTTCTTCTTGAGAACAAGTTCTCTAGAGGAAAAATAGACAAGACATTGTTTCTCAGGAAAGTCAAAGGCAAGATCTTGCTAGTGCAAATCTATGTCGATGACATTATATTCGGGTCAACGGACAACAATCTTTGCAAAAAGTTTTCTAAACTTATGCAAGGAAAGTTTGAAATGAGCAGTATGGGAGAGCTGAAGTATTTCTTGGGACTTCAAGTGAAACAGTCTGAGAAAGGAATTTTCATTTCTCAGACAAAGTTCACCAATGAACTCCTCAAGAAATTCGGAATGGAGAATGCAACCTCTATGAGGACTCCAATGGGATCCACCATGTCTCTGGATAAGGATGAGAAAGGGAAACCTTTTGATGAAACCAAATACAGAAGCATCATTGGATCCCTGCTCTACCTTACTGCCAGTAGACCGGATATCATGTTCTCCACATGTGTTTGTGCTAGATATCAGGTGAACACTAAGGAATCTCATTATGTCGCTGCAAAGCGAATTCTTAGATACCTTAAAGGTACCCCTAATCTTGGCTTGTGGTACCCGAGAAACAATGATGTCGAGCTAATAGGTTTTTCAGATGCTGATTTTGCAGGGAGTAGGGATGACAGGAAAAGCACTTCCGGGACGTGTCAATTCCTCGGAAGAAGACTCATCTCATGGAATAGCAAGAAGCAGAATTGTGTAGCAACCTCCACAGCAGAGTCTGAGTACATCTCAGCTGGCAGCTGTTGCGCACAACACATATGGATCAGAAATCAGTTAGCGGACTATGACCTTCAGTTCAAGGAAGTACCAATGTACTGCGACTCCTCCAGTGCAATTGTCATTGCCAACAATCCGGTATCGCACAGCAGAACGAAGCATATTGAAGTGCGCTACCACTTCATTCGGGAACATGTGGAGAACAAGGACATCTCTCTCTGCTATGTCCCCACGGACAAGCAGATTGCAGATATTTTCACAAAGCCCTTAGACGAGGCCAAGTTCAGTCTTTTCAAAACTGAATTGGGGATGCTAAACTATGAGGAATGAAGACTACAGAAGCTCCAGGCACGTGCATCTAGGGGGAGCATCTACCAGGAACTCAAATGTAAGCACAGGTGCAAGAACTGAGGGGGAGCATGGTGTCAAATGCACCAGACCCAGATTTGCAGAAGCCAAAAAGGGGGAGATTACCCTCTCGGCTAAGGTACTAAGGTGTATGCTCCAAATGCTCTAAAGATAATGGTATGGAATTTCAACTCACTTTTTTTTTTAAAAGTTGTGTTTTCTTCCAAGCCGTTATATTCACCTTAGCTTGTAGGGTTTAGGTTTCTTCAAATAGGGGGAGATTGTTGGGTATTGTATCCACAATGTACCTGATTTGAAGAAGCCCCTGAACAAGCTAAGGTGAATTGACAATGTATTTGATTACTTGTTTTCAAGTTGTGCTTGCAGTTATTCATCGCTAAGCACACACCAATGTCAGGGTGCAGTAGGTCAATATACACGGGTCTGTGCAACGTAATCCCTCGTTGAGAAGATTAGTGTGTTGGCTTACGTGTACTCTCTCTATTGGAGTGTACTTATTTTCAAGCACAGGGTTATGTAAGATCAAGAGCAGTCAAGGAGCAAGGATGGGCCAAAGACCAGCTCACGGGAAGAAAGACGAAAATCGTCTAAGTACAAATCGACGACTCGCCGATTCGAAGTGATTCTCGCCGATTCGAAGTGATTCTCGCCGAATCGTCGAGAATCACGAACTGATTCTTGCCGATTGCTGCCGGTTGTCTCGAAGCCGCCTTGAATTCCTCTAAGGAAGAATCGTCGAGAATCACGAAGTGATTCTCGCCGACTCGTCGAGAATGACTCTGCATTCTCGACGATTCGGCAAGAATCAATTGTGATTCTCGCTGATTCTCACCAGCTTGTGTTATCAGTAGAGATTGAATTCTGTCAAGTAGAATTCGGCGAGAATCGTAGTTGATTCTCGCCGATTCGGCGAGAATCACCTACGATTCTCGCCGAATTAGACTTAGGCAATTTTCGTCTATTCTCTGGACCGGTCCAAGTTAACTGAACTATTTTGAACCGGTCTTAGGGTTTCCTTTTGGTGGGGCCCACAACGGTCATGTGGAATGACCTAATGTATAAATACCTCCGTATGGTTGAGCGGAAGAGATACAGAGATATACGAATACACGATTCAAAAAGAACAGCCGCCGACGTGACCTAGAACGCGATCTTGCTCCGCGGCCGTCGTCGCCGCTCGTACAGTTAGTCGCCGTTGCTGATCAAGGTTCTTCCAGATCTCCGGCGACAGAAGCTCAGCCTAGCAAGCGTCTCACGCGTCTAACCAGAGATCTTTTGTCTCTTGATTCGTAGATCGGGAAAACCATCTCCTTTCGAATCGATCGAGACGATCGATCCTAGTGTGACCGTTGGAAGACCTTGCTACCTTTGCTACGAAGGTTGAATCTCCATTGCATCGCCGCAGCACTCCGTTGCCGCCGCCAATCCCGAGAGCCAAGCCGCCGCCCTTTGCCGCCGCCGGTTTTGGGGAGATTCTCTCCAAGAGAGATCTAGGGTTGTGGACTCTTCGTTGACTTCAAGAACACGTCGTCGAACGAAAAGGGACACCTTAGTCTCCATAAGTTGTTTGTATTTCTAATACATTCTATTTTCATTTCCGTGTAAATGAACGTTTGGTTCCTAGTTGTAAGGGTTGGGTGCAACCCGTGGTGTGGGAGTGGTGACTCCTACGTGTGGAAGGGTTCCTTCCGTTAGTGCAAGGATTGGATTTCAATCCTGTTGGTGAAGTGACCGAGTCGTCCCTGGTTGGGAGATAGGTCGAAGGGGGAAAGTGGACGTACCCAAATCGGGGAACCACTATAAATTGCTTGAGTCTTTTCTGTGATGTGTTGTTTGATTTATTTGTGCAGGTACAGTTTTTAATTCCACAAAAACGCTACAAGACACCTATTCCCCCCCATAGGTGAAGCTAGTTGGCACTAGGTGGACTTTCAGGATGTATTCGGGGTGGAAGAAGGTTGAAGCCTGGCACTAGGATAGTTCCAGCACCCTCCCTCGAGGTCTCAGCGAGCTGCGAAAAGGGGACGCGGGCTGGCGAGTCCGGCCTTTGCGAGCTCAACCCCAGAGTCCCGAAGGGCGGGGACAGGTCGCGTTGACGAGCCTCCGGAGCCTTAAACCGCGGGTCGGCAGGAAGAATATCGTCTCGCGGAGAGGTGACCTCGCCGTCCCCACCCCGGCAATCTAGGTCGGCGCAGAGGTCCATGAAATACCCCTCCTTCCCAGGGGTGGGAAGGGTAGAGGAGCCTGTCTCAGGCTACATGAGACTCAGCCGGGACGCTCCGCGGGATGTTAAAGGGAATGGAGGTTAGGCTGGCGACGCGGGCAGAGGAGACCTCACGAGCCTTCGCAAGCCTCTCTTGAAGCTCCTTGGGGAAAGGCATATCGGCAAATTCAGAGCGAAGGGGGTGACAAAGGTCTCCCAGGTACGCAGGCGCATATTTATAGCCGCTGGTTGACCCCGCCGAAAGATTCCCTGGCTCTTGCCACACTCGCCAAATCCTGTGGGGTTAGATGTTTCTTTTTGAGCTTGTGTCAACCTCGCAAAGAGCGGGGATTGTGTACAACCCCGTATCCGGCGAGTGGGTCAGCAGGAGCCAGAATGGCCAAATCGGGCAGTCTGAGTCCCTGGCCGAGCTCGGCAGGAGGGAGAGCTCGGCAGTCTCTGGCTCGCCCAGGCGGGGTGAGAGACCTTGGGGAGGCGAGCTCGTACCCGCCAAGCCCAGCTCGCCAAGTCCAGTTCGTCGAGCTCTGGGCTGTTCGTCGAGCTCTGGATTGTTCGTTGAGCTCTAGGCTGTTCGTCGAGCTCTGAGTCGTCCGCCGAATTCGAACCGTTCAACAAGCCCGCGACGTGCGAGTAGGGCAGGTCGGGCCCGTACTCTCCCAAGCTCGAAAATTGGCGGCGAGTGCCTGCTCCATCGAGTACTCGCCTCCCTTGCCGGGTAGGGTTTGTTGAGGGCTACTCGGCAAGGAATCTGTGAGGTGTTTTTACCATTTTGCCCCTGCTGGCCTGCCCATAGCCAGTTAAAACAGCAGAGTTGCGCTGCTGCCTGCTGGCAGACCCAGCTGGGGTGCACATAGCTGTTCAGAACAGCGAAGGTTTGTTATTTGCAGGCCGTTTTCAGAAATCTATAAATAAGACCCAAGGGGTACCTCAGAAGGCATGTTCACTTGTCTCATAACCTTCTAAGCGCTTTCTGAGGTACCTTAGCCCGGCATTGGGCTAAGGAGGGGAAGCGCTCAGTGATCTTCCGGGTGTGTGGTGGGTCCTCCGCGCCAGGCCCTTGGTCCAGTCCCTTGTTCTTTTTCCTTGTTGTTTTTCTTGCAGGAGAGAGGTAGGTGCGCGATAACCCCTTCCCCAAGGGTGAACTCCATCGAGACCGAATTTTCAGTTTTAACAATGAGATCATGTATGATTCTTATTTAGATTTTCACTTAGACAAGTGGTTTTATTTGGATATTCACTTAGACGAATGAATTTCTCATTTGTTGAATAATTTGAAAAATAGTAAATTTTTTTGCACGATCATTAATTAATCAAAATGATAACTGTTAAGATTCCTTGCTAACGATTAAATGATTGATGTTTGATGTCATGCTTGTATCGTATACATGTTACCTGGAAAATGATCGCGACTTGGAATGGATTGACTTAAATGAATACTTGTTCTCCTAAAAATTGATGTATAATGATCTTTTCACTCGTGAATATTTGACCCCGCAAAAAAATATAAAGTTCTCTATATAGTTTCTTTTGTGTCATCAAATCTTATTTCTTCATCTGTCTGATTCTAAGACTTGAGTAAATATTATTACAGAACATGATTCCCTTTTTTCATGTTTATGAACTCTACTCTTATATATTTGAATCAATTAATTAGTAACATGTCTTGATAAGTTAGGAATCTCATAAATCATGAATCTTTAAAGTTATTAATGTTATAAACAATCATTGAAAGGTAGTGTTAAATTGATGTGACGCTTTGACTCGAGTTTCTGTTTGACTGAAAACGGAAATCAATAAATTGTCATAATAAGCCCAATTATTTTGATAAGCCTTGAATTTAGACTCATATTAGAATTGCGTGCATCAAAAAAAACACTTACAGCTTTCACTGATTACAACTAATGATTTTACATGATCGAATCTAAGATATACTCTGGAGTAGTCTAATAATTTAACTTGTTTCTGTTTGACTCATTTACGTGTTTGTCTTGTTAGCTTTGCTTTATGAAACTGGTACACATATATTTATATTTTCCTTTCTAGTTTTATACTTTACCTTGCTTATGTTATCAATGTCCTGAGGCTTTTCCTTCTTATTTTGGATGTGTCCTAGCGTTCGTGACTGCACCGCCTGTTTCCTGAGCCTGATCTGCGTCAAGCTTCAGGTTTATGTTTACGTTTCATTTCCTTTACTGTCAATCATTTCTTTTATGTAATAATTATGATCAATAAATCATGGACAACTGTTAGGCTAAATATTATATGTACAAGAATTCAACATTATTTACATGTCCATTCATCTGAGTCTGTCATTGCATGAAAATTATATCTGAATTTGTATCAGAAGTTTTAACAAAATGCATGTGGATATATTTCTCACTATCATGTTTAAAGCTTCCGCATAAAAACAACTATTTTCCTTAAAATTAATTATTTTATACTTAATTATCAGTATCTCTGCTTCCGCCTAACAAACATGGTTTTTTTCTACCCATGTCTGCGACATCACGACTCGCCCAAAGCGCAATCTGACTTTTGTTGAGATGGGTCGTGACAACTACGACTACGCACAGACGGCGGAAGAAAGAAGTAAAAATAAGAGCACACACAGGATTAGGGCATCACACGGCGAGAGAAATTTTAACTTTGCTTTGATACCATGTTGTATAATAGAAATCACAATGGATAAGCGCTTTATTCTTCCACGTAGGGGAGTGTTTATAGCATTACAAGAGACTCTTAAACACAAACAGACAATGTGGGTCTAAATCCAATTACTACTAAAAAATACTAATAGACCGACATTGCGTGACATTTCCAACAATTATTATTAAATTTTTATTACAATTAACAATTTTATTATAATTAAAATTCTGAATATATTTTCAGCCAATGCATATAGTTCCCATAGAATCAGTAGTTACACCGACAATTTCTCTGTCTCTCTCAAGCACTCATATTCAAGTATTAGTTTCGCCATGTTTTACATTTATTCATATAGTGAAAGTTCTGAGTGTTGTGTGCTTCTTGAGTTGCCACTCCGATTATATTTTTGAGATCTAACCAGGTTTAAGGCAGTGTTTACATGTTTTACACAAGTTCAATTTTTAACTCTTTTATTTTTGCATTTCCTAAATTTGTTTATACATATATTCTGAAAAAAGCATTTCGTTAATGGTTCAGAAACATTTGTTATACTCGTGCTTAAAATAAAAATTAAATATATAGATTACATATTTGCTATTCTCTTTTTATAAATAAATTTCTATCACAACTTCAAATCCAGGCCTTATAGTCGTCCCTCACCATCACCTCTCCATCACACCTTCCCTAGTTCAATACGTCGGCAAACCCCTAACTGGATAAACCAATCCTTTTCCTCCCTGCATCCACGGCAATTCATATTGCTGCCACCTCCTACATTTATCTCAGCCATCTTGACCGTACAACAACCATCTTACAACCTCCTCCATTGCAAGCCACGTCCCTTGCAAGCCACATCATGTAATGGGCATGACAAGTTGTTTTATTTTATTTGCGTCTTTATGTCGCATTCATATTTAGTCCGTCCTCTTTATTTGAGTCCATATATGTCGCTTATTTCCAATTAGGTTTGTTGTCCAAGTGTGTCGCCTATTTCCAATTATGTTCGTTGTACGCCTATTTAAATACCCTCTTGGGTCTTATAATGTACGGAAAAATTAGTACATTTTCATTTCTCTTGTTTGTGAGATATTGGAGGCTCTCTCCTCTAACAAGTAAGACTCTCTTAAGTAGCCGCGGTTCCGACTCCACGATATCCTCCTCCACTAGTCATCTCCACCTGCCACTCCTCCGGAAACCTCCATGTAGGCCTATAACAACTTGATATCAAAGTTAGGTTATCCTCCTCATCCCCCGATGCTCTGGCCAACGATCCTGGAAACCGCAGCCATTTTCGATCCATTTGAACCCAAGGTTATTTTTTTGCAGCTTTTAGCGATATCCTTCCGCGTCTCTTCCTCCTCCTACACTCATTGATCCGCAGTCGACCGCGATCCAATCTAACTCGCTTGTCTCCTTCACGAACAACGAGTTTGTCTGCCTGGTCAACTACGCCATCTGCTTGCTTCTTCGCCATTCGACAAACCAGTGACCCTGAATCCTCTCCTCTGCTTCGTCAACCCCTCCCCCACCCCCGCAACAGCCATCTCTCTCTCGATCGACTCCCTCGTCGTCATTTGCCACTTTGTCGAAGGAATCGCGTGCTTCTGAATCCCTCTAGCTCAATGCACCAAGGGATGAAGGACAATACCGCGTATCTCCCTGGATCGACTCCACAGTCGTCGTCCACAACATCGTCGAAGCAAACCGTGTGTGTTTGCATCACTTTTGCATGTCGCATCTCCGTGGAAGGAAACCCACCACTGGGTCTCCTGTTTCGAACCATAAATCAAGCGATAGTTTTGGACTCAATTAATTATTGAGGAGCCAACGCCTTCAATTCTTTTTGCCCAGCTGACACTTGCCTAACTCATGGGGGCAATTTAAAAATTATTAAATTCCTTGGGGTTTATAAATTCTTGAACCACAACAACGTTGAGAGCTTCTTTTGTACCAACACAGGGAAGTGACGTGGGTCACGTGGCACTCCAAATTCATGCTCGTTCGCACCGCTCACTATCCGATCTCAAACCGACCCTTAACCAGCTCATTATCATCCGCCCAGCATAACATGGGTGAGTCATTAAATCAGCTTAGCCAACTTCTAACCATGGTACAGGCCTTCAAGCTGTAAAAAAATTCCATTGCGGAGCATAAACAATAGGCCATTATGCGCTCTCGAAGTGCCTCGATGAACTCTCCATTGCTCCCGCACACGAGAAAACTTGTACTAATCAGGCACTACCTCCACTTAAAGCCCGTGTGCGCCCTGAGATTATTCCCCTACCACGCTACACTAGGTTGGATTTCCCAACTTACGATGGGAATGCGGACACCTTGGGTTGGCTCACCAGGAGTGAGCAATTCTTTGGCCACCAACAGATTCTGGTTGGTGAACGTCTTCCTAGGCCTCCTTTTATTTCTTAACACCAATCTGTTTTGGGCCACTCGTCTCCTCATCGACCTGCCAAGCCTGACATGGACAGATTTCAAGCACTTTTGCAACCTGCACTTCGGTCCTCCTGTACGCAGCAATCATCATGGTGCCCTCACAACACTATGCCAGACAGACTCTGTGGACGATTACCTGAACCAATTTCAACTTATTTTGACACTCATCATGCTTTACCTTCCGAATTTAAGGCTCATCCAGACAAAGTGACTGCTATGAGTCTGACCAGAGTGTGTGACTGTCACCTCCAATTGGCATATGAGTCCTATTTACCCACAAACATAGGCAATCAACAGGGTTGCATCGAGGGGCATCCATCCGTACCAGTCCGTAAACTATCTCGGGTCGATATCACGGAACGACGCGCGCAGGGCTTAAGTTATAATTGTGACGAGCAGTGCACTCGCGTCCACAGGTGCATGCAGCTTTTTTATTTGCACGTCGAGGACTTTGATAATGAAGGAGTCGGCTAAAGCGGACACCATTGATCTCCCTCAAACTTGAGGTCAAACTCTTTTCGTAATGCGGGAGAGATGTTATGGGTTTTATGAAAAGTTATTTTATATTTATTTTTCTTTATGTCACGTTCATATTTAGTCCATCCTCTTTATTTGAGTCCATGTATGTCAAGTATTTCCAATTAGGTCTGCTTTCTATGTGTGTCGCTTATTTCCAACTATGTCTGTTGTAATCCTATTTAAAGACCCTCTTGGGTCATAATGTCAAAATGTATGAAAGAATTAATTTGTTTTCATTTCACCTATTTCTGAGATATTTAGGGGTGTTCGTAAATCAAAACGAATTGAATAACTCTTCAATTGAATTCAAATTTGACATAGAATGCAGAGATTCAGATTCGTTTGAATATTCAGTATCGGATTCAAATTCAAATTCATCATGAAATGTTGGATTCGAACTTGAGTTTGAATTCAAATTCAAATTTAGATTCGAACATGAATTCAAATTCAAATTCGAGTTTAATAATATTTAAATATATACAATGTTGAAATATATTTATATTTAATATTTAATTGCATATATTAATTTTATTTAACTAATTATTCTAGTATTTGTGAACTATTCGTGAATCCTTGGAACATGAATAAAATTATTCAGATTCGGATTCGAAAAATACTCGAATCCAAATTCTGATTCGAATCCGAATTCGAATTCGAAAAATATGAATTTTAATCGAATATTCAAAAATCGAATCTCAAATTATTCACGAACTATACTATTTGTGAACAACTCTAGAGATATTGGTAGTTCTCTCCTTTAACAAGCAAGCCCTGTATAGACAAAGGCGGTTCTGGATCCACAGTATCCTATTTCGCCACCGTCATCTCCACCTACGGTCGCTCCACCAGCAACCACCGACTAGGGTCTTAACACATCCCTTGTGAGCAATATCATTTGCATGCCACATCCCTTGCAAGCCACATCCCATGCATGTCATATCACTTGCAAGCCACACATGCATCTCATCTCCTCCATAGACAAAACTTGGTAAACATGGATACCTGCAACGGCCATATATATATATATATATATATATATATATATATATATATATATATATATATATATATATATGTGAAATGTTTTGAAGTTCAAAAACTCTCCAAAACTGCTAAAAACTTGTCCTCAAAACTCTCATCAACGTTTTCTTTCAAATTTTTAAGAAAACGTCCCTGGTATATCTCGGTGTGCTCAAAAATGCTCAAAAAATGTTAAAAGATAATGCACATTGTGATGATGACAGGATAAAAGACATGTGAAACAAAACATGGTGGATCATAAGTGTTGAGAGGCAATTGTTAACATATTCTCATTCATGACTTTTAATTATGATATGATAAAAGACATATGAAACAAAACATGGTGGATCATAAGTGTTGAGAGGCAATTGTTAACATATTCTCATTCATGACTTTTAATTATGATATGATACGACTGTGGCTTCATTTAATATATGATGTGTGAAATAAATGTATAAAAAATATAAAGACATGAATATTATGCATTTCCTCATATTAATCTTTATTTATATTAAATATTAAAATTAAAAATGTATTTTGTATCCTAGCTTTTTTGAAAATTGTGAATCTTGTATGCGAATTATATCGTATCTCCTGCCACCATGCCTGTGCAACATAAGACCCAAATCCAAAACGCTAGCCTTCCTACCGATCACCTACAAAATCAAACCAATGGGATACCCCCATTCCGACTCAAAATCACAATACATCATAAGTTTCGCATCGAACTCGACCATATGGTAAGTCTTTTATTTAAGTTTCATATTTCCAAATTATGCACAGGCGTGCCATTATTTTCTGGTGATATTCAGTATATAGCATTGCATTTCTTTCTTAGAGTATGTTTGGGTGTGCGGATCCACGCAGTCAGGAAGATGGAATTAGCGGGATCGCTACCACCGCCGGTTTGGTGGGGGCTGCAGTCGCGCAGCGGCAATCCGTGGCAAGACTCATCTAAACAAAATTCAGAGTGCGTTTCGGGCAGACCGTGATGCCACATGCATGGGCGGAAAGAAAATTCATGTTTGTTAGGCGGAAGCTGAGATACTGATAATTAATTTTAAAATACTTACTTTTGAGTAAAATAGATTTTTATTATGCGGAAGATTTAAAATATAACAGTGAAAATATTAGATACATATGTATTTTAATAAAACACATGATGCAAAAATACTGGCACAATTTCATGCAATGACAATCCCAATGGAAATGAAGATGCACTAATATTAAATTTGTAGTATATAAGTTTATTTAGCTTAACAGTTGTCCATGATAACAGAGAAAATGCTTGATCATAATTACTACATAAGAAAATATCTGACAGTAAAGAAAGTAAAATGCATAAAACCTGACACGGCAAGAAGATAAACATTTAGAGGCAGAAGCTTGGCGCAAATCGAGCTCGAGATAGCAGGCGGCGCAGTTGCGGACACTAAGACAAATTTCAAAACAAAAAAGAAAAAGTCTCAGAATATTGAAACAAAAAGGAGGTGAGTAAGGTAAAATAAAGTACAAAGAAGGGAAATCAGAAATATCTGTGAACTAGATTTCATGAAGTAAAGCTAGCAAAACAGACAAGTGAGACAAGTAGAAATAACTAAAACTATTAGCATACGTCGGAGTATAACATATATATGTTCAGGTAATGACAGAAGTTATAATCAGTGAAAGGTGTAAGTATTTTTATTTGATGTACAAGATTCATATCCAAGTTTAGACGCAAGGCTTATCAGAAAATTTGTGCTTGCTATGACCTTTTATTTGTTCTCGTTACAAAAACAACAGGAAACTCAAGTCAAGGTGTTGCGCCAATTAAACACTATATTTCTATGATTGCTTATGATATAGACAAATTAAATGATTCATAAATCGTGATTAAGTAAAGCTATTAAAGTGCAATTTTGAAAAGACTTAGATGATTTAGTAAGAGAATCCCACAAAAAGAGAAGATTTTCATAGGAGGAGACTTAAATGGAAATATAAGGAAGGACAATATAGATTACACAGGCGTTCATGGATGGTATGGATACGGAGAAAGGAATGAAGAAGGATAAATCATTTTACACTTTGTAGTAATACATGAGCTAATTGTACAAAATACGCTTCTCATAAAAAGAAAAAAAAACATTTAATTACGTTTAAAAGCGGAGAAAATAAATCACAAATTGATTATTTTATGACTCGAAAATGGATAAAATGATTTGTAAGAATTGCAAAGGCATACCAGGGGAAAGTTTGACAACACAACATATGTTAGTGGTGTTAGATGTACAAATTAAATATAATAAATTTAAGACAAGAACAAAAATATTGCAAAAAATTCGATGGTGGAACTTGAAGATGGAAAAGCAGGTTGCTTTCAAGAAGTCAGTAATGAAATAACTAGTTGATGACCCTTATGTTAATCTTAATGTCTCATGGAAAGTTATGTCTTCACATTTAAGGATAAATGAAAATAACGTACTTGCAGTATCAAAAGTTCGTGCGCCCCCAAATAAAGAATCTTAGTGGTGAAAGGAGGAAGTGCAAGACAAAATGAGCGTAAAGAGGGTCAGCTATAAATCACTCTACACTTGTAGGAATGATGAAAACTTAGCCAGATATAAAGTCGCCAAAAAAGAAGATAAACGGACAGTAAATAAAGCAAGAATTCAAGCTTATGAAGAATTTTATAAGCGACTAGATACCAAAGATTGAGAGCGTGACATATATAAAATTGCTCGAGCTAGAGAAAGAAAGATAAGAGATTGAAGTCAAGTAAAATGCATAAACGACGAGACAGATACAGTTTTGACGGTTGATGTGGATATTAAAGAGCGATGGAAAAGATACTTTTATCAACTATATAATGAAACAAAGACAATAAATTGAACTTGGAAGAGTTAAATAAATCAGAGAAGTATAAGAACATAACGTTTTATCATAAAATTCAAGTATCAGAGGTAAATTATGTTCTAAATAAGATGAAAAATGAAAAGACGGTTGGGTCAGACGATATAGTCATCGAAATATGGAAATGTCTAGGAAATGAAGGAATTTTGTGTCTTACATGTTTTTCAATAAGATACTGAAGTCAAAGAGAATGTTAGACCAATAGAGAGAAAGTGATACCTTTGTATTAGAATAAAGGGAATATACAAAATTAATGAGTAATACCATGAAACTATGAGAACGAGTAATAAAAAGAAGATTAAGACGAGAGACTAACATCTCGGAGAATCAATTTGGATTCATGTCAGGGAGGTCGACCAAGGAAGCTATACATCTATTGAGGAGACTCATTGACAACTACCGAGAAAGAAAACAAGATTTGCATATGTTGTTTATTAATCTCGAGAAGGCTTATGATAGAGTTCCAAGAGAGATCTTATGGAGAGTCTTAGAAAAGAAAGGTGTGAATATATCATATATTGACACAATCAAAGATATGTAAACAAATTCAGTGACACGGGCGAGGACATTTGGAGGATTAACACAGGAATTCCCTGTCACTGTTGGCTTACACAAGGTTCAGCTTTAAGCTTTTATCTCTTTACCCTTATCTTAAATGAACTCACCAGACATCGAACAAGCAATACCTTGGTGTTTATTGTTTGCGGATGATATTATTTTAGTTGATAAGACACGCGAGGGTGTAAACGCAAAACTTAAATCTTGGAGAGATACTTTAGAAAAGAAGGCTTTTAGGTTAAGTAGGGCAAAGACAGAGTATATGGAGCTTAAATTTAGCAGTACAAGAAGGACAGATGATTATGTTATTAAGTTGGGCAATCAAGATATTTTTTGTAGTGAGTGTTTTAAATATCTTGTATCGAAAGTTCAAAAATACGGAGGTATTGATAAAGATGTGACACATAGAATCCAAGCGGGTTAGTTGAAGTGGAGAGGCGCGAAAGGAATCTTATGTGAACGTAAAGTACCACTAGAACTTGTTATGACTTGTCTCAACAAAAGTCAGAGTGCGCCTTGGGGCGAGTCGTGATGCCACAGGCAGGGAGGAAAGATCAATCTTTGAAAATAGAAGCTTGACACAAAACGGGCTCAGGAACCTGACGGTGTAGCACGAACACTAAGACAATTCCAAAACAAAAAGAAAAAGTCTCAGAATATTGAAATAATCAGGTAAGCAAAGTAAAGTACAGAACAGTAGAAACAGAAATATACAAGTACTAGTTTTCATGACGTGATGCTACCAAAACAGACAAGTAAATGAGTCAACAGAAGTAACTGGAATCAAGAGACTACTCCAGAGAATAAAATATATTTGATCATACAATATCATGAGTTGTAATCAATGAAGAGTGTAGGTGTTTTACGTGGGTGTGAATGGTTCACACTCAGTCCAAATACAAGTCTTATCAAAAAAACTTCCTGCTTGTCGTGACCATTATCACGACCCAGGCCCGGCTCAAGGAGTCCTAATGGGACACGACAGATACAATCGTGAGGGCTGCAACCCAAGTGACTCCAACACATTTCAATGTTTTCTTATGATATTATAGGTTACATGATCCAAATTTTAAAGATTTTAGCAGAAACAAATTCACTTAAAAGTGAAAGATCAGATGAAAAACTGACTTTACTCAAGACTTGCAACCAGACAGGCATAAAGAATAAGAATCGATGGCATAAGAAAACTAGATAGTGGACTTTATGTTTTGAAGGTTCAAGCATTCACGAGTGATAAGATTACAATACGCTATTTTCTTGGACACCAAATATTCATTTAGAATGATTCATTCCAAGACACGATTATCTCTCAAGTAAACATGCGTTTGATCTGAACATTTAATATAAAATCGCAAATCATCAATTTGATTGCTAACCAGAAATCGTTACAATTATTATCGTGACACTTGTCGTCCATGCCCAATAATCTACTATTTCTCGAATTACATATTAGATGAGAAGATTAATCATTTAAGTGACTTCCAAATAAGGTCATTTACGATCACAAACACAAGTCATTGCAAACATTTTAAATATATTATAGCCTCAAACTATTAATTTGTCATATAGGCATTCAAATTCTAGATTCATTTGGCAGAATAACATATTCACAAATGAATTCATGTAATTATAAAAGCAAAGACATTAAATTAAACTCAATGACTGCAATCTGACTTTCGTAGAGACGGGTCGTGACAAAACTTAAGGGCAAGTTTCACCGTACTGCAATTAGACCGGCGATGCACTATGGTTCTGAGTTTTGGGCAGTGAATTGTGTACATGAGCAAAAAATGGGAGTTGCGAAGATGAAAATAGTTAGGTGGATGTGTGGAACACGAGATTGGATAAAATAATGAATGAAAGTATCAGGGATAAGATAGGAGTAACACCAATTGTAGAGAAGATGCGAGAAGCTCGTATAAGATGGTTTGGACACGTATAAAGGAGACCATTAGAGGCACCTGTTAGGCATTATGAGAGTCTAGTGACTAAGCATGTTAAACGAGGGAGGAGTAGACCAATAAAGACTTGGAATGAAATTGTAAGGAAAGACATGATATACTTAGGCATTAGTGAGATTATGACAAAAATAGGGCACAATGGCGACAAAGGATCCATATAGCCGACCCCACTATAGTGGTATAAAGGCTTGAGTGTTGTTGTTGTTGTATAGATTGTGATTCTAACAGAATTGGATTTACATCAAAGAGAAGAATCAAGTCATGTAACAATATTTACCCAAGTCTTGCAATCAAACATGCATAAGAAGCAAAGATCTTATGACACCCAAAACTAGATAATGAGCTTTAAACCTTGCGGGTTCAAGAGGTTAAGGTTATATTATGAAAAGATTTTACAAGCAAATCGCAAGGGGTAAGTTTTCTATGCATCGCTTATGGAATGTCAAATATTCATCTAAATTAAACAATTTTAAACACAAATATCTTCCAAATAAATATGTACGATACGAGCATGATATAAAAACATTAATCATATATTTGTTAACAAGAAATTGTTACAATAATTATTATGACACTTATTACGCATGCCTAAAAATATATCATCCTTCCGATTATATATCAAATGAGAAAATCATTCATCTAAATAATTTACAAATAAAATCATTCACGATCACAAATTCATGTCATTCCAAATATATTAAACCATAAACAACTAACTTGTCAGATTAGGCATGCAAGATTTAAATTATTTGACAGATCAAATAATCAAGAGCGATGTCATATAATCATAAGAACAGACACAATAATTTAAGCTAACTGTTTGCAAGAGAGAGGGGTCTCTACTTGTCTTAAGTAAGCTGAATCTGGCGGTGACGGCTAAGCGGCGTAAACAAAATTAACAATGTTATTTAAACCTGCTTAAGAACGATAAAAGCGATATTGGACAAAAGAAACCCATATGCTAGAATGAGCAATTATTTTACAAAACCTAAAACACAAGAGGGTTTAACAAATTACCTCCCTCAAAAGTGAGGGGAGAGTATATCACCAAGAGAAAATTGGAGATTTGACGGCACTTTGGCAAGATAAACCCTACATCGGAAGGGGATTTGGAGAGATCCCACTAGGCTTTGACGAACGACGCAGGAAATCACAAATACAATGACGGTTAAACGATTATAATGGGCAAAAAATTTGAAACACAAGTATATGTAATTTTGGAGACAGACCATTTCATGGAGGATTAAGAAAATTCTGAATACGAGAGATAGAGGAAGAATCTTACCAATAAGAACCAAATTCGAGCCCAAAATCTGAGTGGAGGAGGATTCGAGAAAAATCCTAGGTGCGAAATCGGGGCCCAAGGAAGAGACGAGGTTGTCCCTCCTTCGACTTGCAGACCAAAATCGAGAGGAAGATCCGGTAGAGGAGTTTGTCCCAAGGGAAGAAGGATGCCGGTTCTTTGAGGGAAAGAGGAAGCAGTCGGCTCTTGAAGGGGGGAGGAAAAGCAGGAGGAGTCGGCCTCAGGAAAAGAGGAGCAAGAGGTTGTCGTCCAGAGAAGGAGGCGGCGGAAGACACGCGAGCGAGAGGCGCAGCGTCCGGGAGAAGCGAAGTCGGCGCCTGGAGCGAGCGAAATAAGGAGATGGGTTGCGCAGGAGCGGCGAATGCGGCTTCAAGGGAATCGGGTTGTAGTCGAGTTCTGGCGGAATCGGGAACACCCTAGGCCGAAAACTACTTAATGAACCGGGGGGGGGGGGGGGGGGGGGGGGCTGCGGCTAGAGAAATAGAGGGTGAAAACTAACTTATTTAGAAAACTGCCATTCATTTTACTATGTTTCTTTTTTTGAGTTGTTACACTCCGAGCACCCTGGAAATCCACAAAAAAGCCGCATAAATCCACAGCACGTAGGTCTCCACGGGCGCGGTTTCCTCCGCGTGGATTTGATCTGCAAAATTTTTGCGGAGCCAAATCATCCCTTAGAAGTGTAGTCTTTATTTACTTTGTACTTAATTTATGTGTGCTTTCATTAGTGTGCAATTTGTTACTAGTTAGTCTAGCTAGAATTATTTCCAGACTTGCAATCGGCTGTAATTAATTGTGTGCGCTTCAAATTTCTATTATTTAATTAATGGCACATCTGAAATTATCACATGATTGACATATGAAGGAAAATTGCATTAGGGTCTAGTTAGTCGTTATTTCAATTCATTAATTGTGTATTTCCCAGCATTTTCATAATAGACTGGTCAATCTAGATTCATATAATCTTGTACTATGTCAACCAATACACAAAAATTAAACAAACTCATAATTTGAGTAAATTAACTTGTGCTGCTCTTCATCAAATTGATAGAAAAGAAATCAAACTTAGGCAAAACACTTATAAGCTGCAAAAGGACTTGTTAGTACCCTTTCATGGTCCCAAACATTCAAGAAGCCATCCTCTGCAGCACTCCCAAAAACAGATGCCTTGTCTGGGGACCACTGAAGCAAAATAAATAAAATAGTGTAAGCATTAGGAGTGATGAATGGAAATCCAAGAAATACGGAAAAGCATAACATAAAGGACAAGAAAGTGAAGAAAATCGGCGTGCCTGTACACAAAGAACAGCAGCTGAGTGGCCTTCAAATTTATAAACTGGAGAGCCACTGCCCCCAGAAGAAAGATTTCTTCGATCAAACATCCGAACAGAATTATCAGCGGATCTAATAAGCAGATACACAAACAAACTATAAATCTTACAAACCACAGTTGAAGTTTGAACAGTACAGATTTGCACATTAAAATTGCAAAAACGTATGACCTAATATAAATAGCTTCAATAAACCAAAACGGGATTCAAGGTAGATTGTAAAATATATACCCTGTCAGTATAATATTAACATCATGGGGATTCCAATCCACACAGTGAAGATCAGCATTGTGAGCTTTCTCAACCTGAGAAAAATTGGGGGAAAATAGATTTACCTTAAAATATAATAAAATGTCTAGAAAGATTGAATAAAAGCACCAAGTACCTATAAACATAAAAGAAAAGGATGAAAAAATGATCATAATGAATTTTTGCAAAACACAATACCGTGCTAAACATTTATTTACCTAGCCATTAATCAGGGGTGTTAGAAGGGTTATTTGATCCCACTTAAGCCCATTTAGTCTTCAAATCTGTTCGGATGGCGCATCACGACCGACACAGGCGTATTCCCGCAGGAGGCGGTGATCCACTGTCAAGATGGACAATCAGACTCCGTGATTGCGTCCGAATGACCGATCCGAGTCGAGATCATATATTACTTTTTATATTTTGAGTTGTATTTGCTCCTGAACGGTCCAGACAATTTGAGCCATCCGATTTGGGTGGTTTTCTTTGATTTTTCAGTTTTCATGTGGCAGTTATTATTTAGGGTTATATATAGGTAGGCGGCGGTTTTAGAGAGTTATTGAGGATTGGTTTGCAGTTTCAACCCGTCGGTCATCTTTCTCCTATGTGACGCTGGGAAGAAATCCCCTCCCGCTCTTGTTGCGACTCCAGGACACCGGCAATCCCACTACAAAAAGTTTTCCTTGCTTCCTTCTCCCGTGCGTTCACCCTGCCGTGCCGACCTCCCAATTTCCTGTCCTAGAACATCCTAATCAACGTCAGTTGGTGAACCCGTCGGCCTCCCATGATTTCCATGTTCCTGACGTCGTCACTGTGCCCACCCTAAGCCCGTCAGCCTCCACCTTCTTCCCACTCCCAAACCTTCTTCCCTGCTTCGCTCAGAACCCCGTCGGCCTCCTCCCATTCCACAGTTCTGAACCCTCTCCCCTACGTCTTCCCCTAAAGTCACAGACTTTCCACCACCGTAAACCCCAATTACCCCCTCCTTTTCGATCACTTTTCCCCTGCCGTGGACTCCACCTCAAACAGCCAACCCCACCACTCCACTCCAGACCCTTCCCACAACCTAACTAAACCATGCTCATCCAGATCCCTCTCTCCCAACACTCCTGACAGTACAGCAACCTCGAATTCTCTCCTACCACTGTTATTCTCGTCGCCTGCACGTTTAAATTGTGGTAAAGTCTTTTCCTTTATTTTTGTTTATTTCGGCAACTCATATTGTGTTGGATATCTATTTATTTTGCTATTTGCTCATTTGTTGTACAATTTGTGGGGTTTATTCCATGCAAACTTAACCGATTGCACCTCGTTCGATTCGTGAGCATTTCTTGTTTTCTTTATTCAAGGTTTTGGGAACATTTATATCTCTGTTAAATTTTTATATTAATTAATTGTTGTTGCAATTGCTAGTACGGATCTACTCTTGCATTTTCTCGTACTTCATCACATATACAAACGCATTTAGAACATTTGTCCCGAGTCATCCCTGCCCTGCATCAAATTAGTATCAAAACCCTAAGTTAGGGTCATTTGCATGTTACGTAGTGTAAGGGATTACCTTCAGTCCATGTCGCGTCACAATCACACCGATGATAGGACCGCCAATTCACAGACGGGCACGACATCCGCTGAGTTTTAAAGGCTTGTTCTCGATCGATTTGATTGAATGGGAGCCTATTTTGAAACCCTTAGGTGCGATATTGTGAGTGTTAGCATGAGGGTTGATCAGTTAGAAACACCTAGAGGTCGACCGCCTCCTCCCCCTGATGAGGAGCTTCACGATGATCGACGAGATGCCATACCCCCCCCCCCTGAAGGCATGGTAGAGACATTCCTCGTCGAGACCCCCCCCCCCCCTCCCTTTGCGAGATGGAATTATCATCGTCGTTACGAGTATCGGAGACACTCGGGGAGGGATCACCATCCTCCTGATGAGGCTCGTCCATCCACACCTCGTTATAGAGATCGAGCACGATATGAATATGACTATGATGATGAGTACGGCAACTACCATGAGCAATATCGTGGGATGACTCCAGAGGAAGATGACATCACCCGACGAATCAGCATTGACGCTACCATCTTCGATGGTAACCTGGACTCGAAGGCTTTTAGTGATTGGCTCATGGACACGGACCACTATTTTGACAGGTTCGAGATGAGCGATGAGAGGCGTGTCCGGTTAACCAAGATGAAATTAATTGGCCAAGCAAAATTATAATGGTCGAGTCTGGAGAGGTCTCTTGAGCGGGATGGCTATTATCCCATCGCCCGATGAGACGAGATGAGATGAAGAAGCTCTTACAAGATAAATACCACCCAGCTATGTATCGAAGATGAACTCTTAGATAAGCTCTATGTACTACTGTTGGTGCTACCATAGTGATCTGGAAGTGATCAAGCATGTAGGCTCACTGCAAACTCAGTATGAGCCTATAAGGGTCGCACATAAGATTGTGGAGAAATTGGGAGTTTGGATCTGTATGGTATAGCTCATATGATGAGCAAAAGGGACTGATATATTCTAAGACAAAAAGCGTTGAGTGCGTTGAGACCAGTCAACGCTTTCGTCGAGTTAAGTGTTAACTCGTCGAATGATGACGTTGAGTGTGTTGAGTTGACTCACTGATTCGTCGAGTATCAAGTGTTGATTCGTCGACTGTCGCACTTAAGCGTTGAGTGTGTTGAGTCCACACAGCGATTCGTCGAGTAAAGGAGTTTACTTGACGAGTCTGAGTCTTAGGCGTTGAGTGAACTCAACACCTAGGTCGAGTAAAGGGTTTACTTGGCGAATCTGGCACTTAGGCGTTGAGTGTATTGTATTCACTCAACGCCATTCGACGAATCTGGCCTTTGTCGCAGAAGTCGTGCGTCGTTCGACGAAGGCCGTTCGACGAATGCAGTTCGGCGAATGTCGTTCGACGTATGCAGTTCGACGAATGCAGTTCGACGAATGTCGTTCGACGAATGCAGTTCGCCGAATGTCTTTCGACGAATGCAGTTCGACGAATGTCGTTCGACGAATACAGTTCGACGAATGTCATTCGACGAATGCAATTCGACGAATGCCGTTCGACGAATCTGGCCTATGGCACAGAAAGCGTTGAGAGATTTGAGTTCGTCGTATATGCTATAAGATACTTAACGATTCGTCGAGTATAAATTGATACTCGACGATTCGTCGTATATCCTGTAGATATTTGACGATTCGTCCAGACAAACTGTTGTCTGGCCGAAGGTCTATTTTGTCTAGGTCTTAGGTCTGCGATTAGCGACGGGCTATTTTGTTTATTCTCTTTGGGTATAAATAGGAAACTTTAGGGCTTGAACAATATGCGACTATTCCTTCTGTCTAAGAACACGAGTCGTCACTGTGTAAAAGACATAGCCCTAAAAGCCGACGGAAGCGTTCTGCCGATCCCGTCACCGAGCCCGATCTCGATCCCGGCGAGAATTGTTGTCGCCTCTCCTTCAACAGACCTAACAGTCTGTGGAGACGCTGAGTGTCCTCTCCCGACCTAGAACCTTTGTGAAAAGTTGCTACGGGTTCTCCTGATCGTGTGGATTTCCTGTAGAGGCGTGGATATACTTTCTGCGCTCAAGACTCAAGCCGCTAGTGACCGGTTGAAATTTTTCTGGAGCACCTATGTTGAGTTTTGACTAAATCCCTCAAACGTAATTTTATTACAGCATGTTTTACTTCTTGATTCATGAATATTACTAGATCCGAACTCGTTTGGGTTTTTCTTGTTCTTATTTCTGCTACGTGCACAAGTGTTGTGTCATCCCCAACAACCCAATAGTGGTATCAGAGGGAGGTTGCCGGTAATATTCATTGTTTCAGAAGTTATTAAATCCATGGCGTGTACATAGATTAGATGTGTTCTAAATGTCCAAGTCTAGTCTTGGATCTTACCAAGAACGCATGTGATTTCTTTGAAGTTTACTCCTTAACAGTAATCGTCACTTTGTTGGTTCGTGAAACTAAACATGTGTTAGATTTTGAATCTCACATGAAGTGACAAGCTTGTCTACTGTGTAAGTGGAGTTTGTGTTGCTCATGTCCTATGAATGTAAATCTGAAGATTTAGAAGTGTCTTGGATATTCAGATTTAGCCCGACTCATCAAGTGTTGATGATCTTCTTGTGCACATCTGGGATGCATTTGGATTATGCCTGCTGATTTTATTTTGCTTAATGTGCACACACTGGTTAAGTGTTAACCATGATTAAAGAGTTAATCGAATATCAAAATTCCTTAAGCAATATTAAGTTTTCGGATGCCTTCTGAAGGATGACACTCTTCCTGCCTCGATCGATGAAGTGTGGGTTTGTCAAAGCAAGGTGCATTAATCTATCTTGGTAAGGGTGCGAGCGGATAATTGTGATATCTCACTGTCGACATCGGGTCAAGCTTAACTGGGTGACCTCAAACGTTGAGTGCTCAGAGGCATGGGATTGACATGCACCATATGATGGATGTGAATAAAGAGTTATTCACCATGCACACAAGAATTGTATAGCGATGCAATTGGCAAGTGTTGCCTACCTAAATAGTTGTATTGTGAAAGAAAAGTCAAAGCTGACTCATAGTGTTAGTGAAACATGGATCTTGTCCACTAAGAGGGTTACTCGCTAAACTCTTCGAATTGATATTGAGGGTTATCAATTTGATAAAAATAGGGGGAGTTATTTTGAATAAAGTCCAAATCGAAAGAATAAAATTATATTTTTGAAATGTAGTACTAATTTGTTTTGCTTGTATCCTTGTAAAATTTCCATGACAAGTGGTTCACACTCCACCATGTCCTTCAGAGCGATCCTTGAGAAGGAAAAACTGAGTGGAACGAATTATTTGGACTGGTACAGGAACCTGAGAATCGTTCTCAGGCAAGAGCGCAAGCTCTATGTTTTGGAAGAGGTATCCCCTGATGAGCCTGTCGGGAATGCATCCCGTATTGATAAAGATGCTTACAAGAAGTATCTTGACGACTCCTTAGACGTCGAATGTTTCATGCTTGCGACCATGAACTCTGAGCTCTAAAAGCAACACGAGAGCATGGGTTGCAAGTAAATTGACGAGCATCTCAAGAAAATATTTCAAGGGCAAGTTCGTGAAGAGAGATTCGATGTCACCAAGGCGTTGTTCCAGTGCAAGATGGGATCTAGGGACCTAGTAGGGACTCACGTACTCAAGATGATTGGGTATATCGAGAACCTTGAAAGACTAGGGTTCCCTCTGGGCCAATAGTTGACCATAGACCTGATCCTGCAATCGTTGCCGGACAGTTATGAGCTGTTTGTCTTAAACTATAACATGAATGAAATAGACAAGACACTGCTCAAGCTCTTAGGTATGTTGCGAAATGCCGAGATAAACATGAAGAAGGCCAAGTCTGCTAGCCAAATATTGATGGTGCATAAAGGCAAGGCCAAGGACTTCAAGAAGACAAAGGTAGTACCTAAGTCTGGACTGGAGCCCAAGTCTTCTGCACTGAAAAAGAAAGACTCAGGGAAAGAAAGAAAGTGTCACCACTGTAGCAAGGCTGGTCATTGGAGGAGGAATTGTCGTTCGTACATTGAGGGTCTGCAAAAGATGAGGGGAGGTATGACTTCCGTTTCAGGTATATATGTTATAGATATAAACATTTCTGCTCCTTCATCCTAGG
The DNA here is from genome assembly GCA_039513925.1 of Platanthera zijinensis. NCBI lineage: Eukaryota > Viridiplantae > Streptophyta > Magnoliopsida > Asparagales > Orchidaceae > Platanthera > Platanthera zijinensis. The sequence continues at coordinate 37,706,736 of CM077098.1, forward strand.
TATTAGATACCGGATGTGCTTCTCACATTTGTATAAATGAGCAGGAACTGGGAAGGAGAAAATTGTTGAATAAGGAGAGGTGGATCTACGCGTTGGCAATGGAACAAGAGTTGTTGTTGTTGTCGTGGGGGTTTATCGTTTTGTTTTGCCAAGTGGGCTTGTAATAGAATTAGATAATTGTTATTTTGTTCCTTCCATAACTAGAAACATTATATTCATTTCATGTTTGGATATGGTGGGTTTTTCTTTTATTATTAAAAACAATTGTTGTTTAATATTTAAGAATGATATTTGTTATGGTGTAGCCCAAATGTTTAACGGTCTGTATATTTTGAACTTACACCATCTGATCTATAATATTGAAAATATTAAAAGAATAAGAACAAATGACTCGAATCCTGCATAACTTTGGCATTATCATTTGGGTCATATAAATGAGAAACGTATATTCAAGCTCTATAAAGATGGACTATTGGACTCATTTGAGAGATGTGAATCTTGTTTATTAGGTATCACTAAAGTCCTTTTCACTGGCTTCAATGAGAGGGCTGATGATCTCTTCGGTATAGTACATAGTGATGTATGTGGACCCATGAGTTCTATGGCTAGAGATGGATAGATCTACTTTGTTACATTTACTGATGATTTCAGTAGATACGGATATGTGTATCTTATGAAGTGTAAATTCGAAACCATTGAAAAATTCAAAGAGTTTAAAAACAAAGTAGAGAAATAATTTGGTAAGAAGGTTAAAGCACTCTGATCTGATCGAGGTGGCAAATACCTAAGTCATGAGTTCCGTGATCATTTGAAAGAGTGTGGTATTATATCACAGCTCACTCCACCTAGAACACCACAGCATAATGGTGTGTTTGAGAGGAGGAATCGTACTTTGTTAGACATGGTGCAATCGATGATGAGTCATGCAGATCTGTCTGTTTGCTTTTGGGTTTTGCTTTAGAAACTGCTGCTTTAACATTAAATCGTGCTCCAACGAAAGCGGCACTAAAGACACCATATGAGATATGGACTGGGAAGCGTCCTAGTATGTCATTCATTAAGGTTTGGGGTTGTGAGACATACGTAAGACGTCAAATGCCTGATAAGCTGTAACCCAAATCAGATAAGTGTTATCTTGTGGGGTATCCTAGGGAAACCAAAGGGTATTATTTCTACTTACCGTCTGAGGGCAAAGTATTTGTCGCAATGACTGGTGTCTTTCTTGAGAAAGAGTTCTTAGGTATAAAGACTGCTAAGATAGAACTTAAAGAAGTTCAAGAACCACAAATAGTGAATGAACCGGAGTTGGAACCTGAGTCAGGACTACAAGTAGTTGTAGCTGGAGAACCTACTCAGGAAACACAGGTTCAACGTAGATCTGGTAGACCAAGGTTTGAGCATGAGAGACATGGATTTCTCGTGTCTCAAATAGGTAAGGTATTGTTTATGGATCATGATGATGAGCCAGCAAGCTACCAAGAGGCTTTGAGTGGACCGAACTCCGAAAAGTGGCTTGAGGCCATGAAATCTGAAATGGACTCCATGTATGAAGACCAAGTATGGACTTTGGTGGAACCACCTGAAGGGGTAAGACCCATAGGGTGCAAGTGGGTCTTCAATAAGAAGACCGATATGGATGGGAATGTACAGACATTCAAAGGGCGATTGGTGGATAAGGGTTTCAAGCAAATTCATGGTATTGACTATGATGGGACCTTTTCCCCTGTTGTCATGGTTAAGTCCATCAGAATTCTGCTTGTTATTGCTGCTTATTATGACTACGAGATCTGGCAGATGGATGTTAAAACGGCTTTCCTTAATGGGAACCTCCTTGAGGAAGTGTATATGACACAACCCGAGGGTTTTGTATCTCCGGGTGAAGCCACTAAAATATGCAAGCTGCAGAGATCCATTTATGGATTGAAACATGCTTCTCGAAGTTGGAATCTTCGTTTTGATGAAAAGATCAAAGAGTTGGTTTTATCAAGAACGAGGATGAACCGTGAAAAGATCAAAGAGTTTGTCTTCCTGATTTTGTATGTAGATGACATACTGTTGATCGGGAATGACAAACCGACCCTACAAGTTATTAAGAATAACCTAGGGGACTGCTTTTCGATGAAGGACTTAGGGGAAGCGACTTATATACTCGGTATTAAGATATATAGAGATAGATCGAAGAAGTTGCTGGGTTTGACCCAAAGTACGTATATTGACAAGGTGTTGAAACGGTTCAACAGGCTTGAGTCCAAGAAAGGATTCTTACTCATGTCTCATGGTGTGAGTCTCTCTAAGGACCAGTGTCCTAAGTTTTGTGAAGATAAGGACCGCATGAAGTTGATTCCAAATGCTTCGACAATTAGGTCAATCATGTATGCAATGATATGTACTAGACCCGATGTCTCTTATGTTTTGAGCATGACCAGCAGGTACCAGTCTGATCCCGGTGAAAGTCACTAGATTGTCGTCAAAAATATCCTCAAGTACTTGAGAAGGACTAAGAATACGTTCTTGGTATTCGGCGGAGAGAAAGAGCTCGTTGTAAGTGGTTACACGGATGCTAGCTTCCAAACTGATAGGGACGATTCAAAGTCACATTCAGGTTTTGTGTTTTGCCTGAATGGAGATGCTGTTAGCTGGAAGAGTTCCAAACAGGATACAGTTGCCGATTCTACAACTGAGGCCGAGTATATCATCATTACAAATGCAGCGAAGGAGACTGTATGGATTAGGAATTTAATCGGCAAGTTAGAAGTAGTTCATAGCATTATTCATCCCGTAGTTCTCTACTGTGACAACAACACAACATAATGGTGTGTCTGAGCAGAGGAATCGAACCTTGTTAGACATGGTGCGATCAATGATGAATCATGCAGATCTGTCTATTTCCTTTTGGGGCTTTGCTCTAGAAACTGCTGCTTTCACATAAATCGTGCTCCAATGAAAGCGGTTCTAAAGACACCATATGAGATATGGATTGGGAAGCGTCTCAGTATGTCATTCATTAAGGTTTGGTGCTGTGAGGCATACGTGAGACGTCAAATGCCTGATAAGTTGGAACCCAAATCAGATAAGTGTTATCTTGTGAGGTATCCTAGGGAAACCAAAGGGCACTACTTCTACCTACCGTCTGAGGGAAAAGTGTTTGTCGCGAGAACTGGTGTCTTACTTGAGAAATAGTTCTTAAGTAGAAAGACTGCTAAGGTAGAACTTGAAAAAGTTCAGGAAACACAAACAGTGAATGAACCGGAGTTGGAACCTGAGTCAGGACTACAAGTAGTTGTAGCTGGAGAACCTACTCAGGAAACACAAGTTCCACGTAGATCTGGTAGATGGAGATTTGAGCTTGAGAGATATGGATTTCACGTGTCTCAAATAGGTAATGTGTTGTTTATGGATCATAGTGATGAGCATGCAACCTACCAAGAGGCTATGTGTGAACCGGACTCTGAGAAGTGGCTTGAGGTCATGAAATCTAAAATGGACTCCATATATGAAAACCAAGTATGGACTTTGGTGGAACTACCTGAAGGGTAAGACCCATAGGATGCAAGTGGGTCTTCAAGAAAAGACCGACATGGATGGGAATGTACAGACATTCAAAGGGCGACTGGTGGCTAAGGGTTTCAAGCAAATTCATGGTATTGACTATGAGGAGACCTTTTTCCCTTGTTGTCATGGATAAGTCCATCAGAATCTTGTTTGCTATTGCTGCAGATTATGACTACGAGATCTGGCAGATAGATATTAAAACGACTTTCCTTAATGGGAACGTCCTTAAAGAAGTGCATATGACACAACCCGAGGGTTTTGTATCTACAGGTGAAGCCACTAAAATATGTAAGTTGCAGAGATCAATTTATGGATTGAAACAAGCTTCTCGAAGTTGGAATCTTCGTTTTGATGAGAAGATCAAAAGGTTTAGTTTTATCAAGAACGAGGATGAACCGTGTGTTTATAAACGAATTAGTGGCAGCATTGTTGTCTTCCTGATTTTGTATATAGATGGCATACCGTTGATCGGGAATGACAAACCGACCCTGCAAGTTGTTAAGAACAACCTAGGGGACTGCTTTTCGATGAAGGACTTAAGTAGGTCTATGCTAAAGGAACCGAAGAACCGAGAACCGAACCAAAACCAAACCGAATTGGACGGTTCGGGCCGGTTCTTGGGTTGATCGGTTCGGGTCTGGGTCCTTAGAATATAAGAACCGGCGGTTCAGGGCAGTTCTCGGTTTGTAATGTCGGGTACGCGAGAACCGACCCGAGTTACTTAATAATACTTAATAATACTTAATAATATTAAGTATTAACTAATTTGTGAAATGTTGCATGGTGATTCACATTTTGAAAGCATTAGTTAGTTAAGATTCACATTTTTTAAGATTTACATATGTTGAAAACTTGAAATTACCAGTTAGACATACATTTAGATATAATGAAATGCCTAGATGTTAAAAAACCGAGAACCGAACCAAAACTGACCCGAACCGAACGGTTCGGATCTGGTTCCATAGTTTAGAACCGTGGGTCAGTTCCGATTCCAATTTTTGGAACCGAATCTATACGGGTTGGTTGTTGGTTCTTTATGAAACCGAACCGATCTGAGTTGCACCCCTAGACTTAGGGGAAGCGACTTATATACTCGGTATTAAGATCTATAGAGATAGATCGAAGAAGTTGCTGGGTTTGACTCAAAGTACATACATTGACAAGGTGTTGAAACGGTTCAGCATGCTTGAGTCCAAGAAAGTATTCTTGTCAATGTCTCATGGTGTGAGTCTCTCTAAGGACCAGTGTCCTAAGTCTTGTGAAGATAAGGACCACATGAAGTTGATTCAATAAGCTTCGTCAATTTGGTCCATCATGTATGCAATGATATGTACTAGACCCGATTTCTCTTATGCTTTGAGCATGACTAGCAGGTATCAGTCTGATCCCGGTGAAGGTCACTGGATAGCCGTCAAGAATATCCTCAAGTACTTGAGAAAGACTAAGGATACATTCTTGGTATTCGGCGGAGAGAAAGAGCTCGTTGTAAGTGGTTACACGGATGCTAGCTTCAAAACTGATAGGGACGATTCAAAGTCTCAGTCAGGTTTTGTGTTTTGCCTGAATGGAGGTGTTGTTAGCTGGAAGAGTTCCAAGCAGGATACAGTTACTGATTCTACAATTGAAGCCGAGTATATCACCGCTGCAAATGCAACGAAGGAGGCTGTATGGATTAGGAAATTCATCGGCGAGTTAGATGTAGTTCTTATCATTGTTCGTCTCATAGTTCTCTACTGTGACAACAACGGTGCAATTGTACTTGCTTCGGAACCTAAATCTCATCAATGCTCCAAGCATATACTCTGGCGGTTCCATCTAATTCGAGAGATTGTCGATCGAGGAGATGTGAGCATATGCAGAGTGTCAACTGATGAAAATATTGCGGATCCATTGACAAAGCCTCACGCACAGAGAAAGCATGATGAACATGTTAGATCTATAGGTATACGATACCTGAGTGATCAGCTCTAGTTTGAGTCTTGTAGATTATATGTTTGTTGGCTGTAATTTTTCATTTGAAGAATAAAAGTACTGTATGCATTTCATTTATATATTTTGGCAAGTTTTTTTATTGTGCTATTATTTCTATTGTGATAGAATAACTAAGATAAATGCCCTTAGAATATATGCTTACATAGGTCAAGTAGTGACTTGATGTGCGAACCTATGATCCTAGAAGCTTCATTCTTAAAGGTCTCTAGTCGTTGTATCATCTTAGAAGCTAAGGGCGATGATGATGTCTTTAAAACTAGCATGTGTGTTAACTGATGACCCGTGCTCACATGTCATGATATTGTGATATCAAGTCATCACATGGGTACTTGTTATGAATAAGTTGTACTGGACAGACCCACCGTGAGAATACTTTGTGAATTGTTATATGAACGTGTCACAAGTATGGCTCAAGTGACAATGGTGTTTGTGGTCCTTTGACCTGAAGTCACAACACTCACTGAGTGAGGAAGAGCGTGCTTTGATGCCATCAAAAGTCCATTCTTGAGAAAGTTGGATGATAAAGGTGGTTATTGAGTACGTTACGAATCATTTGGGTGTTTGTGTGTAAGCAGAGATGGGATTTGTCCTCCTATATGACAGGAGTTGCATTTATGGGCCTCTTGATGGAATGAGACTGAGAAAATACATGGTCATGCTTGGTTGAGTCAATATATAATATTGGACTCACCAATTTCTGAAAGTCCATTCTAAATAAGGAAACTGGGATTGAACAATTAAGAGGGTGACACGGTCTATACCTCTAGTTCTATCCGGATGTAAGGGACGAAAGGAAATGACAACACTGTAATATTGGTCACAATGGCTTATGAGTTTATAAACTCTTACTGTTTGGGGGCAATGTTGTATTGCTAGATACCGCTCATTATTTGTGAAGCTTTTGTTTGATACTTTCTAGATCAAGTGGGAGACTGTTGGTGCTACCATAGTAATCTGGAAATGATCAAACATGTAGCCTCACTGTCAACTCAGTATGAGCCTATCAGGGTCGCACATAAGATTGTGGAGAAATTGGGAGTTTGGATCTGTATGGTATAGCTCATATGATGAGCAAAAGGAACTGATATATTTTAAGGCAAAAATTGTTGAGTGCGTTGAGACCAGTCAACGCTTTCGCCGAGTTAAGTATTAACTCGTCGAATGATGCCGTTGAGTGTGTTGAGTTGACTCACTGATTCATCGAGTATCAAGTGTTGATTCATCGACTGTCGCACTTAAGCGTTGAGTGTGTTGAGTCCACTCAGCAATTCGTCGAGTAAAGGAGTTGACTTGACGAGTCTGGGTCTTAGGCGTTGAGTGAGTTGAGTGCACTCAACGCCTTCGTCGAGTAAAGGGTTTACTTGGTGAATCTGGCACTCAGGCGTTGAGTGTATTGTATTCACTCAATGTCATTTGACGAATCTAGCCTTTGGCGCAAGAGTCATGCGTGGTTCGACGAAGGTCGTTCAACGAATGCAGTTTGACGAATGCAGTTCGACGAATGCAGTTCGACGAATGTCGTTCGACGAATGCAGTTCGACGAATGTTGTTCGACGAATGCAGTTCGACGAATGTCGTTCGACAAATGCAGTTCGACGAATGTCGTTCGACGAATTTGGCCTTTGGCGCAGAAAGCGTTGAGAGCTTTGAGTTCGTCATATATGCGATACTCAATGATTCGTCGAGTATAAATTGATACTCGATGATTCGTCGTATATCCTGTAGATATTCAACGATTCGTCCAGACAAACTGTTGTCTGGCCGAAGGTCTATTTTGTCTAGGTCCTGGGTCTGCGATTAGCGACGGACTGTTTTGTTTATTTCTTTTGGGTATAAATAGGAAACTTTATGACTTGAACAGTATGCGATTATTCCTTCTGTCTAAGCACACGAGTCATCACTGTGTGAAAGACATATAGCCCTAAAAGCCGACGGAAGCGTTCTGCCGATCCCGTCACCGAGACCGATCCCGGCGAGTGTAGTCGCCGCCTCTCCTTCAACAGACCTAGCAGTCTGTGGAGACGTTGAGTGTCCTCTCCCGACCTAGAACTTGTGCGACAAGTTGCTACATGTTCTCCCGATCGTGTGGATTTCCTGTAGAGGCGCGGATATACTTTCTGCGCTCAAAACTCAAGCCGTTAGTGACCGGTTGGAATTTTTCTATAGCACCTAGGTTGAGTTTTGACTCAATTCCTCAAAGGTAATTTTATTACAACATGTTTTACTTCTTGATTCATGAATATCGCTAGATCCGAATTCGTTTGGGTTTTTCTTGTTCTTATTTCCGTTGCGTGCACAAGTGTTGTTCCATCCCCAAAAACCCAACAACTACGTCAGGGGGCCCTCTCCGTTGCAGATTATATGTCCTGATTTGATGAACTAGTAGTTCGTAGCAATATTATGGAGGAGCCAAACGCCACTGCTTCGCGCTTTTATGCGGGACTTAGAGAGGACATCTGAAGGGAACTGATTCCCCATAGAATAGAGACCGTTGAGCAGGTCTTTCAACTCGCGTAAGAGTACGAGCAGTACTTGCGTACTGCTGGCCCAAGGTAGGTCACCACTCGACCCGATGCACCACAGCTAGGAGACCCACTCCAACCACGACTACTGACACCCATCGCGCTCCTGCAGACGCAACGGGAAAAGCAATTGTACCTGGAGGTCCCAAGCCTGGGGGCGTCCAATGATATCGATGTTCTGGCAGAGGGCATTTTGCAGCGTAGTGCCCTACTAGGAATTTATTGATTGAGGATTCGGGCGAGCCCAATACTAAGGCTAAGAACGTCGTCATTGAGGAGATTACAGCCGTCGCACAGGATGGATGAGAGAGCGATGCTGGGAGATCGCTAGAGTTAGGAGTCCTCTGTCGCATCCTCCACGCCCCACGTATCGAGGAGGATTGGCATCGCACCACTACTTTCTTCACATATTTCCCGAGCGCAAAAGGTCCCTGCAAGTTCGTCATTGATAGTGGTAGCTGCGTAAATATAATTGTTACGAAAGTGTTGGAAAGGATGCATCTCACTGTCGAGCCCCATCCGCATCTGTATTGTGTCCTATGGGTAGACAAGTCCACCAACCAGGTTACACAAAGATGTCTGGTGCTGATTCGTCTAGCGACCACTGAGAACCAGGTTTGGTGTGACGTTATCCCCATGGTTGTTGAACAGGTACTTCTTGGGAGACCCTGGCAATATTATCGTAATACCATGTGTTATGGGTGATCCAACGCATATGTATTCTTTGATAAGGGTCAAAAGATTATCCTTACCCCGACCCAGCCCAGGTATCCTCCCAAGGGCAAGGTTGATTCTTCAGCTAGTGCGGGATCTTCGAGACCCCTCCATGTCTTGAGGAATGGTGATTTTCTGAGAGAGAGTTTATAAGAAGGGGTTATGTTTATTGTTGCTTCCACGATGGCGACTGCGACCCCTAGTGAGACTGAGATTACTGATCCGGATGTTCGTTAGCTAATGGATGATTTCATAGACATTATGCCCGAGGAGCTTCCTGATAAGCTTCCCCTGTTAAGGGACATCTAACATGATATTGATCTGATTCCAGGGGCATCTTTGCCCAATCTCTCACATTATCGCCTGAACCCGACTGAGCATGTCGAGCTAAAAACGGTAAGTCGAAGAGCTTCTGCGGAATAAATTTATACGAGAGAGCCTGAGTCCATGTGCCGTACCGGACCGTCTTATTCCGAAGAAGGATGGGAGCTGACGCATGTGCATTGATAGTCGTGACATAAATAAGATCAAAGTGAAGTATCGTTTTCTGACTCCCCGCCTTGATGATCTCTTGGACTCAATGACCGGTACCCAGATCTTTTCGAAAATCGACCTTCGTAGTGGGTATCATCATATTAGAGTTAGAGGGGGGATGAGTGGAAGACGACCTTCAAAACAAGGACGACTTGTATGAATGGCTAGTTATATCGTTCGGATTATCGAACGTGCCCAACATGTTCATGAGAGAGATGGCACAGGGCATGCGGCCCTACATGGGCAAATTCTTGGTAGTATATTATGATGATATTTTAATATACAGTCAGGGCCGCACTGAGCACTTGTGTTATATTCGTCTAGTGTTCGAGCTCCTCCGGATGGAGCATCTTTACATCAACTTTAAAAAGTGCTCGTTCTTGTCCACATCTGTACACTTCCTAAGATATGTGGTGTGACATCCCTGTACCTACTAGACCCCTAATGTGTGATAGGGTAGGACATGTGATCACTCATGTGAGTTAAGGCAAGGAGATGACCCTAGGTCTCATGGAGCTAAAGAGAACTTACATTGGGCTCATAAGAGAGCACACGTCAATTTAGGTCAAATTTCCCTAAATTGACCTCACAAGAATAAATTGACCTCACCACTATGTCCTTAACCCTATGGGAGACCCAATTGAACATAGGCCCCGGGAATTGATCAACTCAATAGGTCAATTTGACCAAAGTTAACTTAGGTCAATTTTGAACTATTCAACACCACGTGACTCAATTGACTCCCAATATTTCAAATTGACCTTACGCATGCCCTCCTAACCCTTAAGGGAGGTCATTAGTTCAATGATAACACATTGGTTCCACCCAATTTAAAGGGATTGACCAAAATAAACTTTTGGTCAATATAGCCCAATTCAACTCAATCAACGTCCAATTGGTCTTACTAATTTGACCGAATTGACCAATAGCCCAACCTTCTAACATCATTAGGGACCCAATGGATCAAAAGCCTCATGATTTGGTCAACTAATTCATGCAATTTGACCAAAGTCAACTTTTGGTCAAATTAGGCCTAAAATGAAAAATATGGAAATTTTATTAATTTCCATGGCTAAGGCCTACATGGGAAGCACACCTTATAGCCCATAATCATATTTACCACCCATATCATCCAATTTCTGGAGGTGGTGACTAACATGCTGGGTTTAAGGTTTTCCTCAATTTTTGGGAGGAATTCAAAGGAGCATTCATGGAAAGAATGTTAATAGACTTTCATTTCCTCTTCGAAATGCACTCATTCATCTTCCCCATTGAATTCTAGGAGGTTTTACAGCCTTTCCCTGCCAATTGATGAATTAACGGAGTTTCATCATTGGTCGAAATGGTCATTAATGGCATTTCACCATTAAGCCTCTCCCTGCTCAAATTGACACTTTCATCATCTTCAAAAGCAGGATAGGAGTTGAAATCGACTCCTACATTGCTATATTTGGTGGAGAATCAAGGGATCGGGCAAGCTCGTCGAAGGAAGAAATTTCATGGCCAACCGCCGCCACACCCGTCGTCGAGGCCAGATCGAGGTGTGTTTCCTCCCCACTCTATCTGTGCTAGCTATTTACATCAATTATGAGAGAAATCGAGCTCAATTGAGTCTGATCCCATGTGAGGATTTTGAGAAATTTCTGAGCTTTCTTCTTTGCTCGGGTTCGCCGAAGAGGCGCTTTCTGGCCGCCATGTCGTCGTCAATCGATGACCACTACCTCAACGGAGATAATGGTGGTGGTGGCCAGCCGTGGAGACCAAGGAGTGGCCGGGAAATTGAGTTTTAAAGAAGCCAAGATCGGGCCAATCCTGGACGTCGGCTGTAGCATGAAGATGAAGGGATTTTGTCCATTTACTTTAAAATTCGTGCAGCATGATAATTTATATCTTATAGTTTGTTAACATTTTAGTAAACTTCAATCAAAAATTAGAGACCGACTTAGGGAAAATGACCTGAGATAAGAGTTGTAGCCCTTGGTGTCTACTCTCTACAGAAATTTGAATCACTCCATTTGGTGCCCAACAACCCCCAGAATCTTTATTTTACTGGAATGTGTCCTAAAGGAGGGACAGTCGCCAAAATGTGAATTTATTTCACATGGTTCATTGTATGGGCCTAATATTTTAGTCATGCATGTACATACCTAAGACACACCCTATGCCCAAAAATAGAAATTTTGGGCAAACTTTTTATATAGTTTTAACAAAAATATGATTTATAATGTACATGAAATTAAGTGCCTAGACCGAGTCAAAATCACTCAAATCTTGGGTGGAATGTAGACAAGGGTATCATAAGACTCTGGTAAAAATTTGAGACCATTTGGATCTTTGTATGTGGAGACATTCCACTTGTAAGAAGATGTAGTAAAAGGGTTTGGTGTGCATATAGCATAAAAGTGTATTTTGTGAATTTCTTCCAACTGGCTAGTTGTATGTCAATGATATTTTGTATACGCACCTATTGGGTTGAATAGCATCATCTCTGATAATATTAGAATTTTTTGACTCAAAAATCCTAGGTAACTAATTAATTTTAAATATGTTACAAAAGTAAGTTAATGTAATAAAAGTAATAAAATGACTTAGGAAAATTCTAAATTTCTGGCATATGTTAGTTATATTAGGTTCATTTACACCTCTGGTAATTTTATTAGAATTTTTGATAGTCATTTAACTTGTGTAATATCAATAACCTCAATTGTCATACTTTTGCATTTTTGAAATAATAGTGGTCAATATAGTTTGGAAAATTCTAAATCTCTGGATAAACTCTTTATATACCATTGTGAACCTTTGAAAAATTTACTGGAATCTTTGGATGATAAATTTGATTACTTACTGTGAAAAGTGACACTTTATTATTAATATTCTGAGGAAATTTTGCGTTAAATATTTAAGAAAAATCATGACATTCTGTCCAATATTTTATTTTATCAATATGTATCTCTAGTAATTTATTTGGAGCAATTTGACTTTTAGAATTGGTACTTCATTTGTAAAGTAAGGTGTGTCTCATAATTAGAGAATTTTAATTATGGCCAAATTATTTAGAAAATAAATGAATTTCTAATCATCTCTTATTTATGTCATGATAAACCTCTAGTATTAATTTTGGATCTTTTGGTCAAAGAAATTGATAGTTTCATCATTTAGATCATAACTAGTTCATTTGAGTGATGGTCTGCGTTTAGAAAATTTGATGTAGTGATTAGACCATCTAGATCACATGAAAATTATCATTATGATTTGAAGCATTCATAGGACCATGGTGCATCTCTGGATGGGATCTTGGGGCATGTAGATTAATGTGTTTTATTTGCACCTCATATCATATATTGAAGTTTAAGGGTTAGCAATATTCATTAGAACGCAAGTCTATGAGTAGACTTTAAATGTGATCTTAAGAGTTAACCGAACAAATTTAGTGGCAATTGCAATATCATAGACATCTGGTTGGAGTCTTAGTGTAAGTCACCAAGAAGTACCGAGTGTTAGTGTATATGGACACTAAAGAGAGTAGCTAGACTTGGAGTCCGACGACAGATCGTCTCTCCCCTATAAGAAACATAAATCATTTTATGATGATGTAACATTGAGAGGAGATTTAAATAAGGGTAGCCACCTATAAGAATAAATATCTTGAGAAAGGGGGGTTTAGGCTTCAGTTCATCGTACTTTCTAGTACCGCTGCGAGCCCTTCACCGGATAGACCTCGAGATGTCCAAGATTCACCCTAAATCGTTAAGCATAACTAATCAATAAAAAAATATTAGTAATTACAGGAGAATCACATAATCTGTAAACATCATCTCATAGGATGATGTGTTGTGTTAAGGACTCTTTAGTCCTGTGAGCTAGAGTCTTGACTATGAAAAGGGTGGTGACACCGATGTGTGTGGAGGACTTGATAATCCTGCAAACTGTAGGCTCGGATGTTTAGATGATACACTTGCATGTGCATAGAGTGTGGCGGGTCTTCGGTACTGCCTTGGTCTTTATGCCGACAGGAGTACGTTGACTTGGCAAGTCAATGAAGCCTAGGGGACCAGCTTACCTGGTGTCTTGTAACGTTTCCAAGAAGCCCATCACTTAGCCCAAAAGACTGGGATACCTCCCAGCAGTAGTACGCAGAGATTCTAGAGTGCACCTGGGCCATGTACAGAGGCGTATGGGAGGTCTAGGCAAGGTAGTGTGTATACCCGCCTAGTAATGGAGACGTCTGCTCCATTATCACCGTGAGCCACGACGTTTGATGCCAGAGAGGTTAGTTGCCTCCGAAAAGTGAAAATTAAAGGTGTATGTGCATAGAATCATGTGTGTGAGTTGCACTTGTATGAAGCATAGCATTGACATTGTATTGCATATCATAACATTCATTTCTCACAGATCCTTATCATATAAATTGGTATGGGCACATTTAAATGATGAGTTATTTAGTGGAATCATTAACTTATAAGTTTGTATAGGCATTCATATAAGTTAAGGTACGTTTCTGTGATGGTAGAGTAGATGCTTCTTACTTCTTTACATATTTGTTGCATCGTACTTGCCATTTATTACTGTTACACCTCCATAGAATTGCTAGCTTAAATAATATGATATATTGTGTATCTTTATATATATTCTTGTTAGTTAGTTCCACCGTCATCAGCTTGTATTATTACTTCTACTATTGTACTTTTTCCTTCCATCCTTTCGCCCGGTGCCTAGGAGTCATCGGGGTGAGTGAATGTTGAAGCGCCTTAGTCTTTTAGACTAACGGTCGGTGACTGTATTATTTTAGGAACATAAGGAGCCGGAGCAGCAGTACGACACCCAGGAGGACCGGCAACCCAGGATAGCAGGACTTGAGGAGCGGATGAGGCGTACTGTTACTCTACCGCAGGTCGATGTGAGTGTTGATGACGAGTTTACTTCCGCAGTTTTCAGTAAAAGAGAGTTATATTTTGTACTAGGCATAAGCCCTTATTGACTCTTATGATGTACTCGGGCATAAGCTCTTCTCTCTTAGACATTTTATCTTTTGTGTAGACATATTATATATAGTGTGATGTGGATGTTTCCTCATTTATAGCACTTCCTACTTGTCTTAGTAATTGGCCTGGATGATAACTAGTCGGCAAGATCGGCCACATGTAGTGGTGATTAACCCGTAAGTTAGTGTCACCACAAGGAGCGATCCTGGGCGGTAAGACTCCCCTCGGGTTCGGAATATGGGTCTTATAAACTGGTGTCAACCAAATTCGATCAAAAGTAAAGAAATCCACATAATAATAGGTCACCCCGCACGAGTTTAGTTTGGGGACAAACTAATGCATCAAAAGCTATGGTGGGCTCATGCATGAAAATTACACTAATTGTCCACTTAACAATGAGATTAGGCCAATCAGTTCTAATACCTTAGTGTTTATTCCGCAGGCTACGTTACCTCCGCTGCCGGCTGCTACTCCCTTTCAGCAGTCGGAGATTGGCCAGACCCTTACGACCATCTTGGAAACATTTTGAGCTTAGCAGGTTCCGACTCCGCAGCCAAACCCAAGCACAAACTGGTTAACTTTTGAGGTCTTGCCCCTCCTATGTACCATGGGATCTGTTATCCGGCCGACGAGGTCGTTCCTTAAGTCGTGTCTGCATTGGCATCTCGTGCCAAGAGGTGGTGGAAGTCCCTCCTTGACACCACCTATGTCAGTTGTGATTCCGCCGACAGTTCAGCGAATCATTGTTGGGGCACTTCGTGTCACCGACCGATAGAGACGAGCTCGAGGAGCGGTTCCTGTACCTGAAGCAGGGGAGTCAGTTTGTCTTGGAGTATCAACGGGAGTTCTCTCATCTCACTGGGTTCGCAGATACGAGCCACTGGACTGATAGGGACTATATGAAGAAGTTCTAAAAGGAGCTCAAGGACCCGCTCAGGCAGGCCGTTGTTCGTTTCTGAGGCCAGCTTTACGAAGATTGTGGAGACGGCGAAGAAGTTAGAGGCGGACTACCTGATGATTCAAGGAAGAGGAAAGAGGCCAGCAGATGCAGATGGAGAGGGGAGCAGAGGAAGAGTCCCCCAGGGGGACAAATTTGTGGCACATCGGAGGGGCGGAGGAAGCCCTCGTCTGAACTAAAGACGGGAGCAGAGGCCCCCACCGGCAGTACTGGCTCTGCAGCCGGTTTGCATTCATGAGCCCCAAATGCAAGAGGAGGGAGCATGCCCTCCAATGATATGCTTCCATTGCCAACATCCAGGACACGTCAGGGCCCACTGCCCTCAGAGGTTTCATCCTCCTCCCCCTACCCCGCAAGTTCAGCAAGGTAGAGGATGTGGTCGAGGACGGGGGCGCGGCCGAAGAGACCCCCGACCTGCACGAAATCAAGTCTATGCTTTGGATATGGAACGACACAGGAACCTCGAGGGGGTCATTGCAGGTAACCCCGTCTAGACCTATTTTAACTCGTAGATTAATTTTAATACATGTTTTACCTTTAGCAAACCATATTCCAAGAACAACCTCAAGCTTAGTTTATGCGTGCGGCAAAGCTACCCACAACCTATTTGATACAAGGGCATCTCATTCATTTGTCTTTGAGAACTTCGTGGAGGAATTGGACGCTATTCAGCGCTTCCCAGACGTCAACAGGAGGGTGCGACTGCCTGACGGATCGGAGCTGCAGTCTACAGCCAAGGTCAATATGTTCATAGAGGTCGGAGGAAAGATCTTTGATACCCCGGCAACAATTCTACGGATACTGAACTTCGATCTGATATTGGGGATGGCATGGCAATTTTTGACGAGTTAGTGGAGGATGTGATGGAAGTGTTTATGGATGATTTTTTTTTTTAACAATTCGTTAAAAAATTGTTTAAATAATCCTGATCGTGTTTTCTTCAACGCTGCGAAGCCACGAATTTGGCACTCAACTGGGAGAAGTGTCACATTATGGTCTGAAATGGATTAGTCCTCGGACATAAAGTTTCGAGAAGGGGATAGAGGTCAAAAGGGTCAAGATCGAGGTCATAGAAAAACTTCCCCCGCCTACTAACGTTAAATCTATTAGAAATTTTCTAGGAAAAGCGAGCTTTTACAAGCGGCTCATTCGAGATTTTCCAAAAACTACAAAACTGTTATCATATCTATTAGAAAAAGAATCTGCTTTTATTTTTAATGAAGAATGTTTTATAGCATTTAACAAAATTAAAAATGAACTTATTAACTCGACAATTCTAATAACACCATATTGGTCTTTACCGTTCGAAATTATGTGTAATGCCAGCGATTTTGCTGTAGTAGCTGTTTTAAGCCAGCGGGTGAATAAATATATTCATCTGATTTATAACGCTAGTAAAACGCTAACATTCGCGCAAGCTAATTATACAATAACCGAAAAAAGAGCTGTTGGCATTAATTTTGTTGAATAAATTTTGTTCTTATATAACGCTTTCAAAAGTAATTGTTTTTACTGACCACTTCACTCACAGGTATTTATTAAATAAAGGAGACGCATAACCCCGACTACTAATATGGATTCTCCTTTTGCAAGAATTCGATTTGAAGATCAGAGACAAGAAGGGAGTGGAGAACTTAGCGCCCGACCACCTCTCATGGTTGGAGAATCCGGCCGCAGGAGCACTAGTGGAGGCCAAAATAAATGACAAATTTCCTAAAAAAACGACTCATTATTGTCGATAAGGTAACAACTCTTTCACCCCTTGGTACGTGGATCATGTCAACTATTTAGTGGTACGGATGCTTCTAAAAAATTATTCAAGTCAAAAAAAGAAAAAAAAAATTAGACTTGAAAAATTATTTCTTAGAGGGCCCATTTTTATTTCGGGTCTGCGTGGACCAAGTGGTAAGAAGCTGCATATCAGGCGAGAAAGGCGTCCAAATTTTGCGGCACTGCCACGAAGGACCAACCGGGGGACACTACCAAGCAAATCGAACTGTTAGGAAGATACTTGAGGCGGGTTTTTACTAGCCAACCTTATTCAAAGACGCTCACAATTTTGTGAGCAAATGTGATAGTTTCCAACGGTCAGGTAATATTTCTAACCCGGACGAAATGCCCAAAAATATTTCCCACCAACGACGGAAAAATCATCGTAAAATTTTTGAAAAAATTATTTTTCACGTTTTGGCACACAACGCAGACAAAATAGTGATTGGAGCACGCACTTTTGTAATAGCTAAGTATGACGTTACACAAACTTTACACCGCCTATCACCCACAAGCAAATGACCAAGTGGAGGTAGTAAACTGTTAGGGGGTCGGAAAAAGGTGGTTACGGGGAAGAGAGGAAGAGAGGAGGAGAGGGAGAAAGAGAGAGAAAGAGAGGAGAGATTTATGGTTTAGAGAAAAAGGGAAAACACATTCATTCCAGGATGAAAAAAATACAGAGCTTGCGGGCCCTCTTATAGCGATGAGAAGCGAATACAAAAGGAAATTCAGAAATTAGAAAATACAAAAATACTTAAAATGACACAAGCAAATAAAACAAAAAATAAAACGTCTCAAACAAAAGAAACAATCAATAAATCACTAATTATCTTCTGCGGTAATTGTGGGGTCACCCGATATACGCACCCGACGCATGTAAACTTTCCAAGGAAGCTCGTCGTCGTGTAGCTGCTTAACAATGTCGTCATGTGGAAAATGTGTCTCGTCCTCAAGGGAGTAGTCGGGAAACTGGCGGCAGAAATCATCTCGGGGCAGCCATGTCGTGTACAAGTCGGGTCGGCCGGTCCAAGCCACAAGGACCTCCTCCGACGTACGGTCCCCTGGGGTGCGGCATCTCTGATCGAGGACCGAGGCGGGGTAGTACGGTACCTCTCCTGTGAGGTCGAGGTCAGCCGGAATGTGATCTGTGGGGGTGTGTACGACCACTACGCGTCGTAGCTGTCAGACATGGAAAATCGAATGAATGTGTCTCCCGACTGGAAGGCAAAGGCGGTAGGCGACTGCCCTTAAATGGGTGAGGACCTCGAAAGGCCCGAATAAACGAGGTGCCAGTTTCAGACAAGGTCGGTGGTCTACCGAGAGATGTCGGTAGGGGTGGAGTTTGACGAAAATCTTCTCTCCTACCTCAAAGGAGAGGTCTCGGTGTTTCTTATTGGCGAAGGAAACCATCTTCTGTTGAGCCCGACGTAAATGGTGCTTCAAATGATCCAGAATGGTATCCCTGTCACGGAGGGCGGTGGCCAAGCTCTCCACATGGCAGTCCCATGGAAGGTGGTAGACAATAGACGGGGGAGGGCGGTCGTAAACGACCTCGAATGGTGTAGTACCATCCGCCTGATGGTAGGCGGTATTATATGAGTATTTGGCCCACCCGAGACACTTGGCCCAACTGTGAGGTTGTTCCCCCACAAAGCAGCGGAGGTATGTCTCCAGACACCGGCTGAGGCCTCCGATTGGCCGTCTGTCTGTGGATGTATGTTGTGCTCATGCGGAGACGGGCGCCCTATAAGCGGAACAACGTGGTCCAAAAAGTACTCAGGAGGAGCGGATCGCGGTCGCTCACGATCGACCGAGGAAACCCGTGGAGGCGCACGACCCCCTGGATGAAGCTGTCGGTGACTGTGGCAGCCGTGTATGGGTGGCGTAGGGGAATGAAATGAGCATACTTCGAGAGTCGATCCACCACGACCAGAATGATGTTGTGTCATTATGATCGGGGCAGACGTGTGATGAAATACATGGTGACGTCGTGCCAAATGCGATCGGGGATCAGGAGGAGCTGAAGTAGACCACCTGGAACCAAGGTAGTCAGGATCGCGATCCGGATCATAGGATCTTACGATCCTACGATCCAGATTTTGTAAATCGATCTCGATTTTGTAAAGCGATCCTCGATCCGACCTTAATATCTGATCTGATCTTACCTCAAAACGATCTCATCTAGGATCTCGATCCTGACAACCTTGCCTGGAACATGGCCTTGTACTTGTCCTTCTAGCTGGTGAGGCAGGCGGCCACGAATACCTTGACCTGTCGGAACATGTGAGGCCAATAGAGTGAGGCAGCCAGCCGTCGGTATGTCTGGTAAGCCTCGGCGTGTCCCCCTATGGGTGAAGCATGAAACTCGGTCAACAACAGAGGAATGCTCGGGGAGGAGGGGGGTGAGTACGAGGCGACCCTTGAAGAGTAGGCGGTCGTCAACCAAGGAGTACGGTGGGAGGGCCACGGCATCCGCGAGGAGTGCTACTTGTATCTCGTTGAGCGTCGGGTCGACTTCTACTTCCCGTTGAAGGGTATCTGCATCCTCCCAGACCGGGCAGGAGATGGCTACGAGTATGGGGTTGCGCGAGAGAACATCTGCCGCGCGATTCGACTTCCCTGACCGGAACTCGATGTTGAAGTAGTAGCCTAGTAGCTTGGCCACCCATACTTGTTGAGCTGGAGTAGCAATCTTCTGTTGTCGGAGATAACAAAGGCTATGGTGGTCGGTGCGGACCACGAACTGCCGGCCCAGGAGGTAAGGTCACCAATGTTGAATAGCGAGGGCGAGGCCCAAGAGCTTGTTTTCGTAAGCAGAGCGGCTGCGGATCGTGTTTGAAAAGGCGCGGCTGAAATAGGCCACAAGGCGGCCGACCAGTATCAATACGGCTCCCACGCCGACTCCCGACGCGTCGCACTCCACGATGAAGGGCTGGGAGAAATCTGGCATGGCTAACACCGGGGCACGAACTAAGGCCTGTTGTAAAGCGGTAAAAGCGGCAGAGGCTGCCGCCGTCCACTCGAAAGGGCCTTCGGCCGACTTCTTCAGTAGCTGGGTGAGGGGTCGGGCCAACGTGTCGTACCCCTGGATGAACCGACGGTAGTACCTGGTCAATCCCAAGAATCCCCGAACTTAGCGGAAAGAGGATGGCGTCGTCCACTGAAGGACGACCACGATCTTTTCGCTGTCCATGGAGACTCCCGCAACAGAGATGGTGTGTCCCAGATACCACACCTCTGGAACCCAAAGGAACACTTTATTGAGTGGAGCTTTAGGTGATGGCGTCATAGAGTAATCAATGTCTGGTGGACGTGTTGGAGGTGCTCCTACCAAGAAGAACTGTAGACCAATATGTCATCAAAAAAAACATGTATGTGCTGACGAAGTACCAGGCGAAAATTGTCGTTCATCGTGGACTGAAAAGTGGTCGATGCGTTGGTCAAGCCGAAAGGCATAACCAGGAATTCATAGTGGTCGTCATGGGTCCGGAAAGCGGTCTTGGCGACGTCGGCTGGTCGTACACGAATCTGGTGGTAGCCGGCAAGAAGGTCCAGCTTGGTGAAGACGGTCGTGTCGTGGAGCTCATACAAAAGCTCCTGAATCACCGGAATCGGATACTTGTCTGGGACGGTGGCTTTGTTGAGTTCCTGGTAGTCCACGCAGAAGCGTCAACTGCCGTCTTTTTTCCTGCCAACAGGACCGGGCTGGAAAAGGGGTTGGCATTGGGGCGGATGAGACCTCCCATCAACATATCACGTACCAACCTCTTGAACTTGTCCTTCTGCACGTGCCCGTAGCGGTATGGTCGGACCGAGATTGTTGGCACGCCGGGCTGAAGAGGTATGGCATGATCGTGCGGCCGAGCTGGTGGCAACCCGAATGGTGCAGCAAAGAGATCTGCAAACGCGGATAGGAGGGCATGAAGGTCCGGAGGTGGTGCTGAGGCTGGTGGCGTGGCGCCCGAGATGGGCCAGAGGCAAGTCGAAAAATCGACGTCCGCAATCCGCTAAATCGCGTGGATGGAGACAGGGGAGCGAAGTAGTGTGGCGTCTCCCACAAGACAACACTACCAACCATTCTAGAGGAAATGCATCATCATAGTCCCCCAGTTGACTCGTACGTCGCCCAGCATGCAAAGCCGCGCAACTCCCAGAATGGCGTCGATCCCGCCAAGGCCGGAGACGTAAAAGTTCATCGTCACCGAGTAAGGGCCCACTGAAAGGGAGACGGCCGGACAACGGCCCTTGATCGAGCGGCAACGAACATCGCCTAGACTGACAGTGAAATCTGGAGAAGGTTCTATTGGAAGACGTAGTTGTTGGGCCAGATGAGATGAAAGAAAATTATGACTCACCCCGCTATCCACCATGATGACAATGTGGCGGTCGCCCTACTTGCCCGCCAACTTCATGGTCTGGGGGCCTGAAATGTCGTCCACAGAAAAGCATGGAAGCTCCAAATGGTGAAGGCATGCGTCAGCGGCGGCCTCTGTGGTGTCCTCTGTCGTGATGTCAAGGTTATCTTCAAAGTCCGCCAAATTTATCTCGGGCTCGAAGTCGCCGATGATGGCATGAAACTCCTTGACCGCGCAAATGTGGGTAGGAAAATAGGGTTGACGGCAGCGAAAACACAGCCCTTTGCAGCGAAGATCGTCGAACCTGCGGTTGGAGAACCGCTGAGGCGGGGCAGGACGGCCTGGCCTTGTGGCCTGAGGGGGCCGAGGGGCTTGGGGCTCCGGGGTAGTAGTCCTCCATGGTCGACGGCCTGGCGGAGGTACATCTGGAATTAGCGGGGGGCGAGGTAACAAATCCGCTTCCACAAGGCGGGCCATGTCGAGGGCCTCGGGTACCGACCGAGAGTAGTGGATGCGTAGTCGGGACCGGATGTTGGGTCGAAGGCCCTGCATGAAGAAGCTAAGATAGTGATCTGGTGATAGGCCAGGAGCATGGGTGACGAGTGAAACGAACTCATCGATGTAGTCATCCAGTGCACTGAATTGTCATACTCCACGCAGTCTTTCGATGGCGGAGCCAGAATAACGACTGTCGTAGCGACGAATCATTCCTGCTTGATTTCCGACAAGGAGATGGTCGGGTTGGTCTGGCGGAGTCATCGGGCCCAGTGGAGGGCGAAGCCGTCAAGTCCCACGACGGAATTAGAGACCTTGTCCTGCTCTGGTGTGAGGTGGAGATCAAAATACTATTCTACCTTGGTGATCCACACAATCGGGCCGACCAGGCAAAGGTGGGGAGGTCCAATGCAAGGGTCAGGCGGCCGGGGGAAAAAAAGGTGCGGCGTCCCCGATGTGCGGAAGTGGTGCCGCCCCGAGAATTGAAGTGTCGGTGGTCGGGCACGCGGATCCGCTGGCAGAGGAGGCCGCCGGAGGTTGCAACGCATCAAGCTTTGCGTGGATGGCGAGCAAGGAGGCCTGCAAGGAGGCCACGATGGACTCTTGAGTACTGACACGGCGTAGGAGGGCCTCATTGGTGTCCTTCGATGGGGCTTCGGCGGTGGAGCGCGTGTTCGGCGCCAAGGCCACGAAAGGACGAGCGGCAGCGATGGCGCGGCGCAGGTTGGAAGTGCGTTGACGGGCAGCGGCGGACTGGACGGCGTTGCAGAGGCACGGCACGGAACAGGCGGCACGTTGGCGGAGCAGCGAACCAAATTGTACAGAGGCGCAGTCGGCAGAATAGGCCCATCGCGGGCTGGATCGCCGCAAGTCGGCGCGAAATACGTGCGGAACGGCGCACGCGGGCGCTGCATGTCGCGGAACGGCGAAACGGCAAGTCGCGGACGTGCGGAACGGCAAGTCGGGGACGTGCGGGCTTGGATCGCGGAATCAGCCGGCAGCAGCAGGAGCGCTCCGGCAGGTCGGACCAGTTGTTGGGGGGTCAAAAAAAGGCGGCTACGGGGAAGAGAGGAAGAGGAGAGGGGGAGAGACAGGGAAAGAGAGGAGGGATTTATGATTTAGAGAAGAAAGAAAAAACACACATTCATTTCAGGATGAAAAAATACAGGGCTTATGCATCCTCTTATATCGATGAGAAGCGAATACAAAAGGAAATTCAGAAATTAGGAAATATAAAAATACTTAAAATGATGCAAGCAAATAAAGTAACAAATAAAATGTCTCAAGCAAAAGAAGCAACCAATAATCATTAATTATCTTCTGCGGTAATTGTGGGGCCACCCGATATACGCGCCCGGAGCGTGTAAACTTTCAAAGGAGACTCATCGTCGTGTAGCTCCGTAACATAAACTGAGAACTAAAAAGAATTTTAGAGAAAATGGTGTTCGTAAATAGGAATGATTAGTCACTAAAATTAGATGACGCTTTGTGGGTTTATCGGACGGCGTAGAAGACCGTCATCAGTTGTATACCATACCGGTTAGTCTATAGAAAAACGTGTCACTTACCGGTAGAATTAGAACATCGTGTGTATTGGGCACTAAAAAATTTAGATTTAAACTTAGCCTCCGAGAACTGAAAAATTTCAACTGAACAAATTAGATGAATGGCGTGCAAACGACTATGAAAACAATAAATTTTATAAGAAGAGAACTAAGATTGATCATAAAAGGAAAATAAAAATTCACAAGTCTTTTTCGCCAGGAGATCTATTCCTTCTCTTTAATTCTAGACTTAAGCTTTTTCCGAGAAAATTAAAATCCCGATAATCCGGCCCCTTTAGGGACCGTCCTAATTGAACACCGGGAAAATGGCTCGTTTAAAGTTAACGGACACCGTTTAAAATTATATCACCCCAACGAGCCTTCGGCCGGGAATATAGAAACGCTCAACCTGCCCAATTTTTAATCGAATTGCCACTTAGTCAAGTTACGTGACGTCAAACAAAGCACTTATGGGAGGCACCTCATAGTTATATTTTACTTACGTTATTTGTTTGTTTGTTTTCTTGTCTAACTTATTTTGCAGGTATATTGTCCGAGTTAAAAGTAGCCACCCCGACAACAAATCAGAGAATCTCACTTTTAACTCCCTTTTTAATTGCTATTTTTTTCTAGAAATCACATATGTGCTCAGTTGTTGCTTTCTTCCTATTTATCTTTAAACATTGGGGACAATGTTTAATCTTAAATATGGAGGTGTAGTTTACTTTATAATTTGTTTAATTATGCACTTTTTTAATAGTTAAAAAAATAAGAAAACCACAAATTATAAAAGTCAATCACAAAAAAAATTTAGAAAATCATAAAATTATTTCTTAGAATGGGAGGTTTGGGCATGTCATCTCAACACATCTCTAGTACCGGTGTGAACCCCTCACAAGATAGATCTCGGGAGGTTTAGAAATTAACAAAAAAAATTAGGAATAGATTTTTGTTTTCTTTGGCTTGTCAAAACTTCCTAGTTTACTCAATTGCAAGCTTCAAATAAATTAAATACTCATGTGGACTAGAAATTTTTTGTGCTAGAATAATTTTTGAATCTTTAAAGTAAAATTGTTGACACATGTAGTGTTTCTAGTCAAACGCATGTGTTAAATTAGTATTTGTGTAGAATCAAATTCGTGACATAAATCAAAACATTATAATTTTTCTAATTGTGTAGAGATGTTTTATTTTACTTCTAATATGAATCTGGTATTATCAAAAAGTAGTTTAAGTGAGTGTATAGAAGAGTGTTAGTCAGCTATTACTCGATTAGAATGGAAGTTTGTCCTTTCTCGATATCTAGAACTTGTCTCTAGCTATATTCGAAATATGTGCACTTTATAATAACTAAACTTTACGGAAATGATTTAGGCATTTCTTTGGATAGTTTGATCATTTGCATCCAAATCCAAAACTACTGTCATTGCTTACACAATTTTGAGCTTTATACCAATTTCTTTTTATTCACCCTCACAATTTTATCACCAAAGCTAAAAAGCCAAAGATAATTACACACTTAAACTTTGAGGTCTATTTTTGTGATATGTTGGAAAGAAAATTTGAGAAAATTATTATGGGTGTTGTCCAAAAAGCATAAAAAAATTCCCATATAAAAAACAAAGAATGGGGGAAAATAAAATAAAATAAAAAGAAGGCTTCGAAATGGGAAAAGCATAATAAGAGAAAAATTGATGTTGGTTTCAAAGAGTTCTCATAGAAAAAATTTAAATAGGGAGGTACCACAATTTTTATGGTATTATTCATTGTTTAGCTCAAAATATTTTGTTCAATTGTGATAAGCATTCATGTTTATCGATGTCTGCATCACCCTTAAACTCAAACCTTACATTACATCCTACTAAAGTCCTAATAATATGTAGAGTTAATTAGTATCAAGTGTAGTGGAGAAGGTGTGGACGGGCAGGCCTACGACCATCGACATTGATGAATTTCTTTGGAGGCCGCCCCAAGCGTCGATTTCTAGTAATTTAAAGCTCAGCAATCACATTATTTTCTCCCTTTATATGGCTTTGAGATTTACCGTTGACCCTATTTAAAAGTAAAAATAATAATTAAAATGTATTTTTGAAAATTCATAAATTAGAGTGTATGCCAAGAATGTTGTTCTACTAAATTTTCTACGCACGTCGGCGCAGGACTTCATATTTTACTCTTCAGTTTTCAAAATACTAATTAGCATTAGATTTTCCTACCCTTATGAATAATTATTTGATCGGGACGAGCAAACAAGAAGTAAGGAGGTGTTTGATAAGCTTTATCTTATCTATAATTTTTGTCTATTTTTCTATTAGTAAATTATCAATTTAATTAAGTTTTATATTAATTATGTTCTAAAATGACTTATTTCATGTTTTCAGGTCAAACTAGGCTGCATAATTTTTGGGCTATTCGGCGAGCTCTGGGCTGTTCGTCGAGCACTGGTCTGTTCGTCGAGCTCTGGGCTGTTCGTCGAGCTCTGGGCCCTTCGTTGAGCTCTGAGCCGCTCGCCGAGTTCGAACCGATCAACAAGCCCGCGGCGTGCGAGTAGGGCAGCCCGGGCCCGTACTCGCCCAAGGTCTAAGATAGGCGGCGAGTGCCTGCTCCATCGAGCACTCGCCGCCTTTGCCGAGTGGGTTTTGTTGAGGGCTACTCGCCCAGTGATCTGCGAGGTGTTTTTACCATTTTGCCTCCGCTGGCTTGCCCATAGCCAGTTAGAACAGCGGAGTTACGCTGTGGGTAAACCCAGTTGGGTTGCACATAGCTGTTTAGAACAGCGGAGGTTGGCTATTTGCAGGACGTTTTTAGAAATCTATAAATATGACCTAATGGGTACCTCAGAAGGCATGTTCACTTGTCTCATAACCTTCTAAGCGCTTTCTGAGGTACCTTAGCCCGGTATTTGGCTAAGGAGGGGAATCGCTCAGAGATCTTCCGGGTGTGTGGTGGGTCCTCCGCGCCGGGCCCTTGGTTCAGTCCCCTGTTCTTTTTCCTTGTTGTTTTTCTTGCAGGAGAGAAGTAGGTGCGCGATCTCCCCTTCCCCAAGGGTGAACTTCATCGAGACCGATTTTTCAGTTTCAACACAACTCCCTTCTGCTCATTCAGCACAAACTCCGCAAGCAGCTTCGGTCCATCAACAGCAGGATGAAGACTTGTTTGAGTCCGAACTGAATGCAGTCATGCAGGAAGTAGACCAAGTCATGAAGGGTAAGGATAACTATAAAAGGCCTTACCAACCGTCAGATCAAAAATCAAAAGATTCGGATTCGTTCTGCGAATTTCACAAAGGAAAAGGTCATGCGACAGAAGATTGCAGAGCCCTTCAAAAACTAATGGAGAAAATGCTTAAGCAGGGCAAATGCCAACATTTTCCCTAGAAGGAAAACCCATCTCATCCATAAATCTCAAAAGGCAAAAGGAGGCAAGCGACTTTCTTGCCTTAAAGTCCCCAAAGTCCCTCGCAACCATGGTTGGTTATCTTTGCTTTTCATTCTTCACAAATTTTCTCTTTTAAAGCACTTCTAAGTGTTCTTTCATTTCATTTCAATAAATTTTTACGTCAGAGATCTCATACTGACACATTTTCCTTTTTGGAGTGCTTCCTCCTCTATTTTCTCTTTGCCAAAGAGATCGCCAAACCACTGAGATATCGCCAAGTCTTGTTGTTCCCTCCATAGATTATTCTCAGGCGTAAAACCACGATGACCACATATAGTGGGAAGTGTTCGTGTATGTGCAGTGGGTGCCGCTCAATCTATGATGGTGGACTTCAGGCTTCGGATCCAGCCGGTATCTAACACACAGTGTGTATCAAGGGAGGTCTCATGTGTTAGCTTTACTGTGCTTCGCTAAGGATACATTACAGTTACGATGATCTTTGCTTGACAAGCAATGGCGATCAAGTGTAGCCTTGTCTCTTCGATCATCTCATGACTGTAATGGACGAATACTCTATGGTAATCTCAATCTGTGCCTTCGCGGGGCCCACAACTCCGTTGATCACTCGAAAGACAAGCAATAGGTCATTTGGCGCATCTAGTCTAATTGATCAGCGATGTTTGTAACCCGAGGCATGAGAGCAGTGTATCTATCATTTCCTTCTTAGGATTTTGTGCATGTCTCCCTTTTGTGCTCTTTCAAGGGAATGCGGCTAGTCCGCTCTAGGTAAGACTACACCCTAGATGATTTTTATTAGGCAAGCAATGCATAAGGACCCCGGGGAACACCTGTGGCAGCATCCAGTCTTTTTTGGGTCATCTTCGAGTGTAGCCCTCCTTTTTCATTCTGCCTTCTTTCAGATTATCAGGTTAAATCTGACCTATCAAAAGGATTTGCAACATCTTTTTTGCTTATGTCCATCTTATATACTTGACTTGCATGAAGCTCTATCAGATGATGGTTAACAAGCTATCTGTTACTCTTATTGGATTTTTCTAGCATTAATTGATAGTCAGAGAATCTGGTTCTCTTTGATTGGCAAACCATTCAACTGAAGTCTAGTCAGTGCTTCTATCTGGCTGATCCGGATTTCATATTAGAGATATCAAATTTGATCATGCGAAAAGATCACTATCGCGATTTGATCTTTATTCGGTTAATAGCAGAGTTTGTCGAGCATTTCCTCTGCTATCTAATTATGTCTTCCTTATCATATCAACAATCAACATTCGCAAGTTCTTTTGCAGAGATTAGCTGATACTTACAAGTTCCATCCAGGTACTTGCAACTTAGTTTTATTTCATATCTATTACTCACTCTTTTTTGCAGAGATTAGCAGATACTTGCAAGTTCTATCCAGGTACTTGTAACTTAATTTTATTTCATATTTGTTACTCACTCTTCTTTTGCAGAGATTAGCAGATACTTGCAAATTTCATCCAGGTACTTGCAACTTAGTTTTATTTCATATCTGCTACTCACTCTTCTTTTGCAGAGATTAGCAGATAATTGCAAGTTCCATCCAGATACTTGCAACTTAGTTTTATTTCATATCTGCTACTGACTCTTCTTTTGCATAGATTAGCAGATAATTGCAAGTTCTATCCAGGTACTTGCAACTTAGTTTTATTTCATATCTGCTACTCACTCTTCTTTTGCAGAGATTAGCAGATAATTGCAAGTTTCATTCAGGTACTTGCAACTTAGTTTTATTTCATATCTGCTACTCACTCTTCTTTTGTAGAGATTAACAGATAATTACAAGTTTCATCCAGGTACTTGCAACTTAGTTTTATTTCATATCTGTTACTCACTCTTTTTTTGCATAGATTAGCAGATAATTGCAAGTTCCATCCAGGTACTTGCAACTTAGTTTTATTTCATATTTGCTACTCACTCTTCTTTTGCAGAGATTAGCAGATAATTGCAAGTTTCATCCAGGTACTTGCAACTTAGTTTTATTTCATATCTGCTACTCACTCTTCTTTTTTCATAGATTAGCAGATATTTGCAAGTCTTTTCCAGGTACTTGCAGATTAGTTTTCTTCTATATCTGCTACTCACTCTTCTTTTTACAGAAATTAGCAGATACTTGCAAGTTCCATCCAGATACTTGCAAGTTCCATTCAGGTACTTGCAACTTAGCTTTATTTCATATCTGTTACTCACTCTTCTTTTATAGAGATTAGCAGAAAATTGCAAATTCCATCCAGGTACTTGCAACTTAGTTTTATTTCATATCTGCTACTCAATCTTCTTTTTGCAGAGATTAGCAGATATTTGCAAATCCTTTCCAGGTACTTGCAGCTTAGTTTTCTTCTATATCTGTTACTCACCTTTCTTTTTGCAGAGATTAGCAGATACTTGCAAGTTCCATCTAGGTACTTGCAACTTAGTTTTATTTCATATCTGTCACTTACCCTTCCTTTTGCAGAAGTTAACAGGTGCTTGCAAGCCTACTTCAGGTACTTGCAAGTTATCATTCTTCTGTGCTTTCCTCTCATCTTTGTTTTGCAGAGCTCAATGGAAGACATTCACGTCTTCTTCTTCATTTTGCAAAAGCAACTCAGGTACACACAAGATGTACCTCTCTTCGCTTGCATTAACTTTTCCTTTGCAGGAAAAAGATATACATTGGAAAACCTCTTTGGAGGAGAGACATCAGGTTTCATCTCTCCTTACCTCTTCCTTTTCGAGGGAAGGATCACGATTTTCGTGGGTCTCCTACTTTTCAAAGTTCCCTTCGGGACTTAAAAAAGTGTGGGGATTATGTTAACCCAGAAATCAGCGATCCCTCCCAAGGTAGCAAGCTTGCAAGTCAAGGCCTGCTCCAGGTTTCACCATGAGGTCGCGACATGTCCTCTCTTAGGATGGGCGGACAGACTTCTCTGTCCGCTCAGGCCGCGCGGCTTGGGCGCTCTCCCCGGTCTGACCGCCCAGGTCGCGCAGCAACCGCTTATTCTGCAGGGGGTGCGGACTGCTTCCTCAGTTATCCTCTGCAGGCCGCGCGGTTAGATCAGCTAACCGCACAATGGTTCTCTTCCAACAGGTGTTATCAAACAAAGCGGCGGACTCGCCTTGCTATCCGCTCAGACCGCCAGGCAGTCGCATACTTGGCAGGAGTCGCGGTCTTCTTCTTCAGCCCATTACTGCAGGTCGCACAGCAAGACAAACCGTCACATCGCCAGGCGACCTACCCCCAAGTCGCCCAACAGAACGCGACAAGTCTCAGGTCTTCGCCCAACAGACAACCTGACTCCAGGTCGCCAACCAGCACGAGCGGCCTGCTCCACCTGTCCGCCAGCAATGCGGACTCAGTCTCAACCCGCCTGTAGAGACGGCAACATGGCCAACTACTCTACGTCAGGCCGCGCAACACAACGCGGGCTCAACTCTAGCCCGCAAGGAGAAAGTGGACTCTTCATTCAACAGCAGTGGCGACCTACCTCCAGGCCGCCAGTCAACAGTGCGCGACCTGCCTCCTCAGCCCGCCGGGTCGCCAAGCCCTTGCCGCCCAGCAAGAGGGACAAGCCTCCAGCAGGAAGCAGTCTGCTCAACCCGTCCGCCGTGAGATGAGCGGACTCGTTCTACAGTCCGTCAGGCTTACCCCAGCTTTCCAGCACCGGCCGCTTCCCAGCAGCGAGCGATCTACTCCTCAGCTCGCACAGCTAGGCGCGGGCTCGTTCAATAAAGCAGAGGCGGACTTGTCCCAGTCCTCCAACAGCAGATCAGCCCAAGCAGACAAGCCCCTATCTGCACAACTTGGTGCGGACTTGGCGGACTCCTTCTCTATTCGTACAACTCACGCTCTATCGGGGGTGATGCTACCAAGACCGTTATCTCTCCGGGCCTATAAATAGCCCCCCATACCTCTCATTTGGGGGACACCGACACACGCACGAGGACAACCGTCGACAAGGTCAAGGCATCAGATCCTGCGGACTCAACTTCCCAGTCCGTGCGACCTCAGCTGTTCTCTCTGCCTGATCGCGCAGTCCACCCGGCTTAGGCTTACGAGTTGCGGGATCAGCAAACCGCGCGGTTTGCCGACCTCTCTGCTCAGTCCGCGCGGCCTCTGGCATCTTCTTTCCTTAGCCGTCAGCTTCCCCTTGTATCCTTTATTTGCTCATGTAAAGGACTCAACTCAAGTTGTAATACTGATTCATAATAAAAGGAAAATCCGTCGCAAGAGTGGCATTTAAGCGGGCGAAGTCTATTGTTGCCACTGTCAGCGGCCCCCTTTACCTCTCTTCTCCTCTCCTCTCTCGACATCAACCATATAGCCTGATCCAAACCGTCAAAGTAACCGTCTGTTCAACAGTTCCTAATCAACCTTCCCTGCTATTCCCAGCATCCTCAGCAACCTCTCCTCTATCCCCGCAACCCTTGATCAAGTGTGTGCTCCACTCTCGAGTCCAGAAGCATTCACCGCATCCTCATCAACCTCTTCACCTCATCCTAGTGAGACCGAACACCCGTTATCTGTTGGTGCCCGCGGCCACTCCATTTTCGCGCATCAACATCATGGATAACTGTTAGGCTATTTAAATATTTTATGTACTAGAATTTGATATTAATGCATGTGCATCCTCTTTTGAATCATAATTGCATGAAATCTGTAGCAGTGCCCTGTAAAATATTATTTTTACAAAATATATGTGCATTTAAAAATTCTCACTGTTTTAAATTCTAAAAGCTTCCGCATAAAAAAATCAAACTGTTTTTACTTAAAAGTAATTATTTTAAACCTATAACCAGTATCTCTGCATCCGTCTTAGCAGGCATGGTTTCCTTTTCACTCATGCATGTGGCATCACGACCCGCCCGAAGCGCACTCTGACTGTTGTAGAGACGGGTCGTGACAGGAATAATTAAAACATGCGTGCATCATTAACATTGGAGTCATTCGAGTTCATTACACATGTTATTGTAGGTTTGCAATAGCGTCGGCAAAATCTTTCACATCCTACCCTGTGTCACATTCACTATGTGATCTTCACTTTTGCAGCTTCCTCATTCCTTTCTCTTTTGGTTCCTTTCGCGCTCTACCTTTGATCTTCAAGTCCTCGTAGTATTTATAGTTGATTCGGATTCAGAGGCCTCATGGATTGGAGAAGGTTCAAGACGGCAAAACAACTTATCTTCTTCTGGTCTACTCTTTAATCCCCAAGAGATAGGCGTGGAAGAATGCAGCTTTTACTTTGTTGACTCTAAAAATGGCTCTACTCCGTATCCAGACAAGAACATCATTATGATCAACTTCGATCAGCGAACATTGAGCATCGATCGTCGAACGGCGGCTGCAGTCTTCCTTAGTTGAGTGCTGAGAAGTTAGGCTTGGTTGGCGAATGGCATTGGCTCGGTCGATAAATGGCGGTTGTTCTTTGATCGATCATTAACCACTGCAGCATAAAACAACAATCGACATTCTACTCCTCGATCGGCGATCGGGTCCTCAGTGGGTGAATGAGTCCCTGTTCGGTGAATGCTTGATCGACGATCATTATTCCCTTCTAAGCAAGCAATGTCATTTCTTTTCAGCTCCTTTCTAGCATTATTTTAGACTTCTTCTTTTGGTAACTTCCTCTGAAGCAGGAGCTACTAACTTCTCTAGGTTTCCTATCATTAATCGAATAAGATTTTTGTTGATGAAAAAAACCAAATTATTAATTCAAGTCTCCCGTGGGTTTATATATACACAGGGCTACACCACATAAACATAAAAGCATAAAATACATAATATTCCTACACTCCCCATTAAGTTGGGCGTGTAATGTCTGCCATGCCCAACTTGTCCAGTATTTTGTCAAACGAGTTCTGACTCAACTCTTTAATAAGCACATTTGCAAGCTGCTGGTTTGATGAAACAAAAAGGGAACTCACAATCCAACGAACTATGTTTTCCTTTATAAAGTGCATGTCGATCTCCACGTTTTTGGTGTGATCATGTTGGACCGGATTATGTGCAATGTTGATAGCAGTTTTATTATCACAATAGATCATAATTGGACCATCACACTCCACGTCAAGGTCCTTCTTGACCGACTGTATCCACAACACTTCACATATCCCCTGTGTCATAGCACGAAACTCTGTCTTTGTGTTGAATCTGACCACGACATGTTATTTCTTGCTTCTCCATGTCGCCAAATTGCCCACAACAAAAGAGCAATATCCTGATGTTGACATCCGGTAGTCAACTGAACCCGCCCAGTCCGCACCAGTATAGACTTCTATGGTCAATGCCTCGTTGGGTGAAAACAGTATTCCCATGCCGGGAGAGGATTTGAGATACCTCAGGACTCTGTACGCCGCCTCCAGGCGATGTGATCTAGGTGAATTCATGTACTGACTAAGAACCCCCACAGCATAAGATATGTTCGGACGAGTGCGAGAAAGAGAGATAAGCTTTCCCATCAGTCGTTGGAAGTCTGGTATGTCATCAACAACCTCTCCACGATCCCTTCCTAGCTTGTGATTGACCTCAATTGGGGTGCCTGCTGGCCTGCACCCGAGCATTCCAATTGCCTCAAGAAGGTCCAGAACATACTTGAGGGGTTCAAAATCCTTCACTTTAAATTCCTTAGTCAATATAGACTTTAGAAATTCAACTTCCTTTATATCATCATTGGTTATTACTATATCATCCACATAAACAATAAGGGCAGCCACCTTACCCTCTCTATGTTTCACAGACAAGGTGTGATATACATTATTCAGTTTGTATCCGAAAGAAATCATAGCCCGGTGAAATCTTACGAACCACGGAAGTGGAGATTGCTTCAAGCCAAACAGATCTTTCTTCAACCTGCAAACTTTTTGTGTCGACCCTTCTTGAATAACACCAGGAGGCAGGGACATGTAGACTTCCTCCTCAAGATCACCGTGGAGAAATGCATTCTTCACATCCAACTGAAGGAGACTCCATCCGTTAAACACAGCACATGAAAACAGAATCTTGATGGATTTCATCTTTACAACCGGAGCAAATATCTCTTGATAGTTGATGCCAGCAGTTTGAGAATATCCTCTAGCCACCAACCTGGCTTTGTTTCGTTCAACCCGGCCTTAAGAGTTTTGCTTCACAGAGAAAACTCACTTGCATCCCACCACTGTCTTTTCCTTAGGAAGGTGAAAAAGATCTCAAGTATGATTCTTGTCAAGGGCTCCCATTTCCTTCAACATGGCTGTCTTCCACTCGTTGTGCTCAAGAGTTTCCTGCCAAGAGCGAGATATAGAAATGGAGGACAAGGAGGTGACAAATGCTCTATGTGAAGGAGACAATGAGCCATAAGTCACAAAGTGAGAAAGTGGATGCTGTGTAGAAGCAGAAATACCTCTGTCAGTACCTGACGATGGATCGGATGATGGCACAGGTTGAGTAGCAAGAGTCACAGTGTTTGTTCCCCTCCTACGTTGAGTGTAGACCTGCAATAGAAGAGGAATCACTGGGCTCCCAGAAGTGAGTGGGGGCACCGGAGGAGTAGGGACCGGAGGAGGCAACTAGATGGAGGTGGAATAGGCAAAGGAACAGTAGGAGAGGAACTAACTTCCGTAGTGCTCGTCTTCCCCTGAAGAGAGTTCCCATAATAGGCCTTCATTTTCCGGAAGGTGACATTCATGGTAACAAATGTCTACTTGGTAATAGGATTAAAGCACTTATAGCCTTTCTGTGTCAGAGAGTAGCTATAAAAACACATTTTAGAGTGTGGGGATCAAGTTTGGTCTTAGGATGAGTGTGGACAAAACATACACATCCAAAGACCCGAGGAGAGAGCGAAGTGGGACGAACCCCCGGCGTGCTCAAAGGAGTATGGAACCCAAGGACCCGCATAGGAAGACGATTGATGAGGTACGCAGTAATGAGAACGACATCACCCCAATAATACTTCAGGAGATGCATCCGAAGGAGGAGACATCTAGTCACCTCAAGGAGGTGTCGATTCTTGAGCTCAGCCACCCCATTCTGGGCAAGGGTGTAAGCACAGGAGGTTTAATGAATGATGCCAAGATCACTCAGATAGTGCTCAAGGCAAGCGTCAATATACTCACGGTCATTGTCACTACGCAAGATCATAATGGTGGCATCATACTGAGTAGTAACCATCTTATGAAAGCGTTGAAAAAGAAAAAACACATTGCTTTTATGTTTAATTAAATGGACTCAGGTACAACGTGAGTAACAGTCAATAAAGGACACTAACCAAGAGCAACCAGAAATAGAAGCAATTGAGGGCTGGGCTCCCAAACATCAGTGTAAATAAAAGCAAAGGGAACTGAGTTACGAGGAGACATAAGAGGAAGAGAGTTACGATAATGTTTAGCAAGTTCGCATGCATCACAATGAAAAACATAAAACAAAGCAGAAGAAATATCAGTAACAGCTTCATAAAAGCGATAGGAGGATGTCCTAGCCGACAATGCCAGGATTCCAACTCAGAGGGAAGAGCAGCATGAAAAACTTTGGGAGGCGGAGTGATGCTTAATGAAGTGGTGGCAGAGGGGTCGAACACATAGAGCCCATTACATTGTCTGTCAGAGCCAATCACTGTCCTCGTCTTCAGGTCCTGAAAAATACAAGAGCTAGGAAAAAAGTCACTGAGCAATTCAGAGTTAGTCAGATGACTAATAGACAGAACATTTTGAGTGAAAGCAGGAACATGAAGAAGAGAGGAGAGAGCAAGGGAGGAGCATGGAATGGATCCTTTCCCAGCAATGGGAGATAGCAATCCATCAACAATGCTCAATTGTCTCTACCAGACAGAGGGGTATAGGACACAACCTGTGGCTGACCCAGTAATGTGATTTGTGGCTCCAGAATCAATAATCCACTGAGAGGATAGGTGGGAGGAAGCAGAGTGAGCACCTGCTGGGCCCTGGTGAGCACAAGAAGAGGAAGCGGAATTGGATGACTCAGCAAGAGGTTCGTGTATCATCCGACGGAATGCCAGAATTTCATCAGCCGGAAGAGTAGTGGGGCCCGCGTTGGAATCCAGAGAAGGTTGAACAGAGGTGTCCTCCACAGCGTCTGACAAGTGGGCCGATCTGGACATAGAGGCACGATGTTGGGAGCGACCACCACCATGGCCCCACGAGGACCAAGTCCACCATGGGGGGAAAGAAATCCATGGAGCTTGAAACATGTATCTCTAGTATAATGGGCCTTCCCGCAATAATCACAGACCAAGTGATCTTTTTTCGCGGTCCTTAATCGAGTGTCGCGATTGGAACGAGCCCCATGCTGAGAAAGAGAGAAAAGAGCAGATCCCTCGGTGGTCAAGTCTGGAAAGAGAGTCAGGAGGCGGTTGAATTCCTGTTAGACGAGGTTGTACGCCTCGGGCAAAGAAGGAAGCGGGGAGCAGCCAAGAATCTGAATACTGACCAAATCGAAATCCCGATGTAAGCCGTGAAGGAACTCGAAGATGCGATAGCGTTCTTCCCTTGCACGCATCAGCACCTCATCCTTTGGAGACACAAGGGTCGGAGAATCAAAATGATCGTACTCCTGATAGAGTTGGATGAACTCCGAGTAGTAAGCCGAGGGAGGTCGATCACCCTGTCGCAGGAGGAAAAACCGGCGGCGCAGTTGGTAAATATGAGCAACATTTCAATGTCATGAGTAGGTAGTCTCTGCGCGCTTCCAAATATCAGCTGCGATGTCCAAGAAAAGATAATTCTGAGCGATGAGCTCTGTCATAAAGTTAAACAGCCAAGACATCACCAGGGAGTTCTCAGACTCCCACTGAAGCCATTCAGGAGAGGAGGTAAAAGGAGGAGTGTGTCATTGACATAACAAAATAATCGGCGGCTTTTGAGGGCAAGAAGGATAGAGCGAGCCCACGGGAGGTAATTGGAACCATCCAACTTCATAGTGGTGATATGACGAGTGTCTTGGTCTAGGGTGACACGATAAGATCCAATGGAAGCCAGAGTGGGAGAAGCCGCTCCACCGGAAAACATGGTGGTAGAGAAATCACTTCCCTCCATAAGGAAACCCCGAATAAAAATCAAGGGCACTCAAAAAAAACAATCACAATGGAGAATAAAGAAGGGGGGTTGCCCTCATAGAAAGAGGGGAAGAACATACATGCCCAAGGAAGGGCAAGAAATGACGGAAAAAGGGAGAAAGGGACCGCCGGAAACAAGGATATCAAACAACCATGTGACCGGCATCCCTAAAGCATGAGAGAGGGGCGGAGCGGCGGCGAGCGGCGGCGAGGGAGACCACTGGAGGGGGAGGCGGAAGAACAGAGTGCGTCTTAGAGGGGGAGGACAAACGGTGGCAGAGAGTGAGCGGCGACGCTGGAGCGGCGAAGGGCGCGGGATGAGGAGTTGCGAACGGGAGCATCGGCCGAAAAATCGCATAAACCCTAGGGTCACAGCTCTGATACCATGTTGAGGAAAAGAACTGAATTATTAATTTGAGCCTCCCGTATGTATATATATACACACTAGGTTACACCACATAAACATAAAAGCATAAAATATACAATATTCAAAAAAATTGTACCATAGTCCATAAATCCATGAGATTTTTCTCAACAATCTCCTCATTTTATATGAACAGATTTATAGATTGATGACAGAACTTATACAAGCAGTACTTCCATCTACAGAGTTTACTTCCTTCGTTTCCCATATTCTTCCCATTGTTTTTATTCTTCCAAAATATTCTCGCGTAGAGGATGGAGGTCTTCACTTCAGTTTCAGATCCAAAAAAACAACTGCAATATAGGGTAGATTCAAGAGTATACATGTTTAGGAAAACGCATGTAGCCCCTTAGATTACAATGCAAATAGAGAATGAATATGAAGGAAAATTTAGATAACATCTTTTTGTAGAAAATATGAATCAAAAGATTCTCATGTAGTAATATTCAGTCCCGACCGGATCTTTCTTCACCAAGGTGTTAGCCTTTAGAGGTGAAATTAACTCTGATACCACTTGAAAATCGGGTTAAATGATAAGTCCAAATATTTTTGAATGAAAAGAAAAGATTGGAGTCCTCATGAATCACATTTATTAAGTACGGTAAGAAAGAAAAATACATCACTAAAAAGAAAAGAAATATAAGGATGCAAAGATAGAATGCATCACAGAAGACACAAGAGTTTTATAGAAGTCCCCCAATAAGGACTGTGTACGCCCGCCCTCTCTTCCACGGATGTGGGAAGCCTTTTCCATTAGGAGACTCAAAAATCTTTTAGAAGCCTTTACATTGGGGATTCAAGAACCACATCACTAGTCCTTTGAAGAGAGATTATGTAACCCTTATCGAGCCTACTTTGCAAGGAAATTTGAGAACCTTCACAGATCAGTAAGGAAATTCTTTAATCTTTACATAAGGTGAAAGAGAAGAGGTTGAGAGAGTAATAAAGAAGATTGATGTGTCTCAAGAAATAAGATCACAATTTACATGAGAGAATAAGAAGAGAGAGAGTGAAGAGGGTGGGTTCTTGTTACACTTTGATCTACATTCAGTATACAATTTTCACTTATGCAGCTTCCTCATTCCTTTCTCTTTCAGTGCCCCTCGCTCACTACCTTTGATCTTCAAGTCCTTGTAATACTTATAGCTTCTTCAGGTCTAGAGGTTGCAAGGATTGGAGAAGGTTCGAGGGGGAACGCCTTTTTTCTGGTCTACTCCCGAGTCCCCAAGCAATACGTGTGGAAGAAGGAAACAAGAACTTTGTTGACTCTACAATGGCTCTAGTCCGCATTCAAACAATAAAGTCAATCTGATCAACTTCGGTCGGCGAACGTTGAGCCTCGAATGCCAAACAGGGGCATAAAGTCTTCCTTAATTGTGCACTGAGAAGTTAGGCTTGGTTGGCAAACAGCTTCAGCTCGGTCGATGAATGGCTTCAGCTCGGACGGTGAATGGCGTCAGTTCGGTCAGCGAACAGATTCAGCTCGGTCTGTGAATGGTGAACAATGATCTTTGATCGATCTCTGACCGCTGCAGCATAGAATGACGGTTGATGCTCTGCTCCCTAATAAGCGATCGGCTACTCGATTGGCGAATGAGTCCCCGACTGAACCATGCTCGATCGACGATCATCGATCCCTTCTGAGTAGGCCACGTCATTCATTTTGAGCTCCTTTCTAGCCTTCTATAGGCTTCGTCTTTGTGCTTCAAGCTCGCTTCCTTTGAAGCAGGAGCTACTAACTTCTCTAGGTTCCTTATCATCAACCAGATAATGTTTAGTACAATAAAATCGTATGGATTTTTCCCAACAAAGTTAATGGCAGTTGTCCTTCGGAATTTAGTGGGAATGAATGGCAATTAAATGGTTATCGTGGTATTGTAGGTTATTATACTGGAAGATGGTCATGGGGAAATGTGGGAGATGACTGGACAGCACTTGGGATGGCAGTTGTGTAAAAACTCAAAATAAAGGGGTTTAATTAATATAGAAGTTAATGGCAATTTTGTAAATAAACATAATTTGTCCTCTTTCTAATCCAAGCAGCCCCCCCCCCATTTAAAAAAAATCTCGTCTAGAGCTCGCTCGTCTCCCGCGTCATGTGCGCCCTGCGGCATCCTGCTCCTGTTTCTGTCGCTCCCCACAAGCCGCACGCAAGCCGCAAGTGTTCTCCTCCCCTCAAAGCCGGCAGCATCAGCCTCCTTCTTTCCTTCCTTCCTTTGGCTGGTAATCTGTTACGCTAATGCTAGGGTTCTAAGCAAGAAGGAACTAGGAAAAGGAAAATACGGCTAGGGTTTCAAGGAAGAAGAAGGAAATACCTGAATGATAATTTGCATGCCTTCAAAGAGGGGGAAAAGGGGTATTTATGGACCCCCCTTTTCCCTAGGGCCGGCCGGCCCCAATGAGGGCTGAACCGGTGTGGTTCAGCCCTCCTTCCTCTTGTTGATTAGTTGCGGGCTGAACCGGATGGTTCAGCCCGGTCTTTATCCGGCGCTCCTTTGGGTCTTCTGGTGTATTTGAGTCCTCGGAACCGCAACTCATTCGGGGCCATAACATTCCCCTCCCCATCAAGAGGCAGCTTGTCCTCAAGCTGGAAGTCGGGAAATAACTCCCGGAACTCCAAGAAATCCACCCACGTGTTGTGTGCGGCAGACAGATCCTTCCACTTGACCAGAATCTCCGAACGGTACTCCGTGTCATGTTTCTTCCAACGGGTCAGCAGAACATCCTCTGGGCTGGGGCGCAGCTCCCCCGTGGTAGTAGCCTCGGGCAGAGAGGGGAGCACGGTGGCTTTCGCTCCCAACTTCTTCTTCAGCAGTGAGACATGGAAGGTGGGGTGGAGACGAGAGCCCTCAGGGAGGGCAAGCGTGTAAGCGACCGGACCCACCCGTCGAGTGATGCGAAACGGCCCATAGAACCGAGGGGCTAGCTTCTGATTGGATCGGCGAGCAACCGAAAGCTGTCTGTAAGGCTGGAGTCGGAGAAAGACCTCGTCCCCTACCTGAAAGGTCCGTTCAGTCCGGTGCTTATCGGCCTGCAACTTCATCCGGTCCTGAGCAACCCGTAGATTGTCCCGCAAGAGAGCCAAGGTCTGATCCCGGTCGCGTAAAGCTCGGTCCACGGCCGGTAGGGCAGTGCTGCCTGGTTCATACGAGCGCAGAGTAGGCGGTGGGCGCCCGTAGACCGCCTCAAAGGGAGTGATCCGGCTGGCCGTGTGATACGACGTATTGTAGCAGTACTCCGCCCAGTGTAACCACCGCGTCCATGTGCGAGGCTCATCCATGACGAAACAACGAAGATATGTCTCGACCCCCCGATTCAGCAGCTCTGTCTGGCCATCAGTCTGCGGATGATTTGCCGTGCTCATGCGTAACTTGGTGCCTTGCAACCTGAAAAGCTCCTGCCAAAATTTGCTGACGAAGGTCGGATCGCGGTCCGAAATGATGGAGCTCGGAAGACCATGAAGGCGCACTATCTCTCGGGCAAAGAGATCGGCGACGGTCTCCGCAGTGTAGGGATGGCTGAGAGCGAGGAAATGGCCGTACTTGGACAACTTATCCACTATGACCAAGATCACGGACTTGCTCTGGGACCGGGGCAAGCCCTCAATAAAATCCATTGAGACCGTCTCTCATATCTGCTGGGGAATCTCCAGTGGTGTGAGCAATCCGGCTGGTGAAGACGTCTCGTACTTCTGTCGCTGGCACATATCGCACTGCTGCACAAAACGCTGTGTGTCCCTGCGTAACCCCTTCCAAAAGACGTTGGCCCGAAGCCGCTGTAAAGTGCGAAGCACTCCGGCATGGCCTCCGGCCGGAGACGAGTGGAACTCCTGTAACATGATCTCCTTCCAAGGGGAGGAGGCAGGGATGACCACCCGCCCGTGGTAATACAAATGCCCCCCAACTAGCTGGTATCCTGGCGGTGTAGGTTGGCCCTGTGACAAGGCCTCCACTATAGGTTGTAGCTCGGGGTCGGAGGCTACCTCTTTCTGGATGTCATCCAAGGACTCAATCAACGGCCCCGAGAGAAGGAAGGAAGTACTGTCAGGAAGGCGGGATAGGGCGTCGGCTACCAAATTCTCTTTGCCCTGCTTATACACGATCTCATAGTCATATCCCAACAATTTCGTCAACCATTTTTGCTGGAGGGGAGAGGCCAACCGTTGATCCAGGAAGTGCTTCAGGCTCTGATGGTCAGTGCGCACTTTAAAGTGATGACCGAGCAGATAAGGGCGCCACAGAGTCACTGCATGTAAGATAGCGAGCATCTCCTTCTCGTAAGTGGAAAGACCCAGAGTCCGTGGTGCCAGCGCCTTGCTGAAGTAAGCCAACGGCCGTCCCTCCTGCATCAAAACCGCACCGATACCCACTCCGGAGGCGTCCGTCTCAACCACGAACTCCTTGGTGAAATCCGGTAGTGCGAGCACTGGCGTGGTCGTCATGGCCTCCTTGAGGGCGCTGAAGGCCTTTTCCGCTTCGTCGTGCCAAGAAAAGGACTCCTAGTGGAGTAGCTGAGTCAGGGGTCGTGCCAGCTTACCATAGTCCTTCACGAATCTCCGATAGTATCATGTGAGGCCCAAGAAGCCTCGAAGTGCCCGCACGCTGGTCGGCCGCGGCCACCCTACCATGCTCTCGATCTTCTTTGGGTCTGCCCTGACCCCTTTAGCCGAAACCAGATGCCCCAAGTATTCCACCTCTGACTGACCAAACGAGCACTTTGATAGTTTGGCATAAAACTAATGCTGCCGCAGAATGGTAAGAACTTGTGCCACGTGCTCAACATGCTCCTCCCATGTCCGACTATATATCAGTATGTCATCGAAGAAAATGAGAACCGATCGCCGTAGGAGGGGCCGAAAGGTCTCATTCATCACGGCCTGAAAGGTCGATGGGGCATTGGAAAGCCCAAAAGGCATCACCAAGAACTCGTAATGCCCATCGTGTGTGCGAAACGCCGTCTTGTGGATGTCTTCAGTCTTCATTCTGATCTGGTGGTAACCGGATCGGAGGTCCAGCTTAGTAAACAAACTCGCTCCATGCAGCTCGTCTAATAGCTCTTCTATCATCGGTATCGGAAACTTATCCTTAATTGTTGAAGCATTCAAGTTGCGGTAATCCACGCAGAAACGCCAAGAACCATCCTTCTTCTTCACCAGGATGATGGGTGAGGAGAAGGCGCTGGTGCTTGGACGTATGATGTCGGTAGACAGCATTTCCTTCACACTTTTCTCGATCTCCGCCTTCTGAATGTAGGGGTACCGGTAGGGACGGACGTTTGGGGGAGCAGCCCCCTCCTTCGTCTGTATGCTGTGATCCCTGAATCTGGGCGGAGGAAGTCCCCGTGGTTCTTGGAAAACATCTTGGAACTGTGACAAAAGTACCTGTATCCTCTCTGGAATGTCCGGTGGATCTTGGGCTCCGGCCTCCACCCCGACTACCATGGCCATAGGTGATCCCTGCTCCTCCAATCGCTGCAAGCTCCGCACGGAAATCTCTTTCAAAGGCGAAGACCGAATGCCCTGCAAGCAATAGTCCTTCCCCTGCTGTGTAAACTCCATCGTCAGACGAACCCAATCGGTGGTCACCCTCCGCAACTGTCGTAACCATTGAACCCCCAACACCATGTCTGAGCCCCGGATCGGGAGCAGGTACATATCTGTGTGGCACATGTAGCCCTGCACGCGGATCTCCACCCCCTTCATCACCCCCTCGCACCTGAGCTTACTCCCATCTGCCACCATCACCTGGAAAGCTGCCTCCCTGTCAATTGTCTGTCCTACCTTCGAAGCGACTGCGGGGTTGATGAAGTTGTGGGTACTCCCACTATCTACCAGAATGGTAACTCGCTCCTTACCCACCCATCCGGTGAAACGAAGCGTCACGGGGGCCGTACACCCCTCCATCGCCTGCAAGGAGACTCCGAACTCTGTCAAATCCAGATTTGCCAAATCCAGATCCCCCACACCGGTTGCTTCCACCTGCTCTTCCTCGTCCTCCTCCTCATGCAACATGAAAACCTGAACCTTCTGACACGCGTGTCCCTTGGTGTACTTCTCATCGCAGTTAAAGCACAGCCCCTTCTCTCTCCGAGCCTGCATCTCCGGCCAAGTCAGCCTGGTCACTGTAGGACGCACGGTCGTGGGTTGCTCCCGTCGTCCCGCCACGGGGGCCGGAGGTGGTTTGGTTGTCATCCGATTCCGCTGTCTGTTGTAACGTTCTTACTGTATCCGAGCGATGCTGATGGCATGGCTCAGACTGCGCGGTAAGTATGCATGGACCTCGTCCCGCAAGTGGTCCTTCAGCCCTGAGATGAAACAACTCAGCAACGTCTGCTCGCCCCACGTAACGCGGTTTGCCAACCTCTCGAACTCCGTCCTGTACTCTGTGACGGATCCCCGCTGACGCAGTTTTTGAAGGGTAGCCTCAACGTCCTCATACTCCAGCAGCCCAAAGCGAGCCGAAAAGGCCTCCACGAACTCCGGCCACGGAGCGAAGTTGCGTCCTCGCAAAAACCACTGCGTCCATTGATATGCATCGTCTTCCAGATGGAAAGCCGCCAGTTGTACCCACTGAGCCTCGGGGATCTCCTGATATTTGAAAAACAACTCCGTTTTCTGGATCCATTCCAGAGCATCCCCTCCCCTGAACTTGGGGAAATTCATCCGTGTCCGCTTGGGTTGCATGTAGGGTCGCTGATTAGGTCCTCCCCAACCTCCACCATCTGGCCCCATTACTCCGGGCTGCCCAAAGTCTCCTTGCATTCCTCCCTGGTTCCACCCTGGATTTCTTCCCGGTCCCATATTGGTCGGTCCGTATCCGCCGTTATGAGCATTTGCGGGTTGAGGAGGAAAGAACCCCGTGGTGCCGCCGAGAGGGACCGCATTTGCTCCGGTCGGCCGAAACAGTCCAAATCCTTGGTGTTGTGGCCTCCAGGGCTGTCCGAGCGCCGATCCCTGCCGCAGCAGCCCTCCTGGAGTCGGGAGAGGCGGTTCACACCCCCACGCTGAAGCAGATCCACCGCCGGCCCCCCAGCAGCCTCCTGCGCTGTCCGCCGCACGTCCAGGAGGAGCGAAGCCCCTGCTGAACCCACCGCAGCCCTCCGGTTGTCCGCCTGGAAGCACGCCGGTCCGGAGCGGCGCCGTCGTCGTG
This sequence comes from Platanthera zijinensis, assembly GCA_039513925.1. NCBI lineage: Eukaryota > Viridiplantae > Streptophyta > Magnoliopsida > Asparagales > Orchidaceae > Platanthera > Platanthera zijinensis. The sequence continues at coordinate 37,751,171 of CM077098.1, forward strand.
CGAGCGGCGTCGGGCGGAAATCCTGCGCCCGTTCCCGAGCCCGACGCCCCGTTTCCTTGGCTCCCGCATATCGGGTTTCCCCCGTGCCCCGCGTTTGTCGCCTCCGTGTCCGATCCGGCGCCATTCACGGCCTTCCCTTTCAGATTTTGCAAGAGGAGGGCTTTCAACTCCTCCATCTTCTCATCGAAGCGTTCCTCCATTTGTTGTTGCGAGTTTTTCAGATTTGCGTCAATTGCCGCTACCGAATCCGTCAACGCCACATAGTTCTCCTCGATGGCGGCCAATCTCGTCGTCTCCGCCTCCGTACGTGTCACCATGGTCGCAGGAAGGAGGCTCTGATACCAAATGTTACGCTAATGCTAGGGTTCTAAGCAAGAAGGAACTAGGAAAAGGAAAATACGGCTAGGGTTTCAAGGAAGAAGAAGGAAATACCTGAATGATAATTTGCATGCCTTCAAAGAGGGGGGAAAAGAGGTATTTATGGAGCCCCCTTTTCCCTAGGGCCGGCCGGCCCCAATGAGGGCTGAACCGGTGTGGTTCAGCCCTCCTTCCTCTTGTTGATTAGTTGCGGGCTGAACCGGATGGTTCAGCCCGGTCTTTATCTGGCGCTCCTTTGGGTCTTCTGGTGTATTTGAGTCCTCGGAACCGCAACTCATTCGGGGCCATAACATAATCCTGTCACAACCCGTATTTTCTCAGCATTAAATAATATATATCAGAGTAAGAGAAAATACGCGTCGTGATGTCACGTCGTGCAGGGGACAACTGCAGACGCTCAGGCAAGAACCTACCCCTACTACTTTTCATGAAATCATCAAGTTTGTTATGATAAAAATGTAGTTTGAGTTTAAGTTTTGATGGTCGTGTCCCTCGGCTCAGTGGATCAACTAGTCCACGGGTAAAATATACGTATACACAGCGGAAAATACTTTATTTAGTTCATTTATAATTCTATATGAGCATGAAAATACATTAGAACAATTCATGATATGCATACCTCTAGATTTAATATAAGTATTAAAAGAGCTTTTACGTTCGCTAAAATAGAGTGACATTTGATTTAAAAGAATGTCATGAGTATGAGATAAGAATATTAATCTTTTTATAATACGAAAATAACATGCATCTAACATAAATCCTTCTCAGAGAGCAAGTAGAAAAAACAACCAGCAAGAAAATAACATAGTAACTATCAAATAGTCTAACATCCACAGTAGTCCACTGTGGGCGTCAACAACCTGACACGAACTCACAGAACAAAGTGTATGTCTGAACCAAAACAAGAACAACAGGACTACCTCACGGAGGTGAGGGAAGAACCACTGCTACTACCGCAGAACGTCTGACGCCACAAACTCTAGCTACTTGAACCGTTACTGCACTGAGCCTGAGGCATTCAAAAGAAAAGAACATCGCAGCAAGAATGTACAAATGGCAGCAAAGATTAAAATCAAGTACTTAGGCAAGTTAAGAGGGTTACCAACCCAAACAGAATAGCTGTCAAATCACAGAATCTAAATCATAAAATAATAAGCAATGAAAAATTCACAGAGGTTTAATTATGAGAAGTTGCACCAAGTGCGATATAGAGTTATGCTTCATTAACATCTGCAAGAGTATGCATATGAACATATGTATATATATATAAAAGAAAAAAGCAGAGAGACTGATCAGCTCAAACACGTGAATCATTAACGCTGGTAAAAACGGTACTGAGTCGGTGGCCACATTGTCCAACACAAACCATCAAACCAAACATCTTGAAAAAGCATTGTGGTGGTGGTCACATTGTCCAACAAAACCCAACAACCCATAAGAAGAGAAGAAAACTCACCAAATGTAATGATTCACAAACCGGCACTGAGGTGTTTGTCATTTATTCAATATCAACCAAAACCACAAATAATCATACAATTTGGAGTTGATCCGATAAAAAGTATACTCGACGAATTTGGAGTTCACCCGACAAAAAATTCTAAGTACACACAGATTCGTCGAGAATACTCGACAAATTTCCCTTACCTCAAATTGAAACTCGACGAATTGACTCGACGGGTTCGAAGATACTCGACGAATCTACTCAACGAATTCGACTAACCCAAAGATACTCGGCGAATTAAACTTGGTGAATTCAAAGACACTCGACGCCAATACTGTAGTCACTCAACGCCTTTCTGCTTCACTCGACGCAAAGGCAACACTCAACCCCAACACTGTAGTCACTTGACGAATTACACTCGGCGAATTCAAAGACACGCGACGAATTGAAGTCAGACTCAGCAAACTGACTCGACGAATCAAGACACTCGACGAATTCAAAGACACTCGACGAATTGAAGTCAGACTCAGCGAACTGACTCGACGAATCAAGATACTCGACGAATTCAAAGACACTCGACGAATTGAAGTCAGACTCAGCGAACTGACTCGACGAATCAAGACACTCGACGAATTTGACTTAACGAATTTTACTTGGCCTCATGAGTTTACTCGACGATTAAGACTTGGACCGATCTCTACACTACACAGATTCAGCAAACACTAAATCATACCCTATTCCTAAGTTTTATTGTCGGAAAGAAAAGAAATGACAGGAACAAAAGAACAAGCAAGAGGGGAGGAACCACCACTTGCCTCAAGATCTCCTGAAACTCGTACTCCCAAGCTCTCAACCTCAAGATTCGGCCGAGAGATCTCCTCGTCTACGATCTCTGAAACTTTTCGGGGCAAAAACAAGGGTTAGGCTACTACCCCAAACCCCAAAAATCAACGAAATCCAGAATACTTACCGCACAGTTGAAGAGCTCGGTGAGAGCTTTCCGGATCTATGCTCCGTCGAAGATTTCATCCACCGGAGCTCCCGAAACGGCGGACGGAAGTTTCACGGAGGAAGGTCGTCGCCCTCTTCTTTCCGCTCTCAGGACCGAAGTTTTGGGGAAGGATGAATAGGGTTTTCTTTTTATAAGTATATATATATATAATATTATATTATTAATATAATAACTAGAAAAAACTTAAACGATGAGGGTGACCAAATCACCTCGGTTTTCGATGAAATTCGGACCAAAGCTAAATGGTGGTGCTACGAATCCAATGGCGAAGTCGAAATCAGGATCCGACAAACCAAACTCGTGTTAAAATTCCCCGAAATTAAAACAACAATAATCCTTATAAAATTCAGCGAGATCCCAATTAAGCATGGATCGTAACGAAACTTCACAAGCACGCTTTAAATTAATTACTTTAATTTTCCAAGTCAAAACTCTAATTCCGATGAGTCTAAAAACTAGCCAACTCGCCCCAACAAACAAAATCTCGCACTAACGACGTCGCACCGTTAACTATGCGTCAACGTAACGCCCTTACGTCACTAAAGAGATTAAAATAATTATAGAAAATTCAGGGGCGTTACAAATCCCCTCCCCTTCCTCGGGCCGCCGACAGTTTCTTTTTTTTTTGTTCTGGCTGGCAGTTTTTTCTCATCCCCAAGCAGCAGCAGTTGTTTCCTCCTCCGCAAGCCCGGCAGCCGCCTCCTCTTCCTCTGGCAACTCCTCTTCCTCTGGCGGCCCTCTGCCTCTCTGATTGGGCTGGTGTTTTTGCGAGAGGGACAACTAGGGCTCCCCTTCCCTCTCTTCCTTGGGCTCAGATTTGATTTTCTTGGGTAATAATCTTCCTCCTCTCCTCCTCTATTCAGTTTTCTCTAATTAATGTGTCTGTTCTTATGATTATTTGACTTCACTCTTGAATATTTGATCTGTCAAATAAATTTAAATCTTGAATATCTAACCTGACAAGTTAGTGGTTTATGGTTTAATACATTTGAAATGACATTGGTTTGTAATCGTGAATAATTTTTATATGAAAATCACTTAGATGATTAATTTTCTCATTCGATGTATAATTTGAAAATTGGTGGAATTTTTAGGCATGAGCAACAAGAGTCATAATGATAATTGTTAAGGTTTTATTTCAGAAATCAAATGTTGTGTGTTTTATATAATATTTGGATTGTACACATTTTTATTGGGAAGATAATTGTGTTAGAAAGGTTTAATCTTGATGAGTACTTGTTATCCCAAAAATGGTGCATAGTAATCTTACTACTCACAAACGTTTGTGATGGGAAGCCATCAAATCGTGCACCTAGAGAGGTTCGCCGCAAGCCAGGACCCACGTTCATTTATTCGCGCGGGAAGGCTTAATTGGATCGTCAAACAGACTCCGCGGTTGCGTCCGGCACATCGCCGCGAGTCAAAAACATATATTAATTTATATTTTTGGGTTTATTATTTATGTATTTTAGTGGCCGACCCCACCGGTCAGTCATAGTCGTTGATGGGAAAGCCCTAGCTTTGATTTTCTTATAAATAGGAGTGTTAGGGGCTGAATGGAAGTATTGCAGGTTTTGAAGAAACTATTCCCGGAACTCTGCGATCACCCCTCGGTGCCGACGTCGTGAAACCCTAGGTGACGACTTCTAGGCGCTCAAACTTCCCCACAAGGTACTACCCATCCTTAGCCTTCATTCTCCCCTTCAAAGAACCCTAGCCGAACTCCCCCCCCCCCCAAGCCTCCCCACCATCGTCAACCCCTACACAGTCGGCTGCCTGCTGCAGGCCGCCGCCCCCCCCCCCTTTTCCTCCAACTGGCCACCCATCGGCTCTCCCTTTCCCCACCGCCAACCCCACCCCTTTCTCCACCACCCCGGACAACTACCGACATCCCTTCCCCAACAGGCGGCCCCTCCTCACAAACTGCCGTCAAGGCCGCCTCCTCCCCTCCTCCCTCCAAACCGCCCTAATTCTCTAGATCCATTCAGATCTGAAAATTTCAACCCCCGATATGTTATTTCCACCACACACACACCCTTCCCTCGCCCGGATCCAACCCTAAATAGAGGATCCACCCTCCCACGGCCCGGATCTACTTGTACGTGGTCAGATCTACCCATTTCTCGCCCGAGCTCACCATTTACCGCTAAGTACAGTCACTTCCATTATTTTCACGTCGTCGGTTCCATCTTCGATCGCCGATCTACACATCCATATCCATCATCTTCAGTGCTTCGGTTCAGCCCGCTATTTTGTGAGTTCTCTTCTGATATTGGTTTATGTGATTTCACATCTATCATTGGTGAACTATTATATGTTGTTTTGATTCTTGCTAATGGAACTTTGTTTTCGATACACTACTAACTTGCAGGGGAAATTATTCGCCGCGTGCTTGGCCTTAGCCCTCCGAGTGGAGGAATGCCATATAAAATTACTAAATTAAATAATCATTTTCACTCTTGATTATTTGCGTGGTGTTGAAAATTATCATTGCTCAATTTATTTGTCATCACTTCAGGCGGTTTCATTGCATGTAGTTTAGGACTAGCGCGTCACATTTGCATTTCACCCCAGGAGCTTAGGTTTTGGTGCACCTCGTAGCCTACCCTACATCAGAGGCACGGTTAGGTCATTTGCATGCTCCGTAGTGGTAGGATATTTAGGGCAAGCATGTCAGATCCGTTAATCACCGACGACTGAGCGGCAAGCTCGATTTTGGGTGCCGTTTTTGCTGAGTTTCAACGGCTTATCCTAGATCGTTTTGACACCTTAGGTGTCAAGTCCAGTTCAACGATGTGCGTCATGATCTTGCCGAGGTGAAACTTCGTTTGGACCACTTAGAGAATGTCAGGGACACTCCAACACAGCATGACAATTAACTTGAGGACGATCCTGATGCTCCCCCACATCTTGACCAGCGCCCGAGAATCGGTCAGCCTCCAGTAGACCGCCACCATCATGATATTCTCACCGAGCCCCAGCTCCACCGGCAAGGCGAAATCCTGATCCAGCGCGTGATAGACTTCCACTTCAGCATGATGAGTATCGTATACCACGTCAGCCTCAGCCTAACCCCAGAGATCATGTACCCACACACGGTCTCCATGATCACCACCACGGTGAGTATTATCCCCCGGGTTGGAGAAAGCGCGGTCCCCCACCCGCTCGATACGACTACGCCAATGATGATTATCCAGGGGACTATCCCGACCCACGGAGAGGTGGCCACCACTTTGACATCACTCGTCACATTCGACTAGACGCCCCTTCGTTCGGTGGTTGTCTGGATCTGAAAGCCTTTAGCGATTGGCTCCTGAACCACTATTTTGAGTGGTATGATATGAGTGACGAGCGTTGTGTTCGCTTCGCAAAAATAAAGCTGGTCGGGCAGGCAAAGGTATTCTGGATTAGCGTAGAGAGAGCTGTGGAGTGAGATGGTTATTACCCCATCACCAGGTGGGATGAGATGAAGCAAAGGCTAAGCGAGAAGTACCTCCCCGCGTCCTACCGAGACTAATTATTTGAGCAGTTACAGAACTTACGGCAGGGGACACTCACTGTCGCTGAGTATATGGCTCGCTTTGACGAGCTAGTCGTTAGGAGTGACGTCTCGGAATAGCCTATCGCCTTTGCATCCCGTCTCAAGGCGGGCTTTCGTTCAGAGATTCGGAGAGAGTTGATTCCACATCACTTAGAGACTGTCGATCAGATATTTCAGCTCGCTCTAGAGTACGAGCAATACCTCTGGTCATCTACCACAAGGCAGTCCCTTCTCGGACTGATTCCTCGACTTTTAAGAAACCCATCCGCCCCAGGCCACCACGGCTGCACCCTCACGTGTTTCCACAGACACTAAGGGCAAGGCCCTTGCCACTGATGGCCAGCGATCTGGGGGTATTCTGTGTTATAGATGTTCTGGCAGAGGACACGTGGCGGCGCAGTGTCCCACGCAGACCCTGCTAGTTGAGGGTGCGTCAGCAATCCTCATCTACACGAGGGGTGTGCAGGAGGCGTCTAATCACTCCCACCTCTAAAGATCTCCAAGTGTCACTCTCCCAACCCTGCTACTTGGCCGCCCCTGGCTATTTGATTGTGATGTCACGTGTTTCGGCTCCTCGAACACGTGTCTTTTATGACAAGGGGCGGAAGATTACGTTGACGCCCACCCAGTCCCGGGATAGATCCAAGGGTGTGGTTGAGCCATCAGTTAGTACGAGCGCCTCGAGGCAAGTTCCTACGAGATAGTGCTGAATCGAATATCATCTACATTGTTGTTGTCACCCAGGTGCCTGAGGACACCCCAGTTGACCACACACTAGCGGTGCGTCCCCTTTTAGGCGGTTTGCATACATTATGCCGGACGAGCTCCCCGATGAGCTGCCCCCACCATGGGACATTCAGCATGTTATTAACTTGGTTTCGGGGGCCTCCCTCCCGAACTTGCCCCATTATCGTATGCACCCTGATGAGCATGTTGAGCTCAAGAGGCAGGTTTACGAGCTTCTTCGGAAGCAGTTCATTCGTGAGAGTATGAGTCTGTGTGCGGTTCCCGCCCTTCTGACCCCTAAGAAGGACGATAGTTGGCGTATGTGCATGATAGCCGTGCCACTAACAAGATCACGGTCAAGTATCGTTTCCCGATCCCACGACTCGATGATCTACTGGATACTATGTTTGGTGTCCAGGTCTTCTCCAAGATCAATCTCCATAGTGGGTGCCATCAGATACAAGTTCGTGAGGGCGATGAGTGGAAGACCGCATTCAAAACCAAAGACGGTATATATGAGTGGCTAGTCATGTCATTCGGGCAATCTAACGCTCCAAGCACGTTCATGAGAGTTATGACGCAGGTGTTGCGGTCCTACATGGGCAAGTTTCTGGTTGTATATTTTGATGACATATTGATTTATAGCCAGATACAGACTGCTCACCTCGATCACTTGAGGCTTCTCTTCGGCACCCTCCGCCAACAGAAATTGTACGTGAATCTGAAGAAGTGTTCATTCCTCTCTGAGTCTGTTCACTTCATATGATTTATTATATCCTCGACTGGAGTATCTGTTGATCCCGAGAAGGTCAAATCCATTCGCGACTGGCCTGTGCCAGCGAACATCCACGAGGCTCGTAGTTTTCACGGACTTGTCACCTTCTAAAGGAGGTTCGTCCTGGGGTTTAGTACGATTATGGCCCCCTTCACGAGCTGTATCAAGAAGGGAGAGTTCCGGTGGACCCTTATAGCCACTAAAGCCTTCGAGGAGATTAAGGAGAGACTGACGACGACTCCTGTTCCGAGATTGCCAGACTTTAGCCATGTTTTTGATGTCGCGTGTGATGCATCTGGTGTAGGCATCGGTGGCGTATTGAGCCACGAGGGACACCCAGTTTCTTACTTTAGTGAGAAGCTGAATGAGGCCAAGCATAAATACTCGAACTATGATCGAGAATTTTATGTTATTGTCCAGTCTTTCTGCGCTACTGGAGACACTATCTCTTTCCCCGGGAGTTTGTATTGTATTCCGACCACCAGGTCTTACGTTATCTCGATTCGCAGCACAAGTTGGGACACCGGCATGCCAAGTGGGTCGAGTACCTGCAGGACTTTCATTATGTTCTCAAGCACCGAGTTGGTGTTGAGAACAAACTGGCTGATGCGTTGAGTCGTCGCGTCTCCCTGTTGCAGACGATGACCGCACGCGTAGATGGGCGTGAGCGATTGATTCTGGATTTGCAACGCCCCAGATTTCACCAGGTATAGCTCTCTGAGAGCTACTGCCCGGTGGCAGTACTAACGTCGGCGGTAGCGTAGCCGATTTAATTGGCGTGGCTCTCTGTGAGCTACCACCCGGCGGTAGCGATATCGTGTGGCGGTAGTAACCTTTCGTCATATGCGTCGTAATGACACGACGCATCGCCTACCACGCGGCGGTAGTGAGGTACCGCGCGGCGGTAGCACGACAGTTGTGGCGCGACCACGTGTCGACGTATGATTGAAGAGTTTGAACAGTGGGCTTGTTGGAAAAGCCACCGTTTGGAATTACCGCATGGCGGTAACGCTCTGATCAAAGAAGCGTTTTGAATCACGGTCGTTCGTCACGATCTGACGGTGGACTGTGTTTTCTGCTAGTTTAAGTTCGTGGGATGGGAGTTATCTCTCAATCTAAACCTAGTCATTCTCTTTCTAAAAGGTAGAGAGGGGAGAGCAAGGAAGAGGAAGGAGAAAGAGAATCTTGCCATTGCCGGAGCTTTGGAACCCCAAATCGCGAGCCGAGTCCAGATCGACGAAGAGCAGCCCGGTGCGGTTCTTTCTATTCGTTTGGATTTTGATTTATGTCTCCAAAGAGAACTTCAGGAGTAACGATCTTCCTCCTTGGACATGTGAAGTCATTTGATTTTACATGTATGGGTAGACGCTCCGCAAGCACGTAGAAGCGATTCTCCCGACGGGTTGATCGGTTGTATCCCCGTTATCTTTGCATTTAGAATCCGGAATCGAAGTACGGAATAGACATGTTGGGTGAAGCCCATCCGGACAGGTTGGTCTGGATTGGTGATGATTGTTTTGTATGACGGAGACTATGTTGTTAAAGGCGCGCCTAAGGCTCTAGGCTCACCAGGCTCATAGGTTTGCGCCTTTGTGCGCCTTACTTGCGCCTTTAGAATATTAAAGGCGCATTTGAGTGAATTTTTTGTTTTAAATTTTTTTCTTCAAAAAGTAAGAATAATAATACTGCAAGAACTCAATAATTTTTTATTGACTTGGTGTTTGTGAAAGATAATTGTGCGTTGAGACTTAGATATGATATAAGTGACCACATTGATTCTATTTTTTAAGAGATATAAACGATAGTAATGAATGATTAATTAGTGGACTAGATGAAGAATTTGATCAAGAAGCTGAAATTATGTTTGATGGTGATTATTTAAAATGAATGTGATTGCGTCTTTCCTTCGTCAGGCGCGCGTCTGCGCCTTGCCCCTTGCGCCTAGGCTCCAAGACCCCTTAGCGCCTTGGTGCGCCTTGCGCCTTTAATAACTAAGGCCGGAGAAGACTCCGTGTTAAACGTGTAATTTACGGAGTCACGGGATGTGCAGGTTGTTGCAGTGAGAGTACTGGAGTAAGTCTCCAGGAAAACACCCGTTTTGGGGAAGAAACGATAGTCTGTCCCCTACCGCGTGGCGGTAGCTCCCAGTGAGCAATGTTGTGAGGCCTGTCTCTTAGAGACTTGGGGGATATTGTCTTGAGCTGAGAGCATGAAAGGGCCCAGCTTTGGTGGTCGTGAGTGCCAGCCTTGGAACATGACGTGGTTATATATGTTTGGTGTTACGGGAAAGGAGGAGCTGACCCGCGTCGTTGTCGTTAATTGGCACGGCGATCTGAGCAACGAGAAAGAGCTGAATTGTACCCACACTATGTCGTTCGGCTAAACAGACCTAAAGTACGTGGTAGTTGTCGTTGGCATAAGAGAGAGTCGTGGCTTTAGGCCAAGCTAGTAATGCTCAGGTGAGTCTGTCCAGTCTGGGACTGAGGACGGTGCTGGGAATCGTGGAGATCCCTGTGTGGGTGCTTCGACACCAGTGATTGTCGTGATGGCAAAGGTAGGACCCTGGGTGATCTGGTATACCGATAATGTGCCCTGAGTGAACGGGACGGTTGGCCGGTCATGCCATCGTTTGTGCTTGGTTTGTGCTTAAGTTGCACTTCTACGTATATTGTGATCAAGTTAATTGTTGCAGGGAAGGAGCACCGCCGCCCCGGTTGAGCGGCGGGGTCGTTATAATTTGATCAGCTAATACTGACTAGTGCTTTGTTTGCCATCGTTGGGGCAGAATGCTTTTGTTCAGGTGCAGCTGAGCCAAGTGGGAAGTAGCGGGCGGAAGCCCTATTTGCTGTGTCGGCCATCGAAGGCCAAGCGAAGTGTATTTTTGTTGTTAAATGTGTGGTCGGTCTGCATGTTGATGTTTGTAAAACACTTATAATTGAGAAAACAGTTGTAAGGCTTTAATTCCATAACGTTTTGTGTATTTGGGTATCATTCCTATTTTATTGATAGCGGACATTCCAGTGTTTGGGTTCCAAGAAATTTAAATACTTCCGCTAGAACGCACTCTGAATTAGGATGCGTAAATGAATTTCGGGATCAATGCGTACCTCTACTGACTGTCTGTGGAATATGGCGTGGAGTCCCGGCCGGACCTTCTGTTATATTCTATGGACGGATGGGGGTGTTACGAGATTATCCGACATGCCCTGACTTTGGCGAGATTTACACCGCCCTATCCCGAGACCCACCAGACCCCGTTGAGGGATATCAGATCTTTGAGGGTACCTGTACCGGGGCTCACGCCTGTGCATTCCCCAGACGGCATACTGTGATTATTTGATTTGGGAGTTGCACGCGGGCGGAGCCACAGGGCACTTTGGGAGAGATAAGTCCATAATCATTGTTGAGGACCGGCTCTACTAGCCCAGCCTTAAGAAGGACGTGGCCCGCGTTGTCCGGCACTGTCGTATCTGCCAAACGGCAAAGGGTACCAAACAGAACACGAGACTGTACACGCATTTACTTGTCCCACACCGCCCTTTGGAGGACATTAGAATGGATTTTGTTCTCGAACTTCCCCGCACCCTGCGGAAACACGATTCCATCTTCGTGGTGATCAATCGATTTTCAAAGATGACACTTTATTGCTTTCTGTAAGACGGAAGACGCGACTCGCATAGCGTCTATCTTTATGAGGGATGTCTTTTGATTGCATGGCCTAACCAAGTCGATTATGTCAGACCACGATGTGAGATTCAATGAGTTACTTCTGGAAGACCCTGTGGCGGCACCATCCTTAGGTTCTCCTCGGCATATCATCGGCAGACAGACGGACAGACCGAAGTAGCGAATATGAGCTTAGGAAACCTTTTAAGGTGTCTAGTAGGAGAGCATGTAGGAAGTTGGGACTTAGATCTTCCAGTTGCAGAGTTTGCATACAACAGTTCTGTCAATAGATCCACCGGGTTGAGTCCCTTCTAGGTAGTGTCAGGATACGACCCTAGGAAGCCCATTGATCTCATCCCGAGCCCATTAGAGTCACGCCCTAGTGAGTCTGCTGAGTCATTTGTACAACATTTGCATGAGTTGCATGAGTCGGTTCGCCGATGGATAATAATGAGCAATGAAAATTACAAAGTCCATGCAGATAAGCGAAAGCGAGAGCAGATATTTAATGAAGGCGAGAAAGTTATGGTGTGAATCTGCCCTGAGAGGCTCCCCTCGGGGCCTGCCAAAAAGCTAAGCGCCAGACGAATGGGTCTTTACTCAATTATTAATCGTATTGGGACAAACGTCTGCCGGCTCAATATCCCGACAAGTATGGGAATTCATCCAGTATTTAATGTTGAGGATCTGACGCCGTACTACGAGTTTCACGAGTATGTGGACCCGAATAGTGGAGATGCCCAGCCACCCCCACTTTCGTTGCCCTACCACTCTCATACTCCCCCTACGTCTGATAGCCACTACAGCCCATCCAATGTTGACACCCTTCCACCTAGGAATTCATCTTCTTTGGTTTCACCACCGGCACCGCCGATCGCACCGGGTTCCACCCTTCGAGAGATGAGAGCTGAGAGCATCACATAGGTCAGATCCCACCAGTTCGTTTCCACCACGGACGGGCCGCGATGTCGCTACTTGGTACATTGGCAGTGCCGCCCAAACGCTGACGATACTTGGATACTACTGGCAGAGCTTGATCTACTCGCCCCTGGACTTCAACTTTAATACGATCATCTCCATTCATCGGAGATGAAGATTTTAAGTCGGGGGGAGTTGATGGGGAGTCATCAAATCGTGCACATGGAGGGGTTCGCTGCAAGGCGAGACCCACATTCATTTATTCGCGCAGGAAGGCTTGATCGGATCGCCAATCCGACTCCGCGGTAGCGTCCGGCACGTCGCCGCGAGTCAAAAACATATATTAGTTTATATTTTTGGGTTTATTATTTATGTAAATTAGTGGTCGACCCCCCCCCCCCCCGGCCAATCATAGTCGTTGATGGGGAAGCCCTAGCTTTGTTTTTCTTATAAATAGGAGTGTTAGGGGGCTGAATGGAGGCATTGGAGGTTTTGGAGAGACTATTCCCAGAACTCTGTGATCATCCCTCGATGCCGACGTCGTGAAACCCTATGTGACGACTCCTAGGCGCTCAAATTTCCCCCCAAGGTACTACCCATCCTTAACCTTCATTCTCCCCTTCAAAGAACCCTAGCCGACCCCCCCCCCCCCCCCCGTCGTCAAACCCCTGCACAGTCGGTTACCTGCTGCAGGTCGCCCGCCCCCTTTTCCTCCAACCGGCCACCCACCGACTCTCCCTTTCCCTGCCTTCAACATCGCCCCTTTCTCCACAACCCCGGACCACTACCGACATCCCCTTCCCCTTCCCCAACAGTTGGCCCCTCCTCACAAACTGCCAGCAAAGCCGCCTCCTCCCCTCCTCTTCGTGGAATCACCTCTAAACCGCTCTAATTCTTTAGATCCATTCAGATCTGAGAATTTCAACCTCCGATCTGTTATTTCCACCACCCAAACACCCTTCCCTCGCCTGGATCCGACCCTAAATAGTGGATTCACCCTCCCCCGGCCCGGATCTACTTGTGCGTAGCTGGATCTACCCATTTCTCGCCCGATCTCACAATTTACCGCAAGGGACTGCCATCGCCATCATTTTCACGTCGTCGGTTCCATCTTCGATCGTTGATCTACACATCCGGATCCATAATCTTCAGTGCTTCGGTTCAGCCTGCTATTTTGTGAGTTCTCTTGTGGTATTGGTTTATATGATTTGGAATCTATAATTGGTGAACTATTATATGTTGCTTTTATTTTTGCTAGTGGAACTTTGTTTTCGATACACTACTAACTTGCAAGGGGAATTATTCGCCGCGCTCTTGTCCTTGGCACTCCGAGCGGAGGAACGTCATATAAAATTGCTAAATTGAATAATCATTTTCGCTCTTGATTATTTACGTGGTGTTGAAAATTATCATTGCTCAATTTATTTGTCATCGCTTCCGGCGGTTTCATTGCATGTAGTTTAGGACTAGCGCGTCACATTTGCATTTCACCCCAATAGCCTAGGTTTTGGTGCATCCCGTAGCGTACCCTACATCAGTTTGAGCCACAAAAATATAAAGCTCACTATCTAGTTTTTGGTGTCATCGAATCTTGTCACTTGCGTGGTTGTAAGACTTGGGTAAAGTTTGTTTCACGATCTAATTTTTCCTCTTTAACGAGAATTCGTTTCTGCTAGAATCACAATCTATGAATCTTTTAATTCATTAATGTCATAAGCAAGTATTGAAAAGTAGTATTTAATTGATGCAACTCCTTGGCTTGAATTCCCGCCTAATTTTATAACAGGAAACAAAAAAATGGTAATAGCAAGCATGACTTCTATGATAAGTCTTGCATCTGAACTTGAAAACTCATGTTCATCAAATAAAAACACCATCACATTTCATTGGTTACAGCTTGTGACATTATATGAACGAATATATGTTATACTCTAAAGTAGGCTAATAATTCTAATAATTTTCTGCTTGTCTCACATACTTGTCTGTCTTGTTAGTTTTTGCTTCATGCAAACTGGTACACGTATATTTCTAATTCCCCTGCCCATATTTTATTTTACTTTGCTCACTATTTATTTCAATGTTCTGAGATTTTTTCCTTCTTGTTTTGGAATTTGTCTTACCGTTCATGATTGTGCCGACTGCTACCTAGGCCTGATTTGCGTCAAGTTCCTGCATCTAGAGGTTTATCTTCTTTCCGTATCAGGTTCTATGTTTTTTTGTTTCATTTTCTTTACTGTCGGGCATTTCTTTTACGTACTAATTATGAATAGTCATTTTCTCTGTTATCATGGTCAATTGCTAGGCTAAAATAAATTATATACTAGAATTTGATATTAATACATGCTCATTTCCTTTGGGATTGTTATTGCATAAAATTGGTATCACCACTTGTATCATGAGTTTTTATTAAAATACATGTGCATCTAATGTTTTTACTAACAACTCAAAAGCTTCTGCATAAAAACAAACTATTTTCCTCTAAATTAATTATTTTAAATCTAATAATGTTAAATCATCTCCCGCCTAACAAACATGGATTTTCTTCCGTTCATGTCTGTATTTTAAATCTAATAACGTTAAATCATCTCCCGCCTAACAAACATGGATTTTCTTCCGTTCATGTCTGTGGCATCACGACCCGCCCAAAGCGCACTCTGACTTTTGTTTAGTTGGGTCGTGACAAGTTGTCAACGGCTAAGGGTGGTTGTAGAGGGGATTTGAGCGGTTACAATAATAAATGAAGACGGTTGGTGGCGGTTGGTGGCGGTTGGTGGGTAGTTTTAGGCGGCTATATGTGGGAAGGAAGATATGGGTAGTGGGAAGGTAGTTATATGTAGTGAGAAGGTAGTTATGGGTAGTGAGAAGGTAGTTATGGGTAGTGAGAAGATAGTTATATTGGCTTCGACACAAAGGATCCACAAAATCGACAACGACCGCAAGATCCTGACAAATTTGTCCAAATTCCGCAATATAGAAAAATCAGCACATATGCCACTATTTATAGACTTAGAACCCACTACGGACGGTCATAATTATCCGAAACATAAAACCACTACATATACATGAAAAAATACATAAAACATGTCATTGTCATTATGAACGTAACTATGACTCGGATTGTCGATCCGGCGATCTTAGCTCCGCCACCCATGTAAGCAGACTCATGCAGGTTCCGATAAGGGTCGATCAACCCGTGAAATGTGATCCCCATGACTTTACTTTTAAAAAATTTAATAAATAGAAAATATTCAAAACCCGCACACAAAAACTATCGAAGCGGCCAATATTAAACTATTGAAATTGGGCCAAGTCTAATCAAGACAAAGTGTAAAACATTATTTCCTGATTCCATTCACATATAGCATGAAAAAATAGTTTGAAAGATGAACAATGCTTCACCTTAATAGCAGGACGTGTACCAACTCGAGCATCCCACAATATGAGACAAGAATCATCACCAACGCTACAAAATTCCTCGGCACTTCAAAAACAGAAAAAAAAAACAAATTAAATCATATAGGAGCAAATAAATTCAAAATAAATATAAACCATATAAGAGCAAGTTGGACGGTGAACTTGCTATGTATTAAATATGCACTGGATAGATAGAACAAGAAGGGCTGAGATGTTATAAATTAGTATTAAAAAATCAATAAATGAAGGTGTTATAAACATAATGCAAAAAGGAATTATGGAGAACAATATAATTGCTCACAGTTGGGATAAGGCTAATAACAATGATGAAGAAAAAGTTGTTACAGTATTTTTCTCTGGACTACCTAGACGGGCAGAACTGCACATCTTCAATAGTATCTCCATGCCCTTGGTAGATCCCCCGTGGTCCAACAGTGGGACTGTCTGACACCTTATTGTTGCCAGATTTTGCAACCTGCTTACCACCTGAACTCCCAGAAGATGCCTCTCGAGATTTAGCATCTGAAGCCACTCCTAGGGTAGAGACATAATCGTGTATACTCCATAAGACAACAGACTTGTCCCTTCCTACGAAGCAGAAGAACATCTTAAAGTCTAAATGAATAAAATTTAACACAAACACAAACAAATTAATGACAGCCACAATCAATATCATTGACTTCAATCTAGCAGATACATCAAAAACATTCAGTGTGAAAGCAGAATTAATGATCAAAATGACTAGATTTGGCACAATGATGTAGATGCCCTTGTAGATCTGGCATATGTTATTAAAGGCGTGTCTCAGGCTCCAGGCTCACAAGGCTCCGAGGTTTGCGCATTTGTGCGTCTTATTTGCGCCTTTACAATATAAAAGACGTGTCTGAGTGGGATTTTTGCTATAAATTTTTTCTTCAAAAATTAAGAAAAAAATAATTTAAGAACTCAATAATTTTTTATTGTTTTAGTGTTCATGAAAGATAATTATGCGTTGAGACTTAGATATGATGCAAGTGACCACATTAATTCTATTTTTTTAAAAGATACAAACGATAGTAATGAATGATTAATTAGTAGAGTAGATGAAGAATTTAAACGAGAAGCTGAAATGATGTTTGATGTTGATTATTTAAAATGGATGTGATTGTGTCTTGCCTTCGTCGGGCACGTGCCTAGGCTCCAAGACCCCTTTGTGCCTTGGTGCGTCTTGCGCCTTTAATAACTAAGGATCTACCTACAGATCAAGTATCTACACCAGTAAGATAAAAAAACCAGACAAACAAGTTTTGAACTAGTGATATAAATGCCATCAAATACCAAATGAAGGCAACATATACTTAACAATATCACATTTAAATTGATTCACTCTATGCATAAACAGACGACGGATTTTTTTTTGATCAAGTTGTATTAACAAAATATAGTTCAATATCTTCCAACCTCCAGAAAGCACTAGAGGCTCGATGGGGCACAAAGAAAGTGCGTACTCTGCATTTTCTTGATGCCCTGTAAGCACCTGCAGTACAAATGAAGCCATCTAATCAAAACTAAAGATTAGAAAATCCAAGATGCTCTAAGCATTTGCAAGAAATAAGCTAATAAAATCATTATTTCATAAGGAAGCTAGGAATAGACAAAATGAACATGTACATTCTTATAATACAAAGAGTATTCAAAGTAAATACTTTGCAGTTGACTTAATTAGCAATGACAATGACAGACCAAATCTGGACGTGATGGTGCAGCACCGAGCACAGCATGACGATTAGGCTGAGCTTCAACATCCCAAATAAGTACCTGTATTTCAAATATTAAAATCGTAACTCACTATTCTTCAATATATATCATTTTTAATAAAGAGAAGTTTGATTTCAAGGATCAAGTAAACAAGCATAAAGAGAAAACTATACATCAGGACTGTCAGTATGAGTGCCCACAATGTTACTATTTTGAGGGAGCTCCCTGATTCTATTTACCTGCAAAAAGATAAAATGTAAAATGCGACAACATAGACAAAATATAAGAATACTGGACACTGGCGCAATATGTAACTTTAACTGCAAGAACAGGATTCAGTAACAAATGGGAATTGCTTTCAGCTATGAGTAAGAAATCAATATCATATTATCTATTTTGAAAAATTCAAACTGCCAATGTGATGAAATCAGAAGTTACCCGCATCTCTCGAATACAGAAAAGGAGAAAAATTATATAAAATTTAACAGCACTAAGTCAATTTCTTCAAAATGTTACGTCCCACCATATTGAGCAGTGATGAGAAAAAGAACACTTGGTGAATAATGGCTAATGTATTCTAATGGTTGCTTGCATTACTTTCCATACTTGGTGTTATTGCTTACATAAATAAGAGAATTCTCACACATTTAAAGATCATGAATCACTGTGACGTAGGACGAATCTATAGGTGGATGTGATCGAGCGATTCCCTAACCCTAAATGTCAATAGACTTGTTATTGCTTACATAAATAAGAGACTTCTTACACATTTAAAGATCATGAATCACTGGGACGTAGGACGAATCTATAGGTTGATGCAGGAGGCAGACGTCACCGAAGGGTGGGTGTTACTAGACCTAAACACCGTCTAATGAAGGGTGGTTGTTATGGATCTGTTATGGATCCCCCGTTAGTTATCTATTATTATATGTATTAAATTGAGTCGAGTGTATTCATAGTGTCATATGAATCTAATCGTAGTCGTCGTATATCTTAATATTTTACCGTCTATTGATGTAATTATAGTTATGTCATTGGGGGTTATTTATATTGATCATTAGAGTCTTGTATCAAGTTATGAATGAAATGAAGTTCTATTTCCTAAACCATAAAAAAATCATGGAATCTCTCCCTCCTTGAGCAAGTCCCACTTAAGTAGCAGCGGTCATGGCTCTGTAATATCTCCTCCACTGTCATCTTCACATATGACCACTCTTCCTGCGACCTTCGAGTAGGCTCATAACATCTTGGTATCAGAGCTCTTAGTCCTCTTCCGCACGCCATCGCTTGATTCCCATCAGTCCAACAATCTCGAGCCTTCCTATTTTTCCTCAGTCCAGCCCACGTCATTGTTTTCACCATTGTCTACTTCATCTCTGACGAGATCTACTCATTTTTACGGCGACTGGTCTCCAGATCGAACTCGTCGCCTGCATCGAATGCACCTTCAGCCAATGTTCCTCTTCCAGAACAACTTTCACGCCTGCATCTGCATCGAACTACTTCAGTCGTTGTTCCTCTTCCAGATCGATCTTGCCTCCTGCACCTGCATTGAACGCACCACTACTTCGACGCCATCGTCGTTGTTCCTCTTCGACAACGCCAAGCTGCAAATAGCCCCAACCCACGCATTCAACTGTTGTTCCTCTTCTGCAGCGCAGCATCTCTATTTCTTCGCAGTCGTCGGTTCTCCACCTTGCACCCCTCTGCACCCTTATGCTTCGTCAAGACCAGTGGTCGAGTGTCGTTCCGACCCAGCGACCGCAATGACACTTCTGTTTTCCCTCTGGGATCTTTACCGCTATCATCGCCACAACGCACGTCGCCTGCAGCATCATCTCCTTGCCTCGAGCACCTCCCATAACAGTAATTTTATCACGCTGCCGGCCATTTCTCCTGCTCTGCTTGTTTTAAAAGTCCCATGCGGCCCACGCCTCTTCTCACGTCATTTCACATCCTTTCTTTATTATTATTATTATTAACCTTTCTTATTATTATTATTATTCTTTCTATATCGAGCGGCCTATTCGCATCAAGCCACCAACTTCTTTTGCATTAAATTGTTTTGGCAACCAAGCCCACTAATTAATTGACTTAATTACTTAATTCTTAACTGAACTAATAAATTACTTCATCAGTAATTATAATGGTCGTGAAACTTAGTGCCATGGATCAGGCTACCCTCGGTTCGATGTGTTCCATCTTACAAGATTGTATGGCCTCCATGGATGCACTCCTTCGGGACGTCAAAGCATGTCGCCAGGACGTCAAGACCACGCTCCACCACAAACTGGATAATTTAATAGTTGTTCTTCTGCCGAAAAGTTCACCTTCGGTGATGCCGCCTCTCTTGCAGTCGTCATCTTCACAGGCCACTGACGCACCACCGCTCTTCGCAGCGATTGTTCCTCCGACTACGTCGACGCTTTTTCTGCTAGTACTTGCTCTGGGCCCCTGCTCCGGCGAACCGGACGGACCCGTTCCTGTTTTCAGCCGTCATTCATTCGGCAGCTTTGCCACTACTACTCACCACCCCTTCGTCAGATCAGTTCCCCTACTTGTTGTTGCTCACTGCCACTCCACCGACCTTGCCAAAGCCATTAACTCTGTTGATTGTCTTTCCAACGGCGCCGCCGCTACTCACAGACATAACCGTCGCCGCTACGCGATATCATGCATTGTTCTGGCGGGAGATCAAGATGTCAGATGATCTGGTCACCACGTGGAGTTTGAACTTGAAGACAAGCTTGATTTCAAGAGTTGGTGAGATGTTATGGATCTGTTACGAATCCCCCACTAGCTACCTATTATTATATATATTAAGTCGAGTGTATTCTTAGTGTCGTATGAGTCTAATCGTAATCGTATATTTTTATATTTTATCCACTATTGATGTAATTACATTTATGTCATTGGGGGTTCTTTATATTGACCCTTAAAGTCTTGTATCAAGTTATAAATGAAATGAAGTTCTATTTAGCCCTAAAAAGATCATAAAAGCTCTCGCTCTCCTTGAGCAAGCCCCGCTTAGGCAGCTGCGGTCATGGCTCCGTAGTATCTCCTCCACCGTCATCTCTGCCTCAAAGCACTCCTCCGGCTCCCTCCGAGTAGGCCTATAACAGTGGGATACGTGGATCTACGGCTAACAAATAACCCTAAGTGAGGTGCAAATATGTAGCTATCCTATATATAACAACAGGATGCAACAGAGAGAACAAAGCAAGCAATAAATAATTAAATTTCAAGCGATAATTTAAGCAAATCATATTATTTATTATAGGGCTTTGCTCCGCGTGGATAAGCTCAGACAAGAGCGTGCAGAGAATAATTTTTGCAAATTACAAAATATCCCAAGAGCAAACGACCACGATTCTTTTGATCCAAGTAAATATGAAACCACATCATATATTAAAATTAAATAAATTGTTCCATACAACGAGAAAACAATACTCACAAAGTAGGGGAAGGCCGTGGCAGGGAGATCCGAAGATTCATGGGTGCTTGATGGCTATTCAGGAGGAGGTGGTTGTTGTATGATGACTGGAATCTACGTGTTGGAGGTGGTGAGGGCTGGATCGAGGAGTGTTTCCTGCTGGGAAGAAAGAGGAGAAGTCTTCAGGGGGGATTTATTGGTTGGCTGGCACGTGGGGTTTGGGGGAAATTAGAGGCATGAATTGCTAGAAAAAAGGTCACATAAATAGATTGATGGGGGATTCGGGCTTCAGACAGCTTGGCGGGCTGCTCCAGAAAACAGCTACCGGATTCCTGAAGGGTAACCGTAGTATTCACAGCTATAGGCGGGCTGCTCCAGAAATGGTTGTTGGATTCCTGAAGGGTAACAGTTGGATTCCTGACAGGGATCTTGTGGGGAAAATGGGAAAGTCGAGCTGCAGCGGAAAGAGGAAAATTGAGGGATGCGAATGGGAAAACAAGATACCTAAGAGTCCACCTTAGAGTTTCGAGCCATCGCACCATGAAAGAATGCTCGAATCATGGAATTCCTTTTCTCCAAAATCAATAATGAGAAAGATGGTTGTCCCCTAGTCCTATTTATAATAAAAAGACATTAGGGCACCCGACATCAACGACTATGATTGAAAGAGAGTGACAGATGTCAGATTACACTAAATAATCACTAAAAATACAAATGTTATATGAAAAAATATGTAAGGAAAAATCTGAATGCATTCGCAGAGTCGGATAGTCAATCCGGAGAAGCTAAATATGACAGATGGTCAATCATCCCCGAACAGACCCAAAACTCATGTTACACCGCAGGTCCGCACTGTCATTTTGTATCATTCTCCCCATCTTGAAAAAATTCATATCCTGATGAATGGAGATCGAAATCCTCTTGAAGTGTGTCAGGAAAAATCAATGAGGGACATTGGGGGTCATCCAAGTATAATCGATCATGGGGCATACACTCCAATAGTACTACTGTGTCTGGCTCTCACACATGCATGGGCCACGATATCAACAATGCACTCAAGAATCCAATGATGTGTTGGTAGTACCGATGCAATCTCTAGTGCAAACGGTGAATCCATAGGCGACTGGCCCAAAGTCGGGTGGGTCTCAGGAATGGGCAGAGTGTAGGGCTGGGGATGTGGTGACATGGGCTCTGGTGGTCTCCACAATATGGGTCCACATACTTACGAGGCTTGTAGCATGGCGTAAAGTCCTCAAAATGAAATATGGGATGAATATCTATACTCATAAGGGTATAAAGCTCGTAGGCATTTCCTCTGATCCTTCTCATGATTGTATAGGGACCCATTTGCATGGCACTAAAATTTTTAGCAGGCTCTCGAGGGAGCCTCACAGCGCCGAATCACGCCATCACCTGCTTGCCTTTATTAAATAATTGCACTCACATGTGGTTATTCGCATGAGATTTATAAGATTTAATACTATTATTGATCCTCTGGGACTGACTCATGTAACACGTACAAATGATAAATAAATGACTCCACAGACTCATACAAATGATGCACGACAGACAAGACACACACTTTAGAGGTAAGTCTGAAAATAACCTTGATATCTCTAAAACAGGGTGGCCTATCAGGAGACTCTTCTGATGGAGTGTAAAAAAATTCATCGAGTGTGAGACAAGTATCCAAATGATTGCATGAGACATCATTCTTGTAACATGGATTACGTGTCTCTTAGTTTTAGAATAACAAATCTCAATATGTATTTGATCTAGCTTGATTATGTATATAGTATGGAGGTTATATATGTACAATAATAGAATGTACAAGAGGAATTGATCGGGACGAATAATTGAAGGTGTGCTCTGAAATTGGGGATACCGCAATGTTGTAGTTGTTGTCATTGGACGTGACAATCGCTCTAGAAGAATAGCTGACAATGGAAATTTCAAAATGGACTTGTCGAGAGCTAGAAGATTATTTAGGAATCACCTACCGCGTCGCGATAGGAGTATCGCGCTGTGGTAATTATTAGGCAAGCCTGGCAATCATCAAGCTGATCAAGGAGCCAAATGGAGCATGATATCAAAAACTGGCAGGACAAAATAATTGTGCTACAACGAAGCGATAGACTTATCACGGAGCAGTAACTGTTACCTAATATATGAAAAGGGGATTCCATTTATGGCTGGCTGGAGCGAGTAATTGTTTTTAAAGGGAAGATCCGCGCAATACCACTACCATCGACGATAGCGGCCAAACTCATTTAAAGAACCCTTCGCTCCATCTTTCGAAGCAAAGCAAACACAAATATTTCTGAAGGGAGGCCACGTCCAGAGGATTTCCAAGAGTATACACCAGCGTTCAAAGGAGAATTTGAAGGCGATATGGATTAAACCTTATTCAACACAAAAGATAGACACTTTGTGATGTAGGGGTAGGCTCGAGGTGCACGGAGACTAAGACTCTAAGTGCGGGTGCGGGGAACACACTAATGCAACGCTAAATGCAATGTGACTGTCGGGTAACGACAGCAATTATTATAAGCAATGAAATTAAGATTACCACACAGATAATTAAAATAAAAAAGACAAATAACTATTTTCAGCAATTTGGCAACTGCTTCCTCCGCTCGGAGGGCCTAAGCAAGCACACGGCGAATAAGTCCACAAACAATTAATAGCATAAAAGGAAATAACTACCACACAACCATAATCTCAGCACAATATAGATAAGCACCGAATGAAAATGTCAAGTCACGGAATACAATACCATAAATGCTCACAACGTAGAGGGCTGAATCGAGGCACTAAAGAATTTGAAGGTCCGGATGTGTAGACGGGCGATCGGAGGTGGCTCCGGTGGTACGGCGACGGCGAGGTGGCTGCCCACGGTGGAAAAGAGGGGAGACGGGCCGGAAACGGAGAGATCCGGCCGCTAGGAAATAGATTCGGGTGTAGGTGGATAGATTCAATAATTTGACGGCGGATCCGGGCTACGGGAAGTGGAATATGGGTGAAAATGACAGGTTGGAGGGTGGTAGCACTAGATCAAGATAGATCTAGGGTTTTCGAAGCGGTGGGAAGTGGATCCACGGAGGGAAGGAGGCTGCGGGATTGGTATAGGGCCGGTGGATGAACAGTAGCGGCGGATGAACAGTAGCGGCGGATGAACATTAACGTTGGATGAGCATTCCTGATGTACAGTGTCGCGTATGAACAGTACTCGTACAGTGCCGTGAACAGTGATTCTGTTCTGGACAGCAAAAGGCTTGATGTTCTGTTGGTTGTAGGGGTTGCGGATAAGGGTTTCGGAGGGGGGAGGAGAAGGCTATTGATGGGTATTACCTTGGGGATGAAGAAAACCACCTAGTAGTCGTCACCTAGGGCTCCACGGCGTCAGCACCGGGGAAGAATCGCAGGAATCCGAAAATGAACTCTCCAAATTCTGCAATGACCCAATTCAGCCCCTCTACATCCTATTTATAATAAAAGAGAAGCTAGGGCATCCCCATCAACGGCTATGATTGGCCGGTGGGTTCGCCCTTAAAATACATCAAAAATAAACTGAAAAAAAATAAATTACTATAGTGTTTTGACTCACGGCAACGCTCCGGACGCAATCGCGGAGCCCGATCGTCGATTCGGGCATGCCATATATGGAAAGTTGCCAAATCAGTCCCGAACGGGCCCAAAACGCATCCTCGTCTCTGCTCCGCATCACTTTGACAACAACGATCTCGCTCATTCCTTCTTCTGCGCCTTTAGATCTTCCCTTAGGGAATTTTATTGTCCAGAAATTTTCTGTTATTTCTTTTGTATTCTCTTTTGTTTTTTATTACTCTTTTCATTGAGCATGGTGGAATTTGCTCGTGTGTGCGACAAGGTCCGTGTGTGGCTTAGGAGGAATTTGCTACTTGTGTTAGGCGACTAGACTAAGGTTTACATCTAGGGGCGGCTTGAGGCCTATCTAGGGAGAGATAGGTTAAGTTCAACCAGTTCGAGGTACGAGTCGGTATAGAATACCAAAAGTTATTTTTAATTCATCGGCTTAATTTCAAACGCCATTGAAATAAAATTTTGTAATCAATTTTGTTAGCAATAACATAAGTCTTTCTTTATTTTTACATAAATATTTTTTTCTTTAATTTTAAGACGAAATAATTCAAAGTTTTTCATTAATCAAAATGATTTTAAAAAGGATTTTTAAAAGCCCTTATCCCCCCACCTCCTCAAAGGGCACTTCACGACCCAACAAGAGGTATCAAAGGGAGGTTATTCCAAAAAGATTTCACCACCAGAAATAATAGCACATCATAATCTCGCATTCAATGAGAGGCAAGGAATTAGTTGACCTCCACTATTCACCGGTTCTAATTATAATTATTGGAGGACTAGAATGAGATATTTATCAATGACCCTTGACTTAGACATTTAGGCTATAGTAGAACAACGACATACCTCTCCTACAATTGTACATGGAGGAGAAACCATAGAAAAACCTAGAGGAAAATGAGATGAAAATGATACACGAAGATGTACAAATAATGTGAAAGCAAAAAACTCATTATTTTGTGCACTAGACAAAATTGAATTTAATCGTACATGTACATGTGAAACTGCATATGATATTTGGAATTTATTAGAACTAACTCATGAGGGGGCACCTCACAGGTAAAGGACTCAAAGCTTTTCTGATTGGAGACTGAATACGAACAATTCTGGATGAAGGTTGATGAAATTGACAACATGTGCACGAGGTTCACCAAGATTTTGAATGCCTCAAAAGCTCTCGGAAAGGTCTTCTCAAATGGCGACTTAGTGCGAAAGATACTGAGATCTCTACAACCTAGATTCGATCCAAGGGTCGCGGCTATTACAAAATCACATGAACTAAAGCGGCTCGATATTGAAAGTCACATTGGGGACCTAAAAAACCATGAGATTGAGCTTAAAATCTAACATGACGAATATAATGAAGAGCCAAAGAAAAAAAACAATGGCGTTGAGATCAAAGAAGGAGAAGGACGAGGATGATGAGAGCTTCTTCGTACAAGATTTCAAGAAGTTAAGAAGAAATCTGGAAAGAGGAAGACCATCAAGAAATGCATGAAGAAAGGCGCCAAACAAAAGAACTCGTGGTCAATGAAAGCCAAGACAAGCAGTGACAAGGAGGGGAGAGTGCCGCCGGAGTGCTACAACAGCCGAAAGTCCGAGCACATAAGGAGTAAGTGCCCAAAGTACCTAAAAGAGGAGAAGGAAAAACTACACAAACGGAAGGACAAGAAGAAGGTGCTAAAGGAGACCACTTGGGATGACTCTTCCTCTGAGGAGTCAAGCGGGTCAAGCTCAAGAGATGAAGAAGACGCAAATATGTGCTTTATGGGAAAACACCACCCTTCTTCCAACGGTGAAAACAGTGTTCAAAGCGCCACCGATGTACTTTCTCCATCTTATGATGAGTTATATTTTGAGTAGATGAAAATATGTAAATATTTTGATAAAAAAATAAAAGATCTTAATATACCAAAAAATGAAAATAAACTCTTATTAAAAGAAAATAAATTTTTTATCAAAAGAATTCATTAAATTTGGAAAAGAGATGATTGTTGAGCCCACAATGTTCCAGATTTGAAGAAGGTCTCACTCAATGATAAGTACATGGCGTATCTGATGTTTATCTGATGTGATCTGTGTAGGATTAATATATTTTCATATCAGTCAAACTCAATAATTCAGGAGATCGGTATAGAAAGAGTATACATAATCAAGATTTCAAATTAGTCTAAATACAGAATCGTTGAGTTCAGACAACATATCGTCATGTTGACAAATAGCACACGATATCGTTATGAACTCTCCAGTAGAATGAGAAAGGTTTCCAAGTCATTTATAATTGTGATGATAGACAGCACAACGATATATCGAGTGAGCTCTCCTAAAGAAGCAGAGATAAAATTTCTAAGGTATTTATCGTTGTGTTGATAGACAGGAGACAATGATATTGTTGTGAGCTCTTGAGAAAAGAAAGAAAAACTTTCTAAGTCATTTATCGTTGTATGAACAACCACCACACAAAAATATCATCATGTCAGCGTGATATTGTAGATCAACTCTCTCTAAGTCCAGAATCGTTGAGTTATGAGAAATTATCATTGTGTTGACTCAAAGCATCGTTGTATCAACTTCAAAAGGTGGGATTTCAAATTAGCGATAGCACAGAAAGTAAATGTAAATTCAATCCTAATTGGAACGAGTGCAGACATGATTTTTTTATTGATTCGACCATTAAATTTGTCCGGCCAATAAAAGGAGAAAAGAAGGGTCTCAAACCCTAACTTTGCTAACTTCGTGAATTGTGCAAGCATGTCTTCTAAAATGAATAGAACAGCAATCTCATAACAGATCAGATGACAAGTTCATTGAGAAGAAGACTAATCATCAACTGTTGAAAATCTTTGTCTAAAATCTCACAAGAAGTCTCTCTGCCTTTTTGATTCATAAAGATTCAATATCCAGAGGAAGATTTTATGAAGATTTGTTGATGAACCTGAAAAAGGCTTTCTCTTCATAGAGCCTAAGAAGACTCAAAGCTCTAAGAGATATTTATATAGAGACTATTTCTACTGTAACAAACCAATCATACTACTGTTGTTGTAAGGTCCCACTGGGATCTGAGTGTAGGGCCTGTTTAGGCCTGAGATAGGGTTCTATTGGGGACCTGAGGTAAGATCTATTGATTGGATCTGAGTGTGGGGCTTGAGCTAAAAACCTAAGGTAGGGTTCAAGGGTGAACCTGAGATAGGATTTATTTGAATCTGAGTTGTAGAACTGGTCTCACTATGAGCTCTAGGATCCAAGGTGTGGATCTGAGTAGTAAGATCTGTTTGATCTGAGATAGTGGAAAAGCAATCAATTAGTGGAAAACAAACTTCTTATAAAAAGGAAGCTAGCAGCAAGTTTCTCCAAGCCCAAGACAATTCTTCCACTAATTGATGTGTTCTCTCCGGTTCATAAAGAAGGATTAGGATATCCTAAGAAGAACAATAATGAAAAACCAATGACCAAGAAGATCAACTTTAGAAAGATAATTTTATCCTCCAATAAGTAAGATCAAGAATCCAATTATGGACATTTCTCAAATGAATATTCCAGCAGTGGATTTAAAGATGTGAATTATGGAAAGAGTGCATTTAAGGCAGCTCATAAAGAAATTGTGATGAAAAAGCATGATTCTTTGGTGTTTGGTGCTAACACAAGCACCAAAAGCAAAGAGAGTGCCTGGTAAGAAAACTGCAAGCAAAAGCAAGGCAGTGGATGTGCACTCCAAGATAAATCCAACACACAACCACATGCAATGCAAGGAATCTCATGCAGTCCCATTCTGATCGCAGGAAGAATCATCCAATTCCTATTATAAGCAAAAAGAAAAGATGCAACAAGTTTGAATATTGGTGTTGAGGCAACATTGGCCACTTTGTCAGTGACTGTTGGTTCAACCCAACTATCTCAAGGGCAACAAATATTAAGCTAGCATGCAACTTTGAAAAGGTCCATCAAGCACATCAAAATGGTCATAAATAAAATCAGATTATTAATGCTAACAAGAATCTAAGGTCCAACAAGTTTTGGGTGTCTAAGATAAAATGGTTTATTTTTACAGGTATGTCCAAAGACCAACCACACTTTCATCTGGTATCTGGACAGTGGATGTTTCAGGCACATGACTGAAACAAGAAACTTATTAAAGAAATACTCCTCAGTGAAAGATGATCCAAAAGTGATTTTTGGAAGATCTGACAGAGGAAAAACTAAAGACTATGATAAGATCTCTAATGGCAGTCATTATCGCAATGGTAGCTTATGTAGAATTATTGCAACACAATCTGATTAGCATAAGTCAACTACGTGATCTTAGTTATGTGATTGAATTTCACAAGGATGTGTGTCTGATTAAGAAATCTGAAGATTCAGAGAATATATTGACTAGCACTAGAAGTGAAAATATTTATTGTCTTAATTTTGTATGCTTAAATTCTAATTCCTCCGCATGTCTAATAGCTAAGAATAGAGCATCTCATTGTGTGTAATTGCACAAGAGATTAGCTCATATTAATTATAAAATTATCAATAAGTTTTTGTAAGAAAACTTAGTTATGGCAGGTCCCAAGTAGAATTGTGTCCAAGATAGCTCTTGTAATGCATGTCAAATTGACAAGCAAACAAAGACTTCTTTTAAATCATTTGGTGTCAAAGATTCCACTAGATATTTACACTTGTTCATATGAACTTGTTTGGTCCCATGTCAATTTATAGTTTATGAGGGAAAGCTTACACTCTTGTAATTGTTGATGATTTCTTTAGGTTCACATGGACGTTCTTTTTTAAACAAAAATCAGATACACTAGTCGCATCCACTATTTTTGTCAAGTAAATCTAGAATGAAATGTACTGCGTTGTGGTCAAAATTAGAATTGATCATGAACCTGAATTTTAGTCAAGTGTCATGACTAAGTTCTGTGAAAGTTTAGGTATCTTTCAAGAGTTTTTCTCATCAAGAACTCCAAAACAAAATAGAGTTGCAGAGAAAAAGAATAAAACTCTTATTGAAGTTAGTAGAACTATACTGAGTGACTCATCACTACCAGAATACTTCTGGGCTGAGCCAGTCAATATAGTTTGTCATGTGCAAAATAGGATTTTAATCAACAAGAATTACAATAAGACTCTTTGTGAGCTTCTGAAAGACAGAAAACCAACCTTATCCTACTTCACTATCTTTGGAAGTGTTATATGTTAAACAATGGCAAGCACTCTCTGACTAAATTTAATGAAAAATCCTATGAAGACATTTTTGTTGGATACAGTCATCATAGTTGTTGAAGCCAAAATTGACCTCAACGGGAGTTCAAAACAGGGGTGCAATCAACACCTACTTCTCTCGAGTCCCGACCCTCGACTGGTTGCTAAGTACCTAGGACTGACTCGAAGCCTCAGCAGGGAGGTCCCACCGCACACCCGGAAGATCTCTGAGAGCTTCCCCTCCAAAGCCAAAAGCTGGTCTAGGAGCTCCTCAGAAAGCACTAGAAATTTGGAGAATAATGAGAGTCCGCTTTCTAAGGAGACCTTGTGGGTCTATTTATAGTCTTTTGCTGACCTAAAGTTACTGAAATACCCCTGGCTGGTCTTCCAATAGCTAAATCCTATTGTTTGTAAAGTACTAAATGCAGCCCCTTGGGGTGTATGGGTAATTTTATCCGAGGGCGATTAAGTAATTTTACCCCGAATCATGGGCCCCACTCGGCGAGAACCCTACGTTGAGAACCCTCTCGTCTTCATTTGGCAGGAGCCAAAAAGGAGTGTCGAAAGTCTCAAGCTGAGCCAGCCCCCGCCTTCCCCGAGACGCAATCCTTCTCGCCGACTCTGCCGAAAGCGGGTCCTGGCTGACCGCTGGTGAACGCTCTCGCCCGTTACGCCTGAATCTTTTTGCATCCTTAGTCTCCCCTGTCAGCTCGCCCGTGGTTAGGAAGGTTACCAAGGGATCCACCCACGAGGATCGCTGACCTATCTCCATTAACTCCCCTTCCTCGATCGCTGGTCGAAACAGTTCAGTCAGGGTCCCTCCTCCCCGAGGCCCAAACTTCGTCAATCGGTCGGCGGCCGCACTCTCCTCCCGGGGGACGTGCTGGATTGAGAATGATCGAAAACCTCCGATGATTGCCCTTACCTTGGAAAGGTACTTTATGAGGGTAGGCTCCCGAGCTTCAAACTCTCCTCGAATCTGCGGTGCTACCACCATCGAGTCAGTGAAGGCCTCAACGTCTCGGATCTCAAGCTCTCTCGCCAGACGAAGGCCGGCTATCACGGCCTCATATTCTGCTTGGTTGTTGGTTACCAGAAAGTGGTAGGCCACTGCCTGCTCTATGGCGACCCCCTGGGGGCTTATCAGCACTACTCCTCCCCCAAGAGAAAGCTTTCCTGAGGCCCCATCAACCATCATCTTCCACGCCCCCTGCGGTTGTTGCTCCCCCTCCTTGACCTTGACTACATAATCTTCTAGAAAATCTGCCACCGTTTGCGCCTTGATGGAGAGCCTCGGCACGAAGGAGATGTCGAACTCGCTTAGTTCGATGGACCACTTGGCAAGTCTTCCCGAGTGCTCCACCCCTTCAAAGATCTTACGCAGAGGATGGTCGGTCACCACCTTAATCGAGTGTGCTTGAAAGTACGGCCGAAGTTTCCTGGCTGAAACAACCAGAGCGTATGCTAGCTTTTCAAGGATGGGGTAACGGAGCTCCGCCTTCTTCAAAATCTGGCTCACGTAATAGAT
This sequence comes from Platanthera zijinensis, assembly GCA_039513925.1. NCBI lineage: Eukaryota > Viridiplantae > Streptophyta > Magnoliopsida > Asparagales > Orchidaceae > Platanthera > Platanthera zijinensis. Next base: position 37,782,545 of record CM077098.1, read on the forward strand.
GGGCAACTGCTTCTTTCCCTCTTCCCTGACCAGAACAGAGCTCACGGCCTCCGCTCCTACTCCTAGATACAGGGTCAGGTCCTCTCCTTTTGGGCTTTGAAGTAGAGGAGCCTGGGAGAGCTGTCTCTTCATCCCTTGGAAGGTCTCTTCACATTCGGCGGTCCACTCAAACTTTTGGTTACCCCTCAACACCTTGAAGAATGATGAACACTTGTCCCCTGATCTGGAGAAAAACCTGCTTAGACCGGCCAACTTGCCTGTCAAGCGTTGGATCTCCTTGGCGTCGCGAGGTGATTCCAAGTCTAGGATGGCCTTCACCTTATCCGGGTTAGGCTCTACCCCTGCCGGGGTCAAGAGATGCCCAAGGAACTTCCCGCGGCTGGCCCCGAAGACACACTTCAAGGGGTTCAGCCTCATCTTGAATCTTCGCAGGGTGGCGAAGGTCTCTTCTAGGTCCCGTAGGTGCGAGTTCACACACTTACTTTTCACCATCAGGTCGTCGACATAGACCTCCAAGTTTCTCCCCCTTTGCCTCTGGAAGACTCGATCCATCATGTGTTGGTAGGTAGCCCCTGCGTTTTTCAATCCAAAGGGCATCATTTTATAGCTGAAGCACCCCTCCCTAGTGATGAAGGAGACATCCTTGACATCGGGAGGGTGCATCCGGATCTGGTGGTAACCTGAAAAAGCATCCAAAAAATTCATAACAGAAAAACCGACGGCTGAATCAACCAGCGCATCGATTCGAGGCAGGGGGTAGCAATCTTTAGGGCATGATTTATTTAATAAAGAGAAATTGATACACATTCGCCAGTTCCCGCCCCCCCCCCTTTTAACCATTACCACATTGGAGATCCAGCCTAGATACTGGATCTCTGAGATGAAGCCGGCTTCAAGGAGCTTCCTGACCTCCTCGCGGATCGGCTCCTCCAGCTTGGTGGCGATGGTCCTCATCTTCTGGCATATGGGGCGAGTCCGGGGGTCCAGGTTCAGGCGATGAAAAGCCACATCCGCGTCAATGCCCGGCATGTCCGCCGCGCTCCAGGCGAAGATGTCGACATTGCTCTGGATGCAAGCTCGCATCTGCACCTGGTCCTCGGTACTTAGGCCCCCACTAATCCGCACTTTCCGCACCTGTCCTCCGCTGGTGAAGACCTTCATTTCCACCACTTCTTCGGCCGGCTCCAGTTGTGCCTGCTCCCAGCCGGCCCTTGCTTCTTCGGGCTCCATCTCTTCCCTTCCTATTTCAACCTCTGCTGCCTCCTCCAGTCTCCCCTGCTCAACTCCTGTTGCTTGCTCCTCCTCTACCTCCATCGCCTCCTCCAGGCTCTCCTGTTGCTGCTCGACTTCCACCCCCCTCCGGGACTCTTGCTCAACTTCTCCCTGCTCCTCCGCGCTCTCCCTTATTGTCTCCCCTAGGCTTACCTCCTCTTTCGTGACATCTTCTCCTTGCTCTGCTAGCTCCCTCTCCAGCTCTTCTGCCTCTGTCATCCAAGACACAGTGTTGACCGCCGTTACGTAGCACTGCCTTGCCACTTTTGGGTCTCCCCTAATCCTGACCTGCACCCCTCCATTGTTAAACTTGAGACATTGATGAAACGAGGAGGGGACGCAGCGAAAGGAGCTGATGAGGGGACGCCCAAAGATGGCGTTGTAGCTGCTCGGGGAGTCCACGATCACGAACCTGCAATTCCGCGACACACCTCCCAACTTTACGTGCAGCCCTACTCCTCCTTCAACTTCTTTCCTCTCGCCCGAGAACCCAAAGAGCGGTCCATCTGAGGCTAGGATCCACTTCCCCTCAACCTTCATCTCATCGAAAGCCTTCTTAAAGATCACATTGACAGAACTCCCGTTATCCACCAGTATCCTGGAGACCGTGAAGTTCTCCACTGGTGTCTGAATCACGAGGGCATCGCAGAACGGATCCTCAAAGTCTGGCATGTCAGCTGATGAAAAGATGATTTTTTCATCTGGGGGGGGGAGCCAGAGAGGTCGAGGCGACCCCTCTTCGGAACATGGTCTGAAGGCTACCCTTGCGGGTTGCCTCAAGCCCTACTCCCCGTGGATCACCCTGATCCCTCCTCGGGTTCCCACATCTGCTCTATCCTCGCACTTATCTTCCTCCTCCCTCTGTTGCACTTCCACGATCCTTACCGGTGGATCCTGCCTCCCCATTCCTCTAGCTTCCCTCATCTCTAAGAACTCCGGGCAGGTGGCCGTCGCGTGACCTTCCTCCTGGTGGAAGTCACAGAAGGGCAACGCCACCCTGCCCCCTCTTCCTTCTCCACCTCCCCTTCTTCCTGCCCCTCGAACTCCTCTTCTTCCTCCTCTTCCTCTACCAACCTCCATTGTTTCCTGCGGCGGCGGGAAGCGATCCCTCGGTCCCTGCCTCCACGCCTGCTGATCGAACCTCCTCGGCTCCCGAAGGTTATCCCTTCCATGAAAACCTCCTCCTTGACCCTGGGGGCAACCCTCATGAGGCCTCCAACCCAACCGGTTGTTTGGCTCCCGGGCCCCCCATCCATGATGCTGCCCCTGTCCTCGGGGTTCTTCCCTCCTTCTCTCTTCTCTTTGCTCCCTCTGTCTTCCCGCTGCAGGTTCCTTCACATCATCCTCCGCCAACCTGGCCAACTTTCTGGCAAACGCCAGATTCTCCCTTTCAAAGTCTATCTCTTTCGTCGCCCTCTCCATGGGCTCCTCGAAGGAGAGGGGGGGTACTCTCTTCAACTCCATGCTGAAGAAACCCGGCCTCAGTCCCAGGGTGAAGGCGAGCATCAGCGCGTACCCTGGGACCTCCTGGACCAGGAGAACCTCTTCCTGAAACTGGTCGACGTAATGACCCAGCGTCTCCTCCGACTTCTGTCTTACTGTAAACAGGCACTCCGCCTCCTTCCGCTTTTTTGACGTCGAGAACCTTAATAGAAACCCCCTGTGTAGATCTTCAAAGCTGTATATTGAGCTAGCCGGCAACTGGTGGAACTAGTCCCGGGCCTTCTCCTTCAACGTGATGGCGAACAGCCGACACTTGAAGGCATCTGACATCTGCCTGATCGAAACTACATCCTCGAACCACTGTACATGCTGCACAAGGTCATCCTTCCCCGAGTAATAGGACATGTCCGGCTCCCGGAACCCCTCTGGCACCAGAGCTGAGATGATGAGCTCGCTGAAAGGGCTCTCGCCTCCTGGATGGCGGAAGGGCACGTCTCGCGGCCTCGGCTGACTGGCCCCATCTGGAGATCGCGCCAAGGGAAGAGTTCCCGCAGAGCCTCCTCCCTCTCGCCTAAATCTGTTGGAATCTCCTTTCCGGGGCGCTGGCCTGGGAAAAGTTCCCGCGCGGCCACGTCCCTCTCGCCGACCTCCACCGGGATCTCCTTCCCGGGACGCTGCCCAGGAGCTTTATCGCCCAAGAGCGGGACCACCTCCACCGGAACCGGAGGTGTCGCCCACTCACTCCTCGCCGAGAAGGCCAAGCTGATGGTCTGCTGGACCTCTCGCCTGAAGTCCTCTAGCATCTTCCTTGTTGTTTCTTCTCCCCGGGTGGGGGATCCTCCTGAGCCAGACCCTTCACCATCACCTCCAGTCATGGGACCAAACTCAAGGCTTTCCTGTATCGACTGCCTTCCACGCTCACCACACCAGAACTGTTGAAGCAAAAATTGACCTCAACGGGAGTTCAAAACAGGGGTGCAGCCAACACTTCTCTCGAGTCCCGACCCTCGACTGGTTGCTAAGTACCTAGGACTGACCCAAAGCCTCAGCAGGGAGGTCTCACCGCACACCCGGAAGATCTCTGAGAGCTTCCCCTCCAAAGCCAAAAGCTGGACTAGGAGCTCCTCAGAAAGCACTAGAAATTTGGAGAATAATGAGAGTCCGCTTTCTAAGGAGACCTTGTGGGTCTATTTATAGTCTTTTGCTGACCTGAAGTTACTGAAATACCCCTGACTGGTCTGTCAATAGTCAAATCCCGCTGTTTGTAAAGTGCTAAATGCAGCCCATGGGGGTGTATGGGTAATTTTATCCGAGGGCGATTAAGTAATTTTACCCCGAATCATGGGCCCCACTCGGCGAGAACCCTACGCCGAGAACCATCTCGTCTTAATTTGGTGGGAGACAAAAAGGAGTGTCGAAAGTCTCAAGCTGAGCCAGCCCCCGCCTTCCCCGAGACGCAATCCTTCTCGCCGACTCTGTCGAAAGCGGGTCCTGGCTGACCGTTGGTGAACACTCTTGCCCGTTTCCAGGCGGGAGCTCCTCTAATCTTAACGCTGTCGCCGCTGACCATGGCGTTGGGTGAGTGGAGCTCACTCAGCGCCCTTGCTACTGACAACGGCGTTGAGTGAGTGGAGCTCACTCAGCGCGGCGTTGAGACCACTCAACGCCTTCTCGCCAATTTCCGGTCACGGGGGGGATCTCGCCTGCTCCTAGGCGGGAGCTCCTCCGGCGCGAGAGCTCTTCTGGTCTTCAGGCCCAAGTTAGCCCGAGGCTGGTCCAACCTCGACCGTTGATGCCTCTGGGTGCCACCCAGCGAATATGGGATTGTACAATAGTAAAGCCTACAGAATCTATAATATAAAGTCTAGAATAATTGAAGAATCTATAAATATTTTCTTTGATGAATCCAACATGTTGCTTGAAGATTCTTCTAGATCATCATTGTCAAGTACAAGCTCCAAGCTCAAGACTTTAGGGATAGATGATATTGAAGATGCAAAGGCAATATTCACCCCTGACCCAGTCTGTATTGAAGAAGAAGCTGAAGAACAAGAGACAAATCATGAAGTTGAAACTTTTCAGCCTGCAGAAAAAGTTGTACCTAAGAGGAACAGAAGCTTGGCTACTACTATTAAGTTTCAGAAAGACCACCCACAAGATCAAATCATTGAGAACACAACAAAAAGTCCAGACAAGGAGAAGTACACTGAATGAGATAATCCACTTGAGTTTCCTCTCTCAAGTGTAGTCAAAGAAGTTTGAAGAAGTCAATTCATATCCATCCTGGATCATGGCTATGCAAGAAGAATTAAGTCAATTCAAAGCATGCAAATTTTAGAAGAAGGTCCCCAAACCCCAAGATCATAACATCATTGGAAATAAGTGGGTGTTCAGAAACAAGTTGTATGAATAAGGAGTAAATATCAAGAATAAAGCAAGACTGGTTGCAAAGGGTTACAGACAAGAAGAAGATAGATTTTGACCAATCATTTGCACCAGTAGCAAGATTGGAGGCCATCAGATTATTTCTAGCATATGCAACTCATAAAGGCTTCAGAGTATATCAAATAGATATGAAGTTTGTCTTCCTCAATGGAGAGTTGAAAAATGAAATATATGTAAAACAACCCCCAGGTTTTGTAAATTCAACTTATCTTAATCATGTATACTATCTTAAGAAAGCTCTATATGGTCTTAAGCAAGTACCTAGAACTCAATATGAAACTTTTTCTACTTTTCTCATTGGAAAAAAATTTCAAGGAGAAAGATAGATAAGAAATTATTTCTAAGAGAAGTAAAAGGCAAGACTTTATTGGTCCAGATATATATGGATGATAAAATTTTTGGATATATAGATAATCACATTTGTAAAAAAAATTATCAATCTTATGTAAGGGAAGTTTGAAATGAGTAGCATAGGAGAGCTGAAATATTTCTTAAGTCTCCAAGTGAAACAATCTGAGAATGACATATTCATCTCTCAGACTAAGTTAACAAAAGAGCTCGTAAGAAATTTAGAATGGAGAGTGCAACCTCAATGATGACTTCAATGAGCTTCAATGTGTCTCTAGACAAGGATAAGAAAGGGACATCTGTTAATGAGACCATGTACAGATGCATCATTGGATCTCTGCTCTACCCAACTGCTAGTAAAACAGACATTATGTTTACTACATGTGTGTCAGATATAAAGTGAACTCTAAGGACTCTCACTACACCTCTATTAAGAGGATTTTGAGATACCTTGGGGGTAGACTAAATCTTAACTTATGGTAACCTAAGAGTAATAATTTTGAGCTAACATGATTCTCAGATGCAGACTTCGCAGGATGCAAGAAAGATAGGAAAAGAACATCAGGAACATGACAATTCTTTAGGAGAAGATTAAATTTTTGGAGCAGCAAGAAACAGACAAGTATTGTCATCTCAATAGCCGAATCAGAATATATTTCAGCAGGAAGTTGATATGCTTAGCATTTATGGATCGAGCATCAAGTACAAGATTACAATATCCAGCTAAGTAAAACTCTCATGTTTTGTGATTCATCTAGTGCAATCTCAATTGCTAAGAATCTTGTGCCACACAGCAGTACTAAGCACATTGAGATTAAATATCACTTCATTAGAGAGCATGTTGAGAAAGAAGACATTTGTATTGAGTTTGTCCCCACTCACAAACAAGTGACAGATATCTTCATCAAGCCTCTAGACGAAGCCAAATTTAATTTGTTCAAAATTGAACTTGGCATAATAAATCTAGAATAAATACAATGTCATACAAGTTCTTAACAGTAAATCAAGAGTAAAATTATAAATTACAGCAAACAAATAAACATTATCATTATAAACTCTTATTTTATGTCAATAAGTAGATACTAGGACTCTAACAAAACATACAGGTTGCAACTTAAAAAGCTACTAGTGACACACAAGATGTGTCTATGTCGTTTTATCCATTAAAGTAGTCAGAAGTGATATCATTATGCTTGCTAAACGATATCGTCGTAATAACACAACGATAATTTTCTGACTGGCTATAAACTCAAGTATACTGAATCAATTCATCTCAGCCCTTGGCTCAGAACTTGATTACACCTCCAAGTACGTGCCTTTCCACCTTCTAAAATAATAATTAAATATATATAGGTGCCCAATGTCTTAAACTTAAAACAAAAGCTACATTTACCCTAAAACCCTTCGCGTCTACTCCGTCTCCCGTGAGTGAACGAAATAATACAGTTCAAAATCTCTCAATCAACTGAGAAATGGCTACAAATGGAGAAGACTATCTGTATGAGGGCTATGAAGTAGTCAGGAATGCCTTTCAAGATGCTACAGAAAAAGTTAAGTCAGCCATAGTATTGTTGGATGCAGTCGACTTGCAATATGTGTTGTCAGAGCCAACTGTGATCATGAAAAGGGAAGTGCTTGAATTCTACACAAATGTTGAAATTGGCTCATCAGGAAAGGTCTTCAAGAGCAAGATTGGTGGAAAGAAAGTGAAAGTCGGTTCCAAAAAGCTAGCCAAGATACTGCTCTGTCTCCATTTGTTGTTGGAGAAGAAAATGAGGAAGTTAAAAAGCAAGACCTCATTGATGCCCTAGAATGGTGTGGCTACTCAAAGAAGACCTATGGGTCCCTGGAGAGAAGGCATTTTAATCAGCAGGGAAGTTGTTAGCTGATATTACTAGAAAAGCCTTTCTGTGCAAGGTTGGCTCACAGGACAGAATTTTGAAAATCAAGTTTGAACAAATGGTGCGAATGATCCCGATCAAGAAGACAAATTGGGCACAAGTATTGTTACAAAAAAATTCAGGAAAGCATTCAGGTGCCAAACTTTGGCAGAATTTTATCTCTTTACTTACTGAAATCTTATCCAGATTATCTTAATAAGATGCTAGGAACCAAAATTCATCATATGAGGAGAATAGACATCAAGATTCTGGAAAGATGGGAGAAGGTCCTATCAAGGTCACCTAAGGGGAAGAAACAAGAGAAATCATCAAAAGGGAAAAGGCCAGTTGTCTCTGAGAAAACTTCAGAAGGTTTATGTGACAGCAGTGAGCAAGCTAATGATTCAATTTCTACAAGCTCTGAGGGGGAGAAAGAGCAAAGAGATTTCATTGTTCAAGCATCCTTCTCATGCAATGAGCCCATGGACACTAGAGTGCCACTATCTAATGAGCCTGATGTCACAAATAAGTCAGTCAAGGATGAAACTGTTATGCCGCCACATCCGCTACAGTTTCAAGGGCAGACGTACTCTCGGCGACCAAAAGAACGGAGGCCAAACAACAGGGCTGAATCATCCGGTTCAGCCCCCAACCAATGAAAGGAACCAAGAGGGACTGAACCAACCCGGTTCAGTCCCCAAGTGGGGGGGGCGGCCGGCCCCCTTGGGCCCCGGGTATTAATAGACCCGGGGCTCCCTCTTGATGGGCATGCACTATTATTCTCAAGGTACCTTCTCTTTTCCTCTTCCTAACCCTAATCCTTCTTCTCCTCTCTAATCTCCCCTAGATCTCTCTTCTTCTTTGCAAAGCCCTAACATTTGTTATCAGAGAATCGTTCCTGCGACGATGGTGACACGCTCGGAAGCCGAAACCGCGCGGCTCGCATCCCTCGAGGAGAACTACGTAGGGTTGTCGGACACGATGGTGGCGCTCGAAGAACAAGTGAAATCCTCCCAAAAAAATCTAGAAGATCGCTTGTACGCGCGCATGGAGGAGATCAAGACCCTACTCGCGCAAAATCTGAAAGGAAAAACCCACGCGGTGGAAGGATCTGAAACCGAAGCATCCTACCATCTTCTGGCGCAGAACGGCACGGGAATCGGAAGTGGAACGCAGCAGGCGACCGGATCCGGGTCTACAGGAGGCGGAACGCCTGTTCCGGGAGCGACGGAAGCCGATCTCACGCGGATCGGCGCTTACGCCGTCCGCACGACGGGATCGGCGCAGGAATGGTGCGGGCCCCCTGGAGGGGCCATCGGCGGCTCGATGGAGGCCGGCCACCACCGGCCAGGTGGCTGGAGGCCGCCGGAAGGACCGACGGTACCGAACGGACAGTTCGGCGCCCAGTCCGCCTGGAACGGACCGGGATTGCAGCCGGGTCCCTCGTGGCGGGGTTCAGGGCAGGGAGCAGCTCCTTTTCGATCTACTGGAGCGAATGCGGTCCCAATCGGGGGTGTGGCGGGCATCCCACCGCTACCCCCGCTATATGGAGGACCGGCGGACTATGGAAATGGCAACCCATGGGGTGGAGGGCAACAAGGAGGCTACGGCATGGACCGGGGACGACCCGGGCCCGCAGCGGCTCCAGCGCAACCTTACCAACCAGCACATGCAGAACCACGACCATACATGCAGCCCAAACTGACACGTATGAACTTCCCTAAGTTCAAAGGCGGCGACGCCTTAGAGTGCATCAAGAAGGCTGAACTGTTCTTCAAGTACCAGGAGATTCCGGAGGGGCAGTGGGTCCAGTTGGCATCTTTTCACCTGGAAGAGGACGCTTTCAAGTGGACAAAGTGGTTTCTGAGGGGACCCAATTACGCACCCTGGGAGGAGTTTGTGGAGTCCTACTCGGCTCGTTTCGGGCCTCTGGAGTACGAAGATGTGGAGGCTATGTTACAGAAGCTGTGGCAAAAAGGATCAGTCACAGAGTACCGGACAAAATTCGAACGGTTGGCCAACCGGGTCAATTGGGAGGAGAGGACGATGCTGAGTTGTTTCGTATCCGGCTTGAAGGACCACTTGAGAGACGAGGTCCACGCCTACATGCCATGCAGTTTGAGTCATGTCATGAGCCTGGCCGAAATACAGGAGGAGCGGTACAATCGGCAGAGGACTCGGACGACAAGTCGGGCACCTACGGTTACAGACGTACCCAGGAGGGAACCACCGCCCGGGGGCCATCCTACTGTGACGAGGTTGACGTGGCAGGAGCTCCAGGCCAGAAAGGACAAAGGGGTTGTGTTTCAAATGTGATGAGAAATTCGTTCCGGGGCACCGGTGTCAGAAGGTCCAAATCTTCATGCTGCGGAACGAGGACGGGGAAGAGGACAATACTGGTGACTCCGTTGAGGATGATCTGGATCTTGCGGAGTTTGGAATATCTCTTCAGGCGATGGCAGAGTGCACAGCTCCCCTTACTTTACGGATCGCAGGGGCGATTGGCCAGGAACGGGTGACTATATTGGTTGATAGTGGGAGCACCCACAATTTCATTAACCCCGAGGTGGCTCTCAAGGCTGGGCTTCCGATTGATCGGGAGGCCGCTTTCCAGTTCATGGTGGCAGATGGGAGCAAGTTGCGATGCGAAGGGGTCCTGAAGGGGGCCGAGCTACAGATGTCGGGATACATCTGCCACACTGACATCTACCCTTCTACCCATTCGAGGCTCGGATATGGTCTTGGGAGTGCAGTGGCTCCGACAGCTACGGCGGGTAACCACGGATTGGGACAGAATGACGCCGGAGTTTTCTCAGCAGGGCAAGGACCACTGTCTGCAGGGCATAAGGACGTCTCCACTCAAGGAGATCTCACTCAGGGGTTTGCAGAGGCTGGAGGAGCAAGGCGGAGCAGTGTCCATGATTCTGGGGGTGACACCCGTGGGATCGGAAGCCAGCACGGAGCCTGAGCAGATACAAGCGCTCTTGGGACAGTACGATGATGTTTTTCAGGAGCCACGCTCCCTCCCGCCGTCCCGTTTCCGGGACCATCAGATCCAGTTGAAGGTAGGGACGGATCCCACCAACATCCGGCCTTACCGCTACCCCAATATTCAGAAGATGGAGATAGAGCGCAGCGTGGGCGAGATGCTGACTTCTGGTATTATACGCCCCAGCACTAGTGCTTTTTCTTCTCCGATCATACTGGTAAAGAAGAAAGACGGTTCGTGGAGGTTTTGCGTAGATTACCGGGGGCTTAACAGCTCCACCATCAAGGACAAATTTCTCACTCCTATGATCGAGGAGCTATTGGATGAGCTACATGGAGCACACTTATTCACCAAATTGGACCTCCGGTCCCGCTACCATTAGATTCGTATGAAGGAGGAAGACGTCCACAATACGGCCTTCCGTACCCACGATGGTCACTATGAGTTCTTGGTGATGCCATTTGGGTTGGCCAACGCACCCTCGACCTTCCAAGCGGTGATGAATGAGATATTCCGCCCTATTCTTCGAAGGTATGTGCTAGTTTTCTTTGACGATATACTTATATATAGCAGGAGTTGGGAGGATCACCTGGAGCACGTCCACACCATCCTCACCATATTGAGGGAGCACAAACTGTACGCCAAACGGTCCAAATGCTCGTTTGGGCAGACGGAGGTTGAGTACTTGGGACACCTGGTGTCCGCACACGGGGTCCAAGCTGACCCAAAGAAGATCGCAAGCATGGTGGATTGGCCACCTCCCACGACGGTCCGGGCTCTGAGGGGTTTTCTCGGGCTGACAGGGTACTATTGGCGGTTCGTGAAAGACTATGGGAAAATAGCCCGCCCCCTCACTCAGTTGTTGCAGAAAGACGCTTTCCAATGGAGTACAGAGGCGGAGGTCGCCTTCCAGTCTCTGAAGACGGCAATGACTACCACTCCGGTTCTGGCACTACCAGATTTCTCCAAGACATTCATCGTGGAGGCCGATGCTTCGGGGGTCGGCATTGGGGTTGTGCTGATACAGGAGGGCCGACCCTTGGCCTACTTCAGCAAGGCGTTGGCACCCCGGACGCTGGGCCTCTAGACGTACGAGAAGGAGATGTTAGCCATCCTTCATGCGGTCGCCTTGTGGCGGCCTTATCTCTTGGGACGACACTTCCAGATCCGTACAGATCACCAGAGCCTGAAACATTTTCTGGAGCAGAGACTAGCCTCACCGTTGTAGCAGAAGTGGCTGACAAAGTTGCTGGGATACGATTATGAGATTGTATATAAACAGGGGAAGGAAATGTGGTGGCCGACGCACTCTCCCGCCTACCAGAGAGTTCCTTGTCCCATATTTCAGGACAAGTGATTGGGTCACTGGAAGAGATACAGGCAGAAGTTCAGCAGGATCCGGATCTTCGGGCCATCATTGAAGCATTACGACAGGGAGAGCCTACTGAGGCCGGCTACCACTTACAAGGAGACAGGCTTTACCATCAGGGACGGATAGTCCTCCCTGCCACTTCGACTTGGCGGAATGTCATGATGCGGGAGTTACCAACCGGCGGACACGCCGGTATCCTGCGTACATTACAACGAGTCCGGGCGAATGTATTTTGGAAAGGTCTGCGGCGAGATGTTCGGCGGTTTGTGCGTGAATGCGAGGTCTGCCAGCGACAGAAGTACGAGACCACCTCTCCCGTCGGGCTACTGACGCCGTTGGAGATTCCCCGTCAGATTTGGGACACTGTGTCTATGGATTTCATTGACGGCCTGCCCAAGTCTCAGGGCAAGTCCGTCATTTTGGTCGTGGTTGACAAGTTGTCCAAATACGGACACTTCATAGCTATGAGCCATCCGTACACGGGGGAAACAGTCGCTGAAGTTTTTGCCAAGGAGATTGTGCGACTCCACGGAATTCCAAGCGCTATCATATCAGACAGAGATCCCGTCTTTGTGGGCAATTTCTGGCAGGAGCTGTTTCGGCTACAGGGGACTTCCCTACGCATGAGTACAGCCCACCATCCCCAGACAGACGGGCAGACGGAGGTCCTAAACCGTGGGGTTGAAACCTATTTACGGTGCTTTGTCATGGATGAGCCACGCTTGTGGACTCGGTGGCTCCATTGGGCGGAGTACTGCTACAATACATCTTTCCATACGGCCAGCAAGCTCACCCCTTTTGAAGTGGTCTACGGCCGCCCCCCCGCCTACTTTGAGCTCTTATGAGCCAGCCAGCACCGCTCTTCCCGCGGTCGACCGGACGTTACTGGATCGCGACCGGACTTTATATTTACTCCGGGAGAACTTACGCATCGCCCAAGATCGCATGAAGAATCAGGCAGACAAACATCGTACCGAGCGGGAGTTTGCGGTGGGCGATGAGGTCTTCCTTAAACTCCAACCATATCGGCAGCTATCGGTCTCTCGGCGGACCAACCAGAAACTGGCACCGAAATACTTTGGCCCGTTTCGTATCCTCCGCCGGGTGGGGCCCGTGGCTTATACTCTGGCTCTTCCGGCAGGTTCTCGCATCCATCTGACGTTCCATGTATCCTTATTGAAGAAGAAGCTCGGGAATTCGACTCCGATCAGCCCTACTCTCCCGGAGGCTAATAGCAGCAGCGAATTGCGGCCTTCTCCGGAGGCTATTCTGTTGACCAAATGGAAGCGGCGGGGTGCCGAGTACCGGCTAGAGGTACTAGTCAAGTGGGCGCACATGACCGCAGAACACAATTCTTGGGTTGACTTCTTGGAGTTTCGCGAGAAATTTCCGGATTTCCCACTTGAGGACAAGTTGGTGCTTGAAGGGGGAGGGAATGTTATGCCGCCGCATCCGCTACAAATTCAAGGGCAGACGTACTCTCGGCGACCAAAAGAACGGAGGCCAAACAACAGGGCTGAACCATCCGGTTCAGCACCCAACCAATGAAAGGAGCCAAGGGGGACTGAACCAACCCAGTTCAGTCCCCAAGTGGGGGGGCCGTCCGGCCCCCTTGGGCCCCGGGTATTAATAGACCTGGGGCTCCCTCTTGATGGGCATGCACTATTATTCTCAAGGTACCTTCTCTTTTCCTCTTCCTAACCCTAATCCTTCTTCTCCTCTCTAATCTCCCCTAGATCTCTCTTCTTCTTTGCAAAGCCCTAACAGAAACTATAAGAAGTGACCCTGTTGTTGAAGTAAATGTGGATGAAAGTGTTGTTGTTATTAGTGTTATGGGGAAAAGTGTCCCAGTTGAGGAGGAGACTGGGAAGGAGCTTCCAGCACAAACACTGAAGAAGAACAATCATATTATGTGGATGGTGGTGAAACTCTAGATGAGTACTTGAACCTAGAGACTGAAGAAAAGAAGAAAGATGATGTTATTGCGGAGGGGGGCCTCTCATTGAGCTCCCTGCTCAAGTATTTGAAATGATTAGTGTGAATCCAGAGGTTAAGGATGCAACTCACATTGGGTTGGGAGTCCAGGAGGACCTATTAGTAATTTCAGGAAAAACAAATTGATGAGAGTGGAGGAATGAAGGATCAAGAAAACATATTGCCTATGATCACTCACTTAGTTGAAAATGTCTTTAAAGAACTTGTTCCTTTTGAAGGTGTAGTGGATTCTACAGAAGTTGACAACTAAGTTCCTGACAATGCTCCTGGCTCACCAGAGTCTATAAGTGAAGAGGCAACAAGTTCATTGAGAAGAAGGCTAATCATCAAATGATCAAGATCTTTGTCTTCAATCTCACAAGAAGAAGTCTCTCTGTCTCAAAATTCATAAAGATTCAATCTACAAACGAAGACTTTCTGAAGATATGTTGCTGAACCTGAAAAAGGTTTTCTCTTCATAGAGTCTAAGAAGACTCAAAGCTCCAAGAGATATTTACAGTGAATCTATTTCAACTGTAACAAACCAATCATATTATTGTTGTTGTAAGGTCCCACTGGGATCTGAGTGTAGAGCTTATTTAGGCCTGAGGTAGGGTTTTGTTGGGAACCTGAGGTAGAGTTCAAGGATGAACCTGAGGTAGGATTCATTTGAATCTGAGGTGTAGGAGTGGTCTCACTCTGAGCGGTAGGATCTAAGGTGTGAATTTGAGTAGTAAGATCTGTTTGATCTGAGATAGTGGAGAAGTTGGCTTAGTCTAACACACTGCTAGATAGGTGGAGGGGAAAAGTGAATATACCCATAATTAGGGAATCACTATAAATAACTGTGTGCTCTATTTGATGTATTTTGTTTTGCTCTTACTGTGCTTAGACTAGACAACAAATATTAAAGAGACCAAAAATTTTCAAACCCACATTCACCCCCCCCCCCCATCTGGGTGATTAGACTATCCTTAATCTTTCAATGATAATTTTCCAAGAGTGCAAACATTCTTTGGCAAGAATCAAAGAATTGGAAGAATTGCTCTCCAAAGCCTCCTTGAACACCAAAACACTCACTAATGAGAGGAGGAACTTAGAGAGAAAACTAAAATCTTCATTGCCCAATTTAAGAACAGTAAAAAGACATTTACAAATCGTTGTGTAATGCTCGTAACTTAAAAAATGAATCTTAATGCTTGCATCCATGACTTGAAAATTGTCATAAAGAAATTTTGATGGCCAAAAATATTTGGATATGATTTTGACCAACCAATGTCATGGAAGTGTAAAATTTGGGCCTGGTTATATTTCTATAACACTACTACAGGCGGTTGCGCAATTTTCAAAAATAAATTTAAATGAAATAAAAAATAAATAACATTTCTGTTGCTTCTTCCTCTTCTAGAAGGAGTCCACCAAGAACTCAAAAAGTGGTTTCTACAAGATTGTTATTATGTGCCAAGTGCAACATATTTTGACATGCATCTGCCACTTGTTTGAAGAAGAGACATCATGTTATAGATCATATCTGGGAACTTAAGGCTTCCACTTATACTCTAGGGGGAACTTCTTGGTATCCAGATCTTTACACCCCGCTTCTTTTTATGTGTTGGCAGGCCAAGGACATAGGAGACATGAGGTACTTGGACTATTGATTTTCCAAGCATATTACGGGCGACAAAGAAAAGTTTCTTAGCCTAGAGATAAAGAAATGAGGACTGGTCATATTTGGAGACAACAGTAAAGGAAGGATCATGGGCATCGACTCCATGGGTAACGACACTTTCTTCTTTACATCAATCATTTTCAAATCTATGTTTTATCTCTAAAATTGAACCTAAAAATGTGTCAGCCACTTTAAATGATGAGTCTTAATTTACGGCTATGAATGATGAACTTAATCAATTTGAATAAAACAAATATTAGAAACTAGTTGAGCGTCCGTCTAGCCACCCGATAGTTGTTGTTAAGTGAATCTTTAAAAAAAAATTGGATGGTGAGTGTAGGATAACTAGAAATAAGGCTAGACTAGTAGTTCAAGGATTTTTCTCAAATTGAAAAAATAAATTTTGAAGAAACATTTGCGATTGTTGCATGCATTCACTAGTTTTAAAAAATTTAAATTATTTAAAAAAAATGTAAAGAATGCATTCTTGAACGGGATAATTAAAAAATATGTAGAACAACTCCCCCCCGCCCCCAACAATTTTAAATGCAAAATTTTTGAATCATAATCATATTTACAAATTAAATAAAACACTATAGATTAAAACAAGTGTATCATGTTTGGTATGATAAATGAACCTCATTCTTGCAAAAACATGATTATGTTATGGGTAATGTCGGCACCACACTTTTCATTAAGTATATAAATAATGATTTGCTAATCTTACAAAGTTGTGTATAGAATATTATTTTTGGAGTCACTAATGAAGAGTTGCATAATGAAGTAATTGAAGAGATACAAAATAAATTCAAAATCAGCTTAATAGGCAAACTCAATTAATTTCTTATATTTCAAATTATTCAACGTCACGATGAAATTTTCATTTGCCAAAGTAAATAAGTTCATGACATGCTTAAAAGATTTGGTTTTGAAAACTTAAAATAATTTAATACACCAATAAGTGTATCATTAAAATTTGGAAAGATGAAGCTGAAACTTCAATTGATCAAACTTTATATAAAGTATTGATTGGACTCATGTTGTACTTAAGTGCGTCTAGTCCTGGCAACTTGGGTCAAATGTTCCTTCACTTGACCCATAACGCCTTTGCTATCTAATTAAAAGAAAAAAATTGCACAGTTTCCATAATTTCTAGCTTATGGACCGGTTGGGTAAGCGCTTGATCCTTCAATTGGTATCAAAGGAGGTTATGAGATCGAGACCGGGGAGAACTATTTATCCCATAATTTGATTGCCTTTCCACCTGTGTGGGTCCAGCTATGTGGTGCGCCACCTCTGAGACGGTCCGGCGGGTCAGGCGGCCCAGGCCATGTGGTAACGCCTCCTTTAAGCTATGTGGTGTGCCACCTCTGAGCCATGTGGTAAACCCACCTCTAAACATGATGGGTCTTGCTGGACGTTGGGGGGATTGTTGGGTTCAGCGTTCCTTCACATGATCCATGAAGCCTTGATATCTAATTAAAACAAAAAGTTGCACATTTTTCATAAGTTCGAGTTTATGGACAAGTTTTGTAGACGCTTAATCCTTGGGTTCAGTGTTCCTTCACATGATCTATGGTTCTTTTGTTATCTAATTAAAAGAAAAAATTGCATCTTTTTCATAAGTTCGAGCTTATGGGCTAGTTGGGTAGGCGCTTAATCCTTCACATTATGCGCGTAGTATGCATATGTGTTCACTTTCAAGCCGATCATAAAGAATCTCATTTAAAAACGGTTAAATGTATTTTTAAATATCCAATAGGCACATCTAACTTAGGATTATTGTATCTACCAATGACTCATTTATTTTGCATGCCTATTCTAATTCTAATTATGCAGGAAGCTCACTAGATCGTAAGAGCACTAGTAAGACATGTCATTTCTAAGGGCGCTTAACGATCCGACGAGTGATATCAGAGCATTAATGGCACGTGTCATTTCTATGGGCTTTCATTAGTTTTGTGGTCAAGTATGAAACATAATTTTGTTTTCATTTCCACTGACGAGGTCAAATATATCGCACAAAGTAGTTGTTGCGCATAAGCCTTATAGATAACCCAAACACTAGAGAACTTTGAAATTCACTTAAAGAATGTAGAACTAAAATGTGGTAACAAAAGTGCAATAGACCTAACTAATAATCTAGTTCACCACTCTAGGCCCAAACACATTGATGTTAGGCACCACATTATTAGGGATCACATCAAGAAACAAAATGTCAAAGTTAGTTTTATAAGCACTGAGTCTCAACTTGCGAACATATTCACGAAACCACTCTCTGATGCACGATTCAATCAATTTCGATTAGAATTGGGCATTCAAGATATCTTAGGATAAAATTTTAAATCCACATTTTTTCATTTTTTCTTTATAGTGAACACAAAATACATACAAATCAAAAACGAAAAATTTCTAAAAACATGTTTTCTTGACAAAAATACAAATCTATGTTTACTATCTCACCTACGGTGACTACTGTAGTTGGCGATAACATATTGTTTGTGTTTTTATATTTTTCTTTGCATATATTTTTATATTGTTGCCATGGAATATTCCTTTACTGATTAACACGAAAATAGCTTTTATGTTTCAGCAAAAATCTCCTTATGTATCTCATTTTGTCTTTTAAAATTTTAGAAAATAAACTAGAAAATTACAAAACTAATTCAAAACACAAATATCTGTTTTTGCTTATGTCATTTTATTTCTTTTAAAGAAACAAAAATCTATAAAAACGAGCAACTTATATTTATCAAGTCAAGCATGAGTAAGTATAATATTTAAAGATTCTTTACAATGTGTGAATTTATTTTCAAACTTTCTTGAATATTGTCTTGGATATTAGTGTTTTGTGTATTGTTTTATAATGCACAACGAAAACATATATAGATACCTGATTTACAAAATGTTTAAGTATGAATCAAAGTATGAGTGATGTTTTATGTTTAAAAATAACTCCCACAGTCACCTTTTTTATTCCTACATTTGCCAATAATCTTGTTTATGCATGCATGCATAGTGTAATGTCTTAACTAGTTAACATGCCCAGCTAAATTACCTACACACCATTGGATTACCATCATGGAATCCATGGATATTGATATGATTGCATTAGAGAAGTGTGGTTGTTAAATAAAATGAATGTTTACTTAGAAGTGAATTCGGAGACTCTTACTCATCTAAAATAAAGTAAATAAAAAATAAACAAATAACAAAGATAACTCCATCAAACACTACTTATCCTCCAGATAACTCTTGATAAGCATTGTGAGGTTAAAAACCTTGAAAAAATTCTAAATGTCTTGTGCAAACTATCTAAAAACACCACATAATCTTACTTCTCTTCAGTATCACAAAAACAAAATATCAAAATAATGTTATGTGATCCACTAAGCAACACTTCATTCTCTGATAAGTCTTAATGAGCATTGTGTGTGCGAAGCACATTGCTAGTTGTACTATTTTGCTAGTGTATTAAAATTAGTGAAAATAATTTTACTTTGCATTTTGACAATGTGTACATTTCATTATACTTTGCATGTGTCTTGATTATAACCTATGTATACTCTATCAAATTACTTATTGTACACATTATTTTATATAAATCTTTCACTCATGAGAATTGGAAACTTAAATATAAATACATCACTTTCTACATAAATATGTAAATGTACTAAATAACTAATCATGAACGTGTTACGTGTCGAAGCCTGGGCTCGCGTTTGCCAGCGGTTATCGTCGGAACTCTCAAGGATTGATACAGGGAGGGTGCAGAAACCGAGGGCGGCGGTTAGAGAGAGAGAGAGAGAGGTGAGAGGAGAAGATTGGATGAGAGGAGAAATTAACTTTACTTCTTCTTGTCCATAACCAGACCCTAGCCCTCATATAAATAGAGTTTCTAGCATTAAAAGCGGACCCCCCGTTTGGGCCTTAAACACCGGGAATAAAATAAAGATACAATCTAGCCATAATTTACCCGCTAGATTAGGCATGAAATATCTGGCTAGATTAGGCATAAAATATTAGTCATTATTCGTACTAAATTAAGCATAAAGTAATATGGTAAAATATTACGTTGCATGTGGCTCGATGGTGGCGTTGCGGCGACGGTAAACCTGTCCCCAACGGGGTTCACCGGTGATGACGTCGGCGGCCAATGGTGCCGTAACATCTCCTTCCTCGTCGGAAGACAGCTTGTCCTCAAGCTGTACTGGAAGGTCCACAAGCGGGTTTGTCGGCGGCTCTCCGATGAAACGTTTGAGTTGGGATACATGGAACACGTCGTGGATGCGTGTTTCGGGCGGGAGATGGAGGCGGCAGGCGACGTCGCCAATGCGCTTTGCTATCTGAAAAGGGTCGTAGAACCGGGGCCCCAATTTGGTGGATGGGATAGTGTGGTGGAGCGTTGACTGTCGGTATGGTCGGCGTTTGAGCCACACCCATTCGCCCACTGTGCAGACAATGTCGCAATGGCCGCGATTATATGTGGTCTCTATGCGGTGTTGGGCTCGAAGCAGGTGTTTGCGGGCGGTGGCGAGCATGTGCTCCCGATCTCGGAGTTGTTGATCCACGGTTGTCGCGGTCGTCGGATTGTGCTCGTAGGTAATGAGCTTGGGCGGGCCGCAGCCATAAATGAGACGAAAAGGTGTTGTTTTGAGGGCCGAATGGTACGACGTGTTGTAGCAGTACTCGATCCATGGGAGCCATGTGACCCATTCCTTGGGGTGTTCTCCAGTTAAGCAGCGGAGGTACATCTCCACTGTCCGGTTGACCACTTCCGTTTGGCCGTCGGATTGCGGATGGTAGGCGGAAGAGAGTTGCAATGTCGTGCCGCTGAGCGCAAAAAGCTCCTTCCAAAACTGACTGGTAAAAACCTTATCCCGGTCGGACACAATAGTTTCCAGTAATCCGTGGAATCGGAAGATTTCGTGGAAGAATGTTTGGGCCACGCGCTCGGCGACCAATGGGCGGGTAAGCGGAAGAAAATGTGCCCCTTTTGAAAATCTGTCCACCACGACCATCAAAACCGTTTTTCCCTTACTTCGTGGAAGACCTTCGATGAAATCCATGGAAATATCAGCCCAAATTTGGGTCGGTATAGGTAACGGTTGTAGAAGCCCTGCCGGTAGTAAGTTGACCGCCTTCTGTTGTTGACATACGGCTCATTGTGCGATAAATTCTTGGACATAGCGGCGAAGTCCCTTCCAATAGAAAGTGCTCCGAACACGGTGAAGGGTCTTGTGAACCCCTTCATGAGCCCTCTCGTGCGCCTCCCGCACTATGGTGGGGATGTGGGGAGAAGCGGGGCTCAAGTAAATGCGGTCTTTGTAGAAAATGAGTACGTCGTGTGCTCTCCATGTAGGTGGTAAAAGGCCCTTCTGTGCGCGGTGGAGTAACTCGGCGAGGGTTGGGGAGTTGATGTTGTCGTCGCGGATGTCGCCCACCAAGGAGGCGGTTGGTATGGAGATCGCGCATAGTTTGACGACGTCGTCGAGGTGTCGGCGCGAGAGGGCGTCCGCGGACCTATTGAGAGTACCCGCCTTGTACTCAACGGTGAAGTCGAAGCCCAATAGTTTGCTTACCCAACGTTGTTGGGGTATGGTGGTTAACCGTTGTTCCAAAAGGTACTTCAAACTATAATGATCCGTGCGGACGACGAAGGGACGAGCCCAGACATAGGGTCGCCAATGTTGGACGGCCTTTGCTAAGCCGATGAGTTCCAACTCGTATGCCGGCAACTTGCGGTGGTGGAGCGCGGTGCGGCGGCTGTAGTAGGCTATTGGGTGTCCATGTTGTTAAAGGACCGCGCCGCATCCCAGAGCGGAGGCATCACACTCGATGATGAAGGGCGTGTTGAAATTCGGAAGTTGTAGCACAGGAGCCGAGACGAGGGCGGTTTGGAGGGCCTCAAATGCCCGTTGTTCGTTGTCTGCCCATTGGAAGTCCTTGCGACGTAGGAGTGCCAGGAGGGATTCGGCCATGCAGCTATAGTTGCGGATGAAACGCCTGTAGTAGCACGTGAGCCCCAGGAATGCGCGGACGTCGTGGTGTGAGCGGAAAACCGGCCATGCGGCGATTCCTTGAAGTTTCGCCGGATCGGAGGAGACGCCGCGCTCGTGGACTATGTGGCCGAGGTAGGCGACAGTAGATTGCCCGAAGGAACACTTGGATTTGTTGAGGACGAGGTGGTGAAGGCGGAGTAGTTGGAGAACCTCACGTACATGAAGCAAATGTTCCTCCCATGACTTGCTATAGACCAAAATGTCGTCAAAGAAAACAAGCACAAATTTTCGGAGTACGGAGTGAAATACCTCGTTTATGAGTGGTTGGAATGTAAATGGTGCATTGGTCGGGCCAAAGGGCATGACAAGAAATTCAAAATGTCCGTGGTGTGTCTGGAAAGCGGTCTTTTCCACATCTTCGGCCGCCATGCGTACCTGATGGTAGACGGAATATAAGTCCAGTTTGGAGAAATGGCGTGCGCCATGCAACTCGTCGAGGAGTTCCTCGACCACCGGAATTGGAAATTTATCTTTGACCGTCTTGGTGTTGAGTTCGCGGTAGTCGACGCAGAAACGCCAGGTATTGTCTTTCTTGCGGACTAGGAGAGTCGGCGAGGAGAATGGGGATACGCTTCGTTGGATGAGCCCCCGTTGGAGCATGGCGGAGCATTGTCGCTCGATTTCATCTTTTTGGGGAAACGGGTAGTGGTAGGGACGGACTACGACCGGTGCCGTGTCTGGTAGAAGACAAATGCGATGATCATGGAGCCGGTGGGGTGGTAGTGGCTCCGGGATGGTTAAGGTGTCGGCGAACTCCTCGAGTAGAAGTTGGAACTCGTCGGGGTTGTTTTCCCCCGCCTGAGCCGACCCCTGGAGGAGGAAAGCTCGTGGTTGGGTTGTGGGAGAAAGGCATTGCCATTGCACTTTAGTTGAGTCGTGATACCATTGCATTGTGAGGTTGTCGAAATCCCATGTGATGGGTCCCAAGGTACGGAGCCAGCGTACCCCTAGGACGATATCGAAACCATCCAGGTCGACGACCAAGAGATCGATTTCAAACTCGCGGTTGTGTATTGTTATGGCTACTTGTCGGCACAGGCCGGGGCACACCATGTTGTGGCCGTTGGCCACGGCGACTTGGAGTTGTTTGCGAGCAGTAATCGGAAGGCGTAGGGCGCCTGCTGTCTTTCGGCGGATAAAGTTATACGTGCTACCGGAGTCCAATAAGGCCACCAGCGTTGTTCCGGCCATGTGTATGGGAAGTTGTAACATGTGGCCCCCTTGCGGCCCGGCGATGGCATTGACGGAGATTTTGGATGCCTCCGCATAAGGGTCCTCGCCGTCATCATTGGAGGGATCGTCCACCACAATCCAAAAGAGTCGTTTGCAGCGGTGGCCCGGTCCGATTTTTTCCTCGCAGTTGAAACAAAGTCCCTTGGCGTGTCGTTCGACCATCTCAGCGTTGGATAGGCGTCGCCGGAAGGGTTGCTTGGTAGGCTTCGTTGTTTTAGCCGGTGGAAGTGTCGGAGTGTGTTGCCCACCCCCACGAAAAGCGGGCCCATAGTTTGGACGTTGTAGGTGTTGGCGATCCAAAAGTATGCGGCGCTCGCATGTCCGTGCTATACTCATTGTGGTTCTGAGGTCGGAAGGCACTTGGAATTCCACATCTAATCGGAGACGTTCGTGCAGCCCCGCGGTAAAAATCGACATTTGTTGATCCAGGCAGCATGTTGTCGCCCGAGCGAGCAAAAGTTGGAAGCGGTCGATGTAGTCCTCCAGCGTGCGGGTTTGCCGAAGGGCGATGAGGTCTCCGAGCGGATTGCCGCGTAGTGAGGGCCCGAAACGGAGCATGCAGACGGTCCGGAATTCATCCCACTGGAGGGAGGGGCGTTCGCGTTGTATTTGGGCGAACCACAGTTGGGCCGCTCCATTGAGATGGAAGGAGGCAATGTCGAGGCGTTCCTCCCCGGTAGTGCGTTGGTTGGAGAAAAATAACTCGCACTTAGTAAGCAATGCGAGGGGATCCTCCCGGCCGTTGAAGACCAGAAAGTCGAGTTTTACATAGCGTGGAAAGGTGTTGCCATCGGAACGTTGGTCGGAGTTGCCCTCGGGGCCGAAGTTGTCGGGGGCTGAGTGTTGGCTCGGCTGGTGGTCGGGGGTGAGGCGTTCCGCTACGAGATGTGTGGTGCGGTTGTCCACGTCGCCCAATCGCGAATCCATCTTGTCTAGTCGGTCCAAGATCTGCTGGAGCAAGTCGCGTTCCGCCATGGAAAGGATCGACGGGGTTGGGAGGAGCGGCACACTGTTTGGTTCTGCGAGGCGAGGCGCGGCTGTTGGCGTGGCTGTACCGGCGGCATCGGAGGTGGCGGTCGGTGGCTCTGATACCAATTTGTTACGTGCCGAAGCCTGGGCTCGCGTTTGCCAGGGCGGCAGTTATCGTCGGAACTCTCCAGGATTGATACAGGGAGGGTGCGGAAACCGAGGGCGGCGATTAGAGAGAGAGAGAGAGGTGAGAGGAGAAGATTGGATGAGAGGAGAAATTAACTTTATTTCTTCTTGTCCATAACCGGACCCTAGCCCTCATATAAATAGAGTTTCTAGCATTAAAAGCGGACCCCCCGTTTGGGCCTTAAACACCGGGAATAAAATAAAGATACAATCTAGCCATAATTAACCCGCTAGATTAGGCATAAAATATCCGGCTAGATTAGGCATAAAATATCCGGCTAGATTAGGCATAAAATATTAGTCATTATTCGTACTAAATTAAGCATAAAGTAATATGGTAAAATATTGCGTTGCATGTGGCTCGATGGTGGCGTTGCGGCGACGGTAAACCTGTCCCCAACGGGGTTTGCCGGTGATGACGTCGGCGGCCAATGGTGCCGTAACAGAACGCTACAATATTGTTAAAGCTTGAATTGCAAATCATTTTACATTGTATTCTGAAATTTCTTAATAGATATAGCTTTCATATTTTGCTAAATCAAAATCTAAACTATAATTACTATCTTTTGACAAAAACCAAATCAAATGGAAAAGCATAATCTCTTAGTTTATAACATTAATTCTTATATTATAAATATGGTTTTTAACGATAAACAATCTAATGATCTACTTGTTTTTCATGCTTACCATTCCTGATGTTGTGTCCTTAAGTTTACATGAACATTTGCATGTCTCTTCCCCTATCATGCAATATTTTCATTATTATTTTTCTGATGTATTCACTCTTTGCTCAATCAGGACTTTACATATTACAAATCATTCGGTGTGTCATGTAATAGTTCACCTCCAGCCTCTTTTGATAATACCAAAAGGGCAGAATAACATTGAGAAATCTAGGAGAGTGCAAAATCTAGGGGGAGACAAATTTAAACAACACTCAGTGTAGAGGGAGCACATATCTACTGAGAGAACACACTTAAGAATATGATCACATTTGTGTACTTGCATTCACCACACAAAAACTTGTACTAACAATTACCAGTCACCGCGCTTCGACATACACAAAGCTGTAATATTAATGATTTATTTCTAATTAGAGAATTTGTTAATATCAAAAGAGGGAGTTTATTGGAACATGAATTATGTTACGCCCCCGGATGGAACCCGGCTATTTGGGCGTCAATACGCGCGCAGGTGGAAAGAGAAGACAGGCGACAACGGGGCAGAACCAACCGGTGTGGCCCCCTCTCTCTGATACCAGCGGGTTGGGGCTAAACCACCCGGTTCAGCCCCATATGTGGGGGGGACGGTCGGCCCCCTCTTGGCCCCGGGTATATATATCCTCGGGGCGGTTCTCCTTGGTTCATCATGAAAGTACAAGGTATTCTTCTCCTCCTTCCTCCAAACCCTAGTTTATATCTCTCTTCTCTCTAGATCTCTCTCTCCCTCTCTCGTACTTCTAACATTTGGTATCAAAGCAACGCTCCTCTGCCATGGTTACCACATGCACGCAAGAGGAAATCAACTGACTGGAAACCCTAGAAGAAAACTATGTAGGATTGACGGACTCAGTGGCCGCCATCGAGGAAAATATGAGGACTTCGACGCAGCGATTGGAAGAACGGATTGAAGCTCAGATGGATGAAATCAAGGCGTTGCTAGCGCAAAATCTGAAGGGGAAAGCAATGGCGGGCGAAGAGACCGGTGGATCACCAAATTCCAGCCCCGAAACAGCGGGGTCTCACCCTTCTATCCCATCAGGAGGGGAGGCGGCGACCGCGGTGGGGCAAGGCCGCGGCACCGGCGGCTGGCCGGCTGTAGCCGGCGATCGGTTCCGCCCGAACCCGCTGGGAGCGGGATCGTCCCAGGGCAGACCTGGGGACCCGTTCGCGGGCTGTGCCCCATGGCGGAAGGTCGGGGAAGAGCAAGGAGGGAACGGGCGACCCCCAGGGCAGACTGTGTTCCCTCCGGGGTGAACGGGGTGGGGTTGCGGACCACAGGGAGGCATTGGGGCGGGCATTCCGTGGGGTGGCCAGACTCGTCCGTTGGGGGCAATGCATCAACACGGATATCCGGGTGATTATCCTGAACCCTGGGAGCAAAGGAGACCAGCGGGCTATGGGCATGAGCAGGGATGACACGGACAGGCCTCTCCACGGGCATACATTCCCCCGAAATTAACTCGCATGAATTTTCCTAAATTCAACGGGGGACGCGTTGGAGTGGGTGCAGAATGCAGAGCTTTTCTTCAGTTATCAGGATGTGTCGGAAGGGCAATGGGTGCAGCTCGCATCGTTCCACCTGGAAGACAATGCTTTTCAGTGGACGCAGAGATTTTTGCGAGGCCGGGACTATGTACCGTGGGCAGAATTTGTGGCGGGCTTTACGGCCCGGTTCGGGCCCTTAGAGTACAAAGATTTTGAGGCCCTCCTTCAGAAGTTGCAGCAGAAGGGAACGATGATGGAGTATCGCACCGAATTTGAAAATTGGCGAATAGGGTGCATTGGAAAGAAAGGATGCTGCTTAGCTGTTTTGTCTCGGAACTCAAGGAGCACCTTCGTGATGAGGTGGCACACATGCCCCGCAACCTAAATCATGTCATCACCTTAGCCCGCATTCAGGAAGAACGCTTCAACAGGCAACGTACTTACACCACCGGGAGGCCGACAGCGGCTCCAGCAAGAGTAAGAAGGGAAACCCCGGCGGGTAGCAAACCGACTGTGACACGGCTCTCATGGGCCGAACTACAGGCCAGAAAGAAGAAGGGTTTATGCTTCAAATGCGACGACAAGTTCACACCAGAACACAAATGCCAGAAGTTACAAGTCTTTATGCTTCATGAGGATACAGGGGACGGGTGCCCTCCTGTATCAGAGTGGGACAGGGACTTGGACTTGACGGAGTTCGGCGTGTTCTTACAGGCGATGGAGGGATGCAACCCCCCTCTCACGATGAGGATGGCAGGGAAAATCAGCCAGAAGAGGGTGACAATACTGGTGGATAGCGGGAGTACTCATAACTTCATTCATCCGGATGTGGCACAGAAGGTGGGGCACGAGATTAATCGACAGCTGCATTTCATGTTACGGCGGCCAATGGGAGCAAACTTTAGTGCGAAGGGGTTATAAAAGGGGTGGAGTTGCGGATACAGGGGTACTCAGGACGCACGGACGTTTATCTCCTACCCATCAGAGGGTCGGACATTGTGCTTGGGGTACAATGGCTGCAGCAGCTGCAAAGGGTGGCCTTCGACTGGGACCAGATGACGATGGAGTTCCTCCAGCATGGACGGCAGTATTGTCTAGGCGGCCTCAAATCGTCTCCGCTGAAGGAGATCTCACTTCGCAGCTTGGAACGGCTAGGGGATCAGGGCAGTACGATGGCAATGATTATGGGGATTACGACGGTATCCGAAGCGTCCCAGGTAAAGTTGTCAGGATCGCGATCCAAATAATAGGATCTTACGATCCAGATTTTGTAAATCAATCCTGATTTTGTAAAGCGATCCTCGATACAACCCCACAATCAGATCCGATCCTACCTCAAACGATCTCATCTACGATCTCGATCCTGGCAACCTTGGTCATGTTGGGTTTCTCTTTGAGGATGGCACAACGCTTGTGCACGCAGCGGAAGGAATAAAACATTAAGACAACCCAAAAGAGATGGGATCGGGGCATGAAAATTGAATCAAGAAGTTAACAAATAACTAGGCAAAAATTACCTTAGCGGCGTTGAATCACAACTCAACGAAGATGCTCCAAGCTTCGAGTCCTTATCGGTGGCGAGTTCTACGTGGAATAACGTTCACGCCTCTGCAGAAATCCACACGAGCGGGAGAACCCCGAGCTTCGTCGCACGAAGGGTCGGGAAGAAGATCAACCGCACCTTTGCACTTCCCACGGACTGCTAGGTCCGCGCCAGGGAAAGCAAGACCGGCGACGGTCACCGGAGATGAGGTCGACGGCGGAGCGAACAGGCGTCGGCGGAACGTTTCCGTCCGGCGGGGTCGGGATTCGGCGGATCGGGAGATCGGCGGAACTCTTCCGTCGGCTACGATCCGGCTACAGGAAAATCCTGATGATTGATATAATCCCAAAACCCTAAGTCCCGTATTTATACCAAAGGCATAAACAGTCCAAAGAACACCGCTATCCGCAGACCACCCAAGTTAGGGTTTCAGAGTCATTCGGCAAGAATCAGCACAGGTCCGGCGAGAATCAGATCAAGATTTGGCGAGAATCAGCAGACAGATTCGGCGAGAATCATTTGCTGATTCGTCGAGAATCGGGGATAGATTCGTCGAGTATCACCAATCGCCGGGAATCAAACACTTTTGATTCTCGACGAATTCGTCGAGAGTCGTCGAGTATCACTCGACGAATCATTCGCGATGAATGATTCTCGACGAACTTGTCGATTCTCGACGAACTTGTCGATTCTCGACGAATCATTCTCGACGAACTCGTCGAAAGTCGTCGAGTCATACTCGACGATTCTCGACGAATTTGCCTTAGTCGTCGAGTCAAACTCGACGACTCTCGACGAAATTCCTTTGGCAACGTTTGCCCGACTCCATCCTGTGAGGTGATTGGTAACCCTTACCAACACAGTCAATCTACCAATTTCTCCACATGCTCTTATGTGCGACCCTGCAGGCTCATATCGCGTTGGCAGTGGGATTACATGTTTGACCACTTCTAGATCGTCATGGTAACTCCAACAGTCTCCCACTTGATCTTGAAAGTATCAAACCAAAAACCTCACAAACAATGAGCGGCATCTAGCAATGCATCATTGCTCCCCAAGCAATAAGAGTTCATAACTCATAAGCCTTTATGAACAATGTCTCAGCGTTGTCTTTGTCCCTTTGTCCCTTACATCCAGAAAGAACTAGAGGCATGGACCGTATCACCCTCATAATAGCTCAATCCAAGTTTCTTGATTTAGAACGGACTTCCAGAGAATGGTGAGTCCAATAACACATATTCACTCAACCAAGCATGGTCATGCATTTCTCAGTCCAGTTCCATCAAGGGGCCCATGGATGCAACTCCTGTCATATAGGAGGACAAATCTCATATCTGCTCACACACAAACACCCAAAGGATTCGTAACGTGCCCAACAACCACCCTTATCATCAACCTTTCTCAAGGGGGACTTTAGATGGAATCAAAGCACGCTCTTCCTCACTTGATGAATGCTGTGACTTCAGGTCAAAGGACCACAACACCATTGTCAATTGAGACCTACTCATGACACGATTAGATAACAATACACAAAGTAGTCTCAGGTTGGGTCTGTCCAGTACAACTTGTTCATTAACAAGTACCCACGTGATGACTTGATATCACAATATCATGACCTGTGAGAACTGGTCATCAGTCAACGCACGTGCTAGTCTTAAGGTATCATCATCACCCTAAGCTTCTATGATGATACAACGACCAGGGACCTTTTAAGAATGAAGCTTCAAATAAATCATAGGCTCTCACATTCAAGTCTCGTACTTGATGTCCTATGGAAGCAAACATTCTAAGGGTATTTATTATGTTAACATTTAACTATTGCATAGAGAAACCATAATAAAAGACCTTGTCATTAATTGTAAACGAAAAACATTGGTACACAATTCATCATATGAATAAACAATAAACAGCCAACAGAATATATGTTTACGTGCAACCCACAAGGCTCTCACAAGAGTTGATCATTTAGGTATCGTATACCCATTGATCTAGTATGACCATCATGTTTTCTCTGCGCGAGAGGCTTTGTCAGTGGATCCGCAATATTCTCCTCAGTCGGCACTCTACAAATGTTCACATCTCCTCGTTCGACAATCTCACGAATAAGATGGAACCGCCGAAGTATGTGCTTGGAGCGTTGATGAGATCTAGGTTCCTTAGATTGTGCAATTGCACTATTGTTATCACAGTAGAGAACTACAGGACCAACAATGCTAGGAACTACATCAAGCTCGCCGATGAATTTCCTAACCCATACAGCCTCCTTCGCTGTGTTAGCTACAGCGATATACTCGGCCTCTGTTATAGAATCAGCAACTGTCTCTTGCTTGGAACTCTTCCAGCTCACAGCTCCTCCATTAAGGCAAAACACAAAACCTGACTGAGACTTTGAGTCGTTCATATCAGTTTGGAAACTAGCATCCGTGTAACCACTTACAACGAGCTCTTCCTCTCCGTCATACACCAAGAACACATCCTTAGTCCTTCTCAAGTACTTCAGGATATTCTTGACTGCAATCCAGTGACACTCACCGAGGTTTGACTGATACCTGCTAGTCATGCTCAAAGCATAGGAGACATCGGGTCGAGTACACAACATCGCGTACATGATTGATCCAATTGCCGAAGCATATGGAATCAACTTCATGCAGTCCTTATCTTCACAAGATTTTGGACACTGGTCCTTAGAGAGATTCACACCATGAGATATGAGCACAAATCCTTTCTTGGACTCAAGCATGTTGAACCGCTTCAACACCTTTTCGATGTACGTACTCTGGGTCAAACCCAGCAACTTCTTCGATCTATCTCTATAGATCTTAATACCGAGTATGTAAGTCGCTTCACCAAAGTCCTTCATAGAAAAGCAGTTCCCTAGGTTGTTCTTAACAACTTTCAGGGTAAGAATATCATTCCCAATCAACAGTATGTCATCTACATACAATATCAGAAAAACAACAATGTTCCCACTGATTCGCTTGTAAACACAAGGCTCATTCATTCTTGATGAAACCAAACTCTTTGATTTTCTCATCAAAACGAAAATTCCAACTTCGAGAGGCCTGCTCCAGTCCATAAATGCACATATTCAGCTTGCATATTTTAGTGGCTTCATTTGGGGATACAAAACTCTCGGGTTGTGTCATGTACACTTTCTCAAGAAGGTTTTCATTAAGGAAAACCGTTTTGACATCCATATGCCAGATCTCGTAGTCATAATACGCAGCAATAACAAGTAATATCCTTATGGACTTTACTATGGCAACAGGGGAAAAGGTCTCATCATAGTCAATACCATGAATTTGCTTGAAACCCTTAGCCACCAATCGGCCTTTGAATTCTGCACATTCTCATTCATGTCGGTCTTCTTCTTGAAGACCCATTTGCACCCTATGGGTCGTACCCCTTCAGGTGGTTCCACCAAGTTCCAAACTTGGTTTGCATACATGGAGTCCATTTCGGATTTCATAGCCTCAAGCCATTTGTCGGAGTCCGGTCCATTCATAGCCTCTTGGTAGGTTGCTGGTTCATCATCATGATCCATAAGCAACACATTACCTATTTGAGACATGAGAAATCCATATCTCTCAGGCTCAAACCTCGATCTACAAGATCTACGTAGGACTTGTGTTTCTTGAGCAGGTTCTCTAGCTACAACATCTTGTAGTCCTGTCTCAGAATCTAATTCCGGTTCATTCACTATTTGTGGTTCTTGAACTTCTTCAAGTTCTACCTTTTCAGTCTCTCTTGATAAGAACTCTTTCTCCAAGAAGACGCCAGTCCTTGCGACAAACACTTTGCCCTCGGACGGTAGGTAAAAGTAATACCCTTTCGTTTCCTTAGGATATCCCACCAGATAACATTTATCCGATTTGGGTTCCAGCTTGTCAGGCATTTGACGTCGCACGTATGCGTCACAGCCCCAAATTTTAATGAACGACATACTAGGACGCTTCCCAGTCCATATCTCATATGATGTCTTCAGAACCGTTTTCGTTGGAGCGCGATTCAGTGTCATTGCAGCAGTCTCTAAAGCAAAACCCCAAAAGGAAACAGGCAAGTCTGCATGACTCATCATCGAACGTACCATGTCTAACAGAGTATGATTTCTCCTCTCAGACACACCATTATGCTGTGGTGTTCTAGGTGGAGTGAGCTGTGATACAATACCACACTCTTTCAGATGATCACGGAACTCATGACTCAGGTATTCGCCACCTCGATCAGATCGGAGTGCTTTAACCGTTTTACCCAACTGGTTTTCTACTTCATTCTTGAACTCTTTGAACTTTTCAAAGGTCTCGGATTTGCACTTCATAAGATACACATATCTGTATCTACTGAAATCATCAGTAAATGTAATGAAGTAGAAATACCCACATCTAGCCATGGAGCTCATGGGTCCGCATACATCACTATGTACAACACCCAAGAGATCCTCAGCCCTCTCAGTATAACCAGTGAAAGGGGCTTTAGTCATCTTGCCTAACAAACAAGATTCGCATCGCTCAAATGATTCATAATCAAATGAGTCCAAAAGTCCATCTCTATGGAGCTTGGATATGCGCTTCTCGTTTATATAGCTCAAACGACAATGCCAGAGATATGTAGGGTTTGAGTCATTTGTTCTTAGTCTTTTATTATTTTCTACATTATAGATCTGATGGTCCAAGTTCAAAACATAAAGACCATTAAACAATTGGGCTACAGCATAACAAACATCATTCTTAAATATAGAACAACAGTTGTTCTTAATTATAAAAGAAAATCCAATCATGTCCAAGCATGAAATGGATATAATGTTTCTAGTTATGGCCGGAACAAAATAACAGTTATCTAGTTCTATTACAAGCCCACTGGGCAAAGAAAGACGGTAAACCCCTACGGCCACAGCAGCAACTCTTGCTCCATTGCCGACACGCAGGTCCACCTCCCCTTTACTCAGCAATCTTCTCCTTCCCAGTTTCAGCACATTTGTACAAATGTGAGAACCACATCCGGTATCCAATACCCAAGATGAAGGAGCAGAGAGGTTTATTTCTATAACGTAAATATTCGAAGCGGAAGTCATACCTCCCTTCATTTTCTGCAGACCCTCAATGTAAGAAGGACAGTTCCTCCTCCAATGACCAGCCTTGCCACAGTGGTGGCATTTCCCTTCCTTCACCGTGCTCTTCTTTTTCATCAGTGCAGAAGACTTGGGCTCGAGATGTGACTTAGGTCCCACCTTCGTCTTCTTAGAGCCCTTGCCCTTGCCCTTGCCCTTATGCACCATCAGTATGGGGCTGGCAGGCTTGGCCTTCTTCATATTGATCTCGGCAGTTCTCAACATGCCTATGAGCTCGGGCAGTGTCTTGTCTATTTCATTCATGTTGTAGTTCAAGACAAACTGCTCGTAACTGTCGGGCAACGATTGCAGGATCAGATCTGTGGCCAACTCTTGACCCAGAGGAAAACCCAGTCTTTCAAGGTTCTCTATATACCCAATCATCTTGAGTACGTGAGTCCTTACTGAGTCTCGAACTCTCATCTTGCACTGAAACAACGCTTTTGTGACGTCAAACCTCTCTTGACGAGCTTGCCCTTGAAACATTTTCTTGAGATGCTCGTCAATCTCCTTGCACCCCATGTTCTCATGTTGCTTCTGAAGCTCAGAGTTCATGGTGGCAAGCATAAGGCATTCGACGTTTAAGGCGTCATCAGTATACTTCTTATAAGTATCTTTGTCAGCACGGGAGGAATTCCCGGTCGGCACCTCGGGGGCTTCTTCTTCCAAGACATAGAGCTTTCGCTCTTGCCTGAGAACAATTCTCAGGTTCCTGTACCAGTGCATGTAGTTAGTCTCACTGAGCTTATCCTTCTCAAGGATGGCTCTCAGAGACAGAGTGGAGTGTGAACCACTTGTCATAGAATTCTACAAGAATTCATGCAGAATAATATCAGTACTAAAATTTCAAATACAATTTATTTTAATTTGGACTTCAATTAAAACTCCCACTATTTTATTCGAAATAATAGCCCTCACTATCAATTCGGAGAGTTCATGCGAACTACTCTCTTAGTGGACAAGATCCGTATTTCACCAACACAATGAGTCAGCTTTGGCTTTCCTCTCACAATGCAGTTATTTAGGTAGGCAACGCTTGCCAATTGCATCCTCATGCAATTCTTGTATGGTTGGTGAATAACTCCTTATTCGCATCCATCATATGGTGCATGCCAACCCTATGCCTCTAGGCACTCAACCTTTGAGGTCACCTAGTTAAGCTTGACCCGATGTCGACAGTGGGATATCACAATTATCTGCTCGCACCCTTACCAAGATAGATTAATGCACCTTGCTTTGGCAAGCCCACACTTCATCGATCGAGGTAGGAAGAGTGTCATCCATCGGTAAGCATCCGAACACTTAATATTTGATGAAGGGATTTTTTGATTATAGGTTAACAATTAACCATGATCAACATTTGATCAATGTGCACATCCACAGAAAAACAATTTCTAAAATCCACATGCATCCCTTATGTGCACAACCTGACACTATCAACATTTGATATAAAGAAGGGCTAAATCTGAACATCCGGACTCTTCCAAATCTTCAGATTTACATGCATTGGACAAAAGCAAAGATAACTCAACTTAGGCTCTGTTTGGGACAGTTCTGGCGGATTGAAAAGCTCTTTCCCAACCGCCAGAGCTGTTATTGCCGCTGTTTGGGACAGCTCTTTAATGAAATCGCGTTTCGAAGAGCTGCTCCCAGAGCTCTTTTCCGGAAGCCCCTCCCCCCCTGCGTTCAGCGCCTAAAAAATCGCTTCCCGATATTCCCCCCCTGCGATTCTTCTCCCCAATCCCGCGTCTTGCGCTTTTCTCCTCCCCGATGACACTTTTTTTTGGCTTTGCTCGTGCTTTTCTTCTACAGCAGGAAGACAGGTCAGCTTATTTGTTATCTCTCTCCGCCATTAGCGATGTCGTGCCGTGCTCGCCCTCCTTGGCTTCAGTCGGCACCCACAGGTCACTCTTTTTTCTATGTGAATCTGTCGATTTTCTCTCTACTTTTAGCATGATTCGCTCTTAGATCGATGCACAGTGTCTTCCTCCTCTTCACGCGACCTAGGGTTTCTCCACCTCTGATCGATCTCCCGTCCAGGATTATATGCATCAAAGAGCTGCTTCCGCCGGTCCGGCAAGATTTGTGTCATCTTCGTCCTAGCAGGTATCCTCTCCCGAACTCCTAGATCTACTCTGTTTTTGCGATAGAACACCGGTTTTTGTGACCTGTTCCTGGATTTTCAGCAAGAAATTGATTTTTTTTCTTCTCTAATTCTACTCCTGTGTTGGCCGATCCTACTCCCTGTGTTGGCCGATCGAAGTGCAGTTTCCCTTTTTTGTGATGGAAGTGTTGTTGGCCGATCGAAGTCCATTTTTTCCTGATTTTTGTGATCGAAGTGCATCATTCCTGGTGGAAGTTTAGGATTTTTGGCCAAAAGTTTTTCAAATTTCCTGTTTTTCTGATTTCATATCATAGTTTAGCATTGTTAAGGGTTAATGGATTGGCATTGCTAAGGTTTTTTGGTTAAGGATTTCTCATCAACCACTCACTTCAGCAACTCGGATATGGTTGTATGTGTGCTATTTTTTTGGGTTTGTGTATGTGTGTGGTGTGTGTTATTTTTTTGGGGTTTGTGTATGTGTATGAATGTGTTTGTGTTTGTGTGTGTATGTGAATGTGTGTACGAATGTGTTTGTGTTCCTGTTATCAGTTATTTTTATATATTTATATATTTTAATTTAAAAAAAACAGTTTTCAAAAGTTGTTTCTCCAAACAGCTAAAAATAGAAAATCGCTCTTCAAAGCGCACTTCTGCACAGTACACCCAAACACTCTGCAGCTTTTCAAAACTGCTCCCCAGAGATCTATTTTAAAACAGCTCTATTCGGACAGCAGTTTTTCAATCCGCCAGAGCTGTCCCAAACAGACCCTTAAAGCAGTAGACAAGCTCGTCTCTCATTGTTGGATGCAAAATCCAAAACAATAGACTGGTTCACTAATCATTCGAGGGACGGTTACTGCTAAGGAGACAACAATTTCTAACAATTAGAAATTACCACGAAATCTCAGACGTTCCTGGCCGGGTTCCAAGGTGCAGAGCCCCTAACCTGTGGGTTATGAGCTCACCGATTTCCCTTGGAAAAACCATCAACAATTGATGTAGCAGGAATAAATCTAGACATTTAGAACACTTCTAAATCCCTAGGTTTACACGCACTGGAATAACCTAACTTCCAAAACAACAATCATGGTCGTAACCTCCCTCTGATACCACTGTTGGGTTTCTCTTTGAGGATGGCACAACGTCTGTGCACGCAGCGGAAGGAATAAAACATCAAGACAACCCAAAAGAGATGGGATCGGGCCATGAAAATTGAATCAAGAAGTTAACAAATAACTAGGCAAAAATTACCTTAGCAGCGTTGAGTCACAACTCAACGGAGATGCTCCAAGCTTCGAGTCCTTATCGGTGGCGAGTTCTACGTGGAATAACGTCCACGCCTCTGCAGAAATCCACACGAGCGAGAGAACCCCGAGCTTCGTCGCACGAAGGGTCGGGAAGAAGATCAACCGCACCTTTGCACTTCCCACGGACTGCTAGGTCCGCGCCAGGGAAAGCAAGACCGGCGACGGTCGACGGAGATGAGGTCGGCGGCGGAGCGAACAGGCGTCGGCGAAACGTTTCCGTCCGGCGGGGTCGGGATTCGGCGGATCGGGAGATCGGCGGAACTCTTCCGCCGGCTACGATCCGGCTACAGGAAAATCCCGATGATTGATATAATCCCAAAAC
Source organism: Platanthera zijinensis (assembly GCA_039513925.1). Lineage (NCBI taxonomy): Eukaryota > Viridiplantae > Streptophyta > Magnoliopsida > Asparagales > Orchidaceae > Platanthera > Platanthera zijinensis. The sequence continues at coordinate 37,818,977 of CM077098.1, forward strand.
CCTAAGTCCCTTATTTATACCAAAGGCATAAACAGTCCAAAGAACACCGCTATCCGCAGACCACCCAAGTTAGGGTTTTAGAGTCATTCGGCGAGAATCAGCACAGGTCCGGCGAGAATCAGATCCAGATTTGGTGAGAATCAGCAGACAGATTCGGCGAGAATCATTTGCTGATTCGTCGAGAATCGGGGATAGATTCGTCGAGTATCACCAATCGCCGGGAATCAAACACTTTTGATTCTCGACGAATTCGTCGAGAGTCGTCGAGTATCACTCGACGAATCATTCGCGATGAATGATTCTCGACGAACTCGTCGAGAGTCGTCGAGTCATACTCGACGATTCTCGACGAATCATTCTCGACGAACTCGTCGGGAGTCGTCGAGTCATACTCGACGATTCTCGACGAATTTGCCTTAGTCGTCGAGTCAAACTCGACGACTCTCGACGAAATTCCTTTGGCAACGTTTGCCCGACTCCATCCTGCGAGGTGATTGGTAACCCTTACCAACACAGTCAATCTACCAATTTCTCCACATGCTCTTATGTGCGACCCTGCAGGCTCATATCGCGTTGGCAGTGAGATTACATGTTTGACCACTTCTAGATCACCATGGTAACTCCAACAGGTCCCAGGTAGTGCCCGAGCAGATGTGGGCGATGCGGACTCGGTATACAGACATATTCCAGACACCTTGGACCCCTCCACCTCCGAGATTCCGAGATCATCTGATCCAGCTCAAGACCGGGGCAGAGCCCACCAATATTGACCGTACTGATACCCCTACATCCAGAAGACCGAGATTGAGCAAAGTACGCTTCATGTCCACCCAACTAGTGATGCGACGAAGACGGTCTCGTTCGCGGGTCCTCGCAACGCTAGACCAGTAAGCCCTCGCCTGAACTAAAAGTCTATGTTTCGCAAACTTTACGCGACGCTCACCGAATAACTCAAATGATCGAGATAATATTTCATATCCACGAGCCAATAACTAAAAGACTCGGGACTCGATGAGCCGTCAAAGGAAGGGGCAGCAGTACGAAACTGACTCTCAAGATCTCTCTCAGAACAACTATCCTCATAATGATCATCCTTAAGGTAATTGGGTCGTGTCAAATGATCAACACGATCTGTTCGCGTGCAAGGATATGAACAACGACAATCATCATACTGATCGTCACTAGTGTAGTGGGGTCGTGTTAGTGGGTCAACACGATCTCTAAAAGTGGTGTGTTGCGATCGAGAATAATCATCGTAATAACGTGAGGGTGTCTTTGACGAGGCTCTATAGGAGCGTGTGTAAGTGGATTCGGAATAACTGTGATACATAGACATGATAAAAAAAACATATAGACTCTACGACTGTGTATCAAAAAGTGTGTAACCTCCCTCTGATACCAATTGACGCAGGGCGAATCTATAGGCGGCGGAAAATCTGTGACCTAACCCTACATATTATGCAAATGTCCGACGGTTAGATCACAATTGGATAATAAATACAGCATCTCATGCAGACAATTCCACAGCAAGGCAAAATAAATTAATTAAGCGGAACAAGCTTAGGCTTTCCCCCGCATGGAGGGCCAAAGCACGAGCGCGCGGTGAATAAATTCTTCATGCAGTTAGAGATTAATTCATGCACAAATAACTATAATAAACTAAACACCCAAGCAACCATGTAATAAACTATTGTAACAATGTTTTACAACTAAATAGCAATACAAAAACACAATACGAATAATAGGGCAGTAGTAAATAAAACAAATCTGAATATTGGAGATCTCAAAGAGGGGTTTCGGTGGTTGGTGGACCGGATCGGGTAAGGGAAGGCTGGTTGGGGTATTAAGAAGGCTGGATCAGAGAGGTAAGTGGCTGGATCTGGGCTGAAATGCCCAGATCTGGACAAATTTGATGATGACCGGTTGTTGGGAGGTGAATCCACGTGATCGGGAGTAATGATAGCAAATAAGGAAAGACTTGGCGGGTGGTTATGGCTGGAAAAATTCAGATCTGGGCTGTTTTGGGGCTGCACACAGCCAGACAACTGTAAGGTGGGTGGCGGCAGGGTTGGACAGCAAGGAGGGGGAGTTTGTGAGGTGGTAGCGGGTTGGATCTGATGGGAAAAAGGAGGGGAACGTTGGCTGTGCAGGGAAACAGGGAGGCAGTTATGATAGGGGTGGTTGGAGGGACAATCCGGGGAGGCCGGCGGCTGATCTGGGGGGCAAGAGAGGGTGGTGCATGATGAGTCCAAATATTACACTGATTTTTGGACTCATCTGGGCCTGTTTTATCGTCATAGCACTGCACTTGAGAAGCTATAACCGCTTATATTCGTTTATCTGCCTATTTCATGATTAAGTGCACTTTAGGCCCGTTTTCTGTGTGCTTTAGATGTTTCTGTGTTTTCGTTTGTTTTACTTGTTCTCTCGCCGTGTCTTGAGAATGTGGCGTGCACTTTTGGTGGCCTATCTGCTTCTTCTGCTGGTGCATGGGTCGTGTGCGTGTTCCGGAATCGCTCGGGAGATCCCAAACGATACAGGAACACTGCGCACGATCACTGGACTCACTGCACACGACCACTGGTCGTGCGCCACTAATCGTGCGCATTACATTCTCCATTTCCCCATTTCTGTCTTGACGATCGCACGATCACTGGACCTATTGCGCACGACCACCGGTCGTGCGCCCCTGCTCGTGCGCGTTTACCTTTTGTTTTTTGCAGTTCTGTCTTAGCTAATCGCACAATCAGTGGATTCAGTGCGCACGACCACCGGTCGTGCGCCACTGATCGTGCGCATATTTGTTGATGTTTCTGTCCAAGTTGCAGGTTTAATTGGAAATTGCGCACGATCATCGACCGACAGTGCGCACGATCATTGGTCGTGCGCCACTGATCGTGCGCTCTGCTTATTCTGCCTCCGTATTTAAGGGCCTACTCCGCGATTTAGGTCAAGGCTGGTCATTTTCTGCGATCGGAGAGTGCGCGGGAAGTGCGGTTCTATTTCTCCACTGCTCCTCCACTCATCTACACCCTCCGGGAAACTTTCTTCGGCCATCCGAAGCACCCTCAACCTTCGGAGTGCTCCCGGCCATCAGCAACAAGCAACAGGAACTCTTGGCGACATTTCTCTGGACGAGAGGAAGACAAGATCCAAGGAACGGGAAGAAGACGGAGTAGAACAAAGTGGATTGACAACCCACTTGCCTCCGGTAGAGACCACGTTCAGTGTCGTGAAGTGGATTGACAACCCACCACTCCGGCCAAGAACCACGGCTACGTCTTCTCTCTTGCGGGTTTTCTCTACCCTTTTCTCTTGTAGAATGTAACTTTAAGCTTGTAATCAACTTTAACTTCTTTTCATTTGTCTACGAATGAAGGATGTTTGGTTAGTTACCTTTCTGTTGTAGTTGTGATGCACTCGCCTCCACTTCCATTCCATCACTAGCGCACTTGATCCCTCTCTAGCAAGGGCTAGAGTTGGTCTTGTTAGAGTTACCATGGTGATCTAGAAGTGGTCAAACATGTAATCTCACTGCCAACGCAATATGAGCCTGCAGGGTCGCACATAAGAGATGTGGAGAAGTTGGATGATTGACTGTGTTGGTAAAGGTTACCAATCACCGACCTTGAATGGCGTTATGAGCAAAGTGTTGCCTTAGAGGATCGTCGGGATTGGGCAAATGTTGCCTTGAAGGTTTGACCAGAAAGTCGACCGAAGGTCGACGATCGTCGACCGCGGGTTGTTGAAGATAGTCGACCGCGGGTCGACGAGTATCGTCGACTGCGGGTTGACCATCGTCGACCGCAAGGTCGACGATCGTCGACTGCAGGTCGATGATTATCTTCAGCCCACGTTCGGCGTGAATCGTCGAGTATCGTACTTTGATTCTCGCCGACTGTTCAGTCGACTATGTGTCGTCGACTGCGGGTCGACCATCGTCGACCGCAAGGTCGACGATCGTCGACCGCAGGTCGAAGATTATCGTCAACCAAGTTCGACGTGATTCCAGCAGCTGATTCTCGCCGACTGACTCTCGACGATTCCAGCAGCTGATTCTCGTCAACTGATTCTCGCCGATCCTGTATGATTCTCGCCGAGTGATTCTCGCCGATTCTGAGAGATGATTCTCGCCGATTCTGAAACCCTATTTTTCTGTGGTCTGCGGATAGCGATTTTACCTAGGTTCATTTATGCTTTGAGTATAAATAGATACTTAGGGTTTTTTTTGGGAAGGTAATGAACATCGGCTTTACCAAAACGAAACCGACGGAAGTGTTCCGCCGTTCTTCGTTCGCTCCGCCGATCCCCGAATCCTGCCGACGAAAGTGTTTCGCCGTCGTACTCGCTCCGTCGACCTCCTCCTCTCCGGCGATTGTCGCTGGTATTGCTATTCCTGGCGCGGACCTAGCAGTCCGTGGAAGAGCAAGGTGCAGTCGATCTCCTTCCTGATTATCCGTGTGACGGAAAGGTCGGTGTTCTCCCGCTCGTGTGGATTTCTGCAGAGACGTGGACGTTATTCCACGTAGAACTCGCCACCGACGAGGACACGAAGCTTGGAGCATCTCCGTTGAGTTATGACTCAACGCCACTGAGGTAATTTTTGCCTAGTTTTATTAACTTCTTGATTCAATGATCATGGCCCGATCCCATCTCTTTTGGGTTATTCTTGATGATTTATTCCTTCCGCTGCGTGCACAAGCGTTGTGTCATCCTCGTAGAGAACCCAACAGTGGTATCAGAGGCAGGTTTCGGCCATGATTGTTGTTTTGGAAGTTAGGCTATTCCAGTACGCATAAACCTAAGGATTTAGAAGTGTTCTAAATGTCTAGATTTAATCTTGGCACCCCGCCGGGAACGTCTGGAATCTTGTGGTAATTTCTAGTCGTTAGAAATTGTTGTCTCCTTAACAGTAACCATCCCTCCGTTTTGTTTTGGATTTTGAATCCAACATAGAGAGATGAGCTTGTCTACTGTTTTAAGTTGAGTTGTCTTTGCCTTTGTCCAATGCATGCAAATCTGAGGATTTGGAAGTGTCCGGATGTTCAGAATTAGCCCTTCCTTCTATCAAATGTTGATAGTGTCAGGTTGTGCACATAAGGGATGCATGTGGTTTTAGAAAAATTATTTTTCTTTGGATGTGCACATTGATCAAATGTTGATCATGGTTAATTGTTAACCTATAATCAAAATCCCTTCATCAAATATTAAGTGTTCGGATGTCTTCCGACGGATGACACTCTTCCTGCCTCGATCGATGAAGTGTGGGCTTGCCAAAGCAAGGTGCATTAATCTATCTTGGTAAGGGTGCGAGCGGATAATTGTGATATCCCACTGTCGACATCGGGTCTATCTTAAATAGGTGACCTCAAAGGTTGAGTGCCTAGAGGCATAGGGTTGGCATGCACCATATGATGGATGCGGATAAGGAGTTATTCACCAACCATACAAGAATTGCATGAGGATGCAATTGGCAAACGTTGCCTACCTAAATAACCGCATCGTGAGAGGAAAGTCAAAGCTGACTCATTGTGTTGCTGAAATACGGATCTTGTCCACTAAGAGAGTAGCTCGCATGAACTCTCCGAATTGATAGTGAGGGCTATTATTTCGATTAAAATAGTGGGAGTTTTTAATTGAAGTCCAAATTAAAATAAATTGTATTTGAAATTTTGGTACTGATGTTATTCTGCATAATTTCCTGTAGAATTCCATGGCAAGTGTTTCACACTCCACGTTGTCTCTTAGAGCCATCCTTGAGAAGGACAAGCTCGTGGGACTAATTACATGGACTGGTACAGGAACCTGAGAATTGTTCTCAGGCAAGAGCGAAAGCTCTATGTCTTGGAAGAGGAAGCCCCCGAGGTGCCGACCGGGAATTCTTCCCGTGCTGATAAGGATACTTATAAGAAGTATACTGATGACGCTTTAGACGTCGAGTGCCTTATGCTTGCCACCATGAACTCTGAGCTTCAGAAGCAACATGAGAACATGGGGTGCAAGGAGATTGACGAGCATCTCAAGAAAATGTTTCAAGGGCAGGCTCGTCAAGAAAGGTTCGATGTCACAAAAGCATTGTTTCAGTGCAAGATGGGAGTTCGAGACTCAGTAGGAACTCACGTACTCAAGATGATTGGGTATATAGAGAACTTTGAAAGACTGGGTTTTCCTCTGGGTCAAGAGTTGGCCACAGATCTGATCCTGCAATCGTTGCCGGACAGTTACGAGCAGTTTGTCTTGAACTACAACATGAATGAGATAGACAAGACACTGTCCGAGCTCCTAGGCATGTTGAGAACTGCCGAGATCAATATGAAGAAGGTCAAGCCTGTCAGTCCCATACTGATGGTGCATAAGGGCAAGGGCAAGGGCAAGGGCTTCAAGAAGACGAAGGTGGGACCTAAGTCACATCTTGAGCCCAAGTCTTCTGCACTGATGAAGAAGAAAAGCACGGTGAAGGAAGGGAAATGCCACCACTGTGGCAAGGCTGGTCATTGGAGGAGGAACTGTCCTTCTTACATTGAGGGTCTGCAGAAAATGAAGGGAGGTATGACTTCCGCTTCGAATATTTACGTTATAGAAATAAACCTCTCTGCTCCTTCATCTTGGGTATTGGATACCGGATGTGGTTCTCACATTTGTACAAATGTGCTGAAACTGGGAAGGAGAAGATTGCTGAGTAAAGGGGAGGTGGACCTGCGTGTCGGTAATGGAGCAAGAGTTGCTGCTGTGGCCGTAGGGGTTTACCGTCTTTCTTTGCCCAGTGGGCTTGTAATAGAACTAGATAACTGTTATTTTGTTCCGGCCATAACTAGAAACATTATATCCATTTCATGCTTGGACATGATTGGATTTTCTTTTATAATTAAGAACAACTGTTGTTCTATATTTAAGAATGATGTTTGTTATGCTGTAGCCCAATTGTTTAATGGTCTTTATGTTTTGAACTTGGACCATCAGATCTATAATGTAGAAAATCATAAAAGACTAAGAACAAATGACTCAAACCCTACATATCTCTGGCATTGTCGTTTGAGCTATATAAACGAGAAGCGCATATCCAAGCTCCATAGAGATGGACTTTTGGACTCATTTGATTATGAATCATTTGAGCGATGCGAATCTTGTTTGTTAGGCAAGATGACTAAAGCTCCTTTCACGGGCTATACTGAGAGGGCTGAGAATCTCTTGGATGTTGTACATAGTGATGTATGCGGACCCATGAGCTCCATGGCTAGATGTGGGTATTTCTACTTCATTACATTTACTGATGATTTCAGTAGATACAGATATGTGTATCTTATGAAGTGCAAATCCGAGACCTTTGAAAAGTTCAAAGAGTTCAAGAATGAAGTAGAAAACCAGTTGGGTAAAACGGTTAAAGCACTCCGATCTGATCGAGGTGGCGAATACATGAGTCATGAGTTCCGTGATCATCTGAAAGAGTGTGGTATTGTATCACAGCTCACTCCACCTAGAACACCACAGCATATTGGTGTGTCTGAGAGGAGAAATCATACTCTGTTAGACATGGTACGTTCGATGATGAGTCATGCAGACTTGCCTGTTTCCTTTTGGGGTTTTGCTTTAGAGACTGCTGCAATGACACTGAATCGCGCTCCAACGAAAACGGTTCTGAAGACATCATATGAGATATGGACTGGGAAGCGTCCTAGTATGTCGTTCATTAAAATTTGGGGCTGTGAGGCATACGTGCGACGTCAAATGCCTGACAAGCTGGAACCCAAATCGGATAAATGTTATCTGGTGGGATATCCTAAGGAAACGAAGGGATATTACTTTTACCTACCGTCCGAGGGCAAAGTGTTTGTCGCAAGGACTGACGTCTTCTTGGAGAAAGAGTTCTTATCAAGAAAGACTGAAAAGGTAGAACTTGAAGAAGTTCAAGAACCACAGGTAGTGAATGAACCGGAATTGGATTCTGAGATAGGACTACAAGATGTTGTAGCTGGAGAACCTACTCAAGAAGCACAAGTCCTACGTAGATCTGGTAGACCGAGGTTTGAGCCTGAGAGATATGGATTTCTCGTGTCTCAAATAGGTAATGTATTGCTTATGGATCATGATGATGAGTCAGCAACCTACCAAGAGGCTATGAATGGACCGGACTCCGACAAATGACTTGAGGCTATGAAATCCGAGATGGACTCCATGTATGCAAACCAAGTTTGGAACTTGGTGGAACCACCTGAAGGGGTTCGACCCATAGGGTGCAAGTGGGTCTTCAAGAAGAAGACCGACATGGATGGGAATGTACAGACATTCAAAGGGCGACTGGTGGCTAAGGGTTTCAAGCAAATTCATGGTATTGATTATGATGAGACTTTTTCCCCTGTTGCCATGGTAAAGTCCATAAGGATATTGCTTGCTATTGCTGCGTATTATGACTACGAGATCTGGCAGATGGATGTCAAGACGGCTTTCCTTAATGGAAACCTCCTTGAGGAAGTGTATATGACACAACCCGAGGGTTTTGTATCCCCAAATGAAGCCACTAAAATATGCAAGCTGAACAAGTCCATCTATGGACTGAAACAGGCCTCTCGAAGTTGGAATTTTCGTTTTGATGAGAAAATCAAAGAGTTTGGTTTCATCAAGAATGAAGATGAGCCTTGTGTTTACAAGCGAATCAGTGGGAACATTGTTGTCTTCTTGATATTGTATGTAGATGACATACTGTTGATTGGGAATGACATTCCTACCCTGAAAGTTGATAAGAACAATCTAGGGAACTGCTTTTCAATGAAGGATTTGGGTGAAGCGACTTATATACTCGGTATTAAGATCTATAGAGATAGATCGAAGAAGTTGCTGGGTTTGACCCAGAGTACGTACATCGAAAAGGTGTTGAAGCGGTTCAACATGCTTGAGTCCAAGAAAGGATTTGTGCTCATGTCTCATGGTGTGAATCTCTCTAAGGACCAGTGTCCAAAATCTTGTGAAGATAAGGACTGCATGAAGTTGATTCCATATGCTTCGGCAATTGGATCAATCATGTACGCGATGTTGTGTACTCGACCCGATGTCTCCTATGCTTTGAGCATGACTAGCAGGTATCAGTCAAACCTCGGTGAGTGTCACTGGATTGCAGTCAAGAATATCCTGAAGTACTTGAGAAGGACTAAGGATGTGTTCTTGGTGTATGGCGGAGAGGAAGAGCACGTTGTAAGTGGTTACACGGATGCTAGCTTCCAAACTGATAGAGACGACTCCAAGTCTCAGTCAGGTTTTGTGTTTTGCCTGAATGGAGGAGCTGTGAGCTGGAAGAGTTCCAAGCAAGAGACAGTTGTTGATTCTACAACAGAGCCCGAGTATATCGCTGCAGCTAATGCAGCGAAGGAGGCTGTATGGATTAGGAAATTCATCGGCGAGCTTGATGTAGTTCCTAGCATTGTTGGTCTCGTAGTTCTCTACTGTGATAACAATGGTGCAATTGCACAATCTAGGGAACCTAGATCCCATCAGCGCTCCAAGCACATACTTTGGCGGTTCCATCTTATTCGTGAGATTGTCGAACGAGGAGATGTGAACATTAGCAGAGTGCCGACTGAGGAGAATATTGCGGATCCACTGACAAAGCCTCTCGCGCAGAGAAAGCATGATGGTCATACTAGATCGATGGGTATACGATACCTAAATGATCAACTCTAGTGGGAGTCTTGTGTGTTGCATGTAAACATATATTCTGTTGGCTGATTATTGTTTATTCATATGATGAATTGTGTACCAATTGTTTCTTTTTACAATTAATGGCAAGTTCTTTTATTATGATTTTTCTATATGATAGGTAAATGTTAACATAATAGATACCCTTAGAATGTTCGCTTCCATGGGACATCAAGTATGTGACTTGAATGTGAGAGCCTATGATTTATTTGAAGCTTCATTCTTAAAAGGTCTCTGGTCGAGTATCATCATAGAAGCTAAGGGTGATGATGGTACATGAAGACTAGCACGTGCGTTGACTGATGACCGGTTCTCACAGGTCATGATATTGTGATATCAACTCATCACGTGGGTACTTGTTAGTGAACAAGTTGTACTGGACAGACCCCCCTGAGGCTACTCTGTGGATTGTCATCCAATCGTGTCACGAGTAGGTCTCAATTGACAATGGTGTTGTGGTCCTTTGACCTGAAGTCACAGCATTCATCAAATGAGGAAGAGCGTGCTTTGATGTCATCTAAAGTCTTCCTTGAGAAAGGTTGATGATAAGGGTGGTTGTTGGGTACGTTACGAATCATTTGGGTGTTTGTGTGTGAGCAGATATGGGATTTGTCCTCCTATATGACAGGAGTTGCATCCATGGGCCCCTTGATGGAACTGGACTGAGAAATGCATGGTCATGCTTGGTTGAGTCAATATGTGATATTGGACTCACCATTCTCTGGAAGTCCGTCCTGGATCAAGAAACTTGGATTGAGCTATCACGAGGGTGACACGGTCCATGCCTCTAGTTCTTTCCGGATGTAAGGGACAAAGACAACGCTGATACATTGGTCATAAAGGCTTATGAGTTATGAACTTTTATTGCTTGGGGAGCAATGATGCATTGTTAGATGTCGCTCATTGTTTGTGAAGTTTTTGTTTTGATACTTTCAAGATCAAGTGGGAGACTGTTGGAGTTACCATGGTGATCTAGAAGTGGTCAAACATGTAATCTCACTGCCAACGCGATATGAGCCTGCAGGGTCGCACATAAGAGATGTGGAGAAGTTGGATGATTGACTGTGTTGGTAAAGGTTACCAATCACCGACCTTGAATGGGGTTATGGGCAAAGTGTTGGCTTAGAGGATCGTCGGGATTGGGCAAATGTTGCCTTGAAGGTTTGACCAGAAAGTCGACCGAAGGTCGACGATCGTCGACCGCGGGTTGTTGAAGATAGTCGATCGCGGGTCGACGAGTATCGTCGACTGCGGGTTGACCATCGTCGACCGCAAGGTCGACGATCGTCGACTGCAGGTCGATGATTATCTTCAGCCCGCGTTCGGCGTGAATCGTCAAGTATCGTACTTTGATTCTCGTCGACTGTTCAGTCGACTATGTGTCGTCGACTGCGGGTCGACCATTGTCGACCGCAAGGTCGACGATTATCGTCAACCAAGTTCGACGTGATTCCAGCAGCTGATTCTCGCCGACTGACTCTCGACGATTCCAGCGGCTGATTCTCGTCGACTGATTCTCGCCGATCCTGTATGATTCTCGCCGAGTGATTCTCGCCGATTCTGAGAGATGATTCTCGCCGATTCTGAAACCCTATTTTTCTGTGGTCTGCGGATAGCGATTTTACCTAGGTTCATTTATGCTTTGAGTATAAATAGATACTTAGGGTTTTTTTTTGGAAGGTAATGAACATCGGCTTTACCAAAACGAAACCGACGGAAGTGTTCCGCCGTTCTTCGTTCGCTCCGCCGATCCCCGAATCCTGTCGACGGAAGTGTTTCGCCGCCGTACTCGCTCCGTCGACCTCCTCCTCTCCGGCGATTGTCGCTGGTATTACTATTCCTGGCGCGGACCTAGCAGTCCGTGGAAGAGCAAGGTGCAGTCGATCTCCTTCCTGATTATCCGTATGACGGAAAGGTCGGTGTTCTCCCGCTCGTGTGGATTTCTGCAGAGACGTGGACGTTATTCCACGTAGAACTCGCCACCGACGAGGACACGAAGCTTGGAGCATTTCCGTTGAGTTGTGACTCAACGCCACTGAGGTAATTTTTGCCTAGTTTTATTAACTTCTTGATTCAATGATCATGGCCCGATCCCATCTCTTTTGGGTTATTCTTGATGATTTATTCCTTCCGCTGCGTGCACAAGCGTTGTGCCATCCTCGTAGAGAACCCAACAGGTCTTTGAAGAGGTGTTTACGACCCTCACTCTCACATTTGCTCTCCGTCCATCCGCATACTGAAGCACGGCATAGCGGCCTGCACTCACTGATTCACAAGCAAAGCGGTGCTGGCGACCCGCACTAGTTTTATTTATGTTGAGTGGAATTAGGAAACCAAACCTCCCTGTTGTTCGTTTTCGCTCTCAGTGACAATCTTTACACAACGCTATCACATACCCTTCCTGCATTCCCTCGAGATCGATATTCGGGGAAGCTATTCCCAAATTATTACTTGACAGCGACCGGTACACTTGCCGTCAGCGCATCAAGTTTTTGGCGTCGTTGCCGGGGAATGCAGGCGTTTGTGATCTGAGTCGTGCAAAGATAGTTACGTAAGAGTTGTTTCTTTTTTATTTATTTTTGTTGTCATCTTGGTGCATGCAGAGACAAAGACCTGAAGATTTGCTTGCTTACGATCCAGAAATTGAGAGGACCACCCGAGCACGAAGGCGTGTTGCTGTTGCTCGGGGTGCGATGGACCATAATCTAATGCAGATTGGAGGTCATGGAGGAGGAGAGGAGCCCGTCTTAGGGGCTGATGCTGATGAGAATATGGGAATTCGGCAGGGACAGCCGATGCGTCGGGCTGGTCCGCGGGGAAATGGAGCTGCTGCTGGAGGGCAGCATGTCGATGAAAACGAGGTCAATAGGCCGAGGCCTCGTACAATGAGAGATTACACCACTCCCACTGTTGGGAGTGTGTACCCAGCTTTCGGGCCTGTCATGTACCCAGCTTTCGGGCCTGTCATTCCGAATCCTCAGTTCGAAATCAAACCGGCTATTCTAAATATGATACGCAGCAACACTCAATTCTCTGGGTTGCCGAGCGAGGACCCACATATGCATCTCTCAAAATTTTCTAAGATATGCGGGACCTTCCATTACGGCGGAATATCCGACGATACGGTGAAGATGAAGCTCTTTCCATTCTCACTGCGTGATAAAGCAAAAGCGTGGCTGCATAGCTTACCTCCAGGAGTAGCCACTACGTGGGACGCTCTAACTGCGAGGTTCCTAGAGAAATTCAATCCAGTGGATAAGATAGTGAACCTGCGTCGGGAGATTGGCAACTTCCGCCAATTTAATCAAGAGAGCTTGGCGGAGGCGTGGGAACGCTTCCACGAGTTGTTAAGAAAGTGCCCAAATCATGAGTTCCAGCCTTGGAACTTGGTGGGCCAATTCTACTTCACCATTGAGCCCAATTATAGGGCTATGATCGACGCTGCTGCTGGAGGGTCGTTGATGAATCTCACACCGGATGTAGTACTGAGGCTACTGCAAAATACTGCCTCACACAGCATTTACTGGACTGTGGGGAGAACTGCCCAAAAAAATACTCGGGGGATTTTTGCTCTTGGAACGGCTGTGCCCACTGCAGCCCCTGTCATGGCAATCTCTTGCCAAGGTTGTGGCGGGGATGGCCATCACACTTACGAATGCCCGGGAGAAGAACTAGCTGGTGAGCTGTGCAATTTGAATGTGAATGAATCAGTAAATTTTATCTCTAACCCAAACAGGGGTGTGTCGTACGGAAATGCTTATAACCCAGGGGTGAGGAATCACCCCAACTTCTCGTGGAACCAAAATGCAGGTGGCCAACGATGGCAACCAGGGCAGCATCAGTTCGATGCTTCGGCCTCTGGAAGCCAACCGAGGCCGCCACATCTGGGTTATAACCAGACACCTCCGTCTCCAAAGAAGAGTAATTTGGAAGAAATGATGGAAAAGTTCGTTGAGGTCTCTCACTCGAACATAGCCAGCCAGACCGCATCAATGCGGAATCTGGAGGTGCAACTGGGACAACTTGCCCAGGTGCTTGCTGAGCGTCCCCAAGGGACTCTTCCAAGTAACACGGAGAAGAACCCCGTTGATCAGAGGAGAAGTATTGCTGAAAAGGAAAAGGGGGTGTGTGGTGAACTTGTGATCGCTTGCACGATCAACAGCATTGAGACCACCGCACTTTGCGATTCCGGATCTTCAAGAAACATTCTTGCTTTGCAAGACGTTGAGAAGTTCAATCTAAAACTGAATCCGGACGATCGTACCTCGCTGGTTTTAGCTAATGGAGTTCTTGTGGAAACTGAAGGAGAGGTAAGAGAGGTTGAGGTTACAGTGGATGGAACAAAAGTCACCGCAGACTTCCAAGTATTGGGGCCGATTGAAAACACCTCAATCCCAATCTTGGGAGTCAGATGGGTGGTTGTACCAAATATGGTGGAACCGTCGTGCCTTCCTGACTCTGTGACTAAACCTCTGGATCCTCCTCCAAATTTTATCACTAATGAATTATTTAGTACTGTGAACGGCAGCTATAACAGGAACTGAGGAAGAAAAAGGAGAAAAGAAGTACGGGTGAAGAAGAGAGTAGCGATGAGGAAGAGAAGGAATCATTGGCTCGCGAGAAGACTGCTTATAGGAGTCTTGAGAATCTATTTGTAGGAGAGCATGACTCTCCTCATGATGAATTTGTTAACAAACAATTTAATCGCAAAGTTTCATGGGCGGATCCGAACGCAACTATGGCGCCGGAGTCTATAAAATCTAAAACTTTGGCGGGTGAGTTAGTTGATTATGCCAGGTGGCGTTCTCCTACTGTGGAGAAGAAGAGAAGTGAACGTTTATTGTGATTTGTTCGCTTTGTTGCTCTCAAGGGAGAGAAGCTTGGGGCTTGGGGCAGGTTGGGTAAAACCAACCTTACCCCTAAAGCTTCAAATCTTGGACTATCTCTCACTCCTGTGGGGAGTTATTTCATAAATCTGCATATAGTTGATTGTGTGATGGATGAATTCTACTGATGCCTGTGTGTGGACTTACTGAATATTTTATGTTTATTTAGTTGATAAGGATATAAACTATATGATGTGCTAATACAGGTATTTGATCCACCTTAAGAACGGTAAACAAAAGTGGCTTCTGGGAGACAACCCATGTTGGACCATTTGGTCATGTGCTGTGTTTTGAGTTCCTTTTCTATATATATATATATATATATATATATATATATATATATATATATATATCCATATTTTGTTTTGCGTACATATTTAAATCGCAGATGCAGGAATTTTTGAGGCGCGGCAACTTGGCCGCACTTGGATATCTCTTCGCACGACCGGTATGCTCAATTTTGAGCATAGGTACTTCTTCCCCTAGCCCTTTATTTTTATTTGCATGTTTACTTTTTCGTATTGTCGCATTCTAGTCTGGGGGAGGAGTTGTCTGTGATCACTACACAGCACAGTTTATTGCATACTAATCTGCATTTATTTATTTCATGATCACTACTGCACACACTGAATCACCCACATAAGTGCGCACTTAACCACGCGCGCGGCTCAAGTCAAATGTATTACTTTTGTGTATACTCTAAAAAAAGTGGTGATGGCTTAGGATTTTGGGATATAGTAGTTCGAAACTCATGTAGTGCTCCTAATTGAGTACTCATGATTTGCGTAGAAATAGTATAGGATTACTTTTTCTTCATGCTCGTATATTTAAATTTATTCTGCAGAAGTAAAATCTGTTTGTGCTACTCAAAAATTGTAGAATCTGGAGTAATCGAACGGTAGTGAGGGATGAGTGTAGCCGTCACTAGACTCGTATTGCTCGAGTCGGGGGGAAGGATCGTCTTTTTTGGGGACTGAGAACTTGCCCCAAGCTACTCTCGAAGCATTGGTGCCCGGTTAGTCGAGTGTGAGCGTGAGGTAGGCCATCATTTTGGCTAGTTTGAGCCTTTTGTACCTAGTCCTAGCAGCTGACCGTTGCAAGCCAAATTTGTGCCTACCCTCCTTTTGTTTCAGCTCCACCTATATTCACCAAAGCCTAAAAGCCAACCCTCTTGTCGCAACCAAAACCTTGAGCTTGATAGAATTCAAAATTTTGATATGTTGTGATATGTGGGATTCATGTGATGTGGAGATGAATTCATGAATTGTTAATTGTTAGATTTGGGGATTGCTGAATGAAAAAAAATGAAAAAAAATGATAAAAAAAGAGAGAAAAAAAATCTAAAAGTATTACAATGAGAATTGCAATCCCCATCTTGTGTGTTAGTTTTCGGTCGGGATAGGTCGTGTGCATACCCGATTTTCAAGCCAAGTCTGGGGGTGTGTCACACATGCATTTCTTAGTGGCTGTATGGGTTTAGCTTTTGTTTGCTCGCTTTGGTTGCGTGTAGCCTCCATGTTTATCATTGACTACCACACCTTAGCCATAGCCCCATTCAATCCTACAAGTCCTACTGATTCACATTTGAGTCTACTTAGCATCGTGGAGAGAGTGTGAAAGGGCAAGCTTATGGTCCCCGACATTGATGGATTTCTTTGGAGGTGATCACGAGCCCCGGTCTTGGGCAATGCTCACCTTAGTGGTCTGTCTACTTTCTCCGTACACATGACCGAACGATTCTCCAGAATTCTAATTTTAAGTAGACACAATATTTATTTACCTATGTCGAATAGTTTAAGCTTCGTAGTATAATTAAAAAGTTTTTCTATTCTATTTTCTATGCGCATGATGTATTTGATTTCTCGTCCTACTTTATTTTGAAGTTTCTAAGCCAGCTAGCTGTTTTTACAGTCCACGGAGTGATGATTTGCGCGGGACGCGCAAATGGGTAAGTCTGGGAGTGTGATGAGTCCAAATATTACACTGATTTTTGGACTCATCTGGGTCTGTTTTATCGTCATAGCACTGCACTTGAGAGCTATAACCGCTTATATTCGTTTATCTGCCTATTTCATGATTAAGTGCACTTTAGGCCCGTTTTTTGTGTGTTTTAGATGTTTCTGTGTTTTCGTTTGTTTTACTTGTTCTCTCGCAGTGTCTTGAGAATGTGGTGTGCATTTTTGGTGGCCTATTTGCTTCTTCTGCTGGTGCATGGGTCATGTGCGTGTTCCGGAATCGCTCGGGAGATCCCAAACGATACAGGAACACTGCGCACGATCACTGGACTCACTGCGCACGACCACTGGTCATGCGCCACTGATCGTGCGCATTACATTCTCCATTTCCCCATTTCTGTCTTGACGATCGCACGATCACTGGACCTATTGCGCACGACCACTGGTCGTGCGCTAGTGATCGTGCGCTCTGTCCTCTTCATTTTCCTTGTTCTGCCCGGGTAATCGCACGAGCACTGGACATTGTGTGCACGACCACCGGTCGTGCGCCCCTGCTCGTGCGCGTTTACCTCTTGTTTTCTACAGTTCTGTCTTAGCCAATCGCACGATCAGTGGATTCAGTGCGCACAACCACCGGTCGTGCGCCACTGATCGTGTGCATATTTGCTGATGTTTCTGTCCAAGTTGCAGGTTTAATTGGAAATTGCGCACGATCATCGACCGACAGTGCGCACGACCACTGGACGTGCGCCACTGATCGTGCGCTCTACTTATTCTGCCTCCGTATTTAAGGGCTTGCTCCGCGATTTAGGTCAAGGCTGGTCATTTTCTGCGATCGGAGTGCGCGGGAAGTGCGGTTCTACTTCTCCACTGCTCCTCCACTCATCTACACCCTCCGGGAAGCTTTCTCCGGCCATCCGAAGCACCCTCAACCTTCGGAGTGCTCCCGGCCATCAGCAACAAGCAACAGGAACTCTTGGCGACATTTCTCTGGACGAGAGGAAGACAAGATCCAAGGAACGGGAATAAGACAGAGTAGAACAAGTGGATTGACAACCCACTTGCCTCTGGTAGAGACCACGGTCAGTGTGGTGAAGTGGATTGACAACCCACCACTCCGGCCAAGAACCACGGCTACGCCTTCTCTCTTGCGGTTTTCTCTACCCTTTTCTCTTGTGGAATGTAACTTTAAGCTTGTAATCAACTTTAACTTCTTTTCATTTGTCTATGAATGAAGGATGTTTGGTTAGTTACCTTTCTGTTGTAGTTGTGATGCACTCGCCTCCACTTCCATTCCATCACTAGCGCACTTGATCCCTCTCTAGCAAGGGCTAGAGTTGGTCTTTGAAGAGGTGTTTACGACCCTCACTCTAACATTTGCTCTCCGTCCATCCGCATACCGAAGCACGGCATAGCGGCCTGCACTCACTGATTCACAAGCGAAGCGGTGCTGGCGACCCGCACTAGTTTTATTTTTGTTGAGTAGAATTAGGAAACAAAACCAAACCTCCTTGTTGTTCGTTTTCGCACTCAGTGACAATCTTTACACAACGCTATCACATACTCTTCCTGCATTCCCTCGAGATCGATATTCGGGGAAGCTATTCCCAAATTATTACTTGACAGCGACCGATACACTTGTCGTCAGCGCATCAGTGCGGTGGGCTAGCCGGGCTGGGCAGCAGGGAGAAATTCCTGCAGGGAGGCTGGACAGCAAAATAGGAAAGGTGGGGGGAGGAGGAAAAAATAAAAAAATACAAGACCTTACCCAAAGAGTCGTCACCAAGAAGTTCCACGGAGTCGGCACCGCGGAGGAGATCACTGAAATGAAGGAAGACGCTCTCTTCTCCAAACATTCAGCAATGAGAAATGACGACAGCCCTAAACCATCTATTTATAAGAAATAAAAATTAGGGCACCCGGAATCAACGGTTATGATTGGTCGTTGGTCTCGGGGCCAAAACTACATGAAATAAAATCCAAAAAGTACAAAGCTATATATGAAAATGATTCGCAACGCGAATCCGGACGCATCCACGGAGTCGGGTCGTCGATCTGGGTACTTCATATATGGTAAGTCTCCAAATCAGCCCTGAATAGGCTCAAAGCTCGTCCTCGTCTCTGCTCCGCATCAATTTCCCCGGCTTGAAAGAATTCATCTCCCGATGAATATGGATCAAAATTCTCTCGCCGTATGCCAGGTAAAGCTCAAAAAAGTCCACCGGAGGTCGTCCATGTATCGTCGATGGAAGAGTTTCCTCGTCAATCAACTCCTCCGGATTGAAAAGCTTCCATCTCCAATGAATAGAGACGAGTGTACTGAAGTCGAAGTCCAGGGCGAGTCGATCAAGCTCCGTTGGTAGCATCCAGGTGTCGTCAATGAAGGGTCGTTCGCGCCAGCAAACCTAGTAACGACACACAAGACCGTCTGTAGAGGAGACGGACTCATGTGTAAAGATCTCAGTGATAATCTCATCTCTCAACACAGTAACATAAGGATCCGGTGGGAACTGAGGTGTCAATGGTGGAACCGTTGCCCGTTGGGGACTGGATCCCGAGTAAGTGGGGGTCAGAAATGGGCTGAGCACGGGGCAATGAATGTGGTGACAAGGGTTCGAGGGTGGACAGAGTGGTGGGTGGTAAAAACAGTGGTAAAGGCTCGGGAGGGACACCAAGATGTGGGCTCGAATACTCGTGAGGTGCAAAGTATGGCATCAGGTCCTGATAAGGGTGGTTGGAGGGACAATCTGGGGAGGTCGGCGGCTGATCTTGGGGGGAAGAGAGGGTGGTGCGGTGGGCTGGCCGGGCTGGGCAGCAGGGAGAAATTCCTGCAGGGAAGCTGGAGAGCAAAATAGGAAAGGTGGGGGGAGGAGGAAAAAATAAAAAGATACAAGACTTTACCCAAGGAGTCGTCACCAAGGGATTCCACGGAGTCGGCACCACGAAGGAGATCACCGGAATGAAGGAAGACACTCTCTTCTCCAAACATTCAGCAATGAGAAATGACGGCAGCCCTAAACCATTTATTTATAAAAAAATAAAAAAATAGGGCACCTAGAATCAACGGTTATGATTGGTCGTTGGTCTCGGGGCCAAAACTACATGAAATAAAATCCGAAAAGTACAAAGCTATATATGAAATTGACTCTCAACGCGAATCCGGACGCATCCGCGGAATCGGATCGTCGATTCGGGTACGTCATATATGGTAAGGCTCCAAATCAGCCCCGATTAGGCCCAAAGCTCGTCCTCATCTCTGCTCCGCATCAAGTCCTTTCCTGCCCGAGGCGACAGTAGCCGGCGAATTACGGTCGCTGCCCAAGGAGATCTTGTTGATCAAGTGGAAGCACCGCGACACAGAGTACCATCCTGAGATACTTGTCAAATGGAGGCATCTAACTGAAGCTCACAACACATGGGTAGATTTGATGGAGTTCGGGGAGCTTTACCCGAACTTCCACCTTGAGGACAAGTTGGTTCTTGATGGGGAAGGAAATGTTACGCCCCCAGATGGAACCCAACTATTTGGGCGTCAATGCACGCGCAGGTGGAAAGGGAAGATAGGCGACAACGGGGCC
This sequence comes from Platanthera zijinensis, assembly GCA_039513925.1. Lineage (NCBI taxonomy): Eukaryota > Viridiplantae > Streptophyta > Magnoliopsida > Asparagales > Orchidaceae > Platanthera > Platanthera zijinensis. The sequence continues at coordinate 37,839,083 of CM077098.1, forward strand.
GACCAACCGGTTCGGCCACCTCTCTCTGATACCGGCGGGTTGGGGCTGAACCACCCGGTTCAGCCCCATGTGTGTGTGTGGGTGTGGGTGTGTGTGTGTGTGTGGGGGGGGGGGGGCGGTCGGCCCCCTCTTGGCCCCGGGTATACATATCCCCGGGGCGGTTCTCCTTGGTTCATCATGAAAGTACAAGGTATTCTTCTCCTCCTTCCTCCAAACCCTAGTTTTTATCTCTCTTCTCTCTAGATCTCTCTCCCTCTCGTACTCCTAACAGATTCCGCATCACTTGACATGAGAATAACAAATCTCAATATGTATTTGATCTACCTTGTTTATGTTTATAGTGTGCAGTATATACAGGTACAATAACAGAAAGTACAAGAGGATTCGACCGGGAGAAATAATTTAAAACGTGCAGGAGTTGCTCACCTAAATCTTATCCTCACAAGGACGTGGTGACTCATCAAAAAGCTTAGCAGAGGGGTTGCCAAACAACCCATCAACGGGATCATGGCCCTCCCTATGTGCATCATCGTAGAGGGTAGTGTTCCCAAAATGGGTGAGGCGGTCACCACAAGATCAACACTAGGCTCTCGACTCTCGGTCGTGATGTGGCTCGTGATGACGATAGGGGAAGAGTGGGAAAAGTCCATACTCAATAGTGGGTCAATAGGTATAGTGTCGATGATTATCTAACCAAAGAGAAAACTAGGTCTAAATGAGGTGTAGAGAGCGGATATACCATCAGTGTTACTAGGTTGCTTGCCCTCACTCTCGTAACAATACTTGATAGTCATACTAATGCCGCTCTACACCTGTATCATACGGCCATGATCAGACTCGACTCCAAAATCAAGTGGGTACTGAGTCTCATCAAGATGAGATGAATCAAAATCAGGTGTCGAGTCTCTCATGTCAATGAGAGCACTACTAGGCGCATCAGTGACTTAACCTAAACCCCAAGACTTTCTCCTATTGATTCTTCTTAAGGCAATCCTCAGGTGAGCAAGATAAGCATCCATATTGATCAAGAACAAATTGCTGAAATTCGACCTCAGATATCTCTATTTGCAGTACACTAGAAGGGTCTTGACATGTGATGTGATCCTGGCGATGGTGACCTCTATAGGGCTCCAGAGGGTCATCTAACTGGTTGTTCCTAACATAGTCAGATCGTGCTCCTGGGTGAACGTAATCCCTACAAACGTGCGGTGGTCATGTAGATACAGATTCATTCCCCTCAAATAAAGGAGACTTGTAGTGAACTTAACCTGAATGATACTCAACTCTACCATCATAAAGCCGTGGTGTATTGTAAGGATGAAGACATAAAGACCTCAAATCGCAGTGATCTTCTCGTGCATAGAGGAATCATGTTGCAGGGTCGACGCGATCTCCGAAAGTGTTATGTCGCACAAGAGGATAATCATCGTAATAATAAGGGTGCCTCTCAAGTGTGTGTGAAGGTTAGCGATAATTGAACATCACACGAAGATACCTATAGACACAAACTATGTATCAAAAGAGTGTTAACAGCCTGCCTTTGAAATCATTTAACGTAGGAAAAATCAATAGGTGAACGTGATCGAGCGATTCCCTAACCCTAAATGTCATGTCGACAATCACAACTAAGTGCAATAGACTTAAACACAGTCAAATGAAGAATGGGACATGTGCATGTGCGACTAAAAAATAACTTAAAGTGAGGTGAAAATATGTAGCTCTCATATATATAACAACAGGATGCAACGAAAAGCAATAAATAATTAAATTTCAAGTGATAATTTAATCAAACCATATTATTTCTTATAGGCAAAGCAAAATATGGCTTTCCTCGACGTAGAGGGCTAAGACGAGCGCGCAGAGAATAAATGATGTGGAACGGAGACGCGGACCCGCAGCGGAGGATAAGTTATGAGTCTGTTCGGAGCTAGTTGGCTACTTACTATATATGGTGTATATGGATCGATGATCCGACTTAACGGATGCGTCCGGCCTGCCGTTTGCACATGATTCCATATATTATATTATTATTTTGGCTTTTATTTTGATTTAATCGGGCTACCCTATCTCCGACCAATCATAGCAGTTGATGGTGGGATGTCCTAGTATCTCTTTATAATAAATAGAGTGTAAGGGACTGTTTAAAGGATTGCAGATTTTGAAAAAGAAGAATTCCTCTCACCTCAGTTAGGTACTTAGTCTGGTGAGTGGTCTGTCTTCTATTTCTGACTCTTCTCTGGTGACCTGGATTGAGAGTGAGTCAAAACGACCTATTGTTTCTATAGTGACGTGTCCTCCTACACCCCTTTTTTGTCATGCCCTGGGTTAGTTAGCACCCCTATCGTAGACTCATCTACTGACACGCCACCTACAGACCCATTCTTGAGAGTAGGTCTATGTCACTCTCCCTTGTCATTGTCCCGAGCCACATCACGACCAAGAGCCAAGAGCATGGTACTGATCTCATAGTGCCTATTTCACCCATTTAAAGGGACACTACCCCTTACGATGGTACTTATCCGGAGGATCATGACCCTATTGACGAGTTCTATGACGAGCCCCTTGTTGAGCCTCCTGATCAGCCACCACATCCTGGTAAGGATAAGATTCAGGTAAGCCACTCATTTAAGATTTTCGAATTATTGACGTCTCTTTCGTTATCATCTCTGGTATTGCCCAGAGAATGAATCTGGAGTGAAATATCAAGTATTTAGGGCTTTCTTTCAGTACACATGAGCATACTCCTGATATTTTGAGGACTTGCCTTATGACACATCGCATTTTTGATGAGTTTTGGGACACTGTCTGTTGATCCACCAAATGAGTTCTTTCTTCCCAGGGGCACTCACAACACTCTTGAGTTACACATCCTATCATTTGTGATTCTGATATCCACTAAGGTGATCGTCGCATCCGCGATGAATTTTCATACATACCTACAGTTGAGCCCCATGTTGCGTCATAATCCCCAAAAGACATTTTGCAACTTATGAGCTCCTCTTTGAGTGTTGATGTCTCACATGGTCACTTGGACACTCATCACACAATGGATGATTTTTTCTATACTTCATCGAGAGAGCCTCCTGATAGGTCATCTCATTATATAGATTTTCAGGTCATTGTCAGGCTGCACTATAGAAAGAGTGTTGTGTCTGTCATGTTTCATTTGCACCATTGACATGAGTATGTTGAGTCATTTCTTCATTATTTGCATGTATTTGTTGAGTTGTTTATTCATTGTTTGCATGGGTATCATGAGTTTGTCAGGCGGAGGATCAATATTGGTGATTGTTGGATATTAGAAATTACAATAGAGGATGCTTTATTTTTCCACATAAGGGCAAATATATAGGAAATACAATTGAAACACAAACTAAACCCACGGTGTGGGATTAAACTTCAAACATACAAAAGGACTTAAATATTACGATGAAACTCATAACTCCAACACTCCCCCTTAAGCTAAAGGGGATGCTGGACAAACATCAGACGAGCCACCGGGAGAAATTTCAAACTGGGAAATCAATTCGGGGACATAGACACACGATACTGACCCACACACGACACAGGATCGACACAAGACGTGGACTCGCTGGAAACTGATCAACCAACATCACCTACACACACATGTGAAATAGAACGAAAGATGTAGAGCAAATCATCAAACGAGTAATCGGGGATAATCCGCACAAAAGGCGGTCTCTCACGACACAGTCCCGCACGACACGGTCTAAGGCAAAACAACCCGCTTAGATTAGAACACTAACATCAGTCGCGTCCCAACACACGATCAATCAAAAGACACATGGGGAGACACATACGACATTACGACATAATCCTAGAGGTCGTGTGGAACGAAAGCAAAAAGTCGGGAACAATCGTCTGAAGCGTCTTCGCTCCAAACACTCCCCCTCACGAGAAACACATGCATATAGGCATAACAAGACGATACGAAGCAAAAAAACTAACAATTGGCCATTAAAAAGCAACATAAAATGACCAAAACACACTACGAAACTTCATCGTCAGTGAGATCAACACCCCGGATGGGGTAGCAGTAGCCGGAGTTGGTCGAAGCGTGAGGGGCAGCAGCAAGAATCGACATAAATAATGGAGGCAGCGGCTGGAATCATCATAATGAGGCCAAGGACAGCCAACGAAGGTTTTGCCATCCTCGACAAAGTAACAACCCCAAAAAGCAGGTGGACGAGATCTTTGACAGCAACAGCAGTAAGATCTGCGGCGAAATCACTAGGCAGAAACAGCGACTCACCCGCGACTGAAGTTGTCGTCGATGAGAGCACCATCGGCTAAAGATCAGTAGAGAATATTGCACAAGGAGGCGGACTGGAGAAGAAGGAGGCTCAATCGACGGGGTCTAGGGCTATGGTCTAGGCGGCGAAAAAATCCACGAGACTTCGTCGATGAAGCAACAGGGACAGTACAGGAGAACGATGACAAGGTCGATATCGGGAACAACGAGAGGGACATCAACAACTGACGAGGGCCAGGGAGACGTCGAAGACGTCAGCTGAGTTCGACTGGAACGGTGGCAAGAGCGTCAAGCTCGAGCAATGGGAGAAGGAGATATGTCGTTGATGGGAGCAGCGGTCGAGCCGACGAGATCGACGCAGCCAACGACGAGCTCTAGAAGTAGGGAGAGAGGTCCCCTACTGTCGATGGACGAGAGCGGGAATAGATGGGCTCGACGGGGGAATAGCACCGCACAGGATCACCGTTATGCACAAATGGAGGAAGAGAGAAGTAAAAATAAGAGGATGCACGGATTAGGGTGTCACATAACAAGAGAGAAATTTTTAACCTGACTCTGATACCATGTTGGATATTGGAATTACAATAGAGGATACTTTATTCTTTCACATAGAGGCAAATATATAGGAAATACAACTGGCACACAAACCAAACTTACGGTGTGGGGCTAAACCTTAAACATACTAAAGGGCTTAAATATTACGATAAAACTAATAACTCTAACAGTGATAAATCTTAAAAATCGCAAGCAGATGTTCACTGGCAAGATGAGGTATTTTATGAAGGGGAGCAGGTGATGGTGAGAATCTGCGTTGTGAGGCTCCGTGGGAGGCCTGCTAAAAGTTTGAGCATTAGTCAAATGAATTCCTACAAAATCATGAGACGGATTGGAACGAATATCTATGATCTTGATATCCCGAAGAGTATGAGTATCCGTCTGATATTTAATACTGAGGATTTAACGTAGTACTACAAGCCTCGCGAGTATGTGGACCCATTTTGTGGATATCCTCTTGAGTCTACACCCCTAAATCCTTTTGAGTCTACACCTCCACATCCTCAGTCATGCACTCAATCCACTTATGAGCCCCACCTGCCTTTGGGTTAGTCACCTATGGCTTCACCACATGTCGCAGTGATCACAACGGGACTTCCAGCACATCAGTGGATTAATGAGAGAATTATTGATACTGTGCCTCATGCATAGTGGCGAAACTAGGATTTTTACTGTGCCAGGGCACAATCAATAAAAATTAAAATTAATTGTTAAAAATATTGCATAATGTTTTTAGTATTGCAAGTTACATTAATGCAAGAGTGAAATATACATGCAAAATTCTTTCGATATGAATGAACAAATACCTATTGCTAAACAAGAGGCATACAATTTAAACGTGATAAATCAACAAGCTACTGATGCTAAACAATTGTTGTGAACGAGATTGGATCAATAAATGGAAGTTCAAGTGACAATCAATTTATAAAGCATAAAATCAACTCTAGAATCTAATTATAAAGCATAAAATTTATGGATGGATTGGACAAACCAAATTCAAATAAATCTATTTATAAATCATAAAATTATGAGAAAACTGCATAAAATATCAAGCAATTTAAATAAACGCATATGATTCCTGAACTTTATACAAGTGACAGAACTATCAGACACATGTTGAAAGTCAATGTGAATCCATCGATTCGAAAAGTGTGTCTGCCCTTAAATAATGAATCACTCAACTGGTTGTCTCATCCATCTAAATTCTACAACGATATGAATTTGTGTTGTGAAAAACTGTGAACAATAATCTTCAAATGTCTTCCCTAAATTGGAATGCTCCAACCAAAAAAATTGAAATAGCAGCACTCAAATTTGCAGCTATTTCTCACCGTCTATATATTTTAGTCAAATGAGTTACAAGAAAAACATGCAAGCTTCCTTTTTAAAACCAACTGTGAAAGATTAATTTAACACTAAAGCACCATATGTTATCCTCCAAAATCCACAAATAATATTACTAATTAATTAGAACAATTTGTTTAAAACACTTAATTTATATATTTAGTTAAATGCTCAAAAAGATTTATGAACATACCTCTTTGGAAAGTAGCCTGAGTTCAGCAACTAGAGCTTTTAAAGTCTTCATTGTAGCATTTTCACAAACACCTGGAGTGCACTTTTGTGCAAAATTCTGCAGGCATAAATTTTTTGCCTTCTAAGCTGACCTTTGCTGCTTGGGGGAAGGAGAAGCTGTCTCCTTAGGAGAGACGGGGGAGCCTCATACACAAATTTGCTCGAATTGAAAGGTTTAGAAGAAATCAAATAATCAGCAACTTCTTCCTTGCCATTCGCGGCGCAGCACAAATGGCGTCAGTTCCTCAAAACAACAAAGGAAACCAGCAAACAAGGCCCGACCCTCGCCGAGCAAGACGGCAGGAAAGTCGACCAAGAGCACGCCGATGCCGCACCTCCCCTTGCCACAAACCCAAGTACCACTTCAAGCCACATCTACCGGCGCCAGCAAGGCCCGACCCTCCTCAGTCGTCACCACCACCGGTGCCAACCCCAAGCTTTCATTTTTTGCGCAATATTTACGGCTAGGCACGTGCCCGACCGTGTCTGGTTGTAGGTTCACCCATTCTCATGCATGTATAGCCGCGCCAGTCAGTCAGACCCAGGAGTACCATTAGCGAGGATACTTTACCATCGATGATACTTGGAAGACCTCTGGTGAACATCATCGAGTCTTACCTGGCATACACTAAGAGAATTCCAATCTCTATTCATCAGGAGATGAATTCTTTCAAGTAGGGGAGAATAATGTGGAACGGAGACGCGGACCCGCAGCAAAGGACAAGTCTTGGGCCCGTTCGGAACCAATTAGCTACTTACTATATATGGAACATCTCGATCTATGATCCGACGTCACGGATGCATGTGGCTTGTCATTTGCACATTATTTCATGTATTATATTGTCATTTTGGCTTTTATTTCGATCTAATCAGGCTACGTCATCTACGGTCAATCATAGTCGTTGATGGTGGGATAACCTAGTATCACTTTATCATAAATAGAGGTGTAGGGGGCTGTTTAAAGGATTACAGATTTTGGAGATGAAGAATTCTCGAAATCTGGAGATCTCTCGTGGTGCGACGTTGCGAAGCCTTAAGGTGTCAGCTTCTTAGGTTTGTATTTTGTGTCCCTTGTTTTCCTCATATCATTGTAGGCCGCCCCTTCCCATCTCTCTCGTAAAAAATCCATCCCAGCAAACAACCCTGCTTCTTTTCATTTTTCTGTGAACCCTCTCTGTTTTTACTTCAGCATAACTCACGGCAAGCCCCGATCCTATTAAATCCCATGCATTTTTTCCATAGAAAGCCCTAGCAAGTAGCAAGCCATTCTCTATTTCAAAAGTTGTCATGAAACCCACTAATTCATTCTCCCGTGAACTTTCTCCCCTTCAACAGCAGCTCGCCTTGTTCCCTAAATCCCCACAAAAAGCAGCGTCTCAATTCCTTAGTTCCTGGTTAAGTCTCCCTTGAACTCACACCCCCAGCCACCAACTAGGAGACATCCAGCCCTACCCCTATCATAAGGCCCAATTTTCCTTCACAGCAGGTCTGTCCCCAAATAATTCCTAAACAGTCTGCCTTCTCCAAGTCTAAGACAGACCCATCTCCACCACAAAATCTGCCAACACCAGATATTCAGTAATCCTACAGCGATGTCGCATTTCAGCCACCGGTTCCTCTCCTGATCATCCCTGTTGTGTCGCACATCTCCGGATTTGCTCTCCTATGGCAGCCCCCATGTGTTGTGAGTTGTTATTTGTTGTATGGAGTTTTAAGTCTCATTATTAATATATGGTATTGTAATTTCATGTTGGCTTGAATCTCTTGAATATTAGTTGTTTGTTCTGGATTATTCTTGTGATTTGCAGGATTAATTTTCCACGCGCTCTTGCTTTAGCCCTCCACGCGGAGGAAAACTGCTGTTTGTTTGCCTAAAGAAATTATTTGTCTTTGGCTAAAATTATATACGTTTGATTTGATAATTTATTGCTTAATTTGAATTCACTGTCGGATCTCGCATCATACATATAATTATTTAGGGTTGTCAAGTTGTTTCCCTGACATGCCATTTAGGATTGCATTCCAGTAGTCACACATCAAGCCTCTAACCCGTCATTAGACGGTGTTTAGATTCATTGCATTTGTCACGTGCTCATTTGCATTGTATGTAGGGTTAGAACATCGTTCACCTGCCGCATATAGATTCGTCTTACGTCAATAATTCCTGCAAATCACAAAATATCCCAAGAGCAAACGACCGTGATTATTTTCATCCAAGCAAATATGAAATCACATCATCATATATTAAAATTGAAGAAACTGTTCCATACAACGATAAAACAAAACTCACGAAGTGGGGAAAGGCCATAGTGGGGAGATTCGGTGATTCATGGGTGATTGGTGGCTGTCCGGGAGGAGATGGCTATTGTATGATGACTGGAATCAGCGTGCTGGAGGTGGGGAGGGCTGGATCGGAGACTTCTTCCTGCTGGGAATAAAGGGAGAAGTTTTTCGGGGGCAATTTATTGGTTGGCTTGCACGTGGGGTTTTGGGGGGGAAATTAGAGGCATGAATTGCTAGAAGAAAAGGGGTCACGGGAACAGGGTAATGGGGGTTCACGGGCTTCAGACAGCTTAGCGGGCTGCTCCAAAAAACAGCTACGGGATTCCTGAAGGGTAGCAGTGGTATTCACAGCTATAGGGGGGCTACTCCAGAAATGATTACGGGATTCCTGAAGGGTAACAGTGTGATTCCCGGAAGGGATCACATGGGAAGAAATCGGAAAGTGGGTTTGCAGCGAAAAGAGGGAAATCGACGAATACGAAAGGGAAAACAAGATACAAAACTAAAGAGTTCATCTTAGGGCTTCGAGATGTCGCACCACAAAAGATCGCCGGATTCCGGAAATTCTTTTTCTCCAAAATCAATAAATGAGGAAGATGGTTGGCCCTCTACATCTATTTATAATAAAACAACATTAGGGCACCCTGACATCAACAAATATGATTGGTTGAGAGTGTCAGGTGCTCGTTTACACTAAATAATTACTAAAAATACAGAACGATATATATAAAAAATACGTAAAGAAAAATCTGAACGCATCCGCGAAGTCGGATCGTCGATCCATAGAAGATAACATGACAAGTGGTCAATCGGCCCCGAGCGGGCCCAAAACTCGTGCTCCACCGCAGGTTCGCACCGCCGTTCTACATCACACAAGGAATAATAAGCATATTTGAAAAGAAGATTTTCGTTTATGGCCTTAATGAGCAATTTCCTTTTATGTATCAACTTTGTTTCCTACCCAAAGTGCTCAATGATCATAGTCAAAGGATAGAGATCAGGATTTTGGGTGAAGAACGCAAGATGGTAGTACACTTGCGACATTATATAAATTGTTGATGGAAGAGATGTTATGCATTTAACTATCAATCCACCTTTCCTTCAGCTTGTTGTCTTTTCCAGTAAATAATCAAATGTGAAGAAATTTAGATAAACTTTTTGATGATCAATATTTGAATGAAAAAATTCACGAAAAATGAGGCATTGAAGATTATGGTTTAAGTATATTAAGAACACAGGATAATACACAAACATGAATGCCACAGGTGAAAAACATAATCAGATTTTTTTAAAACATTTTATTTTAATTTTCTGATTTTCTTTGTTTTAACCAAAAAGGTTAGGAATAGCAAATGTCAGTAAGTGTTGGCATATTTTTCTAAAAAATATAAAAATTAATTCATTCTTTGAAATTAGAAAAAAAATTATCTTAAAAAACAACTCATCCAGACACAAAATAAAAAATAAAAAGAGACTCCTAATGGTATAATCTACAGTATAAAAATAGCTTCATACCTCCCCAGGATGTATGATCGTTTTGAATTTTTTAACAAATGGCGATCGTGCTTCTTCATTGAACTGTGAACATCAAACAGAGCATAGTGAATTGCATTTCAATAATCTTCTCATGTACCTTTTATGCACATATAAACTTTAATAGATGACTAAACAGCAGTTTTGAAGTTCTAGCCTGTGAAATGTGTTCTGCAGCAGCAACTCTCGGTTTTACAACATCACAATTAGCAATCACTAGAGTGTTTGGAACACTACCGTCAGTCTGGAAAAACATGCATATGTATGAGAAGTTTGCTAAATAGAAACAATTATTCAACATTACCAATGAAAACTCAATAACTTCATCATTTTGTTTAAAAAACTAATGCAAGGATTATAAAATAAAGAAAATATTGTTAAGGAGTAAACGATGAGTATAAAAGAACACTAGGGCTCCGTTGCTTCGGAAGGAATTCAGTGGTGGAAATTGGAATTGGCTAATTCCAATTTTACTATTTGGCTGAAGACATGAAGTGGAATTAGAAATTCTGTTGTTCTCCAGCATGTCAGAATTCAGTGACATGAATTGAAAACACACACATAAATATAAAGCCGGTAAGGAGTAATTATAATGTATGTGTTTTTACTACTAAAGAAAAAGACTTACAAAAAATGTCATCAAGAAATTTTAGATTCTCAAGCAGATCCTGATCATAAAATGGATGAGGTCAGGTGCATGAAATGCTCTGAGGCCAACAATACTGATACAATTTTTCCCTTTCAATGTAATTTTAGCTGTAATTGACCAATTGAAGGACAACCTCAACAAGGTAGTAATATCGAGGTCAAAGAGTTGTGTTACATAACCCACGAGAGTGGAAAGGACCTGGGGAAGAATAATGTTCTCCATACCAGTAAGGCAGTTATGTAATCAATAATAAAGTTCTACTCCAAACAACATAAGAAACTGTCCTACTATCAGTTTTTCCAAAATAAAAAGAGTAAACTTGTCCTCATACTGCAAAATTTGTTCATTTACCCGGCCCTGGCCATCGTTTCCATTACAATTCATACTGATTCAAAATTTCTTCCTGAACAGAGCGTATAAATCAACAAATCAATCTCATTGACGCCTTAATCAACAATCAATCTGATACGATTACGGATAAATTCCAGGAGGAATCCAGTAAGGGGAAGGGCCGGCGGGGGTGAGCGAGAATGAATGAGGAAGAGAAGAGACGAAATTAGGGAGCAACCCTAAAAACCTTCATACATTCCAAGATGAAGATTACAAGGTCCGTCGGCCCTCTTATAGTAGCGAGGAGCGAATATAAAAGGAAATACTGAAATTAGGAAATGCTGGAAATTAGGAAATACTAGACATACTAAAAATGCGTCAACAAACATAGCAACATATTTATTATTAAATATTCTCTGCGGTCTCGGTGGGCCGGTGGAAGCGGCAGGGCAGGGGCCGACAGAGCGAGAACCGGGAGACGAGACAGTGAGATGATCGGAGGGGGTGGCAAGACTGGAGTCGGCGGAATAAGAGCAGGTAGAGGGGGCGGCGAGTTTACCGGACGGGGCGGCAGAATAGGCGGTGATGCAGCCGGTGGAAGCGACGGAGGGACGAACACCGTAGAGAGAGGTGGTGCATTAGCGACCGTGGAGAGAGGTGGCATGGCCGGAAAACTTTTGCATGGTGCAGGAGGCAGCCGTGGTGGAGACGGCTTAGGGCAGGGAACCTCGTGGGGGGTTGCAGAAGCACGTCTGTGGTACAAGAGAAGACGATCGACTTTGGCATGGAGGGAGGTGCATGTGGTCAGGATTTGTGCAGCTAGGTCAGAGAAATCTAGTCGAGGGTCGGTGGTCGGCGACAGCAAGAACAGCGGCCCGGGAGCGGCGGATTGGGCGGCAGTCATAGTGTCCAGATGTAGGCTGGATGTGATGTCGGCGATGTCCGTGGCGGCACAACGGTCGGTACAGCGAAACAAAGGCCCAGGGTGGAGGCCTTTCTGCAGCAGAAACGGAAGGGGAAGCAAATCCGGCTGACAGAAGACCTGCGGCACGAGCGAAGGACGATCGATACCTGGAGAGGAGCGGGGCCAGGCGCCGAGAAGAGAACAATGCAGAACAGAGGCCCTGGGAGGAAGAAGATCCGGAGGGCTGCAGCGGCGAGGTTGGGGCGCGGCTACATCAGCCGGTTGTTGGAGGAGGCTTTGTGGCAGATCGAGTGCGGAAAGGACGCCGGAGGCCAATCCGGTTGCTGGAGGAGGTGGAGCGGGCCAATCCGGTTGCTGGAGGGCAGGACATAGCGGATCGGCGCTGGCGGCGTGATGCCGGAGGCGGATCGAGGCCGGGATGTCCGGCAAGGGTGAACCGCGCGTCGACTGGGTCGCGCGTCGTGCTGAACGGCGACAACGAGCAGGCCGCTCGTCTTTTATATGGCGATGCGGGATCGGTCGCTGTGTCGCAGAAACAGGGTCGTGTCGCGATGACGCGGGTCGGCGGGGATCGGGTGTTGTGCGGGTCAGTGGACCAGGGAGATAGATTTCTGAATTCCTTAGGCAAACTTGAGCACTGGCGGCGAGAGCGAGCGGTGCGGCAGGTTGGACCAATTGATATGATCACGGATAAATTACAAGAGGAATCCGGCAAGGGGAAGGGTTGGCGGGGTGAGCGAGAATGAAGGAGGACGAGAAGAGCCGAAATTAGGGAGCAACCCTAGAAACCTTCATACATTCCTAGATGAAGATTACAAGGTCCGTCGACCCTCTTATAATGGCGAGGAGAGAATATAAAAGAAAATACTGAAATTAGGAAATGCTGGAAATTAGGAAATACTGAAATTAGGAAATACTGGAAATACTAAAAATGCGTCAACAAGCATAGCAACATATTTATTATTAAATATTCTCCGCGGTCTCGATGGGCCCTTGCGATATACGCGCCCTACGCGTGTAGACTTGTCATGGTGGCTCGTCATCGTGTAGTTTTGTAACATTAGGACCCGTAACACAATCCAACTCAATACCTCTGGTTCTAAGACTCAGATTTGTTTATGAGCTGCCACTGAAGAAGACACTATTAAAGCTATAACTAGTGCAAAAAAGATAAGTAATTAAATGCTCTGAAACTCCAAAATAGTATATTTCACTCCTAATAATCTGAGGAGTCTCACTCATGGTAGAATAAAAGAATTGGTAACTCGCTGAGCTCCTCTAGAGGTTAGGGCATTCTTGGTTAAAGCTTTTTCTTTAACCAAAATAGTATATTTCACTCTCGCAGGCTTTTTCTTTTCTTCTCGGGTTAAAGCTTCGATGCGGCATTCTTGGTTGTTGCCTGTTCTGCCTCTGATGTCTCCTTCTCCCGTGCTAGCTTCTGGCCAGCCATAAGCAGGTTCGGCGGCGGCAGATCCTCCAACTTTGCCCAGTTTATCTTCCCAAAGAAGCGCGGGCGAGTTCTCGATTGAAGATTCGGCGTTGCCAACTGCGTAGATCTTTCTCTATCTTCATATATTTCTTCTTGTTCACCTCGCAGTCAATAACTTTCAAGGGCCTATAGTTATTCTTTGTTGCCACCTCAGCCAACGACGATAAGATCACGCTTTGCAGGTTCTCTTATAACCAGAAAGACGATGATTCAAAGTCTTCGGCGTAAAAATAATCACCCACAAAGCTTTGTGCATGAAAAATATAGCGGAGAGAATGCTTCAAGTGGGCTTCTACGGGTGTGAGAATGAACGGGAATGAGAAAGAAGACCTACAGAGGTCGAAACTGGGGGGAGGGGGGAAGAAAATTGGCAAAAATGAATTCCATAGGAATTGAGCTCAATTCCTTTTTTGCACGAAAAAATGGAGCGTTGAACTGCGGAATTGGAATTGTCTCTCCAATTCCAATTTCTTCCTCTCAATTCTACTCAAACGAACGGAGCATAAATGTTAACTCCTACATAGCGTATTTCTTGATTAAACAATGAGACAATTTCTTATTATAAGAGGCAATGCATTACTTAAGAAATCCAATTCTAGGTTCGGCATATTGGCCCGTTGGCGGTGGGGTAAGGTCATCCTAAGAAAACTAAGGATAGGTGCAGACATAATCTCGAACGGAATTAAGCTTGCAATAAGTACTTTTATAAAACAATTTTCCTTTGATTTGCCACAGAAAAAATAAACCTACTAAAATAAGTAAACAAGAGGGAGGTACAAACCAGGGGCGGACCCATGTCTGGACACACCTGTTTTCGCAAATTTTACCTAGGGTTTCAGCTGTATCGACGGGATACTCACGATATTTCAGCATCTCAACCAGATTCGGCGAGATCTTCTCTGCCAGGACCGATTTAGGGCAGCCAACACGGAATCAGCGGCTATCCTGTTCCGAGCCTGCGACGAGGAATTCTTCTGCGACCACGACCAGCGGACGAGCTAACGGCAATCCTCTTCTTCCAGTTTCTGTGACCCCGACGGTGTTTTCGCGAAGTTTCTCTGTTTTTGCTTTCTTCTTCTGTGACTGGAGGCGGCTGGACTGCGTCCAGCGGGCGTTCTTCTTCCCAGTGTGCACAGTGCCCTTATGCAGCATCTGACTGTTGTTGACCGATTGTTTTTCTTCCTAGTGAGTTCTTCCGATTTTTATATTGTTGATTTGTTGAGATTGTTGTTGGCCGATTGTTGTTTGCGGATTGTTGTTTGCTGATTGTTGTAGAGGTACGAATGTAAATCAAGAATTAGATTCAAACTTTAAAGAACCGATTGTTGAAGTGTTACAGTCTGCAGAGGTACCAATTGTTAAAAATTAAAATAGGATTATAGACTTATAGTCGTTTTTCTTTGTCAAAATTTATTTTAACTAAATGTGGTTGAAGATTATAACATGAAGTTACTTTCAGGTACGAAGAGGACTTGCAGATCGAAGGCGTTCTTCCCATTTCAAAATCCACAAGAGAGAATCGAGAGGTACTCTCTTAATTCTTTGCAATTTGAATAAAGTTTTGCATTTTAATCAATTTGGTATTTCACTGTTCAGTGGTATGTTCTTACGATGTATTAAGGTATTTCATTTAGTATATTCAGTAATAAGGATATTTCATTTAGTTTGTTCTAGTATTATTTCATTTAGGATTTTTGAATTTAATTTATACTATGTCATAATTAATAAATCTAATGGAGAGGGTTTTTTTGAAAGTGGGATCAAGTAAGAATACTACTACTAGAGGTGCACAAGAGACAAGATCCCGATAGTAAAAGGCTTCGAGTTGAGTTTAAGCTTGAGGACTTACCTTCGGATCCTGCTTTGAGGCATCCTATAATCTCTTATGATGTAAATCTACACGACACTATACGAAGATATTATCTACAGAATGAACCTTGTCAACCTTTTTTAGAAAGTTTCCCTCAAACTGAAATTGGAAAAAAAGCTCGTTGGTTCAACAAAAACTGATATAATGAATCCAAAGATTGGTTAGAATACAACACCGAAAAAGATGTAGCATTTTGTTTTTTTTGTTATGTCTTTCCTCAAAAAGGTTGTGATCCAACTTTTGTAAGTCGTGGATTCAAGTATTGAAAAGATAAGACTATACTTGAGAAACATGTCAAGAATCACACTACTGCTAACAATGATGCAAAAAGAATGTGCGAGAATTTAATGAACATAAAGCAGAGTATCCTAATTGTATTTGCAAGGCAAGAAGAAACTCAAATCATTTAATGAAGCTCATGATATCTCAACTAAAAAGCAAATGTTTATTATTTTGAGATATGTAGACAAAAAAGGTAAAATTATTGAAACACTGTTTGGTTTTGTTCATATTTCTGATACTACAGCTTTATCACTTAAACTTGTTATTGATAAAACATTTGCAAAATATAACTTGAGTATTTCAAAGCTACAAGGGCAGGGTTATGATAAAACCAGCAACATAAGAGGTGAATTTAATGGCTTAAGAGCATATAATGAAAGAGAATAGTTCGGCTTTTTATATTCATTGCTTTGCACACCAACTGCAGTTAATATTAGTTGTCGTGGCAGAAGGATATTCTGAAGTTGTAGAATTTTTTTCATACGTTACAATGTATTGAATGTTATTGGGAGCTCTTGCAAATGACGTGATTGTCTTAGAGCATTGGAAATTGAAAGAGTTGCTCATGAAATAAATTGTGGGGAGTTAGATAGTGGGAGATGACTTAATCAGCCCCTTGAAATTAAGAAGGCAGGTGATACACGATGGAGTTCACATTATGCCACTGTTCAGAATTTCATTCGTATGTATTCATCTATTGGCAATGTTCTTGAAATTATTGCACGTGAAGGAACTGATGGAAATCAAAGAGGAACAACAAATAGTCTTTGGAAAAATATTAAGACTTTTGATTTTATCTTTCTCTTGCATCTGATGAAACATATTTTATCAAAGAGACATGAATTATCACAGGTACTGCAAAAAAAGGATCAGGACATCACCAACGCAATGAATTTTGTTAAAATTGCAAAACAAATGTTATTCAATATGAGAAGTGTTGATGTTCAATGGGAGGCTTTCCTCATTGAAGTATCAGTCTTTTGTGTAAAACAAAATATTGATATACCGAACATGAATGACATATTTTATCCAACAGGAAGATCAAGACGTACTGAACGGGACATTACAACTTATAATTACTTTATGGTTGAGATTTTTAACATTGTGATTGATATGATGTTGAATGAGTTAAACGACCGATTTAATGAAGTAAATACTGAATTACTTCTTTGTGTTATATGTCTTGATCCTAATGACCAATTCATTTCTTTTGATAAAGAGAAGTTGATTCAGCTTGCAAAATTTTATCCATGTGATTTTTCTCCATTAGATTTGCAGTTCCTTGACGGTTAGCCAGATACATATATATTTGATATGCGGACTAATGAGGCATTCTCACAAGTTAAAGGTATTAGTGGGCTTCTTGAGAAATTAGTGGAGATTAAAAAACATGAGTGTTACCAATTGATTTATCGAATGTTAAAGTTAGCTTGTTTGCTACCTGTTGCGACTGCTAGTGTGGAAAAAACGTTTTCTGCTATGAATATTATCAAGAGTCATTTGAGAAACAGAATGGATGATGAATGGATGAATGATTGTCTAATCACATATATTGAAAAAGATATTTTGGACAAAATCACTAATGAAAAAATTATTACTCGTTTTCAGAATATACATTCTCGGAAAGTTGATTGCTCACAGATTAGTTTTTTTGAATTCATTATAATGCAATGTCTAATATCACTTTATATTGTTATAAATTATAATGGATGTTAGAAATACTTATTAAAGTATTAAATTATCTTTTTTGCCAATTTAATTTCTCTAATTTTAATTAAATTTTATTAGTGTCCGGGTCATGCAAAAAACCTAGGTCCGCCACTGGTACAAACGCAAGAGTGCATGAAAATGAATGACTAATTAAATGAGAAAATGATACAGTCATAGTCACACCCGATAGAATGAGAGCAACGCAAAAGTAAATTTTTATGTAATTTTTAAATCAAGAAACTGGTATTATATCTAACAAGTAAATTTGGAGCACAATTCGCACAAAATTAGCAATTTAATTTATTTATGGATGCAAACATTCGTCGAATAGAAATCCAACGTTAATCAATAAAATCTAAAGAAACCAAATATTTGTCGAGGGAGAAAAAAACATAGAGGAACCGAGGTAATAAGAAAAAAGACAAATAAAACTAAAACAAATTTGTCTCTAAAACTAGGTTAATTATTACAAACTAGGCAGAGGCAAACCCAACAATTAGGATAGATCTCATCGGGAGTAAAAGGTATGTTGGTGGTGGTCGGCAAAAGATCCAGTAGAAGATGAGAGACTCCTCACACAAGCATAGTAAAGGCGGCGGCGGCTTGGAAGGTGGACGGAACGGTGGTGGGGTAGAAGAAGTATGGTGGCGTCGAAATCCGTGGATAGACAAAGGAAGAAGAAGGGTGCTAAGAAAAATTGGAAGATATGAGAAAGGCGGTGGAGAATCACGGCTAGAAGAAAGTAGTTTTCAATTTTTTAATTCAATTCAGTCGCCCTTTTAATTTTCATTCAACCGCATATATAGCAGCACCATAATAGGTGGTCGCTTTCAGTTGCATATAGCACAATAATGGGCGGTTGTTTTCAGCCGCATATAGCACAATAAGGGGTGGTTGCTAAGTGATGGTTTGCCCATGAAATGGAGAGTTCACGTGAGAGAGATTTCATGGGAAAGAGATTTCACAAGAGAGGGAGAACTGATTGCTGTGAGTGGGCATGGGAAAAAAACTAATTGTTGCTATTTTTTTGTACAGACTTTTTTTGATAACTTCTGCTCCCTTTTTTGGAAATAAAAACGTTTTTGTCCTTGTGATGAAAAAGTAAAATCACTTCTAATGGGTAAGAAATATGCGCGCAGGATAAAAATTAAGGTTAAGGCTCAAAATGAGAATATGGAAATGAATTTAGCTCAATCCACCCGAATCCAAGGAGTATGTCACCGAATAATCTAAAGCAATTAAATGTACGACTTAGTTAATTACGTCATAGGGAATACAGAGCTACAACCTCTCCAATGCATAAACAAAACACAAGAAAATAAAAGTATGAAACAAGTGCGCGGCATAAAAAATAAATATGTTTGACATTACAAAGAAAATGAAATAAATGCGTAAAGTAACTTTGGCACTACAAACGCCTGTCTACATCAATTCCCTTTAGGTGGGATATTTTCGTCCCCTGACAAGAAAGCCTCGATGAGATGTTGTAATATGTCAGGGCAACGGCTCGATAACTTCTTGGCCTCGATCCACGAACAATCCGTCAACGGTCTTCCTTGACAATGTACTAAGAATCGTCGATGTACCTCATATCGTGTCTGAGTGGTATGAATATCCACGATGTCGTCGATCTCGTCAGACTCAAGCAGCTCCAAAGGTGTAATGGTTGTGTCTTTAAGTCCACCTCATCTGTCATGTCTCCTGTGTGGGCTGTCAGATCAGCAATGTTGAACACGGGGGAAATGGCCATGATAGGTGGGAGATCTAAGAAGTGTGCATTCGCCCCCAATCTACTTAGTATAAGAAATGGGTCAAACTTCCTCCTGCTTAATTTTTCGTAAGCACCAACTGGGAATCTCTGCCGCCAAAAGTATGCGTTCGTCCCCAATCTACAAAGTATCTTAAAAGAAGAATGTTTAATTTAAAGTTTCCATTGTGATTACTACTTGTGTTCATCATGAAATTTTTTTAACAAGTGATATCTTCAAATGAGAATGCTTGTATTGTAATTTCTGATATGTTAACTATTACTATATTCAATCATATATATATATTTTCTCTCAACAAATGGTATTTTAACAAGTTTTTATAGCATCCTATTTTTTTTATTTACATAGAACAAATTAATCTGTATCGCATACACTCACCTTTATCTAGAGGGATGAAATTGTTGGGGTAAGTAGAAAAGATGATAGAATTATAGCTCTTAAATCGGTCATAGGAAAGAAAACTATTAATGTGATCGGTGTCTACGCGCCACAAGTAGGATTAAGTGAAGCTATTAAAGTACAATTTTGAGAAGACGTACATGATTTGGCAAGGGAAAACCCACAAAGAGAGAAGATTTTCATAGAAGAAGACTTAAATGGACATATAGAGAAGGAAAATGTATATTATACAGCCGTTCATGAAGTATTTGAATATGGAGAGAGAAATAAAGAAAGTCAAATCATTTTAGATTTTTTAGTGACACAAGCTAATTGTGACAAATATATTTTTTATAAAAAGGGAAGAACATTTAATTATGTTTAAAAGGGGACCAAATAAGTCACAAATTGATTATTTTATGACTCGCAAAATGGATAAAATAATTTGTAATTGTTAGAGAATATCAGGAAAAGTTGATGTAAAGGCCCAATGTTATGGCCCATGCAGGGTTCTGTCTTAACCCACATTGCTTGTATAATTGTATGTTTCTATCCTCTCTTCTATATATTTCTACTCATACTTGTATTTTGTAATTCAACAAGGATATGCAAGGTTTGAACCATTCTTCTACATAGTATCAGAGCGCAGATCCTCTTGGGCGGCTAGTTCCTTTTTTTAACCGCCTCTCCTGCTTCTTCCCGGGCGGACACCTGCTTCATGTCTGCCTCCCC
Organism: Platanthera zijinensis; assembly: GCA_039513925.1. Lineage (NCBI taxonomy): Eukaryota > Viridiplantae > Streptophyta > Magnoliopsida > Asparagales > Orchidaceae > Platanthera > Platanthera zijinensis. The sequence continues at coordinate 37,859,436 of CM077098.1, forward strand.
TTCTTCTTCCCCGGGAGGACTCTTGCTTCTGTACGCATTTCTAACCGTCGGTCCCTACTTCTTTACTCACCCTCTCCCGTGGTTCCACTTCTCTCCCCCCCCCCCGGTTTTCATAGCTACCCTGTGGAACCCTTGGACTGCTTGTTGCGCTGAGACTTCTCTGTGTGTTGTGCTTGTCGCAGGCTGTCTTTCTATGCGGTTAACTCTACTCTATCCGCTCGGCCTCCTACTCTTGACGCGCAAACTTCTTGCCGCGCGAAGTCTTCTTGCTCTTGTCACTGCAGTCTCCTCTAGCCACTGCCGCCTTGTCTCTTTGTGTCGCGGATTGCTCTTGCGCGGCGTCTTCTTGTCGTCCGACCTGATCTTGTCGTTGCGGCCTAGTCTCTGTTGTTCGTGCGGTCTGCCCGCAGCTTGGTCTCACTGCGGATTCCTAGTCTCTTAATCTCCTTGTGGATTCTTCGTCGCGGTCAGCGTCTGTTCGCGCGGTTTAGCGGCAGTTCATCGGCCTCTTCTCCTTTAATCGTTGCGAGCTCGGATTCTTACTCGCGACGGGCTCCCTCTAACCGCGGACTCTTAGTCGCGGCAGGTTCCCTCTAGCCGATGTGGCCTTGTATCTTCTTATTCGCGGCGGTCTCCCACTAACCGCGGAAATTTAGTCGCGGCGGGCTCCCTCTTGTCGTTGTGGCTCAGAGCTTTAGTCGTCGTACCTCTAACCGCCGCGGCTTCCCTTCTGACCGTCGCGATCTCATAACTTATGAGGATTCTAATGTCACCTCTGCTCTGTCTGCTCGTGTTGCGGCTCTGGTTCCCGAGCTTCGCGATGAACTCTGGATTACTACTATCTCCCTCAGTGGGAAGCAGAATTTTGTGGAATTGGTGCACTCCGTTCGTCGAGTTTTGCAGACGAAAGGCCTTCTTCATCACCTGACTCGGGTCACTCCTACCGCCCCCACTGATGAGTGGCTTCGGGATGATGGTCGGGTGCAGTCATGGTTGCTCAACTCCATGGACACCGAGCCCTATCGGATGGCTATATATCATGACACGGCAAAGGCAATGTGGGAGGAGCTCCATTCTTTTTACTTTGGGCTGAATAGTCTTCAACACTTGTTTGACATCATCTCCGATCTTCAAACCCTTGATCTCGGGGCTCCCGGTGATATGATTTCTTTTGTTGTTAAAGCCAAGACCCTGGTCGAAGCCTGGATCCAGCATCAGCCGCCTACTACAGATCTGATTACTAAACGGGCCCAGAAAGAAGCTGTCGGGATTGCGATGATGATGCCCCGAGTTCCCCCTCACCTGCACAGTGTTCGGGCTCAGATTCTCTCATCTACTACCACTCCATCTCTCTATCAGATGTGTGTTATAGGCTTCTGAAGGTCACACCGCCCAAGGATGCCCCTGTTACTCTCTCCCCAGCTCTTCCACAGCACTCTACGTCTGCTCCATCTTCTCGGGGGTCATCAGCCCGTGGGGGACGCAACATGTCTAGGGGACGTGGCCGATTTGGCAGATCTCCATTTAAGTGCACGTATTGTGGCCAGGATGGTCATCTTGAAGCCACCTGCTATCGCAAACATGGTCTGCCTCCAGTGTTGTAAATATCGGCCGACATGTCAAACATGTCGGACGACATGAAGGTTTGGGAGGTAAAACGGCACGAAACCGTTTTAAAAATGGGTCGTGGCGTTTTGAAAATAACGGGCCGATATGTAGGTTTTAACCGACATACCGGGCCCAAAAAACGGAAAAATCGGCCGTTTTTTAATTAAATTTTTTTATTTATTATTTTATTTAACGATAACACCCGATGTTTTAACTCCCTCAACCCCGCTGTTTTCATTTCACCTCGTCGCTCCTACCCTATCTCTCCCCGTCGCTCCTGCCCTAGCTCTCCCCTGCGCGTTGTCGGCATTCCTCTCTGGTTCTTTCTTCTCCCTGCTCGCTAGTGCTCTCTAGCTCGTTGGTGCTCTCCCTCTCTAGCGCGTTGTCGACACTTTAGCTCTCTGGTTCTTTCTTCTCCCTGCTCGTTGGTGCTCTCTGGTTCTCTAGTTCTCTGGCTCTCTGGAGCTCGCTAGCGCTCTCCCTCTCTCGCGCGCTGTCGGCACTTTATCTCACTGGTTTTTTCTTCTCCCAGCTCGTTGGTGCGTTCTAGCTCTCTGGTTCTCTGGTGCTCGCCCTCTCTAGCTCGCTGGTTCTCTGGTTTTTTCTTCTCCCTGCTCGCTGGTGCTCTCTGGTTCTTTGGTTTTCTCCCTCTCTAGCTCACTGGTGCTTTCGATATCAGCACTCTCTCAGCTGTTGCATTCTTCTCCCTACCTCCCCCTCTCATTTTATCGCTCTGCATTTTGGTATTTTTTGTGTTGGTTGTTATGTTAGCAGCTGCTATGGTATCTTGTTGTCTTGCGCCCTGCTGCCATATTGGCCAGCTGCCCTACTGTCTTGCTCTCTGTTGCCTTATTTTTCGGTTGTAGTATGGTGGCTGTCTTGTGGGTTGTTGCAGTCAATGACCCGTTTAGTTGTTGGTGGCTGCCATGTTGCCTTATTAGTTCAGCAAGGCATGGTGGTTGTCTGGTAGCTGACTTGCTGATTGTAGCATGATGGCTGCTCTATTGTCTTATTTGTCTTATTAGTTGTTGCCTTATTTTTATTTGACACGTTTATTAATCAACAAATGATTTTAAATACTTCTATTAATAGTTATTTATCCAACTTCATTTTGCAATCAATGATGCGTGTATATCCAATCACATTTTTAGTTGTCTTGCTGCTTTGCGCCTTTTGATAAATAAAATGTGAGATGTTTTAAAAGTTTGAATGATACTTGAATAATTTGTTCATTTTGTTGGATATTTTAAAAGTTTGAATGATAGTTATAACTGTTGAAACCGGAAAACCAGTCTCTGTGGAGTTCGACCCTTGGGGAAGGGGTGGTCGCGCACCTACTTCGCTCCTGCAAGAAAATGACAAGAAAGTGAAGAACCAAGGACTAGACCAAGGGCCCGGCGGGGAGGTCCCACCACACACCCGGAAGATCTTAGAGCGCTTCCCCTCCTTAGCCGATTGTCGGGCTAAGGTACCTCAGAAAGCGCTAGGAGGCCTGAGAATTCGTAAGCGTGCCTTCTGAGATACCCCTTGGGTCCTATTTATAGAGAACTGAAAACGGCCTGCAAATAGCCTACCTCTGCTGGTCTGAAATTACTGAAAGCCCCCTTGGGCTGGTCTGCCAACAGCCAAACTCCGCTGTTATGAGAGGCCAGGGGCAGATCACCTGGGGCGGGATGGCCACTGGATCCCTTGCTCGGCCAGGGCGGCGAGGGCCCGATGGGGCTGGCACTCGCCGATTCTGCTCGGCCAATGGCGAGTGCGGGCTCGGCGGGCGAGCAGCTCTGCTTCGGCGAGTGCGGGCTCGGCTGGCGAGCAGCTCCGCTTCGGCGAGTGCAGGCTCGGCTGGCAAGACCCTGAGCTCGACCCGACGATCTCCGAGCTCGGTACGACGATCTGCCGAGTTCGAGCTCGGCGGTGAGCCCTGCCCGGCCGTGAAGCGGTCTGGACCGGTCCGGTCTGGCCTCCGTGGGCCCACTCGGCGGATACGGGGTTGTACAATAACTTTGTATACTAGTATACTACTGAGAATGCAAAATGTTGTCGGATAAATAAAATATTGCGTGGATAATATAAAAGATATCTGAAGATCTAACGATCTAATGAAGTTATGAGTCTTTTCTGATGTTGATTTTTTTCAACTAGTAATTTTTCTCGTGATTTAGTCATGTAAAATATTTTTTCATTTCATGTAACTAATATTAATTTCAATTCTTGCCCTATTAGAATGGCTTCTTCTGCTAGATCAAGTGAAGTTCCCGTATCACTGGTACCAACCGGTAGAGATCCGTTTTGGGCATTTGGTGAGAAGTTGGTTGCAAACGACACCAATCGAATCAAATGCAACTCTTTCAAGCTGACAGTGAATGGTGGAATTACACGTTTCAAGCATCACTTGGCTGGGTGGAAGGGTAATGTTAAGTCATGCCCTCAAGCCCGCCGACGTTAAGGCTAAGGCGGATTCGGCCCTAAACTCAAATTTAGAGAGTAAGAGAGCTAAAAGTGCTAAGTTTCAAGCAATCTTGAATGAGGTGGTTGTTAGAGGAGTCCATGATGATCAAGAAGAGGACATTAGCATACGTAGGAGCACAGGTTCAAAGGGTCCAATGGACCAATTTATTCAATCAGTTGCCGAGTCTACCAAGGGAAAAGAATCCCAACAGAGCACGATAGAGAGTAAGTACATAAAGAAAGCCAGAGATGATGTCGTGTACATAGGTAGATGGGCATATGAAAACGGGATCCCGTTTAACGCCATATTAATTCATCCTTTCAGCAGATGGCTCATGTCATTGGGTTATGCGGACCTGGGATGAAGATCCTAACATTTAATGAGTAGAGAGATAAAATTTTGCGAGGGGAGGTGGAGAGAACGAAAGAGATGTTGGGCACATTCACGCAAAACTGCAAATTGAATGGTTGCACTATCATGACCGATGCGTGGACAAATTGGAAGGGTAGGAGCATGATGAATATCATGATACATTGTAGTTCCGGAGTGGCATTCTGGCTTTCGAAAAATGTCTCATCCACACACGATGGAAAGTTCATCTTTGACTTCTTGAATGAGTCGATTGATAGCCTTGAGAGCCCAGGAGAGCACAGTATCTTGCAGATTGTGACGGATAGTGCGTCCAATAATATGGCTGCTGCAAAGCTTATGACTTTGAAAAGGCCTACGATTTTTTGGACTTGTTGTGCGGCTCACACTATTAATCTATTATTACAAGATATAGGAAAATTGAATCTAATAAAGAGTGATATCTCCTTGGGCCTCCAACTCTCTATCTTCATTTATGGTCACACCATCTCTCTCGACATGTATAGAGAATCAACAAAGGACTTGGACTCTCATGATCTTATTCGACCAGGTGTGACTAAATTAACTACAGCGTTTCTATCTTTAGAGAGCATCTTAGAGAAGAAGAATCAATTGAGGGGTCTATTCACATCTACAAAGTGGGCTGCAACAAAGTTGGTCAGTAGTGCCGAGGGAAAGCAGGTAAAACTATTGCATCATTATTCATTTCATTTAAAATATATGTTTTGAAAGTTGTCATTTATAGTATTTTCTTAATAAATTATTTTGCATATGGTAGGCTGCAATGATAGTGATGAGCGCAAGATTTTGGGCGAATGTCGAGCTGGTTGTTGGTATATTCACACCATTTGTGAAAGTTTTGAGAAAATTCGGCAGGAATACACCATCCATGAGGTGATTATATGGGGATATCAAAAAGCTCCGGGAAGAGGTTATTGTTCTCGATCACCAAGAGAACAAATATATTCCTATATGGAAGTTGATTGATAGCAGATGGGAGGAAAAGATGAGCAGCCCTCTGCACCTTGCAGGTTATTAATTAAACCCAAATTTTTATTATTTTTTTCGAGTAGAGATTTAATAGCCATCTGCACTTTGCAGGTTATTACTTAAACCCATATTTTTATTATTCTCGTCGAGTGGAGATTGAGGCTGACGGAAGGTTTATGAGTGGTTTTGTTGAGTGTCTCTCAAGGATATATAGGAAAGATCCTTCTACACAGGATCACATCAGTGCTGAGTTTGATGTTTACCAATACCAACAAGGGTTATTTGGTACAGAGATAGCAAAGAGACAGCTACAAAATCCCAACTTAAATCCAGGTACATTTTAATATATATATTTATTAACAATAATGATGTATTTATGTATAATAAATTAATAATTAATACAATGTGTTGTCATTTTAATTTTCACAGTATATTGGTGGAAGCTTAGCGGTGTTGATACGGCATACCTTAAAACTATGGCTATGAAAATTTTAATTCTGACTACTTCATCCCCTGGCTGTGAGAGGAACTGGAGCACCTTCGAGATGATATGCATTAATTTAGTTATTTAGTTAAACATTAATATCTTATTATATGATAGTATGCATTATTTATTTTTTTTAAAAAAATTTGTAGATACATTCTAAAAAGAGAAATAAACGTGATAGCAAAAGATTGAACAATTTAGTATTTGTAAAGTTCAATGATTTGTTGAAGTCGAAATATTCAGAGACATCTCGAGATCCATTGGCAGCTAAGAATATGGATTCTGGAATGGTACAAGAGTGGATGGTGAATGTTGATCCTGAGGAGGATGAAAATGAAGATGGCGATGATGAAGTCTTTCCTGGAGAGGGGCTGACATGGGCACAAATTGACAATATAGTTGACGCTGATCATGATGACAGGAGGCCTCAAAGACTAGCTATAAGCAAAGAAGTGGCAATTAGTTATCAAAGAAGGGGAAAGAGAAAAGTATCTGAGGTGGACGAGGGAGATTTAGAGGGTTCATCAGATGATCATATTCTATCTACTCTGTCAACTATAGATGAGTCTTTAAGTGATGAAGAATGGGTATGTTTGAATTTTGATTTTTGAAATTTTGATCTTAAAATCACTAGTTTTACAAATTTTCATCTTTAAAGTGTTGTATGTTAAATGTTACATATAGCTTTTAATATTTAAAAATTTAATAGGTTGTAGAATAGTTAGTACTGTGACATGTACAAAAAATAACATTTAATTACATATATAATTAATTAAATATTAAAATTCGATATATGAAATATCCCCGATATATAAAAAACCGACATGAAAACCCAAACCGACGTGTCCCCGACATCCGACATCTGCAGCATTGTCTGCCTCCACATCTTGTTGCTTCTGCTATGGCTGAGCCTTCCACTTCTCCTACCTCAGCTTCTACAGTCTCTACTCGGGACGACATTAATGCTCTACGCACTCAGCTCCAACAACTACAAGGGATGATCTCTCGCTCCTCTGGATCCGTTGCCTCTATTTCGATGAAGGTATATCTTGTCTCTCACAGGGCTCCCACTGGATTGTGGATTCGGGAGCCACACACGATATTACTTTGCAGCGCCCTCCAAAATATTCGTTGACTGCCCACCCCAAGTTCATTACTGTGGCTAATGGTGATACCACTCTCGTATCCGGTGTTGCTGATATACTCCCCACACCCACTCTCTCTCTATCTTCTGCACTTCATGTTCCAGGATCACCATTTAACTTGCTCTATGTTAGTCGTCTTACTCAAGATCTTGATTGTGTTACCTTCTCACCATCTACCTTTGTTGTGCAGGATCGCCAGACGCAGAATATCATTGGTAAGGGGCGGTTGTCAAATGGGCTCTACTTCCTCGATGTTCCTCCTTCAGCTCTCTCTGTTGTCTTCACTACCAACTGGCATCGTCGTCTTGGGTATGTTCCCCTCTAGATTCTCAAGAAAGCTCTTCTGGATATCTCCCTACATGAGTTCTCTTATGAATCGTGTATCTTTGGCAAGCAGCATCGTGTTTCTTTTCATTCTACTTGTGCTCGGAGTGATACTCTTTTATCATTAGTACATTCTGATATTTGGGGATCTTATAAAACCCCTAGTATGTTTGGCTATCGTTATTTTGTCATTTTTATTGATAATTACTCTCGCTTAACCTGGTTATACTTACTTCGAGATCGTGCTGAACTAACAACTACATTTCGTGCATTTATTATGGAAACTCGTACTCAGTTCTCCTCTCCTTTAAAAATCATTCGCACTGATAATGCTCGGGAATACACTAGTCGGACATTCGCGAACCTATGCACAGAGTTCGGTATTATACACCAAACCTTGTGTGCATATACGCCTCAATAAAATGATGTGGTCGAGCGAAAGAATCGACATCTTCTTGATGTCACTCGGTCACTCATGCTTCAAATGCAGATTCCTACTCGTTTTTGACCTTATCAATAACATGTCATCGTCTGTGCTTGACTTTGCAACGCCGGTTAGTCTTCTCTTTCCATCCTACTCCTCGTTCCCCTCTCACGCCTCATGTGTTTGGTTGTACTTGTTATGTTCACAACTTTAGTCCGACCACAGATAAGTTGGCCCCACGTTCCATCAAATGTATGTTTCTCGGATACTCTCGGACACAAAAAGGCTATTTGTGTTATTCCCCAACTACTGACAAAGTTATTGTCTCTACCGATGTCATCTTTGGTGAGGATCAACCATTATATAACTCACCATCAAACTCTGCTCCTCTACTCTCCATACCTCGTCCAACCGTTCCAGTCGTGTCTTCCCAACCACCCCTTCTTCCCACTCCACTTCTGGCACCTGTTCCACCTCTACCACCCAAATCGCCTCTTTTTCGTGTCTACACTCGTCGTACTTCGGCTTCTAGAGCTCAACAACATCCCTCCTCCACCGGTGTTATCCCGCGGACTAACGATCCAGCATTAACATCTACAGTTCACCCCATGGCAAATTATGTTTCTCTGCATCGCCTATCTCCACCTTTATGCAAGTTTGCTCTCTCTCCTCCATTTCTATCCCTAACTCGGTGCAGGAGGCTCTACTTCATCTAGGGTGGCGTGCGGCTATGGAAGAAGAAATGACCGCTCTTTGGTCTAACCACATTTGGAATCTGGTTCATCTTCCTTTTGGGCATTCGTGTGTCACTTGCAAGTGGGTGTTTGCTATCAAACATGCTCTGGATGGGACGGTTGCAGGCTCAAAGCCCGACTTGTGGCTCTTGGGTTCACTCAACAACAGGAACTTGATTATGATGAAACCTTCTCTCTCATCGCCAAGTTGAACTCTGTTCGGGTGTTGATCTCCTTGGTTGTTCATCGTCAGTCACCACTGGCCTCTCCATCAGCTGGATATAAAGAATGTCTTTTTAAATGGTGACCTTCAAGAAACGGTCTACACGAACCAACCTCCCGGGTTTGATACTACGGGAGAGTCTCGTAAATGTCATCTTCGGAAATCTATTTATGGTCTCAAACAATCTCCCAGAGTTTGGTTTGATAAATTCAGTACTGTTCGCGAAGTTGGATTCAAGATGAGCTCGGCGGACTTCTCTCTCTTCACTTTTCATCAACTAGTTGGGACTGTCATTCTCTTAGTTTATGTGGATGATATTTTGATTACTGGCGATGACTCCACAGGGATACAACAAATCAAACAACACTTAAACTTCGTCTTCCAAACAAAAGATCTTGGGGCTCTCAAGTACTTTCTTGGACTTGAGGTTGCGAGACGGCCTGATGGCCTTGTCCTTTCACAACGAAAGTACTGTCTTGATTTTCTTCACGATGTTGGCTACTCTTGGTGCAAACCTGTGGAAACTCCGATGGATGTCAATCACAAGTTATGTGCTCATGGATCTGACTCTGATTCTCTGCTTACGAACCCTGAGTATTATCGGTGCCTTGTAGGAAAACTGATATATCTGACAGTTACAAGACCTGATATTTCTTTCGTTGTTGGAGTGATCAGTCGATTTAAGCATGCTCCTCGGATCTCTCATCTCTAGTAGCGGAACGCATCCTCAGATATTTGAAGACAGCTCCTGGACAAGGATTGGTATATAAGTCATCCTCCTCTCTATCTTTTACTGCATATTCAGATGTGGATTATGCGGGCTCCCTGGATGATCGACGTTCCACTACGGGTTTTTGTACCTACTTTGGAGGGAATCTTATTACTTAGCGTAGCAAGAAGCAGCCTGTGATTGCTCTCTCTTCTGCTGAAGCTAAGTATCATGCAATGACGGCTGTTGTTTTTTAACTCACTTGGCTTGAGGGTCTTCTTGGTGATTTGGGGGTCACCTTATCCTACCTGCAACCTTATTTTGCGACAGTCAGGTTGTTATCCATATTGCGAAGAATCCAGTGTTTCATGAGAGGACTAAGCACATTGAAGTTGACCTGTGAAAAAGTTCAATTAAGGAAGTTAGAGCTAGAGCATGTTCCTGCGTCAGGGCAAGTTGCTGACATTCTCGCCAAGGTGCTACCTCGACAAATGTACCATCAGTTCTTATCCAAGCTTGGTTCCTACGACTTGTACGCTCCAGCTTGCAGGGGAGTGCTAGAGAATATTAGGAAAAGTTGATGTAAAGGTCCATTATTATGGATCATGTAGGATTCTGGCTTAGTCCCACATAGCATGTATAGTTGTCTGTTTCTCTCATCTCTTCTATATATTTGTACTCATACTTGTATTTTGTAATTCAATAAGGATATACAAGGTTTGAACCATTCTTCTACAGTAATGATTGCAAAGTCATACTAAGAGAAAGTTTGACAGCGCAACATAAGTTAGTAGTATTAGGCGTATAAATTAAATATAATAAATCTATGACGAACAAAAAAATTGCCAAAAAATTGGTGGTGGAACTTGAAGATGAAAAACAAGTTGTTTTAAAGACAGCAGTTATGAAACAACTAGTTGAAGAGTCTTATGTTGATCCTAGTGTCTCATAGGAAGTTATGTCTTCACAATTAAGGACAAATGGAAATAACGTATTTGGAGTATCAAAAGGTCGTGCGTCCCCAAATAAAGAATCTTGGTAGTGGAAAGAGAAAGTACAAGATAAAGTGAGGGCAAAGAGGATCAGCTATAAATCACTTTACACCTGTAGGAATGATGAAAAACTTAGTCAAGTATAAAGTCGTCAAAAAAAAAAGTTAAACATGCAGTAAGTAAAGCAAGAAATCAAGTTTATAAAGAATTTTATAAGCGACTAGATATCAAAGATGGAGAGCATGGCATATATAAAATTGTTTGAGATAGAGAAAAGAAGATAAGAGATTTACGCCAAGTAAAATGCATAAAGGATGAAACAAATACAGTTTTAAAGGATGGTGTGGATATTAAAGAGTGATGGAAAAGATACGTTAATCAACTCTATAATGAAACAAAAAACAATGAAATGAACTTGAAAAATTTAAGTAAATTGGAGCAATATAGGAATATAATGTTTTATCGTAAAATTCAAGTATTAGAGGTAATTGATGCTCTAAAAAGATAAAAAATAGAAAAACGGTTGGGACAGACGATATACTCATTGAAGTATGGAAATGTCTAGGGAATGAAGTAATTTTGTGTCTTGCATGTTTTTTTAATAAGATATTGAAGTCAAAGAAAATTTCAGACCAATTGAGAGAAAGTATCTTGGTACCTTTATATAAAAACAAATGTATACAAAGGAGATATACAAAATTGTGTTAATTACAGAGAAATTAAATTGATGGGTCGTATCATTAAATTATGGGAACGAATAATAGACGGGAGAATAAATTTGGATTCATGCCAAAGCGGTCGACCATGGAAGTTATATATCTCTTGAGCAGACTTATTGACAACTACCGAGAAAGAAAACAAGATTTGCATATGTTTTTATCGATCTTGAGAAGGCTTAAGATAGAGTTCCAAGAGAGATCTTACAGATCTTACAGAGAGTCTTAGAAAAGAAAGGTGTAAATGTATCATACATTGGCATAATCAAAGATATGCATACAAATTCAATGACAAGGGTGAGGACCTCTGGAGGATTAACACAGGAATTCTCTATCAATGTTGGCTTACATCAAAGTTCAGCTTTAAGCCCTTAAAATTAGGAATGAATGTACCAGGGATCCATTTTTCTATGTAAGAAAGAGAAGCAGAGCAAACTCTAGTTGTTGTTCATCTTCAAGGCCACTGCACTAAACTCTGCTACATCAAAGGCTTGAAGAAACAGTGCTCTGCAGGTGTCTTCTCAGCACAAGCAGAAATATCCTGAAGAACAACTATCTTAGTGTTGTGAAGAAGTTAGGGCTGAGTTTACTCAGTTCAGAAAGAAGGCTCAGAGATCCATTTCTCTGTAATCAATTAACATCAAACATTTCCTCCTTTTGTAGGATCATCAGTGATCTGAGTTGTAAGCCTAAACTATAAAGGCTGAAGTGTAGGATCTTGTTGTGGATCTGAGGTAGGGCTTGTGTGTCTGAGGTAGGATCTTGGTTGAGATCTGAGATAATAGATTTATTATCTCTGAGTGTAGGGTTATCCTCCTAGCCTGAGTTGTAGGGCTTCTTGATAAGCCTGAGGTAGGTGATCTGAAGGGTCACTGGGTTGTATGAGTAAGTTTACTCTGAGTGTGTAGGGTTGTGTCCTGAGGTAGGGCATGGAGAAAGCCTGAGAGACCCTAAGGGATCTGTGTTGTAAGCTCTTTGAGCCGAGTTTGGAGAAGATTATCTTGTCTAACACACTGTTAGAAAAATGGGAGAGAGAGTGGATGTACTCATACCTTTAAAAACAACAATAAATATCTGTGTGTTATCTGTGATTATGTAGTTAAACAAAAATAACTAAGAAAAATAAGACAGAGACAATCAACCTAATCACCCCCCCCCCTCTAGGTGATTTAGTCTACTACTCCAAATAACTTACAAGTACGTTTAAAAGTATGGTCTAAGCCTCCGAGCAGAGATGACTAAGGCCAAAGCTAGTTTTTCCATGGTTGAATTTCTTGATTCAACATTCTTAAGGATATGGCTAACAAAATAAACTGGAAACTGTCTTCTCTTCTCTTCTCTGACCAGTACAGAGCTGACAGTCTCGGGCCAACCCCCAGATAAACGAACAACACCTCCCCTGTATGAGGGCTCTGGAGCAAAAGAGTTAATGTTAATTGTCGTTTCAGCTGTTCAAAAGCTTTGTCATACTCTTTGGTCCATTCAAACTTCAAGCTTCCACACAAAGTACGGAAGAAAGGAGCACTTTTATCTCCCGACCTGGAGATGAACCAGCTAAGGCCTGCCAGTCTTCCCCCTAACTGTTTAACCTCTTTGGGAGAGCGCGGAGGTTCCATGTCGAGAATTGTTTTTACTTTGTCAGGATTTGGAGCAGGGCCTTTGGGTGTAAGGAGATGTCCAAAGAACTTTCTCTTACTGGCCCCGAAGACGCACTTCAAAGGGTTTAGCTTCATCTTATACCTTCGCAGAGTAGCGAAGATCTCTGCGATGTCTTTTAAATGAAATGAAAAGGATTTGCTTTTTATGAGGAGATCGTCAGCATACACTTCAAGATTTCTCCTCTTCTGTTGCTTAAAAACGAAGCTCATCATTCGTTGGTATGTTGCACCTGCTTTCTTGAGCCCGAAAGGCATTACGAGCTAGCAGTAACAACTATCGTTCGTAATGAAAGAGGTATAAGGCACGTAGGCTTATGCATTTTAATTTGATGATAACCAGAGAACGCATCTAAAAAGCTCATGCAAAAATACCCTACCGCGGCATCAACTAAAAAATCTATCTGAGAGAAAGGGTAGCAATCTTTCGGGCATGCTTTGTTTAGTTTCGTGAAATCTACATGCATTCGTCATTTACCCCTCAGTTTTTTAACCATTACAACATTCGACACCTAGTCAAGGTATTGTATTTCACAAATAAACTTTACCTTAAGGAGCTTGGCCACCTCCTCTCTAATTGGCTCGTACCATCCTCTTCTTCTGCTTGATGGGCTGAAAGCTTGGGCTGAAGTTAAGGTGGTGACAGGTGAGCTCCTTCCCTAGCTTCCTCCTCTGGCTCTTCAGCAGCTTTGGGGAGTTGATACTTCAAGAACAATAGTCGAGACCTCTGGGAGAGGAGTCTGCTCGGTCATATTGACCATCCTGACATAGCACTCCTAGGCCAGCTTCGGGTCACTCCTAACCCAGTATTGTTTCTCCTGAAGTGCGAACTTGATGGACAAGTGGAAGGTGGAGACCACCGCTTGATATTCGTTGAGTAAAGGCCTCCCGAAGATGGCATAATATTTGTTTGGAGTGTCAACTACTATGAACTGAATGAGATTAGTGACTCCTTCGAGTGTCACTAAGAGGGTGACACTTCCTTCTACTTCTTTCCTTTCACCAGAAAAATCGTAGAGTGGCCCTTCGGTGGAAAGCAAGGGCTTCCCAGTCTTCAGGGCCTCAAAGGTTGCTTAAACAGGAGGTTGATCGAACTACCAGTGTCAATCAAGATCTTATGCATTGTGTAGTTCTCAATGACTGCTTTAATCACAACGACATCGTTGAATGGATTTGCAGTCGAAGGGAGGTCGTCCTGACTGAAGATGACAACCCCTCCAGATGAGCAGAGGAGGAGGTTGCAACTATCACCTGACGGAAGACCCTGGTGATGCTTGACTTCCAAGATGATTCAGGTCCAGCCCTTCTATGGATACAGAAGAGGCGGCCAAGGGAACCTTCATCATCAGCTTTGATGCATTCGCTTCCTAAATTAACGTCTCCAAGGTGGCCGACATCTTCTACCTGTTGGATCTGGTGGCCAACCTTAGAGGGGGGAGGTGAATAAGGTTTTCAATTAAACTCAGAATTAAATAAATTTAAGCAGGGCAACCTATTATGGAAGCTACTGCGGGGCGGTAGGCTACTATTGCACGGCGGTAGGTCACAGAAAAACTTTTCCCCGCATAAAAGTTGTTTTCCGATTTTCCACACAACCCTCAATATCCTAGCAACAAGTAACCATGAATTCAAGATGAGATAAGAGAAATATAATTTTATTCAAAACTAAAACAAGGGTTTACAACAATACAACTAGATCTCTGTGACGTCGGAGATCGAACGCAATGAAACAAACAATTTTCTTTTAGTTTCTATACCGACCCTCAATCAAGACCGGTTGGCTCTCTTATTTCCAAGAAGATTGACGAGTCGGCTCCTCACCTTCCTCCCAGGAAGAGTCTTAGAGTCCACTAGATCTCCCAGATCTAGACGTCCTCTCATGACGATTTCCTACGGAAGGATTCCCGGATTCCGAAGGATTCCGACGACCTCCCCGGTCGATTTTCCTTATACACAGAATGATTAGAAAAGACAAAAGGAACAAATAAAGATAGAGAGGTTTGAAACTATTGCTCCCTCAAAGAGGAATTTCTCCGTAGAACGGTGCACGATCAATGCTTCTGAATGTCGTTCTTCTTGTGCTCAATCAGCTGCTGATGGTCGTTGGAGATTTCGTTCTTCGGAGTTCTTCGATCACGAACGGGAGGGAGAGATTTCACTTTTCCTTGCACGAAGACAGTGATTCGCAACAGCCGAGGCAGTGGCCAAACCCTAGGCTTGTAATTCTACTCCTTATCTCCTCAAAAAAAGAAACGTACTTTTATAGCCTCTTTTTAAATAAGTTATCGTTGACAGTACGCGATGTCGTCAACTGTCCATCAAATTAGGAAAAATATCCTAAAATATTATTTTCGGTGCTTTTGGATATCGCGGCACGGTAATGGCTAACGCCCGGCGGTAGCGGATTCTTCTTGACGCAATTGATTCGACGTTCGTCGAAATGGCTAGCGCCCGGTAGTAGGGCTAGCACCCGGCGGTAGGTCACAAAGAGACATCATTGCGCGCTCAACTTTAATCCTGCGTTGCTAGCGCCCGCGGTAGAGCTAACGTCCGACGGTAGGTCACAGAGATTGAAAATCTCGTTCTTCATTCCTGTAAACATGAACACTATACCCAACACAAGTATGATCAAATACAACTTGGGATTTGATATTGTCAAACTATAGAGATGTGGGTCATGGGTTACAACAAACTCCCTCTTTTGATAATATTAAATCTCGTTCATGAGATATAAATCATTATTAGCATGGTATAGTGTAATCCAACAATAGGCATGAAATATAACGTGGTTTACTAATCAAGATTGTCCAATATGACAGAAGTACGACTCCCCCTACATGTGTGCTCCCTCTACATGTGTACTCTCCCTACACGTGCGCTCCCGCTATACGTGATCTTCCCCTAAGTGACTAGCATAGGACTTACTCATGAACAAATAAATCTCCCCTTTTGATATTATCGAAAGGGGTCGGGGATTAACGGTAGTAGCTTGAGATTAAGCAGAGAGATGAAATTTTTGCAAAGCAAACACAAAAGTATGGGAGAAAAAAATACGAGTTGGGCACAAAGATTACAAACCTGGCCAACATAAGAAAAACAGTATATTTAAATTATTGTAGAGCATAAAAAATATTTGGACAAAGCATGTGAATCCAAATACACAAGATTTGGCATACAATGTCAAGTAATTTATAGAATTAATACAGTGTAATATTGTAAACATCATGAATAGTAATCATGTACTAGTACACTTGTGCGATAGATAGTCAGTGCAATTTAAGTCCAATTCTTATACATGGAAAAGTTAGATAGAATAATGACATATATACGTGTAGCATCACAGAAAAGCATCAAGTAAAAATATTCATTAGTACGTATTTTATCTCAGTAAATCAATATGTTAACACAAGAGTGATGAAGTGAAAAATCGTGTCACGTTTTTATCTCCAATATACCAAGAATAAAATAAAGGGGCCCGAACTCAATTTACTGTCTTTGCACAAGATCGAAGCGTTTCCAAAGACCAAGATGCTCATCCTCACAATGTTCATGGAGGCTTATCAGGAGAAATGAGTAGTACTTGGGGGGTATCCTTGGCACATATTATGATAGCATATATATGAGATTTCTTTTTTTTGTATACTATCAATTTATACTTTTTTTTCAAAGCCCCAGAGAATCAATTGAAATCTACCCACATAGATAGATATATTTTAACTAAATACAAAGACCATACTACTGTAATTTTGGCTCAATGTTCTAAACTTTATATATGAAAAAGGAACAACTTGACATTAATTTTTCAAGTCATTTCTAACGTGTTAGGCACAATATCACGATTTATAACATGTAAGCTTTGAAATTTCTACAAGAGTGCATTTTCTAGGGATGTGTGATCAGTGAAACGTCATTTTACTACTTAAATCTTCACGCATACCTAGAGGCATATTAAACATACACTATCTTATTTAGTCGCACTCAGTAGCTAAGTACCAATAGATTAGACACATCATGACACAAACATAAAATGTTAACCAGAGTTTAGCAACCCTAAATCAAACATTACACGTAATCTTTATGTTCTCAGTTCTAGTCATGCATGTCCTAATAATGATCGTTCCATGTTATTGCATTTTTGTTTGAAATGAACAAACGTGAATACAAAAAAGAAAACATATTTATTATTTTATTTTTTGTTATTTTGGGCTTTTATATATTTTTGCTTTTAATAATTAGAAAGCAAACTAGTCATGGGCTAAAAGCCCGATCGGGCCGGGCTTGTCCCGGTCGGGGCCGGGCTTTTTCCCAACCGGGGTCGGCCCGGGCCCAGTTTGAACCGGGACGGGCCGGGCTCCCTCTCAAAGGGGGAGCCCGGTTAGGCCCTTCAGGTCGGCCCGGGCCGAGCCCGGGCAAGCCTGAATTCAAAAGGCGCATGCGGGATTTTTTACTTAGCCCGATGTCGGGCTCAGGCTAGCTCGGCGCCCGGGTCGGGCATCGGGTCGGGCAACCGGCAAAAATGGGGGCCCGGTAAGGGCCCCAAGCCCGACCTTGGCCCGGACCGGGCTTTTCCCAGGCCTAGCCAGGCTTTTCCCGGGCCAGGCCCGGGCTATTTGCCCACAACTAGAGCAAACTGACACAACTAACACTGATCATAAAGTAAAAAACAAATCAAAGAATGTGTTTTTGCGTTTGTAGTTTTTCACGTTTTTATTTAATTTTTGTTTGCAAAACAAACTGAAAGTAAAAAAAATCCACACCGGACAGAGGTACGGGACAATTAAAGACATAAAAATAGAAAACAAACATGAGATAAGTATACAGAAAACATACTTGCAGCCAGCGCTAGTGCTACCGCGCGGCGGTAACTTACAGAGATTCAAGTTCATGGAAAAATGGCCCAGATTTCACTAGTTTTTGTTTCTAATGACGATTATATATGAATGTGCAAAAAAACAACTGGAAGAAATCACTCATTAGTTGTCTAAGTTAAAAGAGATTACGCAGTAAGATCCAAAACACCCAATTCTAATCAAAGCGAGGAAAAATGAGCGTCGAGGAGGGGTTTTGAGAAGATATCCGCAAGCTGATCGTCAGTGCCAATGAAACTCAGTCTCACATTCTCCTTCGTAAAGTGATCATGAATAAAGTGATGACGAACGTCTATGTGTTTCGAACGAGAATGGTGCACCGGATTGTTCATTGGGTCTATAGCACTCTTGTTGCGCGCCTAAGTTCAACATTTTTGAAGAAAAGACCGAAGTGCTCTAACGTTTGTGACATCTATAGTGCTTGTGCGCAATAGCTTCCTAGGGCAATATATTCTGCCTCGGTCGTGGAGAGGGCAACAGAATTCTGTTTCCTATTCGACCATGAAACTAGTGCAGGCCCTAAGAAGTGACACGTGTCACTTGTGCTTTTGCGATCACGTGAACAACCGGCATAGTCTGAATTGGAATATCCATGGAGCGTGAAGTTGGTGGTGTGTGGATACCAAAGACCAAGATTATGAGACCCTACGAATACCTAAATATACGTTTAACGGCTTTAAGATGAGATTCTTTAGGATTAGCTTGATATCTAGCACAGAATTCTGTTTCCTATTCGACCATGAAACTAGTGCAGGCCCTAAGAAGTGACACGTGTCACTTGTGCTTTTGCGATCACGTGAACAACCGGCATAGTCTGAATTGGAATATCCATGGAGCGTGAAGTTGGTGGTGTGTGGATACCAAAGACCAAGATTATGAGACCCTACGAGATACCTAAATATACGTTTAACGGCTTTAAGATGAGATTCTTTAGGATTAGCTTGATATCTAGCACAAAGGCACACTGCAAACATGATGTCGGTTCTAAATGCACTTAGATATAATAATGATCTGATCATGCCTCTAAATAATGTTTGGTCCACCGAAATGCCACTTTCATCCTTCCCTAGTTTTAGTGATGCGTTCATATGAGTTTTTGTTTGTTTCAAATTCTCAAAATCGAATTTCTTAATCATATATTTTATGTATTTTGATTAACAAATAAAAATATCATCATCTCGTTGAGAAATTAGAAAACCTAATAAATATATCAATTCTCCTACTAAACTCATTTCAAATTCACTTTGCATCACTTTTATGATTTTTTCACATAATTTCTCGTTGGTGGCACCAAAGATTATATTATCAACATATATTTGCATGATCATTAAATTTGAATCACTATGTTTTACAAACAATGTAGTATCCGCACTTCTCATCCTAAAACCATGCTTGACAAGAAAAACCGTTAACCTATCATACCAGGTCGATTTTCCTTACACACAGAATGATTAGAAAAGAAAAAAGTACAAATAAAAAATTCCTCTGTAGAACGGTGCGCGATCGATACCAGGTCGATTTTCCCTCAAAAAAGAATTCCTTCGTAGAACGGTGCGCAATCGATGCTTCTAAATGTCGTTCTTCTTGCGCTCGATCAACTGTTGATGGTTATTGGAGACTTCGCTCTTCGGAGTTCTTCGATCACGAACGGGAGGGAGAGATTTCACTTTTCCTTGCACGGAGACGGTGATTCGCAACAGCCGAGGCGGTGGTCGAACCCTAGGTTTGTAATTCTCCTCCTTATCTCCTCAGAAAAAGAAACGCATGCTTTTATAGCCTCTTTTTAAATAAGCTACCGTCGGCGGCAGCGCTAGCGCCCGGTGGTAAGTCTTTTTATGCGGTGTCGCCAGCTGTCCATCAAATTAGGAAAAATATCCTAAAATATTATTTTGCCGCTTTTGGATATTGCGGCGCGGTAATCGCTATCGCCCTGCGGTAGCGATTTCTTCTCTACGCAATTGATTCGACGGTCGTCAAAATGGCTAGCGTCCGGCGGTAGGTCAAATAGAGACATCATTGCGCGCTCAACTTTAATCCTGCGTCGCTAGCGCCCGTGGTAGAGCTAACGCCCGGCGGTAGGTCATAGAAATTAAAAATCTCGCTCTTCATTCCTGTAAACCTGCACACTATACCCAACACAAGTATGATCAAATACATCTTGGGTTGCTCCCTAATTTCATCTCTTTTTTTACTCCTTCCTTCTCGCTAACCCCCGTCGGCCCTTCCCCTTGTCGAATTCTTCCTGGAATTTATCTGTGATCCTAACATCAACACTCGCGGCGAATTCCTCCCTAAGCCATGCACGACCTAGTCACCGACAACTACGGCGAATTCCACTACCGATACAAAAAGATAATCAAAGGTGAAAGAGAATACAAGATAAACAAATATAAATTCAGAAATAAAAACTCCATATAATAAAAAACCCTGGAGGAGATGACGAAGACACGCTAGAGAAGTCGTCAGTGTTGATGCGTGCATTCTTCGTGTAAAATAAGTCTTGATCAAACCCTCTTTCACGTTCCTCTCTTGATCTTCAATGATGATGTAGGGAGTGCCCTGGACGTCTGGAATGAGGGTTCTCACTACAAGGTTTGGAATTGTAGCTTAGAGTCGATGATCAATCGATAAAAAGAGCAAGTGGATCCGACCATTAAATAGAATCTGCAAGCTACCATCGACGGTAGAGAAATAGAACAACGGTTGTGAAATGAAGAAGTTATTATTTCAATCTGTCTTTTTGATGTGAATTGATGTGAACTGAAACCTAGGGCTGTAGTTTTCAAAATATAAAATAGCGATCTCTTTAAAATAATTGCGACGCAGGGGAACTTCGCGGGATAATTCTAACCAATAGAATGACCTAGACGTTGCTCGCGAGCGTAAGACTACCGCACGTGCATAATAACGTTATGAAATCATGAATCCACAGGCATAACATTCACTAGGTTGACAACACGTATATGGAGATTAACGGAAATTAAGAGATATGGTTAGTAGGGCAAGCTCATAATAATCGACCATTCATTTAAAAATGTGGGCATAACAAAATACTAATGTACGCGAGCGAGGGAGGTGGAGAGGTATACCACAGGTAAAGGAACAACAGCTGTGCGCGAAATCGCCTCAAGCCCGGCTGCACGGGACTGCCAGGATTCCCCGGGATGGATGGTTGGAGCAAATAGAAGTTATGGAGCAGGGAACACCCGTTTGGAAGCAAGGAGGGCGCTGGAGCTTTGCTGGGGAGAGAAAACACGTCGGAGGGCACTGGAGTTGCCGGGAACGGGGTCGGAGAAGTCGTCAGAGGCTGTGGGAGTAGTCGACGGGGTCTTGGTGAGATTCTGGCGGTGGTTTCGTCGTTGGAGGAGGACCGGGAGAGGAAAAACGAAGGGACATGCGGCGGCGGTGATCCCGTCAGAAAAAAGAAAGTCGGAGGTGTCGGCCTCTGGAGGAGGCTACGACGGGGAAGGCGATGGCTGGTTTTGGAAGCGTGGTCGCCAGACCTTGGTGGAGCATCCAAAGGCGGCGTTGCTAACGGTCGAGGGAGGGTAGGGCGTCGGGGCTTCCATCGAAGAGGGCGGTGCTGGAGAGAACCGAACGAATACAAATAAAGTCTCGTTCAATTCAATTTCCAACCAGGTTTTAGGAGGAATGAAGGGGGGGTTTATAGGAGGGATTAGGGTAATTTTTATATTGGCAGATCTTGAGGCTAACTTTAGGGTGGGCTGATTTGATGAACAGAAAGGCATCTCCAAAGATAATACCCAATTTAAAAAACTCATATCAGATTTTGGCAATTAATATCTATTTTGAAATAGTTAATTATCATAAGCTTGCCCTAAGTTAACCTATCTCCTAAAATATCAGACCTATGCATTTAGGGTCTCGTTGGTCGGTCACACCAACGAGCTAAACCAAAACTTGCACGAGCAACAAGTGCGATACAAAATAACAATCAGACGCTCATAGCATGCGCAATACAACTCAACGCTACACAATAATCCAAAAATGTGCAAAAATGTGCACTACAATAATAAAAGACACGTGCGATAAAAATAATAAAAACAAACCGACGCGGGTTGCATCACTTTTCCTTTCCCTCTCTCTCTAACCCCCTTTTCCCGTATAGCATCTCGTCTGCGAAACACGCGACTAAATCAACCCTAGCAGTTGGGATTGTCGCGCCTTCCGCTCGTAACCGACATTCCTCTCTACTTCCTCCGAACAACTCCTCTGCAACCAAAGCTACACCGGAATCCAAGGGGAACTCAAATCCCTTGAGGAACTTCTCCTCAGCCTCCCTACCACTCGATCTCAAGCCAGAGCACACAACACCATGACAAGGTCAGATATTACTTTCATTGTTAGAGTGATTAGTCATACATGCATGCTCCTTGCACATCCCAGCTTCAAGAAGTTAAGTGGATCCACCGTTATTAAAAAAATACACCCAGTCAAGGGCATGTGTATAATCCTTCATCTTCCCTTTCGTTGATTGCTTACTTTGAAGCGGATTATGCGAGCTCCATTGATGACGATAGATCTATAAACGGCTACTGCACGTATTTTGGAGGGCATTTGGTCACCTTGCGAAGCAAGAAATAAACGGTAATGACGTCATCTATTGAAGCTGAGTATCGTTTGATGGCATGTGCCATTTATGAGCTTACTTGGCTAGAAAATCTTCTTACTAATTGGTGTATCTCTTACATCTCCTACAGTACTCCATTACGATAGTAAAATTGTTATCCATATAGCGGAAAATCCAATCTTTCATGAAAGCATCAAGCACATTGAAATAGATTGTCACTTCATCTGAGAAAAGTCCGGCTCCACAAAATTGATCTTTGGCGTTCCTACTGCAGATACCTTCACAAAGACCTTACCTCAGCCACTTTATCATTTATTTTTTTTTGTATTTGGAGTTTATTATATGTACACTCCAACTTGAGGGAGAGCATAAAGGTGAAAAGGTGTGCATAAGTCTAATGATAAGGCCTGCTTCAATAATCCATTAGGAGTCTTGTTTATCTTGTGTAGATTACTTGCACATTGTGAATAAAATTTAAGGTATCACTCCACATAACTATAAATATGTGTGCAAGTATTTTCATTTTCCTTTTGTATTAACTAATAAGACATTCACCAGCTGTTTGGCAATTTCTCACAATTGTCATGGATGAAAGAACAGACAAACACATTTGCAGAACATTTATCACATTTGAGTAAAAGAACCAAAAAAACATAATGTAAGCCATATGTTTTATCAACTCCCGCGCAAAATTCTAAAAGGCTCATAAGAGCAACACACACAAGGTTCTCCAAGTGAGATAAACATGATTATTGTAACCAGACAAGAAGGAAAAGAAGAGATTGGTTTGATCTGCCTGTTTAGTGTGATTTTGCCTATTAGTATTCTTTTTGTAAAATTTATTTATTCACGACTCCTTCCTATTACATTTGTGCATTTAGGATTGTCAACCAATAGATAATTTGGTAACATTACTATGTATTGTCGACCCATAGATATACTACCAACCACTTGGCTTATGGTATTGCCTTTGATCTCCAACATGGAAGTCACGGATCTGAATTCCATGCATAAAAGAAAAGGAGAGGAAAAATTTGTTAAAACCAACAACTATAGAATGTGATAGATCTCTACCTGTTCAGATAGGTATAGACGCTGACGGTTCTTGTATGTTGCATGCTCTACTTGAGGACCCCACCTTTTCATGTAAAACAAATTGAAGAATAAGAATAGTAAAAGAAACGGTAAATAAAAGTAAGAATCAGTAATAACCAAAATAAATTAACTGACTGAAACCAAACATCTCTTAGGTAATTAACTATGCATGCATTACTTATCAGATTTACGGCCATTTACCGGGACATCCTGACGTAAAACGAATCTATAGGTGGCGGATGAAAGCAAGCACGCAACTTGAACTTATGACGGCTAGCCCTAAGTTCTAATGCAATGCTCATGAATCACCGTGTGAATCATTCCGAAGTGCAAGTAATTTGACAACAACATTTAACTCACAAATTTAATCACAATTAACAACATTTGTTCATATTAAGCAAATAATAGATAGATTGCAAATTCATTGAAAGTACTACAATTAGGTGTAGATCAAAGAGGGATCACGCAATGTTGAAATTAAAGAGTTGAAAGGAAAAAAATTCACTAAGGATACGTACATATTCATATGTTGCGAGAACAGAAACAAGCAAAGAAACTCGCCATTATATTTAAGTATCGGTCGCAAGTACCGACAACTATTGTGTGGTGGCTTTTGGCGTGAATAATGACTGTGTGCAGACTGAAATCCAAGTGGGGAGGGTTGTACAGGAGGTGGGCTAAGGGGGGAATGTTGTGTGGTGTTTATGAGGGTGAGGAAGGGCAAATCAGGGATGGAATCAATATTCTGGGTTCTGGATGTGTCTCCTGGGAACAAGGATTGGCAGTGAGATAACTGGATCCACGTGAGAAGGTTAAGGGATAAGTAGTGGGTGGCGTGGAATGACTGGAAGGGGGTTTGGGGATTTGTGGAAACGGGATAGAAGTTGTTTTGGGCTTAGGGAGGATAAAGGAGGGCTGGAAGGGGAGGTTAGGGCAGAAGCAAGCTTGAGGAAGGGCGCACCATGGCTGGGGGAGCTAAATGATAAGTTCCTTAGGTCTCTCACCAGAGACTGGGACACAAAAATTTGTGTCATCAGAGAAGTGGTCAAGCTGGGTGACACTCCACCCCACACCCTATTTGGTAAACTGCTCTCATATGAGATGCAGTTAACTGTCAGGAAAGAGGAAGAGACCAACTGCAAGTCTCAGGCCAAAGAGAAGTCTGTGGCTTTCAAAGTTGAAGCCACAAAGAAAAGTAGGAGGAAGACCCCTTCTCCTCCAAGAAGACCAGCAGATACAGACTGCTCTGAATCAGAAGCATCAGACAGCAGCATGTCTGATGAGGACTTTGCTGTCTTCTCCAGGAAGCTCCATAGGTTGATGAAGAAGAAGCACTGGAAGAGCAAACCCTCCTCCTCAGCACATCACTGGAAGAAATCCTCCAAGGAGGACAAGTATGGATCTAAACCCAGTAAACACAATTCCACTAATATTATTTGTTACTGCTACAGCAAACAAGGGCATGTCATTGTTGATTGCCCAGTGAAGAGAAGGGAGGATAGTGAGAAGAAATCTCACCAAAAGCACAAGGGCGAGAAAGAAAAGTCCCTTGTGGCTAAGAAAGAGAAAAGTTGGACAGACTCATCATCATCTGAGTCTGAAGAAGAGGAAGCTTGCATTGGGCAAGTTGCTGCTACTGCTAAAGATAAAGCTTTCTCAGCAGGAGAAGTCTATCCTCCAGTGAGGATAGGAATCAGGGCCCCTCTGACACTATCAGACAGTGACTCAGAGGTAGATGAAGATGCCCATAGCTGTAGAGGGTTGATGGCAATATCTGATGAAGAGGGCAGTCAGGATCAGCCTGGTCAAAGTAAGGTACATTCCCTATCCAGTTCTGTGTCTGGGTATGAGACTAGTCCTTGTACAGATGCCTTTTCATCTAATGATGAAGAAGATTCTGGCTCAGAAGGTGATGTCAATCAATTGATTGACAGATATGCTGAACTTCTTGATGCCTTTAAAAAGCGCAAGAAGTTGACTAAGATACAGGCTAAGGAGATTCTGTCTCTTTAGCCAGTTGCCTCCCAGCTTGCAGAAACAACATCTGTGCTGAATCAGACCATGAGGGAACTCAGTCAACTAAAAACCATTTCAGGCATCCAGATGGAGGCTATCAAGAGCAAGAATAGTCTCATTAGAGATCTTGAGGAAAAGCTCCAGAGAGAGAAAGGTATTGTGACCAGTTTCTCTCAGCCCAATACAGTGTTGCCCTTGATAGACTCCTTCTCCTCACAGAAGAGTAAGAAGGGGTTGGGCTTTAAGGGTAACACAAGACCAGCCCATCCCAAAGGGAAAGAGAAAGTTTCAGTTGTGCCAATGGCATTTAGGCCACCTATCCCATTCAAGAGGGTGATATTCCATTCAAATAGGTATATGGCCCGTTTCTCTTAGCCCAATACAGTGTTGCCCTTGATCTCCTCCTCACAGAAGGGTATGAAGGGGTTGGGCTTTAAGGGTAACACAAGACCAGTCCATCCCAAAGGGAAAGGGAAAGTTCTAGTTGTGTCAATGGCATCTAGGCCACCTATCTCATTCAATAGGGTGATATTCCCTTCAAATAGGTATGATCAGGAAAGTATATATGGTCACTATATGAATGGTGCTTCCACAAGTTGAACAAAAGATGTTATCAGTCATTGTGGAAGGTAATAGCAGGGTGAGTGCCTTTAAGGCTGCCCATGAAGAAATTCAAATGGCCCATCATGGACCATTTGTTTTTGGTGTTACAACCTCTTCTCTCAAAAATGTGGCTGCAGCCCATTCTCTGAACCTGTCAGCACAGAATCTGACTAAAGGGCAGTCTGTCAGCTTGCCCAACATGGTTGTTTCTGATGCTATCAAGAGCACACTGTCTGAAAAAAAAGATGTTGCTGATAGGATTCAGAACAAGTCACACAAGCCAGCAAGCAGACTTACCTTCAGTCAAATCCATGCTAAAAGAAATCAGAAAATGGTTGTTGCACCTCTTCCTTCTATTAAGACTGCAGTCAATCCAGCTGCAAGGCCTACACATAAAAGAAGATACAACATACATGATTGTTGGTGATGTGGCAAGGTAGGTCATTATGTCATCGACTACTGGCATAATCCTAATGTGGCCAGGACCAGAGTTAGTCCACCAGTCAGAAAACTTGTTGGTGGACATGATCAGTTTCAGACTAATATGCACCTAGGACCCAATAGATATTGGGGTCCTAAGGTAAAGTAAATTGTATATTGCAGGATAGTCCAAGTAGCCATACCCATATATGATACTTGGACAGTGGTTGTTCCAGGCACATGACTGGGACAAGGAGCAACCTGAAGGAATACATTCCAGTAAAAGATGGACTCAAAGTTATCTTTGGTGGTTCAGATAGAAGGGTAACAAGAGGCTATGGTAAGATCACCAATGGCATAGTCACCATCACTAAGGTGGCTTATGTTGAAGGGTTGCAACACAACCTTATAAGTATAAGCCAGCTCTCTGATCTTGGTTATGTTATTGTCTTCCACAATGATGAGTGTCTAATCAGGAGGTCAAGTGACCAAGAGGTCATTTTGATAGGCACTAGGAGTGGAAATGTTTATTGCTTAAACTTTCTATGTTTAGATACAGACTCTCCTATCTGTATAGTGGCAAATGAGAAAGCTTCTTATTGTGTTATATGGCACAAGAGGCTAGCCCATGTAAATTACAAGACTATTGATAAGCTCTTTAGTCAAGAGCTAGTTAGGAATGTTCCAAATATGAAGTGCTCCAAGGAGGGCATATGTTCTGTTTGTCAAAAGGGCAAGCAGACAAAAGCTTCCTTCAAGGGCATTGGGACCAAAGATTCTGTAAGGTGCATATACCTCCTGCATATGGACTTGTTTGGTCCTATTCCAGTTCATAGTCTTGGTAGGAAGGTCTACACCCTTGTGGTGGTTGATGACTTTTTCAGGTTTGTTGGGTGTTCTTCCTCAAGAGAAAGAATGAAACCCTTGATATCTTCATTAAGTTTGTCAAGCAAATTCAGAATGAGTTCAACAGCTCTGTGGTCAAAATCAGAAGTGACCATGGGACTGAATTCCAGTCTGATAGCATAACAAGATTCTGTGAAGAGCATGGGATTCATCAAGAATTCTCTTCACCAAGAACACCCCAGCAAAATGGGATTGTTGAGAGAAAAAATAGAACTCTCATAGAGGTTGGAAGGACCCTACTGAATGACACATCTCTCCCAGAATATTTCTGGGCTGAGGCAGTCAACACTGCATGTCATGTCCTCAACAGAGCCTCTATCACCAAGTGGCACAAGAAAACTCCCTATGAGATCTTGAAAGGCAGAAAACCAACCCTGAGCTATCTCAGAATCTTTGGTAGTAATGTTTCACAATAGACAGTCTTATATAACTAAGTTTGTTGTCAAGTCCTTTGATGGGATTTTTGTTGGGTATAGCAACCATAGCAAAGCTTATAGGATCTACAACTTGAAAAGCTAAGTTGTAGAAGAGTTTGTACATGTAGTCTTTGATGAGTCTTCCATGATTTACGGTGAGCTACCAAGCTCCCCTTATAATACTGCAGATACAGAAATGTTGGCAGAAAAGCTAGCCATCAAAGATGCAGCTCCAGTGATGCAAGCTGAAGAAGATATTCCAGAAGGTCCACCAGACACACTTGGAGCAGATGAAGATCAGCAAGGAGTTATTCCTGAAGCTATTGCTGAAAGAAGATTGCCTCCTGCAATCAAACATTTGAGAGATCATCCTGCACACCAAATCATTGGTGAAGCTAGTCAAGGCATAGTAACCAGAAGCAAGAATCTGAATACAGCTATGTATGTCAGTTTCCTGTCATAGGTGGAGCCAAAGAAGTTTGAAGAAGCCAACATAGATCAATTTTGGATATTGGCTATGCAAGAGGAACTGAACCAATTCAAAAGATGCAAGGTCTGGAAGCTGGTTCTCAGACCACAAGGACATAATGTCATTGGAGTCAAGTAGATCTACAGGAATAAGCTTGATGAAAATGGAATTATAATCAAGAACAAAGCAAGGCTAGTGGCTAAGGGGTACAGGAAAGAAGGTATTGATTTTGATCAAACTTTTGTTCTTGTAGCAAGATTGAAGGTCATCAGACTGTTCCTTGCATATGCTGCACACAAGGGATTCAAAGTCTACCAGATGGATGTAAATTCAGCATTCCTAAATGGTGACTTAAGAGAAGAAGTCTATATTGAGCAGCCTCCAGGTTTTGTTGTTCCTAACTCTATTGATTCTGTTTATAGACTTAGGAAAGCTCTATATGGGCTAAAACAAGCTTCTAAAGTTTGGTATGAAACTTTGTCTAGATTCCCCATTGAGAACAAATTCTCAAGGGGGAAGATAGACAAGACCTTATTCCTAAGGGAATCTTAGGATAAGATCATCCTAGTCCAGATCTATGTAGATGATATCATCTTTGGATCTACTGATGAAAACCTCTGTAGAAAGTTTGTTAAACTTATGTATGGGAAGTTTGAGATGAGCAGCATGGGTGAACTTAAGTTCTTCTTAGGTCTCCAAGTAAAACAGACTGATGATGGCTTATTCATATCACAGTCTAAGTTCACATGGGAGTTAATAAATAAATTTGACATGGAGAATTCCTCCACCATAAGAACTCTCATGGGGTCAAATATGCATATAGGCAAGGATAAAGCAGGGAAGCTTGTTGATGAGACCTTGTATAGAGGGATAATTGGCTCCCTTCTTTATCTTACTACAAGTAGGCCAGACATCATGTTTGCTACATGTGTTTGTGCTAGGTATCAGGCTTGCCCTAAAGAATCTCACTACTCTGCCGCAAAAAAAAAATTGAGGTATCTTACGAGCACACCAGATCTTGGCCTATGGTACCCTAGGAATGGGGAGTTTGAACAAACAGACTACTCAGATGCAGATTTTGCAGGCTGCAAAGAGGACAGGAAGAGCACTTCTAGCACCTGTCAACTCTTGGGTGGAAGACTAGTGTCTTGGAGCAACAAGAAGCAAACCAGTGTTGCAATCTCAACTGCAGAGTCAGAATACATCTTAGCAGGTAGTTGTTGTGCTCAGTTGTTGTGGATCCAGCATCAGCTCCAGAACTACAACATCCAGATAAGTAGAAGCCCCTTATTTTGTGATTCTACTAGTGCTATATCAATTGCTATGAATCTTGTTTCTCACAGTAGGACTAAGCATATTGAGGTAAGATACCATTTCATTAGGGAACATGTAGAATGTGAAGACATCACCCTTGAGTTTGTCCCAACAGACAAGCAAGTGGATGACATCTTCACTAAGCCATTAAATGAAGCAAAGTTTAACACATTCAAGTTTGAGTTGGGTATGTTAAACATAGTATAGCTTCAGTTGCTCCTTAAATTGTTGCAGGCCGTATTATGTCTTGCAGATGGAATTGCTCTTCAATAGATTGAAGACATTTCAAGTGGTGTACCTTCAATGGTATCATGTTCAAGTGTTGTCCAGACTAGTGCAGACAACACTATCTGCCAAAAAACATGTCAGATGTTGCTTCAATTGAGGGGGAGCATGTCCAGCACTACTCTAAGTACTCTCAAGATGTTCAAACTGTTGTCTATGAGAAATCAAAGAGGGGGAGCAGAATATCCTCCCTGGCTATTTACAGAGGTCAAAAAGGGGAAGAAGGACTTTGAAAGAGGTATCAAATTCATAGGACAGGAGGAAAAGGATACAAGTGGTATCAAGTGGTATCAAATTCATTAAAAGCAGGTAGCAACTATTAAGGGGAAGCAGGTACAAGTATGCCCTGCAGACAAGGAAGTTTACTATAACTTATCTTCTTATCATATATTTTCCTGCTATATTACTGCAATTTGTTAGTGTATGTCATTGACTCAGATATTTGGTGGAGAGTTTTGACTTCTTCAAATAGGGGGAGATTGTTGGGTTCATTGCTCACAATGTCCTAGATTTGAAGAAATCAAATATGTCAATGAGTATACACAATGGTATATTAAATACAAGATGCAGGGTTGTCCTATAACATTGATGGGACAGGTAGCCTAAGTGGCTTAGTCAGGTAATCACTCACCTAAGGTGTGGATAGAACGAAATCTAAGTCCGCAGGCGTTGAGTGAAGGCTACTCACTCAACGCCAGATGACTTATAGCGCTGAGTGGTGGCTATATAATCAAAGCAAAAATAATGGCAGACTGAAAAAGTGGTCAAGTCCACAGGCGTTGAGTGAAGTTAACTCACTCAACGTCATACAGCAAAAGGCTGTGAGATAGGCTAATGCAGTAATAGCCTGAGTAGAAATGAGCAGAAATGTGGCTAATGCTTCATTTGGTTTAGCGGTGGCGGGTCGATCCGGCGGGTGGAAACGAAGTGTTCGAATCGGAGGGGGGAGGTGTCAGCCCCAAACGGAGCTTTTTGGGGCATTTCTCAAGGCGGGCGGGTGGAAACGGAGCAAACGCCGTCGGAGATTCATTTCCCAAAACGGAGAAGCGAAATGCCCCAACAAATAGAGCTTAAGTCCACAGGCGTTGAGTGTAGCTCACTCACTCAACGTCATAGTTTCATAATCGTTGAGTATAGGGTCAGTCAGTCAATGCCACAGGAAAACTGTGAATATTTACCAAGTACACAGGCGTTGAGTGAGGCAAGTTCACTCAACGCCATGTGATAATGCGTTGACTAATTCTCAAAGGGAGTGTTCGTTTTTTAGACACAGAAATTTAGCTAAGTCCAAATGCGTTGAGTGTAGCTTATTCACTCAACACTAGATAAAAGAAGTGTATGTTAAGTAGTTCGGCGTCGAGTGAAGCTTACTCACTACACGTCAAGTAGCAGTAAATCTGGCCAAGGCAAAAAGTGTTGAGTGTGGGATGCTCACTCAACGCTCTCAACGCCAAGCATGCAGAAACTGCTAAAGAATATGCTAAGGCAAAAAACGTTGAGTGGGGCTTGCTCACTCAACGCTGTCAACGCCTAGATAGACAGATTTTTGTCTAAGTATTTTGGCGCTGAGTGAGGTTTGCTCACTCAACGCATATTCCACTGATGCTCGATTTTGGTTAAGTCAACAGGTGCTGACGTCAGCAAAATCGACAAAGTCAACTGATTTCAAATCAAGTACGGAGAAGCTACAAAACACTACAAACTCAGCCGAGAAGATACTGTACGTCTTCTTCCGTTAAAGCAAGGTGCATGTGGAAGCTGCAGGTGGGCCTCACTGATCTCTAAGAGTCGTTGATCGGCGAACTACAAAAGGAAGAGATGAGCAAAGACGCAAAATAACTTTTAGGGCATTATTATTTCAAAAGGTAGCAGCCGGACTTCATCTCTCTCGCCATTATCGCCGAGAAAGATCTTGAAGTCTTCCTGCAGGAACGAAAAGTTCAGAGAGCTATTGTTTCTTCATCTGCTACAGCATAATCGAAAGGTTTATGATAGAGGAAGAAAGTAGAGCAATCATTTTTCAGTGGGCTCAGTTGGCTGATTGAAGAACACAAGTTCACCTTCTTCTTCAGCAAGATCAGAATCTTCATTCTGAGTTTCTTCAGGCAGAATTTCTACCTACTGTTGTGAAGCAAGATAGAGCTGAGATAACTCAGTCATAGCTTTTGACACAGTGAAATTTCCATGTGTTAAAACATTCAAATACTCATCTTTCTGTAGGATTCAACTGGATCTGAGTTTGTAGGGCCACTGGCCTGAGGTAGGGCAACATTGTCTGAGTAGTAGGAGAGTGAAGCTCTCTGAATTGTAGGATCCAACTGGATCTGAGCTGTAGGGCCACTGGACTGAGGTAGAGCAACTTGCCTGAGTTGTAGGAGAGTGTAACTCTCTGAGGTAGGATCCCTCGGATCTGAGGTATGGTTGTCCTCCCAGCCTGAGTGTAGGGTCTTTGTCCTGAGGTAGGTGATAAGCTGATCACTGAGTTGTAGGCCCTTGTAGCTGAGCTGTAAGTCTTGGAGGAGACTGAGAGATCCTGAGGGATCTGAGGTGTAAGGTCCTTGAAGCAGTGTTTTGGAGAAGTGTCTTGACCAATAGGAAGTTAGCAAGGTGGGAGGAGAGTGGATGTACCCACAAGTTGGGGAACCACTATAAATCTGTGTGTGCTTCTCTGTATTGTTTTCTTTGTGCAGGTCCTTGAAAGCAAATACTGACAACACATTTAGTGCTAAAGGAAAAACGAAAAGGGGAATAATAACTGTGAAACAACATATTCACCCCCCTAGGTTGCAAGCTACCTTGAAAACAAAGACTTTCAACCATGATCGGCGAGCCGCTTAAGATGAGCAGTCCAGATCATCACTGTGCCCGAGATCGTCGTGAGTAGACCCGAATGGATCGGGAAGGCTGCTCCCCATCACTTTGACTCCCTGTGCTTTGTTAGATTAAGCTAGACTATAGAGTTGTTTCTATACGCATAGTTGACGCGTTGGTTTCTTGCACAAAAAGTCTAATGTTGCCACACCATGGTCTTTGTATAGATTTAGAAAAATGGAATATTTGTCTTCATTGATCTAGTTCTCATTTTTCATTTCAGTCTTTCTTTCTTTTTTCAAAGGATTATTATTACCTTCCCTTGATAAGGATGTTGACCTTAACTTGGGTATTTAAATCCACTTACCCATGATTCTTGCCGATGTATGATCTTTTGCTCAATTATAATAAATTTAGTATGGTCATTCATATGAGATAATTTTGTCAGGAACCATGTAGCCTGCTTCCCACTTTGCAAGATCCCTTTTGTCTCAGTTTTTGTTGTGTTAGTTGTCAAATGTAAAGTAGAATAAAATTAACATTATCTCCAATCTATGAAGATGTGTGGAAATACTGTCGTAGCCGCGAAGGCGCTGAAGGCGGACAAAGGTACTATCGCGGCTGCTCCGGGACCCCCTCCACACATGCACGATCAGTCGTTACTATAAATATCTATTAATATGAAATATTGTAATAACTAACAAGGAGAGAATTTGGTCCAAACGCTATGATGTTCGCTAATGAGATGTCTGACTTCAATTCTCCGAGTCAACAATATATACATAATAAAAAAAATTATCATTGAATTGTATAAAATAGAACTCAATAACCTAAAAAAGAATCATATAAAACTAGAACGTCAAAAGCATATATCATTCATATATCATATACCATAAAAACTTTGTGAAATTTATCAAGCAACATACTTAAATAGTTTAACTTCATCATACACATACAAAAACTAACAGTCCTGTACGGTGGCCCCCTGTCTTGCCATGACAATACCTCTGGCCTTCTTCGACTGACGGGCAATGTTTAGAAGTTTTTAGCAGTGCTTGGCATTTTAGAAGTTTTTAGGCATTTATTAATTTTGAACTCCTAATGCATGGGAGTGGACACGTGTACATTTGAAGAATTTCTTTTAAATATTGATTCAAAACTATCAAAGAAATGATCACCAACAGTGTATTTCAAACAAATTGTTGACTACAATATCTTGTAGAAACAATAAAAATAAAGTGATCAAAATCCATTACTACATGAGCATGAAATTTTAAATTTTAAAGTGATCAAAATCCATTACCTTAGATTCAAATAATTAGTCAAACAATGAAGTGGGGTGTTATTCTTGTTCCAACAACTCACATGAGTAGTATGCGCTACAACAAAAATATGTATATATTTTCTCCTCTTTTTTACGTATGTGTACGTATAATTTTCTTCACTTATTTCAAACAGTGTATCTCATTTATCATATATTAAACGGAAACAATATTTATTTGTGTTAAAAGACCATATCATGAATAAGATACGTGAATAAAAGTATGTAATCAATTGACTTCATTCAACATCCAACACTTTCTCTTCCACATGTCTAGTATTTTTCATATTATCATCATTATTATACAATTTGTTAAACCACCGCACTCATTTTCCATTCCAAAACCCGGGTCAAAGATAGGAGAGGCGGTGTCAAAGATAGGAGAGGCGGTGTCAATTTGTTAAACCACCGCACGAGTGGACCGTCTCTGGGTAGGCGATGTGGGACTAATCATGGCATGCCTTTTTTTGGTTCATGCTGGACCGTCCAACACGCCCCCTCAATGAGTCAGTGTGAACCTTGCTCTGGTACCATGTCAAAGATAGGAGAGGTGGTGCTAATTATAAAAACGAGTGGATCATTTGGATAGGCGGTGTGGGACTAATCTTGGCATGCCTTTTTTGATTCATGTCAGACCGTCCAACACAATTGTTAGCATTTTTTGCGTACCAAGGTGTATCCAAGCATATATGTACATATTCAGAATTTTTTATTTAAAATTAAAACAAAATTTTCCAAGTATTTTGGGGATGGGTTTCAATGAGTTTTTGAGAATTTTTCGATTCTGAAAAATTTTGGGGACAATAAGTAAATTTTTTGTAAGTATTCACGCTTCATAGATACAACAACAACAATCAAGCCTTTATCCCACTATAGTGGTGTCGGCTATATGGATCCATATAGCCGACCCCACTATAGTGGGATAAAGGCTTGATTGTTGTTGTTGTATCTATGAAGCGTGAATACTTACAAAAAACTTATTGTCCCCAAAATTTTTCAGAATATTCATGAAAAATCCATCAGTACTCAATTGCAAATTTTTTTGTTGCATACTAAAAACACGGGAGACTGAAAGTGAGGGATAGATCTAACTTTACTCTACAGATGGGTGAATAGAGTATATTAAAAACTTTGATTTATTTTTATAGCGGATTTAAAAATAAGTGATATATATATATAGATAAATAAAATTCAAAGCACACAAAAAGGAAAATATCAATCACAGACGACACAAGAATTTTATAGTAGTTCCCCAATAAATCTGGGTACATCTACTCTTCTACCACCCTGGTAGGAATCCACTACAGGTTTTTGATCAGGTGCTCTGCCACCAGAAGATCTATTTTCTAAGGGAGATCTAGCAACCCTTTGGGCATTTGATCAGGTACCCAAAAACCAAACCTAAGTCTTTTGATCAGGTGACTTATGAACCAAGTGTTAACTTTTGAAAGGAGTTAGAACCCTGTACACAGTTTAAGAATAAACTAAAGAGAGTTAGATGTTGTCTTCTCTGCCAAGAGTCTCTGAGAAGACTTAGTGGATGATGTTGTAAAAAGCTCCCCCTGATTTGAATAGAGATTGTAATCTAGGGAGGAGACTTTCAAAATTTGAAATAAAACGATTCTTGAAACGTCTGAAGAATCCCTTGAGAATTTGTAACTGCCTTGGAATTAATTAGATTTAAAACTCTGTGATAAATCCATATTTAATGCTGCCTTAAACGACTATATTCGTTAGAATATTTAGCATTAAATATCCGAGTTTCAGTTACCAAACATTTGAAATCATTCTGCCTTCTGTTGATAGAGAAACCGTCGGATTCGTCGAACTCAGCAAGGATTTTGTCGAACTAAGCTTGGCTTTCGTCGAACTGATCTTTTATAAACTGAGCTTTTACTTTCATCGAGTTGAGCTCTGCGTTCGTCGAACTGAGCTCAGAGTTCGTCGAACTAAGCTCAGAGATTGAGATCTGAGTTCGTCGAACTGAGTTCTGAGTTCGTCGAACTGAGTTCTGAGTTCGTCGAACTGAGTTCTGAGTTCGTCGAACTGAGTTCTGAGTTCGTCGAACTGAGCTTCTCTGAAATTCCTTCTGAAATATCTTTGGAAATAAAATATGACTAGTCTATACAAGTTGGGTCAAAATAAAAATCTCAATAGTAATCCTAGCCCAAATCAGTAATAAGGAGTTCCAACAGGGACAAAGTTTGTAAACATCGTGCGAGTGATATTACAAATTTGACAACAACCTCACTCCAGCAAGCTCACATGATATCTTTGATGCCCTAGCCATTGCTCCTCAGCCAACACATGTTGCAAATGATGTTGTCGCCCCAGATTTCCACGTGACCTCAATCATATCACAAGCACTGTCAGAATGAGATTGGCCTTAGGTAACCACGACAACACCGCAGATTTTCTGCCTCCCATGGTGTAGCAATCATGCTACGGGATTCCTAAATATATATGACACGATTGGCCGACAGAAGATGGCCTAGGGAGAAGAGAGCAAAAATAGGGGAAGAACAAGCAAGAGAGGATGACGAGGTAAGGAGAGGAGACAAGCAACTTGGAAGGAAGAACTAAAAACTGTATTAAACTTTTCCATATCGAGATTACATCCAACAGGTTATATTGATATCCTATTTTTATTACATTCACATGTATGTGGCCTTAACTTGGCCATTTAATTACATTGACAATATTACTTGTAGATAATCCATTGCCTTCACCATTTAAAACGGCGTCCTAATCGATTGTTCATCAAAAAAAAATATAAGATGTCCATTGAACTAGCAATGCAATTTTTGGTCACCATATATATGAAACTAATTCCACTGGGATCAAACACCAGAATTATTATTTTTTTGTGATCATTCAAAAGAGCTTTGTTGTTGTTGTTATTCAAAAGAGCTTTGTTGGAGCCATCCTAGGCAATGGGTTCAGTACATATGAAATAAATTTCGTAAAAAACGACCTCATAAATCTTTTTCATTCTTGTTGTGTAAAAAAGTAATGCAAAATCATTTTGAATCGGCATCGTCGATTCAATGGTGACATTGATTTGCTCAAGAACAGTATGCTTAACATGTATTATTTTTGGCAGTGAGTTGATGTTGTCTGGAATTTTGTCCTCAAGAATTATGGAAAAGGAATCATGATCCTCTTCCTCATGTGCCTCGCCAAGAGCAAGACTTATATCGTCAAGCTTTTGCAAAGCATAACTTATCACCTCCTCGTGTTTTTTTTGTTGCAGGACGCGAACTCGATCAAGGAAGAGTGTTGAAGTTCAGAAAATTGTCATCATGTGGTATCAATGAGGCATTGAAAATTGTTTCCCATGTGTTGCTCGAAGGCATCAAAATGGCTTATCATGTTGGGTTTTGTGTAAGCACCTCATGCACGGCAGAATTAACAACTCATTTATTTGACCATGTAAAAACCAATAGATTAAGAACTGAGAGTATACATGCAGCGAAATTAAATTTCGAGAAGAATAATTGTCGTATGAGAACCAAGAAAGTAGAACGAGATCCACGTCTCTATAGGTATCCACACGAATGTCGAAAACACCTTGCAGCCCGTCCAACGGGCTCGGGATTAAAAGATGCTCGTCCTTCTTCTCACACAAAATACTAGTTCAGTTTCAGAGAGAAGATGCGGTTGAAAGTTCTTCGAGTCATACTTATGAAAACCCATAAGCACGACACACACACATATGTGTGTGTGTGAGTCTCATAAAACAACCATATCTACGTCAAAAGAGACTGAAGGGATTTATGACAGTGGAGTAATCAGTACCAATATAGATAGTATTCGTCAAGTTCCAAAAAAGCCAATATAAGACATACGTCGAATTCTCAAAACAACATGAATCAAATACTAATCGACGTGCATTGATTTCATAAATCGATGTGCATTGATTACTATCCAACAAATAGACTAATCAACGTATGTCAGTTTCACAAATCATCGTGCGTCGAATACTATCTGGCGGTATACATTTTTTGTTAAATGCACACCAAATCAACAAATGTTAATTTCATAAAATGGCGTGCGTCAGAAATCATTTTAATCAGGCTTTCCGAATCTGATTAGACACACCAATTCAACGTGTGTCGATTTCATTAATCAATGAGCATCAAATAGTTGTTTAATAAGTCTTTTTGAATCCAATTCGATATTTAATTACTCCTAATCACTATTTAATTAATTTCAAATTAATTAAACATCATTATGGACTTGATTCTTCACTTGTTCAAGTAAAAATGGACACGATCATTTATCAAATTTCTGTGTGTTCTTAACGTGCAAACGCATAGATTCATATTACGTTGGCAACAAAACTAATATATTGATTACTTCTAGATCACTGATTCCAACATATCATATATTGCTTGCACGCCTCAATAGCAGCGAATAAGTCATCTGTCATTGTGAAGGTTGAGATAAAAGAAACCCTTTGAAGTGGTTTTTTTTATTTTATTTTTTGGAGTAAAGCACGAAAAAATTATTTCATTTTTGTATCACAAGAAACCAATATTTAATTTCATTCATTAGCTCAAGAAACTAGTGGGAAGTGAAAGGAGATTCAGGTAATGGAAGGAATCGGAGGTCTGACTATGGCTTGTTATCCAGCATGTAACGACCACATCCGTTAAATGACATATAATAGAAGGTCGGGTTGGGGCCCCACACTATATACCACAAACAGACGGCGAGGTTACAGGTTAATATCAAAAACTAGTACACGTATTCTAACTCAAAGCATTCTAGCGGAAGCATTAGGGATTAAGTATGAACACATCAACCATGAATGTCCACTATATATATATATAAACCAACACATTTATATATCTCAAAGGAATGTATACAAAATACACAAAAAAATTGGCTTTAAGTCCTTACAGTTAAGCTTCACAGGTGTAAATTATAAACATCGGCACGCAGGTCGGCCACACATGAAAACAGCAAAGTTCTTCACTCAGCCTTCGAGGGCCAGCAGCAACAGCAAGGGCTTCAACCCGCTATTTCCCGCTCGGCTCTCCAGCACCTGTACATGGGCAGGCTACCGCAATGGTGGACAACAAGGCAGCATTCAGCTGACCAATTTATAACGACACTACCCCTTTTTCGGGGCAGTGGTATTCCTTCCCTGCAGGCATGGCATTTCACAAGCAGGTATATCACAAGATGTGCACTCACGCACCATCAATATATCACAAACGTCGACCACACGGTCCGACGCTCCGCGCACTCAGGGCACATTATTGGTGTACCGGAAAACCAGGGTCCCACCACCGTTCAAAGGTCCGAAACCTAACGGTAAACTTTGAGCATTGCGCTCCACGGCCTACAACCGGAGACTTTAGTCTTGATGGCGTACAACCCAAGACTCTCATTATGTGAACCTGACGAACGTCAATATCCCAGGCACTCATGTCAGACAACCATAACACGGAGACAGGTCAACCGTTACCCGTTGCTCAAATCGCCACAACTGACGCGGGTCGACTTCCCCTTATCCGTTCGGCACGAAGCCTTTTTAAGAGCTCGTAGCTCACAATAGCCACACTGTCCCCGAAGGACTGGCTTCACAATCATAGGTTAGTTAGGAGCTATCGCCAGCGACAACCACTATCGTCTGGCGTTAGCGACAGAACTCTCTTTCTGTACCCAGCCCTAACCATAACTGGACCAACCATCCAGAAATCCCTGCAGCCATCTACAGTGCCAAAAACACTGGACTTACATGGCATACAACTCATAAATTTCGATGGTATTTTCCTGGAATTCCACTTGAGTACTTCATATTACTCCGCTTCACAGGCACAACCCACCGACCCCACAAAATACTCTTTTATACGCGAAGTCTTTTTCGGTGCGCAAAATAAATCATCACCAATCTAGACCAACCTGTCCAGATGGGCTTCACACAGCATGTCTATTCCGTACTACACATTTCTGGATCTATATGCAAGACTTTTTGGGAATTTCAAAAATCAACCCAATG
The DNA here is from genome assembly GCA_039513925.1 of Platanthera zijinensis. Classification (NCBI taxonomy): domain Eukaryota; kingdom Viridiplantae; phylum Streptophyta; class Magnoliopsida; order Asparagales; family Orchidaceae; genus Platanthera; species Platanthera zijinensis. The sequence goes on from CM077098.1 coordinate 37,899,386, forward strand.
GATATCCCTCAATAATCTGTTGGAACCCTAGTTTTGATTTGGGTCAGGATCACTATTCTTTTAGGATGATTAGATTGACCCAATATGTATAGTTCAGGGTCATAGGTTTTTCCAGGATTGCTCCTTCAGAAGAACTCCAACAGAAAATCAGATTTGACTAATGCAGAATTCAGGTCGACGAAAGCAGAGCTGCGTTCGACGAAAGTCAAGCTCAGCTCGACGAAACTCAGAGTTCTAACTCTGAGTTGAGCTCGACGAAAGCTGAGCTCCGGTTGATGAACTCTGAACTCAACTCAGAAACTCAGCTCGACGAAAGCCTTCCTCAGCTCGACGAAATTTAGACTCAGGTCGACGAAATGCTTGTTGAGCTCGACGATTTCAGTGCAGTTATTTTAGACAGTGTTCTTTACAGTTGGCAGATTATTCCAGGCTTAACTTCAGGCTATATATTGTGAAGGCGGAATATTCTTAAGCCTTGATTGCAGACAGCTAATAACTCTGATAATTAATGTTATGAATATAGCCATTTGGAGGCAACATCTATTTCCAAGATAGTTACCTTCTAGGGAATGTCTCAGCCGTTTCAGGATTAATGAATTCAAATATTTAAATTCTCATCAGATAATATATGAGCAAGAAGATTACGGCTAATATACAGTGACTGATCAAGACACAGATCAGAAGGACACAGACACAAAGATACAGGGACAGATAATCTGCTTCAAGCTTTCTTCCAGCAACAGATCTTCAATCTGAGACACAAAGTTCAATCACTCAGATACACTTACTGGAAGAACTTTTTTTTCATTGAAGACCTACACCCTGAAGAGAAAGGACTCCCTCACCTGATCTTCAACTATATTCAAATCAGGGGGAGTTTTCTGCTTCAACATCAAATCTACTAGTCTTCTCTCAGATCTTTGACAGAGAAGAACATCATCTTTATTTTCATTCACTGTGTACAAAGGGTTTTTAACTCCCTTCAAAAGTTATCTTTTTGTTGTCAAGTCTCTTGATCAAAAGACTTTGTTTGATTTTTGGGCACCTGGTCAAAAGCTCAAAGAGTTGTTAGATCTCCCTTGAAATAGATTTTGTGGTGACAGGGCACCTGAGCAAAAACCTGTGGTGGCAGGGCACCTGATCAAAAACCTATAGTGGATTCCTACCAGGGTGGTAGAAGAGTGGATGTACCCAAGTTTTAGGGGAACCACTATAAACTCCTTGTGTCGTCTGGTTTGTTTTTTGCTTTTTATTTTTGTACTAAATGTTTCCTTTATATATACATATATATAATCTATAGAGTAAAGATAAGATCTATCCCCTCGCTTTCAATTGGTATCAGAGGGTAAGGTTATTTGGTTTCACAGGCTAACACCTGAACCAAAAGATCTTTGATAAATCTTATTTATTTTCTAGTTTATTCTTTTTCCCATGGCACAGAATAAGGAATTTGAAAGCACTAGACCTCCAGTGTGCAATCTTAACAAGTTTGCACTTTGGAAGACAAGGATTAGGTTGTATATGAATTCCATTGATGAAGATATCTATAATTCCATTTTGTCAGGTCCACATTCACTTCAGGCAACAGCAAGTACCAGTGTTGTACCATCACCTGAATGGACAGAAGCCCAGAAAAGGCTGAAGATTGTTGATGCAAAAACAATGAATATTTTAGCTCAATCAATGTCTGATGACATTTTCCAGAGGGTTGCTGAATGCACCTCAGTCAAAGACATCTGGGACTCCCTCACTGCAATGGTTGCTAAAACATGGAGTGAATCTGATTCAGATTCTGAAACTTCATCATGTACAACTGAAGATAAAGAAGAGTCCAGAGCAAGAGAATTTTGTCTGATGGCAATAAATGCATCTTGCAGTAATTCTGATTCTGAATCAGAGTATGAAGAAGACCAGGTAATATCTACCTTTGGTTTTTCTTCATATCAGTCTATATTAGATTTCAAATTGATGTGCAAAGACTTAATCCAATCTGAGAAAGAAATCAAAATTCTCAGAGAAAAATTAACTGAACAAAATAATTTATCTTCAGAAATTTTTGAACTTAAGGAAAATTTGAAAATTGCTAATGAACAGATAGGTTTTTTAGAAAACAAATTATCTGAGGCAAAGCAGTTTGAACAATCTCTTAATGGGAGAAATATCAAACTGATGAACATCACAAGCATAATCAATGCCAGACCAAATGGTAAACTTAGCTTGGAAGCTTCATCCAGTCAACCTCACCTTTTTCAGAAAAATATTTTATCTAAACCAATAAAATTTATTTCTTCCAAAGAAAAAGAAAAATTAGATGATATAGATCAAATTACTACAGTTTTACAAAAGAAAAAATCAAAACAAAATAAAAAATCTCATAAAAATTATGTTCAACAAATTTCGTCGAACCGAGATCGACGAAATCAGCATTATTCGTCGAACGGCGATCGACGAACTCTGAACCCAGAATTTGGGTATGACTACTCAACAACGGGTGATCGACGAAATCAATATGATTCGTCGAACAGAGATCGACGAACGTGGAACACAGATAATGACTTCTACTATTCTGTGAACCGAGCTCGACGAGATCAATACTTTTCGTCGAACTCAAATCGACGAACTCAATTTAATTCGTCGAACTCAAATACTCAAAACAGAAATTTTAACTCTTATCAAAATTATAATCAGAGACAAAAATCTGTAAAAACTTTTACTCAGTGGATAATCCCTCCTATGAGATATCATCCATTAGGATATAAACATCAACCTGAGTGTTCTTATATTTCAAATTATTATTGTGAAAGAAAAATAGGACCCAAGGTATCCTGGGTCAAGAACTCCTAACCTTTCTTTTCAGGAAAAGAACTATCCTACCACAGAGGAACAGTAGTATTTGATAGTCTCCAGAAACTGTTGTTTCTACAGTCTCATCCCAGAAAATTATAGGTTTTCAAATTTCAGATGAGCCAATGGAAAGCTGAATATCCAAGCAGGAAGCTTATCTTACTAAATCAGTTCAGATTCTTCTTCAACTACTCCTCAATAGAACTCTTAGTTTTTAGTTTAAATCATGTTGTTATTTGATTTATCTTTCAAAGCACCCTTATATATCTACTGAAGATTTATAATTCAGTCAGATTTTTTTTTGATTTGTGCTTTGTTTCTGTTTGAATAGTATCCTCACCCAAATAGGGGGAGATTGTTGGAACCTTAGTTCTGATTTGGGTCAGGATCACTATTCTTTTAGGATGATTAGATTGACCCAATATGTATAGTTCAGGGTCATAAGTTTTTCCAGGATTGCTCCTTCAGAAGAACTCCAACAGAAAATCAGATTTGACTAATGCAGAATTCAGGTCGACGAAAGCAGAGATGCGTTCGACGAAAGCCAAGCTCAGCTCAACGAAATTCAGAGTTCTAACTCTGAGTTGAGCTCAACGAAAGCTGAGCTCCGGTCGACGAACTCTGAACTCAACTCAGAAACTCAGCTCGACGAAAGCCTTCCTCAGCTCGACGAAATCTAGGCTCAGGTCGACGAAATGCTTGTTGAGCTCGACGATTTCAGTGCAGTTATTTTAGGTAGTGTTCTTTAGAGTTGGCAGATTATTCCAGGCTTAATTTCAGGCTATATATTGTGAAGGCGGAATATTCTCAAGCCTTGATTGCAGACAGCTAATAACTCTGATAATTAATGCTATGAATATAGTCGTTTGGAGGCAGCATCTATTTCCAAGACAGTTACCTTCTAGGAAATGTCTCAGCCATTTCAGTATTAATGAATTCAAATATTTGAATTCTCGTCAGATAATATATGAGCAAGAAGATTCCGGCTAATATACAGTGACTGATCCAGACACAGATCAGAAGGACACAGACACAAAGATACAGGGACAGATAATCTGCTTCAAGCTTTCTTCCAGCAACAGATCTTTAATTTGAGACACAAAGTTCAATCACTCAGATACATTTACTGGAAGAAGAAGTTTTTTTTCATTGAAGACCAACACCCTGAAGAGAAAAGACTCCCTCACCTGATCTTCAACTATATTCAAATCAGGGGAAGCTTTCTGCTTCAACATCAAATCCACTAGTCTTCTCTCAGATCTTTGACAGAGAAGAACATCATCTTTATTTCCATTCACTGTGTACAAAGGATTTTAAACTTCCTTCAAAAGTTATCTTTTGGTTGTTAAGTCTCCTGATCAAAAGACTTGATTTGATTTTTTGGCACCTGGTCAAAAGCTCAAAGGGTTGTTAGATCTTCCTTGAAATAGATCTTGTGGTGACATGGCACCTGAGCAAAAACCTGTGGTGGCAGGGTACCTGATCAAAAACCTGTAGTGGATTCCTACCAGGGTGGTAGAAGAGTGGATGTACCCAAGTTTTAGGGGAACCACTATAAACTCCTTGTATCGTCTGATTTGTTTTTTGCTTTTTATTTTTGTGCTGAATGTTTCCTTTATATATACATATATATAATCTCTAGAGTAAAGATAAGATCTATCCCCTCACTTTCATAATCCACCTTTTGGTGGGGAAAATTCATGCACATGCCAAAATTAGGACTTCACATGTCCAAGAAGAAAGATCGTTACCCTTGACGTTCTCTTTAGAGTCATGGCAAAGCGTTTCTACGCGGATGGAAATGAGCGCCTCACTTTCTCCTTCGCGAATCTCGCTTCAACCCTTGATTCCTGCCTCAAGATCTTCTCCAGCAAGCAACTCTAGCACCAGCCGAAGGGTTTCTGCTCCAAAACTCGGGAAGCAGGGAAGAGAGAGAAAGAAAAGGAAATAATAGTTTCCTCTTTCCATTCCTCTACAGATAAGGCCTCGGGTTACTGATGGAGACGACGGCGCTCAACAGGTTGAAGACGAGGACGGTGCGCTTACGGAAGATATTTCTCCGTCTCCAAGTAGTAGCGTGCGACGCCGTAAAGACTATGTGGCGCGTCGCCCAAATATCCGCCCGCGGCGCAAGCCTATATTTAAATAATTAATAATAATTATTACAAAAATTATTATTAATTATTTATGCATTTTGGTTCTATTTTATTTAAGCATTTTATTTAATTTTCATAATATGTGGCATGGTTATGTTTTGAACCATGATTATTTGTATTTTAATTTTGGGCTGCATGTAGTCTTTTCCCTTGTTGTTTGATGTAAGCCTATATATAGGCATGGATATTTTCATTTTGAGGTATTGATTGATGAAATAAAAATTGAAATCCTAATTGTCTCCCTCTTGAGATCTCTCTCCCTTCTCCCCTTGGCCGCATTTCTCCTTCCCCTCCTCTCTTGGCCGCCGGCCTCTTCCCATCTCCTCCTCCATATTCTCTTCCCCTCCTCTCCTTGTTAAGAAAACCGCCCCCATATCCCCTCCTCCATTCCGGCCAACATCCCAACAAGCCGCCAACCTCTTCCTCCCTCCTCACCAAGTTCGGCCACCCCCATCCCTTAGCCGCCAACCTCCACCAACCCGAGCCACCTCCATCCCTCCTCTCAAAATCCGGCCACCTTCATCATCTCCTACAATTCCCCTTGTGGATCTCCAACACCGACGTGAAGCGATATTGGCGAGCGAGATTCTCATCTCCTTCCGGCGCAACTCCGGCGGAGCCGTTGGAGAACGATCCAAGTCGAGATTAATCGGAATCACCCATTCCGATTGGGTAACGAAATACTTCCACTCTTGTGAGATTCTTTTCTTTAGAAATATTCAAGTGGTGGTTTTTATCCGTAGCGTTAACTATTGAAATTTTCGGATTTCATCGTGGTTAATTTTATCTTGCTTTGTTATTCTTTTTATTGTTATTTTTCATTCAAGAGGTTTGGCGAACCTTCGCAATCTTTTCGTTGGGAGAGATCTACCCATTCTGAATCGAAGTTTTTCGGTAGATCTCTTTTGGTACAACGCCGCTCGGTCGGACCCAATATTTGTCCTTTTAGCTCGATCGAACATTGGCTTTATAGCCCTTGTTGGATCCAAACCGGTTTGGCTACCCGTATGCTAGCATAATATTGATAGATTTAATTGCGTGGTGTCGCGTAGAGCTGTTGTGCGAGTGTAGGGATTGGATCGAAGAGTGGTGTGGCGTTAGATCGTAGTTCTATTCGGTGTGAAATGTGCAAGCCTACATCAGTTACATCCCAGCCACACAACAAAATCATCAAAACCAAGTAACGACTCGGATTGAAGCTGAAAGTCAACCACCGTTCAGTGGTCGCGCACTAGCCACCTGACACGAGGCGACAGCTAATTTCGACATTTCGTCGAACGGAACCGAAAACAGGCCAAAAGCGTCGAGTTGCCCTCGACAATCGTCGAGCTCCGCTCGACCATTTTCGTCGAGCTGCCCTTGACGATTTTCGTCGAGCTGCCCTCGACGATTTTCGTCGAGCTGCCCTCGACGATTTTCGTCGAGCTGCCCTCGACGATTTTCGTCGAGCTGGCCACCACACCAGACAGCACGCTTTTCATCGAGCTCTGATCCACGTCTCGTCGAGCTCTGCTAGACGATTTTTCGTCGAGCTCAGCTCGATTATTTTCGTCGAGCTCTGCTAGACAATTTTCGTCTAGCTCTGCTCGACGATTTTCATACATAAATTTCGTCTAGCATTCTTCCTTGTTGGGGTGTTACACAGCGCACGGGTAGTCGGCGAGGGTCGGTGCGGCGTCGTCGATTTTCATAGATTGTCAATCGGCAGATAGGAGGATGAGATGGATGACAGTGGCCGTGAAGGACTATGAATCAGCGACGTTGAATTTCTTTGCAGGCACGTCGAGCTGTAATGGGGGAAGGAAGATCTGTCGCATTTGTAGGTCTGATGGCGGAAGTTACAGCTCTTGGAATCGTTGTTTCGGCGAGATGACACCGTGCATACCCCTCTGCATACAAGAAATGTTTTGGATTTCTGGGTAGGAGCTTCAACTCCTCTAGCACGACTGCAACAGCAAACGTACCAGCGAGTGTTGAGGAAGTTCAGTTGATATATGTTGCAACTACAGAGCTAAAAGAAGAAGAGACATGCCTCTGGCTTTTTCAGCTGCTATTCTTAATTTCTTTGAGGTCGCCGGATCCTGCTTCAGAGCTATAGGTTGGGTATCTTGGGTATGAAAAATCAGTCCTTAAAAGGAAATAGGAAGTTGAAAGCATTCTAGCATTGAGTCCAAATCTTGAGGCTTAACAATTGCGATTTTTTTATTTGCTCGATTGTTTGCTTTCCAATGGGATGTTGCTTGTTTGTCGGTGTCGTGGAACACTTCAAATTGTGGAGTCAACCATGATGGTGGTAGTGGCATCGACCGAGGAAAGTTCACAACATGAGCACCAAATTGCATCAATCATGCTATGGGATTCCTAAATATCTAGGATACGATTGGCCAGTAGGAGATGCCCTAGGCAGACTAGAGCGAAAACAGGGAACAGAGGGCAAGAGAGGATGTCGGGAAAAGGAGAGGAGACAAGGAACTTGGAAGGAAGAACTAAAACTCTGGTTTTATACATTCACACGTGGTCTCACCTTGGCCATCTAATTACATTCACAATATTACTTGTAGACGTTACACACACGCCTGGGTAAAATCTGTCACCGCCCGCAGTCAAGCGCTATCTAGGGTACATACTCATATAGGGCGCATACTCATATAGGATAAATACTATATATGGAGAGAAAGTTGAAACCCTTTAATATAGTAAATTCACCCTCTCATCTCCCCAAATCTCTGAATCTTCCCAGTCTCGCACTATATAAGTCCCGTCACACTAACACTCAGAAGCATCAACAAACTAATAAAATACTAAATGGGGATCGACAGAAACCCTACAAGTCGTAAAACCAGCAGAGAACCAGAAAGGGAAAGGTGGAAGAAGAAGAAGAAGAAGAAGAAGAAGAAGAAAATGAGTACCGGCAGGACAAAGAAGGCCACACGAGGTTGTGATTGGCAAGCCAGTCATAGAGCACCGGGACTAAGGACTTCCACTGCGTATACCTCTCGTCCACGGAACGCTGCCCAGCTTTGCCTCTCTCCTTCATCTCCCTCTCTCTCTCTCTCTCTCTCCTCTCTCTCTCCTCTCTCTCCTCTCTCTCCTCTCTCTCCTCTCTCTCGCCGGCGTTCTATCGATTTTAACCAGAAGTGCCGATTGTCACAACCCGGAGACGGGCTTAAGGTCCGGTTTTATGGGATGTGGTTGCCGTTCCAGCTATTAAGCGCTTCGCAATTAACACACTAAAAACATATTTAAAAATAACAAAATTTTAGCCCATGTCATCTTTAAGCGCATTATCGTGGCCCCTCTCTAGCATTAGCAGAACATCGTAAGGGGGAAAATTTTATAGTACCATCGTGGTTCATAGCTCTATATGCCTCAATAAATAGCAGCCTTTTAATCGCGGGGCTCACTGCTAGAAAAATTTATCGCAGTCCGTCAGTTCCTCCCGCCCAACCCTTTCTTTAGGTTTTTCGAAAATCACCTTCTAGGTTTTCCCCCTTCCGCCGTCGCCTTCTTCCTCCAGCACGTAAAGGTCTTCGTTCCCCGCAGACATGGCAGATGATGAAGAAACTTGTAGTGATCCGGGTATTGTAAGTGATGATTGCCCGTTCATGTCATCCACCAAACCTTGAGCATTTTTAGTGAACGTTGACACAACACAATGGCTATAAAGATTAACTCTTGATGTGCTCTGCATAAATGAAATGAATCTTAAAGATGAAAAAAAAACCTAAATGCTGCACAATTTGATTCACTTGGCGGTTACGGTAGTATTTACGATAGTAACATAATCGATACGGTATATTTACAGTCGTAACACAATCGATACGAAATGTTTACAGTCGTAACACAATCGATACGGTATGTTTACAGTCGTAACACAAATGATACGGTATGTTTACAGTCGCAACACAAATAATACGGTATGTTTACAGTCGGAAACTACTGTTACGGTATGTTTACAGTCGTAACACAAATGATACGGTATGTTTACAGTCGGAAACTACTATTACGGTATGTTTACAGTCGTAACACAATCGATACGATATTTTTACAAGGTCTTTGTCATCGTAGGCAGATTTCGATCCTAAGAAATTTGGAGAAAAGTTTGGGAAAATACCATTACTTGTCTTTTCGGCAACCAGAAAATGACTGGAAAAATACAAGGTTTTGCACCGCTAAGTCTTCGAGGAGAGTAGATTTCCGGCGACTGGTCCTACCGGAGGGAGTTACGCGGCCGTCGGGATGTACTGCCGTGGACTTTGGAATTCAAAACCCTAAACGACGAAGCATGCGCGTGCTAGAAAACGGAGCGCGATAAATTTTTCTAGCAGTGGGCCCCGCGGTTAAGAAGCTGTTATTTATTGAGGCACATAGAGTTATGAACCACGGTGGCACCATAAAATTTTTCTCGTAAGGGAGCTCAAAAGCGGACTGAAGATCAACGATATGGAGACACACCTCTTCTCTCTAGAGATCGTATCTTTGCAGTCGGAGAACTAGGGGCTTCAAGCCTTACAAATTGGTTGGTTTTAGCATTTTGCTCCGGCGCAGGAAGAGACGGTGATGTCCGAGTATGTGTCGCGACTCATTAAAAGGGATGGTTTCGTCTCACACCGTCTAGCGTGCTCATTGGTCCTGGGTGTATAAGCGAGGTGGCCACTCCTCCCCTAACCATGGGGAGTGATGCCACAATGTTTTACATGGTATCAGAGCAGGGGGCGCGTGGCGAGGGGGCGTTGAGTGTGTCACGTAGAATTGACGGTGATGTCCGAGCGCGTGTCGCGACTCGTTAAAAGGGATGGTTTAGTCCCACACCGTCTAGCGTGCTCCTTGGTCCTGGGTGTATAAGCGGGGTGGTCACTCCACCCCTAACCGCGTTGTTTTGGAGAGTGACGACACAATGCTTTACATTTGGAAGCGGAGGAGGAGGTCGTGGTTGAAATCCCTCCGTTTTCCTCCATTTCTCATGACGCAACGGGTGCAAACGAAGCAAAAGCCGCCACTGGTCATTTGGTTACCCGTCAAGCGGCGGCGTTTTGTAATGCCCCATAAATCCTAGAAAAGGAAGAATTGGGGGTTAACCGCGGCGGTAGGGTTAACGTCGGCATTAGCCTTTGAATTAAATCGTCTAAGGGCTCGGGAATCTATTGAGCGACGCTAGTAGTCTAGCGCGTGGCGCTACCACTCAACGCTTTAAAGCGTTGAGGGACTACCGTGGAGCGGTAGTATGCTATCGCGTGGCGAGCACTCAACGCTCTTAATGTCGTCGGTGAAGCGTTGAGTGACTACCGCGCTGCGGTAGGGAGCTAGCGTGCGGCGATAGCTCGAGTTAAAGTACCGCTTGGCGGTAACTCGACGCGCGGCGGTAGCTGCCACGTGGCAGTAAGGTGGAGGCTATTTTGGAGTGACAGCACGATGTCGATTGGCCCAAGCAGCAACCGCCTATGATACTGCGTGGCGGTAGTAGATACCGCACGGCGGTAGCCTCCAGATATAAGTTGTTTAAGAGAATGAATTCTCATTGTTCTTTCTCTTAGTTCTTGAGGTTCTGGAGAGCAAGAAGGCTGAGGCTGAGCTTTGATAGCTAAGGGAAGGAGATTTTATTGTCAGATTTAAGAGATGAAGTAAGATCTGTGAAGAGAAAAGTGAGGCGCTCTTTTCCAACCGGACAGAAAAGCTCGTTCATGGCTCTGAAACAGATTACTAGGGTAACGACTTTCTCCTTGGACAAGTGAAGTCATAAATTTGCATACATGCATGGAACCCCTTACCAAAAGGTGAAGAAAAGGGTGGTTTCTAGTGGGTAGATCGTTGTGATCCCCGATAAAACTTACATATAGATCTGGAATCAAAGTACGGAATAGGCATGTTGTGTGAAACTCATCTGGACAGGTTGGTCTAGATTGGTGATGAATTGATTTGCGTGCCGGAGAAGACTCCGTGGATAAAACGTGTGGTTCAACGTGTAGAATCCGGGGTCTGGGGGTGTGCAGGATGCTGCAGGGATAGTACTGGAGGCGATCTCCACGAAAACACCCAAAAATGGGGAAGAAGCGACTGTTGGGTTTTGGGGATAGCACAACACTTGTACACGTAGCAGAAAAAAAGAACAAGAAAAACTCAAATGAGTTCGGATCTGACAATATTCATGAATCAAGAAGTAAAGCATGTTGTAAACAAATTACCTTTGAGGGATTGAGTCTAAACTCAACCTAGATGCTCAAGAAATATCTAGCTGGTCACTTAGAGGCTTGAGTCTTGAGCGCAGAAAGTATATCTGCGGCTCTACAGTAATCCACAATCGGGAGAACCCGTAGCAACTTGTCGCACAAGTTCTATGTCGGAAGAGGACACTCAGCGTCTCCACAGACTGCTAGATCGGTTGTAGGAGAAGCGGCGGCGACACTCGCCAGGATCGGGATCGGGATCGGAATCGGCGACGGCGAAGACGGAACGACTCCTGTCGACTTTCTAGGGTTATCAGTCTTATCGCACAACACAGTTCGTGTGCTTAGACAGAAAGAGAAAACCGTAAACAGTAAACCCTAAAAACTTCTTATTTATACTCTAGGAGATAAATAGAACAACTTCCCATCGCTATCCGCAGACCCAAGACTTAGATACCAGAATTTAGCAAGTCAACATTTGACTCAACACGGGCGTCGAGTGAGCTCAACACAGTCAACGCTTCTGTATCATGGCGTTGAGTGAATTCATAACACTCAACGTTGTCAACACTTTCTGTGCCAAAGTTCAGACTCGTCGAACGGCATTTGTCGAACTACATTCGTTGAATGACGTTCGTCGAATGGCGCACGACTTCTGCGCCAAAGGCCAGATTCGTCGAACGGCATTCGTTGAACTGCATTTGTCGAACTGCATTCGACTTCTGCGCCAAAGGCCAGATTCGTCGAACGACGTTCGACTTCTGCGCCAAGGGCCAGATTCATCGATCGGCGTTCGACTTCTACGCTTTGGCATTGAGTGATCTCAACACTGTCAACGCTTCTGCGCCATGGCGTTGAGTGAACTCAACACACTCAACGCCAAAGGCCAGATGCGTTGATTGGCGTTTAGTGAACTCAACACACTCAACCCTTTTTTCCTTATAATATTTTAAGCCTTTTCAATTTCTTTCAACTCATCATATGCGATATACCATACGAATCCAGTCTTCTAATTTCTCCACAATCTTATTTGTGACCCTGATAGGCTCATACTGAGTTGGCAGTGAGACTACATGCTTGATATCTTACAGATCACTATGATAGCACCAACAGTCTCCCACTTGATCTAGAAAGTATCAAACAAAAGCTTCACAAACAATGAGCGGCATCTAGCAATACATCATTGCTCCCCAAACAGTAAGAGTTTATAAACTCATAAGCCATTGTGACCAATGTTACAGTGTTGTCATGTCCCTTCGTCCCTTATATCCGGAAATAACTAGAGGTATAGACCGTGTCACCCTCATAATTGTTCAATCACAATTTCCTGATCTAGAATGGACTTTCAGAAATTGGTGAGTCCAATATCATATATTGACTCAACCAAGCATGACCATGCATTTCTCAGTCCCATTCCATTAAGGGGCCCATGGATGAAACTTTTGTGATATAGGACAAATCTCATCTCTGATCACACGCAAACACCTAAATGATTCGTAACGTACCCAATAACCACCTTTATAATCCAACTTTCTCAAGACTGCACTTTTGATGGCATCAAAGCACGCTCTTCCTCACTCGATGAAAGCTGCGACTTCAGGCCAAAGGACCACAAATACCATTGTCACTTAAGCCATACTTGTGATACGTTCATATAACTATCCACAAAGTATTCTCACGGTGAGTCTGTCCAATACAACTTGTTCATAACAAGTACCCATGTGATGACTTGATATCATAATATCATGACCTGTGAGGACGGGTCATCAGTCAACACACATGCTAGCCTTAAAGGCATCATCATCACTCTTAGGTTCTAAGATGATACAATGACCAGAGACTTTTAAGAATGAAGCTTCTAGGATCATAGGTTCTCACATCAAGTCATTACTTGACTTATAGAAGCAAACATTCTAAGGGCATTTATTTTAGTTAACTATTATATTACAATAGAAATAATAACACAATAAAAGAACTTGCCAAAATGTATAAATGAAATGCATATAGTACTTTTATTCATCAAATGAAAAATTATAGCCAACAAAAATACAATCCACAAGATTCAAACTAAATTTAATCATTCAGGTATCGTATACCCATTGATCTAACATGACCATCGTACTTTCTCTGTGTAAGAAGCTTTGTAAGTGGATTCGCAATTGAAAGTCCACTTAGTGCCAACTACCTTCGCCTATGGGGGGGGGGGAATAGGTGTCTTGCAGCGATTTTAGCGGAATTAAAATTCTACCTGCACAAGTAAACAAAACAACACAGCACAAACAGACACAAGTAGTTATAGTGGTTCCCCGATTTGGGTACGTCCACTTTCCCCCTTCGACCTATCTCCCAACAAGGGACGACTCGGTCACTTCACCAACCGGATTGAAATCCAATCCTCACACTCACGGAAGGAACCCTTTCAAAAGAAGGAGTCACTACTCCTCCACCACGGGTTGCACCCAACCCTTACAACGAGGAACCTACGTTCCTTTACAACAAAAATAAAATGGAATGTATAAAATATACAAACTACTTATGGAGTGCTAGGTGTCCCTCTTCGTTCGATGACGCGTTCTTGACGAAGACGAAGAGTCCACGACCTTAGCTCTCACTTAGAATGAATCTCCACGAAACCGGCGGCGGCAAGAAGAGCGGTGGCTTGGCGTTCGGGATCGGCGACGGCAAGAAGTGCGGCGGCTGAGCTTTAGAGATCCAACCTTCGTAGCTATGCTAGCAAGGTCTACCAACGGTCTTCCTTGGATCAATCGTCTCGAACGATTCGGAAAGGGAAGGTATTCCCGATCTACAAACCAAGAGACAAAGGATCTCAAGAAGGACACGTGAGACGCGTTGCTTGGCAAAGCTTCTGTCTCCGGAAGATCTGGAGGTATCCTCGATCAACGGCGGCGACTAACTTCCCGAGCGACGATGGCAGCGGCGGAAGAGAAATCCGCAATCTAGGTCACGATGGCGGCTCGGTTTTCTTTCTTGTGTATTCGTACTGATTACTATTCAAAATGCCGAAGTATTTATACAGTAGGTCATATAATATGACCGTTGTGGGCCCCACCAAAACAAACCCTAGCTCCGGTTCAAAACATCGCCTGAAACTTGGTCCGGTCCAGCGAGCACCAGAATTTTGCCTAAGGCAAATTCGGCGAGAATCATAGGTGATTCTCGACGAATCGGAGAGAATCACCTACGATTCTCGCCGAATTCTACTTAGCAGAATTCATGCTGAACAACTTGGCAAACCAGAGTGGATCGGCGAGAGTCATCAATCATTCTCGACAAATCGTCGAGAATGCAGAATCATTCTCGACGAATCGTCGAGAAACACTTGATGACTCTCGACGATTTTGACTTGGCATGAGATTTGCACGCGCTGTCAGCCGGAGATAGTCGGCGAGAATCAACCAGTGATTCTCGACGATTCGGCAAGAATCACTAGTGATTCTCGTCGATTCTTACTTAGACGATATTTCGTCTTTCCACCCGTGAGCTGCTCTTTGGCCCATCCTTGCTCCTTGACTGCTCTTTATCTATCACAGCCCTGTACTTGTAAATAAGTACACTCCAATAGAGAAAGTACACGTAAGCCAACACACTGATCTGCTCAACGAGGGATTACGTTGCGCAGACCCGTGTATATTGACCTACTGCACCCTGACATTGGTATGTACTTAGCGAGGAATAACTGCAAGCACAACTTGAAGACAAATGATCAAATACATTGTCCATTCACCTTAGCTGGTTCATGGGCTTCTTCAAATTAGGTACATTGTGGATACAATACCCAACAATCTCCCCCTATTTGAAGAAGCCTAAACCCTACAAGCTAAGGTGAATATACCGGCTGGAAGAGAACACAACTTTGAAAAATGAGTTGAAATTCCATACCATTATCTTTGGAGCATGCACCTTAGCACTTTAGCCGAGAGGGTAATCTCCCCCTTTTCGGCTTCTGCAAATCTGGGACTGTAGCACTTGTCACCATGCTCCCGCTCAGTTCTTGCACCTGTGCTTACACTTGAGTTCCTAGCAGATGCTCCCCCTAGATGCACGAGCCTGGAGCTTCTGTAGTCTTCATTCCTCATAGTTTAGCATCCCCAGTTCAGTTTTGAAGAGACTGAACTTGGCCTCGTCTAGGAGCTTTGTGAAAATATCTGCAATTTGCTTATCCGTAGGGACATAGCAGAGAGAGATGTCCTTGTTTTCCACATGCTCCCGAATGAAGTGGTAGCGCACTTCAATATGCTTCGTCCTGCTGTGCGATACCGGATTGTTCGCAATAGCAATTGCACTGGAGGAGTCGCAGTACATTGGTACTTCCTTGAACTGAAGATCATAGTCTGCTAACTGGTTTCTGATCCATAGTAGTTGTGCGTAACAGCTGCCTGCCGAGATATATTCAGACTCTGCTGTGGAGGTTGCTACATAGTTCTGCTTCTTGTTGTTCCATGAGATAAGCCTTCTTCCGAGGAATTGACACGTCCCGGAAGTGCTTTTCCTGTCATCCCTACTCCCTGCAAAATCAGCATCTGAAAAACCTATTAGCTCGACATCATTGTTTCTCGGGTACCACAAGCCAAGATTAGGGGTACCTTTAAGGTATTTAAGAATTCGCTTTGCAACGACATAGTGAGATTCCTTAGTGTTCACCTGATATCTGGCACAAACACGTGTGGAGAACATGATATCCGGTCTACTTGCAGTAAGGTAGAGCAGGGATCCAATGATGCTTCTGTATTTGGTTTCATCAAAAGGTTTCCCTTTCTCATCCTTATCCAGAGACATAGTGGATCCCATTGGAGTCCTCATCGAGGTTGCATTCTCCATTCCGAATTTCTTGAGGAGTTCATTTGTGAACTTCGTCTGAGAAATGAAGATTCCATCCTCAGACTGTTTCACTTGAAGTCCCAAGAAATACTTTAGCTCTCCCATACTGCTCATTTCAAACTTTCCTTACATAAGTTTAGAAAACTTTTTGCAAAGATTGTTGTCCGTTGAGCCGAATATAATGTCATCGACATAGATTTGCACCAGCAAGATCTTGCCTTTGACTTCCCTAAGAAACAATGTCTTATCTATTTTTCCTCTGGAGAACTTGTTCTCAAGAAGAAAGCTAGACAAGGTCTCATACCAAGCTCGTGGAGCTTGTTTTAAGCCATATATAGCTTTATTAAGAAAGTATACATGATTAGGATAAGTAGGATTGACAAAACCTGGGGGTTGAGCGACGTATACTTCCTCTTTCAAGTCTCCATTCAAGAATGCCGATTTCACGTCCATCTGATAGACTGTGAATCCTTTGTGAGAGGCATATGCAAGAAACAGTCTGATTGCCTCGAGCCTTGCAACCAGCGCAAACGTTTGGTCGAAGTCGATCCCCTCCTCCTGTCTGTATCCTTGAGCCACCAGTCTGGCCTTGTTCTTGATGATGACCCCGTGTTCATCGAGCTTGTTTTTGAAGATCCACTTGGTGCCAATCACGTTCTGCGTCTTTGGTCTGGGAACCAGCGTCCAGACGTTGCATCGTTCGAATTGATGCAGCTCATCTTGCATGGCCAATATCCAAGACGCATCTTTGTTTGCTTCGTCGAACTTCTTTGGCTCAACCTGCGACAGGAAGCTAAAATGCAGAAACTCGTTAAGTGTACCTCGGCGAGTTCTGACACCGTCTCGAGGATCTCCGATGATTTGATTTCTGGGATGATCCCTCACGTGTCGGAGCTCTATTAGTCTTGCACCAGGAGCTCTAGCATTTTCTGGGGCTCCTTCCTCTTCAGGGAGGACTACTCCATCCTGACCGTCATCATCTCCGATCAGCGTTGAGGTGGAGACCTTGACGTACTTTGGAGTTGCATATTTATCGGGCTCATCCAGGTGTAGCTGTTCGATTCTTGCACCTGCATCTTAAAGAAAACCACTGGAAGAATTGCAATTAAGCAAGCTTCCTTCATCAAATACAACATTTATTGATTCCTCTACCACTAGGGTTTTCTTATTGAAGACCCTATAAGCCCGGCTATGGCTACTATAGCCCATGAATATGCCTTCGAAGCATTTTTCACCAAACTTAGTACGCGGGTACTTCCCGTTATTCAGTACATAACATCTGCAGCCAAAGATCCTAAAATAGGATATGGTTGGCTTCCTGCCTTTCAGTAGCTCATAAGGCGTCTTATGATGACTCTTGTTGATAAAGGCCCGGTTTTGTACATGACAAAGCCGTATTGACAGCCTCTGCCCAAAAATATTATGGGAGAGAAGCGTCATTCAACATTATCATGCAGGCTTCAATGAGCGTTCTATTTCTCCTCTCCGCAACTCCATTCTGCTGAGGAGTGCGCGGGGAGGAAAACTCATGAAAGATACCAAGTTCTTCACAGAACTCTGTCATAGCACCAGACTCTAACTCTATTCTATGGTCACTTCTGATTTTGACCACGGAGCAGTTAAGTTCGTTCTGAATCTGCCTGACAAAACTGGTGAAGATGTCAAACGTATCAGACTTGCGTTTTAAGAAGAACACCCAAGTAAACCGAGAGTGATCATCAACAATCACTAGCGTATAAGACTTGCCTCCCAAGCTATGAATTTGCATTGGACCAAACAAGTCCATATGTAGAAGATAAAGACATCTGGAAGAGTCTTTGTCAACGATGCCCTTAAAGGTAGCCTGAGTCTGTTTGCCCTTCTGGCATGCAGGACAGGGGCTATCTTTGATGCACTTAATAATGGGAGCATCCCTTACTAAGTTTTTAGAAAACAGCATACTAATTATCTTGAAATTAATATGTGTCAATCTCTTGTGCCATTGTTCACAAAGAGATGTACTGCCTGTTGCTACTAGGCATACGGGGGTAGATGAATCTAAACTAAGAAAATCTAAGCAGAAGATATTTCTGCTCCTAATTCCTATTAATACCGTCTCCGAAGAGGCACACGATATTATCAGGCATTTATCCTTGCAGAACTTAATGTCATAACCTTTATCACATAACTGACTTGCACTCATCAGGTTATGATTTAACCCTTCAACGTAAGCCACGTCGGTGATAGAAATTATACCGTGGAGCGGTAGTATGCTATCGCGTGGCGAGCACTCAACGCTCTTAATGTCGTCGGTGAAGCGTTGAGTGACTACCGCGCTGCGGTAGGGAGCTAGCGTGCGGCGATAGCTCGAGTTAAAGTACCGCTTGGCGGTAACTCGACGCGCGGAGGTAGCTGCCACGTGGCAGTAAGGTGGAGGCTGTTTTGGAGTGACAGCACGATGTCGATTGGCCCAAGCAGCAACCGCCTATGATACCGCGTGGCGGTAGTAGATACCGCACGGCGGTAGCCTCCAGATATAAGTTGTTTAAGAGAATGAATTCTCATTGTTCTTTCTCTTAGTTCTTGAGGTTCTGGAGAGCAAGAAGGCTGAGGCTGAGCTTTGATAGCTAAGGGAAGGAGATTTTATGGTCAGATTTAAGAGATGAAGTAAGATCTGTGAAGAGAAAAGTGAGGCGCTCTTTTCCAACCGGACAGAAAAGCTCGTTCATGGCTCTGAAACAGATTACTAGGGTAACGACTTTCTCCTTGGACAAGTGAAGTCATAAATTTGCATACATGCATGGAACCCCTTACCAAAAGGTGAAGAAAAGGGTGGTTTCTAGTGGGTAGATCGTTGTGATCCCCGATAAAACTTACATATAGATCTGGAATCAAAGTACGGAATAGGCATGCTGTGTGAAACTCATCTGGACAGGTTGGTCTAGATTGGTGATGAATTGATTTACGTGCCGGAGAAGACTCCATGGATAAAACGTGTGGTTCAACGTGTAGAATCCGGGGTCTGGGGGTGTGCAGGATGCTGCAGGGATAGTACTGGAGGCGATCTCCACGAAAACACCCAAAAATGGGGAAGAAGCGACTGTTGAGT
This sequence comes from Platanthera zijinensis, assembly GCA_039513925.1. Classification (NCBI taxonomy): domain Eukaryota; kingdom Viridiplantae; phylum Streptophyta; class Magnoliopsida; order Asparagales; family Orchidaceae; genus Platanthera; species Platanthera zijinensis. The sequence goes on from CM077098.1 coordinate 37,918,477, forward strand.
TTTGGGGATAGCACAACACTTGTACACGTAGCAGAAAAAAAGAACAAGAAAAACTCAAACGAGTTCGGATCTGATAATATTCATGAATCAAGAAGTAAAGCATGTTGTAAACAAATTACCTTTGAGGGATTGAGTCTAAACTCAACCTAGATGCTCAAGAAATATCTAGCTGGTCACTTAGAGGCTTGAGTCTTGAGCGCAGAAAGTATATCTGCGGCTCTACAGTAATCCACAATCGGGAGAACCCGTAGCAACTTGTCGCACAAGTTCTATGTCGGAAGAGGACACTCAGCGTCTCCACAGACTACTAGATCGGTTGTAGGAGAAGCGGCGACGACACTCGCCAGGATCGGGATCGGGATCGGGATCGGAATCGGCGACGGCGAAGACGGAACGACTCCTGTCGACTTTCTAGGGTTATCAGTCTTATCGCACAACACAGTTCGTTTGCTTAGACAGAAAGAGAAAACCGTAAACAGTAAACCCTAAAAACTTCTTATTTATACTCTAGGAGATAAATAGAACAACTTCCCATCGCTATCCGCAGACCCAAGACTTAGATACCAGAATTTAGCAAGTCAACATTTGACTCAACACGGGCGTCGAGTGAGCTCAACACAGTCAACGCTTCTGTATCATGGCGTTGAGTGAATTCATAACACTCAACGTTGTCAACACTTTCTGTGCCAAAGTTCAGACTCGTCGAACAGCATTTGTCGAACTACATTCGTTGAATGACGTTCGTCGAATGGCGCACGACTTCTGCGCCAAAGGCCAGATTCGTCGAACGGCATTCGTTGAACTGCATTCGTCGAACTGCATTCGACTTCTGCGCCAAAGGCCAGATTCGTCGAACGACGTTCGACTTCTGCGCCAAGGGCCAGATTCATCGATCGGCGTTCGACTTCTACGCTTTGGCGTTGAGTGATCTCAACACTGTCAACGCTTCTGCGCCATGGCGTTGAGTGAACTCAACACACTCAACGCCAAAGGCCAAATGCGTTGAATGGCGTTGAGTGAACTCAACACACTCAACCCTTTTTTCCTTATAATATTTTAAGCCTTTTCAATTTCTTTCAACTCATCATATGCGATATACCATACAGATCCAGTCTTCTAATTTCTCCACAATCTTATTTGCGACCCTGATAGGCTCATACTGAGTTGGCAGTGAGACTACATGCTTGATATCTTACAGATCACTATGATAGCACCAACAGTCTCCCACTTGATCTAGAAAGTATCAAACAAAAGCTTCACAAACAATGAGCGGCATCTAGCAATACATCATTGCTCCCCAAACAGTAAGAGTTTATAAACTCATAAGCCATTGTGACTAATGTTACAGTGTTGTCATGTCCCTTCATCCCTTATATCCGGAAATAACTAGAGGTATAGACCGTGTAACCCTCATAATTGTTCAATCACAATTTCCTGATCTAGAATGGACTTTCAGAAATTGGTGAGTCCAATATCATATATTGACTCAACCAAGCATGACCATGCATTTCTCAGTCCCATTCCATCAAGGGGCCCATGAATGAAACTTTTGTGATATAGGAGGACAAATCCCATCTCTGATCACACACAAACACCTAAATGATTCGTAACGTACCCAATAACCACCTTTATAATCCAACTTTCTCAAGACTGCACTTTTGATGGCATCAAAGCACGCTCTTCCTCACTCGATGAAAGCTGCGACTTCAGGCCAAAGGACCACAAATACCATTGTCACTTAAGGCATACTTGTGACACGTTCATATAACTATCCACAAAGTATTCTCACGGTGAGTCTGTCCAATACAACTTGTTCATAACAAGTACCCATGTGATGACTTGATATCATAATATCATGACCTGTGAGGACGGGTCATCAGTCAACACACATGCTAGCCTTAAAGGCATCATCATCACTCTTAGGTTCTAAGATGATACAATGACCAGAGACTTTTAAGAATGAAGCTTCTAGGATCATAGGTTCTCACATCAAGTCACTACTTGACTTATAGAAGCAAACATTCTAAGGGCATTTATTTTAGTTAACTATTATATTACAATAGAAATAATAACACAATAAAAGAACTTGCCAAAATGTATAAATGAAATGCATATAGTACTTTTATTCATCAAATGAAAAATTATAGCCAACAAAAATACAATCCACAAGATTCAAACTAAATTTAATCATTCAGGTATCATATACCCATTGATCTAACATGACCATCGTACTTTCTCTCTGCAAGAAGCTTTGTAAGTGGATTCGCAATTGAAAGTCCACTTAGTGCCAACTACCTTCGCCTATGGGGGGGGGGGGGGAATAGGTGTCTTGCAGCGATTTTAGCGGAATTAAAATTCTACCTGCACAAGTAAACAAAACAACACAGCACAAACAGACACAAGCAGTTATAGTGGTTCCCCGATTTGGGTACGTCCACTTTCCCCCTTCGACCTATCTCCCAACAAGGGACGACTCGGTCACTTCACCAACCGGATTGAAATCCAATCCTCACACTCACGGAAGGAACCCTTTCAAAAGAAGGAGTCACTACTCCTCCACCACGGGTTGCACCCAACCCTTACAACGAGGAACCTACGTTCCTTTACAACAAAAATAAAATGGAATGTATAAAATATACAAACTACTTATGGAGTGCTAGGTGTCCCTCTTCGTTCGATGACGCGTTCTTGACGAAGACGAAGAGTCCACGACCTTAGCTCTCACTTAGAATGAATCTCCACGAAACTGGCGGCGACAAGAAGAGTGGTGGCTTGGCATTCGGGATCGGCGACGGCAAGAAGTGCGGCGGCTGAGCTTTAGAGATCCAACCTTCGTAGCTATGCGGGCAAGGTCTACCAACGGTCTTCCTTGGATCAATCGTCTCGATTGATTCGGAAAGGGAAGGTATTCCCGATCTACAAACCAAGAGACAAAGGATCTCAAGAAGGACACGTGAGACGCGTTGCTTGGCAAAGCTTCTGTCTCCGGAAGATCTGGAGGTATCCTCGATCAACGGCGGCGACTAACTTCCCGAGCGACGATGGCAGCGGCGGAAGAGAAATCCGCGATCTAGGTCACGACGGCGGCTCAGTTTTCTTCCTTGTGTATTCGTACTGATTACTATTCAAAATGCCGAAGTATTTATACAGTAGGTCATATAATATGACCGTTGTGGGCCCCACCAAAACAAACCCTAGCTCCTGTTCAAAACAGTGCCTGAAACTTGGTCCGGTCCAGCGAGCACCAGAATTTTGCCTAAGGCAAATTCGGCGAGAATCATAGGTGATTCTCGACGAATCGGAGAGAATCACCTACGATTCTCGCCGAATTCTACTTAGCAGAATTCATGCTGAACAACTTGGCAAACCAGAGTGGATCGGCGAGAGTCATCAATCATTCTCGACAAATCGTCGAGAATGCAGAATCATTCTCGACGAATCGTCGAGAAACACTTGATGACTCTCGACGATTTTGACTTGGCGTGAGATTTGCACGCGCTGTCAGCCGGAGATAGTCGGCGAGAATCAACCAGTGATTCTCGACGATTCGGCAAGAATCACTAGTGATTCTCGTCGATTCTTACTTAGACGATATTTCGTCTTTCCACCCGTGAGCTGCTCTTTGGCCCATCCTTGCTCCTTGACTGCTCTTTATCTATCACAGCCCTGTACTTGTAAATAAGTACACTCCAATAGAGAGAGTACACGTAAGCCAACACACTGATCTGCTCAATGAGGGATTATGTTGCGCAGACCCGTATATATTGACCTACTGCACCCTGACATTGGTATGTACTTAGCGAGGAATAACTGCAAGCACAACTTGAAGACAAATGATCAAATACATTGTCCATTCACCTTAGCTGGTTCATGGGCTTCTTCAAATTAGGTACATTGTGGATACAATACCTAACAATCTCCCCCTATTTGAAGAAGCCTAAACCCTACATGCTAAGGTGAATATACTGGCTGGAAGAGAACACAACTTTGAAAAATGAGTTGAAATTCCATACCATTATCTTTGGAGCATGCACCTTAGCACTTTAGCCGAGAGGGTAATCTCCCCCTTTTCGGCTTCTGCAAATCTGGGACTGTAGCACTTGTCACCATGCTCCCCCTCAGTTCTTGCACCTGTGCTTACACTTGAGTTCCTAGCAGATGCTCCCCCTAGATGCATGAGCCTGGAGCTTCTGTAGTCTTCATTCCTCATAGTTTAGCATCCCCAGTTCAGTTTTGAAGAGACTGAACTTGGCCTCGTCTAGGAGCTTTGTGAAAATATCTGCAATCTGCTTATCCGTAGAGACATAGCAGAGAGAGATGTCCTTGTTTTCCACATGCTCCTGAATGAAGTGGTAGCGCACTTCAATATGCTTCGTCCTGCTGTGCGATACCGGATTGTTCGCAATGGCAATTGCACTGGAGGAGTCTGTAACACCCCAAAAAGACCCCAAAAGACTCAACATGAAGTTTGAGTAGCAGGTCAGGTTACATGGCCTGGGACACGGGCGTGTCCCAGGGCGTGTCGGGTGTACACGGCCTGGGACACGGGCGTGTCTCAGGGCGTGTTCGATTTATTTTGCGAATTTGGCCTATTCAAGTCAGAGCCGGACACGGCCTTGAACACGGCCTGGAACACGGGCGTGTCAGGCTGGACACGGGCGTGTCAGCTGCCGTGTTCCGACCCGTGTACTGGTTGCAGCTCGATGGAGCAGGAGACACGGGCGTGTCTCAAGTTCGACACGGGCGTGTCAGGTTCGACACGGGCGTGTCGATGACCCGTGTTGTTTAGTCGGTTCAAGCTGTGTGTGCCGCTTAAAGGGTACACGGCCTGTGACACGGGCGTGTCACAGGCCGTGTCGGCCAAAAAGTGAAGTTTTGGGAAAATCTTGGCCGTTCAGTTTTCTCTCTTTTGATCCAAGGGTCCAGGTGGTTTCCTGGCTGGGTTATTACGTAATGTAAGGATGAAAGGTCATTCTTCATGTGTGCTTAAGAAAGAGAGAAAGAGAGTGGAAGAAGAAGGAGGAGGAGAGCAAGCCACCGGCGGAGCTCCCGTGGTCCGATTCGTGATCCGAAGTCGGCGTTGTGAAGGCAAGGCTGCTGCGGTTCTTTCTCACCGGCTAGTTTTCGATGGCACCGAAGAGATCGACAAGGGTAACGATCTCCCTCCTTGGACATGTGAAGTTCTTCTTTTCTGCATTGCATAGGGAAAGCCCTTCCCCGCGAGTGTGCGGTGGGTTGTGGTGTCCCTTGGGGTAGATATGTGAAGTCCCCCTTGTTAGAGGCCGGAATTGGAGTACGGCTCTAGGCATGCTGTGTGAAGCCCATCTGGATGGAATCTGGATTGGTGATGCTTGTTTGCATATCGGAGAAGGCTCCGTGATAATGGCTTGTGATGCCTATGGCTTGTGATGCCTTGTTCCTACCTGTTGCTTGGTGTGGCAGGAAGTACTGGACGATGCCCAGGAAATGAAGAGGGTTGGATGCAACTCTTGTGGCCGTGTGTTGCCACTTTGTGAGTAGTTGAGCCGTTGGGCTGCAACTCGATGAAAAGGCAGATTGCCAAACAGGAAAGGTGAAACCGACCCGCGCCTATAAAATGCCATGGATACTTCCGTATTCGAGGTGGCTCGGCGACTTGAGCAATGGGGGGTGGCTGATCCGTACCTGCGTTAGGTCCGTCCGACTTGGAAGCCTGGTTATAGGTTTTGTTGGAGCGCCTAATGAGAGTCTTAGGCCCGCGCGCCGAAAAGACTAGAAATGCTCAAATACCGTGTAGACGGTGGTGTTGACCCTGGTATTCCGGTACACCGAAAATGTGCCCTGAGTGCACGGACTGTCGGGCCGGGTGGCCGATGGTTGTGATGGCTTGAATGTGCCTGCGCGCACATAGTTGCTATTTGATGATGCCATGCTTGCAGGGAAAGAATGCTCATGCCCCGAGAAAGGGGTAGGATTGTTATAATTGGGTCAGCTGAATGCTGACCGTTGCATTGTTTGCCACCGGTTGGGTGGATTGTTCCCGTGCAGGTGCTGGAGAGCCAAGTGGTAAATGATGGGCTGAAGCCCTACTGCTGTTGCTGCTGCTGCTGCGGCTAACCTGGAGGGCTAAGCGAATGGCTTTGTTTTGTTTTCTCTTTTTACTCATGTATGGCCGGCCTGCGCGCCGAGGTTTGTAAAACATGATGTATGTTCAGAGGAACTGTAAGGCCTTAAGGCCAAACTCTTGTGGTTGTGTACATTCCGTGGTTTATATATAAAGGTGGTTTTATATATAGGACATTCCGGTTAAGAGTTCAAAGTTGTAACTTAAAGCTTCCGCTAGAATGCTCTGAGTTAGGATTCGTATTTGGTTTGGTATTATCCTGTGACCTCACCGTCTGTTTGTGGCATATAGTGTGGGGCCCCGGCCGGACCTTCTACTATACGTCATTTAACGGATGGGGTCGTTATATTTTGGTATCAGCTTTTCTCGGTCTTCCTCTTTCGAATTCGTGGTCGAATTCTTTTGTGGGGTAGCGAGCATGTGTTTGTGCGACCTGCTGTAACGCTAATGAACTCTGGAATGTCCATTAAGGAATGTACAAAATCTTGTTTGAGGAATCTGCGCGTTCCTTTTTGTGTTGTTTTGCTTGCATACGTCGCTAATGTGTGTCTTGTCCACCTATAGGTGACACGTAGTGGTGCTGGGCAGTCTGAGCCCCAGCGTTCTGATGAGAGTGCGGCACCAGCTGAGGTGCCAACACCTCCTCCATCTGCGGAAACTGTTCGCTTAGTGGCTGAGGCGCTATTTGCCATGATTCAGCCGACCGGGCAAGCGCAGCCGGCGGTAGTGCCAGTTCGTGTTGATGTAAGGCCCGAGCCGGTTGAGGCTGTAGATCCACGAGCAGCTGACCGACAGTTGAAGCAATTTATGAGCTTCAGTCCTCCTACGTTTGCGGGAATGGGATCCCCAACGCAGGCGGAAGATTGGTTATCGCGTGTCAAGAGGATAATGACAGCGATCAGGGCGGAGGAAACTCTCAAGGTCACCTTAGCCACCTTCATGCTTGAAGGGGAGGCGCGGTTGTGGTGGGACGAGGTTGAGCTACATCATTTGGCGGGCAGGCAATTAACACAAGTATCGATTGAGGAGTTCTCTCGATTATTTCTGGCGAAACATGTCCCAGCGGCGCAACGCATTGCTATGGAAAATGAGTTCCAACGGTTAAAGCAAGGGGACGATAGTGTGGATATCTACTTGCACGAGTTTACCAGGTTGGGACGATATGCGGGAACAATCTTCGCGGATGACCAAAGGAAAACGAATCGGTTCTATGAAGGATTGCGGGATGAGTTGTGATTCCTGCTTTCGAGTTCTGTGAGCCAAGGGTTTCAGGCGTTGGTTGATACTGCGTGCGCGTTGGAGAAGGACATGAGGCGAGTGCAAGGGAACAAGGGCTTGGTTGTGTCAAAGCCAGAGTTTCAAGCACCTCGCCCGAGCAAATCGTTTTACCAGAAGAAAGGGGCAAGAGGTCCAAGCCATCTGGGCAAGTGACTACGACCGTTGTGTCGGGAGCGACATCAAGGCCGGATGCTCGTACATGCTATAACTGTGGCCGGGTGGGGCATATTGCTAGTGACTGTCGGGTTGTGCAGCCCAAAGGGGAAAAGAAGACGGGTGCGTCGTATGCTGAGAAGGGCAAAGCGGTGGTGGATTCCTCTGCTTCCCAGGCGCAGCCCCGAATCTATCAACTTGGCCAACAGGAAGCGATTAAGCAAAGTGACGTCGTCACAGGTACGAGTTGATTTAGTTTACTTGTTGTGCTTTTGGTTTTGGTTATGTTTAGCTTGTGCATGTGTGTGTGCTGCAGGCTTTGTCCTGATTCGGAATAATTTAGCGAGAGCCCTGTTTGATACGGGTGCTTCGCATTCTTTTCTGTCTGAGGATTTCGTATCTCGCATTGGGGTACCAAGTCATGTGACGGTGGATAGTACAAGGGTGCTATTGCCGAATGGCTGTGTGATGCTTGCGGATAGGGCTTGCGATGTGGATGTGCAAATAGGAAGTCGGGATTTCGGTTTGAGTGCAGCTGTGCTACCGTTGTCGGAGTTTGATGTGATCTTTGGTATGGACTGGCTCTCGGAGCAGCGTGCCTTTATTGATTGCAACTCCAAAGAGATTACACTGGGCCAGAATACCGGGCTTGTGACGAAGTTCGCTGGTATGCGAGGAGTTGGCGGAACGTTGTTGTCTGCACTCCAAGTCGTCAATGCTGTGCGGAAGGGCGCGAAGTTATTCTTCACGCTAATTCAGGCTGTTGAGCCAAAGGCCAGTGTCGGTGAAGTGCCAGTTGTGTCAGAGTTTGCCGATGTGTTTCCTAAAGATCTTCCTGGGTTACCACCCCAGCGGGATATTGACTTCTCTATTGAGTTGGTGCCAGGTGCGAAACCTGTGGCCCGCTCTCCATATCACGTCGCGCCAAAAGAGATGGCTGAGTTGAAAGTCCAATTGCAAGAGTTGTTGGAGCAGGGATACATACGCCCAAGTATGTCACCTTGGAGCGCACCTGTTCTATTTGTGAAAAAGAAAGACGGTAGCTTACGGTTGTGTATTGACTACCGCGAGTTGAATAAGCTGACGGAGAAAAACAAGTATCCGATCCCACGGATTGATGACCTCTTTGATCAGCTGGCGGGATCAACGGTCTATTCCAAGTTGGATCTGAAATCGGGATATTATCAGCTAAGGATTCGGGAAGGTGACATTCCCAAGACAGCGTTTGGAACACGCTACGGTCATTATGAGTTCACGGTGATGCCGTTTGGCCTATGTAATGCGCCTTCGGTATTTATGGACCTAATGCATCGAACGTTCCGAGAGTACTTGGATTTGTTTGTTATTGTGTTTATCGATGACATCTTAGTATACTCTCAGTCGGAAGAGGATCACGCAAACCATTTGCGGTTGGTCTTGCATACCCTGCGGAGGAACAAGCTTTTTGCCAAGTTCTCAAAGTGTGAGTTCTGGCTCTCTTCAGTAGCCTTCTTAGGCCATGTGGTAAGCGGAGAGGGTATCGCGGTGGATCCGTTGAAGATAAGTGCCATCCGAGATTGGCCAGTGATGTCTTCAGTGGCCGAGGTCAGGAGCTTCCTTGGACTTGCGGGCTACTATAGACGGTTTGTGAAAAATTTCTCACGGATTGCTTTACCTCTCACCACGCTGACGAGAAAAGATCAAAAGTTCATTTGGACGCCGGAGTGCGCGCGAGCTTTTGAAGACTTGAAGAGTCGTTTGACCACGGCGCCTGTGTTGACATCGCCATGTGGTACCGATGGGTATGAGATCTATAGTGATGCATCAGGGAGCGGCTTAGGCTGCGTTCTTCTGCAATTTGGTAAAGTGATTGCTTATGGCTCGCGTCAGTTGAAAGTGCATGAGCGGAATTACCCCGTCCATGATTTGGAGTTGGCGGCGGTAATCTTTGCACTCAAGTTGTGGCGGCACTATCTATATGGCGTGAAAGTGGATATCTATACGGATCACAAGAGCCTAAAGTATTTGTTGGATCAGAAGGATCTGAATATGCGACAACGAAGATGGATGGAGTTCCTTGGGGACTACACCTTCGAGATTCACTATACCCCCGGGAAGGGAAATGTGGTCGCTGATGCTTTGAGTCGGAAGACTCCGGTACGGGCAAGCTGGTTGCAGAGGCATGATCAGCGTTTGATCCAAGAATTGGAAGCAATGGAGATATTGTGTGTTGACAAGGGTGTGTCAACCGATGCATGTTTGAACTGGACGGAGGTGCAGTATGACCTTACGGACAGAGTTCGGCGAGCAACGGAGCTTGATGAAAGTCTCCAGCGCTATGCTAAAGATGGGCCGGATGATCAATTCTCCTGGGATAACGGGTTGTTACGGAGAAATGGTCGAGTGTGCGTCCCAAGTGTGGGTAAACTGAGGGAAGAGTTGATGTACGAAGCTCACTTTGCAAAGTACTCAGTTCACCCAGGGAGCACAAAGATGTACAGGGACATGAAAAAGCTGTTCTGGTGGCCCGGACTAAAGAAAGATGTGGCTCGTTATGTGGCGGAATGCACTACCTGTGCGTTGGTGAAAGCAGAATGTCAGAAGCCTGGCGGTTTCCTGAAGTCTTTACCTATTCCGGAGTGGAAGTTCGATGATATTTCGATGGATTTCGTGCACGGGTTGCCGAGATCTCAACGCGGTCATGATTCAATCTGGGTGATTGTGGACCGGTTGACGAAAGTGGCGCACTTCCTTCCAAACAGAAGAGACGATTCAGTGGAAACCTTGGCCAAGCTGTATGTGGAGCAGGTTGTTCGACTGCACGGTGTTCCTCGGAGCATCGTTAGTGACCGTGATGGGCGGTTCATATCGAATGATTGGCGGCTCGTTCATCAAATGTTGGGTACAAAATTGGCGTTTAGTACGGCCTTTCATCCCCAAACGGATGGCCAGACTGAACGAACCAACAGGACGATGGAGGATATGCTCCGCATGTGCGCCCTAGACTTTGGTAAGAGATGGGAAGAGTATATATTTCTCGTCGAATTTGCCTATAATAATAGCTACCAAGCGAGTATTGGTATGGCACCATTCGAAGCGTTGTATGGTCGGAAATGCCGTACACCCTTAGCTTGGGCAGAAGCAGGCGAATCGAAGATGAGTGGGAAAAAGGAAGTCGAAGAAGCTACTTCGCTCATACGCTCTATTCGGGAGAGGCTATTGATAGCCCAAGATCGTCAAGCAAAGTACTACAATGCCAAACATCGGAACGTGGAGTTCGCGGTGGGTGATTGGGTATATTTGAAGATCAAACCCTTCAAAGGTGTGTCCAGGATTCGGCGTTTGAAAAAGCTAAGTCCGAGGTATCTTGGTCCATTTGAGGTGGTGGAGCGAGTTGGGGAAGCTGCTTATCGACTAGCACTTTCAGCGGACTTGGGTGGATTACATGATGTATTTCACATCTCAGTCCTTCGTAAGGCGGTAAAGGATCCAGCTCAAGTAGTGGAGCATGATCGGGTACCGGTCGAGTATGGGCTAACGACGAGGGTTAGACCCATTCGGATCGAGGATCGAGCCGAGAAACAGTTGCGGAACAAAGTGATCGGGATGGTCAAGGTCCGATGGGACAATTGTGGCCGTGAAGAGCTAACATGGGAGCGAGAGCAGACCATGCGAGCTGAGTTTCCCGAGTTATTTGTATAAACTGTAGACCGTGTACTTTTTGTTATATCGGAGTTATAGCATTGCTGGTTTTGTTTCCTTACCGTGCAAATTTCGGGACGAAATTTTGATAAGGGGGGAGGGTTGTAACACCCCAAAAAGACCCCAAAAGACTCAACATGAAGTTTGAGTAGCAGGTCAGGTTACACGGCCTGGGACACGGGCGTGTCCCAGGGCGTGTCGGGTGTACACGGCCTGGGATACGGGCGTGTCTCAGGGCGTGTTCGATTTATTTTGCGAATTTGGCCTATTCAAGTCAGAGCCGGACACGGCCTTGAACACGGCCTGGAACACGGGCGTGTCAGGCTGGACACGGGCGTGTCAGCTGCCGTGTTCTGACCCGTGTACTGGTTGCAGCTCGATGGAGCAGGAGACACGGGCGTGTCTCAAGTTCGACACGGGCGTGTCAGGTTCGACACGGGCGTGTCGATGACCCGTGTTGTTCAGTCGGTTCAAGCTGTGTGTGCCGCTTAAAGGGTACACGGCCTGTGACACGGGCGTGTCACAGGCCGTGTCGGCCAAAAAGTGAAGTTTTGGGAAAATCTTGGCCGTTCAGTTTTCTCTCTTTTGATCCAAGGGTCCAGGTGGTTTCCTGGCTGGGTTATTACGTAATGTAAGGATGAAAGGTCATTCTTCATGTGTGCTTAAGAAAGAGAGAAAGAGAGTGGAAGAAGAAGGAGGAGGAGAGCAAGCCACCGGCGGAGCTCCCGTGGTCCGATTCGTGATCCGAAGCCGGCGTTGTGAAGGCAAGGCTGCTGCGGTTCTTTCTCACCGGCTAGTTTTCGATGGCACCGAAGAGATCGACAAGGGTAACGATCTCCCTCCTTGGACATGTGAAGTCCTTCTTTTCTGCATTGCATAGGGAAAGCCCTTCCCCGCGAGTGTGCGGTGGGTTGTGGTGTCCCTTGGGGTAGATATGTGAAGTCCCCCTTGTTAGAGGCCGGAATTGGAGTACGGCTCTAGGCATGCTGTGTGAAGCCCATCTGGATGGAATCTGGATTGGTGATGCTTGTTTGCATATCGGAGAAGGCTCCGTGATAATGGCTTGTGATGCCTATGGCTTGTGATGCCTTGTTCCTACCTGTTGCTTGGTGTGGCAGGAAGTACTGGACGATGCCCAGGAAATGAAGAGGGTTGGATGCAACTCTTGTGGCCGTGTGTTGCCACTTTGTGAGTAGTTGAGCCGTTGGGCTGCAACTCGATGAAAAGGCAGATTGCCAAACAGGAAAGGTGAAACCGACCCGCGCCTATAAAATGTCATGGATACTTCCATATTCGAGGTGGCTCGGCGACTTGAGCAACGGGGGGTGGCTGATCCGTACCTGCGTTAGGTCCGTCCGACTTGGAAGCCTGGTTATAGGTTTTGTTGGAGCGCCTAATGAGAGTCTTAGGCCCGCGCGCCGGAAAGACTAGAAATGCTCAAATACCGTGTAGACGGTGGTGTTGACCCTGGTATTCTGGTACACCGAAAATGTGCCCTGAGTGCACGGACTGTCGGGCCGGGTGGCCGATGGTTGTGATGGCTTGAATGTGCCTGCGCGCACATAGTTGCTATTTGATGATGCCATGCTTGCAGGGAAAGAATGCTCATGCCCCGAGAAAGGGGTAGGATTGTTATAATTGGGTCAGCTGAATGCTGACCGTTGCATTGTTTGCCACCGGTTGGGTGGATTGTTCCCGTGCAGGTGCTGGAGAGCCAAGTGGTAAATGATGGGCTGAAGCCCTACTGCTGTTGCTGCTGCTGCTGCGGCTAGCCTGGAGGGCTAAGCGAATGGCTTTATTTTGTTTTCTCTTTTTACTCATGTATGGCCGGCCTGCGCGCCGAGGTTTGTAAAACATGATGTATGTTCAGAGGAACTGTAAGGCCTTAAGGCCAAACTCTTGTGGTTGTGTACATTCCGTGGTTTATATATAAAGGTGGTTTTATATATTGGACATTCCGGTTAAGAGTTCAAAGTTGTAACTTAAAGCTTCCGCTAGAATGCTCTGAGTTAGGATTCGTATTTGGTTTGGTATTATCCTGTGACCTCACCGTCTGTTTGTGGCATATAGTGTGGGGCCCCGGCCGGACCTTCTACTATACATCATTTAACGGATGGGGTCGTTACAGAGTCACAGTACATTGGTACTTCCTTGAACTGAAGGTCATAGTCTGCTAACTGGTTTCTGATCCATAGTAGTTGTGCGTAACAGCTGCCTGCCGAAATATATTCAGACTCTGCTGTGGAGGTTGCTACATAGTTCTGCTTCTTGCTGTTCCATGAGATAAGCCTTCTTCCGAGGAATTGACACGTCCCGGAAGTGCTTTTCCTGTCATCCCTACTCCCTGCAAAATCAGCATCTGAAAAACCTATTAGCTCGACATCATTGTTTCTCGGGTAGCACAAGCCAAGATTAGGGGTACCTTTAAGGTATTTAAGAATTCGCTTTGCAACGACATAGTGAGATTCCTTAGTGTTCACCTGATATCTGGCACAAACACGTGTGGAGAACATGATATCCGGTCTACTTGCAGTAAGGTAGAGCAGGGATCCAATGATGCTTCTGTATTTGGTTTCATCAAAAGGTTTCCCTTTCTCATCCTTATCCAGAGACATAGTGGATCCCATTGGAGTCCTCATCGAGGTTGCATTCTCCATTCCGAATTTCTTGAGGAGTTCATTTGTGAACTTCGTCTGAGAAATGAAGATTCCATCCTCAGACTATTTCACTTGAAGTCCCAAGAAATACTTTAGCTCTCCCATACTGCTCATTTCAAACTTTCCTTACATAAGTTTAGAAAACTTTTTGCAAAGATTGTTGTCCGTTGAGCCGAATATAATGTCATCGACATAGATTTGCACCAGCAAGATCTTGCCTTTGACTTCCCTAAGAAACAATGTCTTATCTATTTTTCCTCTAGAGAACTTGTTCTCAAGAAGAAAGCTAGACAAGGTCTCATACCAAGCTCGTGGAGCTTGTTTTAAGCCATATATAGCTTTATTAAGAAAGTATACATGATTAGGATAAGTAGGATTGACAAAACCTGGGGGTTGAGCGACGTATACTTCCTCTTTCAAGTCTCCATTCAAGAATGCCGATTTCACGTCCATCTGATAGACTGTGAATCCTTTGTGAGAGGCATATGCAAGAAACAGTCTGATTGCCTCGAGCCTTGCAACCGGCGCAAACGTTTGGTCGAAGTCGATCCCCTCCTCCTGTCTGTATCCTTGAGCCACCAGTCTGGCCTTGTTCTTGATGATGACCCCGTGTTCATCGAGCTTGTTTCTGAAGATCCACTTGGTGCCAATCACGTTCTGCGTCTTTGGTCTGGGAACCAGCGTCCAGACGTTGCATCGTTCGAATTGATGCAGCTCATCTTGCATGGCCAATATCCAAGGCGCATCTTTGTTTGCTTCGTCGAACTTCTTTGGCTCAACCTGCGACAGGAAGCTAAAATGCAGAAACTCGTTAAGTGTACCTTGGCGAGTTCTGACACCGTCTCGAGGATCTCCGATGATTTGATTTCTGGGATGATCCCCCACGTGTCGGAGCTCTATTAGTCTTGCACCAGGAGCTCTAGCATTTTCTGGGGCTCCTTCCTCTTCAGGGAGGACTACTCCATCCTGACCGTCATCATCTCCGATCAGCGTTGAGGTGGAGACCTTGACGTACTTTGGAGGTTGCATATTTATCGGGCTCATCCAGGTGTAGCTGTTCGATTCTTGCACCTGCATCTTAAAGAAAACCACTGGAAGAATTGCAATTAAGCAAGCTTCCTTCATCAAATACAACATTTATTGATTCCTCTACCACTAGGGTTTTCTTATTGAAGACCCTATAAGCCCGGCTATGGCTACTATAGCCCATGAATATGCCTTCGAAGCATTTTTCACCAAACTTAGTACGCGGGTACTTCCCGTTATTCAGTACATAACATCTGCAGCCAAAGATCCTAAAATAGGATATGGTTGGCTTCCTGCCTTTCAGTAGCTCATAAGGCGTCTTATGATGACTCTTGTTGATAAAGGCCCGGTTTTGTACATGACAAAGCCGTATTGACAGCCTCTGCCCAAAAATATTCTGGGAGAGAAGCGTCATTCAACATTATCGTGCAGGCTTCAATGAGCGTTCTATTTCTCCTCTCCGCAACTCCATTCTGCTGAGGAGTGCGCGGGGAGGAAAACTCATGAAAGATACCAAGTTCTTCACAGAACTCTGTCATAGCACCAGACTCTAACTCTGTTCTATGGTCACTTCTGATTTTGACCACGGAGCAGTTAAGTTCGTTCTGAATCTGCCTGACAAAACTGGTGAAGATGTCAAACGTATCAGACTTGCGTTTTAAGAAGAACACCCAAGTAAACCGAGAGTGATCATCAACAATCACTAGCGTATAAGACTTGCCTCCCAAGCTATGAATTTGCATTGGACCAAACAAGTCCATATGTAGAAGATAAAGACATCTGGAGGAGTCTTTGTCAACGATGCCCTTAAAGGTAGCCTGAGTCTGTTTGCCCTTCTGGCATGCAGGACAGGGGCTATCTTTGATGCACTTAATAATGGGAGCATCCCTTACTAAGTTTTTAGAAAACAGCATACTAATTGTCTTGAAATTAATATGTGTCAATCTCTTGTGTCATTGTTCATAAAGAGATGTACTGCCTGTTGCTACTAGGCATACGGGGGTAGATGAATCTAAACTAAGAAAATCTAAGCAGAAGATATTTCTGCTCCTAATTCCTGTTAATACCGTCTCCGAAGAGGCACACGATATTATCAGACATTTATCCTTGCAGAACTTAACGTCATAACCTTTATCACATAACTGACTTGCACTCATCAGGTTATGATTTAACCCTTCAACGTAAGCCACGTCGGTGATAGAAATTATACCGTTGGAAATCATACCGTAACCCCTGGTGACTCCTCGATCTGATCCCCAAAGATGACTTTGGGTCCATTCTCGACTGGAGAGTAATCACGCAGCAGGCTTCTTGTCCCGGTCATATGCCGGGAGCATCCACTGTCCAAGTACCATATGGGAGTTTTGGTGGCCTTTGGACATTCCTGCAAAAAAGAATTAATTTCCCTTAGGAACCCAATCGAACTTGGGTCCTAGATTCCTCGTTAGTATACTCCCCCTCGGATGGTTAGCCCTACGAGTGGTCTGCATCGCATTGCCAACATGAGGAGTCTCGTTATTCCTCGGATTAAACCAGCAATCCACGGCAAAGTGACCAACTTTCCCACAACACCAGCAGTCAAATCTGTTATACTTTCTCCTAGGCACCTGCTTCACCCTTGGAACGGAAGGTTCAGCCGGGGCCTTGGACCTGGAGGTGGAGGCATCATGATGACAACAGTCGCATGATTTCTTCACCTCCTGGTTTCTCAGTGTAACAGGCTTGGCCTTGGGTGCTTGCTTCTTATTATGGCCGCTAGAGAAGTGGCCATAATCCTCCATTTGAACTTCCTCATAAGGTGCCTTGAAGACACTCTCGCCAAAGTTACGGGGGAAGGCCCACCCCTCATACCGGCTCTTGGGCTTTTCAACCGAGGGCCGAAAAAAGTGGCCATAGGTTGACTCAAAGTCCTGTTCATTGCAGGGAAAGCCAGGCTTTCTGAATACAACAGGGTTGAGTGGGGCCTTTCCCTTTTCTGAAGTAGAGGCCTTCTTAGCAGCCTTATTTCTCCTCTGCTTTTTTGTTTCTCCTGAATGATTTACCAGGCACACCCACATGCCCCAAGCCAGCCCCCTTAGCCTGAGAAGAGAAGGTATCAACCAGTGGAAGAACTGTCTTTGGCATAGAGAAGCTTTGGACAATCTTCTTTTCTGCCGTAAGTTGTTCTTCCAACTTATTGATTTCTTCCTGTTTAAGGTCAAAGAGACTTAGAGACTCTGAGTGCTTAGAGATCAGGTCCAGGTGCTCTTGTCGGAGAGAAATCAAGCTAGTGATCTCTTCCCTTAGAGAGACACCCTCGACCTTAAGGAATTTGACTTCCTTTTTCTGAGCCCTCAATCTCTTGCGGCACTCCTCGAAGGTGTTGAGCAGAAGCTCATACTTTTCGAGGAGCTCAGCTTCTCGGGCAGATGGGCTGTCCTCGAGATCATCATCAGGAGACTCATAGTCAGAGTCGGAGAGGGGGGTACGATCTTTTACCTTCCCAGTGAATGGGGGGCATTCTCCTTCTGAGTCAGAGCGACCCACCAGCCCGAAGTAGGCTTCCTCATCATCACTGGAGTCTGAGGAATCAGACTCACTCAGTGTCTTTGACTTTTTGGCGATGTAGCTCCTCTCCTTCTTTTTATCTCTAGAGGTTCTGTTCTCTTGTCCCTTCCCCTTCTCTCTCTTGCCTTGATGGCAGTCGGCCACGACGTGTCCTGACTTATTGCACCCAAAACAAATGATGTCAGTGTGACGATGTTTGTTCGGTTTTGATTCATACCTGTCAGAAGATGAAAGTCCACCTAGTGTCAACTACTTACACCTATGGGGGGGGAATAGGTGTCTTTGTAGCGTATTTGCGGAATTAAGGTTTTACCTGCACATGAAAACAAAACAACATAGCATAGAAAGTACACAAGCAATTTATAGTGGTTCCCCGATTTGGGTACATCCACTTTCCCCCTTCGACCTATCTCCCAACCAGGGACGACTCGGTCACTTCACCAACAGGATTGAAATCCAATCCTTGCACTAACGGAAGGAACCCTTCCACACGTAGGAGTCAACACTCCCACAACACGGGTTGCACCCAACCCTACAACTAGAGACCAATCGGTCCTTTACAAAGAATTGAAAATAGTTTGTAAGAAATACAAACAACGTATGGAGACTAAGGTGTCCCTCTTCGTTCGACGACGTGTTCTTGAAGTCAACGAAGAGTCCACAACCCTAGATCTCACTTGGAGAGAATCTCCCCGAGACCGGCGGCGGCGACGAGCAGCGGCAAGGCTCTCGGTGTTGGCGACGGCAACTGAAGACAGCAGCTAAGCACTGGAGATCCAATCTTCTTAGCGAAGTCGGCAAGGTCTACCAACGGTCACACGAGGATCGATCGTCTCGATCGATTCGGACGGGGAAAGATTTCCCTATCTCAAATCAAGAGACAAAAGATCTCTGGATAGATACGTGAGACACTGTGCAGGACTTGGCTTCTATCACCGAGGATCTGGAGGAGATCGAGATCGGCTTCGGTGATCAGCGGCGGCGACGGAGGCGGAGCAAGTTCGCGAGATTAGGGTTAGTCGGCCGCTCGGTTTCGTATCTCGTCTGTTTTTTTTATTACTGTACACAAATACCAGAGTATTTATACAATAGGTCAAGAGATGACCGTTGTGGGCCCCACCAGCAGTAAGACCAAGGTCCGGTTCAAAATCCCGCAGATAACGTGGACCGGTCCAGACAGAGTCGGAAAAATACCCAAGTCAAATTCGGCGAGGATCGTGGGTGATTCTCGACGAATCGGCGAGAATCACTTACGATTCTCGCCGAATTCTACTTAGAGAATTCTGGCTGTACAGGTTATAGAGGCCGGGGAGAATCGGTGGGAATCACCTTGGATTCTCGCCGACTCGTCGAGAATGCAAAGTCATTCTCGACGAATCGGCGAGAATCACTTGGTGATTCTCGACGATTCTGCCTTAGATTAGTTTTCTGACTGCGTCGAGACAGCCGACCCAACCCGGCGAGAATCAACTAGTGATTCTCGACGACTCGTCGAGAATCACTAGTGATTCTCGACGAATCGGTGAGAATCACTTAGCGATTCTCGACGATTTACACTTAGACGATTCTCGACTCTCAATCTGCAAGCTGGTCTTTGGCCCATCCTTGCTCCTTGTCTGCTCTTGCTTTATCATAGCCCTGTACTTGAAATTAAGTACACCCCAATAGAGAGAGTACACGTAGGCCAACACACTGATCTGCTCAACGAGGGATTACGTCGCGCAGACCCGTGTATATTGACCCACTACACCCTGACATTGGTGTGTACTTAGCGTGGAATAACTGCAAGCACAACTTAAAAGATTTCATCAAACACATTGTCTATTTACCTTAGCTTGTTCAGGTGCTTCTTCAAATCAGGTACATTATGGATACATTACCCAACAATCTCCCCCTATTTGAAGAAGCCTAAACCCTATAAGCTAAGGTGAATAAAGCAAATAGGAATGAAACTCATAAACTTAAAATTGAGTTGAGAGAGATATTCATTACCAATTACTTGAGAGCAAACTTGGAGCTTGGAGCCACCTTAACCTTAGCCGAGAGGGTAATCTCCCCCTTTTCGGCTTCTGCAAATCGGGGTCTGGTGTATATGACCCCATGCTCCCCCTCAGTTCTTGCACCTATGTTTACACTAGAGTGCCTGGCAGATGCGCCCCCTAGATGCACGAGCCATGAGCTTCTGTAGTCTTCATTCCTCATAGTTGAGCATCCCCAATTCAGTTTTGAAGAGACTGAACTTGGCCTCGTCTAAGGGCTTAGTGAAAATATCTGCAATCTGCTTGTCTGTGGGGACATAGCAAAGAGAGATGTCCTTGTTCTCCACGTGCTCCCGAATGAAGTGGTAGCGTACTTCAATATGCTTCGTTCTGCTGTGCGATACCGGATTGTTGGCAATAGCAATTGCACTTGAGGAGTCGCAATACATTGGTACTTCCTTGAACTGGAGGTCATAGTCGGCTAACTGGTTTCTTATCCATAGGAGTTGTGCGCAACAGCTGCCAGCCGAGATGTACTCAGACTCTGCAGTGGAGGTTGCTACACAATTCTGCTTCTTGCTGTTCCATGAAATAAGCCTTCTTCCGAGGAATTGACACGTCCCGGAGGTGCTTTTCCTGTCATCCCTACTTCCTGCAAAATCAGCATCTGAAAACCCTATTCGCTCAACATCATTGCTTCTCGGGTACCATAAGCCAAGATTAGGGGTACCTTTAAGGTATCTAAGAATTCGCTTTGCAGCGACATAATGAGATTCCTTAGTGTTCACCTGATATCTGGCACAAACACATGTGGAGAACATGATATCCGGTCTACTCGCAGTAAGATAGAGCAGAGATCCAATGATGCTTCTGTATTTGGTTTCATCAAAAGGTTTCCCTTTCTCATCCTTATCCAGAGACATGGTGGATCCCATTGGAGTCCTCATAGAGGTTGCATTCTCCATTCCGAATTTCTTGAGGAGTTCATTTGTGAACTTCGTCTGAGAAATGAAGATTCCTTCCTCAGACTGTTTCACTTGAAGTCCCAAGAAATACTTCAGCTCTCCCATACTGCTCATTTCAAACTTTCCTTACATAAGTTTGGAAAACTTTTTGCAAAGATTGTTGTCCGTTGACCGGAATATAATGTCATCAACATAGATTTGCACCAGCAAAATCTTGCCTTTGACTTCCCTGAGAAACAATGTCTTATCTATTTTTCCTCTAGAGAACTTGTTCTCAAGACGAAAACTAGACAATGTCTCATACCAAGCTCGAGGAGCTTGTTTTAGGCCATATAGCGCTTTATTAAGAAAATATACATGATTAGGATAAGTAGGATTGACAAAACCTGGAGGTTGAGCAACATATACTTCCTCTTTCAAATCTCCATTCAAGAAAGCCGATTTCACGTCCATCTGATAGACTGTGAATCTTTTGTGAGAGGCATAGGCTAGGAATAGCCGGATTGCCTCGAGCCGTGCAACTGGTGTAAACGTCTGGTCAAAGTCAATCCCCTCCTCCTGTCTGTATCCTTGAGCCACCAGTCTGGCTTTGTTCTTGATGATGACTTCATGTTCATCCAACTTGTTTCTGAAGATCCACTTGGTGCCAATCACATTTTGCGTCTTCGGTCTGGGAACCAGCGTCCAGACGTCGCATCTTTCGAATTGATGCAGCTCATCTTGCATGGCCAAAATCCATGATGCGTCTTTGTTCGCTTCGTCGAACTTCTTTGGCTCCACCTGCGACAGAAAGCTAAGATGCAAGATCTCGTTAAGAGTACCTCGACGAGTTCTGACACCGTCTCGGGGATCTCCAATGATTTGATTTCTGGGATGATCTCTCACGTGTCTGAGCTCTAGAAGTCTTGCATCAGGAGCTTCGACTACTTCTTGGGCATCTCCTTCTTCTAAAGGATTTGCCTCATTTTGATCTTCAACTTCTCCGATCGGCGTTGATGTGGAGACCTTGACATATTTTGGAGTTGCATCTTTCTCGGATCATCCAGTTGTAACTTTTCGAGTCTGGCACCTGCAGCTTCAGGAAGACAACTAGAAGTCTTACAATTAAGCAAGCTTCCCTCATCAAATACAACATTTATTGATTCCTCTACCACTAGGGTTTTCTTGTTGAAAACTCTATAAGCCCGGCTGTGGCTACTATAGCCCATGAATATGCCTTCGAAGCATTTTTCACCAAACTTAGTACAAGGGTACTTCCCATTATTCAGTACATAACATTTGCAGCCAAAGATCCTCAGATAGGACATGGTTGGTTTCTTGCCTTTCAGCAGCTCATAAGGAGTCTTACGATGGCTCTTATTGATTAACGCCCGGTTTTGTACATGACAAGCCGTATCGACAGCCTCGGCCCAGAAGTATTCTGGAAGAGAAGCGTCATTCAACATTATCGTGCACGCCTCAATGAGTGTTCTATTCCTCCTCTCTGCCACTCCATTTTGTTGAGGAGTGCAAGGGGAGGAGAACTCATGAAAGATACCAAGCTATTCACAGAACTCTGTCATAGCCCCAGACTCAAACTCTGTTCCGTGGTCACTTCTGATTTTGACCACTGAGTAGTTAAGTTCGTTCTGTATCTGCTTGACAAAACTGGTGAAGATGTCAAACGTATCAGACTTGCGCTTTAAAAATAACACCCACGAAAACCGAGAGTGATCATCTAGAATTACTAGCGTATACGACTTCCCTCCTAAGCTACGAACTTGCATTGGACCAAACAGGTCCATATGCAGAAGATAAAGACATATGGAGGAGTCTTTGTCTGGGATGCCCTTAAAGGTAGCCCGAGTCTGCTTGCCCATCTGACATGCAGGACATGGACTATCTTTAACACACTTAATAATGGGAGCATCCCTTACTAAGTTTTTGGAAAACAGCATATTAATTGTCTTGTAATTAATGTGTGCCAATCTCTTGTGCCATTGTTCACGACATTTATCCTTGCAGAACTTAACGTCATACCCTTTATCACATAATTGGCTTACGCTGATCAGGTTATGATTTAATCCTTCAACATAAGCTACGTTAGTGATAGAGAGTATACCGTTGGAAATCGTACCGTAACCTCTGGTGACTCCCCGATCAGATCCCCCAAATATGACTTTGGGTCCATCCTCGACTGGAGAGTACTCCCTCAGCAGGCTTCTTGTCCTGGTCATGTGACGGGAGCATCCACTGTCCAAATACCAAATAGGAGTTTTGTTGGCCTTTGGACATTCCTGCAAAACAGAATTAATTTGCCTTAGGAACCCAATCGAACTTGGGTCCTAGATTCCTTGTTAGCATACTCCCCCTCAATTGGTTAGCCCTACGAGTGGTCGGCCTCGCATTGCTAACATAAGGAGTCTCGTTATACCTTGGATTAAACCAACAATCCACGGCAAAGTGACCAACTTTGCCACAACACCAACAATCAAATCTGTTGTACCTCTTCCTAGGCTCCTACTTCACCCTGAGAATGGTGGGTACAGCTGGGGCCTTGGATCTGGAGGTGGAGGCATCATAGTGATTGCAGTCACATGATTTCTTCATCTTCTGTTCCTTCAGTATAACAGGCTTGGCTTTTGGTGCCTGTTTTCTATTATGGCCGCTAGTGAATTGACCATAATTTCTCAAGTGGATTTCCTCATAAGGTGCCTTGAAGACACTCTCACCGAAGTTGCGGGGAAAAGTCCAACCATCATATCGGCTCTTAGGCTTTGCAACCGAGGGCCTGAAGTGATGCCCATATGTTGACTCAAAGTCATGTTGGTTACAGGGAAAGCTGGGCTTTCTGAACTCAACAGGGCTGAGTGGGGCCTTTCCTTTCTCATCAGCAGAGGCTTTCTTGGCAGCCTTATTCTTCCTCTTGTTCCTGTTTCTCTTGGATGAGGAGCGAGATACCCCTACATGCCCCAAACCAGCTCCTTTGGCTTGAGCAGAGAAGGTATCAACTAATGGAAGAATAGTTTTTGGCATAGAGAAGCTCTTGACGATCTTCCTTTCTGCCGCAAGTAGTTCTTCCAACTTGTCGACTTCCTCCTGCTTAAGATCAAGGAGCTTAAGAGACTCTAAATGCTTTGAAGTCAGGTCCAAGTGCTCCTGTCGGAGGGAGATCAAACTGGTGATCTCTTCCCTCAGGGATACACTCTCACCTTTAAGGAATTTTACTTCCTTCTTCTCAGCCTTCAGTCTCTTTCGACACTCCAGGAAAGTATTGAGCAGAAGCTCATACTTATCGAGGAGCTCAGCTTCACGGGCAGAAGAGCTATCCTCAGGGTCATCATCCTGAGACTCAGGATCAGAGTCAGAGTCGGAGAGAGGGGTGTGAGCTTTTACCTTCCCCGTAAATGGGGGGCAATCTCCTTCCGAGTCACAGTGACCCATTAGCCCAAAGTAGGCTTCCTCGTCATCGCTGGTATCTGATGTGTCAGATTCACTCAGCGTCTTTGGCTTCTTCGCGATGTAGCTCCTCTCCTTCTTCTTGTCTTTTGAGGACCTGTGCTCCTCTCCCTTTCCCTTTTCCCTCTTGCCTTGATGACAGTCGGCCATGACGTGTCCTGGCTTGTTGCAACCAAAGCAAATAATGTCAGATGTGCGATGTTTGTTCAGTTTGGAAACATACCTGTCGGAAGAATAGTTCTTCTTCTGATCCCTTGACGAGGAGCCGTTTCTCTTTGTCTGATTCCTCAGCTTGAGGAACTTCTTGAACTCCCTTGTGATAAGGGATAAGTCTTCCTCAGACAATTCTGAGTCGGAGGAGCTTGGCTCAGAGTCTTCCTCTTCATCCCTCTTCCACGCACGGGAAGAGGTGGCACCCTTGCCCTTTCTGGATTGAATGGCTTTCAGGGCCACCGTCTTTTCCTTGGCCGCGGCTTTCTCTGCTTCCTCTCCAGCCTTCCTTGTGTTCAACTGAAGCTCATAGGACATGAGCTTCCCGAACAGAATCTGTGGATCAGTTTCCGCAAGTCTGCCAAACTCGCGGATGGCGCAGATCTTTGTGTCCCATTCCTTAGTGAGGGACCTAAGGAACTTATCATTGAGTTCACCGTCAGTGAACATTCTTCCATATCCTTTGAGTGCATTGACGATCTTAAGGAAGTTTTCGAAGGTAACTCCGATCTCCTCCTTTGGCCCTTGTCTGAAGGCCTCATATTTCTGATTGAGGAGGGATCTCCGATCGTCCCTCACTTCATCTGTGCCCTCCATTAGGACAATCAGACAGCTCCAGAGATCCTTGGCTGTCCTGCAATTGCTGAAGTTCTGCATCATAGAGTCGTCAAATGCGCTTACCAGGATGTTCTGAGCTTTCTTCTCGAGTCCAAATAGCACCATTTCGTCCTTGTCCATTTCTGAAAGTTTCTTGGGTACTTTCTTGGTAGGATCAATGGTGGAGGCCTTAGTGGGAATGTAAGGTCCCTCCTCCACTATCATGAAGAGCCGGGGGTCGACTGCTTCCATGTAGAATCTGATTCTTTCCTTCCAGATAGGAAAGTTCAGTCTGGTGCATACTGGGATCTTGCCGGAGTGCTTGAGTCCGTCCATGGAAGATATCGGTCTTCTTCTTGACACTGGTGGCAGGATTCTACTCAAGGTGTGAACCTTTTTGATGAGCAGCCTCCCTCTGATACCACTTGAAAGTCCACCTAGTGTCAACTACTTACACCTATGGGGGGGGGGGGAATAAGTGTCTTTGCAGCGTATTTGCGGAATTAAGGTTTTACCTGCACATGAAAACAAAACAACACAGCATAGAAAGTACACAAGCAATTTATAGTGGTTCCCCGATTTGGGTACGTCCACTTTCCCCCTTCGACCTATCTCCCAATCAGGGACGACTCTGTCACTTCACCAACAGGATTGAAATCCAATCCTTGCACTAACGGAAGGAACCCTTCCACACGTAGGAGTCAACACTCCCACAACACGGGTTGCACCCAACCCTACAACTAGAGCCAATCGGTCCTTTACAAAGAATTGAAAATAGTTTGTAAGAAATACAAACAACGTATGGAGACTAAGGTGTCCCTCTTCGTTCGACGACGTGTTCTTGAAGTCAACGAAGAGTCCACAACCCTAGATCTCACTTGGAGAGAATCTCCCCGAGACCGGCGGCGGCGACGAGCGGCGGCAAGGCTCTCGGTGTTGGCGGCGGCAACTGAAGACAAAGCTAAGCACTGGAGATCCAATCTTCTTAGCGAAGTCGGCAAGGTCTACCAACGGTCACACGAGGATCGATCGTCTCGATCTATTTGGACGGGGAAAGATTTCCCTATCTCAAATCAAGAGACAAAAGATCTCTGGATAGACACGTGAGACGCTGTGCAGGACTTGGCTTCTATCACCGAGGATCTGGAGGAGATCGAGATCGGCTTCGGTGATCGGCAGCGGCGATGGAGGCGGAGCAAGTTCGCGAGATTAGGGTTAGTCGGCCGCTCGGTTTCGTATCTCGTCTGTTTTTTTTATTACTGTACACAAATACCAGAGTATTTATACAATAGGTCAAGAGATGACCGTTGTGGGCCCCACCAGCAGTAAGACCAAGGTCCGGTTCAAAATCCCGCAGATAACGTGGACCGGTCCAGTCAGAGTCGGAAAAATACCCAAGTCAAATTCGGCGAGAATCGTGGGTGATTCTCGACGAATCGGCGAGAATCACTTACGATTCTCGCCGAATTCTACTTAGAGAATTCTGGCTGCACAGGTTATAGAGGCCGGGGAGAATCGGTGGGAATCACCTTGGATTCTCGCCGACTCGTCGAGAATGCAAAGTCATTCTCGACGAATCGGCGAGAATCACTTGGTGATTCTCGACGATTCTGCCTTAGATTAGTTTTCTGACTGCGTCGAGACAGCCAGCCCAACCCGGCGAGAATCAACTAGTGATTCTCGACGACTCGTCGAGAATCACTAGTGATTCTCGACGAATCGGTTAGAATCACTTAGCGTTTCTCGACAATTTACACTTAGACGATTCTCGACTCTCAATCTGCAAGCTGGTCTTTGGCCCATCCTTGCTCCTTGTCTGCTCTTGCTTTATCATAGCCCTGTACTTGAAATTAAGTACACCCCAATAGAGAGAGTACACGTAGGCCAACACACTGATCTGCTTAATGAGGGATTACGTCGCGCAGACCCGTGTATATTGACCCACTACACCCTGACATTGGTGTGTACTTAGCGTGGAATAACTGCAAGCACAACTTAAAAGATTTCATCAAACACATTGTCTATTTACCTTAGCTTGTTCAGGGGCTTCTTCAAATCAGGTACATTATGGATATATTACCCAACAGAAGAATAATTCTTCTTCTGATTTCTGGAAGAGGAGCCGTCTCTCTTTCTTTGATTCCTCATCTTGAGGAACTTCTTGAATTCTCGGGTGATGAGGGAGAAGTCTTCTTCAGACAACTCTGAGCCGGAGGAGCATGGCTCGGAGTCTTCCTCCTCATCCTTTTTCCCCGCACGGGATGAAGCCGCACCCTTGCCCTTCCTGGAGTGAATGGCTTTTAGGGCAACAGTATTTTCCTTGGCTGCGACCTTCTCTACTTCTTCTTCAGCTTTCCTCATGTTCAACTGGAGCTCATAGGACATGAGCTTCCCGAAGAGTATCTGAGGATCAGTTTCAGCTAATCTGCCAAACTCTCGGATGGCGCAGATTTTCGTGTCCTATTCCTTAGTAAGGGACCTAAGGAATTTATCATTAAGTTCACCATCAGTGAACGCTCTTCCATATCCCTTGAGTGCATTGATGATCTTAAGGAATTTCTCGAAGGTAACTCCGATCTCTTCCTTGGGCCCCTGCCTGAAGGCCTCATATTTCTTGTTTAGGAGGGATCTCCGATCATCCCTCACTTCATCTGTGCCCTCCATCAGGATAATCAAGCTGTGCCAGATATCCTTGGCTGTCCTGTAGTTGCAGAAGTTCTGCATCATGGAGTCATCGACTGCGTTGATTAGTATGTTCTGTGCCTTCTTGTCAAGTCCGACCAGCACCATCTCGTCCTTGTCCATTTCAGAAAGCTTCTTTGGTACCTTTTTGGTAGGATCAATGGTGGAGGCCTTAGTGGGAATATAAGGTCCCTCCTCCACGATCATGAAGAGTCGAGGGTCGACTGCTTCCATGTAAAATCTAATCCTTTCCTTCCAGATAGGAAAGTTTAGCCTGGTGCACACTGGGATCTTGCCTGAGTACTTGAGTCCGTCCATAGTAGATATCTGCCTTCTTCTTGACACTAGTGGCAGGAACTTACTCAAGGTGTTAACCATATTGCTGAGTAACCTCCCTCTGATTCCACTTGAAAGTCCGCTTAGTGCCAACTACCTTCACCTATGGGGGGGGGGGAATAGGTGTCTTGCAGCGATTTTAGCGGAATTAAAATTCTACCTGCACAAGTAAACAAAACAACACAGCACAAACAGACACAAGCAGTAATAGTGGTTCCCCGATTTGGGTACGTCCACTTTCCCCCTTCGACCTATCTCCCAACAAGGGACGACTCAATCACTTCACCAACCGGATTGAAATCCAATCCTCACACTCATGGAAGGAACCCTTCCAAAAGAAGGAGTCACCACTCCTCCACCACGGGTTGCACCCAACCCTTACAACGAGGAACCTACGTTCCTTTACAACAAAAATAAAATGGAATGTATAAAATATACAAACTACTTATGGAGTGCTAGGTGTCCCTCTTCGTTCGATGACGCGTTCTTGACGAAGACGAAGAGTCCACGACCTTAGCTCTCACTTCGAATGAATCTCCACGAAACTAGTGGCGGCAAGAAGAGCGGCGGCTTGGAGTTCGGGATCGGCGGCGGCAAGAAGTGCGACGGCTGAGCTTTAGAGATCAAACCTTCGTAGCTATGCTTGCAAGGTCTACCAACGGTCTTCCTTGGATCAATCGTCTCGATCGATTCGGAAAGGGAAGGTATTCCCGATCTACAAACCAAGAGACAAAGGATCTCAAGAAGGACACGTATGACGCGTTGCTTGGCAAAGCTTCTATTGCCGGAAGATCTGGAGGTATCCTCGATCGACGGAGGCGACTAACTTCCCAAGCGGCGATGGCAGCGACGGAAGAGAAATCCGCGATCTAGGTCACGACAGCGGCTCGGTTTTCTTTCTTGTGTATTCGTACTGATTACTGTTCAAAATGCCGAAGTATTTATACAGTAGGTCATACAATATGACCGTTGTGGGCCCCACCAAAACAAACCCTAGCTCCGGTTCAAAACAGCGCCTGAAACTTGGTCCGGTCCAGCGAGCACCAGAATTTTGCCTAAGGCAAATTCAGCGAGAATCATAGGTGATTCTCGACGAATCGGCGAGAATCACCTACGATTCTCGCCGAATTCTACTTAGCAGAATTCATGCTGAACAACTTGGCAAACCAGAGTGGATCGGCGAGAGTCATCAATCATTCTCGACAAATCGTCGAGAATGCAGAATCATTCTCGACGAATCGTCGGGAACCACTTGATGACTCTCGACGATTTTGACTTGGCGTGAGATTTGCACGCGCTAAGTCAGCCGGAGATAGTCGGCGAGAATCAGCCAGTGATTCTCGACGATTCGGCGAGAACGTCGAATCGGCGATTCTTACTTAGACGATATTTCGTATTTCCATCCGTGAGCTTCTCTTTGGCCCATCCTTGCTCCTTGACTGCTCTTGATCTATCACAACCCTGTACTTGTAAATAAGTACACTCCAATAGAGAGAGTACACATAAGCCAACACACTGATCTGCTCAACGAGGGATTACGTTGCGCAGACCCGTGTATATTGACCTACTGCACCCTAACATTGGTGTGTACTTAACGAGGAATAACTGCAAGCACAACTTGAAGATAAATGATCAAATACATTGTCCATTCACCTTAGCTGGTTCAAGGGCTTCTTCAAATCAGGTACATTGTGGATACAATACCCAACAGCAATGTTTTCTTCAGTCGGCACTCTACATATGCTCACATCTCCTCGATCGACAATCTCTCGAATTAGATGGAAGCGCCGGAGTATTTGCTTGGAGCGTTGATGAGATCTAGGTTCTGAAGCAAGTGCAATTGCACCATTGTTGTCACAGAAGAGAACCACAGGACGAATGATGCTAGGAACTACATCTAACTCGCCGATGAAATTCTTAATTCATACAGTCTCCTTCGCTGCATTTGCAATGGCGATATACTTGGCCTTAGTTGTAGAATCGACAACTGTATGCTGCTTGGAACTCTTCCAGCTAACAGCACATCCATTCAGGTAAAACACAAAACCTGACTGTGACTTTGAATCGTCCCTATCAGTTTGGAAGCTAACATCCGTATAACCACTTACAACGAGTTCTTCCTCTCCGCCGAATACCAAGAACGTATCCTTAGTCCTTCTCAAGTACTTGAGGATATTCTTGACGATAATCTAGTGACTTTCACCGGGATCAGACTGGTACCTGCTAGTCATGCTCAAAGCATAAGAGACATCGGGTCTAGTAGATATCATTGCATACATGATTTAACCAATTGTCAAAGTATATGGAATCAACTTCATGCGGTCCTTATCTTCACAATACTTAGGACACTGGTCCTTAGAGAGACTCACACCATGAGACATGGGCAAGAATCCTTTTTTGGACTCAAGCATGTTTAACCGTTTCAACACCTTGTCAATGTACGTACTTTAGGTTAAACCTAGCAACTTCTTTGATCTATCTCTATAGATCTTAATACCAAGTATATAAGTCGTTTCCCATAAGTCCTTCATATAAAAGCAGTCCCCTAGGTTATTCTTAACAACTTGCATGGTCGGTTTTTCATTCCCGATCAACATCATGTCATCTATATACAAAATCAGGAAGACAACTATGCTCCCACTAATCCGTTTGTAAACACACAGTTCATCTTCGTTCTTGATAAAACCAAACTCTTTTATCTTTTCATCAAAACGAAGATTCCAACTTCGAGAAGCTTGTTTAAATCCATAAATAGATCTCTGTAGCTTGCATATTTTTGTGGCTTCACCCGGAGATACAAAACCCTCGGGTTGTGTCATATACACTTCCTCAAGGAGGTTCCCATTAAGGAAAGCCGTTTTGACATCCATCTGCCAGATCTCATAGTCATAATACGCAGTAATAACAAGCAGAATTCTGATGGACTTAACCATGACAACAGGGGAAAAGGTCCCATCATTGTCAATACCATGAATTTTCTTGAAACCCTTAGCCACCAGTCGCCCTTTGAATGTCTGTACATTCCCATCCATGTCGGTCTTCTTCTTGAAGACCCACTTGTACCCTATGGGTCTTACCCCTTCATGTGGTTCCACCAAAGTCCATACTTGGTTTTCATACATGGAGTCCATTTCAGATTTCATGCCCTCAAGCCACTTTTCGGAGTCCGGTCCACTCAAAGCCTCTTGGTAGGTTGCTAGCTCATCATCATGATCCATAAGCAATACATTACCTATTTGAGACACGAGAAATCCATATCTCTCAGGCTCAAACCTTGGTCTACCAAATCTACGTGGAACTTGTGTTTCCTGAGTAGGTTCTCCAACTATAACTACTTGTAGTCCTGACTCAGGTTCCAACTCCGGTTCATTTACTATTTGTGGTTCTTGAACTTCTTCAAGTTCTATCTTAGCAGTCTTTCTACTTAAGAACTCTTTCTCAAGAAATACACCAGTTTTTGCGACAAACACTTTGCCCTCAGACGGTAGGTAGAAATAGTACCCTTTGATTTCCCTAGGATACGCCACAAGATAACACTTATCTGATTTGGGTTCGAGCTTATCAAGCATTTGACGTCTTACGTATGCCTCACAGATCCAAACCTTACTGAATGACATACTTGGACGCTTCCCAGTCCATATATCATATGGTGTCTTTAGAACCGCTTTCGTTGGAGCACGATTTAATGTTAAAGCAACAGTTTTTAGAGCAAAACCCCAAAAGGAAATAGGCAGATCTGCATGACTCATCATCGATTGCAACATGTCTAACAAAGTACGATTCCTCCTCTCAAACACACCATTATGTTGTGGTGTTCTAGGTGGAGTGAGCTGTGATATAATACCACGCTCTTTCAAATGATCATAGAGCTCATGACTTAGGTATTTGCCACCTCGATCAGATCGGAGTGTTTTAACCTTTTTACCCAGCTGGTTCTCTACTTCATTTTTAAACTCTTTGAACTTTTCAAAGGTTTCAGATTTGCACTTCATAAGATACACGTATCCGTATCTACTGAAATCATCAGTAAATGTAACAAAGTATAAGTACCCACCTCTAACCATAGAACTCATAGGTCCATATACATCACTATGTATTATACCCAAGAGATCATCAACCCTCTTATTTAAGTCAGTGAAAGGGACTTTAGTCATCTCGCCTAACAACAAGATTTGCATCTCTCAAATGATTCATAATCAAATGAGTCTAGAAGTCCATCTTTATGGAGTTTGGATATGCATTTCTAATTTATATGGCCCAAACGACAATGCCAAAGGTACGTAGGGTTCGAGTCATTCGTTCTTAGTCTTTTGGTATTTTCAATATTATAGATCGGATGGTCTAAGTTCAAAACATACAGACCATTAAACATTTGAGCTACACCATAACAGACATCATTCTTAAATATTGAACAACAGTTGTTCTTAATAATAAAAGAAAAACCCACCCTGTCCAAACATGAAATGGATATAATGTTTCTAGTTATGAAAAGAACAAAATAATAATTATCTAATTCTTTTACAAGACCACTAGGCAAAGCAAGACGATAAACCCCCACGAAAATCAGCAACTCTTGCTCCATTGCTAACGCGCAAGTCCACCTCCCCTTTACTAAACAATCTTCTCCTTCCCAGTTCCTGCACATTTATACAAATGTGAGAACCACATCCGGTATGTAATACCCCAAAACCCAGTTTTGGTTTTCAGGCCAAGTGACACGGCCTGGGACACGGGCGTGTCCCAGGGCGTGTCAAGCAAATACTCGAGCTGGTCTCGAGTAAGTTTCACAGTTGGGTTTCGGGTGTTTTTGGAGTGACACGACCTGATACATCGGCGTGTCCCCGGGCGTGTCCTCCTCGGGTTGCTGCAGGTCGCGCGTTCGATGATCGTTGAGCATTGTGATCGACGATCGACGAGAAGAGGCGACACGGCCTGTGACATGGGCGTGTCACAGGGCGTGTCTTTCTCGACGATCGGCGAGATCATGTCGACGATCGGCGAGAATAATCTCGGCGATCGACGAGATTCATCGAGAGAGGCGACACGGCCAGAGACACGGGCGTGCCTCAGGACGTGTCAGGTGGTCACGGGCATGTTCAACCCGTGTGGTGAGGCGGTTCTTTGCCACTTAAGGGCCGCTTAAGGTACACAGCCTGTGACACGGGCGTGTCACAGGGCGTGTCAGGGCCGAAAAAGTTATTTTCTGCAGATCTCGGGCGTTTGTTTCCCTCTTTCCAGATCTGGTGGTCTTCAGTTTTCCCAGCCCCTATAAGACCCCGAACCAGCAAACTTATCCTCACTTAACCGTTACGTGCAACATAGTAGAAGGTCCGGCCGGGGCCCCACACCATGTATTACAAACAGGCGGAGACGTTACTAAGTAATACCAAATACGCATCCTATCACAAAGCATTCTAGCGGAAGATTAAAGGGTTGCAAGAATGAACTCAAACATCAACACAGAAGTCCACAGCTAAACCAAACATGCCATAATATAAAACCACAAGTACAGCCTTATGGCCTATTACAAGTGTTACTTTTTATACAAGAAGGTATCTTCCATACATCGGCACGCAGGCCAGCCACATATGAGTTCTTACACAAGGTACAAAAATTGTAACGTCCCAATTCGTGCTAGGCCCCTCGCACGTGTTCTGAGTCAAGAGACTCAACTCGGGCTCGAGGTGCACCGACGCGAGGTGTCAGGTGCATAGAATAAGTGTAGGGTTGGGTTCAAGGTTACCCCAACCAGTAGCCGAGAAGAGGGAACTCGGCTAAGTAAAAGTCGTCGAGAAGGAGGTTGATGCTCGTCGATCGTCGAGAATGGAGGACTGATTCTCGCCGATTCGACGGGTATCGGTGGTCGATACCCGCCGGACACAGAGCTGCAAGTAGACTAAGGGAAATTCGGCGAGAATGCTCGGCGATTCTCGCCGATCGTCGAGAATCCCCTGTTATACGCACCGATCGTCGAGTATCGCTGAGAATACTCAACGCAATCAACGCAGGATGTCCAGTAAAAAGGCTAAGGGAAAATCGTCGGGAATCATTGTTGATTCCCGATGTATTCGTCGAGAATGACCTGACGGTTCTCACCGATCGTCGAGAATGACCCGACGATTCTTGCCGATCGGCGAGAATGACGACTGATTTCCGCCGAATTTTACTTGGGCGTTTTCTTCGCCCAGGCAGATTCGCCGGCTTGTACAGGCGGACTGAACCGGGCTTCGGGATTCGTGCTGAATGATCCTTGGACCGGTCACTTCAAATGAAACCTAATTTGGGCGGTCCAATTAGAGAGTGACACGTGGCGGAAGGGATTTAGCCTAATATGTAATATAAAAAGGGAGTAAACCAAACCCTAGTCATCGCACCCGACTGTTCTTGCCGAGCCGTCACCGTGCAAACCGACGGGAGCGGAAGAGGAGATATCAGGGGTCGTCGGAGCCGGATTCTGGAGGAAAAGCTCCGCCGTTTCCGTGGAAGAACACTGCTAACAAAGCCAAGGATGCCGCCACGAAGAATAACGCGATCCATGGCCGGCAACGGAGGAAACGCCAGAAATAATGTGAGTTTCCTCCCCTCTCCCTTGGTGCTAGATCTATAGTTATTCTTAGGCGAGACATCGACTTAAACGAGTCTTGATGTGTGAGATGAAGCTTTCTAGGAAGGCCATGCTAGAGCGTGTGCTCTAAAGCTTAGTCGTCTTCAACCTCTCCTCGCTTCAAAGTGATGATAGGGGTGGTCTCGTGAAGAGGAAATGGTCTCAGAGGGAGAATAAGGGTGGAGGAACTTCTGGTTGCGATTTGGGGAAAATCGCTTGAGGAGGAAGATGAACGGATGCCGTTCACTTTGCTTCAAGATGCGTGCAGAATCTGTATTCTGCACGCAGCGACCTTCTTGGCTATTTTTATGCAAGAAGGGGGCGGATCTGGGCTTTCGACTAAACACAAAAGTTGTAGCCCTTGAAATTACCTTTCCAACGAGTGGTTGCACGTTTCCATGCGATACCTGTAGCCACAGTAAAGTCCGTTTGAATCCGCTGCGGTTGGAAGTTAATGCCCAGGAAATCTGTATCCTGTACGCAGCAGACTTCGAGTTGCATTTCTGGTATGATGTGACCAGATCTGGGCCTTCAACTAAACACGAAAGTCGTAGCCGTTAAAATTATCTTTCCAACGGGTGGTGGCACGTTTTCAGGCGATACCTGTAGCCACGGGAATCCTCAGTCAAAGTTGCTGACCAGATTATATACAATTCTAGGTGATTATAATATGAACTTGGATTCGATGGAATAGATGTTGCAATTTATCTCGAGGTTGGGTGAATTCTTTTGTGTTAATCACCGAGGTAATGTGAAGATTGATGTTTGAGGACTTGAATTCCTATGCCGAGATGTGAATCAAGCCTAAGAGAATGAAAGGCTTTGATGTATTTGGTAGATCACCGTTATGCGCATCATCTATAATTTGTTGAATTCATTTGGAAGGATTTGTAAATGATTAAAACCATGGCCAGGATGTATAATGGATTGATGGAAGGGAATGGATAGTCCAATGCTTAGAGTGTCGTCTCCCCACGAGTAGCATTGTGGAAGTTAACAAGTGCGGTGTAGACCGTCACTAATGGAAATGAGGTTGAGTTGGATAAAAATTGGACGGTAGGGCTTGGTCCTCGGTGTTCACGTCCCGGGGCTCCTTCCGTGCCATGTGAACGGTTGGGCTTGGTCCTCGGTGTTCACGTCCCGAGGCTCCATCCGTATTTGTTGGATGGTTGGGCTTAGTCCTCGTGCTTTCTCCGAGGCTCCTTCCATGCCATGAATTGTGAAATTACATGTGGTGTGAGTCGACACGCGGTGTCGTGATCCCTGGTTAAGGATAGTGTGGCAGGTCTACGGGCTCGCCAATCGTCACACCGATGGGAGTTGACAGTTAGACCTTGGGCGGTTGGGCTTGGTCCTCGGTGTTCACGTCCCGAGGCTCCTTCCGTGCCAAGTGAACGGTTGGGCTTGGTCCTCGTGCTTATTTCCGAGGCTCCTTCCGTGTCATACCATAGGCCAGTCAGGGGCTAGGATCTTGGTGCATATTTACCCGAGAGAACCCGCTGAGCCGTAGTATGCAGGTGAGCTCTGCTGTTGTGTTCTTAGCGTTGAGGCGTACGGAGGCCTAGGCCAGGTAGTGTGGAGACCAGCCTAGTAGTGGAGATGCCCGCTCCACTGTCACCGTTTGGCCACGACGGTTGATGCCTGAGAGGTTAGCTACCTGCTCGAATAGGGGGAACTATAAGTCTGTGTCGACATAGCGATTGCATGCGCTTGAGCATGGGTGTGTCATTGCATTGCATACATAACATTGCACTTCATTATATACACAAGACCCTCATCGTATAAGTTTGTATGGGCACTCCTATACGATGAGTTACTTTCTGCTGAACGACCCTCAACTTATATGCTTGTATGGGCATCCATATAAGTTGAGTTACTTACTGTTCTAGTTATATACTCTCTTGCTGCTGTAGTTCGTAGATTTGAAATAAGAGCTTGTTTATTATACACTGCTGATGTTGCTGCTTATATCATGTATACTCATTTCACCTGTTGTACTACTATTATTTATATATTGTACCTGTTCCTTTCTCCGCCCGGTGCCGAGGAGACGCCGGGGGAGCGGATGTGAAACCACTTAGTCTTTTGACTAACGGTTGCTACATCTTCCTTTTTAGGAGGAAACCCCGCAGGTGGAGCAGCAGGCTATGCAGACGGACAGCCAGGCCAGGGTGACAGGGCCTGAAGGGACGGTACCGTCGCTACCGTCGGTTACAGATGTGAGTGAGAGAGAGATTTTGTTGTAGCCCTTCGGGGCAATTCTGTTTACGTACTCTGATATTAGAAGCTTGCTGTAGCTTCTTTATTTATGATATTATGGACATATGCTTGGTGTGGATTTGACTTTCATATTATTATGGTTGGGTTGGCGTTTATCTGTTGATATTGTTGGTAGCCGGCAGAATAGGCGTCTTGTGGTACAGGCTAGCCTGAATGCTAGTGTTACCGCAAGGCGGCTGTTCTGGGCATAAGACCCCTCTCGTGTCGTGTCTTGTGTTCCGGGAGGGGGGTCTTACAAATGGTATCAGCTTGCTACGATCCTCCAAGGCGAAAGTCACTTAACAATGGTACCACCCCCGTTTGATTGGTCAGTTTGGGGACAAGCTGACTTAGCGGAAGCAGTGGTGTGCCCATATGTAATTCACACTAAGTTGTCCATCTTTAACCTTAGATTAGCCAACCTAACCCTAAGTTTGTACCTTATGTGTAGATCCCAGCACTTGTTGAGCCAGTAAGGGGCACCCCCGCCTCGTCCGTACCTACACAATTCCAACAATCAGAGCTGGGGAAGACGCTCACAGCTATTCTGGACGCCTTTAGGTCCCAATCTCAGCAGACACCTGTACAACAACAGGGTCCGGGATCTAGTTGGTTAAGCGTTTTCCGAGCTCTCTCCCCTCCCGCTTATGTTGGGACAGAGTCGGCAGTGCGTACGGAAGAGTGGCTCGACACTATACAAGAGTTGTTGGCAGGAATAAGATGTCCAAACAACATGGCGGTGACCCTTGTGGTGACACTCTTAGAGCTGCACGCCAAAAGGTGGTGGAAGTCCCTCATGGGCTCCACTTTTCGTGGAAGAGTGTACACGGACAATAGTTGGAGCGAATTCTCCGAAGCCTTCTTAGAGCATTTCATCCCCTCGGCCGCTCGGGATGGCCTGGAAGAGAGATTTTTGCAACTTAAGCAAGGGTCCATGTCGGTGACGGAGTACCAACGGGAGTTTCAGCACCTGGCTAGATTCGCTGACTCCTATGAGCTGTGTGCGAATAGAAATATAGAAGACCGGAAAGTGGAGTAATGGAATTTTTATTATCCAAAAAACTGAGTATTACAAAGGTATAGCCTCCCTTATATAGAATGGAGGAGATGAGAGAGAATACAAATACCCAATGTGGGACTAAATACACAAATACATCATCTACAAAGCTAATCGCCAATCCGCCTAGGAGACCACCTAACCGTGCTGTTGGGTACATTGGAAAACGTGTACCTGATTTGAAGAAGCCCAACCTAGCTCAATGATATACATCAAGGTGTATTTGATGTTGTTTTAAGTTGACATGTGCAGGTGAAGAATTGATAAAGTATGCAGAAAAATTCTAAGTCCAAGTGTCGACACAGAGGAAGCAGTGTCGACACACAGAAGAAAAGAGTCGACACAACACTGGGAAGCAGTGTCGACACATAGCAGTTAGTCTACAACTACACTGGGAAAAAGTGTCGACACAGAAGAAGTAAGTCGACACAACACTGGGAAGCAGTGTCGACACATAGCAGTTAGTCTACAACTACACTGGGAAAAAGTGTCGACACAGAAGAAGTAAGTCGACCTCAACATTGGGAGAATGTGTCGACACAGAAGAAAATAGTCAACCTCAAGTTTGTCGACACCAGCAGAATGTGTCGACACATTGTGATTAAGTCGACACATTAAAGCAGAATGTGTCGACACCTGAAGGCTAAGTCGACACTTACTAAGTTATAATTCTACAACAACTGTGTCGACACACAGGACTTGTGTCGACACACTGAAGAGTTAAGACCAAGTTATTTTCAGAAGAAGCTGTGTCGACTCAAAGGCAACTTAGTCGACATCACTGAAGACTGTGTCGACACCAAAGTCAATTGTGTCGACACAGATAGACAGATGGTCTCGACACTTTCTGACAGACTGTGTCAACAACTTGTGGTTCAAGACTAAGGCACAGGACTTGTTTGAGGACTTGACAGCTGTGGGTTACCACCGGTTAACTGAAGCTGTCAGACTTGTCAGAAAACGGTTAGAAACCGGATCAGCCGGTTACCATGAAGAATGTCTATAAATAGATGGATTCAGAAGGAGAAAGCAACTGTTGAAAAACATTGTTGAGAATCAAAAAGTTGAGAAGGATAACGATCCATTTCATTTCAAGAAAGTGCTAGGCACTTAAGAAGATCTTCTCCGGGAGATCTAAGAAGACTATCTAAGGATAGATCTAAGAAGAGTTCTAATCAGAATTCAGAAGAATCTTTCAAAGTGCTGGATAGAGAGAGATCAAGCCTGAATTAGAAGAAGAAGAAAGAAACCACCAGTGGATTCTCAAGAAGCTGTTTGGAATCAACTCAGCTAAGTTCATTTTCAAGAAGCCTTGAAGAAGGCTCAGATACAGTTGATTGCATCAGCTGATCAAGAATTGTCTTGGCATTTTCTCTCTCAACTTTGGCAAGACAGATTAATAATCTTTTCTATATTTCTGTAGGATCTGTTTACACAGATCTGAGTTGTAAGCCTATGTTATAAAGGCTGAGTGTAGGAGTGTTGAACTCTGAGTGGTAGGGCTGTTTGCCTGAGTGTAGGAGAAGGATATTCTCTGAGTTGTAGGCCTTGGGGCAAGGCTGAGGTAGGGCAGTTGTGCCTGAGTTGTAGGAACCAGTTGGGTTCTGAGTTGTAGGATCTGTTGATCTGAGATAAGTGGAAAGTTTGGCCGAATCTAGCATACTGCTAGATAGGTGAAGGGGGAAAGTGGATGTACCCAAACCTTGGGGAACCACTATAAAACATTGTGCAATCTGTGATGTTTTATTTTCTGTGATTGCTGTGTAAATTGTGTTAGCTATTGAATTGAATTCTGCCTAGAAGTTTTTATAAGAAAAGCAGAACCTATTCACCCCCCCCTCTAGGTGTTTAGGCTGCCTTGAAAGTTAAACTATCAAGTGGTATCAGAGGGAGGTTCCTCAAAAAGGACTTAACAGTCTGAGGTAGATCTGAAAGGCAGATTCAAGATTCAAGAAGATGGGTTCTGGAGAGAATCATAAGGAGCTAGGGTCTATGAAATTACCCATATGCAAGAAGGAAATCTTTGGGATCTGGAAAGAGAGAGTCAGATTGTTTATGGAAGCATCTGACCCAAGGATTTACATCACAGTACAAGAAGGGCCCTTCATTCCAATGAAGATATCTGTTCTTGATGCAAATATCCAAATACCAAAGACTTATTCAGAAATGACCAAGGATGAAATCATCTTGGCAACCATGGATAAAAGGGCACAGAACATCATTGTCAGTGCCATAATGATTCAACATTTCAGAATCTGATTCACTGCAAGACCTCCAAGGAGATGTGGGACACATTGATTGTCTACATGGAGGGATCTGAAGAAGTAAGGCTGGACAGAAAGTCTATGCTGAATCAGGAGTATGAAAGCTTTAGACAAGGAAAATCTGATAGCATAACTGAGTGCTATAAGAAATTCTATAGAATTGTGAATGAGCTAATATCCTATGGAAGAGTCTTCAGTACCTATGAACTGAATGACAAATTCTTAAGATCCTTATCAAAGGATTGGGATACAAAGATCTGTGCCATAAGAGAAGTGGCTAAATTGGCAGAGATATCTCCTCCAACCCTGTTTGGAAAGTTGCTATCCTATGAAATGCAACTTATGGTAAGGAAGGAGGAGGAAAGAAACTCAAGAGGAGAGCATAGAGAAAAGACTGTGGCATTTAATGCTGAAGCCACCAGAAAGAATAGGAGGAAATCACCATCTCCTCCTAAGGAAGTTGAAGAAGATAGTTCTGAAAATTCAGATAAGGGTTCAGTTAGCTGTGATTCAGATGCAGACTTTGCTGCATTCACTAGACAATTCCAAAGGTTCTTGAAAAAGAAGCAATGGAAGTCTAGGCCTTCCACATCACAGCAAGTTGATGACTATTATCAGAAGAGAAGGTCATCAAGGAAAGAGAAAAGCAGATCAAAGCCCAGCAAAGCCACTACTTCAAAGATTGTCTGCTATTGTTGCAATAGGCCTGGACATGTAGTGGCTGATTGTCCTGACAAAAGGAAGGAATCTTCAGAAAAGAAGAAGACTTATCAGAAAGGCAAGAAGGAGAAATCCTTTGTAGCAAAGAAAGATAAAAGTCTGTCAGACCAGTCAACTTCAGAATCAGGATCTGAAGCTGAAGCATATATTGGACTATATGCTGCATCTGAGGAAGAGGAGTTTATGCAGTTGCTAGACTCCATCAATGAACATCAATGCATGGGTTTGATGACAAGATCAGAAGAGGACATATGCCAGAATCAGTCTGGTCCTAATGAGGTAAATTGTTCTTCCTGTACATCTGTTTGTAGTACAAGTGAAGAATCAGCTACATCTGCATCAAGTGATGAAGATGCATCTGGATCTGAAGGAGATGTCTATCAATTGATAGACAAGTATGGGGACTTGTTGCAGGCCCTTAAGAAAAGCAAGAACCTGGTTAAAACACAGGCTCAGGAAATTGCTGAACTAAGGGTAGCAACAACTGAGTTAGAAAAAGTCCTTGATCAAAAATTAAATGAAATTGCCAAGCTGAAGAATATAACTATTATTCAGATGGGCACAATTAATTATACTAATGATCAAGTAAAGAGTCTGGAGGCCAGACTTAGAATTGAAAGGGATTTAGTGGCTAGTTACTCTAAGCCAAAATCTGTCTTACCCTTGATAGATGAATTTGTCACTCAGAAGGGTAAGGCTGGATTAGGATTTAAAGGTAACTCCAGGGCTGGCAGATTCAAGAGGAAAGGCAAAGTCCCTATTCAGCCACTAAACCTTTCAGTCCCCATAAGGTTTAGTAAGGAGAAAGTGCCTTCTAACATATATGATCATGAAGACATTCAAGGTCATATTAAGACAAATGTTCTGAAGAACAAGGGTGTTAAGGCAAGCAGGCCTACCTATGGTCATAAACCAAATGGTTTTAAGAAATCAGTAGGTGAAGTTGCAACAGCACCAGCAATGAACAGAAATTCTACTGACAAGGATGTATCTAGATCTAGATACAATAAGTTTGAATGTTGGTGCTGTGGCAAGAGGGGCCATTTTGCATTGGACTGCTGGTATAACACAAGTGTTATAAAGAATAAGAGTCTACCTGTTAGAAGAGGTTATGATAACTTTATTAATGCTAACCTGAACCAAGGACCCAAGACTTACTTGGGTTCTAAGGGTAAGTAATTCTGTATTGCAGGTGAATCCAAGTAACCATGCCCCTATATGGTACTTGGATAGTGGTTGTTCCAGGCACATGACTGGAACAAAGGGGCTGCTGAAGGAGTATTCATCTGTCAAAGATGGACATAAAGTGATCTTTGGTGGATCTGAAAAAGGAGTCATCAAAGGGTTTGGTAACATTTCTTCTAACCTAATTACTATCACCCAAGTGGCCTATGTAAAAGGTTTGAAACATAATCTAATAAGCATAAGCCAGCTGAGTGATCTAGGATATGACATTTCATTTGGTAAGGATGGATGTCATATCAAAAGGTCAAGTGATCAAGAGATCATATTGACTGGGTATAGGAAGAGAAATGTGTATTGCCTTAATTTTGAATGTGAGAATAAGGCTTCCCCCATTTGTCTTGTAGCTGATGACAATGCTTCTCATTGTGTTAAGTGGCACAAGAGATTGGCTCATCTAAACTACAAGACAATTGGCCAACTCTTTAGTAAAGAACTAGTGAGGAATGGGCCTCAAGTTAAGTGTATAAAGGAAGGGGTATGCTCAGCTTGTCAAAAGGGCAAGCAGACAAAAACCTCATTTCAAAGCCTTGAAAACAAGGATTCTGTGAGGTGCTTATACCTCTTGCATATGGATCTTTTTGGTCCTATGCCAGTTCACAGTCTAGGTAGGAAGGTCTACACTCTAGTGGTTGTAGATGACTATTCTAGATTTACATGGGTGTTCTTTCTGAGACAAAAATCTGAAACCCCAAGTGTATTACTTAATTTTGTAAAGCAAATTCAGAATGAACTGAATAGTACAGTGGTCAAAATCAGAAGTGACCATGGTACTGAGTTTCAATCTGAAAGCATAACAAACTTGTGTATAGACTTTGGGATTTTCCAAGAGTTCTCCTCACCTAGAACACCTCAGCAAAATGGAATTGCTGAAAGAAAGAATAGAACATTAATTGAAGCTGGTAGAACTCTATTGAGTGACACCTCTCTCCCAGAATATTTTTGGGCTGAGGCAGTTAACACTGCTTGTCATGTCATCAATAGGGCTTCTATCACCAAAAGCCACAGAAAGACTCCCTATGAGATTGTGAAAGGCAGAAAACCAAATCTATCCTATTTCAGGATCTTTGGTTGCAAGTGCTATATACTTAACAATGGCAAGTCATATTTGACTAAGTTTGCTGCCAAATCCCAGGATGGGATATTTGTTGGGTACAGCACAAATAGTAAGGCCTATAGAGTCTTCAACTTAACTACTCA
Organism: Platanthera zijinensis; assembly: GCA_039513925.1. Taxonomy (NCBI): domain Eukaryota; kingdom Viridiplantae; phylum Streptophyta; class Magnoliopsida; order Asparagales; family Orchidaceae; genus Platanthera; species Platanthera zijinensis. The sequence continues at coordinate 37,961,475 of CM077098.1, forward strand.
AGTTGGTTGAAGAATCTGTGCATGTTGTATTTGATGAAACAAGATTAATCAATTGTGAGTTGTCTTGTAGATCAAATGACTCAACAGGTATAAGCAAGAAGATGGACAAGCTCTCCATTGCTGAAGCTTCAAAGGAAGATGGAGCATTGGAAAATGAAGGCTGCTGTCCAGGGGGAGTACAAGAGATAATGGAAGCTGATGAAAACCAAGAGGAACAGCAGAATGAAGAAGCTGGAGATGCTCAACCTGAAGGGAATCTACCTCCAGCTATAAGATATCTAAGAGATCATCCTACTGATCAGATAATTGGTGATCCAAGACAAGGAGTGCAAACTAGAAGCAGAAATCAAAGCACAGTTTTGCATTCAAGTTTCTTGTCCTAGATGGAACCTAAGAAGTTTGAAGAAGCTATCCAAGACCAGCACTGGATTGATGCTATGCAAGAGGAGCTGAATCAATTCAGAAGATGCAAAGTCTGGGAGCTTGTTCCTAAACCAAGAGGCCACAATATAATTGGCACTAAGTGGATCTATAGGAACAAGCTAGATGAAAGTGGGATAATAGTGAAGAATAAAGCAAGGTTAGTTGCAAAAGGATACAGGCAGGAAGAAGGGATTGACTTTGATCAAACCTTTGCTCCAGTAGCAAGGCTGGAGGCAATCAGAATGTTCCTTGCCTATGCAGCCTACCAAGACTTCAAAGTATACCAGATGGATGTGAAGTCAGCATTTCTGAATGGTGATCTTAAAGAAGAAGTATATGTAGAGCAGCCATCAGGTTTTGTAGATCCTCTTAAACCTGATTCTGTGTATAAGCTTAGGAAAGCTTTGTATGGGTTAAAACAAGCTCCAAGGGCTTGGTATGAAACCCTGTCTACCTTCCTCATTGAGAATAAATTCTCAAGAGGAAAGATAGACAAAACTCTATTCCTTAGGGAATCCAAAGGAAAGATCATCTTAGTCCAGATCTATGTTGATGACATAATCTTTGGATCTACTGAAAACAACCTTTGTAAAAAGTTTGCCAAACTTATGCAAGGGAAGTTTGAGATGAGCAGTATGGGAGAACTTAAGTTCTTCTTGGGACTCCAAGTAAGACAGACTGATGATGGATTGTCCATATCCCAGTCTAAGTTCACCAAAGAATTAATTAAGAAGTATGGTATGGAGTCATCCTCCACCATGAGAACTCCTATGGGAACTAGTATGCCTATATGCAAAGATGAGACAGGTAAACCTGTTGATGAATCATTGTATAGAGGAATAGTTGGGTCTCTACTATATCTCACTGCTAGTAGACCTGACATTATGTATGCAACATGTGTCTGTGCTAGGTACCAAGCCTGCCCTAAAGAATCTCATTATACTGCAGTCAAAAGGATTCTGAGATATCTAAAGGGCACTCCTACTCTAGGTCTTTGGTACCCTAGGAATAGAGATTTTCTACTAACAGGCTATTCAGATGCAGATTTTGCAGGATGTAGAGAGGATAGAAAGAGTACTACAGGTACTTGTCAATTCCTGGGAGGAAGACTAATATCTTGGAGTAGTAAGAAGCAGACCAGTGTGGCAATTTCCACAGCTGAGTCAGAGTATATTGCTGCTGGAAGCTGCTGTGCACAGCTATTGTGGATGCAGCATCAGCTTAAGGATTATGGTATTCAGGTAAGTAGAACACCTCTTTTATGTGATTCAAAGAGTGCTATTTCTATTGCTAATAATCCAGTTTCTCATAGTAGAACTAAGCATATAGAAATCAAATACCATTTTCTTAGAGAACATGTAGAAAGAGGAGACATCTCATTGGAATTTGTAAAAACAGATTATCAAATAGCAGATGTATTTACTAAGCCTTTAGATGAAACCAAATTCAATAAATTCAAAATTGAATTAGGTATGTTAACCATTGATTAATGTATTAACAAAATCATTAACAATGCAATTGAAGTGGTATATAAATAAGTAAAGGTAATAACAATAACATAATCAAGTGTTAAAAAGGACACATTGAAGTTACAGAAATTGGCTAAGTAAGAATGTGTCGACACATTCAGTAGTAATGTGTCGACTCAGAGAAATTATGTCGACAAGTCAGAAATATTGTGTCGACACAGAGAATATGTGTCGACACTTAAGAGTTATTTTGTCGACTTAACCAGAAATATAATGTCGACTCAACCAGGAAAATAGTGTCGACACTTACAGAATATGTGTCGACACTTATCCTTAGAGTCGACACAGAATTTCTGTTTATCTAAGGTGTCGACATAACCACAAATTGGTGTCGACACATAGTAGGCTGAAGTAATGTCGAGACGGTAGAAGTTTGTGTCGACACACTCCGTCTGTGTCGACACATTTTGACTGTTTTTGGCGCCTTTTGAACTTCTTTCAACTGCGGCTATAAATAGGTCAAAACCTCATTCTGTCGACACGCTTCCAAGGTTTTCGAGACTAAAACCCTGTGTCGACAGTCTATCTTTCTCTCTTCTCTCAAGCTTTCTCGACAAAACGATGGCGCCAAGGATTGAAGATAACATCAATGAAGGGTATGAGTTGGTGCGCCAGGCCTTTGCAGAGGCGCCGCCAGATGTTCCAAGGAGTTATCACCCTCCTCTCTGCGTCAGGGTTAGAATTTCTCATCTCAGAACCTACTAAAATCTGGAAGAAGGAGGTGCACGAGTTCTTTATCTCTGCATCAGTCCACTCTACTGGCCTCAAGATTAAGTCCACTGTTCAAGGGACTAAGGTGAAGATTAATCAAAGAAGTTTAAGAAAGATCTTCCAATTGCAAGTAGTTGAGAATGAAGAGGAAGTTCCTATATCTAAGACAAGGGAAGCCCTTCAATGGTGTGGACTGGACCAGGATTGAAGATTGGAGCTGCCTTCAACAGGAAGGGTATGAATCAGCAAGGGAAATTCTTGTCAGAAGTAGTTGGGAAGGTAATCCTCTGCAAGACAGGTGGACATGATAGGATTTCTGCCTATATGTTCAGCCTGATGACCAGGATAGTTTTTACTATTCCTACTGATTGGTCAGGAGTGATCTTTGACAAGATCAAAGAAGGAATCAAGAAGCCTAACATGGCTAGGATCATGAGCCTGTACTTCACTGGAGTGATTCCTGAAGTGATGCAGCAACTGCAAGGGAGTAAGATTAATCATATGAGAAGAATGGATATGAGATTGTTCTCCAGGTGGGATAGGGTGCTGTCCAAGGATGTGCCTGAAGAGAGCAGGCCAGACACCCCTGTGAAATCCCCTACACAAAATCAAGAATCTGAATAATTACAAGAAGACCCCCTGAGGACACAGGTTGAAGATCAGCCAGACACAACTGTTGTCCAGGAGGTGTCAACACCTGCACAGATGCAGGGGGAGCCAGTTTCCACTCCTGCTCCAAAGGTATCTACTCCTGCTCAGGTATATGGGGAGCTAATGTATTTTACTATAAAAGACATTGCTCATATTCTTATTACTGCACAGGTTCAGGGGGAGCTAGTGTCCACTCCTACTCCAGATACAACAAATACTGAAGTGCAAGTACAAGAGGAAGCACAGTTAAACTTGTCTCAAGATTTAACTGCTGCAGAAGTAACAGCTCAACTGGAATTTACTATGGAGGAGTTGTTCCCAGATATTGATACTACTGCTGATAAAGAAGGAGGTGAACCAGATATTGAGAAGTCCATAGGTATGGACATTGATCAGGAAACTGAAATTGAGCAACAGGTTGAGGGTGAGCCAGTGGATGTTGAAGCTGAGCAACAGACCCCTGGAACAGATACAATTCATCATCCTCAAGAAAGAATTCATGTAGATACTTCATCTGACACAGAAACTGAAGATGCCAGGATGGCAAAGAAAAGAAAACTTGTTGTCTTCAAGAGAAGAAGCAAGAATTATAAGCAGGCTTTACAGACCACACCTCTACAAGTATCTCCAGCCTTTGATTACAACAAATTTATGATAGATCTACAAGTCAAATTGGATGAACAAAGGTTGGCTATGGAAAAGTATGTTGATGAGAATAGCAAGTCACTTCAGTTTGACTTAGCTCAGGATATCAAGTCCATCCAGTTTCAGGTAAACATGCATAAAAAGGAAATGACAGATTGCTTCCACAAGGGTGGCAATGCTGTGGTTTATCTAGCTAAACAACAGGAGGCTATTACTACAAAAGTGGATGACATTGCTTTGAAGCAAAGTTATGTTTTGGAAAATCAGATCAGAATGAATGATAATTTAACTGAATCTCATAATGAGATCATTGAGGAGGTAAAGAAGATTGTTCCAGGTCTGCCTGCAGATAGAGCCAAAGAAAAAGAAGACTTTGATAAGAATTTTCAAGCTGCCATTGCATCTGTTAAGACTGCCATCTCCACCTCTCAAAAAGAAATCTCTGAAAAGCTTCAAAAGTTAAGACCATTTTTCAAAGAGGGTGTGAATTATTTGGATGGCCAAATCCGATTTCAAAAGGAAGATCTAAGAGATCATGTATCTAGAGAAGCCATAAAGGGGGAGAGGATGCTAATTCATGCAGGCTCAGAGCACTCCAAATGGGTGACCAATAGCATTCGAGCCACTTTGGGATATCCCCCATTGTGTGATGATGCTATGGTAGCTGAATCAGGAATACAATCAAATCTACTTGAAGGCACTCAACCTGAGGTTGCCCAAGTCATTTACCCCCCTCCAGATTTTGAAATGATCGATCAGAAGGTTCAAGGAATGTATAGTCCTCCAAAGGAGGTTACTAATATTGTCTTTGGAAAGGTTGATAAGCCTGAGGCTACTCTAAAAGAACAGCAAGATGCTCTAGTAGCAAAGAGGAAATTCAGAGAGCAGGCTGTACTGAAGCCAGATTATGAGCAGTGGAGTCCTACTTCAAGGAACATAATACTCACTGCATGGAAAGCTGTACAAGATAAAGTTCATGAAAGAGGCAAGTGGTACAATGAAATAGAATGGCAGAAGTATGAGGCAAGACAAGAAGCAATAGTACAATTCAGAAGGAAAGCCAAGCTGGGAAGACTGCCATCTGATGCTAAGGAGCCAAGCAAATACTTCCCTAAGCCTTTTCATTATTTTGAAAGGCAAAGGATCAAGGAAGAAGCTCAGAAGAAAGCTGATCTTAAAGGAAAGAAGATAGCTGAAGAATCAGAAGCTCCTGTGACAGCTACAATTCAATCTGGCAAAGGGATTACAATTAAAGAGCCTGATCAAGCCTGATTTTGTTTCAAGTTCTTTTATAGTGTTTTGTAATGTTATGATGTAATCATTAAATGTAAAACATTGTAATCAAACATTACCCAGTTATAAACAAAATGTTGTTTGGCATATTATAATGTGCATTCTGTGATGATTTGTTTTTATGATTTGTTTATATTAAAGCATTCCTGTTATGTCATTAATCATCATTTAGTACTGTTTATAAATGGTGTATATCATTGGCTATAGGGGTTATGACTTCTCCAAATAGGGGGAGATTGTTGGGTACATTGGAAAATGTGTACCTGATTTGAAGAAGCCCAACCTAGCTCAATGATATACATCAAGGTGTATTTGATGTTGTTTTAAGTTGACATGTGCAGGTGAAGAATTGATAAAGTATGCAGAAAAATTCTAAGTCCAAGTGTCGACACAGAGGAAGCAGTGTCGACACACAGAAGAAAAGAGTCGACACAACACTGGGAAGCAGTGTCGACACATAGCAGTTAGTCTACAACTACACTGGGAAAAAGTGTCGACACAGAAGAAGTAAGTCGACACAACACTGGGAAGCAGTGTCGACACATAGCAGTTAGTCTACAACTACACTGGGAAAAAGTGTCGACACAGAAGAAGTAAGTCGACCTCAACATTGGGAGAATGTGTCGACACAGAAGAAAATAGTCAACCTCAAGTTTGTCGACACCAGCAGAATGTGTCGACATATTGTGATTAAGTCGACACATTAAAGCAGAATGTGTCGACACCTGAAGGCTAAGTCGACACTTACTAAGTTATAATTCTACAACAACTGTGTCGACACACAGGACTTGTGTCGACACACTGAAGAGTTAAGACCAAGTTATTTTCAGAAGAAGCTGTGTCGACTCAAAGGTAACTTAGTCGACATCACTGAAGACTGTGTCGACACCAAAGTCAATTGTGTCGACACAGATAGACAGATGGTCTCGACACTTTCTGACAGACTGTGTCAACAACTTGTGGTTCAAGACTAAGGCACAGGACTTGTTTGAGGACTTGACAGCTATGGGTTATCACCGGTTAACTGAAGCTGTCAGACTTGTCAGAAAACGGTTAGAAACCGGATCAGCCGGTTACCATGAAGAATGTCTATAAATAGATGGATTCAGAAGGAGAAAGCAACTGTTGAAAAACATTGTTGAGAATCAAAAAGTTGAGAAGGATAACGATCCATTTCATTTCAAGAAAGTGCTAGGCACTTAAGAAGATCTTCTCCGGGAGATCTAAGAAGACTATCTAAGGATAGATCTAAGAAGAGTTCTAATCAGAATTCAGAAGAATCTTTCAAAGTGCTGGATAGAGAGAGATCAAGCCTGAATTAGAAGAAGAAGAAAGAAACCACCAGTGGATTCTCAAGAAGCTGTTTGGAATCAACTCAGCTAAGTTCATTTTCAAGAAGCCTTGAAGAAGGCTCAGATACAGTTGATTGCATCAGCTGATCAAGAATTGTCTTGGCATTTTCTCTCTCAACTTTGGCAAGACAGATTAATAATCTTTTCTATATTTCTGTAGGATCTGTTTACACAGATCTGAGTTGTAAGCCTATGTTATAAAGGCTGAGTGTAGGAGTGTTGAACTCTGAGTGGTAGGGCTGTTTGCCTGAGTGTAGGAGAAGGATATTCTCTGAGTTGTAGGCCTTGGGGCAAGGCTGAGGTAGGGCAGTTGTGCCTGAGTTGTAGGAACCAGTTGGGTTCTGAATTGTAGGATCTGTTGATCTGAGATAAGTGGAAGTTTGGCAGAATCTAGCATACTGCTAGATAGGTGAAGGGGGAAAGTGGATGTACCCAAACCTTGGGGAACTACTATAAAACATTGTGCAATCTGTGATGTTTTATTTTCTGTGATTGCTGTGTAAATTGTGTTAGCTATTGAATTGAATTCTGCCTAGAAGTTTTTATAAGAAAAGCAGAACCTATTCACCCCCCCTCTAGGTGTTTAGGCTGCCTTGAAAGTTAAACTATCACGTGCGGTTAGTAGGCACTAACCTCCCGGTCACCACCAGAGAACACGCCGCCGACCACCGAGATCCCAAAGATTAGCCGGCAGACCGCCCGGTTACCAAACCGCCAGTCTTAGCCGCCTGTCCGCCCAGGTCTATACAGCAACACTCCCCCTCAAGCTGGAGCATAGATGTCAATCATGCCTAGCTTGCTGCAAATGTGGAAGAAGGAGGCGGACACAGGTTTTGTGAATATATCTGCCAGCTCTTTCTCCGAGGTAACAACAGAGTGCAAATCTGGTTCTTCAACACTTCTTATCGAATGAAGTGACAATCAACCTCTATGTGCTTTGTTCGCTCATGAAAGACCGGATTTTTAGAAATGTAGATCGTAGCTTTGTTGTCGCAGAACATGGGAAGAGGATAGTTGTAGACCTCTCCTAGATCCAGCATGGGAGCCCGCAACCATTTTAACTCACACGTGGTTGATGCCATGCTACGATACTCTGCTTCCACACTAGACCTGGAGACGACTGACTGCTTCTTGCTCTTCCAGCTAACCAAGTTTCCTCCAACAAACGTGCAAAAGCCGGAAGTCGACTTGCGATCCCCTTTGTCGTCCGCATAGCTAGCGTCGGAGTACGCTTCGACTCTTAGGTGACCGTTTTTCTGAAAGAGAAGACCTTTCCTAGGTGCGGACTTCACATACTCCAATATCCTTAGAGCGAATTGAAGATGACATTCCCTAGGCGACTGCATAAACTGGCTGACCTTTCCCACTGCATAGGAGATGTCTGGTCTGGTCACCGTAAGGTAGATGAGTTTGCCAACAAGACGCCGATACCTCGTAGTGTCAAATAGAGGTGGTGATTCGTCTGTCCATGTCTTGTCTTCTCCAGGAGCCATGGGACACCGGGCAGGTTTAGCACCCGTCAATCCTGCCTCTTTCAACAAATCAAGAGCATACTTCCGTTGGGAGAGAACCAAGGAACACGGTTTCCGAGAGATTTCAATTCCCAAGAAGTATTTTGGAGAACCCATATCCTTTGTGACTAGGTGTTGGCGGAGATGGACCTTCGTCAAGGCTACACCAGCTTGATCGTCGCCAGTAAGAAGAATATCGTCCACGTAAACAGCTAGCACAACCAGACCCGAAGATGTCTTGCGAATGAACAAGGAGTGATCAGCCGAACTCCTGGTGAAACCGATAGCCCCAACGATGCTACTGAACTTATCGAACCACGCCCTGGGACTCTGCTTTAGGCCATAGATGGCCTTCTTCAACCGGCATACTTGAGTCTCCCCCTGAGCAACATACCCAGGAGGTTGCTCCATGTAGACGTCCTCGTGAAGGTCACCATAGAGGAAGGCATTCTTGACGTCCAACTGCGAAATAGGCCAATCCTTGTTGACCGCCACCGATAAAAGGACCCGAATAGTGCTGAGGCGAGCAACTGGCGAGAACGTGTCAAAGTAATCAACACCAAAGGTCTGAGTAAACCCTTTTGCAACAAGACGGGCTTTGTACCGGTCCACACTGCCATCTGGACGGAACTTGATGACAAACACCCAGCGACAACCAACCACATCCGTGCCAAAAGGAGGAGGCACAAGGGTCCAAGTGCCCCGGTCAGAGAGAGTAGCAATCTCGTCATCCATGACAGCCTTCCAGTGAGGAATATCAAGGGCTTCCTGGTAGGTGCGAGGTGTGGTAGTCGCGGAGATGGCTAGGGCGAAGTCCCTGCGAGAAGGTGTTAGCCGATCATAAGAAACAACAGCTGCCAGCGAGTGCTGGGTGCACGTCCGAACCCCTTTGCGAAGGGCAATGGGCAGCTCCAGGTCCTCGAGTTCCTCAGTCGCCGGTGCATCCGTGGCGGAGATAGTTGTCCCGGGAGAAGAGAGAGGCGGCCGAGGGGACGAGGGAGAAGGATCATGATCAATAGAAGGAGCGGCTGGTAGAGGTGGTGATGGAGGAATCTCAAGAGGAGGGGATGTGGTGGAGAGAATGGGTGGAGAGGTCGAGTCGGTAGGAGGAAGAGGGAGGTTCGATCCATCGACCTGTGGGAGGTCAGAAGAGAAGTAGGCGGCATTCTCAAAGAATGTCACATCCGCCGAGACGAACTGCTTGCGATGAACAGGGTCAAAGCAGCAGTAACCTTTTTGAGTTGTGGAGTAACCCAAAAAGATACACTTCGTAGCACGAGGGGACAATTTGTCGCGAGTTGCGGCAGGGCTATGAATAAAGGCAGTGCACCCAAAAATGCGGAGTGGTAAGGGAAATGGGTCCTTGGTGGGATAGAGGACAAAAAATGGGGTTTTGCCTTTGAGGACGGTAGAGGGAATGCGATTGATGAGGTAGCAGGAGATGAGGACCGCGTAGCCCCAATAGCTACGTGGAACCTGCATCTGCGTCATGAGAGTGCGAGCGACATCGAGGAGGTGACGGTTTTTACGTTCCGCCACCCCATTTTGTTGGGAGGTATAGACGCAGCTAGTTTGATGAATGATGCCATGTTGCGTACAGAAAGAAGCGAAATCACTACTCAGATACTCTTTTGCATTATCAGAACGAAAAAGTTTTACAGAAGCATCAAACTGATTTTTAATCATATAATAAAATGACGTCCATACAGAAAAAAGTTCGGAGCGATCCTTTAATAGATACACCCACGTACATCTAGAATAATCATCAATAAAGGTTACAAAATAAGAACTCCCACGCCCCACGGTGAGGGTAGGGGAAGGTCCCCAAATATCAGAGTGAATAAGGTCGAATGGCTTGGAAGAGCCACGACCTTTCTTAGGAGGAAAAGGGGAACGGTGATGCTTGCCCAGTTGACAGGCATCACAGTTGATAGGAGAGTCTAAACTTCTGGGGCCCAATTATCCCGACTGGAGTGTCTCATTCACTTTTCTTCTCCGCTCTCAGCGCAAGCGTCATCATCTTACCGATGACCCTCCGCCTGCGGACTCTGCCCTGTTCAATGACTGGGATGCGAATGATGCGCTGGTTCGTACTTGGCTGGCGAACAGCCTGTCCGATGAATGTCTTCCTATTATCCGTCACGATGAGACGGTAAAACAAGCTTGGAATCACTTGGCCGCTCTCTACTCCAAGGGGGGACAAACATCTCGCATCTATACTCTCTATGCGGATCTCTTTGCTCGCCCGTCCATGTCCCCTTCTGCCGCTTACCAACAGGTCCAAGCCCTTGGAGCTGAGATTCTACAAAATCGTCCTCTCTCGGCAGATGTGGCCACTCAGCTGAAGCACTTCCAGGAACTCCTAGTGGTCTGTTACCTTCTGCGGCTTCCGGACTCATACGATATGATCCGGCAGCAAATTCTTGGAGAGGCTGAGTCTCCTACCTTGGATGCTACTGCTGCCCACATTGCCGCTGTTACCTCTCTGCTCCAACGCCCCTTGCTTGCCGCTCCTCCGGCTCCGGATGCCTATGCCCACCAGGCTCATCGTGGTGGATTTAGTGGTCGTGGTACCAACTCTGGTGGGCGTGTCCCTTCTCACTACCTTTGTACTCATTGTGGCCGCCCAGGACACTTGGTTGACCGCTGCTGGACAAAGCATCCGCATCTTCGTCCCGCTGGTGATGCTCCTACTTCTTCCAAGCCATCTGCCTCCGTGGCCACGACTTCAGGTAGTGCCCACGTGGTTACCCAAGGTAAATGGCTAATCGACTCTGGCGCCACTAATCATATGACGGGCAATCCTCAGTGCTTTTCTCTCCTAGAAACACATGATCGGTTGCCCCCTGTTCTCGTTGCGGATGGTTCTCCCTCTCCAGTGCATGGAACGGGCATGGTTCAAGTTACTCCGTCACTTCGCCTGGCGGATACTCTTTATGTGCCCAAGTTTCCGTGCAATTTATTATCGGTTACTTCTCTTTGCAAACAACTTCAGTGTTCGGTAACATTTACTCCTTCTTCTTGTTTGTTTCAGGACCCGGACTCCAAGCGGACGATTGCTACTGGGACTGAGAGGGGCGGTCTCTACTTCCTTGATGATGTATCCGCTCTTTCCGTCTTCTCTCCCGCTTCTACAGATCTGCTTTAGTGGCACCTTCGTCTGGGGCATCCTCCCTCGCGGCTCATCCACCAACTGTTCCCTCACCTACCTCTGATACCATGTGCGAATAGAAATATAGAAGACCGGAAAGTGGAGTAATGGAATTTTTATTATCCAAAAAACTGAGTATTACAAAGGTATAGCCTCCCTTATATAGAATGGAGGAGATGGGAGAGAATACAAATACCCAATGTGGGACTAAATACACAAATACATCATCTACAAAGCTAACCGCCAATCCGCCCAGGAGACCGCCTAACCGTGCGGTTAGTAGGCACTAACCGCCCGGTCACAACCAGAGAACACGCCGCCGACCACCGAGATCCCAGAGATTAGCCGGCAGACCGCTCGGTTACCAAACCCCCAGTCTTAGCCGCCTGTCCGCCCAGGTCTATACAGCAACAAGCTGGATGATAGAGGGTACGCCAAAAGATTCTACAAAGGCTTGCGAGACCCCCTAAGGCAAGCCCTTTTGTTTATAGCGGACTCTAGTCTGGCGGAGATTATTGATATGGCGAAGAGATTGGAAGCGGACCACTTGGGAAGTGGTAAGAGGCCAGCAGAGGGCGTGATGGAAGCCGGCCCCAGCAACAGAAGGAGGTTTGACAATAAAAGAGGAAGAGGATATCGGAGGGGTGGCGGGCGTTTTCCCCAGAACTTTGGAGAGGAGCGCCCGGTTCCACAACCGCCAGCATTACCTCCACCTCCACGGTTTCAGCAACACGGCGGAAGGCAGGAACGGGTGTGCTTCGAATGCAACCAACCGGGCCACATTCGACGCTACTGCCCACAACTGTTTGGTGATGCGACTCTTGCTTTCCCTCCAGCAGCCCCTCGGGGGCGGGGATATGTGCATGGTCGAGGACGAGGACCACGAGGAAGAAACCCCGAACCCGCTCGAGATCAGATGTATGCCCTGGACATGACTCAAGAGTGGAACCCTGCGTTTATGTATAGACTATCGGGAACTTAACCGACTGACAGTACGGAACACCTACCCGTTACCTCGGATCGATGAGTTGTTCGACCAACTGGTGGGAGCGCATTGGTTCTCCAAGTTAGACTTGCGCTCGGGGTATTACCAATTGATAATACAGGAGGATGATATACAGAAAACGGCTTTCAGCTCAAGGTATGGCTTATATGAGTTCACAGTGATGCCGTTTGGACTCACAAACGCCCCATCGGCTTTCATGAGCTTGATGAATAAAGTGTTTGAGGCCTATTTAGATGTCTTCGTCATTATGTTCATTGACGACATCCTAGTCTACTCGAAGACGGAGGAAGAGCATGCCGGACATTTGGCCTTAGTTCTAGAGAAGCTAAAGGAGCACGCCCTGTTCGCCAAGTTTAGCAAGTGTGAATTCTGGATTCAGGAGGTTGCTTTCTTGGGCCATGTAATCAGTGGGGCAGGACTAGCTGTGGATCCAGCCAAGGTGCGCGCTGTAAAGGAGTGGTCACCTTTGAAGTCGGCGGCCAATGTGAGGAGTTTTCTTGGACTTGCCGGGTACTACCGCAAGTTCGTAAAAGGATTCTCCAAGATTGCCCTCCCGCTTACTTCCTTGACAAAGAAAGGAGTGCTATTTAAGTGGACACCCCAGTGTGAAGCGGCATTCCAGGAATTGAAGGATAGACTTACCTCCGCCCCCATCCTTGTCCTTCCGTGTGGGAAGGAAGGATTTCAAGTTTATACGGATGCGCCTTATCAGGGGTTGGGAGCGGTGTTGATGCAGCACGGGCACGTAATTGCTTATGCTTCAAGACAATTGAAGAAGCATGAAATCAATTACCCGGTGCATGATTTGGAGCTACGAGCGGTGGTGTTCGCCTTGAAGGTATGGAGGCATTATCTATACGGCGTCCACTGCGAAATCTTCTCGGATCATACAAATTTGAAGTATGTCCATACCCAGAAGGAATTGATCTTAAGACAACGGCGGTGGTTAGAGTTTCTATGCGACTATGAGTTCACCTTGAACTACCACCCCGGAAAAGCAAACTCGGTAGCCGATGCGTTGAGTAGTAAAGTACCGGCTCGAGCCCAGAATCTCGATTGATGAGCATGGAGTTGGCACGGATGATCGAGGAGATGGACATCACCTTAATATTTAAGGCTTCTTCGGAATATACGGAGTACCTGTCCAGCATGAGTATAGTTTGTGATATCCGGGACCGGATCCTAACGGAGCAAGGATTAGATGCGGCTTTGGCCCCGACAATAAAGTTAATTGAAGACGGGACTACCGACGAATACACACTAAAGGACGGCCTCGTTTACTTTCGCGGCCTACTCTACATTCCCAAGGGTGGTAGAATCCGGGAGGATATTATGAGAGAAGCACATTGCTCTCAATATTCCGTGCACCCAGGAATTTCAAAGATGTACGCCGGCTTACGAAAGACGATGTGTTGGCCAGGAATGAAGAAAGATGTCCGATACTTTGTCACACATTGTGAAGCCTGCCAAAGAGTGAAGGCGGAATGTAGGAGCCCTGGTGGCCTGTTGCAGTCGTTGCCAATCCCTGAATGGAAGTTCGAGGATATATCCATGGACTTCGTACATGGGCTACCTCGCTCCCGCTCAGGGAATGATTCAGTATGGGTGATCGTTGATCGCCTGACGAAGGTTGCCCGGTTCATTCCTATGAAGAAGGAGGCTCACGTGGATGTCTTGGTACGCCTGTTTGTGGAACAATTTGTACGGTATCATGGCGTACCTAAGACGGTAGTTTCGGATCGTGATGGTCATTTCACCTCCAAGGAATGGAAGGCGGTACAGACGTATTTGGGCTCACGTCTTACCTTCAGTACCGCATTTCATCCTCAGACGGACGGACAGTCTGAGCGGACCATCCGAACATTGGAAGATTTGTTGAGGTTGTGTGTGATAGATAGGGGAGAGCCGTGGGAAAGACTCTTGCCCTTGGTAGAATTCTCCTATAACAATAGCCATCAAGCTAGTATTGGCATGACGCCCCATGAAGCCCTATATGGAAGGAGGTGTAGGACCCCCTTGTCTTGGGTACAAGATGAAGACCCGAAGACTTTGGGAATTGAGTACATAGATGACACTGATGCGGTGGTTAGGCTAATAAGGGATCGCATGTTGGAGGATCAAAGTCGGCAGGCGAAGTATTACAACGCAAGGCACCGTATGGTGGAATTTCAAGTGGGTGATAAGGTGTTTCTAAAAATTCGGCCGATGCATGGAGTGTCACGAGTGCGAGGAGTGAAGAAGCTCAGTCCACAGTATGTTGGGCCCTATGTCATATTGGAAAGGGTTGGCCCTTTGGCCTACCGGCTGGAGCTACCGCCCGAGCTAGAGAATCTCCACGATGTGTTCCATGTATCGTCGCTTCGGAAGGCGCTGTTGCGGCCCGAACAATACATCCCCACAACTGATGGTACTGTGGCGTCTGACAGATCTGTGCGACTGGAGCCGGTGCAGATCGTTGATAATGAGATAAGAACCTTGCGCCGCAAAAGTGTCCCCTTGGTAAAAGTGCTATGGTCTAATCATGGGAAGGAGGAATTCACATGGGAGCCAATGGATTTGATGCAAAGACGCTACCCGGAGTTGTTTGCTTCAGGTAACTTTATTAAAAAACATATTTGGTTTTCTGTATGCTCTACTCCCCACGACCTCAGCCTGATTTCGGGGACGAAATCTTTTTATTTTGTTTACAGGATTTGTAACGTCCCAATTCGCGCTAGGCCCCTCGCATGTGTTCTGAGTCAAGAGACTCAACTCGGGCTCGAGGTGCACCGACGCGAGGTGTCAGGTGCATAGAATAAGTGTAGGGTTGGGTTCAAGGTTACCCCAACCAGTAGCCGAGAAGAGGGAACTCGGCTAAGTAAAAGTCGTCGAGAAGGAGGTTGATGCTCGTCGATCGTCGAGAATGGAGGACTGATTCTCGCCGATTCGACGGGTATCGGTGGTCGATACCCGCCGGACACAGAGCTGCAAGTAGACTAAGGGAAATTCGGCGAGAATGCTCGGCGATTCTCGCCGATCGTCGAGAATCCCCTGTTATACCCACCGATCGTCGAGTATCGCTGAGAATACTCAACGCAATCAACGCAGGATGTCCAGTAAAAAGGCTAAGGGAAAATCGTCGGGAATCATTGTTGATTCCCGACGTATTCGTCGAGAATGACCTGACGGTTCTCACCGATCGTCGAGAATGACCCGACGATTCTCACCGATCGGCGAGAATGACGACTGATTTCCGCCGAATTTTACTTGGGCGTTTTCTTCGCCCAGGCAGATTCACCGGCTTGTACAGGCGGACTGAACCGGGCTTCGGGATTCGTGCTGAATGATCCTTGGACCGGTGACTTCAAATGAAACCTAATTTGGGCGGTCCAATTAGAGAGTGACACGTGGCGGAAGGGATTTAGCCTAATATGTAATATAAAAAGGGAGTAAACCAAACCCTAGTCATCGCACCTGACTGTTCTTGCCAAGCCGTCACCGTGCAAACCGACGGGAGCGGAAGAGGAGATATCGGGGGTCGCCGGAGCCGGATTCTGGAGGAAAAGCACCGCCGTTTCCGTGGAAGAACACTGCTAACAAAGCCAAGGATGCCGCCATGAAGAATAACGCGATCCATGGCCGGCAACGGAGGAAACGCCGGAAATAATGTGAGTTTCCTCTCCTCTCCCTTGGTGCTAGATCTATAGTTATTCTTAGGCGAGACATCGACTCAAACGAGTCTTGATGTGTGAGATGAAGCTTTCTAGGAAGGCCATGCTAGAGCTTGTGCTCTAAAGCTTAGTCGTCTTCAACCTCTCCTCGCTTCAAAGTGATGATAGGGGTGGTCTCGTGAAGAGGAAATAGCCTCAGAGGGAGAATTAGGGTGGAGGAACTTCTGGTTGCGATTTGGGGAAAATCGCTTGAGGAGGAAGATGAACGGATGCCGTTCACTTTGCTTCAAGATGCGTGCAGAATCTGTATTCTGCACGCAGCGACCTTCTTAGCTATTTTTAAGCAAGAAGGGGGCGGATCTAGGATTTCTACTAAACACGAAAGTTGTAGCCCTTGAAATTACCTTTCCAACGAGTGGTTACAAGTTTCCATGCGATACCTGTAGCCACAGGAAAGTCCGTTTGAATCCGCTGCGGTTGGAAGTTAATGCCCAGGAAATCTGTATCCTGTACGCAGCAGACTTCGAGTTGCATTTCTGGTATGATGTGACCAGATCTGGGCTTTCGACTAAACACGAAAGTCGTAGCCGTTAAAATTATCTTTCCAACGGGTCGTGGCACGTTTTCAGGCGATACCTGTAGCCATAGGAATCCTCAGTCAAAGTTGCTGACCAGATTATATACAATTCTAGGTGATTATAATATGAACTTGGATTCGATGGAATAGATGTTGCAATTCATCTCGAGGTTGGGTGAATTCTTTTGTGTTAATCACCGAGGTAATGTGAAGATTGATGTTTGAGGACTTGAATTCCTATGCCGAGATGTGAATCAAGCCTAAGAGAATGAAAGGCTTTGATGTATTTGGTAGATCACCGTTATGCGCATCATCTATAATTTGTTGAATTCGTTTGGAAGGATTTGTAAATGATTAAAACCATGGCCAGGATGTATAATGGATTGATGGAAGGGAATGGATAGTCCAATGCTTAGAGTATCGTCTCCCCACGGGTAGCATTGTGGAAGTTAACAAGTGCGGTGTAGACCGTCACTAATGGAAATGAGGTTGAGTTGGATAAAAATTGGACGGTAGGGCTTGGTCCTCGGTGTTCACGTCCCGGGGCTCCTTCCGTGCCATGTGAAAGGTTGGGCCTGGTCCTCGGTGTTCACGTCCCGAGGCTCCATCCGTATTTGTTGGATGGTTGGGCTTGGTCCTCGTGCTTTCTCCGAGGCTCCTTCCATGCCATGAATTGTGAAATTGCATGTGGTGTGAGTCGACACGCGGTGTCGTGATCCCGGGTTAAGGATAGTGTGGCAGGTCTACGGGCTCGTCAATCGTCACACCGATGGGAGTTGACAGTTAGACCTTGGGCGGTTGGGCTTGGTCCTCGGTGTTCACATCCCGAGGCTCCTTCCGTGCCAAGTGAACGGTTGGGCTTGGTCCTTGTGCT
The DNA here is from genome assembly GCA_039513925.1 of Platanthera zijinensis. Lineage (NCBI taxonomy): Eukaryota > Viridiplantae > Streptophyta > Magnoliopsida > Asparagales > Orchidaceae > Platanthera > Platanthera zijinensis. The sequence goes on from CM077098.1 coordinate 37,978,848, forward strand.
TATTTCTGAGGCTCCTTCCGTGTCATACCATAGGCCAGTCAGGGGCTAGGATCTTGGTGCATATTTACCCGAGAGAACCCGCTGAGCTATAGTACGCAGGTGAGCTCCGCTGTTGTGTTCTTAGCGTTGAGGCGTACGGAGGCCTAGGCCAGGTAGTGTGGAGACCAGCCTAGTAGTGGAGATGCCCGCTCCACTGTCACCGTTTGGCCACGACGGTTGATGCCTGAGAGGTTAGCTACCTGCTCGAATAGGGGGAACTATAAGTCTGTGTCGACATAGCGATTGCATGTCCTTGAGCATGGGTGTGTCATTGCATTGCATGCATAACATTGCACTTCATTATATACACAAGACCCTCATCGTATAAGTTTGTATGGGCACTCCTATACGATGAGTTAGTTTCTGCTGAACGACCCTCAACTTATATGCTTGTATGGGCATCCATATAAGTTGAGTTACTTACTGTTCTAGTTATATACTCTCTTGCTGCTGTAGTTCGTAGATTTGAAATAAGAGCTTGTTTATTATACACTGCTGATGTTGCTGCTTATATCATGTATACTCATTTCACCTGTTGTACTACTGTTATTTATATATTGTACCTGTTCCTTTCTCCGCCCGGTGCCGAGGAGACGCCGGGGGAGCGGATGTGAAACCACTTAGTCTTTTGACTAACGGTTGCTACGTCTTCCTTTTTAGGAGGAAACCCCGCAGGTGGAGCAGCAGGCTATGCAGACGGACAGCCAGGCAAGGGTGACAGGGCCTGAAGGGACAGTACCGTCGCTACCGTCGGTTACAGATGTGAGTGAGAGAGAGATTTTGTTGTAGCCCTTCGGGGCAATTCTGTTTACGTACTCTGATATTAGAAGCTTGCTATAGCTTCTTTATTTATGATATTATGGACATATGCTTGGTGTGGATTTGACTTTCATATTATTATGGTTGGGTTGACGTTTATCTGTTGATATTGTTGGTAGCCGGCAGAATAGACGTCTTGTGGTACAGGCTAGCCTGAATGCTAGTGTTACCGCAAGGCGGCTGTTCTGGGCATAAGACCCCTCTCGTGCCGTGTCTTGTGTTCCGGGAGGGGGGTCTTACAAAAATAGCCTTCGAGGGCTAGCACTCAGCAGCAGCAGCTTAGGGTCTTCCACCCTCATCCCTGCTTGGCCCTTATTGACCTGCATGCAAAAGATCCACCAAGCAGTGGCAAATAACGCAACGGTCAGCATTTGGCTGACCATTTATAACGACCCTGTCCCTGGCACGGGACAGCGGAATTCCTTCCCTGCATAGCACTTATATACAATCAAAAGGGTATGCTTTAGCACATCACACTTGTACACTCGTACAAGTCATCATCCATCACAAACGTTGGCACGACGACCCGACGTTCCGTGCTCTCAGGGCACATTATCGGTGTACCGGAAAACCAGGGTCCCACCACCGTTCAGAGGTCCCAGACATGACGGCAATTTGTGAGCATTCCAATCCTCCATGGCTCAAATAGCCGGAGCGATTCTCATTCTGTGATCCTAACAGGGCCTTAAGCACCCCACGGTTAGACAACCAGAACGCGGGTACAGATCAGCCTTGCCCATAGCTCACATACGTCAGACGTCGATCAGGACTGACATGGGTACAGCTTCACCTTGCCCGTTCGCCACACAAGCTTTTCCACAGTTGCAGCCCCACCAGCTCAACAAGTAGCATCACAACTACAAGGGTTGAGATCACACAGCATCAACCCCCAAAAGTAGCACTCATAGCTACATGGGCTGAGATCATACAACATCAACCCATCCACATCATATCCTGCTGCACCAAGCTGCAGGTGTCCACCAAGAACATCACACGCATCACAATAATACAGAGTCTTGCTTTGATATACATACAATCATCACCAATCCAGACTAACCTATCCAGATGGGCTTCACACAGCATGCCTACCCGTACTTCTCGCTTCCGGGACTACTCTAACAAGAATCTAGGGATGGAGTTCAACATCCCAAGAGAATTCAACTCTACCTTTGTAGAGGATTCATGCATATGCAAAAAGGAAGGATTTCACATATCCAAGGAGGAAGTCGTTACCCTTGGAGGACGTTTTGGAGCCATGACAAGCACTGCTTGGAGCTCTGCCTTCCCGAATTTGGCCTCCGATCGCGAATTCGAGCTTGGACTAGCTGGATCTCCCTCTCCTTCCTCCTTCTTCTTCCTCCTTCCTTCTTCCTCCTTCCTTCTCTGGCTTGGCGCTGAATTGTGTGGTTTGACACATATAGGTGATGCGAAGTGTTGCGGGTCAGTCAGAACCTCAACATTCTGTTGAGAGTGCGGCACCGGCAGAGGTGCCCACCCCTCCTCCATCAGCTGAAACTGTACGTTTGATTACAGAAACGGTACTTGCGGTGATGAATGCTCAGCAGGCAGGGCAAGCTCGGCCTGAGGCTCCCGTGCCTGTGGCAGTGCGTCAAGAACCGGGGGGCATAACGGTTGATCAGCGTGCCGCAGATCAATAGCTGAAGCGGTTTATGAGCTTTCATCCTCCGACGTTTACCGGGGCGGGTTCCCCAGCTCAAATAGAGGATTGGCTTGCTTGGATCAAGCGCATCTTGACCGCCCTTTGGGTTGAGGAGGAACAGAAAGTCACGTTACCCACTTTTCTTCTTGAAGGAGAAGCTCGGCTGTGGTGGGATGAGGTAGAACTGCACCACTTGGTAGGCAGACAGTTGACGGGAGTCTCTATGGACGAGTTCTCTCGGTTGTTCTTGGGCAAGCATTTGCTGTTGCAACAACGGATTGCTTTGGAATTGGAGTTTCAGCGGTTGACTCAAAAGGAGAACAGCGTGGATGAGTATCTGCATGAGTTCACGCGGTTGGGGCATTACGCGGGCGCTATCTTTGCCGAGGAAGAGCGCAAGACTAGTCAGTTTTATGCGGGACTGCGGGATGAGTTGCGGCATTTACTCTCGAGTTCCGTGAATCAGGGATTTCAAGCTCATGTCTGCACCGCGAGGGCATTGGAAGCAGATTTGAAGCGAGGACAATCTAAAGGACCTTTGGCTATTGCAAAACCGGAGTTCAAACCGCCGCGTCCGGAGAGAAGTGGATTTCGAAAGAAATGGGGTAAGAAGTCCAGACGTTCTGGGCAAGCTCCTTTATCAGTTACTTCGGAAGCGTCGTCGGGCTATGAATCCCGTACTTGCTATACGTGTGGCAAGCCGGGACATCTCGCTCGGGACTGTCGGGTTGGTCCTCCGAAAAGTGATAAGAAGCCGGGTGCGTCCTATGCGGATAAAGGGAAGGCGGTGGCGGAGTCTTCTACTTTGCAAGTGCAGCCTCGAGTTTTCAATCTGCGACAACAGGAGGCCATTAAGCAGGCCGACGTCGTCACAGGTGCGCGTGATCTCTGAGTTCTTTTCCCTTTGTGTAGTGCTGCTATGTTTTTGGTGTTTATTGTGCTGTTGCTATGTTAGGCTTCGTCCTAATTTGGGAGCATCCGGCACAAGCACTGTTTGATACTGGTGCGTCACATTTGTTTCTGTCAAAGGATTTCGTATTGCGCATTGGCGCGCTGATACGAGGCACGACAGAAAGTTTGAAGGTACTCTTACCTAACGGATGTTTTTGTGCGCGGATTAGTCTGGGTGTGTAGAAGGGAAAATAGGAAGTTGGGACTTCAGATTGGAAGCACTTGTGCTGCCGATTTCGGAATTCGACATAATCTTCGGTATGGATTGGTTGTCAGAGCAGCATGCTCGCATTGATTGTAATTCTAAGGAAGTTGTGTTGGGGCAGAACACCGAACAAGAAATAAGGTTTAGCGGCATGCAGGGGATAAATGAGATGTTGATATCCGCTCTGCAAGTTCGGAAGGCCGTTAGAAAGGGTGCCGAGTTGTTCTTCACGCTAGTAGCAGCGGTAGAGCCAAAGGCTAGTGTGAATGAGGTACCTGTTATGTCGGAATTCCTGGATGTGTTTCCAAAAGACCTTCCGGGGTTACCACCCCAAATAGAAATTGACTTCACGATAGAACTGGTACCGGGTGCAAAACCTGTGGCCCGTTCCCCCTATCGTGTAGCGCCAAATGAAATGGCGGAGCTGAAGGTTCAGTTGCAAGAATTGCTAGATCAAGGTTTTATAAGGCCAAGTCAGTCACCTTGGTGTGCGCCGGTTCTCTTTGTGAAAAAGAAGGACGGCAGCTTGCGTCTATGCATAGATTATCGAGAACTGAACAAGCTGACAGAGAAGAATAAGTATCCGATCCCACGGATCGATGATTTTTTTGATCAGCTAGTGGGCTCTTCGGTGTATTCTAAGCTGGATTTGAAATCAGGTTATTACCAGCCGAGGGTTCGGGAAAGTGACATACCCAAAACGGCGTTTGGCACACGCTATGGGCATTATGAGTTCACGGTGATGCCCTTTGGATTGTGTAATGCACCTTCGGTGTTTATGGATTTAATGCACCGAACGTTTAAGCAATATTTGGATCTCTTTGTGATCGTCTTTATTGACGATATCCTGGTGTATTCCCGATCTAGAGAAGAGCATGCAAATCATTTGAAGATGGTATTGCAAACCCTAAGGGAAAAGAAACTCTATGCCAAGTTTGCTAAGTGTGATTTCTGGTTGTCATCCGTGGCTTTTCTGGGCCATGTAGTTAGTGGAGAAGGCATTGTAGTGGATCCTGCCAAAATTGTTGCAGTGTCGGTAGCCGAAGTCAGGAGTTTCCTTGGACTTGCGGGCTACTAAAGGCGTTTTGTGGAAAATTTCTCAAGAATAGCATTGCCTCTCACTATCCTAACGCGGAAAGAACAAAGGTTCATTTGGTCGCCCGAGTGCGCACGAGCTTTTGAAGCGTTAAAGAGTCGGTTGACTACGACCCCAATTTTGACAACACCTTGTGGCATAGATGGTTTTGAGGTGTACAGTGATGCATCGGGTAGCGGCTTAGGCTGCGTTCTCCTTCAGCGTGGTAAGGTGATAGCATATGGTTCGCGCCAATTGAAAGCCCATGAGTGGAACTATCCAGTCCATGATTTGGAATTGGCCGCAGTCATCTTTGCACTTAAGTTGTGGCGTCATTATTTATATGGTGTAAAGGTGGATATCTATACCGACCACAAGAGTCTGAAATATCTTTTAGATCAAAAAGACTTAAATATGCGACAGAGAAGGTGGATGGAATTTCTTGGTGACTATACCTTCCAAATTCATTACACCCCTGGTAAAGGGAATTTAGTCGCAGATGCCCTGAGTCGTAGGACTCCGACAACGGTGAATTGGTTGTCATACCATGATGAATGGTTGATCCACGAGCTAGAACGGATAGATATTACTTGTGTGGAGAAAAACACTGCTGCGACCATGTGTTTGAATTGGACAGAGGTACAATATGACCTAATGGATAGGGTCCGCCAAGCAATGGAATTGGATGATAGTTTGCAGCGTTATGCAGCGGAAGATAAGAGTTCTCGGTTTTCTTTTGACAATGGACTTTGGAGAAAAGACGATCGAGTATGTGTTCCTTGTCAGAGAAATCTTCGTGAAGAAATCATGTACGAAGCCCATTTTTCAAGATATTCGATTCATCCTGGAAGTTCAAAAATGTATAAGGATCTGAAAAAGAACTTCTGGTGGCCGGGTATGAAGAAAGATATAGCACGTTATGTTGCTAAGTGCCATACACGTGCTCTGGTGAAAGCGGAATGCCAAAGGCCAGGAGGATTCCTGAAGTCATTATCGGTCCCAGTGTGAAAATTTGATGATATTTACATGGACTTCGTGCATGGATTGCCGAGATCTCAGCGGGGTAATGATGCGGTTTGGGTGATTGTGGATCGGTTAACAAAAGTTGCTCATTTTATTCCAAATCGAAGAGATGATCCAGTCGACAAATTGGCTAAAATGTACGTAGATTCGATCGTACGATTGCACGAAATTCCCCGTAGCATTGTTAGCGATCGAGATGGACGCTTCACATCAGGAGATTAGAGGCTAATTCATCAGCTGTTGGGCACAAAGTTGCATTTCAGTACAGTCTTTCATCCCTAGAAGAACGGTCAAACTGAAAGAACCAACAGGACGTTGGAAGATATGCTCCGGATGTGTACGCTAGATTTTGGAAGTCGCTGGGAAGATCATTTGTTCATGATTGAATTTGCCTATAACAACAGTTACCAGGCCAGCATTCAGATGGCCCCTTTCGAAGCTTTGTACGGCAAGAAGTGCCGCACACCGTTATCTTGGGCGGAGACGGGTGAAACGAAGCTTTACAAGCGGCAAGATGTGACTGATATGCATGAAACGGTACGTACAATTCGTGAAAGGTTGTTAATTGCTCAAGATAGACAGGCAAAATATTATAATGCCAAGCACCGAGACGTAAAGTTTGCGGTGGGTTATTGGGCATATTTAAAAATCAAGCCTTTTAAAGGTGTGTCCAGGATACGACGTCTGAAAAAGTTGAGCCCGCGGTATCTAGGACCTTTTGAGGTGATTGAATGCATCACTGAGGCAGCCTATCGGTTATTGCTACCGCCTGAGTTAAGTAGTTTACATGATGTGTTTCATGTATCGGTACTGCGGAGAGCAATAAAAGAGCCGTCGCAAATGATAGTTGCAAATCAGGTATCAGTCGATAGTGGGCTAACGACAAAGGTTAGGCCCATTCGGATTGAAGATGCCGCCGAGAAGCAATTGAGGAACAAAACAATCGGGATGGTCAAAGTCCGGTGGGATAATTGTGGCCGAGAAGAGCTTACTTGGGAGCGTGAGCAAACCATGCGGGCATAATTTCCCGAGTTATTTTTGTAAGTGGTTGTGTTTTAGACCTTGTAATAATCAATAAATATGGACTTTATTGAGGTTTTCAGTCATTCAAATTTCGGGACGAAATTTTCTGCAAGGAGGGGAGGATTGTAATACCCCAAAACCCAGTTTTGGTTTTCAGGCCAAGTGACACGGCCTGGGACACGGGCGTGTCCCAGGGCGTGTCAAGCAAATACTCGAGCTGGTCTTGAGTAAGTTTCAAAGTTGGGTTTCGGGTGTTTTTTGAGTGACACGGCCTGAGACACGGGCGTGTCCTCCTCGGGTTGCTGCAGGTCGCGCGTTCGACGATCGTTGAGCATCGTGATCGACGATCGGCGAGAAGAGGCGACACAGCCTGTGACACGGGCGTGTCACAGGGAATGTCTTTCTCGACGATCGGCGAGATCATGTCGACGATCGACGAGATTCGTCGAGAGAGGCGACACGGCCAGAGACACAGGCGTGTCTCAGGCCGTGTCAGGTGGTCACATGCGTGTTCAACCCGTGTGGTGAGGCGGTTCTTTGCCGCTTAAGGGTCGCTTAAGGGACACGACCTGTGACACGGGCGTGTCACAGGGCGTGTCAGGGCCGAAAAAGTTATTTTCTGTAGATCTCGGCCATTTGTTTCCCTCTTTCCAGATCTGGTGGTATTCAGTTTTCCCAGCCCCTATAAGACCCTGAACCATCAAACTTATCCTCACTTTATCTTCTTAAGTGAGAGAAGGAAGGAGGAAGAAGGAAGGAGGAAGAAGAAGGAGGAAGGAGAGGGAGATCCAGCTAGTCCAAGCTCGGATTCGCGATCGGAGGCCATATTCGGAAAGGCAGAGCTCCAAGCAGTGCTTGCCATGGCTCCAAAACGTCCTCCAAGGGTAACGACTTCCTCCTTGGATATGTGAAATCCTTCCTTTTTGCATATGCATGAATCCTCTACAAAGGTAGAGTTGAATTCTCTTGGGATGTTGAACTCCATCCCTTGATTCTTGTTGGAGTAGTCCCGGAAGCGAGAAGTACGGGTAGGCATGCTGTGTGAAGCCCATCTGGATAGGTTAGTCCGGATTGGTGATGATTGTATGCATATCAGAGCAAGACTCTGTATTATTGTGATGCGTGTGATGTTCTTGGTGGACACCTGCAGCTTGGTGCAGCAGGATATGATGTGGATGGGTTGATGCTGTGTGATCTCAGCCCATGTAGCTGTGAGTGCTACTTTTGGGGGTTGATGCTGTGTGATCTCAACCCTTGTAGTTGTGATGCTACTTGTTGAGCCGGTGGGGCTGCAACTGTGGAAAAGCTTGTGTGGCGAACGGGCAAGGTGAAGCTGTACCCGTGTCAGTCCTGATCGACGTCTGACGTATGTGAGCTACGGGCAAGGCTGATCTGTACCCGCGTTCTGGTTGTCTAACCGTGGGGTGCTTAAGGCCCTGTTAGGATCACAGAATGAGAATCGCTCCGGCTATTTGAGCCATGGAGGATTGTAATGCTCACAAATTGCCGTCATGTCTGGGACCTCTGAACGGTGGTGGGACCCTGGTTTTCCGGTACACTGATAATGTGCCCTGAGAGCACGGAACGTCGGGCCGTCGTGCCAACGTTTATGATGGATGATGACTTGTACGAGCGTACAAGTGTGATGTGCTAAAGCATACCCTTTTGATTGTATATAAGTGCTATGCAGGGAAGGAATTCTGCTGTCCCGTGCCAGGGACAGGGTCGTTATAAATGGCCAGCCAAATGCTGACCGTTGCTTTGTTTGCCATTGCTTGGTGAATCTTTTGCGTGCAGGTCAAGAAGGGCCAAGCAGGGATGAGGGTGGAAGACCCTAAGCTGCTGCTGCTGAGTGCTAGCCCTCGAAGGCTATTTTTGTACCTTGTGTAAGAACTCATGTGTGGCCGGCCTGCGTGCCGATGTATGGAAGATACCTTCTTGTATAAAGAGTAACACTTATAATAGGCCATAAGGCAGTACTTGTGGTTTTATATTATGGCATGTTTGGTTTAGCTGTGGACTTCTGTGTTGATGTTTGAGTTCATTCTTGCAACCCTTTAATCTTCCGCTAGAATGCTCTGTGATAGGATGCGTATTTGGTATTACTTAGTAACGTCTCCGCCTGTTTGTAATACATGGTGTGGGGCCCCGGCCGGACCTTCTACTATGTTGCACGTAACGGGTAGGGGTGTTACACGGTATATAATACCCAGGATGAAGGAGCAGAAAAGTTTATCTCTATAACATATATACCTGAAGAGGAAGTCATACCTCCCCTCCTTTTTGTAGACCCTCCACAAAAGAAGGATAATTCCTCCTCCAGTGTCCAACTTTGTCACAATGGTGACACTTTCCCTCTTTCATCATGTCTTTCTTTTTCAGTGCTGAAGACTTAGGCTCCAGTCCAGACTTAGGTCCTACCTTTGTCTTCTTGAAGCCCTTGGCCTTGCCCTTGCCTTTATGCACCATCAATATGTGGCTAGCAGGCTTGGCCTTCTTTATGTTTATTTCGGCAGTTTGCAACATACCTAGGAGCTCGGGTAGTGTCTTACCTATTTCATTCATGTTATAGTTCAAGACGAACTTGTACAACCCGTATTCGTCGAGGATGGGTCCTACCACAGCCAGGTCAGCAAAAGTCAAGGTCAACAAGTCAAGACAGAAGTCAAGAGTCAGCGCATCAAGCAACAAAAGGCCTGGCGAGTATGGCCTGCTCCCCTCGCATACTCGCCAGGTAGGCGACTAGGCGAGATACTCGCCCAGCCCGTGCGAGTTCCTCCAAGAAGTCGCATAGTCGCCGGGGGTGGGGTATAAATATGACCCCCACTTTGGATTTTCCTATAAATAGGACCCCAAGGGTACGAGAAGAGGGGACTTGAAATCCTCTGCAGGATACTCGCGAGATCACCTTTTCCGATACTAGCCGAGTCTTTGGATTCCTTTTCCTCAGAAGACCAGGTCGCGACCTTGCGACTAAGTCATCAGTTAGTCTCCCTCGTACCTAGTTCGACCATTCTTGGTAGAGAAGGGGTTACTCCTTTCGAGCATCCAGGTACGTGGTGGGTCCTTCCTGCCGTAGCATCTGGGGTCCTGTTTCCTCTAGTTCTTCATCCTTGTCATCTTAGCCTTCTATTCTTACCTATGAACCGGTAACCTTAGGAGGCTTATACCCGAATTCTGAGGTTGGGATTTTCCCGGCTTCAACACTTGGTGCGGTGAGCGTGGATCGCATCCAAGGAGGAAAGTTTAGTTGTTTAGTGAGATGGCCAATGATGGCGAGCATGGAGAGTTGGTTGGCAACTCGGCGGGAGTTGGCGATCTCGCGCGAGTTGACGAGTTTATGACAGTTGCTGCGTTCGAGGAGTTCGCGAAAAAGGTCGAGAATACCATCTTCACCGGGTTTTCTCATCGCCCCGACGTAACGACGACCTCCCCCCATCATGTGATACCGCTGGATGAGGAGGCGCCGCCGAGCCGAGCTGGGAAGGAGCCCGCTTGGGCAAGAGAAGAGAGACTGATGCAGTCGCGGCATCATCCAAGGAGCAGTCAAGGGGTCCTCTTTCGGGATCCAATGTCGCCGACGAGATACCGTGATGCTCTCCTGTGGAGCGAGTATGATGTCTCCAGCGAGGATGAAACTCGCCACCGCTAGGGAGGGAGGAGCCCCTTCTGTGAAGAGATCCTTGCCGCCCCCATCCCCGAAGGCTTCAGAGAGCCCATTATCACCTACTACTATGGCAGAGATGACCCGGTCAGGCATCTTTAGTGGTTTGAAGATGTCATCTCCATCCGAAACATGCCCGACGCGTTCAAATGCCGATTCTTCTCCATCACCCTCAAAGGCAATGCAAGAGACTGGTTTCACCAACTTCCAGCAGGGTCTATCTACTGTTTCTCCGACCTACATCGGGGACTCATGGCGAGGTTCGCGACATCAAAAAAGAGGAAGAAGGAGGTCATGACCCTCTTCAAGATTACTCAAGGGCAGCACAAGAGTTTGGGCCACTACATCGATCGCTTCTAGGAAGAGATCTTGGAAGTGGAGGAGGTAGAAAGCTTCACCCTAATGGTGGCCCTGAAGTTTGGTCTGAAGCAAGGCCTCTTCAGCATGGAGATAGGGTCGAAGCCCCCGAGATCCTTCGAGGAGATGGTGGAGAGGGCAAATAATTTCGTCCAAGGAGAAGAGAAAAAAAAAAGAATTCTTGGCGCGGCTGGACGGAGACGAACTACGGGAAAGGGGGAGAGCGAGACCTTCAAAAGTGAAGGCTAGGAGGTCCCAAGAGAGGCATGTCGAAAGGAGGAAGGAGGAGCCGAGAAGAAGAGAACAAAATAGGAAGATAGAAGAGCCCAGGAGTTTAGAAGAAAGGAGGCAGGAGAGACCTTGGAGGCGGGAGAAGAGGAGACCCGCAGAGGCTCCGATAAGAAGAGGGGAAGAGAGGCGATTTCAGCACCCCGGAAATCGCCTCTAGTGGAGACCACCCGTGAGACCACGTTTCAAACAGGAGAGGAGGGATGACAACCGGCAGGAGGAAGGCCGAAGAGGAGGAAGAAGGGAGACGATGACTATTGCTCGTTAAGACAACAAGCGTCGTAGGCTTGAGCAGCGGGCTATGCGTCAGGAAGCGGAGATCCCCTTTACTACGACATCCATCGAGTAGAGGGACATGTGACGTTGGCTTGCCTGAATTTCTGGGAAGAGAGGAGGAGACTGGAAGCAGGGGTTGCGGAGAGGGAGCAGCCGAGGCAGGAGGCCCCGGTGGGGCAGGTAGCATTCCAAGCTCCGGCAAGGAGGAGGAATGAGGACCATACCAACCTGGGAGGTCACAGAGAGGTGGTCCATGGCCCAGGAGGTGGCCACGTCAGGGTGATCAACGGAGGAGCCGGGCTCGGAGCTTCCCGCAAGGGAAGTCTCCATCAAATCTACAAGAAGAGCGTCGCTTCGACATCGCAAATTCTGCCACCGCTAGAAGAGATCACCTTCTTAGAGGAGGACATGCTAGGGAATGAGAACCCCTTCCATGATGCCCTGGTGATTCAAGCTTCCATCGAAGACTTCACCGTCGACCGAATCCTCGGGATAACGGGAGCTCGGTGAACGTCATATTCAAGAGAACTTTCGTAGGGCTTTAGGTGGAAGCTTCCCGGGTCCAGGTTGCAAGTGGAATACCCCTCTTTGGCTTCTCAGGCGAGAAGAAAGAGGTGGAAGGGGCAGTAGAGCTCCTGGTTACTCTCGGCGGGACTTCGATCCGATGTCGCTTTGTCATCGTCGACGCGCCGAGCGGATACAACACCATCTTTGGGCGGCCCCTCATCAACTATTTTAAGTCTATTCCATCGTCTTATCACCAGTGCCTAAAGTACTATCGAGGGGATGTCTAGATCAGGATAATGGGAGATCCCAAGGCCTCTGGGGAATGCTACTGGAATGCCGTCAGTACCATCAGCTGGATGGGGGATGCAGAGAGGTTGGAGGAGCTACTGGAGAAAGAGAAGGGGTTGTGTGCTGCCGAGGAGGTGGAAGAGGTGGAGGTGATCTCCCGGGGAGGAGATCCCGGTCTGCTGAAGGTTGGAGGATCCCTGCCACTAGAAGGAAAGATAGAGATGGTCGTCTGCCTTCAAGACAACGTCGACATTTTCGCTTGGAGCGCCGCCGAGATGCCTGGGGTTGACGTCGATGTTGCTTTCCATCGCCTCAACCTTGATCCCGAGGTGGCTCCCGTTCGTCAAAAGCAGAGGAAGAGCGTTGCTGTGCTAGCTGGACCGATCAGGGAGGAGGTGGAGAAGCTGCTGCGAGCGGGTTTTGTTTCAGAGATCCAGTATCCAGGCTGGATATCCAATGTTGTAATGGTGAAAAAGCCTGGAGGAGGCTGGCGTCTATGTATTTAATTTTCCATATTGAATAAAGCTTGCCCGAAAAATTTCTACCATTTGCCTCAAATCGACGCACTGGTTGATTCCGCCATCGGGTTTCCTGTGATGAGTTTTCTTGATGCTTTTTCAAGGTATCACCAGATCCGGATGCATCCCCCCGACTGTCGTGACGTATCCTTCATAACCAGCGATGGCTGCTATAGCTACAAGATGATGCCCTTCGGGCCCAAGAATGTGGGCGCAACTTACCAGAGAATTATGGATAATATCTTCAAGGAGCAGAATGGGCGGAACTTGAAAGTCTATGTGGACGATCTTCTTATCAAGAGCAAAAGCATTACAGAGCACATAACAGATCTAGTGGAGACCATCGCTGTAAGACCCCTTTTTTTCGATTCAAATCTCGGGGTCTTATGCCCAGAACCGCCGCTTTGCGGTGACACCTTCGCACCCGGGAAGGTCGTCACTACAATGCGCCGATTCTGCCGTCCTTTTCGATCACAATCAAGTAGCAAGTAGTAAAGAAAGAGAAATGCAGTCCACAATAATAAATCACATATAAATAAACTCCACGAAGGAAGCGTCCACAGTATAACATCAGAGTAAAAAAAAAACAGAGTACTGAAAGGAAAAGGACTTAAGCCCGGTACATCAACACCTCACTACATGGTCACTCAAACGGAAGCTGAAAAACAAACTGCTACTAAGGAACGGAACTTACTGTCCCGGCTGTCTGAACTCCTGAGCTAGACTGCCTTGTCTCCAAGCGCACCGGCCTCCTAGGCTGCTCCTCCGGGCTGGGCTCCACGGTTCCCTAAAATGATGTGGTCTGAAAACCGTTAGTCTATAAGACTAAGCCCTATCATCTCCCACCCCTCCCCCCATGCCCTAAGGCACCGAGCGGAGAGGAAGAAAGGGGAGGACATGAAGGTGGAGAGTCGTCAAAAGCAGATGACGGTGGACCTAACTAGCAAGTTATAACAGGTGAACAATATAAGTGTTGTAATAGGTAAAACAGAAAGGTAAGTAGGTAAGAAATTAAACCTTCACTTATGTGAGTACACATAAGCCAAGAGATCTTTTACAAGGCTCCCATCATATAAATGTCCCATTCCACTTTATACGTTGGGGTGTCGGTTATCACAAGCATTATTTAAATATTTAAAATGACCTTAATCTATAAAACTTGCCCACACAAGCTTATAGACCAATGGGTCGTTTTGCAGGTCCTAATGTATAAACGTCCCATTCCACTTATACATTAGGTGTCAAGGTTCTTATGAATGATTATGTATGCAACTATATGGTGGGTTAATGATGTTCATGCAGTGCAACTCACACACCCAACTTTGTGTACACAAACCTTAGTTCCCCCTTTCAAAGCCGTTACCTACCAGGATACCTCCGTAGTGGCAGACAGAAGTGGTGGGTTGGGCCTCACCCACCTAAAAACCAGTATTTGCACTACCGACCTGACCTATCGTACGCCCTCAACGCCTGGTGCACGAGGCAGACTTCCGCGTACTCTTGCCGACTGGATCGTCGGACTTAAGGTTGGCGAAGTGCTAGCCACCTTGCCGAGTCAACGCTATTGGTGTCGGTGAAACGAACTCCCCAATATTGAAGACCCACCATCTTAAAGTTTCCAATTTATGCACATGCAATATTTAATATAAGAAGTCAAGAGCAAAGCTCCCGGACCAAACCGTCAGTCTCAACCACAAACCGAGGCTAAGCTCCCCTGACTAAACCGTCCGGCTCAATTCCAAACCTCATCCCTTTGAGCACCGCGGGATGGCGCCCCTTTGAACACCTCGGGACGACTTAACCTTTTCCAAATGTCTATCCTACTAGTGTGTTAAGTGTAAACCTATTTCAACTAATTACTCTTTCGATTTATTTAAGATTTACGTTAGCCCAGGACTGCCTCCGGATTATGCCCCGTGAAGGGTTCTCAATAGGCACAAGGAACTACGATGGTATGACAGACCAAAGTTCCCTTTGCAAGGCACTTCATAATATTGGTTAATTTTCTCTTACCCGTTCCCTTCTCATATTACATTAAACTAAAACTAGGGTAGCTTGACATTTCACTCTCATAGGAATGGCGATCTTTCGTCGAATTCCGTGCTCCTTCTACCACAACCACTCACTTCTTGTCACTCCTTAGAACCTTCTATGACAACCTATCTAAATACATCCCAATCAGCACATTGAGAAACTCCAACACTGCCCTAAGTTGTCTCCAAATGCGATCTTTTACGAAAACGCTAAATGCGGACCACCCTACACTATATGATGACCATGATAGGATATCCTTTGTGTTTTCATCCGAATGTCCTAAGCTATTTACTGGGGTCCTATCATGTCATAAATAAATCAATTCAAGGTTATGATAATTTTCTCAATTAATCTGTTAATTAATTAATTTTCCTAAAAATCCAAGATCTACCAATTTGAACATGAAGTATACTTTTCAGCTATGTAAAAATCTTTATAAATTCAGGATAAGTACTATTACCTCTAACAAAAAAATGACATGTCCAAGGTTTGGAAATTTTCTCTAAGGTCTAGGGGCCTTAAAGCTATTTTTGTAATATCTTGTATCTTTCAAAATTTGTGAATCAACTATATAAAGGTGGCTTCCAAAAATTATGAATCAATTACGTAAGACTTCTACTGGCTTGTAAATAATATTAGCCAAAATTTAATATTTTAATACTGAGAATTGAAGTCTAGAAAAATTAATTACAAACACTTTAAATAGACATGCTTGTGAAACAAGTATTGAAAATATAACTTCAAAATTCATAAATAAATTTCTACTAGCATATAATGGCCTAAAAATCTTATTTCCTAAATCTCATAATTTTTCAACAGGTATAACATCCATAATTAAATTAATTCCCTAAAGCTCATTTTCAAAACATTCATGAATAAAGTACTAAATTTATCCCACTAAAATTTATATAAAAATCCAGGAACATCCATTCTAATCTAAAGACCTGACTTCCAAGAATTTATGAGATTTCAATAATTAAAAAGATCCTAAATAATTAAATCTTCAATTAGGGCTACAACCACTTTTACAAATGAAGTATTAGGTATTATCATCATAAAATTCCAGTCGAAATACCTAAGGGTCCTATCTACCCTAGATTTACTCTACCCAAGTTTCACAGCATTTAGATGACATTAAATTACTGTTTTGACCTAAAAGCCCTTCTACCCTAAAATTAGGGTTTTGCTTTTGAGGAACCAACTTACCTCTAAGTCTTTTAAATTCCAACTAGAGGGTTAAATACTCATTAACTACCTCTCCACCAAATCTCAAGGCCATTCAAGGGCATTTGCCCCTATGTCTTTCGCAACCCTCAAAATCCTTTCCTTAGGGTTTGGGCTTGGATCCTAGGGTAAACCAACCCTAAACCCTCCCATCTTCCCCATGGGGGTACTTAGTATAATTCAAAACTAGTGGTAGACATCTCAACCTCTAATGAGGTGAGTTGACCTCTCAATCTCCAAAGAGCATTTTTCCCAAAACACCCTTCACTAGGTCAAAACTAGGGTTTACTAAATTCCTATTCAAAACTCATCCAAAGGATCTGAATTTTCGGGTACATCTAGATATAAATACCAGGGACCACTCACCAAGACTTGGGAGGATAAGGAGGTCATTTGGTCCACAAAATCTCTAACCCTAGCTTTTCCCAAGTTAGGACAAAATACCTAAGTATTCAACTCCAAATTTACCCAAATTTGGACAGACCCTAACTAACAAAAATATTGACTCTCTGTCCAAATTTCAAGTCATTTGGACAGAGAGATAAGGGTGGGCACCCTCTTGAATTCCTAGGGCACAATTCCCAAGGTAGGGCTAGGGTTTGGTCAAACCCTACCCAAACCTTATCCAAATGTGCTCAAATTTTCTACAGAGTTATATATTAATGCTAGGGACCCCTCACCAAAATTTGGGAGGGTATGATGGTAATTTGACCCCTTAATTCCCTAACCCTAGCTTTTCTAGGTTTAGGGCAAAACCCTAGGTTAAAATACTCTAAATGCCCTCCAAATTTTACAGGAGCTAGTTTTAGATGATATTAAGCTCCAGTCCAAAATTCAAAGCATTTGAACCAAGGGTTAGGTGTGGGGAATTATTTGAAACTCTGCCTATATATAGGACCTACCCTAGTAAAATGACCCTACAGGTCTAGGTTCTCAACCTATTTTTCACCACAATATATCAAACTCTAGGTATTCCAAAGGCCTACAATTTTTATATTATAAACTTTTTCATGAGATGCCCAGAAGGGGCCTAAAAATCAATATGTAGTAAACTGTTAAAAAATGAATTAATAAAAATATAATTCGTATATTTTAAGTCTTGCACGCATCTTGAAGCAATCATAGGGCAGCTGTACTTCGTCTTCTCCAAGTGGCCTGAACCAGAACCATGGGAAGTGATTATCACGGGCATTTTCTCGGCCACTAGGGGCGGCGCCACCACCGGGAAATAACTCCTACATGTTCCTGGTGGTGGGGGCTAGCCTTGCCGGCGGCTAGGGCGGCCGGAGGTGGCGGCGCCGCCCTACCCGAGCCCACCCAAAAGCCATAAAAATGGCAAAAAAATTCTGGTTTTGGTTCCCTCCGACCGGCTACTCGAGCCCGACCTCTACTCTAATGATTCTAGGATCTAAACATAAGAGAAAGAGAGGGGGAGGACCTGAGTTCGGGCATGAATGCGGGTTGAAAGGCGGGATGCCATGGTGGCGGCGGTGGCGGCGTTTCTCTCCTTGGTGGCTCCGGCAAGCCTCTCTACCTCCTGCTATGGTTTCGAAACTGGTCGCCCCTCTCTCCTAAATGAGTATATAAAGAGGAGAGGGGGAGAGGGGGCGGTTTTCTTCAAGAGCCAAAGCACCTCTTCATGGTGGGGGGTGGTTAGAGGAGAGAGAGAGAGAGAGTGAAAACTCCTCTTGATGGCCGGGAAAAGGGTGGGAGGAAGAGGTGTCAACCTCTAGGTGGCTGTGGGCCCCTCTTTAGCCGAGCCCCATGCCTCCCCACTCTCTAAAACCACCCCTTCACTTCCACCACCTTTTCTCTCTCCTATATTTAGCCTATTTCTTACTTCTTTCTCTCTCCTAGTCACCCTCACGATTTCTCTTCCCCTAGAAGCCTAAAGGCAGCCCCTAAAATGAATATTAAATCCTTAAATGCCATATGAGAGGGGGGCTCACCATTCTACCATGAAAATACCCCTTATTCTCACTTTCTCTCTCCTAGTCAACATGTTGGCTAGCCTAGGGTTTAGGGTTGACTTGGTCAATTTGACCTTCGGAGTCAACATCAATAGACCCCGAGGGACCCATTGACTTCCCCTAAGGCCTAGGTATGGTTAGGTAGGGTAGACTTGGCATAATGAGGGTGAGTTGACCCAAGGCAGGGTTACTTTGGCCTAACTAGGGCTTAAGTTGACTTGGGTCAACTTAGCCACTAGGTTTGCACCCAATGGGTCCTTGGTGACCCATTGATATCCTATTAGGTCTAGGAATGCCTTGGAGCCATATTGAACCCACTAGGCCACCAAAAATCAGGGTTTTAAGATTTTACTATTTGCAGCCCAAGTGAGTCTCAACTAGCTAGTTGGGTCACTTGACCTCCTAGGTTCAACCTAGGACTTGTTATGACTTAGGCATGTTCAAGTCACTCCTAAGGGGGGGGGGGGTCTAATTTGAAAATGGGATGTTACAAATCCCAATAAACAAAACAAAAATTTCGTCCCCGAAATTAAGGTTAAGTCTATGGGAGCTTTTCTACTAGGTTATCTTAAGCTTATAACATCCCACGAGGGTTTAATTGCTTAACCAGGGTTAATAAATAAGGGCTAGCCCCAATAAATAAAGGATTAGCCTCTAATCTTAGGTGATACTCCGGTGTAAAACAAGTAGGGAAAAATAATTACAAGCATCTTGAGAAGTTAGAAAATATTACCTGGCTAAACAACTCCGGGTACTTCTCTCGCATCAAGTCCTCGGGTTCCCAAGTATGCTCCTCTTGCCCATGATTCCTCCATAAGACTTTGACTAGCCGGATCTTATTGCGGCGCAAGACCCGTATCCCCTTTTCGTCAATCCGTATCGGCTCCACCTGAACGGACCGATCTGTAGCTACCGGCCCATCAGTGGTAGTAATCTGTAGCTCCGGGCGTAGTAGAGCCCTCCTGAGTGAAGATACGTGGAACACATCGTGTAGGCCGGACAGCTCCTGCGACAGCTCCAGTCTGTAAGCTAATGGACCGATCCGCTCCAGGATCCTGAAAGGCCCCATGTATCTCGGACTGAGCTTCTTCCGCCGACCACGTACTCGTGAAACCCCGTGCATCAGCCGGATCTTCAAGAACACCCGGTACCCAACCTGAAACTTTACTAGATGATGCCGAGCGTCATAATACTTTGCCTGTCTGCTTTTTGCCTCTAGCATCCTCTCTCGAATCAGTCGCACCTGAGCCTCGGTGTCTTCAACAAACTCCGAATCTAGCATCTTCGGATTCACATCATGTATCCAAGACAAGGGAGTCTGGCATCTCCTCCCATACAAGGCCTCATACGGAGCCATCCGTATACTGGACTGATGGCTGTTATTGTATGAAAACTCCACTAGGGGCAACATCCGCTCCCAGGGCTCTCCATGATCCACAATACACAGCCTCAGTAAGTCCTCTGGCGTCCTGTTGGTACGCTCCGTCTGCCCGTCAGTCTGGGGATGGAAGGCCGTACTGAAGGCCAGTTGTGTGCCAAGGTAAGACTACACTGATCTCCACTCTCTGGATGTGAACCGACCATCTCGATCAGATACGATCGTCCTGGGCACTCCATGGTAACAAATAAACTGCTCCACAAACTTCCGAACCAAAACTCCAACAGAGTCATCCTTCCTGATCGGGATGAACCTAGCCACCTTCGTCAGTCGGTCAACGATTACCCAGAGAGAATTGTTTCCCGTGCGTGAACGAGGGAGGCCATGGATGAAGTCCATCGCAATATCATCAAACTTCCACTCCGGCACTGGGAGTGGCTGCAGCAGACCAGCGGGGTGTCAGCACTTTGCCTTCACTAACTGGCACGCCTCGCAGTGGGTCACGAAATAAGTAATGTCCTTCTTCATGCCCGGCCAGTAAAGTGTCTTCTTCAAATCCGTCGTCATCTTCGTAATCCCGGGATGTATAGAGTATCGGCTATGATGAGCCTCTTTCATAATGTACTCCTGAATCTGCCCTCCATCCGGTATGTAAGTCCGACCAAGGTGATGTGCATATATTCAAAGCTCCGTAATATCTCTAAAGACATGACCTGGGGCCCTGCTCCTGAAGTAATAGCTCTCCGGCTCAAGGCATCGGCTACCACGTTTGCCTTACCCGGATGGTAGTGCATCTCATACTGATAGTCTGCCAGAAACTCTACCCATCTCCGCTATCTAATGTTCAGCTCCTTCTGCGTATCAACATACTTCAGATTTTTATGATCTGAAAATATGTCGCAGTGAACTCCATAGAGATAATGGCGCCATACCTTCGCGCAAAAATAATCGCACCCAACTCCAGATCGTGCACTGGGTAGTTTTGCTCATGCTTCTTTAGCTGGCGGGAAGCGTAAGCAATAATATGCCTATTCTGCATCAGAACAGCTCCCAAGCCCTGGTAGGAGGCATCTGTATACACCTGGAATCCTTCTTTCCCCGAAGGGAGAGTCAGTATAGGAGACAAAGTGAGTCTCTCCTTCAACTCTTGAAAAGCTGCCTCGCATTTTAGGGTCCACACAAAAGGTGTCTCCTTCCTCGTCAAAGATGTGAGAGGGAGTGCAAGACTAGAAAATCCTTCTACGAACTTCCGGTTGTAACCGGCAAGTCCTAAGAAGCTCCGAACATCTGTAGTTGTCTTTAATCGTGGCCAATCTCGGACTGCTTGAACTTTTGCTGGATCCACTGCCAACCCAGCTCCACTGATAACATGACCCAAAAAGGCCACCTCCTTCAACCAAAACTGGCACTTGCTGAATTTTGCGTACAACTTATGCTCCCGCAATCTCTGTAGTGTCAGTGCCAAATGCCTCGAGTGCTCCTCTTCCGTCCGAGAGTAAATGAGAATGTCATCGATAAAAATGATGACAAACACATCCATGTAAGACTCGAAAACCTGGTTCGTGAGAGTCATGAATGCTGATGGCGCATTCGTGAGCCCAAAGGGCATCACGGTAAACTCGTATAGACCATATCTGCTACTAAAAGCAGTCTTCGGAATGTCCTCTTCTCGGATCCGTAACTGGTAGTAGCCCGATCTCAAATCCAGCTTCAAGAAGAAGTGAGCTCCCTTTAGCTGGTCGAACAGCTCGTCTATCCTTGGCAACAGATAAGTATTTCGGACCGTCAGTCGATTCAAGGCCCGGTAATCTATGCACAGTCTAAGTGTCCCATCCTTCTTCTTGACGAACAATACATGGGCTCCCCATGGCGAGGAACTTGGCCGGACATAACCGGCTTCCACCAGCTCCTGTAATTGGCTCCGGAATTCCACCAGCTCCTTTGGGGCCATCCGGTAGGGGGCTCTAGATGCTGGCTTAGCCCCTGGCACCAACAAAATCTAAAAGTCCTGCTCTCTGTGCGGGGGTAGCCCCGGTAACTTCTCGGGGAAAACATCCTCGAAATCTCGCACAACAGGAATCTCCGCTACAAGAATATTGGCCTCCGCCATCTCGAATAAAACCTAGTAAATCTCGTCGCCCTGTATATGGGCCTTGACGGCCTAAATAGATGACAAAAATGAAAAGAAGGCAGGTCTTATACCTTCTATTATGACGGAAGAATCTCCATGTCTCAGAACAATCTTCTTGGCCACGCAGTCAATTAGGGCATGGTTCTAATATAACCATGACATGCCCAAAATCAAATCATATGAAGGAATCCTCAGGATTGTGGCTGGTGCCTCGAATGCCTTCCCGCCAATTTGTGCCTCCATGTTGCAATGCGCAGTGGTGTTTAGCTCGGACCCGTCAGCTAGTCGTACCCTCAATGCCAAGCCGATGAATCTCTCCACGCCTGCCAAGCCAGCAATGAAGGCCTCTGATACAAATGAGCATGACGCACCCGTACCGAACAAAGTATATTCGGGCTTGCCGCTGATGAGGACAATGCCTGGGGTAAATTTTTTTTTTTGAAGTCTAGTTAAAGTTTTCTTTCCTAGTTTGTAATTTCTTTGTTTAGAGTCTAACTATTAAACAAAGGAAATATACAAACTTTTGACGTACCTATGATCACCTCCTCAGGATGTCGAGGCTGGGCCAGATCAAATGTATATACCTGTTCCCTCTCCTGTCGGCGATCTCCGCCCTGATATCCATGACCTTGGCCTCGTCCTCGGCCTCCATAGTGCTGAGCCGGTGGGGCAATCTGCGGTGCTGGAGGGGGTGCTTCCCTCATAGGACAGTTCCTCTTGATATGCCCCAGCTGGTGACAGTGGAAGCATTCCGGCGGAGTGTAAGCCCCACCTCCTAGTCTCTGCACGTCTCGCATCTGAGGTCTCAGCAGTTCCCGCACCTGAATAGGCTGAGGGGCCAGTGTCACCTGCTCCCTCGGCTCCCGCCTCACCTCCTGTCGAGGCTGAATTTCTGTCCTCCTGCCATCTGCTGTATGGCCTCGACGCTGATCGTTCCGGGCTCCCCGGCTCTGATCCTCCGTTGGCCGCTTTCGGCCTCTGGTGGTGTGCCAATCTGCCTCTAACCTCTTTGCCATCTCTAGAATACGGGAGATAGGCCCGTCCGACACAAATAGAAGGGCATCCCTCATGTCTTCCCGCAGACCTTTGTAGAACCTCTTCGTGTACGCTGCCTCATCTAGCTGGTAAGAGTCTGCAAAACGAGCCAGATGGTTGAACTCTCGATGGTATTCCACCACCGTCCTGGTACCTTGCTTCAAATGCAAGAAGCGGTCCTCCAACTCGTCTCGGGCCGACTGTGGAACAAAATGCTCCAACAACATAGGCCTGAACTCATCCCATGAAACCTCAGCAGCCAGTCTCTCAGCAAAAGTAGTATCCAAAACTGTCTTCCACCACCGCTTGGCGTGAGACTCCAAGTAGGACACAACCAAAGGTACTCTCTCCTCCCACGGGCTCTGTATCCCTGTCAGCATTTCCTCCATGATGTCCAGCCACTCTTCTATCCGCACTGCTGACTCCGTCCCCAAGAAGGACGGAGGAGAAAGTCCTCGGAAGATGCTGAGCCAGTTGGCTCCTGGTATCTACTGTGGAGCCGGGGCCTGTTGGGCCCTGAAAGCATCCAAGATGGTAGTCAAAGTCTGCCCCATGTCGGTTTGTAGGAACTGAGCGGGAACTGGTGGAATCAGTGCAGTATCCGGGGTCTGCTGGGCCCCACCCTGTAATGTAGGCAGTGCTGGAGGCTGCACAACAAAACTTTATCGTTAGAAAACGTTAACTCAACCTAAAATGAACATATATTATGTGATCCCCATATGGGCCCACCACTGCTTCCACTGCTTAGTTTGTCCGCAAAATAAACTCAAACGGGGGTGACCTAGGGTTTTAGTGGACTACTATTTGATCGATCGTGGTTTCCTCTGATACCATTTGTAAGACCCCTTTTTTTCGATTCAAATCTCGGGGTCTTATGCCAAGAACTGCCGCTTTGCGGTGACACCTTCACACCCGGGAAGGTCGTCACTACAACGCGCCGATTCTGCCGGCCTTTTCGATCACAATCAAGTAGCAAGTAGTAAAGAAAGAGAAATGCAGTCAACAATAATAAATCACATATAAATAAACTCCACGAAGGAAGCGTCCACAGTATAACATCAGAGTAAAAAAAATAGAGTACTGAAAGGAAAAGGACTTAAGCCCGGTACATCAACACCTTTTTGTAAGACCCCTTTTTTTCGATTCAAATCTCGGGGTCTTATGCCCAGAACCGCCGCTTTGCGGTGACACCTTCGCACCGGGAAGGTCGTCACTACAACGCGCCGATTTTGCCGGCCTTTTCGATCACAATCAAGTAGCAAGTAGTAAAAAAAGAGAAATGCAGTCCACAATAATAAATCACATATAAATTACCTCTACGAAGGAAGCGTCCACAGTATAACATCAGAGTAAAAAAAAATAGAGTACTGAAAGGAAAAGGACTTAAGCCCGGTACATCAACACCTCACTACATGGTCACTCAAACGGAAGCTGAAAAACAAACTGCTACTAAGGAACAGAACTCACGGTCCCGGCTGTCTGAACTCCTGAGCTAGACTGCCCTGTCTCCAAGCGCACCGACCTCCTGGGCTGCTCCTCCGGGCTGGGCTCTACAGTTCCCTAAAATGATGTGGTCCGAAAACCAACGTCTATAAGACTAAGCCCTATCATCCCCCACCCCTTCCCCCATGCCCTAAGGCACCGAGCGGAGAGGAAGAAAGGGGAGGACATGAAGGTGGAGAGTAGTCAAAAGCAGATGACGGTGGACCTAACTAGCAAGTTATAACAGGTGAACAATATAAAAGTTGTAATAGGTAAAACAGAAAGGTAAGTAGGTAAGAAATTAAACCTTCACTTATGTGAGTACACATAAGCCAAGGGATCTTTTACAAGGCTCCCATCATATAAATGTCCCATTCCACTTTATACGTTGGGGTGTCAGTTATCAAAAACATTATTTAAATATTTAAAATGACCTTAATCTATAAAACTTGCCCACACAAGCTTATAGACCAAGGGGTCGTTTTGCAGGTCCTAATGTATAAACGTCCCATTCCACTTATACATTAGGTGTCAAGGTTCTTATGAATGATTATGTATGCAACTATATGGTGGGTTAATGATGTTCATGCAGTGCAACTCACACACTCAACTTTGTGTACACAAACCTTAGTTCCCCCTTTCAGAGCCGTTACCTCCCAGGATACCTCCGTAGTGGCAGACGGAAGCGGTGGGTTGGGCCTCGCCCACCTCAAAACCAGTATTTGCACTACCGGTCTGACCTATCGTACGCCCTCAACGCCTGGTGCACGAGGCGGACTTCCGCGTACTCTTGCCGACTGGACCGCCGGACTTAAGGTTGGCGAAGTGCTAGCCACCTTGCCGATTCAACGCTATTGGTGTTGGTGTAACGAACTCCCCAATATCGAAGACCCACCACCTTAAAGTTTCCTATTTATGCACATGCAATATTTAATATAAGAAGTCAAGAGCAATGCTCCCGGACTAAACCGTCTGTCTCAACCACAAACCGAGGCTAAGCTCCCCGGACTAAACCGTCCGGCTCAATTCCAAACCTCATCCCTTTGAGCACCGCGGGATGGCGCCCCTTTGAACACCTCGGGACGAATTAACCTTTTCCAAATGTCTATCATACTAGTGTGTGAAGTGTAAACCTATTTCAACTAATTACTCTTTCGATTTATTTAAGATTTACGTTAGCCCAGGAATGCCTCCGGATTATGCCCCGTGAAGGGTTCTCAATAGGCACTAGGAACTACGATGGTATGACAGACCAAAGTTCCCTTCGCAAGGCACTTCATAATATTGGTTAATTTTCTCTTACCCATTCCCTTCTCATATTACATTAAACTAAAACAAGGGTAGCTTGACATTTCACTCTCACAGGAACGACGATCTTTCGTCAAATTCCGTGCTCCTTCTACCACAACCACTCACTTCTCGTCACTCCTTAGAACCTTCTATGACAACCTATCTAAATCCATCCCAATCAGCACATTGAGAAACTCCAACACTGCCCTAAGTCGTCTCCAAATGCGATCTTTTACGAAAGCGCTAAATGCGGACCACCCTACACTATATGATGACCATGATAGGATGTCATTTGTGTTTTCATCCGAATGTCCTAAGCTATTTACTTGGGTCCTATCATGTCATAAATGAATCAATTCCAGGTTATGATAATTTTCTCAATTAATCTGTTAATTAATTAATTTTCCTGAAAATCCAAGATCTACCAATTTGAACATGAAGTATACTTTTCAGCTATGTAAAAATCTTTAAAAATTCAGGATAAATACTATTACCTCTAACAAAAAAATGACATGTCCAAGGTTTGGAAATTTTCTCTAAGGTCTAGGGGCCTTAAAGCTATTTTTGTAATATCTTGTATCTTTCAAAATTTGTGAATCAACTATATAAAGGTGGCTTCCAAAAATTATGAATCAATTATGTAAGACTTCTACTGGCTTGTAAATAATATTAGCCAAAATTTCATAATTTAATACTGAGAATTGAAGTCTATAAAAATTAATTACAAACACTTTAAATAGACATGCTTGTGAAACAAGTATTGAAAATATAACTTCAAAATTCATAAATAAATTTCTACTAGCATATAATGGCCTAAAAATCTTATTTCCTAAATCTCATAATTTTTCAACAGGTATAACAGCCATAATTAAATTAATTCCCTAAAGCTCCTTTTCAAAACATTCATGAATAAAGTACTAAATTTATCCCACTAAAATTTATATAAAAATCCAGGAACATCCATTCTAACCTAAAGACCTCACTTCCAAGATTTTATGAGATTTCAATAATTAAAAAGATCCTAAATAATTAAATCTTTAATTAGGGCTACAACCACTTTTACAAATGAAGTATTAGGTATTATCATCATAAAATTCCAGTAGAAATACCTAAGGATCCTATCTACCCTAGATTTACTCTACCCAAGTTTAACAGCTTTTAGATGACATTAAATTACTATTTTGACCTAAAAGCCCTTCTACCCTAAAACTAGGGTTTTGCTTTTGAGGAACCTACTTACCTCTAACTCTTTTAAATTCCAACCAGAGGGTTAAATACTCATTAACTACCTCTCCACCAAATCTCAAGGCCATTCAAGGGCATTTGCCCCTATGTCTTTCGCAACCCTCAAAATCCTTTCCTTAGTGTTTGGGCTTGGGTCCTAGGGTAAACCAACCCTAAACCCTCCCATCTTACCCAAGGGGGCACTTAGGATAATTCAAAACTAGTGGTAGACATCTCAACCTCTGATGAGGTGAGTTGACCTCTCAATCTCCAAAGAGCATTTTTCCCAAAACACCCTTCACCAGGTCAAAACTAGGGTTTACTAAATTCCTATTCAAAACTCATCCAAAGGAGCTGAATTTTAGGGTACATCTAGATATAAATACCAGGGACCACTCACCAAGACTTGGGAGGGTATGAAGGTCATTTGGTCCACAAAATCTCTAACCCTAGCTTTTCCCAAGTTAGGATAAAATACCTAAGTAATCAACTCCAAATTTACCCAAATTTGGACAGCCCCTAACTAACAATAATATCGACTCCCTGTCCAAATTTCAAGTCATTTGGACAGAGAGATAAGGGTGGGCACCCTCTTGAATTCCTAGGGCACAATTCCCAAGATAGGGCTAGGGTTTGGTCAAACCCTACCCAAACCTTATCTAACTATGCTCAAATTTTCTACAGAGTTATATATTAATGCTAGGGACCCCTCACCAAAATTTGGGAGGGTAGGATGGTAATTTGACCCCTTAATTCCCTAACCCTAGCTTTTCTAGGTTTAGGGAAAAACCCTAGGTTAAGATACTCTAAATACCCTCCAATTTTTACAGGAGCTAGTTTTAGATGATATTAAGCTCCAGTACAAAATTCAAAGCATTTGAACCAAGGGTTAGGTGTGGGGAATTATTTGAAACTCTGTCCTACATATAGGACCTACCCTAGTAAAATGACCCTACAGGTCTAGTTTATCAACCAATATTTTACCACAACATATCAAACTGCAGGTATTCCAAAGGCCTACAATTTTTATATTATAAACTTTTTCATGAGATGCCCAGAAGGGGCCTAAAAATCAACATGTAGTAAACTGTTAAAAAAAATGAATTAATAAAACAATAATTCGTGTATTTTAAGTCTTGCACGCATCTTGAAGCAATCCTATGGCAGCTGTACTTCGTCTTCTCCAAGTGGCCTGAACCAGAACCGTGGGAAGTGATTATCACGAGCCTTTTCCCGGCCACCAGGGGCGGCGCCACCACCGGGAAACAACTCCTACATGTTCTCGGTGGTGGGGGCTAGCCTTGCCGGCCGGAGGTGGCGGCGCCGCCCTACCCGAGCCCACCCAAAAGCCATGAAAATGGCAAAAAAATTCTGGTTTTGGTTCCCTATGACCGGCTACTCGAGCCCGACCTCTACTCTAATGATTCTAGGATCTAAACATAAGAGAAAGAGAGGGGGAGGACCTGAGTTCGGGCATGAATGCGGGTTGAACGACGGGATGCCATGGTGGCGGCGGTGGCGGCGTTTCTCTCCTTGGTGGCTCCGGCAAGCCTCTCTCCCTCCTGCTATGGTTTCGAAACTGGTCGCCTCTCTCTCCTAAATGAGTATATAAAGAGGAGAGGGGGAGAGGGGGCGGTTTTCTTCAAGAGCCAAAGCACCTCTTCATGGTGGGGGGTGGTTAGAGGAGAGAGAGAGTGAAAACTCCTCTTGATGGCCGGGAAAAGGGTGGGAGGAAGAGGTGTAAACCTCTAGGTGGCTGTGGGACCCTCTTTGGCCGAGCCCCATGCCTCCCCACTCTCTAAAACCACCCCATTCACTTCAACCAACTTTTCTCTCTCCTATATTTAGCCTATTTCTCACCTCTTTCTCTCTCCTAGTCACCCTCATGATTTCTCTTCCCCTAGAAGCCTAAAGGCAGCCCTTAAAATGAATATTAAATCCTTAAATGCATATGAGAGGGGGGGCTCACCATTCTACCATGAAAATACCCCTTATTCTCACTTTCTCTCTCCTAGTCAACATGTTGGCTAGCCTAGGGTTTAGGGTTGACTTGGTCAATTTGACCTTCAGAGTCAACATCAATAGACCCCTAGGGACCCATTAACCTCCCCTAAGGCCTAAGTATGGTTAGGTAGGGTCGACTTGGCATAATGAGGGTGAGTTGGTGTAACACCTCCCCTGTAAAGACCATATAATATGGGTCCGGCCGGGGCCCCATAATATACGGACGCCACAGCTTTAGTATTAAAAGATGATATAAAACTACCCAATCTCAAAACTCCAGACAAACACAGTGGAAACAGAACACTAACAGACAGAAGTTATCCACTAATAGAAGAATATCAAATGGCCTTAAGGCCTTACACAATATAAGTCCAAATATAAAAAGTGCCATGCACCCCTAGGCTACCTCGGCATGCAAGCCGGACATAGTCAAACAATAGCAGCAAAACAAGGAAAAGAAAATAGTCAAGCACAGCAACACTTCATGAGGCTTAGGGCTTTTCGCCCGGCGCGCTAGCTCCTGCATGCGATCCTTGCCCTGCAAGGATTTGAAGTAACGTGGGTCAGCAAAGGCTGACCTCTACTGTGTAATAAACACATCTCCTCCCGGCCGTCCCTAACGGACCCCGGGGTACCACTCCACCTGCAAGTTAGCACTTCGTATACCAAAAGAGTATATATAATAAAGCGGTAAAACATGCTTAGATGTCTCATACAACATACATGTTCTCTATGTTTTGTACAAAGTGAAAGGGGCCTACTATGCAACATGAATGCAACCCGGGTTTCACCCAAGGCACCCTAGCTCGTATGCATCTAGCACAACATCAAACACTGGGTACTTCCGTTTCCCCATTGGGTTAAAGCCGCAAATACAAGGGAACCACCATGTCCCTAATGGCACACACGCCGTCACACGGAACCTCGCAAAGGCCCCACCCACACAAGGGTCATATAACCCGGGCTTGCCCGCACATTCAGACTTCGCACGTCAGGGTTCCGTCTCATAGACCGATTCTAAGAAGCCTTGCTGGACCCCACCCGCTCATGGCCACATTGCCCGGGCTTGCCCTCCGCTCGACATTCTCGTCAGTCCCACACAAGGGGCTAGTCTCGCCGGGACACTTTCCCCACATGACTTGCGCATCACGGGATAGCCAGCCGACCACGGAGACATAGCCGCGCCTTTGCACAACACAAACAAAGGTTTCCCCACCCCAATCACCATTCGCACCGTGTCTTTCCCGTGCTCCAAGGAAACCATCTACCGTACAACGCGGAGCTAACCTTGTCCGATTCCGACCACGAGTACTCACTCAAATATAAGGGGGAAAACGCATACATACAATGGCGTATTGCCGCAACGGATTTCTACCGAATCCCCGAAGCTCGCTATGCAACATCACCGGGTCGGACTAACGGTCGCGACCACGGCTTCACCCACAATGCCTAATCCGCTAACGGAGCAGATCTCTAATACAAAGCATGATGGGATGAACATACTCAACCCGGAGGTTCCTCTTGAACCTAGGCTACACGAATCCCTCTCATTTGAGAGATTCAGTGCTCAAAATATGAAAGGAAGGGGATGCTATTCATGCATCCTAAATCCTAAAAACCGAGAGGAGAAGTGTCGTTACCTTCCGTCCCCTCTTCCTAGCCATGGAGAAGATTTGCTCGGTGGAAAACCACTGCAATGCTCCCACCTTCGCGGATCTGAACTCCGCTCGCGAAACGGACCTCCGAAGCTTCGCCGGCGGCCGGAAATTGGCCTTCTTCCTCCTCCTTGCTCTCCCTTCTCTCTAGAATCAAGAGAGATAAAGCCAAAAGGAAAATGAGGGTTTGAAACCCTATTCCCAGCCTTAAACCGCCTAGGGAGGCTCCCCACCGTTGGATCTCATACCAAAGAAACGGACGGCCACGATCGGAACCCAAAATAACAAAATCTGGGCCGAACACGGGTTGGCACACGGCCGTGTGCAGGGCCGTGTCAACCATTCACCGTCTCGACCGATTCGAAAACCAGCACACGGCCGTTGACACGGCCTCCGACACGCCCGTGTCGCCTTTGACACGCCCATGTCGAGACCCATGTCACGCCCCCACCGACCAATTTACCCAGTCAGAGAAGGACACGACCAAAGACACGGCCTTCGACACGCCCGTGTCAGACCCGACACGGCCGTGTCGTGACCCGTGTCACGCCTAGCAGAATAAATCCTGCAAACAGCCCGAGAAGGACACGGACAGGGACACGCCCGTGTCCCAGGCCGTGTTCCTGAGCTCGACGAACGTCGACCCTCAAAACGTCGACCACAAGCTCCGCGGTCGACCACGCCCTGACACGCCCGTGTCACGCCCTGACACGCCCGTGCCACCTGCTCCAAAACCCAAACTTGGCTAAAACGACGCCGTCGATTCCCCTTCCAAGTTTTGGGGTGTTACAATTCTCCCCCCTTACAAGAATTTTGTCCCGAAATTTAAAACATGGAAGGTAAACAAAACTAAACGGTACCTGAGGAGAAAAGCTCGGGGTACTCCTCTAGCATGACCTGCTCTCGCTCCCATGAGAGCTCCTCGCAGCCACAGTTGTCCCAATGGACCTTTACGAGTCTGACCTCCTTGTTCCGCAATTGCCGAACCTCTGAGTCTTCTATCCCGATTGGACGAACTCGCGTCCTCAAGTCTTCCTCTACCGGCACCGCCGTCGGCTCAATCACCACGCTGGCTTCTAACAAAGCTTTCCTCAGGACGGAGACGTGAAAAATGTCATGCAATCCACTTAGCTCTGTGGACAACGCCAACCGGTACACTGCCTCTCCCACTCGCTCGATGACCTTGAATGGTCCCAAAAATCTCGGACTCAGCTTCTTGAGTCGGCGAATTCGCGAAACGCCTTTGAATGGCTTGATCTTAAGATACACCCAGTGGCCCACAGCGAATTCCACATGCCTATGGCGAGCATTGAAATACTTCGACTGCCGATCTTGAGCTACCTTCATGTGCTCTTGGATGGTCCGCGCTAGCTCACTAGCGTCGGCTACATCTTCTTTCCCCAAAAGCTTGGTGTCTCCCGTCTCTGTCCAAGACATCGGTGTTCGACATCGCCTCCCATACAGAGCTTCGTATTGTGCCATCTTGATACTAGCCTGGTAACTATTGTTATAAGCAAACTCCACCATGAAGAGGTGATCCTCCCACTTCTTGCCGAAGTCGAGAGTACACATCCTTAGTATATCTTCCAAAGTACGGTTCGTTCTCTCAGTTTGCCCATCGGTTTGAGGATGAAAGGCCGTACTGAACTTGAGTTTTGTGCCCAAGCTCTTCTGCACCAACCGCCAATCCTTAGACGTGAAACGTCCATCCCGGTCGCAGACTATACTCTTCGGAATCCCATGAAGTTGTACAATATTGCGGACGTACAACTCCACCAACTTTTCCACACCATCCTCCTTCCGGTTTGGGATGAAATGTGCCACTTTGGTCAAGCGGTCCACAATCACCCAAATGGCATGATTACCCTGCTGCGATCTAGGCAACCCATGCACAAAATCCATGGAGATGTCATCAAATTTCCATTCGGGGATTGGAAGAGGCTTCAAGAACCCGCTCAGCTTCTGACACTCGGCCTTCACCAAGGCACATGTTTGGCACCGACTCACACACAAAGCTACGTCCTGCTTTATCCCAGGCCACCAATAGGACTTCTTCAAATCCAAGTACATCTTTGTACTACCCGGGTGAATGGAGTACTTAGTGAAGTGGGCCTCAAACATCAACTCCTCGCGGAGCCTGCCGAACTGCGGTACACAAATCCTTCCGCCCTTCCTCAGAATCCCATCAACCATCTCCCAGGCGCTACCCTCGCCCTTTAGAGCTTCCTCCACGAAAGGTTGGAACTCCGCATCTACACGGGTCGCTTCCCGAATATGATCGCATAAGTCACTCTGCATCTCAATCCAATTTAGTCGAGCCACGCTAGACTCGCCTCTTGCCACACATTCCAACCAAGGGACTCCCAGTCCCGCCTTAACCGCTCATCGTGAGCTTCAATCCAATTTCCTTGCCCCGAGTATTTCCTACTCAAAGCATCTGCCACCACATGTGCTTTCCCTGGCGTGTACTGAATCGCCACCTAGTAGTCCCCAAGGAACTCGACCCACCTGCGCTGCCGCATATTTAGGTCCTTCTGATCTAGGAGATACTTCAGACTCTTGTGGTCCGTGAAGATCTCCACCTTTGCACCATAAACGTAGTGCCTCCACAACTTCAAAGCAAAAATTACCGCCGCCAACTCCAAATCATGGACGGGGTAATTTCTCTCATGAGGCTTCAGCTGCCTCGACCCAAAAGCTATCACACTACCATGCTGCACCAACACGCACCCTAAACCGCATCCGGATGCGTCGCTAAAAATCTGGAACCCTTCGGTCCCCTTTGGTAGACTTAGGATCAGCGCCGTCATTAACCTTTCCTTCAGGGTTTCAAACGCCTGATTGCACTCTTGAGTCCATACAAGCTTCTGATCCTTGCAAGTCAGTGAAGTGAGGGGTAGAGCTATCCGCGAAAAGTTTTCCACAAACCTTCGGTAGTACCCGGCTAGTCCAAGAAAACTTCGGACTTCCTCCACGGTCCTCAAAACTGGCCACTCTCTGATGGCTTCTACTTTCTTTGGATCTACCGCTACCCCATCCCCACTAATTACGTGGCCTAGAAATGCCACTTTCTCCAACTGTTGCGCGCTAGGGTTCAAAGAAAATAAACGCAACCGAACTAGCATCCCGATGAGGCAAGTATACCTATCGAATTGTAGCAAGGGGACACAAGTGTCGTATTGAAATCCGGGAACTGTTGGCTATGCTTACTCACACGAACGCTATTATCTTATCGACGGAAAAACTAGGGTTTTAGAAAATCTAAGTGCAAGGGAGGAATTAAAGCTATACTAGAAAGAGAACTACCGCAATTAAGTTAAGCTATTAAGCAAAGAACTATGCTAGAAAGGAAACTACTGCAGTTAATTAAAGAGCACAAGATAGGCGATTACTACGAAAGGTAGAAAATATGAAATGGAAATGCACCCAATCAAGATTCACCTCGGCTAAAGACGATTAAGAAAATGCGATAAAAATCTGAACTTAATAGGATAAAGGTCCTTGACCGTGGAGGTTCCTAAAGCTTGAACACGCTTCTCTCGAAGTCGTGCCCAACTGAGTTTAGGAAGGTCCGACCGACTCTCGTCTAAATCGGAGGCCTAAAACTCGCTTTACGCGGTGAACCCCACTATTGGATTTTACTCCAATCCGGGAGATTTGGACGTCTGCCTCTCTCGAGGGGTGCGTACAACTCCCTTTACTCTTGAATGCTCACTTCATTCTTTCGGCCTCTCGGCTAGCCCAGAATGAAAGCAAAGGCGGAGAGTATATATCGAAAATATACCTCCAACCCGTGATTAATCAAGAGTAATTCAAGGCCCTAACCTAAAAAGAAAAGATTAATTAAAACATCATAACATAATCGCTCTAATCTCGGATCATCAAGATCGAGTACAAGGAGGATTAGTTAATCATAATGGAGTGGAGGAGGGGAGATGAGTAGAAAAGCATATAAAGGAACACAAGTAAAGGAAGAACACTTTTATTAATAAAAAGGGGCAAGTTACACTATTGAAATTAAAATTACAAGTGCATGAAATTGAAATCCTATTCTAGCCCTACAAGTAGCACTAAGCAAGAGCAAAATTACAATAAAAGCTAGAACAAACTAAGATTAAGCTAGGGTTAAACAAGAATTACAAAGAGAGGGAGAGAGAGAGAAAAAGCATGAAAAAAACTCAAGAACCAAAGGGGCAGCACCTCCCCCACTCAACCAAAACTTCCTGAAATGGAGAGGGGGGGGGTCTCAATTTATAGAATTTTTTCTCGGGTTGGTCACGCCCTCCGACATGCCCTAGGGGGGGGCGTGTCATGGGGCGTGACAGTACTATGTTGACCTCGGGCTCTGGATTCTGGCGGGAGGGATGATTGCTTCGGTACGTCGGTGGTCACGCCCTAGGTCACGCCCGTGACAGGGGGCGTGACAGGCACGTCATGTCCAAATCATTGGTCGGAAATCCGTCAGTCACTGAAAAAGGAGGGTGTCACGCCCATGTCACGGGCGTGACATGGGGCGTGACAGTACTGTTTGCGTGCTGTGGAGAAATGGCATTTAATGCAGCGGCAGGCTTTGCGGCAGAGGGCGACACGCCCATAGTCACGCCTGGTGACACGCCCAAGGAGGGCATGTCAGGGGGCGTGACAACGGTTTTGACCGTTTTTCTGTCCCTTCTAGCAGGAGTCCTCGGGATCGGGTGACACGCCCTAGGTCACGCCCAGGGAGGGCGTGACAGGGGGGCGTGTCAGGTCATTTTGGCCAATTTTCTGGAAACCTGCAAAAAGACAAGAAAAAGTCAGTGTCAATAATATTTACATAAAAATGATACAAATAAACTAATAATAGACATGATTTGTACACTATAAAATAGAAAATACGATAATAGTTTAGGCTACAAAACGTATTATCAAATTCCCCCAAGCTTAAGCTTTGCTTGTCCCCAAGCAAAAATATAAAAACTAGATATTTATAAAAAGGACTAATCAAAAAGTTCTAATTATGCCTACACAAGTACTATGCGAAATTCTTAGTAGGGAAAAGGTGAAATGTAAGTCTAAAACAATTATTTAGGTATGGTAAAACTTTTATAAACTTTACTTAATAAAAACAAATCATCCAAAATTTTAACGAGATTTTTTAAATGGACTTAAGCAAAGCAACGAAAATGAAAAACACGCATTGAGTTGTTACTAGATCCAAGCAACGCATTATAATTATATCAATTTAATTAACAAAAATCTAGGTTTAAATCCAAAACTAAAACTGATTTACTGTTTTTCTTTTCTTAGTTGTTAAATAAAAATCAAAAAGCGTGAATCAAAAGGACTTAAATAGGACAGAAACGTTTGGTTTAGGAATATGATTAGGAGTGGAATTCAAAGATAAACGTGAAGGTTTTAAAATCACACTAAACCAAAGCAAAGAGTTTCAAAAACATTCATAAAAATATATACACACATTTTTTTTTTCATTTCATCTTTTTTCTTTTCTTTTTTCAAAACAAAGGCCATTAATATTTTTATTTTTCTTTTTGAATTGGCCAAACAAAAATAAACATCACTTTTGAACATACTTTTTTTTTCGAAAACCTTTCTCCCACAAAAATCACAAAATACCCTATCAAAATCGTCAAAATAATTTATGAAACTCAAAAAGGCTAGTGCGATTCGATAGGTTGGATATTTTTGGCTTTGGTGAAACTGAAATGAAGGGAGGAGCTATCAAATGAAATCGGAAAAAGGCTCAAAAACGGCTAACTAGCGGTAAAAGTTTTTTTTAGGTTGGCAGGAAAGCTCAAACGAAAACAAAAACGGCCTAAATCATTTTCACACTTTTGAATTTATTTAAAACAAAGGTTTGAAAATTTTCAAAAAGCGAGTCCTAGATAATAAAAGAAGATTGATGAAATTAACTTGAAAATAGAAATAATAGGTGGCTTGGATCGTTCACATCTACTACGTTATTCAAAAGTTGACTTTACAAAAATTATTCAAAAACGAAAAAGAAAATAGTGGATGATGAATTTTTGAGAAAATAAAGGAAATAAAATACAAAAAACCATAATAGAAATGCGAGTTTTTAGAAAAATATTTCACCTTAACATGCTACCGTGAATTAGAAACACAGCATGACCAACATTTTACTTGTGAAACATAATTAAAAAGGACGATTAGAAATATTATAATTAACTAAGTTGTTTATAGGAGATTTTGAGTAAAACAAAAACAAAAACTAGGGGTACTATTGAAATACCAAAATGTCTAAACCATTCAAAAACACATATATATATTTTTTAATTTTGAGAAATATTCTCTTTTTTTGGAATTTTAGAAATTTTTTCTCTTTTTTTTGGAATTTTAAGATATTCATTTTTTTTATTTTGGAAATATTTAAAATATATACAAAAAGAAAAATATTTACACTAAGCAAAAATGAAGGAGGAAGTCCTCCCCCAAGCTTAAAACAGACATTGCCCTCAATGGCTAAAGAAGGGGATTGGAGAAGGAGAGAAAAATAAAGTACAGAATTGAAAGACAGAATTGAAATACAGGTACTTTCCCGGATTTATTTGCTGCGAAAGCTGAGTGATGCCGCTCCTCCGAATGTCTTCTTTGGACTTTGTGATGGATTCAGCAATGTTGGAGCAGGCGATCGCAGAAGCTTCAGCTTGTCGGAGCCGTCCGAGGCAAAAATTCTAAAATAAAGAAAACAGAAAAAGATAACTTGGGTTGCCTCCCAAGAGCGCCCTTTGGTTAAAGCGTCGTTGAGCTCGACGCATCAAAAAAATAATATTGTCCAAAAATATTGTTGTCCAGAAATAAAATTGTCTTTAGCAAAAAATTAAAAGTTTCAGATTACAGTTCGTGAAGCAGAAACTTAATAATGTTTGGACTGACATCATCATCACCAAAAAAGTAGAGTTTAAGACGCTGACCATTCACTTTGAAATTTTCCTTATCAGGGTGAGAAATTAAAACAGTTCCATAAGGAAATACTTCTAAAACAGAAAACGGGCCAGACCAGCGAGATTTTAATTTGCCCGGAAATAAACGTAAACGAGAATTATATAAAAGGACTTGGTCGCCCGGCTTAAAGTTTTTAGGGTGCCTTAAGTGTTTATCGTGTAAATGCTTCGTCCGCTCTTTATAAAGTTTATTATTTTCATAAGCATAAGAGCGCCACTCATCGAGTTCATTCAGTTGAAATTTTTGAAGGTCACCGACTGAGTGGGGATCGAAGTTTAAAAATTTTAAGGCCCAAAAGGCGCGGTGTTCTAACTCTACGGGCAGATGGCATGATTTTCCATAGACCAGCCTATACGGCGTACATCCGAGGGCGGTTTTGTACGCTGTTCGGTAGGCCCATAGAGCATCGTCAAGTTTGGCTGACCAGTCTTTTCTAGAAGTTGAAACAGTCTTTTCTAATATTCTTTTTATTTCTCTATTAACTACTTCGACTTGTCCGTTTGTTTGGGGGTGGTAGGCAGAGGACAGCTTATGCGTAACGCCGTATTTGGTAAGGATTTTTGAAAATTGTGCGTTACAGAAATGGGAACCCCTATCGCTAACGATTGCGCGAGGCGTACCGAATCTAGAAAATAATTTTTTTAAAAACGTGACAACAACTCGGGAGTCGTTCGTAGGAAGAGCTTGGGCCTCAGCCCATCGTGAAACATAATCAACAGCAACTAAAATATATTTGTTTCCGAAGCTAGAAGGAAGGGGGCCAACAAAATCAATTCCCCAGAGGTCGAAAATTTCGCACTCTAAGAAATAATTTTGCGGCATTTCATTTTTATTAGAGATGTTGCCCGACCGTTGGCAACTATCACACCTGCTCACAAAGGCTTGCGCGTCCTTAAACAGGCTAGGCCAGTAAAAACCCGCGCAAAGCACCTTATGAGCGGTGCGAGCAGCTTGATAGTGCCCACCTGTCGGACCTTCATGCAAATGTTTTAGAATATCAATTCCTTCATCAAAAGAAACACATCTCCTTATCACTTGATCCGCACAAATTTTGAAAAGATGCGGGTCTTCCCAAAAGTAGTTCTTCAGCTCAGAAAAGAATTTCTTCTTTTGCTGAGAGGAGAACTCCTTTGGGAGCACCCGGGCCACTAGATAGTTGGCGATGTGCGCGAACCAAGGAGAAGTAGATGTATTAACTAAAAGCAGCTTCTCATCAGGAAAATAGTCATTAAAAGATTTTTCATTTAATTTTTCTATAAAGGGGTTATCTAATCTGGATAGATGGTCGGCGGCCAAGTTCTCGACTCCTCGCTTATCACGGATCTCTAAGTCAAACTCCTGGAGGAGTAAGACCCAGCGAATCAAGCGAGGCTTGGCATCCGTTTTGGCAAGAAGGTACTTGAGGGCCGAGTGGTCCGTAAAAACAATGATTTTTGAAAGTGTAATGTAAGGGCGGAATTTATCAAAGGCGAATACTACAGCTAAGAGCTCCTTCTCGGTTGTGGTGTAATTTTCTTGTGCAGATGTGAGGGTTTTACTAGCGTAATAGATGGGGTGGAAGTTTTTAGATATGCGTTGACCTAACACGGCTCCCACCGCAAAACTACTCGCATCGCACATAATCTCGAAAGGAAGGTCCCACACCGGAGCTATCATAATCGGTGCGTTAATTAGCTTTTCTTTAATTGATTCAAAGGCAGAAATACAAGAGTCATCAAAAATGAATGGAGCGTCTTTTTCTAAGAGATGGGTGAGGGGCTTTGTGATCTTGGAGAAGTCCTTTATAAAACGACGATAAAAACCAGCGTGGCCTAGGAAACTTCTTATAGCTTTTATGTTTGTAGGCGGCGGCAACTTCTCAATAACTTCTATCTTGGCAACGTCTACCTCAATACCTTTAGCAGAAATTTTATGACCCAAAACTAACCCTTCCCTCACCATAAAATGGCATTTTTCCCAATTTAGGGCAAGGTTAGTTTCTTCGCATCGTTCTAAGACTTTTTCGAGGTTTTCTAAACATCTATCGAAGGAATCGCCGAACACGGAGAAATCGTCCATGAATACCTCCATAATTCTTTCTACGTACTTGTCAAATATTGCGAGCATACATCGCTGGAATGTAGCTGGCGCATTGCATAATCCAAACGGCATTCTTCGGTACGCGAAGGTGCCGAAGGGACAAGTAAACGCAGTTTTCTCTTGGTCATCGGGAGAGATGGGTATTTGAAAGTACCCCGAGAGGCCATCGAGAAAAAAATAAAAGCTATGGCCGGAGAGACGTTCTAAAATCTGGTCGATAAACGGTAAAGGAAAGTGGTCCTTGCGGGTGGCGTCATTTAACTTACGGTAATCTATGCACATACGCCAACCCGTAACCGTCCGTGTCGGGATTAATTCATTATTCTCATTACAAACTACGGTTATCCCTCCCTTCTTTGGCACTACCTGAACGGGGATAACCCACTTACTGTCCGAAATAGGGTAGATAATTCCTGCGTCTAATAATTTCATTACCTCGCCCTTAACTACTTCTTTCATATTCGGGTTTATACGGCGCTGAGGTTGGATAGAGTTACGCGAATTATCTTCCATTAAAATTTTATAGGTACAGAAAGATGGGCTTATGCCCTTGATATCAGAAATTTGCCAAGCAATAGCCCGGCGATGCTTACGTAGAACTAGAAGAAGTTTATCGTTTTGCGTATCCGTGAGGTAGGCCGAAACGATAACTGGTAACTTGGAATCTTTTTCTAAGAAAGCATACTTAAGGTGTTCAGGAAGTTCTTTAAGTTCTAGGGTAGGGGGTTCTTCATAAGAGGATTTTGAGATTCTTTCTTTTTCAAAAATAATATCTTCATATACTTTTTTATAAGGAACGTAATAAGGGGTGGGGCTAGCAGCCAAGACGGCTTCTTGTAGCGATTCAGTGGGAAGAACAGAGGAAGAACAAAAATCAGAAAATTCTTTTTCAAACTCAGAAAGACAATAAGAAGATTCATCACTTCCTTGCAGTGAT
Organism: Platanthera zijinensis; assembly: GCA_039513925.1. Lineage (NCBI taxonomy): Eukaryota > Viridiplantae > Streptophyta > Magnoliopsida > Asparagales > Orchidaceae > Platanthera > Platanthera zijinensis. The sequence goes on from CM077098.1 coordinate 38,018,947, forward strand.
TCAGTTGTAAGAGAAGAGGAGCAAAAAGTAGAAAATTCTTTTTCAAAGTCGGAGAGGCAGTAGGAAGAATCATCACTCACGGCGTCTACGAAAAAACATGAGTCATCGTTCGCTAAGGTGTTCTTCATCGAAGGGGTGATAGAAAATGTGACTTCGTCGTCGCCTACTCGAAGAAAGATCTTACCATTGCTTACGTCAATGATGGCTCGGGAGGTGGCAAGGAAGGTGTAACACCCCAAAAATCTCAAAAAATGGATTTGAGGTGCAGGTTGTTTTACACGGCCTGGGACACGGGCGTGTCCCAGGGCGTGTCGGGGGTACACGGCCTGGGACACGGGCGTGTCCCAGGGCGTGTCACTCAAATAATAGGCGATTTGAGTCAGAAGATTACACGGCCCGGAACCAAGCCTTGAACACGGCCGTGTGTCAGATTTGACACGGGCGTGTCCGATGCCGTGTGCCTACCCGTGTACTGCTGGTTGAGTTTGGAGCTCGATGAGGCAGGGGTGACACGAGCGTGTCTTATGACTGACACGGGCGTGTCAGGTTCGACACGGGCGTGTCGATGCCCGTGTTCTGGTAAAGTTCAGTCGGTACGAGTACCGCGTGTGCCGCTTAAGGGTACACGGCCTGTGACACGGGCGTGTCACAGGCCGTGTCAGCCAAAAAAGTGTGATTTTGGGAAAATCATGGCCGTTCATTTTCTCTCTTTGGATCCAAGGGCTCAGGTGATTCCTGGCTGGATTAAATCAGCAGAGGCTTGATGAAGAAACCATTCTTCATTTGGTTAAGGAAGAGAGAAAGAGAGAGGAGGAAGAAGAAGGAGGAGGAGATCAAGCCACCGGTGGAGCTCCCGTGGTCCGATTCGTGATCCGAGGCCAGCGTTGTGAAGGCAAAGCTGCTGCGGTTCTTTCTCACCGGCTAGTTTTCGATGGCTTCCAAGAGATCGTCAAGGGTAACGATCTCCCTTCTTGGGCATGTGAAGTCCTTCTTTTCTGCATTGCATAGGGAAAACCCTTCCCCGCGAGTGTGCGGTGGGTTGTGGTGTCCCTTGGGGTAGATATGTGAAGTCCCCCTTGTTAGAGTCCGGAATTGGAGTACGGATCTAGGCATGCTGTGTGAAGCCCATCTGGACATGTTGGTCTGGATTGGTGATGCTTGTTTGCATATCGGAGAAGACTCTGTGATAATGGCTTGTTTTCCTTGTGCCTACCTATTGCTTGGTGCAGCAGGAAGTACTGGATGAAGTCCAGGAAATGAAGAGGGTTGGATGCAACTCTTGTGGCCGTGCGTTGCCACTTTGTGTGCGGTTGAGCCGTTGGGCTGCAACTCGATGAAAAGGCAGATTGCCGAAAAGGAAAGGTGAAACCGACCCGCGCCTATAAATTGCCATGGATACTTCCGTATTCGAGGTGGCACGACAACTTGAGCAACGGGGGGTGGCTGATCCGTACCTGCGTTAGGTCCGTCCGACTTGGAAGCCTGGTTATGGGTTTTGTTGGAGCGCCTAATGAGAGTCTTAGGTCCGCGCGCCGAAAAGACTAGAATGCTCAAATACCGTGTAGACGGTGGTGTTGACCCTGGTTTTCCGGTGCACCAAGAATGTGCCCTGAGTGCACGGACTGTCGGGCTGTGTGGCCGACGGTTGTGATGGCTTGAATGTGCCTGCGCGCACATAGTTGCTATTGTTGATACCATGCTGTGCAGGGAAAGAGTGATACTGCCCCGAGAAAGGGGTAGGATTGTTATAATTGGGTCAGCTGAATGCTGACCATTGCCTTGTTTGCCACCGTTTGGGTGGATTGTCCCTATGCAGGTGCTGGAGAGCCAAGTGGTAAATGAAGGGCTGAAGCCCTACTGCTGTTGCTGCTGCTGTTGCGGCTAGCCCTTGAAGGCTGAGCAAATGGTTTTGTTTGTTTTGTTTTTCCTCATGTATGGCCGGCCTGCGCGCCGAGGTTTGTAATCCATGTTGTATGGAAAGAGGAACTGTAAGGCCTTAAGGCCAAACCTTTGTTGTACATTCCGTGGCTGTATATATAACTGTGGTTTATATATTGGACATTCCTGGTTAGAGTTAAAATTTACAACTTAAAGCTTCCGCTAGCATGCTCTGAGTTAGGATGCGTGTATGGTTTGGTATTATCCTGTGACCTCACCGTCTATTTGTGGCATATAGTGTGGGGCCCCGGCCGGACCTTCTACTATACATCATGTAACGGATGGGGTCGTTACATTTTGGTATCAGCTTCGTTCGGTCTTCCTCTCTCGAATTCGTGGTCGAATTCTTTTCTGGGGTGGCGAGCGCGTGTTTGTGCGCCCTGCTGTAACGCTAATGAACTCTGGAATGTCCACTAAGGAATGTACATAATCTTGTTTGAGGAATCTGCGCGTTCCCTTTTTGTGTTGTTTTGCTTGCATACGATCGCTAATGTGTGTCTTGTCCACCTATAGGTCACGCGTAGTGGTGCTGGGCAGTCTGAGCCCCAGCGCTCTGATGAGAGTGCGGCACCAGCTGAGGTGCCAACACCTCCTCCATCTGCGGAAACTGTTCGCTTAGTTGCTGAGGCTCTCTTTGCCATGATTCAGCCGACCGGGCAAGCGCAGCCGGCAGTAGTGCCAGTTCGTGTTGATGTAAGACCCGAGCCGGTTGAGGCAGTCGATCCACGAGCAGCTGACCGACAGTTGAAGCAATTCATGAGCTTCAGTCCTGCCTACGTTTACGGGACTGGGATCCCCAACGCAGGCAGAGGATTGGTTATCGCGTGTCAGGCGGATAATGACAGCGATCAGGGCGGAGGAAACTCTAAAGGTCACCTTGGCCACCTTCATGCTGGAAGGAGAGGCGCGGTTGTGGTGGGACGAGGTTGAGGTACACCATTTGGCGGGCAGGCAATTAACGCAAGTATCGATTGAGGAGTTCTCTCGAATATTTCTGGCGAAGCATGTCCCAGCGGCGCAACGCATTGCCATGGAAAATGAGTTCCAACGGTTAACGCAAGGCGAAGGTAGCGTGGATACCTACCTGCATGAGTTTACAAGGTTGGGACGGTATGCGGGAACAATCTTCGCGGATGACCAAAGGAAAACGAATAGGTTCTATGAAGGATTGCGGGATGAGTTGAGGTTCCTGCTTTCGAGTTCAGTGAACCAAGGGTTTCAGGCGTTGGTTGATACTGCGTGTGCGTTGGAGAAGGACATGAGGCGGGTGCAAGGGAACAAGGGCTTGGTTGTGTCAAAGCCCGAGGTTCAAGCACCTCGCCCTAGCAAATCGTTCTACTAGAAGAAAGGGGGCAAGAGGTCCAAGCCGTCTGGGAAAGTGACTACGACTGTTGTGTCGGGGGCGACATCAAGGCCGGATTCTCGTACATGCTATAACTGTGGACGGGTGGGGCATATAGCCCGTGACTGTCGGGTTGTTCAGCCCAAAGGGGAAAAGAAGACGGGTGCGTCTTATACTGAGAAGGGCAAAGAGGTGGTTGATTCCTCTGCGTCCCAGGCACAGCCCCGAATCTATCACCTTGGTCAGCAGGAGGCGATTAAGCAAAGTGACGTCGTCACAGGTACGAGTTGATATAGCTTACTTGCTTAAGTGCTATTGCTTTTGTTATATATATCTTGTGCATGATGTGTATGCTGCAGGCTTTGTCCTGATTCGGAATAATCTGGCGAGAGCCCTGTTTGATACGGGTGCTTCGCATTCTTTCTGTCCGAGGACTTCGTATCTCGAATTGGGGTACCGAGTCATGTGACGGTTGATAGTACAAGGGTGCTATTGCTGAATGGCTGTGTGATGCTTGCGGATAGGGCTTGCGATGTGGATGTTCAAATAGGAAGTCGGGATTTCGGTTTGAGTGCAGCTGTGCTACCGTTATCGGAGTTTGATGTGATCTTTGGCATGGACTGGCTCTCGGAGCAGCGTGCCTTTATTGATTGCAACTCCAAGGAGATCACACTGGGCCAGAATACCGGACTTGTGACGAAGTTCGCTGGTATGCGAGGAGTTGGCGGGACTTTGTTGTCTGCGCTCTAAGTCGTCAATGCTGTTCGGAAGGGCGCGGAGTTATTCTTCACGCTAATTCAGGCTGTTGAGCCAAAGGCCAGTGTCGGTGAAGTTCTGGTTGTGTCAGAGTTTGCCGATGTGTTTCCTAAAGATCTTCCTGGGTTACCACCCCAGCAGGAGATTGACTTCTCTATTGAGTTGGTGCCAGGTGCGAAACCTGTGGCCCGCTCACCATATCGCGTCGCGCCAAAAGAGATGGCTGAGTTGAAAGTCCAATTGCAAGAGTTGTTGGAGCAGGGATACATACGCCCAAGTATGTCACCTTGGAGCGCGCCTGTTCTATTTGTGAAAAAGAAAGATGGTAGTTTACGGTTATGTATTGACTACCGCGAATTGAATAAGCTGACGGAGAAAAACAAATATCCGATCCCACGGATTGATGACCTATTTGATCAATTGGCAGGATCAACGGTCTATTCCAAGTTGGATTTGAAATCGGGATATTATCAGTTGAGGATTCGGGAAGGTGACATTCCCAAGACGGCGTTTGGAACACGCTACGGTCATTATGAGTTCACGGTAATGCCGTTTGGCCTATGTAATGCGCCTTCGGTATTTATGGACCTAATGCATCGAACGTTCCGAGAGTACTTGGATTTGTTCGTGATTGTGTTTATCGATGACATCTTAGTATACTCTCAGTCGGAAGAGGATCATGCAAACCATTTGCGGTTGGTCTTGCATACCCTGCGGAGGAATACGCTTTATGCCAAGTTCTCAAAGTGTGAGTTCTGGCTCTCGTCAGTAGCCTTTTTAGGCCATGTGGTAAGTGGAGAAGGTATCGCGGTGGATCCGTTGAAGATAAGTGCCATTCGAGATTGGCCAGTGATGTCTTCAGTGGCCGAGGTCAGGAGCTTCCTTGGGCTTGCGGGCTACTATAGACGGTTTGTGGAAAACTTCTCGCGGATTGCTTTACCTCTGACCACGCTGACGAGAAAAGATCAAAAGTTCATTTGGATGCCGGAGTGTGCGCGTGCTTTTGAATATCTGAAGAGTCGTTTGACCACGACGCCTGTGTTGACATCGCCATGTGATACAGATGGCTATGAGATCTATAGTGATGCGTCCGGGAGCGGCTTAGGCTGCGTTCTTCTGCAGTTTGGTAAAGTGATTGCTTATGGCTCGCTCCAGTTGAAAGTGCATGAGCGGAATTACCCCGTCCATGATTTGGAGTTGACGGCGGTAATCTTTGCGCTCAAGTTGTGGCGGCACTACCTTTATGGCGTGAAAGTGGATATCTATACAGATCACAAAAGCCTAAAGTACTTGTTGGATCAGAAGGATCTGAATATGCGACAACGAAGATGGATGGAGTTCCTTGGGGACTACACCTTCGAGATTCACTATACTCCCGGGAAGGGAAATGTGGTCGCTGATGCTTTGAGTCGGAAGACTCCGGTACGGGCAAGCTGGTTGCAGAGGCATGATCAGCGTTTAATCCAGGAATTGGAAGCATTGGAGATATCTTGTGTTGACAAGGGTTCGTCGACCGATGCATGCTTGAACTGGACGGAGGTGCAATATGACCTTACGGACAGAGTTCGGCGAGCAACAGAGTTTGATGAAAGTCTCCAGCGCTATGCTAAAGATGGGCCGGATGACCAATTCTCTTGGGATAACGGTTTGTTACGAAGAAATGGTCGAGTGTGCGTCCCGAGTGTGGGTAAATTGAGGGAAGAGTTGATGTACGAAGCTCACTTTGCAAAGTACTCAGTTCACCCAGGGAGCACAAAGATGTACAGAGATCTGAAAAAGCTATTCTGGTGGCCCGGACTAAAGAAAGATGTCGCACGTTATGTGGCTGAATGCAATACTTGTGCGTTGGTGAAAGCAGAATGCCAGAAGCCTGGCAGTTTCCTGAAGTGGTTGCCTATTCCGGAGTGGAAGTTCGATGACATTTCGATGGATTTCGTGCACGGGTTGCCGAGATCTCAACGCGGTCATGATTCAATCTGGGTGATTGTGGACCGGTTGACAAAAGTGGCGCACTTCCTTCCAAACAGAAGAGACGATTCAGTGGAAACCTTGGCCAAGCTTTATGTGGAGCAGGTTCTTCGACTGCACGGTGTTCCTCGGAGCATCGTCAGTGACCGTGATGGGCGGTTCACATCGAATGATTGGCGGCTAGTTCATCAAATGTTGGGTACAAAGTTAGCGTTTAGTACGGCCTTTCATCCCCAAACGGATGGCCAGACTGAACGAACCAACAGGACGATGGAGGACATGCTCCGCATGTGCGCCCTAGACTTTGGTAAAAGATGGGAAGATTATATATTTCTTGTCGAATTTGCCTATAATAATAGCTACCAAGCGAGCATCGGTATGACACCATTTGAGGCTTTGTATGGCCGTAAATGCCGTACACTGTTAGCTTGGGCAGAAGCAGGCGAATCTAAGCTGAGTGGGAAAAAGGAAGTCGAAGAAGCTACCTCGCTCATACGCTCTATTCGGGAGAGGCTATTGATAGCCCAAGATCGTCAAGCAAAGTACTACAATGCCAAACACCGGAACGTGGAGTTCGCGGTGGGTGATTGGGTATATTTGAAGATCAAACCCTTCAAAGGCGTGTCCAGGATTCGGCGTTTGAAAAAGCTAAGTCCGAGGTATCTTGGTCCATTTGAGGTGGTGGAGCGAGTTGGGGAAGCTTCTTATCGACTAGCACTTTCAGCAGACTTGGGTGGATTACATGATGTATTTCACATCTCAGTACTTCGTAAGGCTGTTAAGGATCCAGCTCAAGTAGTGGAGAATGATCGGGTACCGGTCGAGTATGGGCTAACGACGAGGGTTCGACCCATTCGGATCGAGGATCGAGCCGAGAAACAGTTGCGGAACAAAGTGATCGGGATGGTCAAAGTCCGATGGGACAATTGTGGCCGTGAAGAGCTAACATGGGAGCGAGAGCAGACCATGCGAGCTGAATTTCCCGAGCTATTTGTATAAACTGTAGACCGTGTACCTTTTGTTATAACAGAGTTATCAAGTTATAGCATTGTTTTTCCTTGTTTCCTTACCGTGCAAATTTTGGGACGAAATTTTATTAAGGAGGGGAGGATTGTAACACCCCAAAAATCTCAAAAAATGGATTTGAGGTGCAGGTTGTTTTACACGGCCTGGGACACGGGCGTGTCCCAGGGCGTGTCGGGGGTACACGGCCTGGGACACGGGCGTGTCCCAGGGCGTGTCACTCAAATAATAGGCGATTTGAGTCAGAAGATTACACGGCCCGGAACCAAGCCTTGAACACGGCCGTGTCAGATTTGACACGGGCGTGTCCGATGCCGTGTGCCTACCCGTGTACTGCTGGTTGAGTTTGGAGCTCGATGAGGCAGGGGTGACACGGGCGTGTCTTATGACTGACACGGGCGTGTCAGGTTCGACACGGGCGTGTCGATGCCCGTGTTCTGGTAAAGTTCAGTCGGTACGAGTACCGCGTGTGCCGCTTAAGGGTACACGGCCTGTGACACGGGCGTGTCACAGGCCGTGTCAGCCAAAAAAGTGTGATTTTGGGAAAATCGTGGCAGTTCATTTTCTCTCTTTGGATCCAAGGGCTCAGGTGATTCCTGGCTGGATTAAATCAGCAGAGGCTTGATGAAGAAACCATTCTTCATTTGGTTAAGGAAGAGAGAAAGAGAGAGGAGGAAGAAGAAGGAGGAGGAGATCAAGCCACCGGTGGAGCTCCCGTGGTCCGATTCGTGATCCGAGGCCAGCGCTGTGAAGGCAAAGCTGCTGTGGTTCTTTCTCACCGGCTAGTTTTCGATGGCTCCCAAGAGATCGTCAAGGGTAACGATCTCCCTTCTTGGGCATGTGAAGTCCTTCTTTTCTGCATTGCATAGGGAAAACCTTTCCCCGCGAGTGTGCGGTGGGTTATGGTGTCCCTTGGGGTAGATATGTGAAGTCCCCCTTGTTAGAGTCCGGAATTGGAGTACGGATCTAGGCATGCTGTGTGAAGCCCATCTGGACATGTTGGTCTGGATTGGTGATGCTTGTTTGCATATCGGAGAAGACTCTGTGATAATGGCTTGTTTGCCTTGTGCCTACCTATTGCTTGGTGCAGCAGGAAGTACTGGATGAAGTCCAGGAAATGAAGAGGGTTGGATGCAACTCTTGTGGCCGTGCGTTGCCACTTTGTGTGCGGTTGAGCCGTTGGGCTGCAACTCGATGAAAAGGCAGATTGCCGAAAAGGAAAGGTGAAACCGACCCGCGCCTATAAATTGCCATGGATACTTCCGTATTCGAGGTGGCACGGCAACTTGAGCAACGGGGGGTGGCTGATCCGTACCTGCATTAGGTCCGTCCGACTTGGAAGCCTGGTTATGGGTTTTGTTGGAGCGCCTAATGAGAGTCTTAGGCCCGCGCGCCGAAAAGACTAGAATACTCAAATACCGTGTAGACGGTGGTGTTGACCCTGGTTTTCCGGTGCACCAAGAATGTGCCCTGAGTGCACGGACTGTCGGGCCGTGTGGCCGACGGTTGTGATGGCTTGAATGTGCCTGTGCGCACATAGTTGCTATTGTTGATACCATGCTGTGCAGGGAAATAATGCTACTGCCCCGAGAAAGGGGTAGGATTGTTATAATTGGGTCAGCTGAATGCTGACCGTTGCCTTGTTTGCCACCGTTTGGGTGGATTGTCCCTATGCAAGTGCTGGAGAGCCAAGTGGTAAATGAAGGGCTGAAGCCCTACTGCTGTTGCTGCTGCTGCTGCGGCTAGCCCTTGAAGGCTGAGCAAATGGTTTTGTTTGTTTTGTTTTTCCTCATGTATGGCCGGCCTGCGCGCCGAGATTTGTAATCCATGTTGTATGGAAAGAGGAACTGTAAGGCCTTAAGGCCAAACCTTTGTTGTACATTCCGTGGCTGTATATATAACTGTGGTTTATATATTGGACATTCCTGGTTAGAGTTCAAATTTACAACTTAAAGCTTCCGCTAGCATGCTCTGAGTTAGGATGCGTGTATGGTTTGGTATTATTCTGTGACCTCACCGTCTGTTTGTGGCATATAGTGTGGGGCCCCGGTCGGACCTTCTACTATACATCATGTAACGGATGGGGTCATTACAGAAGGGTCGGCCAAGGATCAGGGGAACCTCGACGTCTTCTTCGATGTCCAAAATGACAAAGTCCACCGGGAAGATGAACTTGTCGACTTTCACTAGAACGTCCTCCACTATTCCTAACGGGTACTTGACGGATCTATCGGCTAGCTGGATACTCATACGGGTGGGGTTAAGGCTACCAATCCCTAACTTTTTGAACAACGAAAAGGGCATCAGGTTTATACTCACGCCTAAGTCGGCTAACGCGTGTTTAACAAAAAGATCACCGAAGACACACGGGATAGAGAAACTACCCGGGTCACTGATTTTCTTCGGCAAACCGTTTGTTAAAACGACGGAGCACTCGGCGTTTAGCGTGACATGCGAAAGATTCTCTAACTTCTTCTTGTTTGTGAGGAGGTCTTTAAGATATTTGGCGTATTTCGGCATCTGCGAAATAGCCTCGTGGAAGGGAAGATTAATGTGGATTTGTTTGAAGATTTCTAAGAAGCGGGAGTACTGATCATCTTGACGTTGTCTATTAAGTTCAGAGGGGTATGGAGGAGTTGAATTATTTTTGAAGATGGGTGGTGGAGTGAGATTATTTTCTAAAGCGGGGGTGATTATTTCTTCAGCAGAGGGTGGAAGCGGAGCGGAGCTTTGATTTTTAAAAGCGGGGGCGGAGCTTGCCTCGGGCTCTTCACTTACCATACCGGAGACTTGCTTCCCACTCCAAAGAGTTATAGCTTTCGCTTGCTCTCTCGGGTTGGGTTCGGTATTGGAAGGAAGAGACCCTGCGGGTCGCTCAGAAATTATTTTCGCGAGCTGTCCTACCTGATTTTCTAGACTTTTTACACTTCCGGTTAAAGTTCTTATAGTGGCGTCATTTGTGGTGATATATTTGGAAAGTAATTCCTCCAAGCTTGGAGGTTTTGTGTAATTTTGAAGAGGTGGTGGTGGTGGTGCAGAAAAATCATTTTGCGGGGGTGGGCGCATCGCATTTGATGGATTACTCCATGAAAAGTTCGGGTGATTTCTTAAAGCGGGGTTATAATTATTTGGAAAATTAAAACCAGGCGGATGAAAATTCGCAGCAGAAAAATTATTAAAAGCAGTTCTAGGCATATTATTAACATAATCTAAATGTTCTGGAGTAGGGGTTGCAGATTCCCATACCTGAGGGGCGGAGGCAGCAGTCATCTCCGTTATCTTTTTGCTTAGGATTTCTACTTGCAGAGCGAGCTGGGAGACGTTGTCCACTTCATAGATACCTGCAGGCTTGTTCGGGCGGGACCTAGGCACATTCCACTGATAAGTGTTCATGGCCATGTCCTCAAAAAGCTCAAGAGCGGCTTCCGGGGTCTTATGATTTAAAGTACCGCCAGAAGCTGCGTCTATCATTTGCTTCGTGCTTTGATTTAGCCCGTTATAAAATGTCTGCACTTGTAACCATACAGGCAGCGCGTGATGTGGGCATCGTCTTAATAATTCTTTAAATCTCTCCCAGGTTTTGTATAGGGTTTCAGAGTCTATTTGTCCGAAGGCAGAGATGTCGTTCCTAAGTTTTGCAGTTTTAGCTGGCGGAAAATACTTCGCCAAAATTTTTTCAGTAAATTCATTCCAAGTGGTTATGCTATTTTTCGGAAGTGTGTTCAGCCACTGCTTAGCTTTAGTTCTTAGAGTGAAGGGGAAGAGTCTCAGCCTGATCGCATCATTTGTGACACCATTTATCTTGAAGGTGTCGCAAATTTTAAGAAAGCTAGCTATATGTGCGTTCGGATCTTCATCTTGAAGTCCGTCAAATTGCACATATTGCTGCACCATTTGAATTATGCTAGGCTTTAGTTCGAAGTTATTATTTGCTATAGCAGGGTGGACTATACTTGATTCTGTTCCCTCGAGGTTCGGTCGTGCATAATAGGACATAGTCCTTTGCACGACCTCATCTACGTTGGGTTCTTCCATTCTTAAAGTAGCAAATGACTCGGAGTCCTCAACCGGCACTTGGATAGTAGGACCTTGAAATCGAGATCTTCTCCGAAGAGTACGCTCAATTTCGTGGTCCAAGTCCAAAATAACCGACGGACTCCCGCGGGTCATGCACTAAAAGAACGGAAAAGAAGAAGAGGAAGAGAAAAAGGATAAACTAGAAAAAAGACTAGAAATTTTTTTTCTTTTTGAAATAGATTTTTTTTATAGATTAACTCCCGAACTTCCCAAGGACTACCCCGTGAAGGGTTCGTAAGGTACTAGACAAGACAGTGACGCTTAAAGCCCTTTGCCCTTTTCGAGAGAATTAGGTGGCGTAGAAAAATTGTGAGGTTGGTTACTATTAAGAGCGGTGATAATTTTTTTTTTGATTTTTTAAAATTTTAAAGAAAGAGGATGAGAAAGAGAAGAGATAAAATTAATAGGTTCGTATTTTCAAAATATCAACGGAAGTTGGGTCCCCGGCAACGGCGCCAGAAACTTGTTGCGCGCTAGGGTTTAAAGAAAATAAACGCAACCGAACTAGCAACCCGATGAGGCAAGTATACCTATCGAATTGTAGCAAGGGGACACAAGTGTCGTATTGAAATCCGAGAACTGTTGGCTATGCTTACTCACACGAACGCTATTATCTTATCGACGGAAAAACTAGGGTTTTAGAAAATCTAAGTGCAAGGGAGGAATTAAAGCTATACTAGAAAGAGAACTACCACAATTAAGTTAAGCTATTAAGCAAAGAACTATGCTAGAAAGGAAACTACTGCAGTTAATTAAAGAGCACAAGATAGGCGATTACTATGAAAGGTAGAAAATATGAAATGGAAATGCACCCAATCAAGATTCACCTCGGCTAAAGACGATTAAGAAAATGCGATAAAAATCTGAACTTAATAGGATAAAGGTCCTTGACGGTGGAGGTTCCTAAAGCTTGAACACGCTTCTCTCGAAGTCGTGCCCAACTGAGTTTAGGAAGGTCCGACCGACTCTCGTCTAAATCGGAGGCCTAAAACTCGCTTTACGCGGTGAACCCCACTATTGGATTTTACTCCAATCCGGGAGATTTGGACGTCTGCCTCTCTCGAGGGGTGCGTACAACTCCCTTTACTCTTGAATGCTCACTTCATTCTTTCGGCCTCTCGGCTAGCCCAGAATGAAAGCAAAGGCGGAGAGTATATATCGAAAATATACCTCCAACCCGTGATTAATCAAGAGTAATTCAAGGCCCTAACCTAAAAAGAAAAGATTAATTAAAACATCATAACATAATCGCTCTAACCTCGGATCATCAAGATCGAGTACAAGGAGGATTAGTTAGTCATAATGGAGTGGAGGAGGGGAGATGAGTAGAAAAGCATATAAAGGAACACAAGTAAAGGAAGAACACTTTTATTAATAAAAAGGGGCAAGTTATACTATTGAAATTAAAATTACTAGTGCATGAAATTGAAATCCTATTCTAGCCCTACAAGTAGCACTAAGCAAGAGCAAAATTACAATAAAAGCTAGAACAAACTAAGATTAAGCTAAAAAAGCATGAAAAAAAAACTCAAGAACCAAAGGGGCAACACCTCCCCCACTCAACCAAAACTTCCTGAAATGGAGAGGGGGGTGGGGGGTCTCAATTTATAGAATTTTTTCTCGGGTTGGTCACGCCCTCCGACACGCCCTAGGGGGGCGTGTCATGGGGCGTGTCATGGGGCGTGACAGTACTATGTTGACCTCGGGCTCTGGATTCTGACGGGAGGGATGATTGCTTCGGTACGTCGGTGGTCACGCCCTAGGTCATGCCCGTGACAGGGGGGGCGTGACAGGCACGTCATGTCCAAATCATTGGTCGGAAATCCGTCAGTCACCGAAAAAGGTGGGTGTCATGCCCATGTCACAGGCATGACATGGGGCGTGATAGTACTGTTTGCGTGCTGTGGAGAAATGGCATTTAATGCGGCGGCAGGCTTTGCGGCAGAGGGCAACACGCCCATAGTCACGCCTGGTGACACGCCCAGGGAGGGCGTGTCAGGGGGCGTGACAACGGTTTTGACCGTTTTTCTGTCCCTTCCAGCAGGAGTCCTCGAGATCGGGTGACACGCCCTAGGTCACGCCCAGGGAGGGCGTGACAGGGGGGCGTGTCAGGTCATTTTGGCCAATTTTCTGGAAACCTGCAAAAAGACAAGAAAAAGTCAGTGGCAATAATATTTACATAAAAATGATACAAATAAACTAATAATAGACATGATTTGTACACTATAAAATAGAAAATACGATAATAGTTTAGGCTACAAAACGTATTATCACCAACCAGAACTCGCACTTGGAGAACTTTGCATAAAGCTGGTTCTCTCTCAATACTTGCAACACTGTCCGCAAGTGCGACTCGTGCTCCGCTTCCGACTTGGAATACACCAATATGTCATTGATAAAGACGACTACGAACCAGTCCAAATATTCACGAAACACTCGGTTCATCAAGTCCATGAACACGGACGGCGCGTTCGTCAGCCCGAACGGCATCACCGAGAACTCAAAATGACCATACCTCGTACCAAACGCGGTCTTGGGTATGTCTTCGTCACGAATCCGCAACTGATAATATCCGGACTTCAAGTCCAACTTGGAGTACACCACCGACCCCACCAACTGGTCGAAGAGATCGTCTATCCGAGGAATCAGATACTTATTCTTGACAGTCAATTTGTTCAACTCTCGGTAGTCTATGCACAGACGCATACTACCGTCCTTCTTCTTTACAAATAACCCCGGCGCACTCCACGGTGAAGAGCTGGGTCTGATATACCCTTGCTCCAAAAGCTCCTGCAACTGAACCTTGAGCTCGACCAACTCCTTTAGTACTATCCTAAAGGGTGGACGTGACACCGGTCTAGCCTCGGGCACTAACTCGATGGAGAAATCAATCTCCCGCTGAGGAGGTGCTCCCGGTAGCTCCTTAGGAAAAACATCTCCAAACTCCGCCACCACGGGCACTTCTCCAAGAGACAGCCCGGAAAGGCTAACCTCCAACAATGCTACTAGAGCTACACCCCGTGGTTAACAGCTCGCACTAGCTGAAGTGCCGAAACTAGGGAACAAGCCACTCCATGCAGGCCCTCAAACTTGACTTCCGCTTGCCCCACGCCCCTCAGGGTTACCACCGTGGACAAACAGTCGATACTGGCACGCTGCTCCGCTAGCCAATCCATCCCCAAAATCACATCGAACTCGGACAACGGCAAGATCGCCGCTACCAATATGAAGTCGACTCCCTTAAGACTCCAACAAATCCGCCCTTTAGCCTTGGTTATCATAGACGACCCATTGGGCATGCGCACTTTCAACTCTGAGTCCGTTGCGAAGGACTCAACTCCAATCCTGCGGGTGAAACTTTCCGCAAGGAAGGTGTGCGACGCTCCCGTATCAAAAAGTACTCTAGCGGGGTACCCAGATACCACTACAAAGCCTACACACATGCAACAAACATAAAAAGGCTTGAAAGGAAGAAATCTACGGCGCAGGTTGAACTCTCATACCTGTCACCACATCGATTTGGCGGATTGCTTCCTGCTGCCCAAGGTTGTAGGCCCTTGGCTGCACTGGTTGAAACCGGGAAGCGCTCGACTCTGCCATCTTCCCCTTCTCTGCTGCACTGGGTCCGGAGCGTACGGTCTGCTCCTGCCTTGGCTCTTGCTCAGCGCCCCCTTGGGTACAAAATCTTGCTATGTGTCCTGGCTTGCCACAACTGTAACACGTCTGCGGTCCCTTAGAGCGTGACCCTCCGGACGTCCAATTACTTTTCTCGCCCGACTTATATGGGGAAGGCTTCTTCTTCCATCGGCTCCCTTCCGCCTTTCCATGGGACCGAGCAGGCTTCTTCTCCTCCCCCTGTTTGGGTGTGAAACCCTTGCGACGCTGGGATCGCTCTATGTCACTCTCCAAAACTCGGGCCGCCTCCACCAATTCGTTGAAACCCGCACGTTTCATCGATATGAGGGGTTGTCTTAGATTCTCCCTCAATCCATGATAGAAGAGATTGTCCCTCTCTTCATCGTTTGCCATGGTCGTCCCTGCATAACGACCCAAGCGAGTAAATTCCTGAACATACTCATCCACTGACTTGTCTCGCTGCACCAGATGTAGAAACTGCCTATGGAGGGCTAACCTCATTGAGGCGGGAATGTACTTCTTCAGGAAGGCATTCCAAAACTCCTCGATGGACGGTGTGCGTCCTAGAAACTGCCGGCCACTGTGGCTCACCCACCATAACTTGGCATCTCCCTCCAACATAAAGGCTGCGAACTCTGCCTTTTTTTCATCTGGCGCCTCTGCTGCCCTCAAAAGCTCCTGAATTCTAGCCCACCAATCCTCTGCATCTGTGGGCGTGCCGATTCCCTTGAAGGTTGGAGGGTGGAAACTCAGGAAGTACTTCATTTGCCGGTCCCCATGCCCGACAACCACTCTCTCGGCCTGCGGCTCTGCCCGCCTGGCTTCCTCAACCGGCACGGTCGCTGCCGTGTCCGGGGTAGCAGGAGTTGCTACTTGAGCAACGGGAGCTGCTACCTGTGCTGTCGCAGCAGCTTGGGCCGCCACCATCGCTTCTACAAGCATACGGCAGAAGTCGGCCGGTGTGACCCCCATCCCTAGCGGACCTTGCGCAGTCGCACTACTTGCCGAGAGCTCTTCTCTTGGCCTCGAGGTCCCAGCCTCGTTGCTTGCACTCTAAACACAAGCAAGAAAACGCAAATCAGTCTCTAATCACAAGACTCAAACACAAGGACACTCATGGTCCCGCGATACTCCTATGTGGATAACTTCTTATACGCGACTCGACTTATACTTTCGACCGCGAAACTTCTCATTGGAACCCAACCTGGCTCTGATACCAAATTGTAACACCTCCCCTGTAAAGACCATATAATATGGGTCCGGCCGGGGCCCCACAACATACGGACACCACAGCTTTAGTATTAAAAGATGATATAAAACTACCCAATCTCAAAACTCCAGACAAACACAGTGGAAACAGAACACTAACAGACAGAAGTTATCCACTAACAGAAGAGTATCAAATGGCCTTAAGGCCTTACACAATATAAGTCCAAATATAAAAAGTGCCAAGCACCCCTAGGCTACCTCGGCATGCAAGCCGGACATAGTCAAACAACAACAGCAAAATAAGGAAAAGAAAATAGTCAAGCACAGCAACACTTCATGAGGCTTAGGGCTTTTCGCCCGGCGCCCTAGCTCCTGCATGCGATCCTTGCCCTGCAAGGATTTGAAGTAACGTGGGTCAGCAAAGGCTGACCTCTACTGTATAACAAACACATCTCCTCCCGGCCATCCCTAACGGACCCCGGGGTACCACTCCACCTGCAAGTTAGGACTTCGTATACCAAAAGAGTATATATAATAAAGAGGTAAAACAGGCTTGGATGTCTCATACAGCATACATGTTCTCTATGTTTTGTACAAAGTGAAAGGGGCCTACTATGCAACATGAATACAACCCGGGTTTCACCCAAGGCACCCTAGCTCGTATGCATCTAGCACAACATCAAACACTGGGTACTTCCGTTTCCCCATTGGCTTAAAGCCGCAAATATAAGGGAACCACCATGTCCCTAACGACACACACGCCGTCACACGGAACCTCGCAAAGGCCCCACCCACACAAGGGTCATATACCCCGGGCTTGCCCGCACATTCTGACTTCGCACGCCAGGGTTCCGTCTCACACTGACCGATTCTAAGAAGCCTTGCTGGACCCCACCCGTTCATGGCCACATTGCCCGGGCTTGCCCTCTGCTCAACATTCTCGTCAGTCCCACACAAGGGGCTAGTCTCGCCGGGACACTTTCCCCACATGACTTGCGCGTCACGGGATAGCCAGCCGACCACGGAGACATAGCCGCGCCTTTGCACAGCACAAACAAAGGTTTCCCCACCCCAATCACCATTCGCACCGTATCTTTCCCGTGCTCCAAGGAAACCATCTACCGCACAACGCGGAGCTAACCTTGTCCGATTCCGACCACGAGTACTCACTCAAATATAAGGGGGAAAATTCATACATACAATGGCATATTGCCGCAACAGATTTCTACCGAATCCCCGAAGCTCGCTATGCAACATCACCGGGTCGGACTAACGGTCGCGACCACGGCTTCACCCACAATGCCTAATCCGCTAACGGAGCGGATCTCTAATGCAAAGCATGCCGGGATGAACATACTCAACCCGGAGGTTCCTCTTGAACCTAGGCTACACGAATCCCTCTCATTTGAGAGATTCAGTGCTCAAAATACGAAAGGAAAGGGATGCTATTCATGCATCCTAAATCCTAAAAACTGAGAGAAGAAGTGTCGTTACCTTCCGTCCCCTCTTCCTAGCCATGGAGAAGATTTGCTCGGTGGAAAACCACCGCAACGCTCCCACCTTCGTGGATCTGAACTCCGCTCGCGAAACGGACCTCCGAAGCTTCGCCGGCGGCCAGAACTTGGCCTTCTTCCTCCTCCTTGCTCTCCCTTCTCTCTAGAATCAAGAGAGATAAAGCCAAAAGGAAAATGCGGGTTTGAAACCCTATTCCCGGCCTTAAACCGCCCTGGGACGCTCCCCACCGTTGGATCTCATACCAAAGAAACGGACGACCACGATCGGAACCCAAAATAACAAAATCTGGGCCGAACACGGGTTGGCACACGGCCGTGTGCAGGGCCGTGTCAACCATTCGCCATCTCGACCGATTTGAAAACCAGCACACAGCCGTTGACACGGCCTCCGACACGCCCATGTCGTCTTTGACACGCCCGTGTCGAGACCCGTGTCATGCCCCCCACCGACCAATTTACCCAGTCAGAGAAGGACACGGCCAAAGACACGGCCTTCGACACGCCCGTGTCAGACCCGACATGGCCGTGTCGTGACCCGTGTCACGCCTAGCAAAATAAATCCTGCAAACAGCCCGAGAAGGACACGACCAGGGACACGCCCGTGTCCCAGGCTGTGTTCCTGAGCTCGACGAACGTCGACCCTCAAAACGTCGACCACAAGCTCCGCGGTCGACCACGCCCTGACACGCCCGTGTCACGCCTGACACGCCCATGTCACCTGCTCCAAAACCCAAACTAGGCTAAAACGACACCGTTGATTCCCCTTCCAAGTTTTGGGGTGTTTCAGTTGGCCCAAGGCAGGGTTACTTTGGCCTAACTAGGGCTTAAGTTGACTTGGGTCAACTTAGCCACTAGGTTTGCACCCAATGGGTCCTTGGTGACCCATTGATCTCCTATTATGTCTATGAATGCCTTGGAGCCAGATTGAACCCACTAGGCCACCAAAAATCAGGGTTTTAAGATTTTACTATTTGCAGCCCAAGTGAGTCTCAACTAGCTAGTTCGGTCACTTGACCTCCTAGGTTCAACCTAGGACTTGTTATGACCTAGACATGTTCAAGTCACTCCTAAGGGGGGGGGGTCTAATTTGAAAATGGGATGTTACAATCGCCACCCTGAGGAAGTACAATATGCAACTAAACCCGGCCAAGTGCGTTTTCGGTGCGGGAAGAGGGAAGTTTTTAGGTCACCTCCTCACTCCCAGGGGGGTGGAACCTAACCCAGACAACGTCAAGGCCATTATGGAAATGGCATCCCCAAGAGATCCCAAGGAGGTCCAAAGGCTGATGGGGAAGCTGGCAGGCCTTAGTCATTTTTTATCCAAGGCAGGAGAGAAGTGCTCTCCATTCTTCAAGACTCTTCAGAGGAATCAGAAGTTTGAGTGGACCGCGGAGTGCGAGGAGGCCTTCGGGAAGCTCAAACAACAGCTAACCCAGGCTCCTCTCCTCCAAGGCCTGCATGGAGATGAGGACCTCCTGCTCTATCTGGGAGTAGGAGCGGAGGCAGTTAGCTCGATGCTGGTCCTAGAAGAAGGCAAGAAGCAGCTCCCCATCTACTACGTTAGTAGATTGATGCGTCAGGCGGAAGCGAGATATCCTATTCTGGAGAAGTTGGTATTTGCTCTGGTGGTTTCAGCTCGGCGGCTCCGTCCTTATTTTCAAGCTCATTCCATCAAGGTCGTCTCCGATCACCCCCTGCGTAGTATCCTGGATGGGGTGGAACACTCTGGCAGATTGGCGAAGTGGGCGGTAGAGCTTAACGAGTTCAACATTTCTTACTCTCCGAGGGTAGTGATCAAGGCGCAGGCGGTAGCAGATTTCTTTGTTGACTTCTTGACTGAGATGGAAGGAGACGAAGGTTCTTCTAACTTAGTCACTTGGAAGATGTTTGTAGACGGGGCTTCGGGCAGATATTTCATGGGAGCCGGAGTCATGCTAGTGAGTCCCGAGGGAACCCGAATCGAGCAGGCAGTTGAGATCCTCTTCCATGTTACAAATAATCAGGCGGAGTAAGAAGCTATGGTGGCTGGCTTTCGTCTCGCCAAGTAGTTAGCAATTCAGGATATCATGGACTTCACCGACTCGATGGTAGTCACATCCCAGATCAGAGGTGAGTTTGAAGTAAATGACCCAATCCTGCGGAGATACTTGGTAAAAGTAAAGGGTCTGATCGGCGGGTTTCAATCTTTCTTCGTCGAGCACGTGCCTCGAGAAAAGAATTCAGAAGCTGAATATCTCGCCAAATATGGTCCCCGGGCTGGGGTACCATGACCGAACTTTTTCGACCATCCATCGAAGAAGGGGAGATGATGGAGATCGAGCAGAGGGCTTCTTGGAAGGATCCTTTCACCTCTTTCTTGGCAACAGGTCGGATTCCTACCGGCGATGGTGATCAAAGAAAGTTCCGCTATAAAGCAGCATACTACTTACTATAGGAAGGAGAACTCTATCGTAATACTATCTCAGGCCCTCAGGCCCGGTGCCTGTCAGAAAATGAAGTCCCTCTCATTCTGGAAGAGATTTATTCGGGAGAGTGTGGCAGTCACTCAGGGACCCGTACTCTGGAACAGAGAATCCTAAGACATGGATACTTTTGGCCCACCATCCGAAAGGATGCAAAAGCCTTCTCCAAGAAATGTCTGCAATGTCAGTTCTTCGCGCCTCTTCAGCTGCAACCAGCTCAGCACCTTCGCTCGATCACTGCTCCATGGCCCTTCTCTATCTGAGGAATGGACTTGATCGACCCTTTCCCTCAGGCCAGTGGACAGAGGAAGTTCATCTTTATCATGATCGATTACTTCTCCAAATGAATCGAGGCAAAAGCTCTGGCCAAGACAACTTCTCAGATTGTGAAGAATTTCATCTGGGGGGAGATTGCGTGCAGGTTCAGGATTCCTCTCACCATCATCACCGACAATGGTCCATAGTTTGCCAGCTTGGAGTTAGAGGACTTCTGCAAGTAGCTAGGGACGGATCTTCGATTTGCCTCTGTGCATCATCCTCCCAGCAACGGACAGGTGGAGGCCGCCAACAAGTTGATCATCAACCTCCTAAAGAAGAAAGTCACCAACTTGAAGGGTAATTTGGCAGAGCAACTCCCCTCAGTACTCTGGGCTCTGAGAACAACTCCGAACTCGGCTACAGGGGAATCCCCCTTCAAGTTATCCCACGGATTTGAGGCACTCATCCCAGTAGAGTTTGAGGTTCGTAGCCCGAGAGTCATAGTAGCAGGAGATGACAGCGAAGAGTGGCGCTTGGAGAATGAAGATGCTCATAGGCTCTCGCTGGATTACGTTAAAGAGATTCATGACTTAGCATCCATCCACTAGGAGGAGATCAAGCGACACATGGCAAAGCATTTCGACAAAAATGTCCGCCTCAAACATTTCCTTCCAGGTGACCTGGTCATGAAAAAGGTAGACGCCGCGGGAAGAGGAGCAGCCGTTGGCAAGCTACATCCAAACTGGGAAGGTCCCTTCATCGTCAAAGAAGCCCTATCCACTGGAGGCTACTACCTGCAAGATCAAGTAGGAGAACAGCTGGGAGGTACCTGGAGCGGGGATGACCTGAAAAGGTTTTATCCCTAGCGGTAACCTATGTCTTCTTTGTAATCATGTTGATATGAATATAATATTTGTGGCAAGCTTGTTTCTCTCTGTGTGCTAATCTATTTCAAGGCTTCAAGGACCAGCCTCACGATCGACTCCAAAAACCAGCGGTCGACCTGTTCCTCCTAACTAGCCAAGTGCGGATGATGGGACGATGCTTCGGGACTTAAGCGCTCTTGTAATACCGAGCCTCTGCATTGATGGTCGAGATCAGCTCCCTCCTTGCATGTCGGCCTATGTCTCCCCGATTGCATCTCACCTCCGACTAGAGGAACTATCCGAAACAGGCCTAGACACTAACCTCCTAGACTCGATAGAGGGACGATCTCACCAGGCAATCACTAATCTAGGCATCTCAGCTATTGTCTAAGCAGGATAACCTGCCAAAGAAGGGGCAAGAATAAGCCCAAGGGAAGATGTTGGCCTCAAGTGCGTCCTAAAGGACCCTCGGAGGAACATTCCCCTTCGCCCGTGCACTAGCACTCATAGCCGGGTGGCATGGCTGAGAGCGATCTCCACTATTGGATTGAGATACGAGCCTTCGACCCGTTCCTCCTAAATAGCCTAGTGCGGATGATAGGACGATGCCTTGGGACTTAAGCGCTCTTGTAAGACCGAGCCTCTGCATTGGCGGCCGAGATCAGCTCTCCCCTTACATGTCGGCCTATGTCTCCCCGATTGCATCTCTCCTCCGACTGAAGGAATTTTTAGGAACAGGTCTGGATGCCAACCTCCCGATTTGGCAGTTTCAAGATCATATCTTTTAAAAGGTATCAGTCATTTGTAAAGCATCGTTATAGCTAATCCATCTGTCGCCTCTCAAGTAACAGGATGATCTCACCTCAGCACCGATTAAAGTCCTCGAGTGGAAGTGTTATCGTAAGTCTGAGTCCCTGCACGAGCTCCTCTCCTGCACATCGACCAATGACCTCCTCGGGTGAAACCAAGTTCCTTGTTGGAGTGATGTCATAGTCCGTTAACTCTGTACGAGCTCCTCTCCTGCAAACCGACTACTTGCCTCCCAGAGTCGACTCACACCACTCTAGTTGAGCAAGGCTCCTGAGAGCTGTCGACTCCAACAATGATTAAAGTTCTCGAGTGGCAGTGTCATCGTAAGTCCGAGTACCTGCACGAGCTCCTCTCCTGCACATTGGCCAATGACCTCCTCGAGTGATACCAAGTTCCTCGTTGGAGTGATGCCATAGTCCGTGAACTCTGTACGAGATCCTCTCCTGCAGACCGACTACTTGCCTCCCCGAGTCGACTCACACCACTCTTGTTGAGCAAGGCTCCTGAGAGCTGTCGACTCCAACAATGATTAAAGTCCTCGAGTGGCAGTGTCATCGTAAGTCTGAGTCCCTGCACGAGCTCCTCTCCTGAACATCGGCCAACTACCTCCTCGAGTGAGACCAAGTTTCTCGTTGGAGTGATGTCGTAGTCCGTGAACTATGTACGAGCTCCTCTCCTGCAGACCGACTACTTTCCTCCCCGAGTCAACTCATACCACTCTAGTTGAGAAAGGCTCCTGAGAGCTGTCGACTCCAACAATGATTAAAGTCCTCGAGTGGAAGTGTTATCGTAAGTCTGAGTCCATGCACGAGCTCCTCTCCTGCACATCGGCCAACAACCTCCTCGGGTGAAACCAAGTTTCTCGTTGGAGTGATGCCGTAGTTCGTGAACTCTGTACGAGCTCCTCTCCTGCAGGCCGACTACTTGCCTCCCCGAGTCGACTCACACCACTCTAGTTGAGCAAGGCTCCTGAGAGCTGTCGACTCCAACAATTATTAAAGTCCTCGAGTGACAGTGTCATCGTAAGTCTGAGTCCCTGCATGAGCTCCTCTCCTGCACATCAGCTAACGACCTACTCGAGTGAGACCAAATTCCTCGTTGGAGTAATGTCATAGTCCGTGAACTATGTACGAGCTCCTCTCCTACATACCGACTACTTGCCTCCCTGAGTCGACTCACACCACTCCAGTTGAGCACGGCTCCTGAGAGCTATCGACCCACCCCTAGTTGTGTTTGGCTCCTACTGGGTGCCGACTGCTTCCAACCCCCAGTTGAGCTTGGCTCCTGTAACACCCCAAAATTTTTCGTAGGAGCGACGGGGATCGATTTTGGCCAAGGCGAGTTTTTAATGCAGGTGACACGGGCCCCGACACGGGCGTGTCGGAGGCCGTGTCGGGCGTGTCGAGCTCGGGCCGTGTTGTCGACCAGCGCAGGTCGACGATGGTCGTGTGGTGGAACACGGCCTAGGACACGGGCGTGTCCCAGGCCGTGTCACACCTGTGCTGTGTGGTTGGGTGCACGGGTAGTGACACGGGCATGAACACGGGCATGTTTAGTTTGACACGGGCGTGTCCCATGCCGTGTCACCAAGCCGTGTACCCCTCTGACTGCAAAGTGTCGATTTATTACACACGGGGAGCGTGACACGGGTCCCGACACGGGCGTGTCGCAGGCGACACGGGCGTGTCGGAGGCCGTGTCACATGCCGTGTGCTGGTTTTCAATTTGGGTCGAGACGGCGAATGAGCTACACGGCCAGGCACACGGCCGTGTGCCAACCCGTGTTCGGCCCAGATTTTATAATTTGAGGCTTAATCGTGGCCGTTCATTTCCTTGGCTTTGGATCCGACGGTGGGGGGCTGCTCCTGGATGGTTTTACCCGGGAATAGGGTTTAGAAACCCTCATTTCTCTTGAGTGGTTCTCTTTCTAAAAGCTAGAGAGAGGAGAGAGCAAGGAGGAGGAAGAAGGGCTAGATCCGGCCGCCGGAAGAGCTTCGGAGCTCCGAATCGCGATCCGAGTCCAGATCCGCGGAGGCGACGCCGTTGCGGTGCTTTCCAACCGTATAGTTTTCGATGGTGCCGCGGAAGAATGCAAGGGTAATGATTTCTCATCCTTGGGCATGTGAAGCCCTCTTTTCCTTTGCATAGGAAGCCCTCTCTCGCAAGCGAGCGAAGAGTTGGAGCGTTCCTTGGGGTAGATATGTGAAGTCCCCCTTGTGTAGAGTCTGTATGCGTAAACGGACATAGGCATTGTGTGTGAAGCCTATCCGGACATGTAGAGCCGGATCGGTGATGTTGCATTGCATATGAACCGGGGAAGACTCCGGGTGTTTGGGTGTTTTTCGGGTTTTCTACGTGGTAGATTGCATCAGGGAGCCTTGGAGATTAACTCCAAGGTGCACCCGGAAAACTGGGCAAAAGCGGGCTTTGCCAACACGGTGGCCGGGGAGCCAACGTGAACATAACCGGGTTATGTGATTGTTGTGGCGGAAACGGGACTCGGTGAGTCTTGACCTGCGCATATGGCTTAAATTGCCGTTGCGATATGAGCACGGGTCAGGCGGAACCGTACCCGGTCTATGTCGTTCGGTAGGACCGTTGGCATGGATGAGGGTCTTCGGCGGTCTATGGCTTAAATTTTCGTGACCATGGCCAGGAAGGCAAAATGCTCATATGGATGACCGTCCAAGAGGTGGTGGTGGATTGGGAACTACTATGGCTTGAATTGACGTGACGTTGGCCGGTTCGCCGAGAATGTGACCTGAGTGCACGGGGTGTGTGGCCGTGCGAGCCTACGCCCATGTTGATGTGTGTTCACATTAATATATTGCCTATACTAATAAAGTGCAGGGAAAGAGCATCGCCACCCCGATTTTGGGGGCGGGATCGTTATAATTTGGTCAGCATTGCTGACCGTTGCTATTGTTTGCCACCGGGCGGTGGTTTGTGGTTTTCAGGTGCTGTGGAGCAGAGCGGGAAATAGCGGGCTAAAGCCCTTGTTGCTGTGCCGGCCCTCGAAGGCCTAATAGCTTATGTATCTTTCCCGTTTTCATGTATGGCCGGCCTGCGTGCCGAAGTTTGGAAAACACTATTTTGTTAAGTGAACAATGTAAGGCCTTAAGGCCAGTTCTCTTTTGTGTTTGATTACATTCCTGAGTTGGTAGTGGACATTCATGCTTTGTAGCAGGGTTCTTATTTCTTTTGCAACTTAATAATTTGCTTCCGCTAGGTGTTGTGTAGGACGACATGATTGGTTGAATGGTTTCAACGCGTAACCAACCAGTCTGTCCGTAGTATATGGCGTCGGGCCCCGGCCGGACCTACTGCTATATGCTATGTGACGGATAGGGGTGTTACAAATTGGTATCAGACTTCTGGTTTCGGTCAAGCTTAAATGAATTCGTGGACGAATTCACTTTAAGGGGTGGTGAGCACATGTGTGCGTCATCGTTATAACATGAAAAGAACCCATGAATGTCCACTTAGGAATGAAAATATACATGTTTGAGGAACCTGCGTGTTCCTATAATTGCTGTTTGCAGTAATTTTTGGGTCGCTTATCGGTGTTTTGCCCGATTATAGATGACCAGAAGTGGTGCTGGGCCGTCTGAACGGCCAGGTTCTGAGGCGAGCAGTGCGCCAAGCGATGCGCCTGCAACACCTCCGTCTGCCGAGACCATTAGGTTGGTGGCAGAAGCGGTCATGGCAATGATCAATGCGCAACCTGCAAGGCAGGTGCAGCAGCCCGCTCCTGCTATGGAGCAAGTACCGCTTCAGACGGCAGAGCAAAGGAGGGTTGAGCAAGTAGTGTTGGAGCCAGAGTTGCCTCGGAGAGCAGCGGAAAGACAACTGAAGCACGTGATGGGCTTTCACCCACCGGTATTCACAGGGGCAAAAACCCCGACCCAAGCAGAGGATTGGCTCTCAAGGGTCAACAGGGTGATGACTGCGACGGAAACGGAAGAGTGGCAGAAGACCACTATAGCGACGTTCCTTTTGGATGGGGACGCAAGGTTATGGTGGGAAGGCCTAGAGCTACATCAGTTGCAGGGAAGGCCGTTGGCCGAAGTTTCGATGGAGGAGTTTGCGAGATTGTTCATGGCTCGATACCTCCCTTCGGCGCAGAGGATTGCGCTAGAAAGCGAGTTTCAGAAGTTGGTGCAAGGGGATTGCACCGTTGATGAGTACCTCCATGAGTTTACTCGGTTGGGGAGATATGTCGGCGCTACCTTCGCAGACGAGGAGCGCAAGACGAGCCGCTTCTACGAAGGGCTAAGAGATGATCTAAGATTGCTACTGTCGGGGCCCAAGACGCAAGGTTTCATGACCATGGTCAGTTCGGCCCGGTCCTTGGAGAAGGACATGAAGAATGTCCAAGTAAAGAAGGAATCCGGTAGCAAGAAAGCGGAGTTCAAGGCACCGACTACGTCGAAGTCGGGCTACCGCAGATTCTATAAGAAAGCTAAGACGTCGGGTCCAGCTGCTTCAGGTGCCTCGGGGGCAACTACCAATCGAACCCCGGGCGCTTGTTTCACATGTGGAAAGCCGGGGCACTTTGCCCGTGATTGCTGGAGTGGACGCTCAAAGTCCGAAAGGAAACAAGGAGCTACCTACGAGGAGAAGGGAAAAGCGGTGGAGTCGACCGCATCCCACTATGCTCCGACTCAGCCTAGAGTCTATAACTTGGGCTAGCAGGAGGCCATAAAGCAAGCGGATGTGGTGACATGTACGAGTTAATTTATAGCAAGTTAGCTTTAATACCGTTATCTATTGCTTATTAGCCTAATATTGTTTGTATAGGCTTTGTTGTGATTAGTGATAGTCCGGCACGGGCACTATTCGATACGGGAGCTTCACACTCCTTCTTGTTCGAAAGCTTTACATCGCGCATCGGAGTCCCTTCTTCGATGGCGAAGGACAAGTTGGATGTGCTGCTACTGAATGGGTGCTCGATGCGTGCGGATAGAGTGTGCGCCGTAAAGGTTCACATTGGGAGCCAAGAGTTTGACTTGCTAGCGTCATTGCTGCCGCTAGTAGAGTTCGACGTGATCTTTGGAATGGATTGGCTGTCAGAGCAGAAAGCTTGGATTGACTGTGACCGAAAGGAGGTCAAGCTGGGTGTAGGGCGGGAGACTACATTCGAGGGGCTAAAGGGGTCGAGCAAGACACTAATGTCTGCTCTTCAGGTGGTGAAGGCGGTTCATGCTGGTGCAGAGCTGTTCTTCGCAATAGTGGGAACTGTGGAGCCAAAGTCTCCATTGGATAGCATCCCCGTGGTCTGCGAATACCCCGATGTGTTCCCGGATAGTCTTCCTGGAGCCCCACCGCAGCGGGAGATTGATTTCACCATCGAGCTCGTACCGGGGGCCAAACCGGTATCACGTGCTCCGTATAGGTTGGCGCCTAAAAAAATGGCAGAGTTGAAAGTTCAGCTAGAGGAGCTGATGGAGCAAGGGTATGTGAGTCCAAGCTCGTCGCCTTGGAGCGCACCGGTCCTCTTCGTTAAGAAGAAGGACGGGAGTATGCGGCTGTGTATCGACTACAGAGAGTTGAACAAGCTAACGGAGAAGAATAAGTACCCGATCCCGAGGATTGATGATCTCTTTGATCAGTTGGTCGGATCGTCGGTATACTCCAAGTTGGACTTGAAGTCGGGATACTATCAGCTGAGGATCAGGGAGTGTGATATCCCAAAGACGGCGTTCAGTACAAGGTATGGGCATTTCGAGTTCACGGTCATGCCGTTTGGACTGACGAATGCGCCATCAGTATTTATGGATCTGATGAACAGGACGTTCAGAGATTTCCTGGATCGCTTTGTGATCGTCTTTATTGACGATATATTGGTGTACTCGCAGTGCGAAGAAGACCACTTCAAGCACTTGCATTTGGTATTGGAGACTTTGAGGAGGAATGAGCTTTACGCAAAGTTCTCCAAGTGCGAGTTCTGGCTACCCTCGGTAGGGTTCCTTGGTCATATAGTGAGTGGGGAAGGTATATCGGTGGATCCGGCGAAGATTGTTGCGATACGGGAGTGGCCTGCATTATCTTCTGTCGCGGAAGTCCGTAGTTTTCTCGGGCTTACCGGATATTACAGGCGCTTCGTAGAGAACTTCTCGCGATTAGCATTACCTCTCACGAAGTTGACAAGGAAGGATCATAAATTCTTGTGGACGCAAGAGTGCATGCAAGCTTTTGAGGAGCTGAAGAGACGGTTGACCACGGCGCCAGTGCTTAGTTCGCCGAGTGGGACCGAGGGCTTTGAGGTGTATAGCGACGCTTCGGGTAGTGGCTTGGGCTGCGTGTTGTTGCAGCATGGGAGCGTGATAGCGTATGTGTTGGGGTTTGTCTCCACAATACCTCAGATTTGTAGGAGGTCAGATCTTGAACTAAGATGAATTAAGTTGTATTTGATGTGGTATTTGAGTTGTATGTGTGCAGGTTCTAATTGACAAGTGTAGACCAATGTCAGTCTGTAATGGGTCACCAAACACAGGACCATGCAATGTAATCTCTCATTGTGTGATCCAAGGTGTTGGCCCATGTATAGCCTCTCTATTGGGATACACTTATCCTTCATGCACATTGGATGGATGGACAGAAGCTTTGGAGCTAAGCTTTCTCAGAGAGAATTTTCCTAAGTCCTTTATACTCGAGTATTTCCTTGCAATACACGAGTAAGGTAATTCATACTCGAGTAACTCCTGTTCCATACTCGAGTAAGTGTTTTCTGATACTCGAGTATAACTTCTGATACTCGAGTAAGTTTTCTCTATACTCGAGTATATCTTCTGATACTCGAGTAAGTATGTTCATACTCGAGTAATTGATCTTTGATACTCGAGTAAATTCTTCCATACTCGAGTAATTGACTCTGATACTCGTGTATGTAAACGTTTCTCAGGTATATTTTCTGATACTCGAGTTTAGCCTTTTGATACTCGAGTATATCGTCTTGATACTCGAGTATACTTTTCTATTACTCGAGTATACAATTCTGATACTCGAGTATACCATTTTTGATACTCGAGTAATTCATTCTTCTCTCCTGTATTTCTCTCTTTCTATACTCGAGTATACTGCTTCTTGCTACTCGAGTAATCCATCTCTCCATACTCGTGTATATCCTCCATTACTCGAGTATCGCAGTCAACTTCTCTGCAAATTCAAAGTACTGATACTCAAGTAAATACCCTGATACTCGAGTATGTGTTTTCTGATACTCGAGTAAATACCCTGATACTCGAGTACGTGTTTTCTGATACTCGAGTAATTCCCTGATACTCGAGTATACGTGTTTTCGGATACTCGAGTAATTCCCTGATACTCGAGTATATGTGTTTCTGATACTCGAGTAATCCCCTGATACTCGAGTATATCCTTCTGTTACTCGAGTATATGTTTTCTGATACTCGAGTATCTAAGTTCCCATACTCGAGTATTCCTTCTCTCACTCGAGTATAGCTGTTCTCTAATTCAGAATTCTTCTAAGTTCTAATTCGTCTTAAGTATTTTGAATCTGCCAATTCTGATTGGTCCACGTGTCATCATTAATCAATATTATGACCGTTGGAACCCACCTATAAATAGGTCTTTTCAGAAATGACTTTTAAGCGTTATTACAGAAATATTCTTTTTAAGAAAGAGAAATTCCGTGAACCCTAATTTCACGCCGCCGCCATTGCCGTTCACGGAAGAAGAAGAAAAGTTTGGATCGCGACTTTCGTTTTCATCGATCTTTCCTCTAGCGATCCAGAAGAAAGAGAATCACTCGATCTTGCCGAGCCTTGAAGATTCCAGATCTACTTTCTCGATCGAGGTGGTTCTAGTTTTCAGATTCGTGGATTTCTCTCAGGTCATCTTCAACTTTTTTTTTTGATCAAGCCGAAGTTCCTAAAGAAGAAGACCGTCAAAGATCCAGATCTGAGATTGATGTTTTGAT
The DNA here is from genome assembly GCA_039513925.1 of Platanthera zijinensis. Lineage (NCBI taxonomy): Eukaryota > Viridiplantae > Streptophyta > Magnoliopsida > Asparagales > Orchidaceae > Platanthera > Platanthera zijinensis. The sequence continues at coordinate 38,048,747 of CM077098.1, forward strand.
TTTTATTCTCAAACCAAATTTCATTGTAGGAGATTTTTCTCCGAGACTTGTAGGAAGTTTGTCTTCCGAGTTTTTGTAGATCCATTTTGGATCGAGATTTGTAGGAACGTGGTTCCGAGGTGTAGGATTGTTTTCAATCCGAGATAGTGGAGTAGCCGAGTCTAGTAATTTGCTAGATCGGTGAGGAAAGTGGACGTACCCAAGATTGGGGAACCACTATAAATCTCTTGTCTTCTGTGATTGCTTGATATTTGCTGTGTTAGTTTTTAATTCCGCATTTGACACGCATTTCACCTATTCACCCCCCTCTAGGTGATTTAGGCTAACATCTTAGACCTCTCAATTGGTATCAGAGGGAGGTTGATCGTTAAAAGGTTAACACCTTGATCTTATCCTTCTAAGTTGTTTTCTGAAAAGTATCAAGCATGAGTAAGACCAAGGATTTTGCTAAACTCCCTATCTGCACCAAGAACAACTTTCCTATGTGGAAGGAAAGAGTAAAGTTCTTCATGGAAGCAGTAGATCCCCGGATCTTCATGATTGTTGAAGAAGGTCCCCACATTCCTATGACTGCATCCACCATAGATCCCACCAAGCAAGTTCCCAAGAAGCTGATGGATCTAGATAAGGATGAGATTGCACTTGTCTCTCTGGACAAGAAAGCCAAAAATATTATAGCAAGTGCAGTGGATGACTCAATGCTGCAAAATCTGATTCATTGCCAGTCTGCCAAGGAGATGTGGCAATCCCTTGTGACTCTAATGGAAGGTACAGAAGAAGTGAGGGATGATCGTAGATCCCTACTGAACCAAAAATATGAAGCCTTCAGGCAGGGTCATAAGGAAGCCATAGCTGACACCTTTGAGAACTTCTTCAAGATAGTAAATGGCCTAAGAGTTTATGGACGTGTCTTCACCAACGGGGAACTCAATGACAAATTCTTAAGATCCCTAACCAAGGAATGGGACAATAAGGTATGTGCCATTCGGGAGTTTGGAAGGTTAGCTGAGACGGACCCGCAGAATCTGTTCGGAAAGCTTATGTCTTACGAGCTGCAAATCAACTCAAGAAAAGCTGAAGAAGAGACAAGCAGGTCTGCATCCAAGGAGAAATCTGTCGCCCTAAAGGCAGATAGCTCAAGGAAGATAAAGGCTAGCTCTCCTGCCCCAGTTCCTGAGGCTGATGAAGAAGAATCATCTGAGCCTAGCTCATCTGGCTCAGAACTATCTGATGGAGAGTTCTCCCTACTCTCAAGGAAGTTCAAGAAATTCTTGAACAAGAAGAAGCAATGGAGAGGCAAGGATGCCTCATATAGAAGATCACGACATGACGGTGATCATCGGAAGAAAGGCTCAAGCAGCCATGACAGGTACAATTCTAAACAGAACAAACATATTTCAACTGACATCATTTGCTATTGTTGCAATAAGCCAGGTCACGTCATCGCCGATTGCCCTCACAAAAAGAAAGAGGGTGGAAGAAGAGAGGAAAAGAAATCCTCACACCATAAGAAGAGGACAGAGAAAAGCCTAGTAGCCAAGAAGAGCAAAACTCTCAGCGACTCTGACTCATCTGAGTCAAGTGAAGAAGAGGAAGCTTACTTTGGGCTCATGGCTCATTCAGATGATGAACAAGTCCCCCAGTTCACTGGGGAGGTAAAATCTCACACTCCTCTCTCTGACTCTGATGATGACAATGAGCAAGAGGGCTATTCCTCTGAAGATGAATCTGAGCTCATGAGTCAGTATAAGGAGTTACTCACCGCCTACGAAAAATGTCGTAGAGTAGTGAAAACTCAAGCCAAAGAGATAAAATCTCTACAGGCTAGTGAGAGCAGCTTGAGAGAAGAAGTCAATAAGACTAACTCTCTTCAAGAGAATTTCAATGCTGCTATGGAGGAATACAATAAAGCTCTCAAGCACCTTGACCTTAAAGAGACAATCATCAAGGAATTGGAACAACAACTCGAGGCTGAAAAGAAGCTTGTTGAGAGCTTCTCTAAGCCTAAGACAGTTCTTCCAATCGTTGCTGAATTCTCTGCTAAGGCCAAGGGTGCTGGTTTAGGCCACATTGGCTCTTCTAGTAAATCCTCTAGAAGAAACAAGGCCAAGAGAAAGAATAAGGCTGCCCGAAAGACTCTAGCTGAAGAAAAAGGGAAAGCTCCCTTGGAACCTGTTGTGTTCAAGAAAGTTATCTTTCCCACGAACGAACTCGATTATGAGTCCACCTACGGACACTTTTCTAGGCCAATCCCTGAGAAGCCTAAGTCAAGATACCAAGGTTGGACTCGTCCTCGTAACTTTGGCGAGAGTGTCTTCAAGGCACCTTATGAGGAGATTCAGCTTCAAAGCTATGGACCTTATGCTCATGGTCATAACTTTAAGAAGACACCAAAAGTAAAACCCATTGTAGAAAAGCCTATGAAGGAGAAGACTTCATGTAACTGCAATCATCATGAAGCCTCTTCCTCCAAAAGTAAGGCTCCTGCTAGACCTTCATTCCAGAAAGTCAGGCAGGACTACCCAAGGCAAAGATACAACAGGTTCAACTGTTGGTGTTGTGGCAAAATTGGTCATTTTGCCAGTGATTGTTGGTTCAATCCTAATAATGCTGCTACCCCTAAAGTTAGCAACGTGAGAATGACCACTCATGAGGCTAATACTCGTAGGGGGAGTATTCTAACTCGAGACCAAGGACCCAAACTTGTTTGGGTTCCTAAGGCTAAATGATTGTAATTGCAGGTATGTCCAAAGGCCACCAAAATGCCAATCTGGTACTTGGACAGTGGATGTTCTCGGCATATGACCGGGACAAGGAGCCTACTACTGAACTACACCTCAGTCTGCAACGGACCAAAGGTCATCTTTGGAGGTTCAGATCGAGGAATCACTAAAGGCTATGGTATGATTTCTAACGGTAGCGTATCCTTCTCGGATGTAGCCTATGTTGAAGGATTGGAACACAATCTCATCAGCATAAGCCAACTATGCGACAAAGGATACGTAGTTGAATTTCATGCTGACAAGTGTTTGATAAAATCGGTTAACAATATGGAAACTATTTTATCAGGCACTCGAAGCAGAAATATTTTCTGTTTGAATTTTATTTGTATAGACTCTTCGACACCAGTGTGTCTTTTGGCAAAAAGTAGTGCATCTCTTGCTGACCAATGGCACAAGAGACTAGCACATATTAATTTCAAAACTATTAATAAATTATTCTCTCAAAACTTAGTGCGTGATGCACCCAAGGTCAAGTGCGTTACGGACAGTCCTTGTCACGCTTGTATCAAAGGCAAGCAAACAAGAAGTTCGTTTAAAAGCATAATAGGCAAGGATTCCAATAGAAGTTTACAGCTTCTTCATATGGACTTGTTTGGTCCACTGCAGGTTAGAAGTTTGGGAGGTAAGGAATATACGTTGGTTATTGTGGATGATTACTCGCGCTTTGCGTGGGTGTTCTTTCTGAAACACAAGTCAGATACCTTCGGTATTTTCACTAATTTTGTCAGGCAAATCCAGAATGAATACAACCGTTCCGTAGTCAAAATCAGAAGTGACAATGGAACGGAGTTCAAGTCTGGAGCCATGACAGAATTTTGTGAAAGTCAAGGTATCTTTCATGAGTTTTCCTCTCCCCGCACACCACAGCAAAATGGAGTGGCTGAGAGAAGGAACAGAACACTCATAGAGGCTTGTCGGACCATGTTGAGTGATGCCTCACTTCCGGAGTATTTCTGGGCTGAAGCCGTCAACACCGCTTGTCACGTGCAAAATCGAGCACTCATCAACAAAGACCATGATAAGACTCCTTACGAACTTCTAAAAGGCAGGCAACCAACCATTTCATACTTTAGAATCTTTGGTTGTAAGTGCTTCGTACTTAACAATGGCAAGTATCACACTACAAAGTTTAGCGAGAAAAGCTTTGAAGGTATTTTTGTAGGTTATAGTAGCCATAGTAAGGCCTATAGAGTTTTCAATAGAAAAACTCTGGTTGTGGAAGAGTCGATACATCTTGTATTTGATGAGACGAGTCTGTTGCAAAGCAACTCGTCTAGTGTGCCTATTGTAGATGCAGGTACAAAGTTGAAAGACCTCAGCTTGGATGAACCTATTAAAGATAAAGATGAGACGTTCATCAAGATCCCCTCTACAACCACCTTTGGAGAGGGAGATGATCAAGATGAAGAAGACATCCCAGCTGAAGATATAACTCCAGTGGCTGAAGAGATCCCAGATGCAAGGACTTTAGAGTTCAGACACTTGAAGGATCATCCTGTTGACCAAATCATAGGAGATCCTCGGGATGGTGTCAGAACTCGTCGAGGTACAACTAACGAGAATTTACACTTAAGCTTTCTCTCACAGGTTGAACCAAAGAAATTTGAGGAAGCCAACTCCGACGCATCCTGGATTCTAGCCATGGAAGAAGAATTAAATCAGTTCAAAAGATGCAAAGTCTGGACACTTGTTCCTAGACCCAAGCATAAGAACGTCATCGGGACAAAATGGGTCTACCGGAACAAGATGGATGAAGACGGAACAATTATAAAGAATAAAGCCAGACTTGTCGCCAAGGGATATCGTCAAGAGGAAGGGATCGACTTCGACCAAACTTATGCTCCAGTAGCAAGACTGGAGGCAATCAGGTTATTTCTTGCCTACGCTGCACTGAAGGGCTTTACCGTCTATCAGATGGACGTAAAGTCCGCCTTCCTGAATGGTGACATAAAGGAAGAAGTGTATGTAGAGCAACCGCCAGGTTTTGTTGACTCAACCTTTCCTAACTATGTTTACTTATTGCAAAAAGCACTATATGGTCTTAAGCAAGCTCCTCGAGCTTGGTATGAGACGCTATCTACCTTTCTTCTTGAGAACAAGTTCACGAGAGGAAAGATAGATAAGACATTATTTCTTAGGGAAATAAAGGGCAAGATTTTGCTAGTGCAAATCTATGTCGATGACATTATTTTCGGCTCTACAGACAACAACCTCTGCAAGAAGTTTTCTAAACTTATGCAAGGGAAGTTTGAAATGAGCAGTATGGGAGAGCTGAAGTATTTCTTAGGGCTTCAAGTGAAACAATCTGAGGATGGAATTTTCATCTCTCAGACCAAGTTCACCAAAGAGCTGCTTAAGAAATTCGGAATGGAGAATGCAACCTCTATGAGGACTCCAATGGCCTCAGCTATGTCTCTGGACAAGGACGAGAAAGGGAAACCTTTTGATGAAACCAAGTACAGAAGCATAATTGGGTCCTTGCTCTACCTTACTGCAAGTAGGCCAGATATAATGTTCTCGACATGTGTATGTGCTAGATTTCAGGTGAACTCTAAGGAATCTCACTACATCGCTGCAAAGCGAATCTTGAGATACCTCAAAGGAACACCAAATCTTGGCTTATGGTACCCAAGAAGTAATGATAGTGAACTAATTGGATTTTCAGATGCAGATTTTGCAGGAAGCAAAGACGACAGGAAAAGCACCTCCGGGACTTGCCAATTCCTCGGAAGGAGACTCATTTCCTGGAGCAGTAAGAAGCAAAACTGTGTAGCCATCTCAACGGCTGAATCAGAGTACATCTCTGCAGGCAGCTGTTGTGCACAGCTGTTATGGATCAAGAATCAGTTTGAAGACTACAACATGAAGTTCCAGAACATTCCCCTGTTCTGTGACTCTTCCAGCGCCATAGCAATAGCCAACAACCCAGTCTCCCACAGCAGGACCAAGCACATAGAGCTTCGCTATCATTTCATCCGGGAGCATGTGGAAAATGGAGATATAGATCTACAGTATGTCTCCACAGACAGGCAAGTTGCAGATATCTTCACCAAGCCGCTGGATGAGTCCAAGTTTTCATTCTTCAAAACTGAGCTTGGACTGCTTAACAAAGAAGACCAATGATGGACTCAGAAATTTAGAAGAGGTCAGAAATGTTGGATACTCTGAGGTACATTTTTTTTAGTGAAAATTCCTTCAAGAAATTTGAGACTCGAGAATAGTTACATTTACACGAGTGAAATAGTGAATACTCGAGTAACAAGTCAAATATACTCGAGTAATCAAATCAATACTCGTGTATGCACTCTTTATACTCGAGTATGAAAAGTCTTCAGAATTTAATACTCGTGTATTGAACTTCATATACTCGAGTAATCAGATTGATACTCGAGTATGAATTTCTTATACTCGAGTATGGAAAAATCCGTCTAGACTTAATACTCGTGTATACTCAGTACATACTCGAGTATATGTTAAGGATTACTCGTGTATGCCGTAAACTTCTCTCGTGTAATCGGATTTCTCTGGAATTTTTCAAACTCTCTATTCGCACAACGAATTTGCCGCCTCATTCGGGTATGTTTTTTATCATTTTTAGACCTAATTAGGATTAATTATATATATATATAAAACGAAAACGTCCATTCCACTTCTCATTCACTCGTGTATCCGCCGACCTATCGTCTTCCCGACTCTGTCTCGTCGCTCTTCCGTCGCCGCCGATTTCTCAGTTTCAGATGGCTCCTCCGTCGTCCAAGATCGGAATCGGCTCCGAACTAGTTCCAGATGGTATTGCAGACCTCTCAGATGACTTCCGCAACCTTCTCATTCTGTTCGACACCGCTGGATTGACCTACCTCCTCCAGACGCCGTGCAAGGCTATTATTCCCGTAGTGGAAGAGTTCTACAAAAACCTAAAGGTTAAACGAAATGGAAAAGTTCTAAAGACCAAGGTCAGAGGACTCAAAATCCGATTGGACAAAACCTCAATCTCTGTCTTACTCCGGCTGCCCGTCGTTGAGGAAGAGGATGAACTCACAACCGCAGATTCTGACAGAACAGCCCTATACTGTGGGGTTGATCCCGAGTGTGATACCTTCAGCAGAGCAGATTGCAATAGAGAGGGAAAATTTCTGATTGATGTTATCTCCAAGGTCATACTCTGCAAGACCTACTCCATCCGAGAAATCTCTCACAACATGTTTGAGATCATGCAATCCATCGTCTGCAGAAACAAGTTCCAGTTTGGCATGATGCTACTGGACAAGATTCAGGGGAGCATCAAGCAACCCAGTTTTGCAAGGATTATCTCACTCATCCTCCATGAGATAGATCCTCAGGTTTTTGACCTTTCTAAAGGTATTCCTCTCCACCATATGAAGAAAGTCTCTCTCTCCTCCATCCAGAGGTATGACATCAAGCTCCTCAATACTGCCCAAGCTTCCAAATCTGCTGCCACCTCAGAAATTCCGAAAGAAACCAGTTTCCCTGAAGACAGGATTCCATCTCCTCCTCTACATCAAACTACTGCTACCACCAGTGCAATAGTTGAGGGGGAGCCTGCCTCTTCTCTTCCTCAGAATCAGGTTTCTTCAGAATCAGTAATTCTAGAACAAGAAGAAGTAAGAATTCCTACTCCTCCAGTCTCTCCTCCTCCAGCAGAGATTCCATCAGCAAACCCAGACTCAGAGCTTCCAGTCTCAGCAGCCCTTCTGTCTACAGCTGAAGAAATTAACAATCTGATTGATGAGCTCAGCTCAGATGCCCCACTCTTCCAGAATGGATCAGCTGCAAAGTCTCCAGTTCAGTCTCCTGCTAGAACCCCAGCTCCATCTCCTGCAAGAACCCCAGCTCCATCTCCTGCAAGAACTCCAGTCCAATCTCCACTCCAATCTCCTGAGAGTGAGCCTAGCCAATCAGCTCATATTCTCCTGTCTGATGATGAGATGTCTCCAGATCCTGTGGAGGCACCTCTGAGGACTTTGGATTTCTCCATGCCCTCTCTCCTACCCACAGAAGAAGATGTTGAAATAGAACCCTTCAAGAGAGCTGTCAGCTCAGTGGTGATCACAGAAATCCTTCCTTGGACTGCCCCTGCTCCTGCTCCTGCTGCTTCAGCTCCTGAACCAACCTCAGCTCCCTCCTCTTCAGATTTAATAAGCAAGATTGAGCTTATGCTCAAAGAACAGAGAGATTACTTTGATGCCTCTCTGCAATCAGTAACATCCAAGGTCTCTGCTCTTGAAACAGAGATGAGCAGAGGCTTTGCTGAGATTCAAGCAAATACTGATGAGTTAAAAAGGTTGTTCCAAATTGGAGGCAAAGCCATAGACCACACCATTACAAGTATAGGTGAGCTAAGAAACCAGGCCGAGACAGTAGCTCACAATCAGATCAAGCTAGATGAGAGAGCTGAAATGAATGTTGTGAAAGTATGTAATGAAGTGGGCACCTTCAAAGATGAAGCCATTGCAAAGCTAAACATAGATATCAGCAAGGGGGAGAAAGTTGTAAAAGAACAAGTGGACAAACTACATGAGCAAGCTCAAATAGTTGTAAAAGAACAAGTTGAAACTCTCTCTAAACAGGCTCAAACTACAGTGGATGGAATTGTAAAGGAAATGAAAGCAGACATTCTCTCTCAACTTCAATCTGTAAAGTTTTATACCTATGACACTGCTGTGTGGCTGCATAACATGAACTTCCCTAATGCCCAGCTCAACCCAACCATTATACCTCAGCACCTAAATACTCTTGAAGAGCAACCCTCTGCAGATGCCCCTGTCCAAGCTACCATTCCAGAAAGTGGTGTGCCAGTCTTCTCTCCTAGACCTGAGGGTGATGTGACTGAGCCTCCTCTTAACTACTCTGACATGTGGCAAGATGATTTTCTTTCCAGTTCTCAAGGTCCATCTAAGAAGAAAAGAAAGTATGGTGAAGGTGCTTCTGCAAGTCGTTCTGAACCCAGAAGAGATCCAGCAATGGTTCACTCAGAGGTTTGGAGTCCAACCTCCAAATCCCTTATTCTTGATACCCTGAAATTAGTGACAGATCTTGGAGAAAACAGAGATCAGTTCTACAGTTATTCAGAATGGAAGGCCTATGAAGTGTCCCAGATTAAAATCAGACTCCATGACAGAAACTGGGGACACAACAACCCTGCTGCTCCTCCCAGGCCCAGGACTTATTTCCCAAAGCCTTACAGCTACCTGGAGAGGCAAGAGCTCAAAAGGGAAAGGATGCACAAGGATGCTCCATCATGAGTGGATCTGAGAAAGTGGAATTGGACTATTTTGTTTATGTGCTTTAAAAACATTTCCTTATATATATATATTTAATTCTGATTATGGCCATATTTTGTCTATCCTGTTTTAATTAGGTTTATTCTCCTTGATATGCTTTTTGTTCTTTTACTCCTAAGTAATTCACCTTAGTATAGAGAGTGCTGACATCTACAAATAGGGGGAGATTATTGGGGTTTGTCTCCACAATACCTCAGATTTGTAGGAGGTCAGATCTTGAACTAAGATGAATTAAGTTGTATTTGATGTGGTATTTGAGTTGTATGTGTGCAGGTTCTAATTGACAAGTGTAGACCAATGTCAGTCTGTAATGGGTCACCAAACACAGGACCATGCAATGTAATCTCTCATTGTGTGATCCAAGGTGTTGGCCCATGTATAGCCTCTCTATTGGGATACACTTATCCTTCATGCACATTGGATGGATGGACAGAAGCTTTGGAGCTAAGCTTTCTCAGAGAGAATTTTCCTAAGTCCTTTATACTCGAGTATTTCCTTGCAATACACGAGTAAGGTAATTCATACTCGAGTAACTCCTGTTCCATACTCGAGTAAGTGTTTTCTGATACTCGAGTATAACTTCTGATACTCGAGTAAGTTTTCTCTATACTCGAGTATATCTTCTGATACTCGAGTAAGTATGTTCATACTCGAGTAATTGATCTTTGATACTCGAGTAAATTCTTCCATACTCGAGTAATTGACTCTGATACTCGTGTATGTAAACGTTTCTCAGGTATATTTTCTGATACTCGAGTTTAGCCTTTTGATACTCGAGTATATCGTCTTGATACTCGAGTATACTTTTCTATTACTCGAGTATACAATTCTGATACTCGAGTATACCATTTTTGATACTCGAGTAATTCATTCTTCTCTCCTGTATTTCTCTCTTTCTATACTCGAGTATACTGCTTCTTGCTACTCGAGTAATCCATCTCTCCATACTCGTGTATATCCTCCATTACTCGAGTATCGCAGTCAACTTCTCTGCAAATTCAAAGTACTGATACTCGAGTAAATACCCTGATACTCGAGTATGTGTTTTCTGATACTCGAGTAAATACCCTGATACTCGAGTACGTGTTTTCTGATACTCGAGTAATTCCCTGATACTCGAGTATACGTGTTTTCGGATACTCGAGTAATTCCCTGATACTCGAGTATATGTGTTTCTGATACTCGTGTAATCCCCTGATACTCGAGTATATCCTTCTGTTACTCGAGTATATGTTTTCTGATACTCGAGTATCTAAGTTCCCATACTCGAGTATTCCTTCTCTCACTCGAGTATAGCTGTTCTCTAATTCAGAATTCTTCTAAGTTCTAATTCGTCTTAAGTATTTTGAATCTGCCAATTCTGATTGGTCCACGTGTCATCATTAATCAATATTATGACCGTTGGAACCCACCTATAAATAGGTCTTTTCAGAAATGACTTTTAAGCGTTATTACAGAAATATTCTTTTTAAGAAAGAGAAATTCCGTGAACCCTAATTTCACGCCGCCGCCATTGCCGTTCACGGAAGAAGAAGAAAAGTTTGGATCGCGACTTTCGTTTTCATCGATCTTTCCTCTAGCGATCCAGAAGAAAGAGAATCACTCGATCTTGCCGAGCCTTGAAGATTCCAGATCTACTTTCTCGATCGAGGTGGTTCTAGTTTTCAGATTCGTGGATTTCTCTCAGGTCATCTTCAACTTTTTTTTTTGATCAAGCCGAAGTTCCTAAAGAAGAAGACCGTCAAAGATCCAGATCTGAGATTGATGTTTTGATTTTTATTCTCAAACCAAATTTCATTGTAGGAGATTTTTCTCCGAGACTTGTAGGAAGTTTGTCTTCCGAGTTTTTGTAGATCCATTTTGGATCGAGATTTGTAGGAACGTGGTTCCGAGGTGTAGGATTGTTTTCAATCCGAGATAGTGGAGTAGCCGAGTCTAGTAATTTGCTAGATCGGTGAGGAAAGTGGACGTACCCAAGATTGGGGAACCACTATAAATCTCTTGTCTTCTGTGATTGCTTGATATTTGCTGTGTTAGTTTTTAATTCCGCATTTGACACGCATTTCACCTATTCACCCCCTCTAGGTGATTTAGGCTAACATCTTAGACCTCTCAGTATGGATCGCGTCAGCTGAAGGTGCATGAAAGAAATTATCCGGTGCACGACTTGGAGTTGGCGGCCGTGATATTTGCACTCAAGTTGTGGAGGCACTACCTATACGGCGTAAGGGTCGATATATACACCGATCACAAGAGCCTAAAATACTTGTTGGATCAAAAGGACCTTAATATGAGGCAGAGGAGGTGGATGGAGTTCCTGGGGGACTACACCTTCAAAATACATTATGTACCCGGGAAGGGCAACGCAGTTGCGGATGCGCTGAGCCGCAGGGCTCCCGCCCAAGCCAACTGGTTGTCGGTGCATGATGAGCGGCTAGTACGGGAGTTGGAGGAGCTTGAGATCTGTTGCGTTGACAGGCAGACGAGCGCCAAAGCAATGTTGAACTGGACGGAAGTGCAGTATGACCTGGCTGACCGGGTTCGGCAAGCATTGGAGTTAGATGACTCCATGAAGGAGCTTATGGAGGCCGCTCTGGATGGGTCAAATTCCCAGTTCTCGGTGGAAGATGGTTTGTTAAGGAAGGATCATCGGTTGTGCGTCCCGAGTGGGGTAACCTCCGGGCGGAGTTGATGTACGAGGCTCATCATACCAAGTACTCAATCCACCCAGGGAGCACGAAGATGTATCGTGATCTCAAGAAGTTGTTTTGGTGGCCGGGGCTCAAGAAAGATGTGGCGTTGTACGTGGCTAAGTGCCAAACGTGCGCCTTGGTGAAGGCGGAGTGCCAAAAGCCGGGAGGATTTTTGAAGTCCTTGCCTATACCGGAGTGGAAATTCGACGATATATCTATGGACTTTGTGCACGGGTTGCCAAGGTCGCAGAAGGGGAACGACGCCATCTAGGTGATCGTAGATCGGCTAACCAAGGTGTCGCACTTCATTCCGCATAGGAAGGATGATCCAGTGGAGAAGTTGGCAAAGTTGTATGTTGACAATATTGTTAGGCTGCATGGTGTTCCTCGTAATATTGTGAGTGATCGCGATGGGCGGTTCACGTCAAATGATTGGAGGTTGGTGCAGCAGATGTTGGGAACGAAGTTAAAGTTCAGCACAGCTTTCCATCCGCAGACGGATGGGCAGACCGAGAGGGTCAATAGAACGATGGAAGACATGCTACGCATGTGTGTTCTGGATTTCGGTAAGCATTGGGAGGACCACCTTTATTTGGTGGAGTTCGCGTACAACAATAGCTACCAAGCGAGTATACAAATGGCGCCCTTCGAGGCCCTGTATGGTAGGAAGTGTCGCACGCTGTTATCGTGGCTTGAAACGGGTGAGGCAAGGTTGTACAAGAAGCAGGAGGTGGAGAGTGCTACCTCGTTAGTGCGGATCATTCGGGAGCGCTTGTTGATCGCTCAGGACCGGCAGGCGAAGTATTACAATGCCAAGCACCGGAACGTGGAGTTCGCGGTAGGCGATTGGGTATACCTGAAAGTGAAGCTGTTCAAGGGGGTTTCGCGGGTGAGACGCTTGAAGAAGCTGAGCCCAAGATACCTTGGACCTTTTGAGGTTCTGGAGTGAGTCGGCGAAGCGGCATACCGTTTGAAGCTATCGATGGAGTTGAGTGGATTACATGATGTGTTCCACATTTCTGTGCTACGGAAGGCGGTGCAAGAGCCTTCGCAGGTGATCGCGGTTGACCAAGTGCCGGTGGACGAAGGGTTGATGACAAGGGTCAAGCCCGTTCGTATTGAAGATGTTGAGGTCAAGAGGCTTCGTAATAAGGAGATCCGGATGGTTAAGGTCCGGTGGGATAACTGCGGGCGTGAGGAGCTCTCTTGGGAACGGGAGCAGACTATGCTCGAGGAGTACCCGGAATTATTCCGCTCATGTACTGTTTTACGTTAAGTCCTGTTTTTCCTTTATTAATTTCGTGGACGAAATTCTTTAAGGGGGGTAGAATTGTAACACCCCAAAATTTGTCGTAGGAGCGACGGGGATCGATTTTGGCCAAGGCGGGTTTTTAATGCAGGTGACACGGGCCCCGACACGGGCGTGTCGGAGGCCGTGTAGGGCGTGTCGAGCTCGGGCCGTGTCGTCGACCAGCGTAGGTCGACGATGGTCGTGTGGTGGAACACGACCTAGGACACGGGCGTGTCCCAGGCCGTTTCACACCTGTGCTGTGTGGTTGGGTGCACGGGTAGTGACACGGGCATGAACACAGGCGTGTCTAGTTTGACACGGGCGTGTCCCATGCCGTGTCACCAAGCCGTGTACCCCTCTGACTGCAAAGTGTCGATTTATTGCACACGGGGGGCGTGACACGGGTCCCGACACGGGCGTGTCGCAGGCGACACGGGCGTGTCGGAGGCCGTGTCATATGCCGTGTGCTGGTTTTCAATTTGGGTCGAGACGGCGAATGAGCTACACGGCCGTGTGCCAACCCGTGTTCGGCCCAGATTTTATAATTTGAGGCTTAATCGTGGCCGTTCATTTCCTTGGCTTTGGATCCGACGGTGGGGGGCTGCTCCTAGATGGTTTTACCCGGGAATAGGGTTTAGAAACCCTCATTTCTCTTGAGTGGTTCTCTTTCTAAAAGCTAGAGAGAGGAGAGAGCAAGGAGGAGGAAGAAGGGCTAGATCCGGCCGCCGGAAGAGCTTCGGAGCTCCGAATCGCGATCCGAGTCCAAATCCACGGAGGCGACGCCGTTGCGGTTCTTTCCAACCGTATAGTTTTCGATGGCGCCGCGGAAGAATGCAAGGGTAACGATTTCTCATCCTTGGGCATGTGAAGCCCTCTTTTCCTTTGCATAGGAAGCCCTCTCTCGCGAGCGAGCGAAGAGTTGGAGCGTTCCTTGGGGTAGATATGTGAAGTCCCCCTTGTGTAGAGTCCGTATGCGTAAACGGACATAGGCATTGTGTGTGAAGCCTATCCAGACATGTAGAGCCGGATCGGTGATGTTGCATTGCATATGAACCGGGGAAGACTCCGGGTGTTTGGGTGTTTTTCGGGTTTTCTACGTGGTAGATTGCATCAGGGAGCCTTGGAGATTAACTCCAAGGTGCACCCGGAAAATTGGGCAAAAGCGGGCTTTGCCAACACGGTGGCCGGGGAGCCAACGTGAACATAACCGGGTTATGTGATTGTTGTGGCGGAAACGGGACTCGGTGAGTCTTGACCTGCGCATATGGCTTAAATTGCCGTTGCGATATGAGCACGGGTCAGGCGGAACCGTACCCGGTCTATGTCGTTCGGTAGGACCGTTGGCATGGATGAGGGTCTTCGGCGGTCTATGGCTTAAATTGCCGTGACCAAGGCCAGGAAGGCAAAATGCTCATATGGATGACCGTCCAAGAGGCGGTGGTGGATTGGGAACATCTATGGCTTGAATTGACGTGACGTTGGCCGGTTCGCCGAGAATGTGCCCTGAGTGCACGAGGTGTGTGGCCGTGCGAGCCTACGCCCGTGTTGATGTGTGTTCACATTAATATATTGCCTATACTAATAAAGTGCAGGGAAAGAGCATCGCCGCCCCGATTTTGGGGGCGGGATCGTTATAATTTGGTCAGCATTGCTGACCGTTGCTATTGTTTGCCACCGGGCGGTGGTTTGTGGTTTGCAGGTGCTGTGGAGCAGAGCGGGAAATAGCGGGCTAAAGCCCTTGTTGCTGTGCCGGCCCTCGAAGGCCTAATAGCTTATGTATCTTTCCCGTTTTCATGTATGGCCGGCCTGCGTGCCGAAGTTTGGAAAACACTATTTTGTTAAGTGAACAATGTAAGGCCTTAAGGCCAGTTCTCTTTTGTGTTTGATTACATTCCTGAGTTGGTAGTGGACATTCATGCTTTGTAGCAGGGTTCTTATTTCTTTTGCAACTTAATAATTTGCTTCCGCTAGGTGTTGTGTAGGACGACATGATTGGTTGAATGGTTTCAACGCGTAACCAACCGGTCTGTCCGTAGTATATGACGTCGGGCCCTGGCCGGACCTACTGCTATATGCTATGTGACGGATAGGGGTGTTACAGCTCCTACTGGGTGTCGACTGTTTCCCACCCATAGTTGAGCTTGGCTCTTGTTGGGTGTCAACTATTTCCCACCCCTAGTTGAGCTTGACTCCTGTTGGGTGTCGACTGTTTCCCACCCCCAGTTGAGCTTGGCTCCTGCTGGGTGTCGACTGCTTCCCACCCCCACTGGAGCTTGACCCCTGATGAATGTCGGTTCTGACCTCCAAGCCATCCGGGATTTAGCTCCGGCGAGATAGAAGATTTTACAAACGCAAGTATACTTAGGCGAGCAGGTGAGTATATCTTGGCGAGCATGCGAGAACGATTATGGCGAGTATACAAACAGGCAGTCAAGCGAACACCTTTTGTACGAGTAGTTGGAGCGAGTATGACCGCACAAGTAGCGACTCTGCGACTATGACCGACGTCAACACATGGGTAAGCGTCACAAGCACTCATCCTCCCCGAGCCTATGAGCCTAGTGAGCGATATCAATCAATATACGAGAAAAGAAGGGCAAAGAATAAAATAACTTGTATAAATATGTCAAAAGATTGCAACATACAAAAGTGTCAAAAAATCTCCGACATCCGATCATGAAAAAGATTAGCGAGCAACTAGAAATCGTCGTTGCCAGTATCCGGCCGATATTATTCATCTCCTATGTCGACATCCTCTTCTTTCTCGCCGCTGCCGCTGCCACTCCCGCTGCCACTGCCACTGCCGCTGGAACTGCTAGAGCTTGATGACGAGGAGGGCACATGATCGGACGAGATACGAACCTCGATGAGAAACTCTGGATAAGCTCATCAACGGTGAGCTGCCTCTCCCCCCTCGACAAGCTGACCATTGATCCTCAACTGAGCGAGCATGATATTCCCCGCAGCCCGCGCTATCTCGCGACAGACGGACGACCTCTCTTCCCAAAGAGCGCGGGATCGCTTGACGGCCCATTGAGGATCATCTTCCGGCCACGACGCCTCTGGCAAAGGAGCGACAGAACTCGCGCGTCCTTCAGCTGCGACAAGCCGAGTTTCCATCTCGGCAGCACGAACATGGGCCGCCTCCAGCTCCGCTTGAGAAGTGGCGAGCTTCTCCTCGCATTCAGATAGTTTCTTTACGGCCTCGATCTCGGCGGCCTGCGAGATATCAACTGTCAGCAAACTAATTCCAAGTCGAAAATCATCAATGCCGCATACGGGAAGCGACCTACCTCATAGTCCCTTCAATGGACCGATTGCATGCCGAGATCTATGGCCTTCTTGGAGACAACCTTCAAGGCCTCTATGGTCTCCAACAGCTTCCTGGCCGTGTAATGTCCTAGCTTGGTAGATCGCGTGAGCGAGAATGCGGCTTGCTGGGCGAGTTCCGTCGGGCCGAGCTCCATCATAGACTCGGCGTCTGCCCGCCCATACAAAGCATGAAGAACGGCGAAGGCCTCCCCCTTGTCCTCCCAATCCGCTGACCAGGAGGGGAGGTTGGTGCTCAGCAACACCAGGTGTTCGTCTGCCGACCAGGTCACCAGCGGGCGACCATAAGCATCCACCACCCCTCGCCCAAGGTTATAGTTTGAGTGAAAGCGGGGTGTCTGAGATTTCGACGGCGACTCCTGGTCATCCGAGTGAGGCGACGACACTTTCACCCTCTTACTCGCAGGCCCCGGCGACTTGACCATCGCCTTCCCCTTGGCGAGCTTCTTCTTCTCCCCAACGTCAGGCGGGGTGGGGGGTGGGCTTCCGTGAGAGATGTGGCGATTTCCTTTGCCAGAGGTAGCGGCTTCTCTGGAAGCTCGTTGGCCACTGTAGAGATCGAGCAACATGATTAGTGTCGAGCTCCAATAAACAGGCGCATACAGGCGAGTATACATAATTTTTTCTCAAGTTTTACCCTCGTTCGGATGGATCTCTTCGAGCGTGTTGACGTTAAGTCGCCAGTAGATGACATCAAACCGACGACCTCAGAAGGACTCGAACAGTTACTCGCGGACACCTTCCAAGATCGGCGGGAGGAAGGAGACATCGACGGGTTGGTGCGGCCTTCTTAGGAGACCCGCGAAGTCGCCATGAACGACGACCAGCTGCTCGCTCTAGCGGTGGACTTTATTCACTGTCCGCACCAAAGTACAGACGTGGATGCAAAAATAAACAACTCCCTCGGCAGTCGCGACAATGGCGAATATCTTGAGGAAAACAGAAAGGTCGAAGGCGACCCTCTCTTCCCGCATATAGCAAAGGAACCCCATGATGATCGCCACTCCATTGGGGTTGAGTTGCACGGGGATGATCCCAAAGTAGCGGAAGATCTCGCAATATTCGGGCCAGAATGAAAGTCGCAGACCGACGTCGAAATGGCGAAGCAGCAAGACCATCGCGCCCTCAATATAGGTATTGAGTCGCTCGCTGCGAGTAAGGAGCCTCGCCGAGTATCCATCCCTCAGAAGTCGCTCCCTGAATTTGTCCAAATCTCGCTCTGAGGTTATTGGTTTCTTGAAGGCCGCGTTGGCAAACTTGGCGGCATGGGCTTGTAGGCGAGCATTGGCATCGTCCCCAACCATTTTGGCGAGCTAGCAAAAAGACGAAAGAAGAGTGACGATAAGAAGAAGAAGAAGACAATAAGACGTGAGCAGAGTGGTTACTCGCGAGGTAGGCTGAGAAAATTGCAACAACATACTTATGTCCCACCTACCCCCTCTATTTATAGGCGAAGGAAAATGAGAAGGGGGGGTATATGTCTGCCTCGACGAGTATCAGTTAAAGTCGCGGTTAAGGAGAGAAAACACACCCGATGTCAACCCTATCTCACACTACACAGCAGAGGATGTCGCGACATTCGCCAGAACCTGCATAAGTAAACTCGGCACACCCCAGAATAAACAACGAGCAAAATGACGGAAATTTGCGGCAAGATGCAAACTCGCTTATTACAAAACTATTTATTACAAAAAGTCGCCTACGACGAGTTTAGAATAAAAGAAAGAAGAAATGGTCCTAAGTTCTAGGTGGTCGCTCTGGAGGTTGAGGATGTCGCCCGGCCCAGCCCATCTCGCGCACCCACCGGTAATGCTCTGTTGCCAGCGTCGTAGCATCGTCTCCAAGCTACAGTTGCTCCTCCATCCTAGTCAGCCGCCCCACAGAGCCCATACTCGCCCAGATGCCGGTCAGCTCGTTGAGGACAAGCTGGAGGCGGTGGTTGTTTATGGCCAACTGGCGATCATTCTCCTTCACCATGTGAAAGCGAGCCTCATAGCTCTCCAAAGTCATCCAGACTTCTTCCATCTTCGCTACTCGCACCTCCAGAGCTGAGATCCGGCGATTAGGCTCGCAGATGGCGAGCTGATCGAACTTGCTCTCCAGCTCCCTGTAGGCGCGAGCAGCAGCATGGCGATACTCGCTCCCTGATAACCTGATGGCATCGATGAAGGCCGCCCCAGGAGTCGTCGGACGATCTATTAGACTAGGTAGAAAAGTCTCCAGGTCAAAGCTAAGCACCTAAATGATCAAAGTAACGATGACAAAGCTTACCGCGATGAGGAGACCGAGATCGGCGAGGAGAAGGGACACGACCTGGGGCATCTCGCCGACCAGAAGATGGACCACCCGCATGATCGGCTAGTCTACCTTACCCAAGACCTCCGTAATCAGGGTCCCCAACTCGCGGCGGGAAGTAACTCGGCTGCTGCTTATCCTACTTCCGGGCTAGAGTCTTTGACAGAGGCGGTGGAGGCTGTGACACACTCGCCGGAGGATGCGAGGTCTTCAACCGGGGAGGCGGGGGATGTCGCTGAAAGTCAGCCTGTTTTTGAGCGGTCAGAGGCGGCGGCGGTAAAGAAGTATTCGTCGCCTGGATAGAAGCCGCGTTTAGAGGCGGCGGCAGCAACAAAGAACTCGTCGCTGACAGTGCCGAATCTCGTGCAGGAGTAGCAACGACCTTGCTCGCCGGGAGATCCTTTCTTCCTGGAGGATCCTTTTTCGCCGGGAGATCCTTCACCGGTGGTTCCTTACTCGCCGGAGGGTTTTCCTTCGCCAAAGTATTCTCCGACGCTTTCTTGGCACTGAGATTAATCCGGACCGTATGCACGGTCCAGAGTGGCTTATCGGATGCCAGGGCGAGTAGCGACGCATAGCTCAGGGGGACGACATCTAGAGGAACATTCACGACATCCGTAGGGGAGTCTGAGAATAAAGAAAACATATCAGTGAGAAGCACATGGCAACCAACTATTTTGTAAGAGTGGTTTAGCGAGATGACGACTTAACAAGGAGACGGCTTCGACCTACGATAGAGCTAGCAGGTTAGCGACCTCAGGAACCTTCAGCGGGCTGAGAAGGCTCGAGTCATGAGCGGCCAAGTTGGGGATGTCGTCTAGCCGAAGGTCGCTAAGGAGCCTCAAGGTGTTAGTAGAACGTGCGGGATTGCTGCTCGGAACAACGACCTGCTCCGGGGGCGGAAGAGTCTCGACCACCTTGGAGGCGAATGTCTTCGAATTCTTTGTTTTCTTCCTTTTCTGGAGGGGTAAGTCGGCGACGACATCCTCCTCCCTCGACCTTTTTGACTTGGTAGTGCCGAGCAGACCAAACAGGGCGACGAGACTGTCTTGAAGGAGTTTCTCATTTGCATTCGACATTGTGTGCGAGCACTTGAGATACGCCTCAAAAACAAGCCCCCCTATTTATAGAGAGTCAGGAAGTCGTTAAGGGCGAGCAACCCAGATACTCGGCGCCGCAGCTCGCCGAATAAGTGTTAGATGTTTCTTTCCGAGATCCTATGCCGCTCGAAAAGAGCGGAGATTGCGTACAACCTGTATTCGTCGAGGATGGGTCCTACCACAGCGAGGTCAGCAGAAGTCAAGGTCAACAAGTCAAGACAGAAGTCAAGAGTCAGCGCGTCAAGCAGCAGAAGGCCTGACGAGTATGGTCTGCTCCCCTCGCATACTCTCCAGGTAGGCGACTAGGCAAGATACTCGCCCAGCCCGTGCGAGTTCCTCCAGGAAGTCACTTAGTCGTCGGGGGTGGGGTATAAATATGACCCCCCATCTTTGGATTTGCTTATAAATAGGACCCTAGGGGTACGAGGAGAGGGGACTTGAAATCCTCTGCAGGATACTCGCGAGTTCACCTTTTACGATACTAGCCTAGTCTTTGGATTCCTTTTCCTCAGAAGACCAGGTAACGACCTTGCGACTAAGTCATCAGCTAATCTCCCTCATACCTAGTTCAGCCATTTTTGGTAGAGAAGGGGTTGCTCCTTTCGAGCATCCGGGTACGTGGTGGGTCCTTCCTACCGTAGCATCTGGGGTCCTGTTTCCTCCAGTTCTTCATCATAGTCATCCTAGCCTTTTTTTCTTACCTCTGAACTGGTAACCTTAGGCGGCTTAGATCTGAATTCTGAGGTTGGGATTTTCCTGACTTCCACAGAACTGCTCATAACTATCTGACAACGATTGTAGGATCAGGTCTGTGGCCAACTCTTGGAATAGAGGGAACCCTAGTCTTTCAAGGTTCTCGATATACCCAATCATCTTGAGTATGTGAGTCCCTACTAGGTCCCGAGCTCCCATCTTGCACTGGAACAACGCCTTAGTGACATCGAATCTCTCTTGACAAGCTTGACCTTGAAATATTTTCTTGAGATGCTCGTCAATTTCCTTGCAACATATGCTCTCGTATTGCTTTTGGAGCTCAAAGTTCATGGTCGCAAGCATGAGACATTCGACATCTAAGGAGTCGTTAAGATACTTCTTATAAGCATCTTTATCAGCACGAGACGCATTCCCGGCAGGCTCATCAGTGGATACCTCTTAAAAAAAGAGCTTACTCTCTTGCCTGAGAATAATTCTCAGGTTTCTGTACCAGTCCAAATAATTAGTCCTGCTCAGCTTTTCCTTCTCAGGATGGACTCGGAGGGATATGGTGGAGTGTGAACCACTTGTCATGGAAATTCTACAAGAATACAAGCAAAGCAAATCAGTACTACATTTCAAAATACAATTTATCTTTCAATTAGGACTTTAATCAAAATAACTCCCACTATTTTTATCAAACTGATAACCCTCAATATCAATTCAAAGAGTTTATGCGAGAAACTCTCTTAGTGGACAAGATCTATATTTCACTAACACTATGAGTCAGCTTTGGCTTTTCTCTCACAATACAGCTATCTAGGTAGGCAACGCTTGCCAATTGCATCACTATGCAATTCTTATATGGTTGGTGAATAACTCTTTATTCACATCCATCATATGGTGCATGCTAACCCCATGCCTCTGGGCATTCAACCTTTGAGGTCACCCAGTTAAGCTTGACCCGATGTCGACAGTGGGATATCACAATTATCCGCCGCACCCTTTCCAAGATATATTAATGCATCTTGCTTTGGCAAGCCCACACTTCATCGATCGAGGCAGAGTATCATCCATCGGAAGGCATCTGAAAACTTAATATTGCCTAAGGGATTTTTGATATTCGATTAACTCTTTAATCATGGTTAACATTTAACCAGTGTGAACATTGAGCAAAGTAACATTCAACAAGCATAATCCAAATGCATCCCAGATGTGCACAAGAAGATCATCAACACTTGATGAGCCGGGCTAAATCTGAACATCCAAGACACTTCTAAATCTATAGATTTACATGCATAGGACATGAGCAACACAAATTCCACTTACACAGTAGACAAGATTGTCACTTCATGTGAGATTCAAAATCTAACACATGCTTCGTTTCACAAACCAACAAAGTGACGGTTACTGTTAAGGAGTAAACTTCAAAGAAATCGCATGCGTTTTTGGTAAGATCCAAGACTTGATTTGTGCATTTAGAATACTTCTAAATCTCCAAATCTACATGACATGGATTTAGCAACTTCTGAAACAATGAATATTGTCAGCAACCTCGCTCTGATACCACTGTTGGGTTTTGGGGATGACACAACATTTGTGCACGCAGCGGAAATAAAAGAACAAGAAAAACCCAAACGAGTTCGAATTTGACAATATTCATGGATCAAGAAGTAAAGCATGCTGTAAACAAATTACCTTTGAGAGATTGAGTCTAAACTCAACCTAGATGCTCCAGAAATATCCAGCCGGTCACTAAGAGGCTTGAGTCTTGAGCACATAAAGTATATCCACGCCTCTACAGTAATCCACAAGATCGGGAGAACCCGTAGCAACTTGTCACACAAGTTCTCGGTCGGGAGAGGACACTCAGCATCTCCACAGACTGCTAGATCTATTATAAGTGAAGAGGCATCGACACTTGCCGGGATCAGGATCGGAATCGGCGAAGGCGAAGACGGAACGACTTCCGTCGGTTTTTTAGGGTTATCAGTCTTATCGCACAACATGACTCGTGTACTTAGACAGAAAGAGAAAATCGTAAACAGTAAACCCTAAAAACTTCCTATTTATACTCCAGGAGATAAATAAAACAACTTCCTATCGCTATCCGCAGACCCAAGACTTAGATACCAGAATTCAACAAGTCAACATTTGACTCAGCATGGGCATCGAGTGAGCTCGACACAGTCAACGCTTCCGTGTCATGGCGTTGAGTGAATTCAACACACTCAATGCTGTCAACGCTTTCTGCGTCAAAGGCCAGACTCGCCGAACGACATTCATCGAACTGCATTCGTCAAACGGCGCACGACTTCTGCGCTAAAGGCCAGATTTGTCGAACGCCATTCGTCGAACTGCATTCGTTGAACTGCATTCGTCGAACTGCATTCATCGAACTAAATTCAAATTCCGCGCCAAAGGCCAGATTCGTCGAACGGTGTTCGACTTCTGCGCCAAGGGCCAGATTCGTCAAACGGCGTTCGACGAATCTGCGCCAAAGTCCAGATTCGTTGAACGACGTTCGACTTCTGCGCCTTAGCGTTGAGTGATCTCAACGATGTCAACGCTTCTACGCCATGGCGTTGAGTGAACTCAACACACTCAATGACAAAGGCCAGATGCATTGAATGGCGTTGAGTGAACTCAACGCACTCAACGCTTTTTGCCTTAGAATATTTTAAGCCTTTTCAATTTCTTTCAACTCATCATATGAGCTATACCATATAGATCCAATCTTCCAATTTCTCCACAATCTTATGTGCGACCTTGATATGCTCATACTGAGTTGGCAGTGAGGCTACATGCTTGATCACTTCCAGATCATTATGGTAGCACCAACAACGACTTCTGTACCTACCGCACAACGGTAGTGCTACCGCCAACGCTAACTCCTAGTGGGATATGTTTGTGAGGCATGTCTCGTGGAGACCTGTGGGTCATTGATTGCGAAGCCTGTCTCTGGGAGACCTGCAGGCTATATTAGTGAGAACTTAAATAGTTTTGCTTGGGACACAAAGGGGACGTTGAACCCGCGTCATGTCACGGCCATGAAGGTTTCGGGTTTCGGCCCATGAAGGTTTGAGCAACGGGCTTTGGCTAACCTGCACCCACCTTATGACGATCGACTTAGAGTGAGTCAATGGATCGAACCTATGAGAGCTCCTTTGACTTTGTCGACTCATAGGAAGAAAAGAGAGAAATGCTCAAGTTTTGACCATCAAGTCTGGGACTGTTGATGGTGGTTATACCCGGGAGATCCGATACAACGATAATGTGCCCTGACTCCTAAGTGCACGGGGCGTGTGGCTGATCGAGCTTGCATCTGTGGCAAATGGTGCTTATGTTGCATGTTTCTATTGCAAAAAATATATATATGCTGCTGCTTGTACAGAAAGAGAACCGCCACCCCGAGTGAGGGGTGGGGTCGTTATAAATTGGTCATCTAATGCTGACCGTTGCTTTGTTATGCATGTTTTGGTGGGTCGTGCTATGTAGGTGCTGGGGAGCCAAGTGGAAAGTAGTGGGCTGAAGTCCCTTATACTGCTATTAGCTGGCCCTTGAAGGCCCAAAGGTGAACTTTTTCTATTTCATGTGTGGCCGGCCTGCGTGCCGATGTATGAAACCACTTTTGTAAAGGAAACAGTTATAAGGCCTTCAGGCTGTAACTTTTTGTGTATTTTGTAAACATTCCTGAGATATATTTATACATATATAGTGGACATTCGCATGTATTGAGTTCAGCTTAACCCTTGAAGCTTCTGCTAGAATGCTCTGAGTTAGAATTCATTTTGTAGTTCCGATAATCACATGTAACTCCACTGACTGTCTGTGGAATATGACGTGGGGCACCAGCCGGACCCTCTGTTATATTCTATTTGACGGATGGAAGTGTTATAATTTGGTATCGGCTTGTCTTTGTTTTCCTTTGCCGAATTCGTGGTCGAATTCTTTTGAGGGATGGTGAGCACGTGTATGTGCTTACCGTTATAATAAATACGAACTCAAGAATGTCTACTTAGGAATGAAAATACACGTCTTGAAGGAACTTGCGTGTCCCTATAATTGATTTTTGCAATACTGTGTGTTTCTTAATTGTTCGTTTCACGCTTATAGGTAACGAGAAGTGGTGCGGGGAAACAGGAACCCCAACACTCGGCGGAGAGTAATGCACCAACTGAGGTGCCAATACCTCCTCCTTCTGCGCAAACTATACAGTTGGTTGTTGAAGCCGTATTCACATTAATCAATGCACAACCAGGAGTGTCAGTATAACCTTCTACCCTTGAGGTGGTTTAGGAACCAGCTGTTGTAGTTGAACATGTGGCGGTACGACAAGTGGCCATTGTGAAAGACTTTGATTCAAGAGCCTAAACACCTAGAGGGGGGGGGGGGTGAATAGGTTCTAATCTTTTTGTGTCTTTTTGATTTTAAGGCAAACAGAAGTTTGTAACTACTTTTAGCACAGAATAATTCTATCTACAGAAATTAAATGCAACACAGCAAACACCAGATCAATAGTTGTTCCCCAAGATATGGGTACATCCACTTTCCCCCTTCGCCTATCTAGTAGATAACTAGATTCAGCCTAACTTCCTTCCACTGGCTCGGATCCGCAGATCTTACAAACTCAGAACCCAAAATGGTTCCTACACCTCAGACTTTACACAAGTCCTACCTCAGATTCTTCCCTGAATCCTACCTCGGGCCTCAGCCCTACCTCACCCTTTATAATTAGGCTTACAACTCAAACTTTCCACAAGTCCTACCTCAGGCACACTGCCCTACCTCAGCCTTTATAATTTTAGGCTTTCAATCTCAGACTTTCCATAAGTCCTACCTCAGGCACACTGCCCTACCTCAGCCTTTATAATTTTAGGCTTACAATCTCAAATCTAACAATAGATCCTACAAGAGTTTGTGAGTAATAAGTTTCAGAAAACTTCACCAGCTAGATTCCTCTGTTGATGTTGTCTTCTTGATCAGTTCTTGTATAAACTGATTCTTCTGATCCAAACTAACTTAGCTTTTCAAAGCTTCTTGATTAGGACAAATAAGGTGGATCTACTCTTCAAGTTGAAGTTGATCTTCAGTCAGCTTATTCCTTAGATTTAGATTGAACTCTGAATCTTTCTTGCAGACAGGCCTTGATCTGTATGAATTCTTCTTTATGATCCAGAGATCTTTTCACGTTGATGATCATGAATCGTTTCTGATCTAGCTCTTATATAGAGCTTGCTCCATGGTTACCAGCTGATCCGGTTCATAACAAACTTCTGACAGTTCTGACAGTGGTGTCAGACCGGTTAGTTATGACAGCTGTCAAGTCACCAGTCACATCACCAGGTTCTTCAATGTCTGTCCAACTCAGCATACAACACTCAGCAGACTGCTTTATATGTGTCGACACATATAGGCTAAGTGTCGACACAAGTCTTCAAGGTGTCGACACAAATATTCCAAGTGTCGACACAGTCATACTTCTACTTCTCAACACTGCTTTTTGTTGTATGTGTCGACACAAGTCCTGTGTATCGACACAGCAGCTTCTTGTCTCGACATTTCTGTTGCAGACAGATGGCGTTGATTGTTTGCCAAATGGCGTTGAGTGTGTGTCGACACAAGTCCTGTGTGTCGACACAATTACTTCTAAACTCGACACAGCCTCTTGAGAGTTGGTGTGTCGACACAAGTCCTGTATGTCGACACAATTGCTTCAGGTGTCGACATAGCTCCTGAGTGTCGACTCATCCTCTGTTTTAAGTGTCGATACAATTCTATTTTAAGTTGTCGACACAATTC
Organism: Platanthera zijinensis; assembly: GCA_039513925.1. NCBI lineage: Eukaryota > Viridiplantae > Streptophyta > Magnoliopsida > Asparagales > Orchidaceae > Platanthera > Platanthera zijinensis. The sequence continues at coordinate 38,075,036 of CM077098.1, forward strand.
TGAATGTCGATACAACTGCTTGTTTAGGTGTTGACATAGCTTTGAGTGTCGACACAACTTCTTTATAAGTGTCGACACATTTTGTTAGTGTGTCGACACAGCTTTCCTGAGTGTCGACATAGCAGCCGGGTGTCGACACAACTTCCCTGAGTGTCGACACAATTTGCCTGTGTGTTGACACAGCTCGCCTGAGTGTCGACACAAGTTTCCTGAGTGTCGACATAGTTTCTTCACAAGTGTCGACACTTGTACTTAAAAAATTTTCCTTCAATTTTTTTAAAGCCTGCACAATGAAACTCAAACTTCTATCAAATACACATTGATGCATATCATTGACTAAGTTGTGGATTCTCCAAATCTAGTACACATTTTCCAATGTACCCAACAATCTCCCCCTATTTGGAGAAATCATAACCCTTAGTCAAAGATATACATTTCTTTAGATAAAACAAAATTGTAATAGAAGTAAAAACATTTCAGAGCAGATAATTACATAATCATTGTAAACAACACACACTTAATACTTAACCAGATTTAATTGATCAGAAAAACTTTGGTTTACATAAATTTCTTATAGAACCAAAGGAAAAGTAATACACTATTCTATTAAAAGAACCTAGCAATCATATTACTGACTAGGTTCCTTAATAACTATCCCTTTGCCAGACTTGATTTTAGCCTACACAGAAGGTTCAGCATCTTCAGCTAGCTTTTTCCCTTTGAGAGCTTTCTTCTTCAATTCTTCAGCCTTGATCTTTTGTCTTTCAAAATAGTGAAAAGGTTTGGGGAAGTGCTTACTTGGCTCTTGAGCATTAGCAGGTAGCTTCCCAGCCTTATCACTTCTTCTATGCTGTAGAATTGCTTCTTGTCCAGCTTGATATTTATTCTATTCTTGCTCAGAATACCACTTACCCCTGTCATGGGTTTTATCCTTAACAGCTTTCCAGGCAGTAAGTATGATATTTCTAGAAGTTGGGATCCATTGCTCAAAAAATGGCTTCAACTCAGCCTGCTCTCTGAATCTCTTCTTGGAGAGTTGAGCTTCCTTCTGAGCTTCCAATGCAGCTTCTGACATTTCAACCTTTTTAAGAATTACATTTTATACCTCTGGTGGAGGACTATACATTTTCAGCACTTCTTCTTGAACTATCTCAAAATCAGCTGGGGGTAGATCACCTGAGCAACTTCAGGCTGATCTCCTTCAAAATAATCAGGTTGAATCCCAGACTCAGCTACATTAGCATCATCACACAGAGGAGGATATCCAAGAGTGGCTCTGATGCTATTGGTAGTCCATTTAGCATGGTTAGAGCCGGCTTTGACTAGTAATCTCTCCCCCTTTATGACTTCTCTTGCAATATGATCTCTTAAATCTTCCTTTTGGAATCTGACTTGATCAGCTAGATATTCAGTTCCTTCTTTAAAATAAGCTCTAAATTTTGTCAGGAAGGTTTTTATTTTCTCCCGAGATTCTTGGAATGTGGCTTTGACAGTAGATATATCATCCTGGATTTGCTTGGAGATTTCAGCCTTCAGAGTAGTGCTAGAATCAGTGAGCTTTGTCAATATTGCATGATGTGAATCCTTGAGATTTTCATTCATTCTAATCTGATTCTCTAGGACATATCCCTGCTTTACTTCAATCTCATCCACTTTAGCTTGTATATCTTGTTGTTGCTTGGCCAGGAACACCACAACATTACCTTATTTATGGAAGCAATCTATCATCTCCTTCTTATTTTGATTTACTTCAAATCTAATGGATTTGATGTCCTGGACCAACTGAAACTGTAACTCCTTATGAATTTCATCTACATATTTTTCTATAGTCTGCCTTTGATTATCTAATTTTATCTGCATCTGGACCAATAAAGAACTGAAGTCCACAGTTGATGTAGATGGTGCTGTTCCCATTTGCAAAGCTTTCTTATATCCATAACTCTTCTTATTTAACACAGACAACTTTCTTTTCTTAGCCATTTTGGCTTCTTTATCTTCAAAAGATTCAGATGTACCTTCAATATCAACAGTGTCCTTTTCAGCCGGGGTATCCTTGGATAACTCCCCCTCAGTCCTTGGAATTTCCTTTTCTTTTTCAATTTCCTCCCCCTCAGTCCTATCAGTAAGAGGATCAGGAAACAATTCTTCCATTGTAAATTCCTGCTGTATCTGTTCAGAAGGAATAAGATTAGTTTTTTTTTAAAAAACAAATGAAAAGACTAATACCACTTGAAAGACCTCTTTTGTTGTGTAAACAAAAGTGTCCCTTTGAACAATTTTTGAGGAGAATACTATAATTCATCACTAGTCTGTGGAGAAGAAACTTACTGGCTCATGTTGAGCATCATTTTTATCAGTTACTTCAGCTGCAGAGTTGATTTCAGATGCAACATCCATTATTGTGTCTGCAGCTAAGTCACTATCCAAGACATCATCATAAATACCTCCCCCTTGGGCAGGCAACTCAGTTTCTTTTTCTCGGTTTTCTCCCCCTAGAGTAGATTCAATTTGTTGCTCTTGGGGCTCACAGTCATTATCTTGAGCTTGAACATCTTGTTGTTGCTGGTCTTCATCAGAACTGAAGACCACTTCCTCCTTAGAATCGTTGGAGGAGTCAGCCTGTACAGCCACCTTCTTTTTCTTCTTGTCTTTGTTAGTTTGCTCCTTAGGAGCATGGACTTTTTTGGTTAGAACTCTATCCCACCTTGACAGTATCCTTACATCTATTTTTCTTATATGATTTATCTTAGAGCCATTTGCTTGTTTCAGTACATTTGGAACTACTGATGTTAAGCATAGGCTGAGGATCCTTCCCAGGTTAGGTTTCTTTGTTCCTTCTTGTAGTTTATCAAACACTACTGCTGCCCAGTCAGTGTTTATCTTGAATATTATTCTACCCATCAGATTGAACATGTGGGCAGAAATCCGATCATGTCCTCCTGTTTTGCAGATAATCACCTTGCCCACCACTTTTGAAAGAAATTTTTCTTGGGAATTCATCCCTTTTCTATTGATGGATGAACCAATCTTAATACTGGGATTCAGTCCACACCAGCTTAATGCTTCTGTTATTTGGGATGGAGTAATTTCGTCTGTATCCTTAATCAATGGCAGATGTAGTGCTTTCCTGATTGATTTCAAAGTGAGCTTCACTGGGGTACCTTGAATAGAAGCCTTGAATTTCTTTCCTTTAGTGTCCAATGAAGCGGTTGTGTAGAACTCCATGACTTCCTTCTTCCAAATTTTGGTCGGTTCTGAGACCAAATATTCTAGTCCATTTTCAGAAATTAGTGCAATTACTCCCTAAATTTTGTCAGAAGCAGTTGTGAAACCTTCGCGAACCAGTTCGTAACCTTCATTAACCTTGTCTTCTTGGTGTGGCACCATTGATGTAAGTACTAGAGGAGAGGAGAAGAGAGGGTCTATGTCGACATAAGGTGTAGAGTCAGAAATTCTGATAGCGTAGTCAACTAGATTTTGGATTCACCTATTTATAGTACTTGAGTCAAGGGCAGATCAAAAGTCGGGCTTAAGTCGACAAATCTATTTTTGTGTCGACAACAATGACCTAGGTCTTGACAGAACTTAAGTTAAGTCAACATGACTATGTGTCGACATACTAATTTTTAAGTCGACAAAACATATTTTAAGTCGACACATTTATGTGTCGACATACTTGAGTCTGTGTCGACATACTTGAGTCTGTGTCGACATACTTGCGTCTGTGTCGACACTGACAACTTAAGTCTCGACAGAGTTGTGTCGACACTTATTCTCCTGTCGACACATATATTGTTTCTGTGTCGACACATCCTTTTTCTGTGTCGACACAACATACTGAGTGTGTCGACAGAACTTGCTTGTATCGACACAAACATTGTACTTAAACAAATTTCAAGAGAAATTTGGTGCTTACTGATGCTACTCATGGAAACTTTTGTTAACCTATTCTAGGTTCAACATGCCTAATTCAATTTTGAAATTATTGAATTTAGTTTCATCCAGTGGTTTTGTGAAAATATCAGCTATTTGATTATCTGTTTTTACAAACTCTAGACTAATATTTCCCTTTTCAACATGTTCTCTGATAAAATGAAACTTTATTTCTATATTCTTGGTCCTACTGTGTGACACAGGATTCTTAGCAATAGAAATAGCACTTGTAGAATCACAAAATAATGGTATTCTACTTACCTAGATGTCATAATCTTCTAGTTGATGCTTCATCCACATCAATTGTGCACAGCAGCTACCTGTAGCTATATACTCTGATTCAGCTGTTGATATAGATACACTGGTTTGCTTCTTGCTGCTCCATGACACCAGCCTCCCACCAAGGAACTGACAGGTTCCTGTGGTACTTTTTCTGTCTTCCTTGCATCCAGCAAAATCTGTATCTGAGAAACCTATTAATAGAAAATCTCTATTCTTAGGGTACCAAAGGCCTAGATTAGGTGTGCCCTTAAGATATATTAAAATTCTTTTAGCTGCAGTATAATGAGATTCCTTAGGGCATGCTTGATACCTAGCACAGACACATATTGCATACATGATGTCAGGTCTACTAGCAGTCAAGTATAATAGGGAGCCAATTATCCCTCTATACAAAGACTCGTCAACAGGTTTCCCTGCTTCATCTTTGTATATAGGCATACTTGTTCCCATTGGAGTTTTCATTATAGAAGCTGAGTCCAAACCATCCTTCTTAATCAACTCCTTGGTGAACTTAGACTGGGATATGGACAACCCACTCTCAGTCTGTCTAACTTGAAGTCCCAATAAGAACTTCAGCTCACCCATACTGCTCATCTCAAACTTGCCTTGCATAAGTTTGGCAAACTTCCTACAAAGGCTATTTTCAGTAGAACCAAAGATAATGTCATCCACATATATCTGGACTAGTATTATCTTGCCTTTTGATTCCCTATAGAATAGAGTTTTGTCTATCTTTCCTCTAGAGAATTTATTCTCAATGAGGAAGGCAGACAAGGTTTCATACCAAGCCCTTGGAGCTTGTTTCAAACTATATAGAGCTTTCCTAAGCCTATACACATAATCAGGAAAGTGAGAGTCTACAAAACCTGAGGGTTGTTCTACATAGACTTCTTCTTTTAAATCATCATTCAGAAATGCTAATTTCACATCCATTTGATATACTTTGAACCCTTGATATGCAGCATAGGCCAAGAACAGTCTTATTGCCTCCAGCCTTGCCACTGGAGCAAAGGTTTGATCAAAATCAATACCTTCCTCTTGCATGTAGCTTTTTGCTACCAGTCTAGCCTTGTTCTTGACTATTGTGCCATTCTCATCAAGCTTGTTCCTGTAGATCCACTTAGTTCCTATTATGTTGTAATCCTTAGGTTTTGGCACCAGTTCCCAAACCTTACACCTTTTGAACTGACTGAGCTCTTCTTGCATTGTATCAATCTAGTTGGTGTCTTGCATGACCTCTTCAATTTTCCTGGGTTCTATTTGATACAGGAAGCTAAAACACAAAACTGTGTTCATGCTCCTGCTCTTTGTTAGAACACCTGGACTTGCATCACCAATGATCTGGTGAGCTGGATGATCCTTCAGGTGTCTCCTTGCTGGAGGAATTCTGTCACCATTATGGCTATCTCCAGTTTCCTCATCTTGAAGCTCCACATTTTCTTCTTCACCCAGAGGGACTTGATCTCCCCCTGGATAGCTGACATCTTTATCCTCATCTAGTTTAGCAGAAACATCTTCATTGATGGTCAGCTTGTCCAGCTTATCTGTTAGATCTGTAGGACTAACTGACTCATCAAATACAACATGCACAGATTCTTCTACAACTTGAGTAGTCAAGTTGTAGATCCTGTATGCTCTACTATGGTTATTGTACCCAACAAATATCCCTTCTAGGGATTTGGCAACAAACTTAGTTTGGTAGTGTTTACCATTGACTAGTACAAAACACCTACTACCAAAGATTCTGAAATAAGATATGTTTGGTTTTCTGCCTTTTAAAATCTGGTAGGAAGTCATCTTGTGTTTCTTATTGATGGAGGCCTTATTGAGCACATGACATGCAGTATTTACTGCCTCAGCCCAGAAGTATTCAGGGAGAGTAGTGTCATTCAGTAGAGTTCTACTGGCTTCAATTAGAGTCCTATTCTTTCTTTCAGCAACACCATTTTGCTGAGGAGTTATAGGTGAAGAGAATTCCTGATGAATACCAAGTTATTCACAGAAATTTGTCATACATTCAGACTGAAATTTAGTTCCATGGTCACTTCTGATTTTGACCACCGAGCTGTTGTATTCATTATGTATTTGTCTGACAAAAGTCTGGAAAATAGTTGGGATTTCAGATTTCTGCCTCAAGAAAAAACCCATGTAAATCTAGAATAGTCATCCACAACAACAAGTGTGTATGCTTTCCTATCAAGACTATGAACTGGCATAGGACCAAACAAATCCATATGCATGAGATACAAACATCTCTTTGAATCTTTGATGTCAAGTGACTGAAAAGAGGACTTAGTCTGCTTGCCTTTTTTGTAAGCTGAGCACACACCCTCTTTTATGCACTAAACTTGAGGACCATTCCTCATTAATCCCATGCTGAACAGCAATCCAATTGATTTATAGTTCAGATGAGCTAGCCTCTTGTGCAATTTGACACATAAAGAAGCTTTCTCTCCTGCAACCAAACAAATAGGTGAGTTGTTAGACTCACATTCTAGGTTAAGGCAATACACATTTCCTTTCCTAGTGCCAGTCAAAATGATCTCTTGATCACTTGACCTTTTTATTAGGTACTCCCCTTTGTGGAAAGAAATATCATAACCTAGATCACTAAGTTGACTTATGCTAATCAGGTTATGTTTTAAACCCTTTACATAAGTCACTTTAGTGATAGTAATTGAATCACAAGAGATGTTACCAAATCCTTTTATGATTCCCTTTTCTGATCCACCAAAGATAACTTTTGGTCCATTCTTTATGGGAACATAGTCCCTCAACATTCTCCTTGTTCCAGTCATATGTCTGGAACAGCCACTATCCAAGTACCATATAGGGGTATAGTCACTTGGATTTACCTGCAACAAATAATGAATCACTTACCCTTAGAACCCAACTTGCTAGTGGGTCCTAGGTCCTTGTTAGTTTGAAACCCTGTGACTGACCTAACAGGAATCCTACTTTTGGCTTTAACACTTAAGTTAAACCAGCAATCCATAGCAAAGTGGCCCACCTTGCCACAACACCAACACTCAAACCTATTATTCCTATTCTTAGGTACATGCCTTCTTACTTTGTTGTCAGTAGGCTTGTTAAGTGTTGGTTCTGGAACAGCATTCTTTAAGAACTCCTCTTGAATATGATGGGCATGCCTATAGATTGGTCTATTGGCATTAACACCCTTGCTCATTAAATTTTCATGCTCACAGTGACCATGTGTCATGTCATGATCATACCTGTTAGTAGGATTCATTACCTTCTTAAAGAAAATAGGGGGATTAAAAGCTTGAGGCTGAACTGGGACTTTACCTTTTCTATGAGAATTGGTGGCCCTAGTTCTTCCCTTGAAGCCCAAACCAGTCTTTCCTTTTTGTGAAACAAAATTATCTATCAAAGGTAAGACTGATTTTGGCTTGGAGAATTTTTCTACTAGCTTTCTCTCTTGCTGAAGTTTTCCCTCCAGTTTCTTGATATGATTCTCTTTGAATGAGATTGTGCCCATCTGAATAACTGTAATGTTTTTCAATTTGGCAACCTCATTCAGTTTTTGATCCAGCAGTTTTACTGAATCTGCTGCAGTAAGTTTGAGGGACTCAATCTTTTTGGCCTGCTCTTTAACAAGAAACTTGCTCTTCTTTAGAGCATGCAACAACCCACCATACTCATTAATGAGTTGGTGAACATCCCCCTCAGACTCAGATCCATCCACTTCTTTTGAAGAAGATGCTTCTGAATATGATCTAGTAAAGTAATCTGAGACTAGGGGTGAATTGTTTACCTTACTTGGTCCAGACTGATCCGGGCACTTATCTTCTTCTGATTGAGCCATCAGCCCTTTACATAGATGTTCTTCTACTCCATTTATGGAGTTCAACATCAGTAGGAATTCTAGTTCCCTAGAATTCTCTTTTGTTGAGAAGAGTCCAACATATGCTTCCGTCTCTTCTTCAGATTTTGAAGATGAAGAGTCTGTCCAACTCTTCTCCTTCTGAGCCACTAGAGACTTCTCCTTCTTGCCTTTGACCAGCTGTTTCTTCTTGTCCTTTGACTCCTTTCTTTTGTCAGGACAGTTAGCTATGACATGCCCAGACCTGTTGTAGCAATAACACATAGTCTTAGAATTAGATTGTTTATCAGTTTTAGAAGCATACCTGTCCTCCTTATGTGTTTTCTTCTTTCTGTAGTATTCATCCTTGGAATAGGATGTAGATGAAGGCCTGGTTCTCCGATTCTTTTTCTTCATGAACCTTTGAAATTGTTTAGTGAAGTCAGCAAAGTCTTCATCAGATGTGTGACTATCTGATGTACTTGTTTCAGGAACTTCTTCTTCTGCTTCAGTACTCCTTCCAGGTGGAGAAGGAGATTTTATCCTACCCTTCCTTGATCCCTCAGCCTTGAAGGCTACTGTCTTTTCTTTATATTCAGATCTGCTGCCCTTCTCTTCCTCTTTCCTAGCAGTAAGCTGCATTTCATATGAAAGCAGTTTTCCAAAAAGTGTAGGTGGTGGTGTGTCAGCCAGTTTGGCCACTTCCCTGATGGCACATATCTTAGTGTCCCAATCCTTTGTTAGGGACCTAAGAAACTTGTCATTCAGCTCATTAGTACTGAAGACTCTTCCATATGTCATCAGTTCATTCACTATTCTGAAAACTTTTTATAGCATTCAGCTATGCTGTCAGTTTTATTCTGCCTAAAGCTCTCATACTCCTAATTCAGCATAGACTTTCTGTCCTCTCTGACTTCTTCTGTGCCTTCCATATAGACAATCAGTGTATCCCACATTTCTTTGGATGTTTTACAGTGCACAAGATTCTGGAATGTTGCATTATCTATGACACTTACAATTATATTCTGAGCTCTTTTATCTAATGTAGCCAAGATGATCTCATCCTTAGTCATCTCTGAATAACTCTTAGGAGTTTGAATGTTTGCATCAAGAACTGAAACCTTCATTGGGATGAAGGGGCCTTCCTGTACTGTGATATAAATTCTTGGATCAGATACTTCCATAAATAGTCTGACCCTTTCTTTCCAAATGCCAAAAGATTCTTTCCTGCATATGGGCAATTTCATAGATCCAAACTCCTTTTGATTTTCACTTGAACCCATTCTTGTTGTCTGTTTTTAGCCTTGGAGAAATCCTCTGACTGTTAGGTCAACTTTTGAGGAACCTCCCTCTGATACCACTTGAAATACTTTGATTCAAGAGCCTAAACACCTAGAGGGGGGGGGGGTGAATAAGTTCTAATCTTTTTGTGTCTTTTTGATTTTAAGGCAAACAGAAGTTTTTAACTACTTTTAGCACAGAATAATTCTATCTACAGAAATTAAATGCAACATAGCAAACACCAGATCTATAGTGGTTCCTCAAGATATGGGATATATCCACTTTCCCCCTTCGCCTATCTAGTAGATAACTTGATTCAGCCTAACTTCCTTCCACTGGCTCGGATCCGCAGATCTTACAAACTCAGAACCCAAAACGGTTTCTACACCTCAGACTTTACACAAGTCCTACCTCAGATTCTTCCCTGAATCCTACCTCAGGCCTCAACCCTACCTCAACCTTTATAATTAGGCTTACAACTCAGACTTTCCACAAGTCCTACCTCAGGCACACTGCCCTACCTCAGCCTTTATAATTTTAGGCTTACAATCTAAGACATTCCACAAGTCCTACCTCAGGCACACTGCCCTACCTCATCCTTTATAATTTTAGGCTTACAATCTCAGATCTAACAATAGATCCTACAAGAGTTTGTGAGTAATAAGTTTCAGAAAACTTGACCAGCTAGATTCCTCTGTTGATGTTGTCTTATTGATCAGTTCTTGTATAAACTGATTCTTCTGATCCAAACTAACTTAACTTTTCAAAGCTTCTTCATTAGGACAAATAAGGTGGATCTACTCTTCAAGTTTAAGTTGATCTTCAGTCAGCTTATTCCTTAGATTCAGATTGAACTCTGAATATTTCTTGCAGACAGGCCTTGATCTATCAGAATTCTTCTTTATGATCCAGAGATCTTTTCACATTGATGATCATGAATCGTTTCCGATCTGGCTCTTATATAGAGCTTGCTCTATGGTTACCGGCTAATCCGGTTCATAACGTACTTCTAACAGTTCTGACAGTGGTGTCAGACCGGTTAGTTATGACAGCTGTCAAGTCACCAGTCATATCACCAGGTTCTTCAATGTCTGTCCAACTCAACATACAACACTGAGCAGACTGCTTTACATGTGTCGACACATATTGGCTAAGTGTCGACACAAGTCTTCAAGGTGTCGACACAAATACTCCAAGTGTCGATACAGTCATACTTCTACTTCTCGACACTGCTTTTTGTTGTATGTGTCGACACAAGTCCTGTGTGTCGACACAGCAGCTTCTTGTCTCGACATTTCTGTTACATACAGATATCGTTGAGTGTTTGTCAAATAGCGTTGAGTGTGTGTCGACACAAGTCCTGTGTGTTGACACAATTACTTCTAAACTCGACACAGCCTCTTGAGAGTTGGTGTGTCGACACAAGTCCCATGTGTCGACATAATTGCTTCAGGTGTCGACATATATCCTGAGTGTCGACTCATCCTCTGTTTTAAGTGTCGACACAATTCTGTTTTAAGTTGTCGACACAATTCTGAATGTCGACACAACTGCTTGTTTAGGTATCGACATAGCTTTGAGTGTCGACACAACTTCTTTATAAGTGTCGACACATTTTGCCAGTGTGTCGACATAGCTTTCCTGAGTGTCGACATAGCAGCTGGGTTTCGACACAACTTCCCTGAGTGTCGACACAATTTTCATGTGTGTTGACACAACTTGCCTGAGTGTCGACACAAGTTTCCTGAGTGTCGACACAGTTTCTTCACAAGTGTCGACACTTGTACTTAGAAATTTTTCCTTAAAATTTTTTAAAGCCTGCACAATGAAACTCAAACTTCTATCAAATACACATTGATGCATATCATTGACTAAGTTGTGGCTTCTCCAAATCTAGTACACATTTTCCAATGTACCCAACACGTTGTGTTAGTGACTGCAAGGCAAGCGACAAAAAAGCAATTGAAATACGTAATGGGTTTCAATCCTCCTGTGTTTGCGGGTACTGGAACCCATACACAAGCTGAAGATTGGCTCTCAAGAATAAAGAGAGTCATGACGGCAACTGAAATGGAGGCGTGACAAAAAGTCACTATAGTTACCTTTTTGTTAGATGGTGAGGCGAGGCTATGTTGTGATGAGCTAGAGCTGCACCAATTTGCTAGTCGGTCGTTGATCGAGATCTCAATGGAGGAGTTCTCAAGGTATTTTCTGGCGAGATACATTCCATCTGTACAGTGGATTGCCATGGAAAACCAATTTCAAAGGCTAACTCAAGACGAGAGTTTGTTGGATGACTACTTGCACGAGTTTACGAGATTGGAAAGGTATGCAGGCTTTATGTTTGCAGACGAGGAACGAAAAACAAATCGGTTCTATTAAGGGTTGAGGGATGACCTGTGGTTGCTTCACTCAGGACCGATGACGCAAGGGTTTCTTACCTTGGTCAATATGGCCCGTTTCCTCGAACTGGATATGAAGCGCATTCAGCGTAAGAATGAGTTTGCAGTGAAGAAGCTAGAGTTCAAGGTACCTAGTTCTTCAGAGTCTGGGTATCGACGGTGGAGTAAGAAATCTAAAACTTCTATACTGGCTCCTTCTTCTCTTACGTCTAGAGCGATATATAGGAGTGGTCCGCTCACGTATTACACATGTGGAAAGGTGGGACATATGTCCCGAGAATGTCGGAGTGGCCCTCCTAAGAAGGATAAAAATACGGGTGCGACTTATGCTGAAAAGGGAAAAGCAGTGGTGGAGTCAACTGCATCTCAAGCACAACCTCGCGTCTATAATCTTGGCCAGCAGGAGGCCATAAAACAAAGTGACGTCGTAACAGGTATGAGTTGAGATATAGTTTTTACTGCTTTCCATACTTAGTACATTCTGAGTTGCTTGTGTATGATTTGTTTGAATTAGGCTTTGTCCTGATATCGGATTATCCGGTGAAAGCACTGTTTGATACAGGAGCTTCTCATTTCTTTCTGTCTGAGGACTTTGTGGTGCGTATCAGAGTGCCTTCGTTTATACCAATAGATCGAGTGAATGTATTGTTATCTAACGGGTGCTTGATGCAGGCAGATCGAGCCTATTGTGTTGAGGTGTGGATAGGAAGTCATGACTTTAGTTTGGAAGAATCTGTGTTGCCGATATCAGAGTTTGATGTAATCTTTAGTATGGACTGGCTCTCGGAGCAGTGTTCCTATATAGATTGCAACTTTAAGGAAGTCACATTGGGATAGAATATAGAATGAGAGACTAAGTACGCTGGTATGCGAGGATCGAACAAGATATTGATGTCTACTCTCTAGGTAGTCAAGGTTGTTCGGAAGGGCACAAAGTTGTTCTTCACGCTGGTGGTGGCTGTTTAGCCGAAGTCTAGTTTGAGTGACGTTCCTATTGTATCGGAGTATGCAGATGTGTTTCCTAAGGATCTCCTTGGGTTATCGCCCTAGTGGGAAAATGACTTTGCTATTGAGTTGGTGCCAGGTGCGAAACTTGTGGCCCGCTCACCGTACCGAGTGGCGCCAATGGAGATGGTGGACTTAAAAGTTCAACTGAGAGAATTGCTAGAGCAAGGCTATATACGTCCAATTATGTCACCTTGGAGTGCATCGGTCCTATTGGTGAAGAAGAAGGACGGAAGCTTGCGTCTATGCATTGACTATCGAGAGCTGAATAAGCTGACGGAGAAGACCAAGTATCTAATTCCACAGATTGATGACTTGTTCGATCAGCTGGTGGGATCAACTATCTACTCAAAGCTGGATCTAAATTATGGCTATTATTAGTTGAGGATTTGGGAAGATGATATTCCCAAGACAGTGTTTGGAACACACTATGGGCACTACGAGTTCATTGTAATGCTGTTTGGGCTAACAAGTGCGTCATCGGTATTCATGGACTTGATGCATCGAACGTTTAGGGAGTACTTGTACCTATTTGTGATCGTCTTCATTGATGACATATTAGTGTACTCTCAGTCTGAAAAAGATCATGCGAACTATTTGTGGATTGTGTTGCACACCCTGAGAAGAAACAAGCTCTATTCCAAGTTTTCAAAGTTTGAGTTCTGGCTATCGTCAGTGGCCTTTCTTGTCCATGTGGTTAGTAGAGAAGGTATTGCGGTGGATCCGGCGAATATAGTTGCGATACGGGAGTGGTCGGTGTTGACTACTGTAGCAGAAGTCAGGAGTTTCTTTAGACTTGCGGGCTACTACAGGCGCTTCGTAGAGAACTTTTTGCGGATAGCCTTACCTCTCACCACACTGACGCAAAAAGAGCAGAAGTTCGTTTGGATGCCTGCGTGCGCACGAACTTTTGAAGAGTTAAAGAGTCGTTTGACAATGGCGCCTATTTTGACGTCGCAATATGGTACGTGTACAACCCCGTATCCGGCGAGTGGGTCAGCAGGAGCCACAATGGCCAAATCGGGCAGTCTTAGTCCCTGGCCGAGATCAGCAGGAGGGAGCTCGACAGTCTCCGGCTCGCCCAGGTGGGGTGAGATACCTTGGGGAGGCGAGCTCATACTTGCCAAGCCCAGCTAGCCAAGCCCAACTCACCAAGTCCAGTTCATCGAGCTCTGGGTTGTTAGTCGAGCTCTGGGCTGTTCGTCGAGCTCTGGGCTGTTCGCTAAGCTTTGAGTTGTTCGTCAAGCTCTGAGTCGCTCGCCGAATTCGAACCGTTCAACAAGCCTGTGGCATGCGAGTAGGGTAGGTCGAGCCCGTACTCGCCCAAGATCGAAGATAGACGGCGAGTGCCTGGTCCATCGAGTACTCGCTGCCCTTGCCGAGTAATGTTTGTTGAGGGCTACTCGCCTAGTGATCTGTGAGGTGTTTTTACCATTTTTCCCCCGCTGGCCTGCCCATAGCCAGTTAAAATAGCAGAGTTGCACTGTTGGCAGACCCAGCTGGGCTGCACGTAGCTATTCAGAATAGCGGAGGTTGGCTATTTGCAGGCCGTTTTCAGAAATCTATAAATAGGACCCAAGAGGTATCTCAGAAGGCATGCTTACCTGTCTCCCAGTCTTCTAGCGCTTTCTGAGGTACCTTAGCCCGACATTTGGCTAAGGAGGGGAAGAGCTCAGTGATCTTCCGGGTGTGTGGTGGGTCCTCCGTGCCGGTCCCTTGGTCCAGTACCTTGTTCTTTTTTCCTTGGTTGTTTTTCTTGTAGGAGAGAAGTAGGTGCGTGATCACCCCTTCCCCAAGGGTGAACTCCATCGAGACCGAATTTTCGGTTTCAACATTTTGGTGCGGTGAGCGTGGAGCGTGGTCAGCACAGAAAATCTTCAGTGAGCTCAATGACAGGAGAAGGGCAAGGATCGGACAGGGGCGAATCGCCACCCCTCCCCCTCTCGACACAATGGGGATGTTCGAGGGCTTCAGGCAGGAAGTACTCGGCTTGGACAGTTTCGCACTCGGCGCACGTACCGAGTGCTCGAATATAGCGGTCCATATTCTCGCGGTTCCAGCCCTTGGCGAGGACGCTCCCGGCAGGCGAGCTGAGAAGGAGGTCGCCGAGGAAGGGAGAGGCGGCGAGCTCCCCGGGCAGGTGATCTTCCTTGGCTCGACAAGCGGCGGTAGGTTCGGTGAAATGGGGGTGCGAGACCCCCTAACTCGCCCGGTAGGGGGAGGCAGCCCCTTCAGCGAGCTGGTTTCTTCTGCTCCAGTTCCAGAGGGGTTCAGGGAGCCCGAGATGTCCTATTACACTGGGAAGGGAGACCTGGTCCAACACGTCCAGTGGTTTGAGGACGTGGTTTCGATTCGATAGATTTCAGATGGATTTAAGTGCAGGCTCTTCGCCATCACCCTCAAGGAGAAGGCGAGAGAGTGGTTCCACCAGTTGCCGACCAATTCCATCTACTGCTTTGAGGACCTACGCCGGGGGTTCATGCTAAGGTTCACCACCTCCAAGAGGAGGAAGAAGGAGTCAGAGTCTCTGTTCCACATCAAGCAGGGGGTGAACGAGACCTTGGGGAGCTACGTCGATCGCTTCCAGGAGGAGTTCACCCAAGTCCAAGAGATGTCGGGGCATACCCTGATGATGGCCTTCACCCTGGGGCTGCAGCAGGGTTTCTTCCGAATGGAGATGAAGAGGGTGCTGCCCCTCTCCTATAAGGAGTTGATGGAGAGGGTGGCAAGAGAAGTAGACGGGGAGGCGTCGAACCCGGAGTTTGCCCGGAAGTTAGCCAGGTGGGCTACGGAGGAGGAAAGGCCTAGAGGGGGTAGGGGTCAGGAGGAGAGGAGAGATGAACCCCGACAGAGGGAGAAGCAGCAGCAGCAACAACAACCTAGGTGGGGGCGTCAGGAGCCAAACCATCGGCTAGGTTGGAGGTCGGAGTGGCAAGATCAAGGGCCGAGGAGAGGTCATCATGGTAGGGATAACCGTTAGGGAGGCCAGGGCCAGTTCTATCCTCCAGGCGGGAGGCAAGGCCATATGTCACCTCTCCCCGACAAGGATCAGGCTCTGGTAATAGCCATGGGGGAGAGGAGGAGAGCATCACGGAGGAAAAGAAGGGAGGTTAGGGTGGAGCTGCCCTACTATGAATTCCATCAGGAGGAAGGGCACGCTACGACCACGTGCCCGGAGTTCCTCGAGATGAGGGGAAACAGGGAGCAACAACAGCAGCAAGACCGCCAAGGAGTGCGAATCGAGGAGGTCCTGCCTCGGGCGGAGGAGGACAAGTGTGAAGATCGGGCAGATGTGGGGACCTGGGGAGGGATCAGAGTGATCCACAGGGGGGTGGGAGTCAAGGATTCCCGAAAGGCAAGTCTCCACACCATGTACCGCAGGAGGGTCGGCTCCACATCCCAGACCCCACCCCCGAAAAAGAGAATCACCTTCTCAGTCAAGGATATGACAGGTCATGAGGATCCATTTTGCGATGCGCTGGTCATCCAGACGGCCATCGAGAATTTCACCGTCTCCCGGATCTTTATCGACAACGGGAGCTCGGTCAACGTCATCTTCAAGAAGGCATTTGACGCGATAAAGGTGGAGGCCAGGAGGGTGCTCGCCTTGGACGGCCCCCTGTTTGGCTTCTAAGGGGAGAGGAAGGAAGTCGAAGGAGGAGTGGGACTTCTTGTCTCTCTGGGGGGGGGGGGGGGGCAGTACCACACCTGTAAGTTCGTCATCATGGACGCCCCCAGTAGCTACAACGCCACCTTCGTGAGGCCCCTCATCAGCTCCTTCCGCCACATCCCCTTGTCCTTTCACCATTGCCTGAAGTTCAATGCCGAGGGGGTCCAGATCTAGGTCCGGGAAGATCCCAAGGTAGCAAGGGAGTGCTACGTCATGACGGTGAACTCCATCTCTTGGTAGGAGGGGGCTGAGGAGATGGAGCGAAGGATTGAGGAGGTGGAGCAGGAGGCTGATGGAGAGGAGATGGAGGTAGAGGAAAGCCGCACCCAGGTGGAGATGGCGGAAGAAGTTCAGGGGTCGGCCGAGGCGATGGCCGTGGAGGAGGCTGGAGAGGAAGTCCTTGCCCCAGGAGGTGGGGGACGTTGAAGATTGGGAAGAGCAGTCCCGCCTGGAAGCAGTAGAGGAGATGGTGGAGATGGAGGTTCTCACCCTGGGAGGCAGGATGGAGAAGGTTCACGTCAGCAGGGGGCTGACCCCGGAGGCCCAGGGCAGGATGCTGGAGTGCATCCAGAATAACGTTGACATCTTCTCCTGGAGCCCCGCGGAGATGTCAGGGATCGATGCTGACGTGGCCTGCCATCGCCTCAACCTGGACCCGAAAGCTCGCCCCATCCAGCAAAAGAAGAGATCCACGGCGGACAGGTCGGCCGAGCCGATCAGGGAGGAGGTAGCCAAGCTTCTCAAGGCTGGCTTTGTATTTGAAATCCAATACCCCGGTTGGGTCTCCAATGTAGTAATGGTTAAAAAAGGAGACGGCTGGTGACGTATGTGTGTTGACTTTTATTTACTTAATAAATCATGTACCAAGGATTGCTACCCCTTTCCTCGGATCGACGCGCTGGTTGATTTAGCCGTCGGTTTCCCTGTAATGAGTTTTCTAGATGCATTTTCAGGTTATCACCAGATCAGAATGCACCCCCACGACGTCAAAGATGTCTCTTTCATCACGGGGGATGGGTGCTACTGCTACAAAATTATGCCCTTTGGGCTAAAGAACGCAGGTGCAACCTATCAGAAGATGATGGACATGGTCTTCCGAGAGCAAAGGGGGAGGAACTTGGAAGTGTATGTGGATGACCTCATGATTAAGAGGCAGGATGTCGACTCTCACCTCCGAGACTTGGAGGAAACCTTTGCCACCCTACGCGAGTATAAGATGAGGTTGAACCCCCTGAAGTGTGTCTTCGGGGAGAGCATGGGCAAGTTCTTAGGCCACCTCCTCACCCCAGCAGGTGTAGAGCCCAATCCTTATATGGTCTGAGCAATCATGGAGTTGGGGTCACCTCAAAACGCTAAAGAAGTGCAGCGGCTGGCAGGGAAGCTGACAGGATTGAACAGGTTCCTCTCCCGAGCTGGGGAGAAGTGCTCCCCCTTCTTCAAAACTTTGAGGGGAGGCCAGAAGTTCGAGTGGACCAAGGAGTGAGAGGAGGCATTCCAAGCCCTGAAGAAGCAGTTGACTGAGGCTCTGCTGTTCCAAGGGCAAAAGGAGGGGGAAGATCTATACTTGTATCTCGGGGTCGGAGTGGAGGCCTTGAGCTCTGTTTTGGTTCGGGAAGAGGGGAAGACGAAAATCCCCATATACTATGTAAGCCGGGTATTGAGGAAGGCCGAGCTCTGTTATCCCATCTTAGAAAAGCTAGCCTTCGCTCTGGTCATCTCGGCCCGGAGGCTCCGACCTTACTTCCAGGCACACTCAAACCGTGTGGTGACTGACCACCCCCTCCACAACATCTTTGAGGGGGTGGAGCATTCGGGCAGATTGGCTAAGTGGTCGGTGGAGTTGAGCGAGTTTGACATCACCTTCATCCCCCGTCTATCGATCAAGGCCCAAGCAATGACCGACTTCCTGGCTGACTATGTGGTCGAGGTGGCGAAGGAAAAGCTCATTCACCCGGTTCCTTGGTGGGTGATGGTAGATGGCGCTTCTGTAAAGCATTCCCTGGGAGTAGGGGTGATCTTAGAAAATCCCCCAGGAACAAGAATCGAGCAAACGGTGGTGGTGCATTTTCCCATCACCAACAACCAAGCCAAGTACGAGGCGGTGATTGCATGGCTCTTCCTGGCCAAGGAGCTGGGCGTGTATGACGTGGAGGTCCTCACTGACTCCATGGTGGTGGCCTCCCAGATCAACGGAGAATTCGAGGTAGGGAAGCCTACTCTGCAGTTGTACTTGGCAAAGGTGAAGGGGGTCATCGGTATGTTCCAGACTTTCTCCATCCGGCACGTGCCCAGGGAGGAGAACGGGCAGGTAGATCAACTTGCAAAGCATGGTCCCCGGGTGGGGGGGGGGGGTACCATCACCGACCTGTTTCGCCCTTCCATCAAGGAGGGAGAGCTGATGGAAGTGGATCAACACCCCTCGGGGATTGACCCATTCACGACCTTTTGTTGGGTACTGTATCCACAATTACCTGGATTTGAGGAAGCCACCTGTCAAGCTAAGATGAATCCACAATGTATTTGATGAATTATTCTCTAGTTGTACTTGCAGATATTCCATGCTAAGTACACACCAATGTCAGGGTACAGTGGGTCAATATACACGGGTCTGTGCAACGTAATCCCTCGTTGAGCAGATCAGTGTGTTGGCCTACGTGTACTCTCTCTATTGGGGTGTACTTAATTTCAAGTACAGGGCTATGGTAAAGCAAGAGCAGACAAGGAGCAAGGATGGGCCAAAGACCAGTTCAAGGGGAGAAAGAGGAGAAACAGCCTAAGTACAAATCGACGAGAATCACTAAGTGATTCTCGCCGATTCGGCGAGAATCACTAATGATTCTCGCCGAGTCGTCGAGAATCACTAGCTGATTCTCGCCGGTTGAAGCCGGCAGCTTCGTCACAGACAGGGAAATTTTCTAAGGCAGAATCGTCGAGAATTACTTATGATTCTCGCCGATTCGTCGAGAATGACCTTGCATTCTCGACGATTCGGTGAGAATCAAAAGTGACTCCCGCCGATTCTCCCCGGCTTCTGTATCTGTGCAGTCAGATTTCGGCTAAGTAGAAGTCGGCGAGAATCATAAGTGATTCTCGCCGATTCGGCGAGAATCACCTATGATTCTCGCCGAATTTGACTTGTAATTTTTCTGAAAGTTCTGGACTGGTCGAAATTATCTGCAGCTGTTTGTACCGGACCTTGGTCCTTACCTTGGTGGGACCCACAACGGTCATCTTCTTGACCTAAGGTATATATTCACTGTATTGTGAACAGTAAAGATACACACACGGGATTTCAAAAAGGGACGGCCGCCGTCTTGACCTAGCGGATCGCAGATTGTCGTCCGCCGCCGTCGCCGCTCGTGAAGGTGGTCACCGCCGCTGATCGTGGATTCTTCCTGATCTCCCGATGACAGAAGCTTAGGATAGCATAGCGTCTCACGCGTCTAACGAGAGATCCCTTGTCTCTTGATTCGTTGATCGGGAAAATCTTTCCCCTTCCGAATCGATCGAGACGATCGATCCTTGTGTGACCGTTGGTAGATCTTGCTCCCTTTGCTACGAAGTTTGATTCAAGTTTGCACTGCTGCTGCTCTTCGTCGCCGCTGCTGATTCCGAGAACGTTGCCGCCGCCTCAAGCCGCCACCGGTCTCGGGAAAGATTCACTCCAAGTGAGATCTAGGGCTGTACACTCTTCGTTGACTTCAAGAGCACGTCGTCAAACGAAGAGGGTCACCTTCTCTCCAAACGTCGTTTGTATTTCTTACAAGCTAGATTTTAATTTCCTTGTAACGGACCGATTGGTCCCTAGTTGTAAGGGTTGGGTGCAACCCGGACTGTGGGAGTGTTGACTCCTACGTGTGGAAGGGTTCCTTCCGTGAGTGCAAGGATTGGATTTCAATCCTGTTGGTGAAGTGACCAAGTCGTCCCGTGTTGGGAGATAGGTCGAAGGGGGAAAGTGGACGTACCCAAATCGGGGAACCACTATAAATTGTCTGTGTATTTTCTGTGCTTGGTTGTTTTGTTTTCTGGTGCAGGTAAAATCATAATTCCGCAAATACGCGACAGAGACACCTATTCCCCCCCCCCCATAGGTGAACATAGTTGACACTAGGTGGACTTTCAAGTGGTATCAGAGGGAGGTTACTCATCAAAGGGGTTAACACCTCGAGTAAGCTCCTGCATCTAGTGTCAACTAGAAGATTAGACTCACGCATGGAGTTGGACTATGATGTCCATCCTCTAAGACTCCCCTCATGTACAAAGGAGTATTATCCTATCTGGAAGATGAGAGTTATGTTTCATCTGGAGGCAATTGACCCTCGGGTGTCAATCATCTTGGAAGAGGGTCCCTTCATTCCCATGAAGGCTTCTGAGTCTGGAGAGGATATCCTTATCCCCAAGAGTCCCGAAGAGATGTCTGAGACCGAGCTCTCACTGTACAACTTGGATAAGTTAATACGTCAGATCATCACTGACGTCTGGTCTGGTGTATCTCGTTCAAGAGTGGACAAGTGTAGAACAGCCAAGTCCATGTGGCAAACCATCTCAGACCTCATGGAGGGATCAGAGAAAGCTGGTACCGGTTGTCAGCAAGAGGATGAAGCCTATGTAGGAGTCCTTATTTCTGAAGATGAAGGGCATGACCAATATGTCAATATCAGGGCTCCTGTGTCCTTGTCAGAGACTGAAGAAGAAGCTGAGGAAAGCAGTTCTGATGAAGCTAACACAACAGTTTCTGCCAATCTGGATGGTAACCTTGAACAACAAAGTCTGAAGCAGGTAACTTC
Organism: Platanthera zijinensis; assembly: GCA_039513925.1. NCBI lineage: Eukaryota > Viridiplantae > Streptophyta > Magnoliopsida > Asparagales > Orchidaceae > Platanthera > Platanthera zijinensis. The sequence continues at coordinate 38,096,219 of CM077098.1, forward strand.
TTCCTCATGCCCCTCTCCTCGTGAAGTTCCTGAAGACAGGAATAGTTTTGAGAGTAGTCCTTCCAATGATGCATGGGATACACATAGCTTCACTCAACCGATCGATAATCGTGATTCCCTTGAGAGTGCCCTTCAGACGAGCAACTTACTTGTTGAGGAACACGCTAAGGAGATTGCTCAGCTGAAGATTTTGATGAATCTCCAATTGGAATCCATCAAAGTAAAGGACTCTCAGATCTCGGATCTAGAAAATCGTCTAGAGACCGAGAAGAGGATAGTTTCCAATTTTTCCAAGATTGATGCTATCAAGAGGAAGGCAGAAAATGGGTGGATCTCCCAAATCATTAAGTCATGGAGAAATGGGGAAACGGTGTTCAGACCCCCCACCCCGAGTAGGAAGGACACTCACCATGCCTTCAGGTATGACCATAGGAATAACCATGGTCACTGCAAGAATGATCAGTCCTCTTGTGGGAGCACTCAGAATGCAAGGGCTGTCATGGCCACCCAGAAAAGAATACCTCCGGCTTCCACCAAGCCCTTTGTATTCTCGGCCACAGCCCCTACTCGTCATGAATCTGCCTGCATCAGCTCACAATGCGCCTCTCACCTCCCTAGGACTCTGGAAAGGAGGGATAGAAATCATGTTGTTAGGACTCATGAGGTCTTTGGAAGGGGGCTGACTGAAAAGAAGGCACCACCTCCCAGGCCTCATGACGCCTGCCATATGCATTCTTTCCACCCCTCCAATAGTCACGGTGGAAGAGACAATTCTGTGAGCATATCTGGCTCTATTCCGTTTAGACCCAGAACTATGACTATCTCTGTCATGGGTTCAGGTCATAAGCAGCGATACAACATTCATGAGTGTTGGTGTTGTGGGAAAGTGGGTCATTTTGCCATAGACTGTTGGCACAACCAATCTGCTTCAATGGCAAGGGGACTTCCACATCCTCGGGACAATGTTAGTCTTCCCACCAGGATTCCTGAGGGGAGGCACCCAAATTATTATGCTAACAGGAACCTAGGACCCAATACATATTGGGCTCCTTAGGTAAGGTAATATTCTTTGGTGCAGGGTAGTCTAGACTTCCGAGTCATGATGGGAGCTAGACAGAAGATGTTCCTAGAATAATCTGGAACAAGCATCTGGAACGCAAGAAGTACTATCCTCAAAATTGAACACCTGGTATGCTCTTCAAAGGATCTAAATGATAAATCTTACAATCTCAGGTATCATTGATCAGCCTAAATAATTGAATCATATTGTGTCGTCACATACATATATATATATATATATATACATATAGACTTTTATACATCTATGTGTCAGTAAATCTCTGAAAAATTCGAGAAGGCACATCAACACGCATATATTACAAGTTGAAAATTAAAGTTATGAAATCTGCTAGCCTTGTTAGTAAGTTAGAAATGTCAAAGTTGCTATGACTCCTAAGCTATGTGGTATGGTAAAACACTCCTGGAGTCATAAATGATCTTCTCGACTTCGTTACAACCTTTGACATAAACGTTATGGTGAAATATAGGTGGACCTTCAAGTGGTATCCTTGACAACCCCTGACAAATAAAATTGAAATTCCGGCAATTCTCATCGAACCGAAGCTCTTAAAACCGGTTATAGCTCATTTCCCGCCGACCCATCGAATCTCGCCGACCCAGTAAATACCGCCGACCCTTCGACTTCCCGTCATTCCTTCTACTTCCCAGCATCCCTTCGACTTCCCGTCATCCCGCCGACCTGGTCTCAAAGCTCTCTCGATTCCAAGTTCCTTGCCGATTTGACGCCGACCTGGTTTCCGACTCTTCGTTTCCCGAAGCTCTCCCGCTACTAGGTTCTTCGACTTCGACTTCATCGTGACCTAACAACCCTCCGGAAGACCACTTACAGCCGGAGTCACGCCCTCGCTTGGCCTCGACTCGGCTCGCCGCATCTTACGCAATGTGGTGCCGGAACCCTCACTTCGTCTCCTCCTAAGGTAATGCCTCTCTTATCCCAACTGTGCCTTGCGCATTAGTATAGACATTACTCTCAACCTCTTAGTTTCGTCGATCCTTAGAATTGGAACTTGATATTCCCCTTCTTCCTAGTTTGCTATGGCTCCAAGGACCACCGCTGGGCTGGTCACTGGCTGTGAATTAGTTCGAACCGGGTTCTCACACGCCTCGGATGAGTTCAGAAACATCATCATCATGCTGGAAGAGGCTGGACTCACGTTTGTACTGGAGCATCCCTGCAAAATTCTGGATAAAGAAGTGATGGAGTTCTTTGCAACCGCCAAACTTCAGAATGAAGACTCTATCATCAAGAGTAAGGTTGCCGGTGCACGGATCAAGATGTCTGCCAGGACACTGACTCAATGCTTGCAGCTGTCCAGTTCTGAGCACGAGGATTATCTGGAGGAACATGATAGAGCCAGGACCCTATTATTCTGTGGGCTAGCAAGGGGCACCAGATCTATAAAAAGAAAAGAAATGAATGAGGAGGGGAAACTCTTGTCCGACATCATTGGGAAGGTACTGATATGCAAACCAGGCTCACACGACCACATTTCAGCCGACATGTTCAAGATTCTTGTGGTGATTGTCTGCCGAAAGAGATTCAACTGGGGGGCCATGCTTTTCGAGAAGATCAAGGACACCCTCAGATCTCCAAGCTTTGGACGAATCATCAGTCTATTTCTCAATCAGTTGAACGGAGATAAGTTCGACATGAGCAAAGGAGTTCCCTTGCATTATTTGAAGAAAATGGACTCCAGCGTCTTTGACAGATGGGAGCGAGTCATAGGGCGAGCTGCAGAGGTAGTTGAACAAGAAGAATCTCCTGCCGAGGACAACAGAACTTCAGCAGATCTCTTGGCAGCCCCCAGTGAAGTTCCTGACGCCCTGATTGCAGGAACTGAGGGGGAGCCGATAACCGATTCTGCAAACATTCTGTCTGATATTTCTCTGATAGCTCAAGATGCTGTGAAAATGGTGGCAAAAGAAGTGGCAGATGATGCGGAGGCTGAGGATGATGAAGAGGAAGAGGAAGAAGCAGAAGAAGTGGCAGATGGTGAGGAGGCTGAAACTGATGAGGAGGAAGAGGAAGAAGTAGAAAAAGATGTGCACATCACTGATGATAATGGTGATCATTTGGAGACAGAGATAGAGGAAGAAGCACCTGAGAACGAGAAAGCAGCAGAGGCTCAGGAGGATGCTGAGGTTCCGTCTGAGGAACAAGCTCCTAAGCAATTAGATGCAAGAATGGAGGGGGAGCAATCCTTTGTTCCCCCTGTGGAGTCCATCCTACTATCAAGCACTCCAAGTGCTTCTGAGGGGGAGGCTAACCAAGGTATGCCTGCAGCTCCTCCACTTCAAGATAACTTAGCAAATCACACTGTAAATATTGTCCAAGGGATCCTAGATGAGGTCAAGAGATCGTTTAAGAAGTCCCACAAATCCGTGCTAAAGAGACTACAAGAATCTGAGGACCTCATGCTCAAGAACATTGTGCAGATCAACCATAAGTTAGATGAGATGGAGAAGAAATTTGATGACAAGTATACACAGGCAGGCACAATAGTAACTCTTCTCATGCAAGGACTCAAAAAGAATACTGATGACCTGGGAGTGGTCAATAGTAATGCACATGTTGTGGCAAATAGCATACAGAAATTTGATGCCAACATGGTGCTCCTCAATCAAAATCAACACGCCCTGCTGACTGAATTCTCCAAATCTCTGAAGCATATAGATGAGTCCCTGCACTCCTATGCAAACTCCATAGCACTCGAAGCCAAAAAGGGGGAGCAGGAATATACTACTAAGATGGAAGGGCTTCAGCACATCATCATTGAAAACTTCGATCAGTCAAATGTTTTTGTATATGATAGTTGCCAGTGGTTGCTTAACCAAGCTTTAGGCAATAATATACCTGAGGTTAATCCTGTACATGAAACCACTGAGCACAATACTGTGGATGACGAAGGGGCAAGTGCAGAGGCTGTTCCGTTGAGCGAAGCTGAGATGAAGAAAGCTGCTGAAAGGGCTGAACGCAGAACTTGGTTTGATCAAGATGCCTTAGCTAAAGCCAAAGGAAAAAGGCAGATCCAAGAGGGAACCTCAAGAGAAACACCAGCTGAAAAGAGGACCCGATTGACGGAGGAGGATGTGAGAAATGAAAGATGGAGTCCTGTATCAAAAAGTATCATCTTGGACACATTCTTGTTACAGCAGAAGGGGCACATAAAACGAAGTGAGGTATACAGTCAATACGAATGGGAGAGGCACCAAGAATTTGAAGCCAAACACAACTTATTTTTCAGAAATAACACAGTGACAGATAAAGTTCCTCCTCCCAGATATCATCCTAAGCCCAAAGAATATTTCGAAAGACAGAGCAAGAAATTCCTGGCCCAGAAGCTCAAGGATGATATTGCTAAGGAAAAATAGGCTTAGGACCTTTTTGTCCCTCACTGCACATCTTTGTTTTTATATTGTCTCACGAACAAGTATTGTGGTTTTATATAAATATATATATATGATGACATGTTGTGACTCAAGTATTATTTTGTCTGTTCTTATTGTCTTAAGGCTTTAATTATTCTGTGGGTGGTGGTATTCATCTTAGCTAGTAGGATTTTGGCTTCGTCAAATAGGGGGAGATTGTTGGGTACTGTATCCACAATTACCTGGATTTGAGGAAGCCACCTGTCAAGCTAAGATGAATCCACAATGTATTTGATGAATTATTCTCTAGTTGTACTTGCAGATATTCCATGCTAAGTACACACCAATGTCAGGGTACAGTGGGTCAATATACACGGGTCTGTGCAACGTAATCCCTCGTTGAGCAGATCAGTGTGTTGGCCTACGTGTACTCTCTCTATTGGGGTGTACTTAATTTCAAGTACAGGGCTATGGTAAAGCAAGAGCAGACAAGGAGCAAGGATGGGCCAAAGACCAGTTCAAGGGGAGAAAGAGGAGAAACAGCCTAAGTACAAATCGATGAGAATCACTAAGTGATTCTCGCCGATTCGGCGAGAATCACTAATGATTCTCGCCGAGTCGTCGAGAATCACTAGCTGATTCTCGCTGGTTGAAGCCGGCAGCTTCGTCACAGACAGGGAAATTTTCTAAGGCAGAATCGTCGAGAATTACTTATGATTCTCGCCGATTCGTCGAGAATGACCTTGCATTCTCGACGATTCGGTGAGAATCAAAAGTGACTCCCGCCGATTCTCCCCGGCTTCTGTATCTGTGCAGTCAGATTTCGGCTAAGTAGAAGTCGGCGAGAATCATAAGTGATTCTCGCCGATTCGGCGAGAATCACCTATGATTCTCGCCGAATTTGACTTGGTAATTTTTCTGAAAGTTCTGGACCGGTCCAAATTATCTGCAGCTGTTTGTACCGGACCTTGGTCCTTACCTTGGTGGGACCCACAACGGTCATCTTCTTGACCTAAGGTATATATTCACTGTATTGTGAATAGTAAAGATACACACACGGGATTTCAAAAAGGGACGGCCGCCGTCTTGACCTAGCGGATCGCAGATTGTCGTCCGCCGCCGTCGCCGCTCGTGAAGGTGGTCACCGCCGCTGATCGTGGATTCTTCCTGATCTCCCGGTGACAGAAGCTTAGGCTAGCATAGCGTCTCACGCGTCTAACGAGAGATCCCTTGTCTCTTGATTCGTTGATCGGGAAAATCTTTCCCCTTCCGAATCGATCGAGACGATCGATCCTTGTGTGACCGTTGGTAGATCTTGCTCCCTTTGCTACGAAGTTTGATTCAAGTTGGCACTGCTGCTGCTCTTCGTCGCCGCTGCTGATTCCGAGAACGTTGCCGCCGCCTCAAGCCGCCGCCGGTCTCGGGAAAGATTCACTCCAAGTGAGATCTAGGGCTGTACACTCTTCGTTGACTTCAAGAGCACGTCGTCAAATGAAGAGGGTCACCTTCTCTCCAAACGTCGTTTGTATTTCTTACAAGCTAGATTTTAATTTCCTTGTAACGGACCGATTGGTCCCTAGTTGTAAGGGTTGGGTGCAACCCGGACTGTGGGAGTGTTGACTCCTACGTGTGGAAGGGTTCCTTCCGTGAGTGCAAAGATTGGATTTCAATCCTGTTGGTGAAGTGACCAAGTCGTCCCGTGTTGGGAGATAGGTCGAAGGGGGAAAGTGGACGTACCCAAATCGGGGAACCACTATAAATTGTCTGTGTATTTTCTGTGCTTGGTTGTTTTGTTTTCTGGTGCAGGTAAAATCATAATTCCGCAAATACGCGACAGAGACACCTATTCCCCCCCCCCCCCCATAGGTGAACATAGTTGACACTAGGTGGACTTTCACCTTTCTTTCCACAGGGGAGTATCCGGAGGGGATGGACAAGAAGAAATTCAAGTACAAGTCAGCATATTACCTTGTACGAGACGGTCAGCTATACTGGAAGACCCTCTCAGGGATGTTGGCGTGTTGCGTGGCTGAGAGGGAGGTCCCGAGGATCTTGGAGGAAGTCCACTCCGGAGAATATGGGAGCCATTCTAGGAGTCGAACCGTGGAAGGAAGAATCGTAAGGCAAGGGTACTTCTGGCCGACCTTGAGACATGGCGTCGTAGAGTTCGCAAGGAAGTGTAGCAAGTGCTAGTTGTTCTCCCCCTTCAACTACAGCCAGCTCAGCACCTCAGGAGAATCACAGCGCCCTGGAACTTTGCAATCTGGGGAATGGATCTGGTAGGGCCTTTCCCCCAGGCCAGCGGGCAGAGTAGATTCTTGTTGGTCATGATTGACTATTTTTCCAAGTGGTTAGAAGTGAAGGCGTTGGCCAAGGTGACCTCCCAGGTCATCAGGAACTTTGTGTGGGGGGAAATCATCTGCCATCACGGGTTGCCCTGGGACACTGTCACGGACAACGGGCCCCAGTTCGTTAGCGTCGAATTCATCAGCTTTTGTGGGCAACTCGGGATAGATCTCAGATTTGCTTCGGTTCATCACCCCAGGAGCAACAGACAGATGGAGGAGGCGAACAAGGTAATCGTCAACCTCCTCAAGAAGAAGGTGGATAACTTGAGGGGCAGCTGGGTGGAGCAACTCCCTTCAGTCCTTTTGGCTCTTAGGACCACACCCAACACCGCCACAAGAGAGACTCCCTTCAAACTCACCCATGGGTGCGAGGCGGTACTCCCAGTAGAGTTCGAGGTCTGGACGCCTCGGGTGGTCGAAGCAGGGGAAGATAGGGAGGAGTGGAGAGCCGAGAACCATGAGGAGCTACGGCTCTCCCTTGACATGGTAGAGGAGGTAGGCGACCTCTCTGCCATCCGCCAGGAGGAAGTGAAAAGAAGAATGGCTAAGTATTTCGACAAGCACGTCAGGGTCAAACAATTCACAGAAGGGGACTTGGTCCTAAAGAAGGTAGATGTCGCGCCACCGTGGGAAAGCTTAACCCCAATTGGGAGGGTCCGTACATAGTAAAAGAAACATTGAGGTCAGGAGGATATCATATTTAGAATGTGGAGGGCGAGACCCTAAGTCTCACCTGGAGCGGTGATGACTTGAAACATTTTTTCCCTTAAAACATGTAAGTAGCGTTCCTTTTTCTAATAAAATTTGAAGTGTCAGTTCTCTCGTTGCTATCTATGAGAATGGTTGGTGTTCGTTTGATAGACCCCCGAGGAGATCCCGCTATCAGGCTCTCACCTAGCTGATAGGGCTGGATGTCACTCGAGGGAGTCTGCCCCAGACCCTGAGTAGATCCCACTATCTGGCTCTCACCTTACTGACAGGGTTGGATGTCACTCGATGGAGTCTGCCACAGACCTCGAGCAGATCCCGCTGTCAGGCTCTCACGTAGCTGACAGGGCTGGATGTCACTCGAGGGAGTCTGCCCCAGACCCCGAGCAGATCCCGCTGTCAGGCTCTCACTAGCTGACAGGACTAGATGTCACTTGAGGGAGTCTGCCCCAGACCCAGAGAAGATCCCGCTTTAAGGCTCCCAACTAGCTGACAGAGCTAGATGTCACTCGAGGGAGTCTGATCCAGACCCCGAGCAGATCCCGCTGTCAAGCTCTCACCTAGCTGGCAGGGCTGGATGTCACTCGAGGGATTTTGCCCCAGACCCCGAGCATATCCCGTTGTCAGGCTCTCACCTAGCTGACAGGGCTGGATGTCACTCGAGGGAGTCTACCCTAGACCCCGAGCAGATCCCGTTGTCAGGCTCTCACCTAGCTGACAGGGATGGATGTCACTCGAGGGAGTATGCCCCAAACCCCGAGCAGATCTCGCTGTCAGGCTCTTACCTAGCTGACAGGGCTGGATGTCACTCGAGGGAGTCTTCCCCAGTCCCCGAGCAGATCCCGTTTTCAGACTCTCACCTAGCTGGCAGGGCCGAATGTCACTCGAGGGAGTCTGCCCCAGACCCCGAGCAAATCCCGCTATCAGGCTCTCACCTAGCTGACATGTGATAGTTTAACTTTCAAGACAACCTAAACACCTAGAGGGGGGGGGGGTGAATAGGTTCTAAAGCTTGTTAACACTTTTTGGCAGAATTCAATTACAGAATTAAAACACACAGCACCGCAGTCACAGAAATTTAACCATCACAGATTGCACACTGTTTTATAGTGGTTCCCCAAGGTCTGGGTACATCCACTTTCCCCCTTCACCTATCTAGCAGTATGCTAGATTCGGCCAAACTTCCTCTTTACTCAGATCCACAGATCCTACAGCTCAGAACCTGAAAAGGTTCCTACAACTCAGGCTCAACAGCCCTACCTCAGCCTTATCACAAAGCCTACAACTCAGAGAAGAACCTTCTCCTACACTCAAGCAAACAGCCCTACCACTCAGAGATCAACTCTCCTACACTCAGCCTTTATAACACAGGCTTACAACTCAGATCTGTATTGACAGATCCTACAGAAATTAGAAAAGAAGTTTTTAATGTCTTGCCTTTGTTGAGAGAGAAAAGAACAAGACAAATCTTGATCAGCTGATGAAATCAACTGAATCTGAGCTTTCTTCAAAGCTTCTTGAATCTGAACTTAGCTGAGTTGATTTCCAAACAGCTTCTTGAGAAACCAATGATGGATTCCTTCTTCTTCTTCAAGTGGCTGGATCCCTCTCTATCCAACACCTTTGATGATACTTCTGAATTCTTGAAAGAACTCTACTTAGACAGATCCTGAGATCGTCTTCTTAGATCTTCTGATGAAGATCTTCTTTTGTGTATTACTTCTTCTTGATTTGATTTCTCAAATTGATTGCCAAAATTCAATCTGTTACTTCTCTTTGAATCTGTCTATTTATAGATCTTCTTCATGGTAACCGGCTGATCCGGTTTCTAACTGACTTCTGATAAGTCTGACAACATCAGTTAACCGGTTGCAACCCAAAGCTGTCAAGTCTTCAAACAGATCGTGTGCCTTAGTCTTGGACAGCAAAGTGTTGAGACAGACTGTCAGAAAGTGTCGAGACCAACTGTCTATATGTGTCGACACAAGTGACTTTGGTGTCGACACAGCCTTTGATGATGTCGACTAGTTTGTCTTTAAGTCGACACTGCTTCTTCAGAACTTCATCTTGAGAATGAGTCGACACAGAGAATTTGTGTTGACTCAACACTTCTTCTTTCTTCAGAAAATAACTTGGTCTTGACTTTGCAGTGTGTCGACACAAGTCCTGTGTGTCGACACAGTTGTTGTAGATTCAGAACTCAGTATGTGTCGACTCTGCCTTCAGGTGTCGACATAGTTGAGGTCGACTATCTTTCTGTGAGTCGACACTGCTTCCCAGTGTCGACACAAATATGGTCGACTATCTTTCTATGAGTCGACACTGCTTCCCAGTGTCGACACAAGTGTGGTCAACTATCTTTCTGTGAGTTGACACTGCTTCCCAGTGTCGACACAAATGTGGTCGACTATCTTTCTGTGAGTCGACACTGCTTCCTTCAAGTGTCGACACAATTATTCTGAAGTGTCGACACAATTTCTTCAGGTGTCGACATATGGACTTAGAATAATTTCCTGTATTCTTTAATACTTCTTCACCTGCACATGTCAACTTAAAACAACATCAAATACACCTTGATGTATATCATTAAGCTAAGTTAGGCTTCTTCAAATCAGGTACACATTTTCCAATGTACCCAACAATCTCCCCCTATTTGGAGAAGTCATAACCCTTTTAGTTAATGATATACACCATTTATAACAAATATAATATGATGATGTATGACATTACAGGAATACTTAATATAAACAAAATATTAACAATTCATCACAGAGTGAACATGAATATATGATTCCAAACAAAATTTTGTTTATAACTTGGTAATGTTTGATTACAGATGTTTACATTGAATGATTAAACAAAACATTACAAAACACTTTTGAAAGAACTTAGAACTAAGACTGATCAGGCTCTTTTATGACAATTCCTTTGCCAGATTGGATATGAGCCTTCACAGGAGCTTCAGCAACTTCAGCTGGCTTCTTGCCTTTTAGCTCAGCTTTCTTCTGTGCTTCTTCCTTGAGCCTTTGCCTTTCAAAGTAATAAAAGGGCTTTGGAAAGTACTTGCTCGGCTCCTGAGCATCTGGTGGCAGCCTTCCCAGCTTGGCTTTTCTCCTGAACTGTACTATAGCTTCTTGCCTAGCTTCATGCTTTTGCCATTCCATTTCATTATACCACTTCCCTTTATCATGTACTTGGTCCTTTACAGCCTTCCATGCAGTTAGTATAATATTTCTTGAAGTAGGGCTCCACTGCTCAAAATCTGGCTTAAGTTCAGCCTGCTCTCTAAATCTTTTCTTGGATAGTAGAGCATCTTGCTGTTCTTGCAAGTTGGCATCAGGCTTATCAACTTTTTCAATAACAACCTTGGTAACCTCCTTTGGAGGACTATACATATCCTGAACTTGCTGATCAATCATATCAAAATCAGGAGGAGGGTAAATGACTTGGGCAATCTCAGGTTGATTGCCTTCAAGTAGACCTGTTTGAATTCCAGACTCAGCCACCATAGCATCATCACACAAAGGTGGATATCCCAATGTGGCTCGAATACTATTTGCCACCCATTTGGTGTGCTCTGAGCCAGCATGAACTAACAACCTCTCCCCCTTTATGACTTCTCTGGTAATATGATCTCTTAGATCATTCTTCTGAAATTTGATCTGGCCATCTAGATAATTCACACCTTCTTTAAAATATGGTTTCAATTTTTGTAGTTTGTCAGATATGTCCTTCTGAGATGTAGTGATGGCAGTCTTAACTGATTCAATGGCTTCTTGAAGTTTCTTATCAAACTCTTCCATCTCCTTTGCTCTTGCTTCAGTCATCCTTGCAGTAGCCTTCGTGAACTCTTCAAGAATTTCATGGTGAGATTCAGTCAAATTATCATTCATCCTTAGCTGATTCTCCAAAACATAACCTTGCTTTAAAGCAATATCATCCACTTTAGTGAGGATAGACTGCTGTTGTTTAGCCAAAAACACTACAGCATTACCTCCCTTATGGAAGCAATCTGTCATCTCCTTCTTATTCATATTTACTTCAAATCTAATAGATTTAATATCTTGAGCCAAGTCAAATTGAAGGGATTTATTGCTCTCATCAACATACTTTTCAACAGCCAATCTGTGTTCGTCCAACTTAACTTGCAAGTCTATCATAAACTTGTTATAATTAAATTCAGAAGGAGATTAGAGAGGTGTAGTTTGTAGAGTTTGCTTATAGCTTTTGCTCCTTCTCTTAAAGACCATGAGCTTTTTCTTCTTAGCCAGTCTGGCTTCTTCATTCTCAGAATCAGATGAACTTTCAATTTGAACTCTGTCAGGAGAAGTAGGAGGAATATTTGTCTCAGTGCCATGTTGTTTCAGCCTCAACATGCACAGGCTCCCCCTCAACTACTTTCTCCTTCTCAACTCCTTGTTCCTTCTCAGCTTCTTGCTCTATCTCCATATCTAGTGCCATCTCATTGTCTTGCTCCTCCTCTATTCTATCAGTAGCAATTTCAATATTAGGAAATAACTCATCTAGAGTGTATTCCTTCTGAGCTTGAACAGATGTTGAATCATCCAGATCTGCAATATTCAAATCTTTTGATAAATCAATTTGTTCTTCCTCTTGCACTTGTTCAGACATTTGCACCTCCTGCACTTGTTCAGTATGTGGAATTTCCTGGGTAGGAGAATGTACTTGCTCCCCCTGTACCTGTGCAGGAGTAAAAATATTAGGAATGTCCTTGGCAGGAAAACTCACTTGCTTTCCCTTTACCTGTTCTGAAGTAGATACATTCTGGGCAGGAGAGTGAGCTTGCTCCCCCTGCATTTGGGCAGGAATGGTTTCATCTTGAACAGACTCAGGCTGATCTTCAACCTGCTTTCTCACTTGCTCTTCTTGATGCTGGGCAGTGCCTAGATCATGTGCAGGGGATCTCACAGGGGTGTGCTGCCTGTTCTCATCAGGCACATCTTTAGACAGCACCCTATCCCACCTTGAAAATAATCTTATATCCATTTTCCTCATGTGATTAATTTTTGTCCCAGGCAGTTGTTGCATAACCTCAGGGATCACCCCAGTCAGGTATAAACTCACAATTCTAGCCAGATTTGGCTTCTTGATTCCTTCCTTGATCTTATCAAATACTACAGCTGACCAGTCAGTTGGAATTGTAAACACAATTCTGGTCATTAGGCTGAACATATAGGCTGAAATCCTATCATGTCCACCGGGTTTGCACAAAATTACTTTCCCAACTACTTCAGACAAAAATTTTCCTTGTTGATTCATTCCTTTTCTGTTGAAAGCAGCTCCAATCTTCAGGGTTGGATCCAATCCAAACCATTGGAGAGCCTCCCTTGACTTAGAAGCTGGGACCTCTTCTTTATTCTCAACTATAGGCAATTGTAGAATCTTTCTCAAACTTCTTGGTGTGATTTTCACCTTTGTCCCATGAACTGTGGATTTTATCTTGAGACCAGCTGAATCCACTGATGTAGAGGTAAAGAATTCAAGCACCTCCTTCTTCCATATCTTTGAAGGTTCAGAAACTAGAAACTCTAATCCAGATTCAGTGATTAGAGTGATAACCCTTTGAACATCTGTCGGGGCATTTGCAAAGGCATTGCGTACCAACTCATATCCTTCGTTGATGTTATCTTCAACCTTTGGTGCCATTGATCAGACGAGAAAGCTTGAGAGAAGAGAGAGAGAGAATGTCGATACAGGGTTTCAGTCTCGAAAACCTTGTAAGCATGTCGACAGAATAAGTTCTTGACCTATTTATACCTTCTATTGAAAGAAGATCAAAAGGCGGGCAAAAACAGTCTATATGTGTCGACACAGATGGAGTGTGTCGACACAAACTTCTATTATCTTGACAGCAAGTCTGTCTACTATGTGTCGACACCAATTGTGGATATGTCGACACCTGAGAGACATAGTAGAGCATCAGAAATTCAGTGTCGACTCTTAGGATAAGTGTCGACACAAAATCTGTAAGTGTCGACACCACTATTCTGGTGAAGTCGACACTACATTCCTGGATGAGTCGACTATTTGATTCTTAAGTGTCGACACAAATTCTCTGTGTCGACACATATTCTCTGACTAGTCGACATGACTTTACTGAGTCGACACATTTTCACTGAATGTGTCGACACAATTTTACTTAGCCAATTTCTGTTTTTGTCAATACCACTTGATAATCTAATGCCACTTGTAAGTTTGTTGATAACCTAATCAATGGTCAGCATGCCTAATTCAATTTTAAATTTATTGAATTTTGTTTCATCCAGTGGCTTAGTAAATACATCTGCTATTTGATAATCTATTTTAACAAATTCCAATGAGATGTCTTCTCTTTCTACATGTTCTCTAAGAAAATGGTATTTAATTTCTATATGCTTGGTTCTACTATGAGAAACAGGATTATTAGCAATAGAAATTACACTCTTAGAATCACACAAAAGAGGTGTTCTACTTACTTGAATACCATAATCTTTAAGCTGATGCTGTATCCACAATAGCTGTGCACAGCAGCTGCCAGCAGCAATATATTCTGACTCAACTGTGGATATTGCCATACTGGTCTGCTTCTTACTACTCCATGATATCCATCTTCCTCCCAAGAATTGACAAGTACCTGTTGTACTCTTTCTATCCTCTCTACAGCCTGCAATGTCTGTATCTGAATAACCTGTTAGTAGAAAATCTCTATTCCTAGGGTACCAAAGGCCTAGATTAGGTGTGCCCTTAAGATATCTCAGAATCCTTTTGACTGCAGTATAATGAGATTCTTTAGGGCAGGCTTGGTACCTAGCACAGACACATGTAGCATACATAATATCTGGTCTACTAGCAGTGAGATATAGTAGAGAGCCAACTATCCCTCTATACAAAGATTCATCAACAGGTTTACCTGCATCATCTTTGCATATAAGCATACTTGTTCCCATAGGAGTTCTCATAGTGGAGGATGACTCCATACCATACTTCTTAATTAATTCTTTGGTGAACTTAGACTGGGATATGGACAGGCCATCATCAGTCTGTCTTACTTGGAGTCCCAAGAAGAACTTAAGTTCCCCCATACTGCTCATCTCAAACTTCCCTTGCATAAGTTTGGCAAACTTTTTACAAAGGTTGTTTTCAGTAGATCCAAAGATTATGTCATCAACATAGATCTGAACTAAGATGATCTTACCTTTGGATTCCCTAAGGAATAGAGTTTTGTCTATTTTTCCTCTTGAGAATTTATTCTCAATAAGGAAAGTAGACAGGGTTTCATACCAAGCCCTTGGGGCTTGCTTTAACCCATACAAAGCTTTCCTAAGCTTATAGACATAATCTGGTTTAAGAGGATCTACAAAACCTGATGGCTGCTCTACATAGACTTCCTCTTTTAAATCACCATTCAGGAATGCTGATTTCACATCCATCTGGTACACTCTGAAGTCTTGATAGGCTGCATAGGCAAGGAACATTCTGATTGCCTCCAGCCTTGCTACTGGGGCAATGGTTTGATCAAAGTCAATCCCTTCTTCCTGCATGTATCCTTTTGCAACCAATCTTGCTTTATTCTTCACTATTATTCCACTCTCATCCAATTTGTTCCTATAAATCCACTTTGTGCCAATTATGTTGTGGCCTCTTGGTTTAGGAACAAGCTCCCAGACATTGCACCTTCTGAATTGATTCAGCTCCTCTTGCATAGCATCAGTCCAGTGCTGGTCTTGGATGGCTTCTTCAAACTTCTTAAGCTCCACTTGAGATAGGAAACTTGAATGCAGGTCTGTGCTTTGATTTCTGCTTCTAGTCTGCACTCCCTGTCTTGGATCACCTATAATATGATCAGCTGGATGATCTCTTAAATGTCTTGTAGCTGGAGGAAGGTTCCTTTCTGGTTGAACATCTCCAGCTCCTTCTTCATGCTGAACCTCTTGGTTTTCATCAGCATCTATTGAGTTTTGTACTCCCCCTGGACAGTAGCCTTCATTTTCCAATGCTCCATCTTCCTTTGATGCTTCAGCAATGGAGAGCTTGTCCATTCTTTTGCTTATACCTGTTGAATCATTTGATCTACAAGACAACTCACAGTTGATTAATCTTGTTTCATCAAACACAACATGTACAGATTCTTCAACAACTTGAGTAGTCAAGTTGAAGACTCTATAGGCCTTACTATTTATGCTGTACCCAACAAATATCCCATCTTGGGATTTGGCAGCAAACTTAGTTAGGTATGTCTTGCCATTGTTAAGTATATAGCATTTACAACCAAAGATCCTGAAGTAGGATAGATTTGGTTTTCTACCTTTCATAATCTCATAGGGAGTCTTTTTGTGGTTCTTGGTGATAGAAGCCCTATTGATCACATGATATGCAGTGTTAACTGCCTCAGCCCAGAAATATTCTGGAAGAGAGGTGTCACTCAATAGAGTTCTACCAGCTTCAATTAATGTTCTATTCTTTCTTTCAGCAATGCCATTTTGCTGTGGTGTTCTAGGTGAGGAGAACTCTTGGAAAATCCCAAAGTCTTCACATAACTTTGTCATGCTTTCAGATTGAAACTCAGTACCATGGTCACTTCTGATTTTGACCACTGTACTATTCAGTTCATTCTGAATCTGCTTCACAAAATTAAGTAAGACACTTGGGGTTTCTGATTTCTGTCTCAGAAAGAACACCCATGTAAATCTAGAATAGTCATCTACAACCACAAAAGTGTAGACCTTCCTACCTAGACTATGAACTGGCATAGGACCAAAAAGATCCATATGCAAGAGGTATAAGCACCTCACAGAATCCTTGTTTTCAAGGTTATGAAAGGAGGATTTTGTCTGCTTGCCCTTTTGACAAGCTGAGCATATCCCTTCCTTTATACACTTAACTTGAGGACCATTCCTTACTAACTCTTTGCTAAAGAGTTGCCCAATTGTCTTGTAGTTAAGATGAGCCAATCTCTTGTGCCACTTGACACAATGAGAAGCATTATCATCAGCTACAAGACAGATGGAAGAAGCCTTGCTCTTACATACAAAATTAAGACAATATACATTTCTCTTCCTATATCCAGTCAATATGATCTCTTGATCACTTGACCTTTTGATATGACATCCATCCTTAACAAATGAAATGTCATATCCTAAATCACTCAGCTGGCTTATGTGTATTAGATTGTGTTTCAAACCTTTTACATAAGCCACTTGGGTGATAGTAATTAGGTTAGTAGAAATGTTACCAAACCCTTTGATGATTCCTTTTTCAGATCCACCAAAGATCACTTTAGGTCCATCTTTGACAGATGTATACTCCTTCAGCAGCTCCTTTGTTCCAGTCATGTGCCTGGAACAACCACTGTCCAAGTACCATATAGGGGCATGGCCACTTGGACTTTCCTGCAACACAGATTTACTTACTCTTAGAACCCAAGTAAGTCATGGGTCCTTGGTTCAGGTTAGCATTAAAAAAGCTACCATTATCTTTTCTAACAGGTAGACTATTGTTCTTTCTAACACTTGTGTTATGTCAGCAGTCTAATGCAAAATGACCTCTCTTGCCACAGCACCAACATTCAAACTTATTGTATCTAGTTCTAGATACACCCTTGACAGAGGAATTTCTTTCCATTGCTGGTGCTGCAGCAGCTTCACCCACTGATTTCTTATAACTATTGGGTTTATGAACATAGATAGGCATGTTGGCATTTACACCCTTGTTTATCAGAACATTAGTCTTAAAATGACCATGAATATCTTCATGATCATATTGGTTAGAAGGCACTTGCACCTTTCTAAACTTAATAGGGACTGAAAAGTTCAGTGGCTTGACATGAGCTTTGCCTTTCCTCTTGAATTGGGCTGCCCTGGGGTTACCTTTGAATCCTAATCCTGCCTTACCCTTTTGAGTAACAAATTCATCTATCAAGGGTAAGACATACTTTGGCTTAGAGTAACTTGCCACTAACTCCTTTTCTATTCTTAGTCTGGCCTCCAGACTCTTCACTTGATCATTGGTATAATTGATTGTGCGCATCTGAATAATAGTTATATTCTTCAGTTTGGCAATTTCATTTAACTTCTGATCAATTACTTTTTCAAACTCAGTTGCAGCTACCTTTAGATCAGCAATTTCCTGAGCCTGAGATTTAACCAGGTTCTTGCTTTTCTTAAGGGCCTACAACAAGTCCCCATACTTATCTATCAATTGATAGACATCTCCTTCAGATTCAGATGCATCTACATCACTTGATGTAGATGTAGCTGATTCTGCACTTGTACTATAAATAGATTTTATTGAAGGACATAGTACCTTACTAGGACCAGACTGATTCTGGTACATGTCTTCTTCTAATCCTGCCATCAGTCCCATGCACTGATGATCTTCTTGTTCATAGATGGAGTCTAGCAATTGCATGAACTCCTCTTCTTCACTAGCAGCATACAGTCCAATATATGCTTCAGCTTCAGATTCTGATTCTGAAGTTGATTGATCTGTTAGGCTCTTTTACTTCTTTGCAACAAAGGATTTTTCCTTCTTGCCCTTTTGATAAGTCTTCTTCTTGTCTGATGACTCCTTTCTCTTATCAGGACAGTCAGCCACTACATGTCCAGGCCTATTGCAACAATAGCAGACAATCTTTGAAGTAATGGCCTTGCCGGGCATTGTTCTGCTCTTCTCTTTCCTTGATGACTTTTTCTTCTGATAATAGTCATCAACTTACTGTGATGAGGAGGGCCTAGACTTCCACTGCTTTTTCTTTAAGAATCTCTGGAATTTCCTTGTAAATGCAGCAAAATCTGCATCTGACTCACAGCTTTCTGAACCCTGATTATCTGAATTTTCAGAACTAACTTCTGCAACTTCCTTAGGAGGAGATGATGATATCCTCCTATTCTTTCTAGTGGCTTCTGCCTTGAAGGCCACTGTCTTCTCTCTATACTCTCCTTTTGAATTCTTTTCCTCCTCCTTCCTCACCATAAGTTGCATTTCATAGGATAGCGACTTTCCAAATAAGGTTGGAGGAGAAATCTCTGCCAGTTTAGCCACTTCTCTTATGGCACAGATCTTTATGTCCCAATCCTTTGTCAAGGATCTTAAGAATTTGTCATTCAGTTCATAGGTACTGAATACTCTTCCATAGGACTTTAACTCATTCATAATTCTATAGAATTTCTTATAGCATTCAGTTATGCTATCAGTTTTTCCTTGTCTAAAACTTTTATATTCCTAGTTGAGCATAGACTTCCTATCCTATCTTACTTCTTTAGATCCCTCCATGTAGACAATCAAGGTGTCCCACATCTCTTTGGAGGTCTTGCAGTGAATCAGATTCTGAAATGTAGAATCATCTATGACACTCACAATAATATTCTGAGCTCTCTTGTCCATGGTTGCCAAAATGATTTCATCCTTGGTCATTTCAGAATAACTCTTTGGAGTTTGAATATTAGCATCAAGAACTGATACCTTTATTGGAATGAAGGGTCCTTCCTGAACTGTGATGTATATCCTTGGGTCAGATGCTTCCATGAACAATCTGACTCTTTCTTTCCAAATTCCAAAGATTTCCTTCCTGCAGATGGGTAACTTCATTGACCCTAACTCCTTGTGATTTTCTCCAGAACCCATCTTCTTGAATCTTGATTCTGCCTTTCAGATCTACCTCAGACTGTTAAGTCCTTTTTGAGGAACCTCCCTCTGATACCACTTGATAGTTTAACTTTCAAGACAACCTAAACACCTAGAGGGGGGGGGGGTGAATAGGTTCTAAAGCTTGTTAACACTTTTTGGCAGAATTCAATTATAGAATTAAAACACACAGCACAGCAGTCACAGAAATTTAACCATAACAGATTGCACACTGTTTTATAGTGGTTCCCCAAGGTCTGGGTACATCCACTTTCCCCCTTCACCTATCTAGCAGTATGCTAGATTCGGCCAAACTTCCTCTTTACTCAGATCCACAGATCCTACAGCTCAGAACCTGAAAAGGTTCCTACAACTCAGGCTCAACAGCCCTACCTCAGCTTATCACAAAGCCTACAACTCAGAGAAGAACCTTCTCCTACACTCATGCAAACAATCCTACCACTCAGAGATCAACTCTCCTACACTCAGCCTTTATAACACAGGCTTACAACTCAGATCTGTATTGACAGATCCTACAAAAATTAGAAAAGAAGTTTTTAATGTCTTGCCTTTGTTGAGAGAGAAAAGAACAAGACAAATCTTGATCAGCTGATTAAATCAACTGAATCTGAGCTTTCTTCAAAGTTTCTTGAATCTGAACTTAGCTGAGTTGATTTCCAAACAGCTTCTTGAGAAACCAATGATGGCTTCCTTCTTCTTCTTCAAGAGGCTGGATCCCTCTCTATCCAACACCTTTGATGATACTTCTGAATTCTTGAAAGAACTCTACTTAGACAGATCTTGAGATCGTCTTCTTAGATCTTCTGATGAAGATCTTCTTTTGTGTATTACTTCTTCTTGATTTGATTTCTCAAATTGATTGCCAAAATTCAATCTGTTACTTCTCTCTGAATCTGTCTATTTATAGATCTTCTTCATGGTAACCGGCTGATCCGGTTTCTAACTGACTTCTGACAAGTCTGACAACATCAGTTAACCGGTTGCAACCCAAAGCTGTCAAGTCTTCAAACAGATCCTGTGCCTTAGTCTTGGACAGCAAAGTGTTGAGACAGACTGTCAGAAAGTGTCGAGACCAACTGTCTATATGTGTCGACACAAGTGACTTTGGTGTCGACACAGCCTTTGATGATGTCGACTAGTTTGCCTTTAAGTCGACACTGCTTTTTCAGAACTTCATCTTGAGAATGAGTCGACACAGAGAATTTGTGTCGACTCAACACTTCATCTTTCTTCAGAAAATAACTTGGTCTTGAACTTTGCAGTGTGTCGACACAAGTCCTGTGTGTCGACACAGTTGTTGTAGATTCAGAACTCAGTATGTGTCGACTCTGCCTTCAGGTGTCGACATAGTTGAGGTCGACTATCTTTCTGTGAGTCGACACTGCTTCCCAGTGTCGACACAAATATGGTCGACTATCTTTTTGTGAGTCGACACTGCTTCCCAGTGTCGACACAAGTGTGGTCAACTATCTTTCTATGAGTCGACACTGCTTCCCAGTGTCGACACAAATGTGGTCGACTATCTTTCTGTGAATCGACACTGCTTCCTTCAAGTGTCGACACAATTATTCTGAAGTGTCGACACAATTTCTTCAGGTGTCGACATATGGACTTAGAATAATTTCCTGTATTCTTTAATACTTCTTCACCTGCACATGTCAACTTAAAACAACATCAAATACACCTTGATGTATATCATTAAGCTAAGTTAGGCTTCTTCAAATCAGGTACACATTTTCCAATGTACCCAACAACAGGGCTGGATGTCACTCGAGGAAGTCTGCCCCAGACCCCGAGAAGATCCCGCTGTCAGGATCTCATCTAGCTAGCAGGGCTGGATGTCACTCGAGGAAGTCCCACCCTCTCCTAGAATTATTTAGGAAGATTGCTTTAACTAAGGGTGTAGGGGGAGAAGGGCCTTATAAGAGAGTTTGGACTCACAGGCCCAGCTCGGCAAAGAGAAGATGAGCCCTGCTCTGAGCCTCCTATTGAGGAAGGCAAGCTCCAACAAGGCACTCCACCCCAATTCAGTTTTACTTTTGAAATATTTTTACAATTTTGACTCAACATCAACAAAAGAAGGGACAACTCGCGCGCGAGCTGGGTCGTTATGAACCCAGCATGGCATGAGGTCCATTCCTGGTTAACCTTGGGAGGGGGGAGCTCTCGGAATCCACTCGCAGGTACGAGTCCTAAACATGCGCTATAGCGGCAAATTCTGTTCTAGCGGGATCCAGCGAAGAGGAGGGCTCGCGGGCGAGTGCATCACAAAAGGAAAGTTCAAAGAAAAAGAAGATAGAAAAATTCACTTTTCATTCAGTATAAAATGATTACAAAAGGAGAGCTTGCCTGAGAGAGGTTACAAAAAGAGGGGAGAGAGTTAAAAGAAAGAAAAAAAAGAAGGGGGGGGAGGTCAGCTCTCACCTCCTCCCCCGGATTATCGATCTCCGCCCGCCCCGCCAGAAGGATTGTCTTTGAAGTCCTACCCGAAGAACATGTCGAGGTTGTCTTCCTTCTCGTTGGGCGGCGTGGGCGGGAATAGACTCGGCATGAGGTCTCAGACCATGAACTCCTCGCAGCCCTCCACCAGCACCTGCATATCCTTCAAAATTTGCAGGGTGCATTTGGCGGATTCGATTGAGTTGACTCGCAGCCTTTCAACGACCTCAGCCTAGCCAAAGATCCTCGGGCTCTTGTATGTGAAGGGGGGCTCGCTGCCACCTAGAGGGAGGAAGGCTTCCGCCTGGCGGGCGATTTCGCCATGAAGCCCCTTGTTTTCCTCGCTCAGCTTCACGTTCCTCCCTTCCAGCTCAGCGTGCGAGCTTCCAGCTCGGCGACGCGAGATTCCATCTCGGTGGAGCGAGTCTCCTGCTTGGCGGAGCGAGCACGAAGCTGATTATTTTCTTCCTCCAGTCTGATGGCGCGAGTCCGCGGCTCCCTAGCGGCCTCGGCATCCTGAGGCAAGAACAGGTAAGTAAATTTGAAGCTAAAGATCCCAAGTAAAAAGAGAGAGGGATAACCAGTGCTCACCAGTCCGCCGGCACCCTTGGCGAGCAAGTCCTCGGCAATACCGAGCCTCCTCTCCAGGTCAACGGCCTTGTCCTGGTCCAGGTCACGCTTCTACTCAGCCTTCTGTAGGAGGTGGCTGAGGTTGAAGCTGCGACGAACCACTATGTGGTGGAGCTCCATTGCCCGCATGTGGTCCTGCAGGCCCTCATGGCCGAGTTGGCGCAGGGTCATGGGCTTGTAGGCCGCGACATCCTCGTGCCCGTAGAGGCCGAAGCCGAGCGCATAGGCTTGACCTGGGGAGGGCTCGCTATCAGCCCAGGAGGATTGGAGTGTTGAGACGAAGATCCGGTGGGCGGACTCGTCCCACTGAACCACAGGCTCGCCGGCCGAGTCCTTCCACCTCTCCCCAAGGACGAAGAGGGGGTGACTCTTCGGCGGACCCAGCTTGCGGGCCAGGGTCTTCTTAACTGCAGGAGTAGAGGGCTCACCTCCCTCCTGCTCTTTGCCCGCTGTATCCTTCAGCGGGCTCCCCGACAATCCGTCCGGGGTGGTCTCATGCGAGCTCATGTACTTGGGATGTTATTATTGTTGCTTCGCCCGAGAAACCACCACCGCTTTCAACTTCTTCTGCGGTGGATGGCGGCGAGGCGATCTGGATCCCGCGGGATCAACCTGTTTCTTGCCAGAGGGCTTAGATGAAAACGGCTCGTCTCGGCAGGTGGCCGCAGCTGCCTTCTTGAGGGCGAGAGGGTCAAGGAGTAGTCCCGGATCCGCAAAAGGAGGGTTCTCGGGAATCAGTCGCTCCCCTGCAGAAATAACTTAGTGTAAATTCCGATGGATTTGGCGAGATCTGACAAGGAGGAAAGTTGAAAGATATAGCTTCGCCGGGAAGGATGGGGAGGAGCGAGTCGAGGACCCTTCAGAGGAAGGCGACCTCGAAGTCCTTGTGGAGGAAAAACTTATGGAGCTCGGCGTCGTTGCCAGAAACGGTGGGGGGGTCGGTATACCTCCTCGCCTTTTTGCTACGGCGAAAAGGGGACATTGCCGAGATCGCCCTTGAGGAAGACAATCTTGGTCATCCAGTTGTGGTGTTTGTTCGCGATCTCGCAAACCTTGATAAAGGAGCCCCCGAAGAAGGCGACGTCGTCGGGAGTCGCCTTGTAGGTGAAGAGTTTCCTGAATACGGTTAGCTTGAACTCGATTCGCTCCCGGCAGAGGAAGCTCGCGAACACCACCATCATGACGATGGAGTTTGTGTTAAGCTGCGCAGGTACCACGCCGAAGTACTTGAGGATCTAGCGGATCTCCTGCCAGAGCGGAAGGCGCAAACCCACCTTGAAATACGAGATGGGTAAGGAGAGCTCCACGGGGTAGAAAGTATTGATGGCCTTGTCTTCCCTGGGTTGGCGCGCCTCGAAGCCGGGGGGATTGAAGTCAGCATTGAACATGACGAACTCCTCCTCCGTCGTGTTCCCCTTAAAGAAACAATAGTCGGTGAAGTGCTGAGTGCACTTGGAGCGACCATTAGAATCAGGATTGGTCTTCCCTATGCTCACAGAAGGTGTAGGGAGCGAGTGCAGGTAGGAAGAAGGCGAGGAGGGGAGGAAAGTACAGAAGCTATAAAAGCAGTAAGTCGGTGTAGGTGAGAGGGGCCTATTTATAGGAAAAAGGATCAAGGGTCGAGCCGACCGATCTGTCCAGCTCGCCTAACCCAGCTTGCCGACTTCCAAAACCTGTCCCATAACGTGCCAAGCAAGAATATTATATTCACACAACAAACAATAAAATCTAAAAATATTCTAAGTTATTACATGCCCAAGAGGGATATTTTTCAGAGAAATCAAATGCAAACAAAGCAGCAATTTCGGCACATGCGCGAGCTGAGGGGGCAGGAGGCGAGTTCCGGTAGGCCCGACAGGGGGGTCGTTCTTTACCTCACCCGGTCTCGCATCTCCTTCCCTACAGGTCGGCGCGAATCGTGGAGCTCGCGGATCCGCCTCAAGCATCCCAGGGCTGCCAGAAGATTCTCCTCCAGCTCCTCCAACAACGAAGAAAGGGATGTCGCCTCGCCCGCCAGGTACTCCCTCGCCACGCCTACTAGCCACGTGCACTCCCGCTGCAGCACGTCTTTGTCCTCCCACAACCGGTGGAGCCCGCATACCATCTTTTTGAGGACCTCGATTCCACGCTTCGTCAGCTTGGGGCCCCCAGCTCGGCGTCCAGGAAGGACTCTAAGGTCTTCGGGGAAGGCAGTGGCGAGTAGCGAGCTCGCACTAGGGATTCGTCGGCCTTTGACTGACTAAAGAAGGTTGCAAGAATAGTTGATAAATAATGTGAAGGGCGAGAACACCAGGGAACTACAGATGATAACCAATGGACGACTTACCTGAAGAGCTCCACGCCTCGAAGGAGAGGCGAGGTGGAGGCATCTTCAGATTTTTACAACGGCCCGGAGGATGTATTCGGGGTGGAATAAGGTTGAAGCCCGACACTGGGATTATTCCAGCACCCTCTCTCGAGGTCTCAGCGAGCTGGGAAAAGGGGATACGGGCTGGAGAGTCCGGCCTTTGCGAGCTCAACCCCAGAGTCCCGAAGGGCGGGGACATGTCGCGTTGACAAGCCTCCAGAGTCTTAAACCGCGGGTCGGCAGGAAGAATATTGGCTCGTGGAGAGGTGACCTCGCCGTCCCCACCTCGACAATCTAGGTCGGCGCAGAGGTCAAGGAAATTCCCCTCCTTCCCAGGGGCGGGAAGGGTAGAGGAGCCGGTCTCAGGCTCAAGGGTCATTTTCAGGTCTTGGAAGACGCGCTCGGACGCTTCTCCATCTGGCTTAACCCTCTTAGAAGAATTAGACTCGGGCAGGACGCTCCGCAGGATGTTAAAGGGAATGGAGGTTAGGCTTGCGATGCGGGCAGAGGAGACCTCGCGATCCTTCGCAAGCCTCTTGGAGCTCCTTGGGGAAAGGAATCTCGGCAAATTCAGAGCAAAGGGGAGTGATAAAGGTCACCCAGGTACGCAAGCGCATATTTATAGCCGCTGGTGGACCCCGCCGAAAGATTCCCTGACTCCTTCCACACTCGCCGAATCCCGTGGGGTTGGATGTTTATTTCCAAGCTTGTGCCAACCTCGTGAAGAGCGGGGATTATATACAACCATGTATCCGGCGAGTGGGTCAGCAGGAGACAGAATGGCCAAATCGGGTAGTCTGAGTCCCTGGCCGAGCTAGGCAGGAGGGAGAGCTCGACAGTCTCCGGCTTGCCCAGGCGGGGTGAGATACCTTGGGGAGGCGAGCTCGTACTCGCCAAGCCTAGCTCTCTAAGCCCAACTCGCCAAGTCCAGCTCATCGAGCTCTTGACCGTTCGTCGAGCTCTGGGCTGTTCGTCGAGCTATGGGCTGTTTGCTGAGCTTTGAGCTGTTTGTCGAGCTCTGAGTCGCTCGTTGAATTCGAACCGTTCAACAAGCCCGCGACATGCGAGTAGGGTAGGATGGTCTCGTACTCGCCCAAGATCGAAGATAGACGGAGAGTGCCTGCTCCATTGAGTACTCACCGCCCTTGTCGAGTAGGGTTTGTTGAGGGCTACTTGCCCAGTAATCTGTAAGGTGTTTTTACCATTTTTGCCCCCTCTAGCCTGCCCATAACCATTTAAAACAGCGGAGTTGCGCTATTGGCAGACCCAGCTGGGCTGCACATAGCTGTTCAGAAAAGCGGAGGTTGGCTGTTTGCAGGCCTTTTTCAGAAATCTATAAATAGGACCCAAGGGGTACCTCAGAAGGCATGCTTACCTGTCTCCCAGTATTCTAGCGATTTCTGAGGTACCTTAGCCCGACATTTGGCTAAGGAGGGGGAAGCGCTCAGTGATCTTCTGGGTGTGTCGTGGGTCGTCTGCGGCGGGCCCTTGGTCCAGTCCCTTGTTCTTTTTCCTTGGTTGTTTTTCTTGTAGGAGAGAAGTAGGTGTGCGATCACCCCTTCCCCAAGGGTTAACTCCATCGAGACCAAATTTTCGATTTCAACAGTACAGACAGCTTTGAAGTATATAGTGATGCATCAGGGAGCGGCTTAGGCTGCGTGCTTCGTCAGTTCCGAAAAGTGATAGCATATGGCTTCATGTCAGTTGAAAGTGCATGAGCGGAACTATCCCATCCACGACTTGGAGTTGACGGCAGCGATATGTGCACTTAAACTGTGACGTCATTACTTATATGACGTGGAAGTTGACATCTTCACAGACTATAAGAGCCTTAAGTATCTCTTGGATCAGAAAGCTAAATATGCTGCAACAGAGGTGGATGGAGTTCCTTGGGGACTACACCTTCAATATTCATTATACTCCCGAAAAAGGGAACGTGGTCGCAGATGCCTTGAGTCGTAGGAATCTTGCAAGGGCTAATTGGTTGGATATACATGATGAACATCTGATCCAGGAGTTGTGTTGGGTCCATTAATCCCAATTGCCCTTATTTGATGATGTCAAACGTGTCAATGAGATAGACATAGTTTTATTTGATGTATGGTTAAGTTCATGCATACATGTTAGTCTTTGTCACAATGATTGGACAACTAGTTCAAGAGATAATGACAGGTGGACTCAAGGTGGACCTAGAAACTCAGAAATCTACCTAAGTTTAAAATCATTGAGTGAGGCAAGCTCACTCAATGCCATTCAGCTAGTAGTGCTGAGAGTAGGCAGGTAGTCAAGACTGACAGTATTGCAAAAACAAAAATAGGCTAAGTCCAGAATCATTGAGTGAGCTCAACTTACTCAACGCCAAACAGCTAGAAGGGTTGAGTCAAGGTTATCCAGAATCGATGAGTGAGACAAGCTCACTCAACGCCATCAGGAAGAAAGCTGAAAAATATGGCTAAGGAAAAAACATCGAGTGAAGCATATGCACTCAACGCTCTCAATGCCATAAGGCAGAAAGCTGAAGAATATAGTCTAAGGGAAAAAGCGTTGAGTGAGGGATATACACTCAACACTCTCAACGCCTAGCAGAGCAAAAATAATTCTAAGTCCAGAATTGCTGAGTCTACCATTCGTCGATCTAAGCTTAGCTTTCGTCGACCGGAGTTCAGAGAATTCGTCGATTTCAACTTTTACCTATAAGAAGGACCCATCTAGTAGAATTGTCGACCGGAGTTGAATTTCATTGAACGGAGTTCAGAGATTTCGTTGAACTCAGCCTTCACCTGAAGAAAGAACTGGGCTGAGAGAATTCTTCGATCTCAGCTTCATTGTTTCGTCGAACTGAGCTCGAAGTTCGTCGACCTCAGCCTTCACCTGAAGAAAGAACTGGGCTGAGAGAATTCGTCGATCTCAGCTTCACTGTTTCGTCAAGTTGAGCTCAGATTTCGTCGAGCTGAGCTTGAAGTTCGTCGAACGCAGGATTTCAGAAAAGTTAGTTGATTTTGGCTAAATCCAGAATCATGCTGACTCAGCAAAGTCAACAATTCAACAAAGTTAAGATTCGATGCAAATTGGCATTAACGTCGCCGTCAGTCTACAGTGGATCTCAAGTTAATAAAGTTGAGGTTTTAACCACCGTTAAAACTGAGACACGTGTCGATAATCTCACCAATGTGACAAGATTATAAATGGCAGAAGTGATCGAGATCTATAATGATGAAGAATATTGGATTAACTTCTGATTAACTTTCGAAAAAAACGAGAAGCGGAGTTTGTCGTCTTCATCCGCCATTGTTGCAGAAGCCAAGACCCTCAAGTTCAAATCTGAAGGGCTTCTGAGTT
Source organism: Platanthera zijinensis (assembly GCA_039513925.1). Taxonomy (NCBI): domain Eukaryota; kingdom Viridiplantae; phylum Streptophyta; class Magnoliopsida; order Asparagales; family Orchidaceae; genus Platanthera; species Platanthera zijinensis. The sequence goes on from CM077098.1 coordinate 38,124,122, forward strand.
TGCTGGTGCAACCATCATCCACTCCAACAGGTTCAGAGTAATCCTCTGAGAGATACGAATCAGCCTAGGCGTGACCTAGCTGAAGTTATCTTCTCGATCCAAGCCGAGCCAGAATCTGAAGATCAATTTGATGGATCAAAGAAGAAGGAAGGGCTGAAATCTGCTCTGTCCAGATCAGGAGATATTCCTGAAGAAGAAGAAGGAGATTCATCTGCTAGTTGATTCCAGAACAAGTCGGGCATCATTTCAAGATTGCTGTATCATCTTGTTGCTATGAAGACAAAGTTAGGGCTGACATCTGCTCGGTCCAGGTAGATAGGCACAGAGAATTTTCTCTTGTGTCTGTAATTCATTATCTTGAATATTTCTATAAGATTCATTTTGAATCTTAGTGGTAAGGCTAAGGCCAAAGTTGTAAGCCTGTGTTATAAATGCTGAGGTAGGGCAAAAGTTGCCTGAGTTGTAGGTGTGTGGATTTACACTGAGGTAGAGCAGGATTGCCTTGAGCTGTAAGAGCGTGGAGTCACTCTGAGGAAGAGTTCTTAGAAAGAACTTGAGTTGTAGGATCTTTATGATCTGAGTGGTAGGGCTTGTTCCTGAGTTGTAGGAGCCTGTTGGGCTCTGAGCTATAAGATCTGAGGATCTGAGAAAGATAGTTTGGCCGAATCTAGTATACTGCTAGATAGGTGAAGGGGAAAGTGGATGCACCCATCAATTGGGGAACCACTATAAATCTTTGTGTACTGTGCTGTATACTGTGCTGGTATTGGTTGTGATAAGATTGCTGTGTTGTGATTTTAATCAATAAGTTGACTAAGTTTTAAATTGGACCTATTCACCCCCCTCTAGGTGATTAGTGTTCTTGAAATCAAGACTTTCAAGTTGGAGAACTTAGACATTTCTTGTGTTGACAAGAATGCCACTACAAATGCGTGTCTGAACTGGACAGAGGTTAAATATGACCTCGCGGATAGGATTTGACGAGCAACGGAACTCGATGAGAGTCGACAACACTATGCAGCGGATGTGTCAAATGCCTAATTCTCCTTGGATGATGGTCTTTTGTTAAAAGATGGTCGTTTGTGCAACCGAGATGTGGGTAAACTACGCGAGGAGTTGAGTACGAAGCACATTTTACAAAGTACTCAATTTACCTAGGGAGCGCGAAAATGTACAAGGACATGAAGAATATGTTCTGGTGGCCAGGTTTGAAGAAAGACATAGCCCATTACGTGGCAAAATGTCAAACTTGTGTCTTAGTGAAAGCTGAATGCAAGAAATCTGGAGGTTTCCTGAAGTCGTTACCAATCCCGATATGGAAGTTCGATGACATTTCTATGGATTTCATGCATGGACTGCCGAGACCTTAGAGCGGAAATGATTCCTTGTGGGTGATCGTTGACCAGTTAACCAAAGTCACACTTCATACCTAACAGGAAGGACGATTCAGTGGAAAAATTGGCCAAGCTGTACGTGGATAACATCGTACGATTGCACGGCGTGCCCCGTAACATCGCCAGTGACCGAGATGGGCATTTTACTTCAGGTGATTGGAGGCTAATCCACTAACTGTTGGGTATAAAGTTAAAGTTCAGTACGACCTTCCATCCGCAAACGAATGGTCAGGCTGAAAGGACAAACAGAACAATGGAGGATATGCTCCATATGTGCGCCCTAGATTTCGGGAAAAGGTGGGAATATAACCTCTATATGATTGAGTTTGCCTACAATAATAGCTATCAAGCTAGCATACAGATGGCGCCCTTTGAAGCTTTATACGGTAGGAAGTATCGTACACTATGAAAGTCTCTAGTGTCGACCTAATCCACCTATGGGGGGGGGGGAATAGATGTCGTGCAGTCTTTTCCGGAATTAAAATAAGCTGCACAAATTAACAAATAGAGCATAAAAAACACACAAAGAATTATAGTGGTTCCCCGATTTGGGTACGTCCACTTTCCCCCTTCGACCTATCTCCCACCAAGGGACGACTCAGTCACTTCTCCAAACGGATTGAAATCCAATCCTCACACTACGGAAGGAACCCTTCCAACAAAGGAGTCACAACTCCACCACCACGGGTTGCACCCAACCCTTACAACAAGGAATGAAAATTCCTTTACAACAAACCAAAATTGAATATAAAAGAAAATACAAACAAAGCTTTTGGAGATTCCGATGTCCTTCTTCGTTCGTTGTAGCTTGCACGAAAAATACGAAGAGTCCACAACCAGATTTCTCTCTTGGAATGGGTCTTCTCAAGATCGGCGGCGGCAAGTGATTGCGACGGCAATACTTTGTAGATCCAAACTTCTTGACGAAGCAAGCAAGGTCTACGAATGATCTCAGTCAGATCAGTCGTCTCAACCAATTCGAAATGGAGAACAAATCTCGTTCAACGAATCGGAAGACAAGAGATTTCAAGAGAGATGCGTGAGATGCTCGGCTTGCCTCGGTACTGTCGTCGAAAGATCAAAGAAGATCGGAGTTCAACGGCGACGACGAGCTTGCGAGCGGCTACAGGCGATCGACGGTTTCCGCGATCGGCTAGGGCACGACGTCGGCTGCTTTCGTTTATGCGTGAATGTCTGTCTATAGAGGTTCAAAATACACGTATATATACCATGAGCCAACCCTAATGACCGTTGTGGGGACTACAAGGAGAAACCCTAGCCCCAACCGAAATATCGCACGGCAAGTTGGTTCGGTCCAGCAAATGAGGAAATTTGCCTAAGGCAAAATTGGCGGGATTCGTTGGTGATTCCCGTCGATGTCGGCGGGAATCACTCACGATTCCTGTCGATTCTGACTTGGCAGAATCCCTGATGAAATCTGTTAGCCGGAAGAAGTCGGTGAGAGAAGCTATCTGATTCTCGACGAATCGGCGAGAATCACTAACGATTCCCGTCGAAGTCGGCGGGAATCATTAGCGATTCCCGTCGAATTCGGCGGGAATCACTTAGCGATTCTCGTCGATTTTGACTTGAAAGAGTTTTCTCTCTTCCTTCTTTTGATGACTTGGTCTTTGACCAATCATTGCTCCTTCTTCTGCTCTTGATCTTCCTTGACCCTGCACTTGAAAATAAGTACACTCCAATAGAGAGAGCACACGTTAATCAACACACTGATCTATGCAACGAGGGATTACGTTGCGCAGACCCGTGTATATTGACCCACTGTACCCTGACATTGGTGTGTACTTAGCATGGAATAGCTGCAAGTACAACTTGATAGATGATCATTAAATACATTGTCAATTCAACTTAGCTTGACATGAGTCTTCTTCAAATCCAGGTAATTGTGAATACAATACCCAACAATCTCCCCCTATTTGAAGAAGCCTAAACCCTACAAGCTAAGGTGAATAAAACAGATGGGAATGAAAAACAGAAACAGAAAATTCAGTTGAGAGTGAAATTCATTACCATTTTCCTGAGAGCATACTTAACCTTGACAACCACCTTAGCCTTAGCCGAGAGGGTAATCTCCCCCTTTTCGTCTTCTACAAATCTGGGATTTTACTTAGAGCAAAATGCCCCCCCTAAGTTCTTGCATCCGTGCCCAATCTTGAGTTCCTCGCTAATACTTTCCCTTGATCCACGAGCCTTGAGCCCTTCAGTATTCAATCTTCATAGTTCAGCATGCCGAGTTCAGTTTTGAAGAGACTGAACTTGGCCTCGTCTAGGGGCTTTGTGAAGATATCTGCAATCTGCTTATTCGTGGGGACATAGCAGAGAGAGATATCTTTGTTTTCCACCTTCTCCCGAATGAAGTGGTAGCGCACTTCAATATGCTTTGTTCTGCTGCGCGACACTGGATTTTTCGCAATTGCTATTGCGCTCGAGGAGTCGCAATACATAGGAACTTCTCTGAACTGCAAGTCATAATCTTCGAGTTGATTTCTGATCCATAGAAGTTGTGCGCAACAGCTGCCTGCTGAGATGTACTCAGATTCAGTCGTAAAGGTTGCGACACAGTTCTGCTTTTTTACTGTTCCACGAAATAAGCCTTCTTCCGAGGAATTGGCACGTCCCGGAAGTGCTTTTCCTATCATCACTGCTTCCTGCAAAGTCAGCATCTGAAAAGCCTATCAGCTCGATATCATTATTTCTTGGGTACCACAAGCCAAGATTTGGTGTACCTTTAAGGTATCTAAGAATTCGCTTTGCAACGACATAATGAGATTCCTTAGTGTTCACTTGATATCTGGCACAAACGCATGTGGAAAACATAATATCCGGTCTACTAGCAGTAAGGTAGAGCAGGGATCCAATTATGCTTCTGTATTTGGTTTCATCAAAAGGTTTCCCTTTCTCATCCTTGTCCAGAGACACAGTGGATCCCATTGGAGTCCTCATAGAGGTTGCATTCTCCATTCCGAATTTCTTGAGGAGTTCATTTGTGAACTTTGTCTGAGAAATGAAAATTCCATCCTCAGACTATTTCACTTAAAGTCCCAAGAAGTACTTCAGTTCACCCATGCTGCTCATTTCAAACTTCCCTTGCATAAGTTTAGAAAACTTCTTGCACAGGTTGTCCGTTGAGCCGAATATTATGTCATCGACATAGATTTGCACCATCAAAATCTTGCCTTTGACTTCCCTAAGAAACAATGTCTTATCTAGTTTTCCTCTCGAGAACTTGTTCTCAAGAATAAAACTAGACAGAGTCTCAAACCAAGCTCGAGGAGCTTGTTTTAAGCCATATAATGCTTTATTGAAAAAGTAAACATGATTAGGGAATGTTGGATTAACAAAACCTGGGAGTTGCACGACATATACTTCCTTTTTCAAATTTCCATTTAGGAACGCAGATTTCACGTCCATCTAATAGACAATGAATCTTTTGTGAGAGGCATACGCCAGGAACAATCTGATCGCCTCGAGCCTTGCAACTGGTGCAAAGGTTTGGTCGAAGTCAATCCCTCCTCCTGTCTGTAACCTTGAGCCACCAGTCTGGCCTTGTTATTGATGATTACACCGTTTTCATCCAGTTTGTTTCTGAAGATCCACTTAGTGCCGATAATATTTTGTTTCTTTGGTCTGGGAACAAGCGTCCAGACGTTGCATCGTTCGAATTGATGCAGTTCATCTTGCATTGCCAATATCCATGACGCATCTTTGTTTGCTTCGTCGAACTTCTTTGGCTCAACCTGTGACAGAAAACTTAGGTGTAGAATCTCGTTAATTGTACCTCTGCGAGTTCTGACACCGTCCTGAGGATCTCCTATGATCTGATCTCTTGGGTGATCCCTCACGTGTCTGAGCTCTAAGAGTCTGGCATCTGAAGCTCCAACAGCTTCTCGGGCTCCTCCCTCTTCTAGGAGAATTTCTCTATCCTGACCGTCATCTTCTCCAGGTGGCGTTGAGGTGGAGACCTTGACATACTTGGGAGTTTAATCTTTAGCAGTCTCATCTAGACTTAGCTGTTCAAACCTTGCACCTGCATCTTCAAGAATGACACTGGAAGAATTGCTATGAAGCAAGCTTCCTTCATCAAATACAACATTAATGGACTCCTCTACCACTAGGGTTTTCTTATTGAAAACCCTATATGCCCGACTATGGCTACTATAACCCATGAAGATGCCTTCGAAGCATTTTTCTCTGAATTTAGTACGTGGGTACTTCCCATTATTGAGTACATAGCATCTACAACCAAAAATCCTTAGATAGGACATGGTCGGTTTCCTGCCTTTAAATAGATCATAAGGCATCTTATGATGATTCTTGTTGATCAAGGCCCGGTTTTGCACGTGACAGGCTGTATTGACAGCATCTACCCAGAAGTACTCTGGGAGAGAAGCGTCATTCAACATTGTCGTACATGCCTCAATGAGCGTTCTATTCCTCCTCTCCGCAACTCCATTTTGCTGAAAAGAATGCGGGGAGGAAAACTCATGAAAGATACCATGTTCTTCACAGAATTTTGTCATAGCTCCAGACTCGAATTCTGTTCCATGGTCACTTCTGATTTTGACCACGGAGCAGTTAAGTTCGTTCTGAATCTGCCTGATAAAATTAGTGAAGATGTCAAAAGTATCTGACTTTCGTTTCAAGAAGAACACCCACGTAAACCGAGAGTGATCATCAATAATCACTAGCGTATAGGATTTTCCTCCTAAGCTATGAACTTGCACTGGACCGAACAAGTCCATGTGCAGAAGATAAAGACATCTGGAAGAGTCTATGTCAGCAATGCCCTTAAAGGTAGCCCGAGTCTGTTTGCCCTTATGACATGCAGGACAAGGGCTATCTTTGATGTACTTAATAGTAGGGGCATCCCTTAATAAATTCTTAGAAAACAACATACTAATTGTTTTGAAATTAATATGTGCCAATCTCTTGTGCCATTGTTCACAGAGAGATGCACTGTCATTTGCTACTAGGCAAAAAGGGGTAGGAGAGTCTAAGCTAAGAAAATCTAAGCAAAAAATATTTCTACTCCTAATGCCAGTTAATACCGTCTCCGAAGAGGCACACGATATTATCAAGCACTTTTCCTTGCAGAACTTAACATCGTATCCTTTATCACACAACTGGCTTACACTAATCAGGTTATGATTTAACCCTTCAACATAGGCCACGTCTGTGATAGAGAATACACCATTTGAAATCATACCATAACCCCTGGTGACTCCTCGATCAGATCCTCCAAAGATGTCTTTGGGTCCATTTTCGACTGGGGAGTAATCACGCAATAGGCTTCTTGTCCCGGTCATATGCCGGGAACATCCACTGTCCAAGTACCAGATTGGCGTTTTGGTGGCCTTTGGACATACCTGCAAAACAGAATTAGTTTCCCTTAGGAACCCAATCGAACTTGGGTCCTAGATTCCTTGTTAGCACACTCCCCCTCAGTTGGTTAACCCTACGAGTGGTCGTCCTCGCATTGCTAACAAAAGGAGTCTCATTGTATCTTGGATTAAACAGCAATCCACGGCAAAGTGACCAACTTTGCCACAGCACCAACAGTCAAACCTGTTGTACCGTTTCCTAGGCTCCTGCTTCACCCTTGGAACGGTGGGTCCAGCCGGGGCCTTGGATCTAGAGGTGGAGGCATCATGATGACAGCAGTCACACGACTTCTTCAATTCCTATTCCTTCAGTATGACAGGCTTGTACTTTAGTGCCTGCTTCCTATTATGACCGCTAGAGAAGTGGCCATAATTCTCCACTTGGATTTCCTCATAAGGTGCCTTGAAGACACTCTCACCGTAGTTGCGGGGGAAGGTCCAACCATCATACCGGCTCTTGGGCTTTTCAACCGAGGGCCGGAAGAAGTGGTCATAGGTTGACTCAAAGTCCTGCTCATTGCAAGGAAAGCCAGGCTTTCTGAATGAAACATGACGAGTGGGGCCTTTCCCTTTTATGCAGCAGAGGCCTTCTTAGTAGCCTTATTTTTCCTCCGATTTCTGTTTCTCCTGGATGATTTACCAGGCACAGCCACATGCCCTAAGCCAGCCCCCTTAGCCTGAGCAGAGAATTCATCAACCAGAGGAAGAACGGTCTTTGACATAGAGAAGCTTTTGACAATCTTCCTTTCTGCCACAAGCTGTTCTTCCAGCTTGTTGGTTTCTTCCTATTTTTGGTCAAGGAGCCTTAGAGAATCTGAGTTCTCAGAAGTCAGGTCCAGGTGTTCCCATCGGAGAGAAATTAAGCTAGTGATCTCTTCTCTTAGGGACACACCCTCAGCCTTAAGGAATTTGACTTCCTTTGTCTGAGCGCGCAACCTCTTTTGGCACTCTTCGAAAGTATTGAGCAGAAGCTCATACTTTTCGAGGAGTTCAGCCTCACGGGCAGATGGACTGTCCTCGTGGTCATGTTCAGGAGACTCAGAGTCAGAGTCAGAGAGGGGGGTGCGATCTTTTACCTTCCCAGTAAATGGGGGATAGTCTCCATCTGAGTCGGAGCGACCCATTAGCCCGAAGTAGGCTTCCTCATCATCACTGGAGTCTGAAGAGTCAGATTCACTCAATGTCTTTGGCTTTTTAGCAATGTAGCTCCTCTCATTCTTCTTATCTTTAGATGACTTGTGCTCCTCTCCTTTCCCCTTATCTCTCTTTCTTTGGTGGCAGTCAGCAATGACGTGACCTGGCTTATTGAATCCAAAGCAGATAATGTCAGTAGAACGATGTTTGTTCTGTTTAGACTCATACCTGTCAGAAGAGTAATTCTTCTTCGTATGTCTGGAGGAGGAGCCATCCTTTTTTCTCTGATTCCTCAACTTGAGGAACTCCTTGAACTCTCGAGTGATGAAGGAGAATTCTTCCTCAGATAGCTCTGAGCCGGATGAGCATGACTCACAGACTTCTTCCTCAGCCTTTCTCCAAGAGCGGGATGAGGCTGCACCCTTGTCTTTCCTTGAGTGATTAGCTTTCAGGGCCACAGTCTTTTATTTGGCTACGGCCTTATCAGCTTCTTCTTCAGCTTTTCTGGTGTTCAGCTGAAGCTCGTAGGACATTAGCTTTCCAAACAGAATCTGGGGATCAGTTTCTTCCAGCTTGCCAAATTCTCTGATGGCGCAGATCTTGGTGTCCCATTCCTTAGTAAGGTATCTAAGGAATTTGTCATTTAGTTCACCATCGGTGAACACTCTGCCATAACCCTTCAGGGCATTGACGATCTTCAGGAAGTTCTTGAATGTCACTCCGATTTCTTCCTTGGGACCTTGCCTGAAGGCCTCATACTTCTGGTTCAGAAGGGATCTTCGATCATCCCTTACTTCATCTGTGCCTTCCATCAGAATGATCAGGCAGTGCCATATGTCCTTGGCAGTGCTGTAGTTGCTGAAATTCTGCATCATGGAATAATCGACGGCGCTTACTAGGATGTTTTGAGCTTTCTTGTCTAGTCTGACAAGCACCATCTCATCCTTATCCATTTCGGAGAGCTTCTTGGGCACCATCTTGGTCGGATCAATGGTGGAGGCCTTAGTGTGGATATAAGGGCCCTCCTCCACTATCATGAAGAGTCGGGGATCGACTTCTTTCATGTAGTACCTAATCCTTTCCTTCTAGATGAGAAAGTTCAGCTTGGTGCATACTGGGATCTTTCCAGAATACTTAAGTCCGTCCATTCCCGAGATCTTCTTTCTTCTTGACACTAGACACAGGATCTTACTCAAGGTGTTAACCTTATTGATGAGTAACCTCCCTATGATACCACTTGAAAGTCTCTAGTGTCGACCTAATCCACCTATGGGGGGGGGGAATAGGTGTCGTGCAGTCATTTGCGGAATTGAAATAAGCTGCACAAATTAACAAACATAGTACAGAAAACACACAAAGAATTATAGTGGTTCCCTGATTTGGGTACGTCCACTTTCCCCCTTCGACCTATCTCCCACCAAGGGACGACTCAGTCACTTATCCAAATGGATTGAAATCCAATCCTCACACTATGGAAGGAACTCTTCCAACAAAGGAGTCACAACTCCATCACCACGGGTTGCACCCAACCCTTACAACAAGGAATGAAAATTCCTTTACAATAAACCAAAATTGAATATAAAAGAAAATACAAACCAAGCTTTTAGAGATTCCGATGTCCTTCGTTCGTTGTAGCTTGCACGAAAAATACGAAGAGTCCACAACCAGATTTCTCTCTTGGAATGGGTCTTCTCAAGATCGGCGGCGGCAAGTGATTGCGACGACGATACTTTGTAGATCCAAACTTCTTGACGAAGCAAGCAAGGTCTATGAACGATCTCAGTCAGATCAGTCGTCTCAACCAATTCGGAATGGAGAACAAATCTCGTTCAACGAATCGGAAGACAAGAGATCTCAAGAGAGATGCGTGAGATGCTCGGCTTGCCTCGGTACTATCGTCGGAAGATCAAAGAAGATCGGAGTTCAGCGGCGACGACGAGCTTGCGAGCGGCTACAGGCAATCAGCTAGGGCACGGCGTCGGCTGCTTTCGTTTCTGCGTGAATGTCTGTCTGTAGAGGTTCAAAATACGCGTATATATATACCATGAGCCAACCCTAATGACCGTTGTGGGGCCCATAAGGAGAAACCCTAGCCCCGGCCAAAACAGCGCACGCCAAGTTGGTTCGGTCTAGCGAATGAGGAAATTTGCCTAAGGCAAAATCGGCGGGAATCGTTGGTGATTCCCGTCGATGTCGGCGGGAATCACTCACGATTCCCGTCGATTCTGCCTTGGCAGAATCCCTGATGAAATCTGTCAGCCGGATGAAGTCGGCAGGAGAAGCTATCTGATTCTCTACGAATCAGCGGGAATCACTAACGATTCCCGTCGAAGTCGGCGGGAATCACTAGCGATTCCCGTCGAAGTCGGCGGGAATCACTTAGCGATTCTTGTCGATTTTGACTTAGAAAAGTTTTCTCTCTTCCTTCTTTTGATGACTTGGTATTTGACCCATCATTGCTCCTTCTGCTCTTGATCTTCCTTGACCCTGTACTTGAAAATAAGTACACTCAAATAGAGAGCACACGTGAATCAACACACTGATCGACGCAACGAGGGATTACGTTGCACAGACCCGTGTATATTGACCCACTGCACCCTGATATTGGTGTGTACTTAGCATGGAATAGCTGGAAGCACAACTTGATAGATGATCATTAAATAAATTGTCAATTCAACTTAGCTTGACAGGAGTCTTCTTCAAATCCAGGTAATTGTGGATACAATACCCAACACACTATTAGCTTGGGAGGAAACTGGTGAGTCAAAGCTATATAAGCGTAAGGAGGTCGAAGATGCAAATTCGACCAAACGTACTATACGCGAGCGACTGTTGGTTGCCCAAGATAGACAAGAAAAGTACTACAACGCCAAGCACCAAAACATGGAGTTTGCGGTTGGCGAGTGGGTGTACTTGAAGATCAAGCCATTCAAAGGCGTGTTCAGGATTCAACGCTTGAAAAAGTTTAGTCCGAGGTATCTTGGTCCGTTTTAAGTGGTTGGATGAGTTGGAAAAGCTAGCCTATCGATTAGCTCTTTTAGCGAAGTTGAGTGGTTTGCACGATGTGTTTAACATATCGGTGCTGCGGAAAGCTTTGAAATAGCCAACGCAAGTAATCGCTGATGATCAGGTACCGGTTGATAGTGGGCTGACGATGAAGGTTAGACACATTCAGATCGAGGATACGAAGATCAGACAACTACGTAACAAAGAAATTGGGATGGTCAAAGTTCGTTAAGACAATTATGATCGTGATGAACTTACATGGGAGCGTGAGCAAACCATGCGAGAGGAATTCCCCGAGTTGTTTTTGTAACTTAATGGTGTAAGCTGATGTACTGATTTCCTTTCAATAAATAAAATTTCGGGACGAAATTTCTTAAAGGAGAGAAAGTTTGTAACACCCCAAAAATCCTAGAAAAGGAAGAATTGGGGGTTAACGTGCGGTTGTGGGTTAACGCTGACATTAGCTTTTGAATTAAATCGTCTTAGGGCTCGGGAATCTACCGCGCGACGGTAGTAGTCTAGCGCGTGGCGCTACCACTCAACCCTCTAAAGCGTTGAGTGACTACTGCGGAGCGGTAGTATGCTATCGCATGGCGATAACAATCAATGCTCTCAACGCCGTTGGCGAAGCGTTGAGTGACTACCGCGTGGCGGTAGGGAGCTAACACACGGCGATAGCTCGAGTTAAAGTACCGTTTGGCAGTAACTCGATGCGCGGAGGTAGCTTCCATGTGGCAGTAAGGTGGAGGATGTTTTGGAGCGACAGCACGATGTCGGTTGGCCCAAGCGGCAATCTCCTATGATACCGTGCGGTGGTAGTAGATACTGTAAGGTGGTAGCCTCCAGATATAAGCTGTTTAAGAGAATGAATTCTCATTGTTCTTTCTCTTAGTTCTTAAGGTTCTGGAGAGCAAGAACGCTGAGGCTGAGCTTTGCTAGCTAAGGGAAGGAGATCTTGTGGTCAGATTCAAGAGCCGATGTAAGATCCGTGAAGAGGAAAGTGAGGCGCTCTTTTCCAACTAGACAAAAAAGCTCGTTCATGGCTCGAAACGGATTACTAGGGTAACGACTTTCACCTTAGACAAATGAAGTCCTAAATTTTCATACGTGCATGGAACCCCTCACCAAAAGGTGAAGAAAAATGTGGTTTCTAATGGGTAGATTGTTGTGATCCCCAATAAAACTTGCATATAGATCCGAAATCGAAGTACGGAATATGCATGTTGTGTGAAGCCCATCTGGACAGGTTGGTCTTGATTGGTGAAGAATTGATTTGCGTGCAAAAGAAGACTCCGTGGATAAAATGTGTGGTTCAACATGTAGAATCCGGGGTCTGGGGGTGTGCAAGATGCTGTAGGGATAGTACTGGAGGTGATCTCCAGAAAACACCCAAAAAATGGGGGAAGAAGTGACTGTTGTCCCTACTGCGCAGTAGTATTGCTACCGCCGACGCTAACTCCCAGTTAACTATGTTTGTGAGGCCTCTCTCATGGAGACCCATAGGGCATTAGTTGCGAAGCCTGTCTCTGGGAGACCTGCGGGCTATATTAGTGAAAACCTAAATAGTTCTTCTTGGGCACAAGGGGGACGCTGAACCCGCGTCATGTCAGTCCATGAAGGTTTCGGCTTTTGGCGCATGATGGTTTGAGCAACGTGCTTTGGCTAACCTTCACCCACCTTATGATGATAGACTTGGAGTGAGTCACTGGATTGAATCTATGAGAGCTCCTTTGACTTTGTCGACTCATAGAAAGAAAAGAGAGAAATGCTCAAGTTTTGACTATCAAGTCTGAGACTGTGGATGGTGGTGCTAACCGGGAGATCCGGTACACCGATAATGTGCCCTGAGTGCACGGGGTGTGTGTCCGATCGAGCCTGCGTCTGTGGCGAATGGTGCTTATGTTGCACATTTCTATTACAAAAAATATATATATACTACTGCTTGTAGGGAAAGAGAACCGCCACCTCGAGTGAGGGGTGAGGTCGTTATAAATTGGTCAGCTAATGCTGACCGTTGCTTTATTTTCCACATTTTGGTGGGTCATGCTATGCAGGTGCTGGAGAGCCAAGTGGAAAGTAGCGGACTGAAGTCCCTTATGCTACTATTGGCTGGCCCTTGAAGGCCCAAAAGCGATCTTTTACTGTTTCATATGTGTCTGGCCTGCATGCCGATGTATGAAACCACTTTTGTAAAAGAAACGGTTTTAAGGCCTTAAGGCCGTAACTTTTTTTGTATTTTGTAAACATTCCTGAGATATATTTATACATATATAGTGGAAATTCACATGTATTGAGTTCAGCTTAACCCTTGAAGCTTTCACAAGAATGCTCTGAGTTAGGATTCATTTAGTAGTTCTTACAATCACATGTAACTCCGCTGACTGTCTGTGGAATATGGCGTGGGGACCCGACCGGACCTCTGTTATATTCTATTTGACGGATGGAGGTGTTACACGTTTTCCCCAAATGGAGAGCTCCAAACAATACGCCAAACGAAGCCTTGTTTTGGATCATCGGAAAGTGATGAGTGAGATCGAAGCTGCCAAGAGGAAGATGAAGACTGAGTGAAATATAAAACTGGATGGGGAGTAGATGAGGAAGAAGATTTCTTCACTTCATCAGATGATTGTCGATGTGTTGGGAAACATGACTGTCTCACTACACTCGCACAATTCAGGCTCACAGAAGATATAACTATAGCAAACACACAAGTGAAACAATCCAGCACAGAAATCACACACAACCAAAGAACACAGTCTTTTACGTGGAAAACTCTCTCTCAAATCAATGAGGGAAAAACCACGGGATGGGGCACTAGAAAATTCAGTATCAATAGCAATAAGGATTACGACATAAAAATACTAGGTTTGCCCAACCTAAATCCCCACTAAATTCATAAATTGAATCTCCCACTCAGATCACAGTAGAAAAACTTATCTCCCTAAGAAAGAAGGGTCACAAACTCCAGATTTCTCTTCAAAACTCCTAAAGCATCAGAAAATGAGAAAGAAAACAAAAATATCCTTACAGCAAAGATAAGGTACTAATCTGAGAAACTTATGTTCTTATTCCAGAAGGACACTTCCGAAAACAATAATGGCGAAAAAACCGTTGTCCCAGAATGATAAGCTCTTTTGGCGGGTTGAAAACTTGAAGTACTTCTTCCCGGAATAGGTCGAGACCTATTTATGGTAAAAGGGCAAGGCTATCTTAGCCCTTGGATCTAGCCCCAAACAATCAGACAGCTGAAATTGCGCCCTTTTACGCAACAATCATCGTTTGCCACCTCATCACAACGTTATAGAGCAATCTGGAGTCAACAAAATGACACCTAGTAGACAACCATTACACACGACGGTATTGTCATGTAAACATGACTGTATCGTTGTGATCAACACGGCGGTATCATCGTGATAAATATGAAGGAAACCCCCTACTTAATTTTGGTCTGATTTTTGAGTCCTTCGACTCTTTAGGGGTTGGATCCCAACAAACTCTCCCTCCATATCATAAAGAGGAGTTCCAAACCTGCCATCTTTAGATTGACATGATGTCGATCAATGACCGGTAAAAATCAAGTTTATCCTTTCGCATAACCTTCGTCATCATGTTTAAAGGATTTTATTCTGTGTGGACCTTTTCCACCTTCAGCAGCTTATCCTTGACACCATCATGTATCCAATGATACCTCACATCAATGTGTTTCATCTTGGAGTGATAGGCGGTGTTCTTGGACAGAAAAACATCACTCTTACTGAAAACAGTGAACACCTCTTACTGGAATCCCAGTTCAAGCCAAACTTCTTCATCCATAAGATCTCCTTTGACACCTCTATTAAAGCGATGTATTCCGCCTTTGACGTCGATAGTGTCACGTACTTCTGCAATCTTAATTGTCACGGCACTGCACCCCCTACATAAGTGACAACAAACCATTAAGTGGATCTCCTGGAGTCAACATCTCCAGACATAACCGAATTAGAGTACCCAACAATAGTCGGAGACCCTCCACCATACTGCAACAGTAACCTGAAGTACCTCTGAGATATCAGAGTATCCACTTCACAGCATCCCAGTGGATCCTCCCGGGTTCTCCAAGTATCTGTTCACTCGCCCCACTACATAAGCTATGTAAAGCCTCATGCAGACCATAACATACATCAAACTCCCCACTGCAGATGCGTAGGGGACTTGACCCATATCCTCCACTTCCTTCTCAAATGAAGGACACTGAGAACTAGATAACTTGAAGTATCCACCCAAAGAAGTAGAAACCGGCTTGGCCTTCTATATCATGAACCGCTTCAGCACTTTCTCCATATACTCAACCTGAGATAGCCACAACTGACTTGCACTCCTGTAACGCCCCGTTTTTTCAGCGATTATTTTTATTCTCGTTTGGCGTTACGATGACGCGTTTCCGTGGCTTGTGCCATTTGTGGAGTGTGGTTTAGCTCCTTAGAACTGAGTGCCCTATTCTGTAGCCTGTTGGCAAGATCTCCCTAGCAAGCCGAGTCGTTTTGGGTGACCCGGTGTGGCCTCTCGGGGGGATGTTGGTGTTTCGCTTTATTTGGGTATAACTCGAGTTCTGTTTGTCGAAAAGTAATTTCGACTTCGTCGTTGTGTTCGTAGCGTGGGTATTTAGCTACGGTGCGAATTTCGTCGAATTCCGAGGTAGTTCGGTTTTCGCGTCGATGTGGTGCTTTATGTAATTTTGTATATATATATATATATATATATATATATATATATATATATATATATATATAGAATAAACCCCCAATCATCTTCTTCACGCTTGAAACCGCCGGCCCTGTACGAGGAAACGGAGAAACCGCCTACCCTTGCCTTCGGACGCCGATTCCCGGAGCGTTTGTGGACGGAATTCGATTCCGAGAGTGGATTTGGATTGCTCTCGTCAAGACCTTCATTCCTGCGGTAAGAAATTCGATTTTCGTGGAGTTCTGGGAGGATTGGAATTTTTGGTTTTGGAAGTTTTCCGCCATTAATGGCCGAGTTTTTGTTTTAGGTGTTGCGGCCGTTTTGATCCGTGCGAAGAGGAGGAAAGCAGTCCAAAGCTTCGCTGTGATTGAGGCAAGTGGTATTCTTGCCCTTGCCAAGTTTTCCTTTTTTTGAATTTTCTTGATGAAATTGAAATCCCGGTTAGCCCAGGTTAGAGGCCTTGTTGTTCTCATTTTCTTGCTAACTATAGGGCTTAGTTCTTCCTACTGAAACCCCCCCTATTTTGTGATGATTGGAATCCAAATTGTCGGCGTGGAGCCGTTGTTTTCCTTTATTTTGATTGTTGCTCTGGTTCGGGTGTAGCCGAG
Organism: Platanthera zijinensis; assembly: GCA_039513925.1. Taxonomy (NCBI): domain Eukaryota; kingdom Viridiplantae; phylum Streptophyta; class Magnoliopsida; order Asparagales; family Orchidaceae; genus Platanthera; species Platanthera zijinensis. Next base: position 38,140,388 of record CM077098.1, read on the forward strand.
AGGGAGAGTTAGGAGGGGGGTGTGGTTGCCGATTTTCGTTATGGTATTACTCGAATGATTAGGCATAGTTCGTATGATAGTGGTGCGCGACGTTGATAGTTGTCTGCTGCTACTGCAGTGGCGTGAGTCGTGTGCGCGTTCTGGTGTCGTTCGGGAAATTCCAAACGGTGCAGGTTGACCGCGCACGGTCATCAACCGTTAGGGCGCACGACCACTGGTCGTGTGCCTCTGCTCGTGCGCGGCTGTCTTTCAGTTTCCAAAGTTCTGTCTCGGAAAATCGCACGAGCGCTGGCAACAGTGCGCACGACCAGTGGTCGTGCGACACTGATCGTGCGCAGTTGCTAGGTTTTCTGTCAGGTTTTCCAGGTTCGCTTCGCACGATCATCAGCCGATGAGTGCGCACGACCACTGATCGTGCGTCACTGATCGTGCGCTTTGTATATTTTCTGTTGCTAGGCGAGTTTAGATGGTTTCGAGTGCGGGAGTTTAGATACTCAAGTGGCAGGCAACTACTCGAGTTCTGGATCTTCTGCCTTGGTCGTTCGACTGTCGTCGAGCTCCGCATTCTTTAGTGGGCTTGTGGGTAGTGGTATTATTTTGGCGGCGAGTGAGGCTAGCTTGCTCAACGCCAAAGTTTAGGTAGGCACTGAGTGGGTTTCACTCAACGCCTAGTCGTGTTGGTTTATTTCAACACTCTTCCTTTACCTTGTATTTCATTTCCGAGTGGATTTCCAGTTGTATTTCTGGGTTTTCCTTGTCGGCCGTTTTCTTTATTTTCCTAAAGGCCGAATCGTGGGTCGTGGTTAGTAGTGGTGGTTGTAGCTCTTTATGGGGGTGGAGTTGAGTGATATAGCCAAGGCCACCCATGTTTTCTTGCTCCAGGTACGGGCTGGGCATGTCGGGTGGAAGGTCCCTTGTGTTTTCACGTGTTGACCCTCGAGCTTTTGACTTGGACATGGTGGATTGGGGGACTGCGTTTGCCTTCGATCCGGTTCCTCGTTATTGTTTTTGCTACTATCACTTCCCACAGTTTAGGGTGTTAGAAGTTTCTTCTTTGGTAGTTTGCAACATTCTGGCTCTTGGTAGCCTAGTAGGCCCTGCAGGATGTGGTTCCTGGGCTGGGTCGTTGCTGTTGCTTTGCACGTTGTGCATTTCTTGTGGTCCTGTTGTGGACAGTTGTGACTCTTTCTTCTGCATGTTTTTCTGTTACTTTGTCCTTTGGTTGACTCTTTCATGCAGTTTTTCTTTGTTTAGCTTGCTGAGGTATTCTGTTTTCTTTTGGAATACCCCAGGTTCTGAGCTGTAGCCAGTCTGGTGGCTAGTTGGAGGTGGTGTTGTTGGTGGACTTCCGGACCTTGGAGTTCTGTTTACCTTGTTAGTGAGGTTGTTTTCAGTACTTTCTTACAGACATATATTTGTGCTAGTGGGTTCGTGTCAGGTTGTTGGCGCCCACTGGTAGTTTTTACCTTGTACTAGATATATACTATTGCTGCTACCATTTTCTGGAGATAGTCTACTTGCTCTGAGAAGGTTTTATGCTAGGTTGCTAGTTATTTTTAAACTATAATTATTATTATAAATAAAGCTCATGATCAGCATGTTTTATAAAGCGAAATCACTATTTTCCAAATCACGTATAAAGACCGTTTTCTTATATATTATATAAATTAAATGTAGGGTCTTGCATAGCATGAGTGGTTCTCTTGGGACCCTTATGTGCTCCTTAGGATGTCAAATCTAAATAAAGTATTTTTCCGCAGCGTATTAATATAGTTTTCATTTGTGGACTAGATGATCCACTGAGCCGAGGGATACGGACTCTAATCATAACTGATTTTCTATTCATTAAGCACATGATTTTCTTGCATAAAGATTGTAGTTGGTTTTGCCTGAACGTCAGCAGTTATCCCCTGCTTGACGTGGCATTATGACACGTGTTTTCTCTTACTCTGATAATTCTTAATTCGGAGAAAAATGCGGGTTGTGACAGTTGGTATCAGAGGGAGGTTGCTTGACAAGTTAGTTGAGCAACCTTCCTTTGTTCGCTTTTAGTAGTTCTGCATCATGTCATTCACACACCGATATGTCATCAGCACGTCTTGGCAAAAGCACGAACACTACACTCATAGCATAACATGAAGTATACGGGGCATATTATGTAGTATGGGATGCATAATATGTGTTCGTATATGGATCCACCATAGGGGCTACATGTGAGGGTTATGTAGTATGGGATGCATAACCTCACCACATGACTGCGACTAGCACGTTTCTTTTTCGTTGCATGGAAATGTTATGTAGTATGGGATGCATAACATTTTCATGCGTACGCCGCTCATAGCATGCATTAGGGCCTTTTTTTTAGAATGCATAGCACAATCATGCATATCATATCATTGCATAAGCACAACGCGCCGAGCTAAAGATTTGCAGGATGACATATGTACACACATGAGTTTTCAAATTAACATAAGTTCATGCATCCGATCTAGGCACAAGAGTTAGTGAGGCGGTGGTTAACCATCCTAGGATAGGGCATATCATCTAATTATTGTGAAGAAGATAAACTCTCAGAGCAAGTTTAGCAGCTTTAAGTCTATATCTACATATGTATTGTCTGTACTGGTAGTCGGTTCTAGTCGTGGGATTTGGATCTGATTTGCGTTGTAATGATTTTTAGGATGGCTAGGCGTCCTGCGACTCGATCGACTCCCCTGTCTGAGGGTGAATCTTCTGGAGCTCAGAACGATGCGGTGATCGAGGGTCTGCGTCAGAGTAGCGAAGCTATGGGCAGGCAGTTGGAGGAGGTGCAAGCCCAGATTCAGTCTTTGGTGGCGGTTGTGGCAGGGCAGGCTCAGGGTGCGCAAGTTCCTGCAGGGGGGTTAGCTGTTCCTCCTCCTCCTGCACCCTTGAGACCTCCAGTGGTGGTGCCAGCAGAGATGGCCTTCATCTCGCAGTTTCAGAGGCTGAGCCCTCCCACTTATGATGGGAAGGCAAATTTCATGGTGATAGACAACTGGCTGATCTCCATGGAGGAGATGTTCTCGTACTCAGGGATTGCAGACGATCAGAGGGTGATTATAGCCGCCTATCAGCTTAAAGGTTTGGCTAAGAGTTGGTGGCTGAGAGAGAAGGAGAGCCTGGTAGTCGGATGCTCTTGGGAAGTGTTCAAGGAGATGCTGTTGAGGAAGTTCTTACCCTCGGTCGAGCGTGACCGCCTCATGAACGACTTCCTCCATCTGAAGCAAAGGCAACTCACGGTGGGTGAGTATGAGATAGAGTTCAGCAAGTTGAGCCGTTTTGCCCCTGGATTGGTCAGCGTTGAGGCTGATCGAGTTAAGCGATTCCTCGGTGGTTTGAGGAGTGAGGTGCAGCAGTTGACCAGTGCTTATGGGTCAGTGTCTTATGCAGGTGTAGTAGAGGCTGCTCTAAAGGTGGAGGCTATTGAGACGGCGAAGAGCAGAGGCCAGCAGTTGAAGAAGGATAAGAGGAAGTTGGTAGAGGAGAAGAAACCCCTGGTACCCGATGCTGTTCCGGGAAAGAGGAGCAGGGTGGTGTGCAGTTTTTGTGGCCGGTCAGGCCATCCTGTCGAGAGGTGTTTCAAGAAGGCGGCAGCTCAGAAGAAGGAGCAGGTTCATGCGATTCAGGGTGCTCCTAGGAGAGATGTCTCCTGTTCAGTTTGCAAGCGATCCGGCCATGATGCGGCCCAGTGTTGGTCCAAGGATAAAATCTGCTTTCAGTGTGGGCAGAAGGGTCACATTAAGTCGAGGTGTCCTCAGTTTCAGCTAGCTCTTCCTGCAGTTCCGTTACAGGCTTTACCTCCACCTCAGCGTGTGGACAAGGGAAAAGGGAAGCTGAACGTGATTTCTTCCGAGGAGGCTCAGACTTCGACCCAGGTGATCTCAGGTTAGTTGTTTGTTGTTTTCTTTCTAGCCTGGTAGTTTAGTTGCTAGATTATTTGCGGTACTGTTGTGCTAGTTCCTTAGCTTTGTGCGCTCCTATAGGGAAATTTAAGGTGAAGAACCGCTGGGCGCGTGTTCTGTTTGACTCCGGCGCTACCCACTCGTTCGTGGCTAGAGCCTTTGTGGAGCGTCATCGGTTGTCTCTAGATCGTGTTCGGGATTCCTTCCGTGTCAAGTTTCCCTCTGGTGAATCTGTGTTGTCAGATTTGGGTATTTTGGATTGCCCGGTTTTGTTGGGGGATTTTCTTGCGAAGGCGGACCTGAAGATGATTGATCTAGAGGACTTCGATGTCATTTTGGGCATGGACTGGCTCTCTCGGTATGATGCGGTCTTTCAGTGCAAAGGAAAGCGCTTGGACTTCATCAGGGACGACGGTCAGCCCGGCAGCGTGTATGTTGATCCGTGTCAGGATTCTCCTGTTCTCTCTGCGGTATGTGTTCAGAGATTGTTTCTTTCTAATTGTTGTGTTTGTTTAGTCTCGGCGGTTGGAACCGTTGTTAGCGTGCCACGCTTGGAGGAGATTCCTATTGTTCGTGGTTTCGCCGATGTTTTTCCTGATGATCTTCCTGGTATCCCTCCTGAGCGGGATGTGGAGTTTGTTATTGATTTGGAGCCGGGTACGCGTCCTATTGCTAAGGCGCCGTACCGGATGGCCCCTCGTGAGCTAGAGGAGTTGCGAATTCAGTTAGATGAGTTGTTGGCTAAAGGTTTTATCAGGCAGAGTTCGTCGCCTTGGGGTGCTCCTATTTTGTTCGTAAAGAAGAAAGATGGGTCGATGCGGCTTTGCATCGACTATAGAGAGTTGAACAAGGTCACTATCAAGAACAGGTACCCTCTGCCGAGGATCGATGATTTATTTGACCAGTTGCGTGGTAGCACGGTGTTCTCCAAGATCGATCTTCGTTCGGGCTATCATCAGCTCAGGATCCGTGAGGCAGATATTCCACGGACTGCGTTTAGGTCGAGGCATGGACACTTCGAGTTTTTGGTGATGTCGTTTGGTTTGACCAACGCACCATCAGCTTTCATGGACATGATGAATCGGGTATTCAAGGATTTCCTAGACAAGTTCGTGGTGGTCTTCATTGATGACGTGTTGGTTTATTCTCGCGGTGCTGAGGAGCATGAGCAGCATTTACGTTTGGTACTGTCAGAGTTGAGGAAGCACAAGTTATTCGCCAAGTTGAGCAAGTGCGAATTTTGGTTGCCTCAGGTTTCTTTTCTAGGCCACGTGGTGAACAAGGATGGGATCTCGGTTGACCCAGAAAAGATTGCAGCAGTGATGGATTGGAGTAGGCCGAACACTCCTAAGGAGATCATAAGTTTCTTAGGGTTGGCTGGCTATTACAGGAGATTCGTGGAGGGTTTCTCTTCTCTAGCCGCACCTTTGACCAAGCTGACTCAGAAGAATGTGGCTTTTATTTGGAGCGAGAAGTGCGAAGAAGCTTTTCAGGAGTTAAAGAGGAGATTGTGTACTGCTCCCGTTCTGACCCTTCCTACTGAGGGCGTGGATTATGATGTGTATGTGGATGCTTCGCATATAGGACTGGGATGCGTATTAATGCAGGATGGAAAAGTAATCGCTTATGGGTCAAGGCAGCTGAAGACTCATGAGAAGAATTATCCAACGCATGACCTTGAGTTTGCAGCGGTTATCTATGCGTTGAAGTTGTGGAGGCACTTACTTTATGGGGCTCAGTGCAAGATTTTTACTGACCATAAGAGCCTGAAGTACGTGTTCACGCAGAAGGAGTTGAATCTGCGTCAGCGGCGGTGGCTTGAGTATGTGGCGGATTATGACGTAGAAATCCAGTATCATCCGGGCAAGGCCAATGTGGTGGCCGACGCCCTGAGCCGAAAGACGGGAAAGATCTTTAACCTCTCCGCCGATCGGTTAGTTGAGGAGTTCCTCCTTATGGATATTTTAGTGGGATGCTGTGGTTTGCAGAGTAGTTTGTCAGTGGCAGAGCCGTCCTGGATTTCTTTGACTAGACTGCATCAGAAGGACGATCCGGATCTGTTGCACCTTTTTACCAGGACAGAGGAGGGAGAGTTGCCAGATTTTACTATTGATGATGCGGGTACTTTGAAGTACCGCGGCAGGTTTTGCGTTCCCGCTGTTGGGGACATTAGAGGTATGATTTGCAGTGAGGCTCATGGTTCCAGCGTTGCCTACCATCCAGGATCTACGAAGATGTACCGTGACTTAAGGCAAGTTGCCTGGTGGTATGGTATGAAAGGAGATATAGCCTGATATGTTGCTGAGTGTCACACTTGCAAGCGTGTGAAGGCCGATCATGGAAGGCCTGGTGGTAAGTTGACTCCGCTAGAGATCCCGACTTGGAAGTGGGAGAGTATATCTATGGACTTCATTACGGGTTTGCCAAAATCCCGAGAGGATTTGATTCTGTTTGGGTTATAGTGGATAGATTGACGAAGTGTGCTCACTTCGTGCCTTATAAGATTGATTACCCGATGAGGAGGATAGCGGAGTTGTACTTGAATGAAGTCATCCGACTCCACGGTGTGCCGGTTAGCATCATTTCTGATCGAGACTCCCGGTTTACTTCTCGTTTCTGGCAGAGTCTGCAGGAGGGTTTGGGTACGGATCTGAGGTATTCTACTGCGTACCACCCTCAGACCAATGGGCAGACGGAGCGGGTCAATCAGATTGTTGAGGATATGATCAGGTGCTATATTTTAGACCACGGTGGAGCGTGGGATGAGCGTCTGCGACTCATGGAAATTTGCTTATAATAACAGTTATCAGGAAAGCTTGCAGATGGCTCCGTTCGAAGCTTTGTATGGGAGGCGCTGTAGGACTCCGTTGTTTTGGGCTGAGGCTGGTGAGAAGCCTTTGTTGGGTCCAGATGTTCTGGAAGAGATGGAAGTCGCCGTGAAGCTTATTCGGGAGAAGCTTCAGTTAGCTCAGGAGAGGTATGAAAAGAATGCCAATCGGCGTAGGTCTGCTTTGGAGTTTTTAGTAGGGGATCATGTATACCTCAAGGTTTCTCCAATGGTTGGTGTGAAGAGATTTGGTAAAAATCGGAAATTGGACCCAAGGTATGTGGGCCCGTTTGAGGTCTTGGAGCGGATTGGTGTGTCTGCTTATAGATTGGATTTGCCAGCGAACTTCCCTGGTGTTCATAATGTTTTTCATGTTAGCCAATTGCGGAAGTGTGTGCGCAGCAGTGGGCAACTCTTGGATGTTGTGCCCCAGTTGGAGCCCAACCTCTCTTTTGTTGAGGTGCCAGTTCGTATTTTGGATACTCAGGAGCGTGTGCTACGAAAGAAGTCCATACCGATGGTGAAAGTTCTATGGAAAAATCAGGATTTGGAGAGCGCGACTTGGGAGCTAGAGTCGGCCATGAAGAGGGCGTACCCTCACCTGTTTCGCTGATTTGATCGGTATGTTTCCCTTTGTAACTTCTGTTTGTTACTTTTCCTTCTTTTGTAGGAGGGTTGTGCGTAAAGTTTCGGGACAAAACTTTCTTTTAGGGGGGGTGACTGTAACGCCCCGTTTTTTCAGCGATTATTTTTATTCTCGTTTGGCGTTACGATGACGCGTTTTCGTGGCTTGTGCCATTTGTGGAGTGTGGTTTAGCTCCTTAGAACTGAGTGCCCTATTCTGTAGCCTGTTGGCAAGATCTCCCTAGCAAGCCGAGTCGTTTTGGGTGACCCGGTGTGGCCTCTCGGGGGGATGTTGGTGTTTGGCTTTATTTGGGTATAACTCGAGTTCTGTTTGTCGAAAAGTAATTTCGACTTCGCCGTTGTGTTCGTAGCGTGGGTATTTAGCTACGGTGCGAATTTCGTCGAATTCCGAGGTAGTTCGGTTTTCGCGTCGATGTGGTGCTTTATGTAATTTTGTAATTAATTATATGATTATATGATATATATATATATATATATATATATAGAATAAAACCCCCAATCATCTTCTTCACGCTTGAAACCGCCGGCCCTGTACGAGGAAACGGAGAAACCGCCTACCCTTGCCTTCGGACGCCGATTCCCGGAGCGTTTGTGGACGGAATTCGATTCCGAGAGTGGATTTGGATTGCTCTCGTCAAGACCTTCATTCCTGTGGTAAGAAATTCGATTTTCGTGGAGTTCTGGGAGGATTGGAATTTTCGGTTTTGGAAGTTTTCCGCCATTAATGGCCGAGTTTTTGTTTTAGGTGTTGCGGCCGTTTTGATCCGTGCGAAGAGGAGGAAAGCAGTCCAAAGCTTCGCTGTGATTGAGGCAAGTGGTATTCTTGCCCTTGCCAAGTTTTCCTTTTTTTGAATTTTCTTGATGAAATTGAAATCCCGGTTAGCTCAGGTTAGAGGCCTTATTGTTCTCATTTTCTTGCTAACTATAGGGCTTAGTTCTTCCTACTGAAACCCCCCTATTTTGTGATGATTGGAATCCAAATTGTCGGCGTGGAGCCGTTGTTTTCCTTTATTTTGATTGTTGCTCTGGTTCGGGTGTAGCCGAGAGGGAGAGTTAGGAGGGGGGTGTGGTTGCCGATTTTCGTTATGGTATTACTCGAATGATTAGGCATAGTTCGTATGATAGTGGTGCGCGACGTTGATAGTTGTCTGTTGCTACTGCAGTGGCGTGAGTCGTGTGCGCGTTCTGGTGTCGTTCGGGAAATTCCAAACGGTGCAGGTTGACCGCGCACGGTAATCAACCGTTAGGGCGCACGACCACTGGTCGTGTGCCTCTGCTCGTGCGCGGCTGTCTTTCAGTTTCCAAAGTTCTGTCTCGGAAAATCGCACGAGCGCTGGCAACAGTGCGCACGACCAGTGGTCGTGCGACACTGATCGTGCGCAGTTGCTAGGTTTTCTGTCAGGTTTTCCAGGTTCGCTTCGCACGATCATCAGCCGATGAGTGCGCACGACCACTGATCGTGCGTCACTGATCGTGCGTCACTGATCGTGCGCTTTGTATATTTTCTGTTGCTAGGCGAGTTTAGATGGTTTCGAGTGCGGGAGTTTAGATACTCAAGTGGCAGGCAACTACTCGAGTTCTGGATCTTCTGCCTTGGTCGTTCGACTGTCATCGAGCTCCGCATTCTTTAGTGGGCTTGTGGGTAGTGGTATTATTTTGGCGGCGAGTGAGGCTAGCTCGCTCAACGCCAAAGTTTAGGTAGGCACTGAGTGAGTTTCACTCAACGCCTAGTCGTGTTGGTTTATTTCAACACTCTTCCTTTACCTTGTATTTCATTTCCGAGTGGATTTCCAGTTGTATTTCTGGGTTTTCCTTGTCGGCCGTTTTCTTTATTTTCTTAAAGGCCGAATCGTGGGTCGTGGTTAGTAGTGGTGGTTGTAGCTCTTTATGGGGGTGGAGTTTAGTGATATAGCCAAGGCCACCCATGTTTTCTTGCTCCAGGTACGGGCTGGGCATGTCGGGTGGAAGGTCCCTTGTGTTTTCACGTGTTGACCCTCGAGCTTTTGACTTGGACATGGTGGATTGGGGGACTGCGTTTGCCTTCGATCCGGTTCCTCGTTGTTGTTTTTGCTACTATCACTTCCCACAGTTTAGGGTGTTAGAAGTTTCTTCTTTGGTAGTTTGCAATATTCTGGCTCTTGGTAGCCTAGTAGGCCCTGCAGGATGTGGTTCCTGGGCTGGGTCGTTGCTGTTGCTTTGCACGTTATGCATTTCTTGTGGTCCTATTGTGGACAGTTGTGACTCTTTCTTCTGCATGTTTTTCTGTTACTTTGTCCTTTGGTTGACTCTTTCATGCAGTTTTTCTTTGTTTAGCTTGCTGAGGTATTCTGTTTTCTTTTGGAATACCCCAGGTTCTGAGCTGTAGCCAGTCTGGTGGCTAGTTGGAGGTGGTGTTGTTGGTGGACTTCCGGACCTTGGAGTTCTGTTTATCTTGTTAGTGAGGTTGTTTTCAGTACTTTCTTACAAACATATATTTGTGTTAGTGGGTTCGTGTCAGGTTGTTGGCGCCCACTGGTAGTTTTTACCTTGTACTAGATATATACTATTGCTGCTACCATTTTCTGGAGATAGTCTACTTGCTCTGAGAAGGTTTTATGCTAGGTTGCTAGTTATTTTTAAACTATAATTGTTATTATAAATAAAGCTCATGATCAGCATGTTTTATAAAGCGAAATCACTATTTTCCAAATCACGTATAAAGACCGTTTTCTTATATATTATATAAATTAAATGTAGGGTCTTGCATAGCATGAGTGGTTCTCTTGGGACCCTTATGTGCTCCTTAGGATGTCAAATCTAAATAAAGTATTTTTCCGCAGCGTATTAATATAGTTTTCATTTGTGGACTAGATGATCCACTGAGCCGAGGGATACGGACTCTAATCATAACTGATTTTCTATTCATTAAGCACATGATTTTCTTGCATAAAGATTGTAGTTGGTTTTGCCTGAATGCGTCAGCAGTTATCCCCTGCTTGACGTGGCATCATGACGCGTGTTTTCTCTTACTCTGATAATTCTTAATTCGGAGAAAAATGCGGGTTGTGACAACTCCTGTCTCTAGTGATCTTCATCCTCAGGATCTTCCTTACTGGTCCTAAATCCTTCATCTTAAAGGACTCACTAAACTCTTTCTTCAACTCAGCAATGCTCGACTTGTCATCACTAACAATCAGCATATCATTCCCATACATCAGCAGAATAGTAAAGGCATTCTCAGTCTTCCTCACATAAACATAATGATTAGCCCTGGTTCTCTGGAACCTGCTCTTTAGCATAAAGGAGTCAAATTTCTTGTACCACTATCTGAGTATCTGCTTCAACCTATAAAGACTCTTCCTGAGTCGGTAGACTAAATGCTCCTTGCCCTTAGCCTCAAAGCCTCTAGGACTGCTCCATATACAACTCCTCCTCCAGATCTCCATACAAGAATGTCGTCTTGACATCCATCTGCTCAATCTAAAGACCACTAGAGGTAGCCAAACCTAATACTAGTATGATAGAAGACATTTTCACCACTGGTGAAAATATCTCGTCAAAGTCCACACCATGCTTTTGACTGAACCCTTTGACTACCAACACTGCCTTATACCTAGACCGGGAAAGATATTCATCGCTCTTCAACTTAAAAACCCACTTGTTCTTCAATGCTCTCTTACCCTTTGGTAGATGGACCAACTCATAAGTCCATTCTTTTGGAGCGAGTTTAGCTCCCACTCTATAGTTGCAATCCACGACGCTCTGTCTTCAGATCTCTTAGCCTCCTCAAAATACCCAGGCTCTCCACCATATATAAAGAGAACAGTCTTGCGGTAGATACTTGATGTGTTGGGCTTTCTATACTAGAGTGAAATGACATATCTTATATGCACAGTGGAATAAATAAACAAGAATAATCCTAAACAGTAAACGGATCTTGCGATTTCATGAATCAAGAAATAAAATCATACAACACATTTCAATATACTTGAGTATGATTGAGTGATTACTCAACCAAGGTGCTCTAAAGATCTGATCCAGAAACTGTCTAAGTAGCATATGGTTGAATCCCGAGCGTAGAAGTAGATCTATGCATCTACAACAGTCCACATTAGTGATGGAGAACCCCAAGCTCTTGTCCAACAAGATTTGGGTCGGAGTAGGAGTGCCCTCAACGTCTCCGACGAATTGCTAGATTCGTCCAAGGGAGAGGTGTAACACCCCTGATTTTTCCGACAATTATTTTAATTCTCTTGGTGACATCATAATGATGTAAGAGCATTACGTTAACATAGAGTTGACGGCGCGTCGCCGTTGGTGTGTTTTTTGCATCCGTTGGGTCGAGCCGATCAAATCTTGAAATTCTCATCGAAATTGTAAAATTTCACGATGCGAAATTAAATCAATTAATTTTTAATTTGCCCATCAAATTTCGTCGCGATCCGAGCAATATTGGAGCCTCGACAAATTTTCAAAGTTTTGTATATTTAATGTTCGTCGCAAACTTTAGAAATTTATATCTCGAGAACGACGCGTTGGGTTTTAGTTTTGATTGTGTCGTTGGATTCATAGCACCGACTTTTACCTTGGATGCGAATTTCATTTGAATCGGCGTGGAGTAGGTCATTTGTAATAATATAGCACTAATGTTTTTATTATTATATTTATTAATATTTTTATTAATAATAATAAGATTCGTTGATATATACCACCCTCTCTCGGCGATATTCACCGAACTCCCCCTCCCTCATTTCAATCCTAATCCTAATCCTAATTATATTATTTAACATTATTATTAATAATGATGATTCGTTGAAATACCCCTCTCTCTGCGAAACTCACCGAACCCTCCCTCATTTCAAACCTACTATTATTATTATTATTATATATATATATATATATATATATATAATTCTCATCTTCTCGTTCCCAAAAGAACCGAACCTGAGCATCATGTAGACATCGACACCCTCTCCTTAGTGGACCTTTCGGCCGTTAATCTGAGAGCTTCGGTGGACGAAATCTCCGCCAGAGCATAGATCCGAGTTGCTCTCGCCGAGAGCTACGCGTGCGCGGTAAGATTTTTCTGTTTAGTGAACTTTTTAGCGATCGAGTTTTTTGCCCTAATCTCCGTTTTGGCCAAATCTTCGTAAGTTTCCCCTTCCAGTGCCTTCGCTTGGTTCGATCTGCGACATGGAGTATTTCGGAGGTCGGTTTTGAGTAAAATCTAAGGCAAGTGGTGAATTCTACTTGCATTTCGTCGTTTGGTTTGCCACATAATTGATCTTATGCTTAGTAACTTGTGTGCTAGTATTTTTACCTTAAGCATTTAGATGGTAGTCGTAGTCGTGAAACCCTCGTTTAGTGTAAGCATTGCTTGTCAAGTAGTTTGTTATGTGTTGATCCATAAATTTGTGGATCCGCCAAGTATTCGCCCATTTCATCATGAATAAATTCGCCGTGTCAATTGTTCTTCGTGTCGTCTGAATTGTCGCGTCGTTTCGACCAAGTAAAACACTTGTTTCGTAGTGAGTATCGTAAGTGTTGTGAATGTCTTGTTGTATACTAGCTTTATTTACCGCATTTCATTTCTGCAATTTACTATTATAAACCCGGGTCCCTCTCTGACGAGCAGTTGTCTATTAGGGTCGGGCCTTAGTTGGGGATAACCGGAGTTGAGGAATTCCTCCAGGTCTACCCCCAAATAAAGTGACCCCATGCTCCTTGTCGAAAGTTGAGCTAAGAGCCGCCCCCGAAGTTTGAAGCATAGTAGAGCAGATCGCCATAGACCCGATGCGTGCTAGCAAAATTGACTGTTTGATTTCTTGTAAATTGCTTGCGGTAAATTATAGCGGGTCAGTCCCTTCCGCAGACCGTCCGTACCGGTGCGGGAAGGTCGACGACTCAAGGCGACAAGGAGATAAGTACCACGGGTGACCGACCGTCATGTTTTATTCCCCGTCGGGTTTTTCCTCGCTGGTCGGCCAAAATATTGAATCACCGGATGTCGCTCACATCCAGGAGTACACGGGGTTGTACGTTGGGGCCTGGGGCTATGCGGTATGACAACCCCCAGAAGTGGCAGGAATGACCACTGTCACCGACGGCCACATCGGTGAGGCCCGCGGGGCTCGCTACCCTGCTTGAAAAGAAGCGGTCCATACTATGTCGACATAGGGGGTTATGCGCGGCTGTGAATGCCTGCGATGTGTGCGTGGCTGTGAATTCCTGCGATGTGTGCGCGACTGTGAATGCCTGCGATGTGTGCGCGAATGTGAATGCCTGTGGTTTGTGCGCGACTGTGAATGCCTGCGATATGGTACATGTTGTGGATACCTGATGTGCCGATGTGCTAGTGGAGCCTTGATTATATCTGATAAACATTGTTGCTGCTATTCCAGTTATACAATACTGCGCTTCTTTATTGCTGCTCCTAGCCTATACATATGAAATATTGTAATAACTCTCCTTTGCTTTGGCTACCTACTTTTGTCGGGTAGGTGTGTGCTCGTTCCCAGGATATGGATCCGAGGAGGAGATTTGTTTCTACTTAGCTCTGTGACTAACGATTATTTAAATAACCATTCACAGGAAATGGAGCACCGTAGTAGCCCACTACTGCAGGAGATTGTGCCAACAGTTTGGACTACTCGAGCAGATGCACCCCCGACGTCTTCAGAGTTTCGAGACGTGAGTACCGACGAACTAAATAGGGAGAGGGAGTGAAGAGTTATATGTAGTACTTGTACAGCCTGCGGGTTTATATAAATACTTAGGCTTCGACCTAGTACTCATGTAAATATGTGTAATGTTATATATATATACTTGAAACTGGTTCCCTGTTAAAGCTTTCGCAAATCTCTGATGTATTGTGAATGTTGTTATTCTAGCCGAGCAAGGCGACCAGCTAGTGCTTAGATAAGGTGGGTGGTTACCCTTAAGGAGCATTGGATGGACGTCTTGGGCGGTAAGATTCCCTTCTGCCCGACCCGGGTAAAAGTTGGGGGAAGGGGTCTTACAAATGGATCAGAGCGATCACAATTCGTCCTTGTGGAGCAGTCTCAGGATCCCTTCGTCCCTCGCTTCGTTCTTTGGTTCGGGACAAACCTTGCAGCAAAAGCCTGGTGAACCCTAGTGTAAAGGCTTAATGATTTTAGGTTGTACATTAGTATGCCCATACACCGATGTTTCTGCTTCGTCAGTCATTTTTGCAAATTTTCCCTACTTTTGCAAAGTACTAACACTTTTCCTGTTACTTCTCCAGATACCGGAGTACAATAACGGGGAAACCTCTTCCAGAGGATATGTTCCCGCCACACTACCTCCAGACCCGGTCCTCCCCGTGGTTGTACCATTTGCTGAGACCCACTTGGGGCAGACATTGACAGCCATTCTGGCCACTTTCCGGACATCCTTGGCACAACCACCACGAGAGATGACGACGCCTACCAATTTACTGATGACTTTTCGAGGATTGAGGCCGCCCGCTTTAGAGGTACAGAGATTGCCATCCAGGTAGGGGAGTGGGTTGAGCGTGCGGAAGAGCTGCTAGTGGGAATGATGTGCCCAACAGTGGCTGCAGTTTCTCTAGTGGTGACCTTGTTGGAGGGATACGCTAGGGATTGGTGGAGAGCTTCTAGCCGCTCGACCTTTAGAGGACGACCGATGAGCGATATACTGTGGGGAGAGTTATCGGAGGCCCTGCTGGCGTTCTTTATTTCAGACGCAGACCGATCTGTTCTGCAGGAAAGGTTCCTGCACATCCGATAGGGAGATCAGACTGTGCCTGAGTACGAGAGAGAGTTCATACACCTGACATGTTTTACTGGGAATTTGGCAGCCTCTGATAGGGATAGAGCTTCCCGATTCTACCTGAGGCCTACGTGATGACCTGAGGCAGGTTTCGATTATGATCTCTCAGTCTACCTTCCACACCATAGCCTCTCACGTAGCAGTGCTTGAGTTGGACCAACGGATGGTAGCCCAACATCACAGAGGACAGGTCGATGCCCCTAGAGGTCTGAGATGAGACAGGGGAGCTGCTCCCCACTGAAAGGATAGAGGGCGCATGCAGAGGCACCGTAGACAGACTTATAGGCGCCCACCAGCACCCCCAGCCCCGCAGTAGGACATCAGACTAGCTCCGGCACAATAGCCCGCGCTAGTGGCCTGATATAATGTTCCCTTTGCAGGGAACTACTACTTATGTCAACAGCCATGACATATGAGGGCTTTCTGCCCACAAGCAATAAGAAGGCTAGGACTAGGAGCAGTATAGGGTGGGCAGCCAACACAGGGACAAGGCTAGAGGGGTCGTAGAGGTAGAGCTGGCAGGAGAGGCCAGTAGGGTCGAGCAACGCCCTTAAAGACCTATGGACTGGACTTGCAGCACGGACCAACCCCTGATGTGGGGAGAGTTATCGGAGGCCCTGATAGCGTTCTTTATTTCATACGCAGACCGATCTGTTATGTAGGAAAGGTTCCTACACATCCGATAGGGAGATCGGACTGTGCCTGAGTACGAGAGAGAGTTCATACACCTGGCATATTTTGCTGGGAATTTGGCAGCCTCTGATAGGGATAGAGCTTCCCGATTCTACCAAGGCCTACGTGATGACCTGAGGCAGGTTTCGATTATGATCTCTCAGTCTACCTTCCACACTATAGCCTCTCACGCAGCAACGCTTGAGTTGGACCAACGGATGGTAGCCCAGCAGCACAGAGGAAAGGTCGATGCCCCTAGAGGTCTGACATGAGACAGGGGAGCTGCTCCCCACTAACAGGATAGAGGGCGCATGCAGAGGCACCGTAGACAGACTTATATGCGCCCACCAGCACCCCCAGCCCCGCAGTAGGACATCAGACTAGCTCCGGCACCACAGCCCGCGCTAGTGGCCCGATATGATGTTTCCTTTGTAGGGAACTACTACTTGTGTCAGCAGCCAGGGCATATGAGGGCTTTCTGCCCACAGGAAATAGGAAGGCTAGGACTAGGAGCAGTATAGGGTGGGCAGCCAGCACGGGGACAAGGCTAGAGGGGTCGCAGAGGTAGAGCTGGCAGGAGAGGCCAGTAAGATCGAGCAACGCCCTTAGAGACCTATGGACTGGACTTGCAACACAGACCAACCCCTGATGTAGTGATAGGTATATACATTAGGCGATAGGATATATCAGATGTTTCTACTTATGTTATGTATAGGATATATATGTATGCCTACATCTTGTATATTAGTTATATGATATATATACTTCCTATATCGTCAGGAATTTTGTTTGTAGGAGGACATTCCGCCAAGACCCTCTTCGATACAGGAGCAACACCCTCCTTTGTGTCCCATGAATTTATCGCAACAAAGGAGAACGTTATCCGCACAACCAGACTGACTATACGAATCCGTTTGCCGGATGGATCAGATATGACGTCTACAGAAAAGTGCTTGTTCTAGGCTGTGCTAGGAGAAGTAGAATTTGAGTTCTACGCAACCATCCTGGCAACAACTAGATTCGATATTATACTGGAAATGGACTGGTTAACCGAGCACCAGGCGCAAATAAATTTTTCAACACGAGAGGTCCGCTTGCAGAACAAAAATGGCCAGGACGTTACGTTGACAGGTGTACCTTCGGTCTCGCATATTATTTTAACTTCTACACAGATTGTAGGGTCAGTCCGGCATAAGAATGAGGTGTACCATATCTACTTCGAAATGGAAGACAGAACTCAAGTACTCGCCAAAGTTCCGGTAGTACGCAATTTCCCGGACATTTTTCCCGAGTCCCTTCCAGGGTTGCCACCCGAGCGAGAGGTCAATTTTCAGATCGAGCTCGTGACCGGAGCACGAACAGTATCACGAGCACCCTACCAGATGGACCCAAGAGAACTGGCTGAATTAAAGATTCAACTGCAGGAGATAATAGATGCTGGATTCGTCCGTCCCAGTTCCTCACCCTGGGGAGCCCCGGTGATATTCGTAAAGAAGAATAATGAAACATTACGTCTGTGCATAGAGTACAGAGAGATAAATAAGCTTATTATACGAAACACATACCCCCTACCTAGGATCGACGAACTGTTCGATCAATTGCAAGGTGCGTCCGTGTTTTCCAAGATGGACTTGAGATCAGGCTACTATCAGCTTTGAATCCATGAAGAAGACATTCTCAAGACTGCCTTTAGCTCCCGATACGGTTTTTATGAGTTTCTGGTGATGCCTTTTGGGCTCACCAATGCACCCTCCGCCTTCATGGCCCTGATGATTAGAGTCTTTGAGCCCTTCCTAGATCACTTCGTGATCGTCTTCATTGATGATATTTTGATCTACTCAAAGAACAAGCCAGATCATACTAGGCACCTGCAGATGGTGCTACTAAAACTTCGAGAACACTCCCTATTCACCAAATTCAGTAAGTGCGAGTTTTGGTTGGAAGAAGTTGGATTCTTGGGCCACATTATAAACAAGAAAGGGGTAGCAGTGGATCAAGCTAAGATCCAGGTAGTGCAAAATTGGCCACCGCTCAGAATAGCGTCAGATATCCGAAGTTTTCTTAGTCTTGCCGGATATCATAGGAGGTTCGTAGAAGGCTTCTCCAAGATTGCATTACACCTAACTGCCCTCACCAGAAAGGATGTTACGTTTCGATGGACACCAGAATGCGAGACCGCGTTTGTCGAATTGAAGAAGCGGTTTACTTTTGCACCAATCCTTACGATCCCCACAGGGACCGAGGGGTTCCAGATCTACACTGATGCCTCCCTGAAGGGGTTGGGAGCTATCCTGATGCAACATGGCAAGGTGTTGGCCTACGTATCTCTCCAATTGAAGCCGCACGAATTAAATTACGTAGCTCACAATCTAGAGTTGGGCGCTGTCGTCTTCGCCCTTAAAACATGGAGGCATTACTTGTACGGAATAAGATGTGAGACCTTCTCCGACCACAAGAGCCTCAAATACATCTTCACTCAGAAAGAGCTGAATTTTCGGCAGCGCCGATGGCTAGAATTCCTGTGCGACTATGATTTCGCTCTCCAATATCACCCCAGAAAAGCCAATAAAGTCGCTGACATTTTGAGCCGCCAGCCTTCGATAGCTGGGAGTTGGATGGAACAAATCCCTAAGGAGTTGTTCCAGTCTTTAATAGACTTGGAAATTACCCTGGTTGCCCGAAGAGATCCAGAGGAATACAAGGCTCGGCTGTATTGGATGGAGATCCAATGCAACATCCGAGATCGGATACGAGAAGCTCAGAAGATTGACCTAGAGGTAGTTTCGATCATTCGATCTCTGCTAGGTGGAGCACATGAGGATTATAACCTGCATGACGGGATTCTACAATTCAAGCATCGTATATTTATTCCCTCTACCGGAGATATTAACGAAGAAATTCTGCAAGAAGCCCACCAGTCAAAATACTCTATTCATCCTGGTGTGGTCAAGATGTATGTGGACTTACGCAGGACCATTTATTGGCATGAGATGAAAAGAGACGTCACTAACTTCGTGGCCCAGTGTCAGACATGTCAGAAGGTCAAAGTTGAATGCTGCAGCCCGGGAGGCCTGTTGCAGCCCCTGCCAATACCAAAATGGAAATTTGAAGACATCTCCATGGACTTCGTCCACGGCCTACCTCGATCTCGTGCTGGAAACGACTCCATATAGGTTGTTGTAGATCGACTCACCAAAGTGGCCCGGTTCATTCCAAACCGACAGGGAGACGGTGTTGATATTCTGGCTAGGATTTTCATAGAGCAAGTTGTTCGTTTCCACGAAGTGCCAAAGTCCATTGTGTCGGATCATGACGGGCGATTCACATCCAAGGAATGGAGATGAGTGCAGGCATACTTGGGGACCAAGTTGGCCTTTAGCACCGCCTTCCACCCGCAGACAGATGGACAGACAGAAAGGACGAACCAGATGATGGAGGATCTACTTCGACTTTGCATAGTTGAACACAATGAGCCTTGGGAGCAGCTGTTACCTCTAGTTGAGTTTTCTTACAATAACAGCTATGGCTAGCATCAAGATGGCTCCATACGAAGCATTGTACGGAAGACGTTGCCGAACCCCATTGACATGGGCTCAGGAAGAGGACCCAAAAGCCTTAGGAGTGGCTTATATTGACGACACTATGACAGCAATTCGGCTAATCCAGGAACAGCTGCGAGAGGTGCAGAGCCGACAGGCCAAGTATTATGATGCGCGACACCGACCGGTGGAGTTCCGCGTGGGGGAGATGGTGTTCCTAAAAATCAAGCCCATGCACGGTTTCTCCCGGTTGAGGAAGCAGAAAAAGCTAGATCCCCGCTACCTGGGCCCTTATCAGGTGATAGAACGCGTTGGCCCTGTTGTCTATCGATTAGCCCTTGAAGTTCTTTAGTGTCAACTAATTCCACCTAGGGGGGGGAATAGGTCTCGTGCAGTCTTTTGCGGAATTTAAATAACCTGCACAAATAACAAACACAGCACAGAAAAGCACACAAGCAATTATAGTGGTTCCCCGATTTGGGTACGTCCACTCTCCCCCTTCGACCTATCTCCCAACAAGGGATGACTCGATCACTTCACCAAACGGATTGAAATCCAATCCTCACACTATGGAAGGCACCCTTCCAACCGAAGGAGTCACTACTCCTCCACCACGGGTTGCACCCAACCCTTACAACTAGGAATCACTATTCCTTTACAACAAAACAAAAATAGAATGTACAAGAAAATCAAACTACACTTGTGGAGAACCTGATGTCCCTCTTCGTTCGTTGAAGCGTTCTTGATGAAGACGAAGAGTCCACAACCGGAGCACTCTCTTGGAGAGGATCTTGTCAAGATCGGCGGCGGCAAGCGATTGCGGCGGCGATGCTTTGTAGATCCAAACTTCTTGACAAAGCAAGCAAGGTCTACCAACGATCTCAATCGGATCAGTTGTCTCAATCGATTCGGAATGAAGAGCGATCCTCGTTCAACAAATTGAGAGAAAATAGATCTCGAAAGAGATGCGAGATACGATAGGCTTGCCTCGGTCCTATCGCTGGACGATCAAAGAGGATCTAAGATCCGCGGCGGCGACAACTTGCGAGCGGCGATAGCGACGGAAGGATTTCCGCGATCGGCTAGGTCACGCTCGGCGGCTTTGATTTCTCGTGAAAGATTACTGCGTAAGTTCAAAATACGCGAGTATAAATACTGTAGAACAACCCTAAATGACCGTTTTGGGGCCCACAAGAAGAAGCCCTAGTTCTGGTCAAAACAGCGTAACCCGTCTTGGTTCGGTCCAGCGAACAGAGCAAATTTGCCTAAGGCAAATTCGGCGAGAATCATTGGTGATTCCCGTCGAAGTCGGCGGGAATCACTCATGATTCCCGTCGAATTTGCCTTGGCAGAATTCCAGTTGAAACACTTGTCATCCGGAGGGAATCAGCGAGAATGCAAGGTCATTCTCGACGAATCAGCGAGAATCAGTTAATGATTCCCGTCGATTCTGCCTTAGCGGAATTCTTGAAGGAGGACAGTCAGCCAGATAAAATCGGCGGGAATCACTGGCTGATTCTCGACGGTTCGGCGAGAATCACTAGTGATTCCCGTCGAATCGGCGAGAATCACTTAGTGATTCCCGTCGATTTTGACTTAGACGATTTTCCTCTTCCTTCCCATGAACTTGGTCTTTGACCCATCTTTGCTCCTCTAATGCTCTTGATCTATCTCAGCCCTGTACTTGAGAATAAGTACACTCCAATAGAGAGATCACACGTGAGCCAACCCACTGATCTACTCAACGAGGGATTACGTTGTGCAGACCCGTGTATATTGACCCACTACACCCTGACATTGGTGTGTACTTAGCATGGAATAGCTGCAAGCACAACTTGAAAGAAAATCATCAAATACATTGTCAATTCAACTTAGCTTGTTCAGGGGCTTCTTCAAATCAGGTACATTATGGATACAATACCCAACAATCTCCCCCTATTTGAAGAAGCCTAAACCCTACCAGCTAAGGTGAATAAGATAGATGGGAATAAAAACCATAAAATGAACAATCAGTTGAGAATGAAATTCATTACCATTCATTACCATTTTCCTTAGAGCATTCTTAGCCTTTGACAGCCACTTTAGTACCCTTCTTAGCCTTAGCCCTTTAGTACCTTAGCACCTTAGCCTTAGCCGATAGGGTAATCTCCCCCTTTTCGGCTTCTGCAAATCTAGTACTTCACTTGGAGCTACATGCTCCCCCTCAGATCTTGCATCCGTGCTCGAGCTTGAGTTCCTTGCTGATGCTCCCTCTTGATCAAAGAGCCTTGAGCCCAACAGTATTCACTCTTCATAGTTCAGCATGCCGAGTTCAGTTTTGAAGAGACTGAACTTGGCCTCGTCGAGGGGCTTTGTGAAGATGTCTACAACCTGCTTATCTATGGGGACAGAGCATAGAGAGATATCTTTGTTTTCCACATGCTCCCGAATGAAGTGATAGCGCACTTCAATGTGCTTTGTTCTGCTATGCGACACAGGATTGTTCGCAATTGCTATTGCGCTCGAGGAGTCGCAATACATCGGAACCTCTCTGAACTGCAAGCCATAATCTTTGAGCTGATTTCTGATCCATAGAAGTTGTGCGCAATAGCTGCCTGCTGAGATATACTTAGATTCAGCCGTAGAGGTTGCGACATAATTCTGCTTTTTACTGTTCCATGAAATAAGCCTTCTTCCGAGGAATTGGCACGTCCCAGAAGTGCTTTTCCTATCATCCCTGCTTCCTGCAAAGTCAGCATCTGAAAAGCCTATCAGCTCGACATCATTGTTTCTTGGGTACCACAAGCCAAGATTTGGTGTACCTTTAAGGTATCTAAGAATTCGCTTTGCAGCGACATAATGAGATTCCTTAGTGTTCACCTGATATCTGGCACAAACGCATGTGGAAAAAATAATATCCGGTCTACTAGCAGTAAGGTAGAGCAGGGATCCAATTATGCTTCTGTATTTGGTTTCATCAAAAGGTTTCCCTTTCTCATCCTTGTCCAGAGACACAGTGGATCCCATTGGAGTCCTCATAGAGGTTGCATTCTCCATTCCAAATTTCTTGAGGAGTTCATTTGTGAACTTCGTCTGAGAGATGAAAATTCCATCCTCAGATTGTTTCACTTGAAGTCCCAAGAAATACTTTAGCTCTCCCATGCTGCTCATTTCAAACTTTCCTTGCATAAGTTTAGAAAACTTATTGCAAAGATTGTTGTCCGTAGAACCGAATATTATGTTATCGACATAGATTTGCACCAGCAAGATCTTGCCTTTGACTTCCCTAAGAAACAATGTCTTATCTATTTTTCCTCTCGAGAACTTGTTCTCAAGAAGAAAACTAGACAGAGTCTCATACCAAGCTCGAGGAGCTTTTTTTAAGCCATATTATGCTTTATTATGAAAATAAAAATGATTAGGGAATGTAGGATTAACAAAACCTGGGGGTTGCGCGACATATACTTCCTCTTTCAAATTTCCATTTAGGAATGCAGATTTCACGTCCATCTGATAGACAGTGAATCCTTTGTGAGAAGCATACGCCAGGAACAATCTGATTGCCTCGAGCCTTGCAACTGGTGCAAAGGTTTGGTCGAAGTCAATCCCCTCCTCCTGTCTGTAACCTTGAGCCACCAGCCTAGCCTTGTTCTTTATGATGACACCGTGTTCATCCAGTTTATTTCTAAAGATCCACTTGGTACCGATCACATTCTGG
Organism: Platanthera zijinensis; assembly: GCA_039513925.1. NCBI lineage: Eukaryota > Viridiplantae > Streptophyta > Magnoliopsida > Asparagales > Orchidaceae > Platanthera > Platanthera zijinensis. The sequence goes on from CM077098.1 coordinate 38,163,482, forward strand.
TTCATGGTCTGGGAACAAGCGTCCAGACGTTGCATCGTTCGAATTGATGCAGTTCATCTTGCATGGCCAATATCCATTACGCATCTAGGTTCGCTTCGTCGAACTTCTTTGGCTCAACCTGTGACAGAAAACTAAGGTGCAAAATCTCGTTAATTGTACCTCTCTGAGTTCTGACACTGTCACGAGGATCTCCTATGATCTGATCTCTAGGATGATCCCTAACGTGTCGAAGCTCTAGGAGTCTGGCATCTGGAGCACTGACATCTTCTCGGGCTTCTCCTTCTTCTGGGAGATTTTCTCCGTCCTGATCGTCAACTTCTCCAATTGGCGTTGAGGTGGAAACCTTGACGTACTTGGGAGTTGCACCTTTTGCAGTCTCATCGAGACTTAGCTGTTCAAGCCTTGTACCTGCATCCTCAAGAATGCCACTGGAAGAATTACTACGAAGCAAGCTTCCTTCATCAAAAACAACATTAATGGACTCCTCTACCACTAGGGTTTTCTTATTGAAGACCCTATATGCCTGACTATGGCTATGATAGCCGATAAAGATGCCTTCGAAGCATTTTTTTCCGAATTTAGAACGTGGGTACTTCCCATTATTAAGTACATAGCATCTGCAACCAAAAATCCTTAAATAGGACATGGTCGGTTTCCGTCCTTTCAGTAGCTCATAAGGCGTCTTGCTATGATTCTTGTTGATCAATGCCCGGTTCTGCACATGACACGCTATATTGACAGCCTCTTCCCAGAAGTACTATGGAAGAGAAGCGTCATTCAACATTGTCGTACATGCTTCAATGAGTGTTCTATTTCTTCTCTCTATAACTCCATTTTGCTGAGGAGTACACGGGGAGGAAAACTCATGAAAGATACCAAGTTCTTCACAGAATTTTATCATAGCACCAGACTCGAATTCTGTTCCATGGTCACTTTAGATTTTGACCACAGAGCAGTTAAGTTCGTTCTGAATCTTCTTGAAAAAATTAGTGAAGATGTCAAACGTATCTGACTTTTGTTTCAAGAAGAACACCCACGTAAACCGAGAGTGATCATCAACAATCACTAGCGTATACGATTTGCCTCCTAAGCTATGAACTTGCACTGGACCGAACAAGTCCATATGCAGAAGATAAAGACATATGGAGGTGTCTTTGTCTGCAATGCCCTTAAAGGTAGCCCGAGTCTATTTGCCCTTCTGGCATGTAGGATAGGGGCTATCTTTGATGCACTTAATAGTTGGGGCATCCCTTACTAAATTCTTAGAAAACATCATATTAATAGTCTTGAAATTAATATGTGCCAATTTCTTGTGCCATTGCTTACGAAGAGATGCACTGCCTTTTGCTACTAGGCATACGGGGGTAGAAGAGTCCAAGCTAAAAAAATCTAAGCAAAAGATATTTCTGCTCCTAATGCCAGTTAATACCGTCTCCGAAGAGGCACATGATATTATCAAGCACTTATCCTTGCAGAACTTAACGTCATATCATTTATCACACAACTGACTTACACTGATCAGGTTATGATTTAACCCTTCAACATATGCCACGTGAGTTATAGAGAATACACAGTTGGAAATCATACCATAACCTGTGGTGACTCCTCGATCAAATCCTCCAAAGATGACTTTGGGTCCATTTTCTACTGGAGAGTAATCACGCAGCAGGCTTCTTGTCCCAGTCATATACCGGGAACATCCACTGTCCAGGTACCAGATTGGAGTTTTGGTGGACTTTGGACATACCTTAAAAAAGAATTAGTTTCCCTTAGGAACCCAATTGAACTTGGGTCCTAGATTCCTTGTTAGCACACTCCCCCTCGGATGGTTAACCCTACGAGTGGTCGGTCTCACATTGCTAACATGAGGAGTCTCGTTGTATCTTGGGTTAAACTAGCAATCCACGGAAAAGTGACCGACTTTGCCACAACACCAACAGTCAAATCTGTTGTACCTTTTCCTAGGCTCCTGCTTCACCATTGGAACGGTGGGTCCAGCCAGGGCCTTTGATCTGGAGGTGGAGGCATCATGATGACAACAGTCACATGATTTCTTCACCTCCTGTTCCTTCAGTATAACAGGCTTGGCTTTTTGTGCCTGCTTCCTATTATGCCCGCTAGAGAAGTGGCCATAATCCTCCACTAGGATTTCCTCATAAGGTGCCTTGAAGACACTCTCACCGTAGTTGCGGGGGAAGACCCAACCATCATACCGGCTCTTGGATTTTTCAACTGAGGGCCAGAATAAGTGGCCATAGGTTGAATCAAAGTCCTGCTCATTGCAAGGAAAGCCAGGCTTTCTAAATAGAACAGGATCGAGTGGGGCCTTTCCCTTTTTGCAGTAGAGGCCTTCTTAGCAGCCTTATTTTTCCTCTGCTTTCTGTTTATCCTGGATGATTTACCAGGCACACCCACATGCCCTAAGCCAGCCCCCTTAGCCTGAGCAGAGAATTCATCAACCAGAGGAAGAATGGTCTTGGGCATGGAGAAGCTTTTGACAATCTTCCTTTCTGCCGCAAGCTGTTCTTCCAACTTGTTGATTTCTTCCTGTTTTAGGTCAAGGAGCCTTAGAGACTCTGAGTGCTCAGAAGTCAGGCCCAGGTGTTCCTGTTGGAGAGAGATCAAGCTAGTGATCTCTTCTATTAGAGACACACCCTCAGCCTTAAGGAATTTGACTTCCTTTTTCTGAGCCCTTAACCTCTTGCGGAATTCCTCAAAGGTATTGAGCAGAAGCTCATACTTTTCGAGGAGCTCAGCTTCACGGGCAGATAGGCTGTCTTCGAGATCATCATCAGGAGACTCAGAGTCAGAGTCAGAGAGGGGGGTACGATCTTTTATCTTCCCAGTAAATGGGGGGCAGTCTCCTTCTGAGTCAGAGCGACCCACTAGCCTGAAGTAGGCTTCCTCATCATCACTAGAGTCTGAGGAATCAGACTCACTCAGTGTCTTTGGCTTTTTGGCAATGTAGCTCCTCTCCTTCTTCTTATCTCTAGAGGACCTGTGTTCCTCTCCCTTCCCCTTATCTCTCTATCTTTTGTGGCAGTCAGCAACAACGTGACCTGGCTTATTACATCCAAAGCAAATAATGTCATCAGAGCGATGTTTGTTCGGTTTGGATTCATACCTATCAGAAGAATAATTCTTCTTCTGATGTCTGGAGGAGGAGCCGTCTCTCTTTCTTTGATTCCTCAACTTGAGGAACTTCTTGAACTCCCGAGTGATGAGGGAGAAGTCTTCTTCAGATAGCTCTGAGCCGGAAGAGCATGGCTCAGAGTCTTCTTCCTCATCCTTTCTCCGAGAGCGGGACGAGGCCGCACCCTTGCCTTTCCTTGAGTGATTGGCTTTCAGGGCCACAGTCTTTTCTATTGCAGCGGCTTTATCGGCTTCCTCTTCAGCTTTTCTGGTATTCAGCTGAAGCTCATAGGACAAAAGTTTCCCAAACAAAATCTGGGGATCAGTTTCTGCCAGCCTGCCAAATTCTCTGATGGCGCAGATCTTGGTGTCTCATTCCTTAGTAAGGGATCTAAGGAATTTGTCATTTAGTTCACCATCGGTGAACACTCTGCCATAGCCCTTCAGGGCATTGACGATCTTCAGGAAGTTCTCCAATGTCACTCCGATTTCTTCCTTGGGACCTTGCCTGAAGGCCTCGTACTTCTGGTTCAGAAGGGATCTTCAATCATCCCTTACTTCATCAGTGCCTTCCATCAGGATGATCAGGCAGTGCCATATGTCCTTGGCAGTCCTGCAGTTACAGAAAATCTACATCATGGAATCATCGACGGCGCTTACCAGAATGTTCTGAGCTTTCTTGTCAAGTCCGACAAGCACCATCTCTTCCTTATCCATTTCGGAAAGTTTCTTGGGCGCTTGCTTGCTTGATCAATGGTGGAGGCCTTAGTGGGGATATAAGGTCCCTCCTACACTATCATGAAGAGTCGGGGGTCGACTGCTTCCATGTAGTACCTGATCCTTTCCTTCCAGATACGAAAGTTTAGCTTGGTGCACACTGGGATCTTCCCTGAATACTTGAGTCCTTCCATTTCAGAGATCTTTTGACACTAGACACGGGATCTTACTCAAGATGTTAACCTTATTGACGAGAAACCTCCCTCTGATACCACTTGAAGTTCTTTAGTGTCAACTAATTCCACCTATGGGGGGGGGGGAATAGGTCTCGTGTAGTCTTTTGTGGAATTTAAATAACCTGCATAAATAACAAACACGGCACAGAAAAACACACAAGCAATTATAGTGGTTCCCAGATTTGGGTACGTCCACTCTCCCCCTTCGACCTATCTCCCAACAAGGGACGACTCAGTCACTTCACCAAAAGGATTGAAATCTAATCCTCACACTACGGAAGGCACCCTTCCAACCGAAGGAGTCACTACTCCTCCACTACGGGTTGCACCCAACCCTTACAACTAAGAATCACTATTCCTTTACAACAAAACAAAAATAGAATGTACAAGAAATACAAACTACACTTGTGGAGAACCCGATGTCCCTCTTCGTTCGTTGAAGCGTTCTTGATGAAGACGAAGAGTCCACGACCGGAGCACTCTCTTGGAGAGGATCTTGTCAAGATCGGCGGCGGCAAGCGATTGTGGCGGCGATGCTTTGTAGATCCAAACTTCTTGACAAAGCTAGCAAGGTCTACCAACGATCTCAATCGGATAAGTCATCTCAATCGATTCGGAATGAAGAGCGATCCTCGTTCAACAAATCGAGAGACAATAGATCTCGAAAGAGATGCGTGAGACGCTAGGCTTGCCTCGGTCCTATCGTCGGACGATCAAAGAGGATCTAAGATCTGCCACGGCGACAACTTGCGAGCGGCGACGCCGACGGAAGGATTTCTGCAATCGGCTAGGTCACGCTCGGCGGCTTTGATTTCTCGTGAAAGATTACTGCATAAGTTCAAAATACGCGAGTATAAATACTGTAGAACAACCCTAAATGACCGTTGTGGGGCCCACAAGAAGAAGCCCTAGTTCCGGTCAAAACAGCGTAACCGGTCTTGGTTCGGTCCAGTGAACAGAGCAAATTTGCCTAAGGAAAATTCGGCGAGAATCATTGGTGATTCCCTTCGAAGTCGGCGGGAATCACTCATGATTCCCGTCGAATTTGCCTTGGCAGAATTCCAGTTGAAACACTTGTCATCTAGAGGGAATCGGCGAGAATGCAAGGTCATTCTCGACAAATCAGCGAGAATCAGTTAATGATTCCCGTCGATTCTGCCTTAGCGGAATTCTTGAAGGAGGACATTCAGCTAGATAAAATCGGCGGGAATCACTGGCTGATTCTCGACGATTCGGCAAGAATCACTAGTGATTCCCGTCGAATCGGCGAGAATCACTTAGTGATTCCCGTCGATTTTGACTTAGACGATTTTCCTCTTCCTTCCCATGAACTTGGTCTTTGACCTATCTTTGCTCCTCTTCTGCTCTTGATCTATCTCAGCCCTGTACTTGAGAATAATTACACTCCAATAGAGAGAGCACACGTGAGTCAACACACTGATCTACTCAACGAGGGATTATTTTGGGAAGACCCGTGTATATTGACCCACTGCACCCTGATATTGGTGTGTACTTAACATGGAATAGCTGCAAGCACAACTTGAAAGAAAATCATCAAATACATTGTCAATTAAACTTAGCTTGTTCAGGGGCTTCTTCAAATCAGGTACATTGTGGATACAATACCCAACAATCTCCCCCTATTTGAAGAAGCCTAAACCCTACCAACTAAGGTGAATAAGACAGATGGGAATGAAAAATATAAAATGAACAATCAGTTGAGAATGAAATTCATTACCATTCATTACCATTTTCCTTAGAGCATACTTAGCATTCTTAGCCTTTGGCAGCAACTTTAGTACCCTTCTTAGCCTTAGCCCTTTAGTACCTTAGCACCTTAGCCTTAGCCGAGAGGGTAATCTCTCCCTTTTCGGCTTCTGCAAATCTTGGACTTCACTTGGAGCCACATGCTCCCCCTCAGATCTTGCATCCGTGCTCGAGCTTGAGTTCCTTGCTGATGCTCCCCCTTGATCCAAGAGCCTTGAGCCCAACAGTCTTCACTCTTCATAGTTCAGCATGCCGAGTTCAGTTTTGAAGAGACTGAACTTGGCCTCGTCGAGGGGCTTTGTGAAGATGTCTGCAACCTACTTATCCGTGGGGATATATCATAGAGAGATATCTTTGTTTTCCACATGCTCCCGAATGAAGTGATAGCGCACTTCAATGTGCTTTGTTCTGCTGTGCGACACAGGATTGTTCGCAATTGCTATTGCGCTCGAAGAGTCGCAATACATCGGAACCTCTCTGAACTACAAGTCATAATCTTTGAGCTGATTTCTGATCCATAGAAGTTGTGCGCAACAGCTGTCTACTGAGATGTACTCAGATTCAGCCGTAGAGGTTGCGACACAATTCTGTTTTTTACTGTTCCATGAAATAAGCCTTCTTCCGAGGAATTGGCACGTCCCGGAAGTGCTTTTCCTATCATCCCTGCTTCCTGCAAAGTCAGTATCTGAAAAGCCTATCTACTCGACATCATTGTTTCTTGGGTACCATAAGCCAAGATTTGGTGTACCTTTAAGGTATCTAAGAATTCGCTTTGCAGCGACATAATGAGATTCCTTAGTGTTCACCTGATATCTGGCACAAACTCATGTGGAAAACATAATATCCGGTCTACTAGCAGTAAGGTAGAGCAGGGATCCAATTATGCTTCTGTATTTGGTTTCATCAAAAGGTTTCCCTTTCTCATCCTTGTCCAGAGACACAGTGGATCCCATTGGAGTCCTTATAGAGGTTGCATTCTCCATTCTGAATTTCTTGAGGAGTTCATTTGTGAACTTCGTCTGAGAGATGAAAATTCCATCCTCAGATTGTTTCACTTGAAGTCCCAAGAAATACTTTAGCTCTCCCATGATGCTCATTTCAAACTTTCCTTGCATAAGTTTAGAAAACATCTTGCAAAGATTGTTGTCCGTAGAGCCGAATATTATGTCATCGACATAGATTAGCACCAGCAAGATCTTACCTTTGACTTCCCTAAGAAACAATGTCTTATGTATTTTTCCTCTCGAAAACTTGTTCTCAAGAAGAAAACTAGACAGAGTCTCATACCAAGCTCGAGGAGCTTGTTTTAAGCCATATAATACTTTATTAAGAAAATAAACATGATTAGGGAATGTATGATTAACAAAACCTGGGGGTTGCGCGACAAATACTTCCTCTTTCAAATTTCCATATAGGAACGCAGATTTCACGTCCATCTGATAGACAGTAAATCCTTTGTGAGAAGCATATGCAAGGAACAATCTGATCGCCTCAAGCCTTGCAACTGGTGCAAAGGTTTGGTCAAAGTCAATCCCCTCCTCCTGTCTGTAACCTTGAGCTACCAGCCTGACCATGTTTTTTATGATGACACCGTGTTCATCCAGTTCTTTTCTGAAGATCCACTTGGTACCGATCACATTCTGGTTCTTTGGTCTGGGAACAAGCGTCCAGACGTTGCATCGTTCGAATTGATGCAGTTCATCTTGCATGGCCAATATCCATGACGCATCTAGGTTTGCTTCGTCGAACTTCTTTGGCTCAACCTGTGACAAAAAACTAAGGTGCAAAATCTCGTTAATTGTACCTCTCCGAGTTCTGACACCGTCACGAGGATCTCCTATGATCTGATCTCTGGGATGATCCCTCACGTGTCGAAGCTCTAGGAGTCTTGCATCTGGAGCACTGACATCTTCTCGGGCTTCTCCTTCTTCTGGGAGATTTTCTCCGTCCTGATCGTCAACTTCTCCAGTTGGCATTGAGGTGGAAACCTTGACGTACTTGGGAGTTGCACCTTTTGCAGTCTCATCGAGACTTAGCTGTTCAAGCCTTGCACCTGCATCCTCAAGAATGCCACTGAAAGAATTGCTACAAAGCAAGCTTCCTTCATCAAAAACAACATTAATGGACTCCTCTACCACTAGGGTTTTCTTATTGAAGACCCTATATGCCTGACTATGGCTACTATAGCCCATGAAGATGCCTTCGAAGCATTTTTCTCCGAATTTAGTACGTGGGTACTTCCCATTATTAAGTACATAGCATCTGCAGCCAAAAATCCTTAAATAGGACATGGTCGGTTTCCCGCCTTTCAGTAGCTCATAAGGCGTCTTGCGATGATTCTTGTTGATCAATGCTCGATTCTGCACATGACACGCCGTATTGACAGCCTCTGCCCAGAAGTACTCTGGAAGAGAAGCGTCATTCAACATTGTCGTACATGCTTCAATGAGCGTTCTATTTCTTCTCTCCGCAACTCTGTTTTGCTGAGGAGTACGCGGGGAGGAAAACTCATGAAAGATACAAAGTTCTTCACAGAATTCTGTCATAGCACCAGACTCGAATTCTGTTTCATGGTCACTTCTGATTTTGACCACGGAGCAGTTAAGTTCATTCTGAATCTGCTTGACAAAATTAGTGAAGATGTCAAACGTATCTGACTTTCGTTTCAAGAAGAACACCCACGTAAACCGAGAGTGATCATCAACAATCACTAGCGTATACGATTTGCCTTCTAAGCTATGAATTTGCACTAGACCGAACAAGTCCATATGCAGAAGATAAAGACATTTAGAGGAGTCTTTGTCTGCAATGCCCTTAAAGGTAGCCCGAGTCTGTTTGCCCTTCTGGCATGCATGACAGGGGCTATCTTTGATGCACTTAATAGTAGGGGCATCCCTTACTAAATTCTTAGAAAACAGCATATTAATAGTCTTGAAATTAATATGTGCCAATCTCTTGTGTCATTGCTCACAAAGAGATGCACTGCCTTTTGCTACTAGGCATGCGGGGGTAGAAGAGTCTAAGCTAAGAAAATCTAAGCAAATGATATTTCTGCTCCTAATGCTAGTTAATACCGTCTCCGAAGAGGCACACGATATTATCAAGCACGTATCCTTGCAAAACTTAACATCATATCCTTTATCACACAACTGACTTACACTGATCAGGTTATGATTTAACCCTTCAACATAGGCTACGTCAGTGATAGAGAATACACCGTTGGAAATCATACCATAACCTGTGGTGACTCCTCGATCAAATCCTCCAAAGATGACTTTGGGTCCATTTTCGACTGGAGAGTAATCACGCAGCAGGCTTCTTGTCCCAGTCATATACCGGGAACATCCACTGTCCAGGTACCAGATTGGAGTTTTGGTGGCCTTTGGACATACCTGCAAAAAGAATTAGTTTCCCTTAGGAACCCAATTGAACTTGGGTCCTAGATTCCTTGTTAGCACACTCCCCCTCGGATGGTTAACCCTACGAGTGGTCGACCTCGCATTGCTAACATGAGGAGTCTCGTTGTATCTTGGGTTAAACCAGCAATCCACAGAAAAGTGACCGACTTTGCCACAGCACCAACAGTCAAATCTGTTGTACCTTTTCCTAGGCTCCTGCTTCACCCTTGGAATGGTGGGTCTAGCTGGGGCCTTTGATCTGGAGGTGGAGGCATCATGATGACAGCAGTCACATGATTTCTTCACCTCCTGTTCCTTCAGTATAATAGGCTTGGCTTTTTGTGCTTGCTTCCTATTATGGCCGCTAGAGAAGTGACCATAATCCTCCACTATGATTTCCTCATAAGGTGCCTTGAAGACACTCTCACCGTAGTTGCGGGGGAAGGCCCAACAATCATACCGGCTCTTGGGCTTTTCAACTGAGGGCCGGAATAAGTGGCCATAGGTTGACTCAAAGTCCTGCTTATTGCAAGGAAAGCCAGGCTTTCTGAATAGAACAGGATCGAGTGGGGCCTTTCCCTTTTTTGCAGCAGAGGCCTTCTTAGCAGCCTTATTTTTCCTCTGCTTTCTGTTTATCCTGGATGATTTACCAGGCACACCCACATGCCCTAAGCCAGCCCCCTTAGCCTGAGCAGAGAATTCATCAACCAGAGGAAGAACGGTCTTGGGCATGGAGAAGCTTTTGACAATCTTCCTTTCTGCCGCAAGCCGTTCTTCCAACTTGTTGATTTCTTCCTGTTTTAGGTCAAGGAGCCTTAGAGACTCTGAGTGCTCAGAAGTCAGGCCCAGGTGTTCCTGTCGGAGAGAGATCAAGCTAGTGATCTCTTCTATTAAAGACACACCCTCAGCCTTAAGGAATTTGACTTCCTTTTTCTGAGCTCTTAACCTCTTGCGGCATTCCTCAAAGGTATTAAGCAGAAGCTCATACTTTTCGAGGAGCTCAGCTTCACGGGCAGATAGGCTGTCTTCGAGATCATCATCAGGAGATTCAGAGTCCGAGTCAGAGGGGGTACGATCTTTTACCTTCCCAGTAAATGGGGGGCAGTCTCCTTCTGAGTCAGAGCGACCCACTAGCCCGAAGTAGGCTTCCTCATCATCACTAGAGTCTGAGGAATCAGACACACTCAGTGTCTTTGGCTTTTTGGCAATGTAGCTCCTCTCCTTCTTCTTATCTCTAGAGGACCTGTGTTCCTCTCCCTTCCCCTTTTCTCTCTTGCTTTGGTGGCAGTCAGCAACAACGTGACCTGGCTTATTGCATACAAAGCAAATAATGTCATCAGAGCGATGTTTGTTCGGTTTTGATTCATACCTGTCAGAAGAATAATTCTTCTTCTGATGTCTGGAGGAGGAGCCGTCTCTCTTTCTTTGATTCCTCAACTTGAGGAACTTCTTGAACTCCCGAGTGATGAGGGAGAAGTCTTCTTCAGATAGCTCTGAGCCGGAAGAGCATGGCTCAGAGTCTTCTTCCTCATCCTTTCTCTGAGAGCGGGACGAGGCCGCACCCTTGCCTTTCCTTAAGTGATTGGCTTTCAGGGCCACAGTATTTTCTCTGGCAGCGGCTTTATTGGCTTCCTCTTCAGCTTTTCTGGTGTTCAGCTGAAGCTCATAGGAAAAAAGTTTCCCAAATAGAATCTGGGGATCAGTTTCTTCCAGCCTGCCAAATTCTCTGATGGCGCAGATCTTGGTGTCCCATTCCTTAGTAAGGGATCTAAGGAATTTGTCATTTAGTTCACCATCGGTGAACACTCTGTCATAGCCCTTCAGGGCATTGATGATCTTCAGGAAGTTTTCGAATGTCACTCCGATTTCTTCCTTGGGACCTTGCCTGAAGGCCTCGTACTTCTGGTTCAGAAGGGATCTTCGATCATCCCTTACTTCATCAATGCCTTCCATCAGGATGATTATGCAGTGCCATATGTCCTTGGCAGTCCTGCAGTTGCAGAAAATTTGCATCATGGAATCATCGACGGCGCTTACCAGAATGTTCTGAGCTTTCTTGTCAAGTCCGACAAGCACCATCTCATCCTTATCCATTTCGGAAAGTTTCTTGGGCACTTGCTTGGTTGGATCAATGGTGGAGGCCTTAGTGGGGATATAAGGTCCCTCCTCCACTATCATGAAGAGTCAAGGGTCGACTGCTTCCTTGTAGTACCTGATCCTTTCCTTCAAGATAGGAAAGTTCAGCTTGGTGCACACTGGGATCTTCCCTGAATACTTGAGTCCTTCCATTTCAGAGATCTTCTTTCTTCTTGACACTAGACACGAGATCTTACTCAAGGTGTTAACCTTATTGACGAGAAACCTCCCTCTAATACCACTTGAAGTTATTTAGTGTCAACTAATTCCACCTATGGGGGGGGGGGGAATAGGTCTCGTGCAGTCTTTTGCGGAATTTAAATAACCTGCACAAATAACAAACACAGCACAGAAAAGCACACAAGCAATTATAGTGGTTCCCCGATTTGGGTACGTCCACTCTCCCCCTTCGACCTATCTCCCAACAAGGGACGACTCAGTCACTTCACCAAACGGATTGAAATCCAATCATCACACTACGGAAGGCACCCTTCCAACCAAAGGAGTCACTACTCCTCCACCACGGGTTGCACCCAACCCTTACAACTAGGAATCACTATTCCTTTACAACAAAACAAAAATAGAATGTACAAGAAATACAAACTACACTTGTGGAGAACCCGATGTCCCTCTTCGTTCGTTGAAGCGTTCTTGATGAAGACGAAGAGTCCACGACCGGAGCACTCTCTTGGAGAGGATCTTGTCAAGACCAGCTGCGGCAAGCGATTGCGGCGGCGATGCTTTGTAGATCCAAACTTCTTGACAAAACAAGTAAGGTCTACCAACGATCTCAATCGGATCAGTCGTCTGAATCGATTCGGAATGAAGAGCGATCCTCGTTCAACAAATCGAGAGACAATAGATCTCGAAAGAGATGCGTGAGACGCTAGGCTTGCCTCGGTCCTGTTCGCCGGACGATCAAAGAGGATCTAAGATCTGCGGCGGCGACAACTTGCAAGCGGCGACGGCGACAGAAGGATTTCCGCGATCGGCTAGGTCACGCTCGGCGGATTTGATTTCTCGTGAAAGATTACTGCGTAAGTTCAAAATACGCGAGTATAAATACTGTAGAACAACCCTAAATGACCGTTGTGGGGCCAACAAGAAGAAGCCGTAGTTCTGGTCAAAACAGCGTAACCCGTCTTGGTTCGGTCCAGCGAACAGAGCAAATTTGCCTAAGGCAAATTCGGCGAGAATCATTGGTGATTCCCGTCGAAGTCGGCGGGAATCACTCATGATTCCCGTCGAATTTGCCTTGGCAAAATTCCAGTTGAAACACTTGTCATCCGGAGGGAATCGACGAGGATGCAAGGTCATTCTCGACGAATCGGCGAGAATCAGTTAATGATTCCCGTCGATTCTACCTTAGCGGAATTCTTGAAGGAGGACAGTCAGCCAGATAAAATCGGCGGGAATCACTGGCTGATTCTCGACGATTCGGCGAGAATCACTAGTGATTCCCGTCGAATTCCCGTCGAATCGACGAGAATCACTTAGTGATTCCCATCGATTTTGACTTAGGCGATTTTCCTCTTCCTTCCCATGAACTTGGTCTTTGACCCATCTTTGCTCCTCTTTTGCTCTTGATCTATCTCAGCCCTGTACTTGAGAATAAGTACACTCCAATAGAGAGAGCACATGTGAGCCAACACACTGATCTACTCAACGAGGGATTACGATGGGCATACCCGTGTATATTGACCCACTGCACCCTGACATTGGTGTGTAATTAGCATGGAATAGCTGCAAGCACAACTTGAAAGAAAATCATCAAATACATTGTCAATTCAACTTAGCTTGTTTAGGGGCTTCTTCAAATCAGGTACATTGTGGATACAATACCCAACATCCCTGCCTCCAGAACTGGGAAACCTTCATGATTTATTTCATGTCTCCTCCTTGAGACGAGTTCTTTGGCAACCAGAGCAACATCTACCTACACCACTAGTACAACTACGGTCGGACAGATCCGTCCAACTTGAACCAATCAGCATCGTAGATCATAAAGTGAAGAATCTATGTAACAAGACCATACCAATAGTCAAGAAATTATGGCCAATTCACAAACAAGATGAATATACTTGGTAACCAGAAGCGCTCGTATGCAAAAAGCACCCAAAGCTCTTTCCCATGGTATGTTACTCTTTCCCCCTGCTTCGAGTAAATTTTCAGGGACGAAAATCCTTTTATTTTTATTGGATTGTAACATCCCAAATTTTATTAGGCCACCAGAACCCTAGTGGGCCCAATAAAAAAGACCCGAAATCCTACCCATGACCCGGTAGAAGGTAATCATATGCAGGAAATAGAGCTAGATAACTCCGATTTGAGCTCCCGTGGCCTTGTGTAGTCGATTCAAGCGCGACGGAACTCGTTCTGTTGGACCCTGAGGCCATGTGGTGGATGTAACCATTCCTTGCTGTGCACCGAAAAGCGTGCACACACCAAATGTGACCCAACACCCCAAATTTTACCCAACCCCGATGACTTGGACCTGTTTTGAATTTGACCCATATGAGTTGACCCACCAGGGTTGACTTTGGTCAAACCCTCCCTTTTCCCCATTTTTGGAAATTTTATCTAAGGAGGATGCCGCTCCCTCTCCATGGGTAAATAATACATTGCCCCCTTACCCATAGGAGCCACAATTTATTGAGATGGGAAGGAGTGGGCCCAAGTAGTGGCCCACTAACTTTCCCCCCACTCCCCTCTCTTTTTCCCTCTCCCACTTATGAGAGCCCAAGCCCATAAGGGGCCAAACCTCATTTCCCACATGGGGGAATTGCCTTGAGCCTCCAATTGTCCTTGGACAGCTGTAGGATGGAGATTAATCCATACCTAAGGAGGGATTAATCCCATATTGGGTAGGGGAGGAGATCACCTCCCCTCCAACCTATATAAAGGCCCCCTTCCCCGGTAATCCCCTCACAAGCTCAAAGAGCAACTCCCCCACCCCTCCCCAAGCTCTGACGGAGCTCAGGTCGCCGGAAAAGGCAAGCCCGAGCTCCACCACCACCATCTTGGATGACCAACCAAGCTGGTCCCTCCCAAGCCCCTCCTCCATAGGTAGAAGCTTCTCCCCTCCCCCTTCCCTTCCTTTTGGACGTCCTGTATGGACCCTCCGATGGCCGGAGCGCCGCCGACACCACCCGACCCATACAACAGGTCGGGTGGTGGCCGCAGGAAGGCTGGCCCTTCTTGCGCCGGGGGTGCCGCTAGAGAAAGGTTGACCCACAATGATGACATTTTCTGATGGGGGAAAGCCGGGGTGCCGCTGGAAAACGACGATCGGCGGCACCCGAGAGGCAGAGCATTTACTGTGTTTTGCCTCCGGCGGCGATCAGCGACGGATGGTCGCCGGACCACCACCGAAGAGGAGCCCTACCCCTGGCGCGCCGACCGGGGGTGGTTCCAGGGCTAGGCTCGACGCCGGTGAGGTAGGGTGGTGCGGTGGCGCTGGGAGCAAAATCACCGCCACCCCGCTCTTGGGTTGGCCAAACCAGGCGGTGGCAGGCCACCGGGCCACAACCCAAGGATTCGACAGTCCCCGACAAACCGGCTAGGGGTAGCGCCGATGCTCGGTGGTGACTGGCCGGCGGTGGCAGTTATCCATGACTGCCGCCGACGAGGAGTAGCAGCCATCCGATCTGCGATGAAGATCGGACGACCGGTATTTCATTAAATCCCGCTCCCGCCTAAGCATCAGCGCCCCCCCCCCCCCCCCCCCCGCACAACAGATCGCGGCCGATCCGTTGTGGGGTCAGAAGGATGATATTGGATGTCTGGCTCGATCTCAGCCACATGATATCTCAGATTTGCTATCAGCAGACCAGATTTAATTGCTTGATTTTGAGAAATTTCCTGATCCATTTCTAGGCCTTTGGGGGTAAAATGATCAACATGAAAAATGTTCCCCTAACTAAGGGCTTCCTCCACCAAAAATTTGAGAATTTTTGGAGTTGTTTGGTATTTTTAAAAGCCCAAATGAAATTTGTTTGGTAAAATTAAAGACCCAAAACTCTTCAAAAATTTTTGAAAATTTTTCCAGGCTCATTTTAGACCCCTTAAAGGTTGTATCAAAATTTGGAGACTTGGGGATCAAAATTGAACTTTCCTCAATTTCTTGGAACCTTGGGTCGCGCATGGTAATTATAACGCTCGTTTTCCTCGAAAGTAAAAATTTGAGAACGCGACCGCCCTTTCTAATTTGAAATGGTCTTATCAACAAAAGGGACCGAGGCGAGTGACAAAGCTTCGGGTATTCCGAGATTTCGAGAAATCGTCGAGCGCCTCGACCCTCGGGTAATTTGGGGGCACGCTCGGAAGATAAGTTTACGAGTTAGTGAATTGAAAAATTATCCCCGACTTATAATAAGGGTGTAACTCCTAATAATCCTTTAATCTGATTAATCCGTGATTAAAAAGGCGCAACCAAATTACTATCAGATCTTAATAATTAATGTAACCCAAGTTAGCTTTATTAAAAGAGGAAATAGAACCGTGAATGCCTCCTGAGAACGGAGAAGGAACTGGAAATATATCTTGAGAACGGAGATGGAGCTGAAGCCTCATGAATGGAGTGATTGGACTATTAATCATTTTCTTTATGATTATTCCAGTTTTGCACTGGTCAAGTTCCTTTGTTCATTTCAGTACTTTTAATTCAGTACTACACCAGTCTCGTACTGGTCTAGTTCATTTCAGTTAAGTACTTTCAATTCAGTACTATTCCAGTCTCATACTGGTCAAGTTCATTTCAGTACTTTCAATTCAGTAATGTTCCAGTCTCGTACTGGTCAAGTTCATTTCAGTTCAGTACTTTCAATTATGTACTATTTCAGTCTCATACTGGTCAAGTTTATTTCAATTCAGTACTTTCAATTCAGTACTACTCCAGTTTTGTACTGGTCAAGTTCAATTCAGTACTATCAATTCAGTTCTACTCCAATTTCGTACTGGTCAAGTTCAATTTAGTTCTACTCCAGTCTCATACTGGTCACATTTCATTCAACACTTAAATTTATGCAGCTTTTGTTTAGGCCGTTTGACTTTGTAATCATCGTTGTGAAAGCCTTGGAGTCTTGCTGGGCTATTTGTGGCGTCGTGTCGATCGCGTGTCACGATTTTGGTTTAAGTCTGTTATCGACTATATAATTTAGAGATTTATAATATGATACACTTCCTCAAGGAGGTTCCCATTAAGAAAAGTCGTTTTGACATCCATCTGCCAGATCTCGTAGTCATAATACCCAGCAATAACAAGCAGAATTCTGATTGACAAAACCATGGCAACAGGGGAAAAGGTCTCATCATATTCAATACCATGAATTTGCTTGAAACCCTTAGCCACCAGTCGCCCTTTGAATGTCTGTACATTCCCATCAATGTCGGTCTTCTTCTTGAAGACCCACTTGCACCCTATGGGTCTTACCCCTTCAGGTGGTTCCACCAAAGTCCATACTTGGTTTTCATACATGGAGTCCATCTCAGATTTGATGGCTTCAAGCCACTTCTCAGAGTCCGGTCCACACATAGCTTCATGGTAGGTTGCAGGCTCATCACTATGATTCATAAGCAACACATTACCTATTTGAGACATGAGAAATCCATATCTCTCAGGCTTAAACCTTGGTCTACCAGATCTACGTGGAACTTGTGTTTCCTGAGCAGGTTCTCCAGCTACAATAACTTATAGTCCTGACTTAGGTTCCAATACCGGTTCATTTACTATTTGTGGTTCCTGAACTTCTTCAAGTTCTACCCTGGTTGTCTTTCTACTTAAGAACTCTTTCTCAAGAAAGAATCCAGTTCTTGCGACAAACACTTTGCCCTCAGACGGTAGGTAGAAGTAGTACCTTTTGGTTTCCCTAGGATACCCAACAAGATAACACTTATCTGATTTGGGTTCCAGCTTATAAGGCATTTGACGTCTCACGTATGCCTCACAACCCAAACCTCTATGAACGACATACTGGGACACTTCCCAGTCAATATCTCATATGGTGTCTTAAGAACCACTTTCGTTGGAGCACGATTTAGTGTTAAAGCAGCAGTTTCGAGAGCAAAGCCCCAAAAGGAAACAGACAGATCTGCATGACTCATCGTCGAACGCACCATGTCTAACAAAGTACGATTCCTCCGCTCAGACACACCATTATGCTGTGGTGTTCTAGGTGGAGTGAGCTGTGATACAATACCACACTCTTTCAGATGATCACGGAACTCATGACTTAGGTATTCGTCACCTCGATCAGATCGGAGTGCTTTAACCTTCTTACCCAGCTGGTTCTCTACTTCATTTTTAAACTCTTTGAACTTTTCAAAGGTTTCAGATTTGCACTTCATAAGATACACGTATCCGTATCTACTGAAATCATCAGTAAATGTAACAAAGTAGAAAACCCACCTCTAGCCATAGAACTCATGGGTCCACATATATCACTATGTACTATACCCAAGAGATCATCAGCCCTCTCATTGAAGCTAGTGAAAGGGACTTTAGTCATCTTGCCTAATAAACAAGATTCACATCTCTCAAATGATTCATAATAAAATGAGTCCAATAGTCCATCTATATGGAACTTGGATATATGTTTCTCATTTATATGGACCAAACGACAATGCAAAAGATACGTAGGATTCGAGTCATTTGTTCTTAGTCTTTTAGTATTTTCAATATTATAGATCGGATGGTCTAAGTTCAAAATATACAGACCATTAAACATTTTGGCTACACCATAACAAACATCATTCTTAAATATTGAACAATAAATGTTCTTAATAATAAAAGAAAAACCCATCATGTCTAAACATGAAATGGATATAATGTTTGTAGTTATGGAAGGAACAAAATAACAATTATCTAGTTCTCTTACAAGCCCACTGGGCAAAGAAAGAAGATAAACTCCCACGATAACAACAACAATTCTTGCTCCATTGCCAACACGGAGGTCCACCTCTCCTTTACTCAACAATCTTCTCCTTCCCAGTTCCTGCATATTTATATAAATGTGAGAACCACATCCGTTATCCAATACCCAGGATGAAGGAGCAGAAAGATTTATCTCTATAACATAAATACTTGAAGCGGAAGTCGTACCTCCCCTCATCTTGTGCAGACCCTCCACATAAGAAGGACAATTCCTCCTCCAGTGACCAGCCTTGCCACAATGGTGGCACTTTCCCTCTTTCATCATGCCTTTCTTTTTCAGTGCTGAAGACTTGGGCTCCAGTCCAGACTTAGGTCCTACCTTTGTCTTCTTGAAGCCCTTGGCCTTGCCCTTGCCTTTATGCACCATCAATATGGGGTTAGTAGGCTAGGCCTTCTTCATGTTGATCTCGACAGTTCTTAACATGCCTAGGAGCTCGGGCAGTGTCTTGTCTATTTCATTCATGTTATAGTTTAATACAAACTGCTCATAACTGTCCGACAACGATTGCAGGATCAGGTATGTAGCCAACTCTTAGCCCAGAGGGAACCCTAGTCTTTCAAGGTTCTCGATATACCCAATCATCTTGAGTACGTGAGTCCCTACTAGGTCCCGAGCTCCCATCTTGCACTGGAACAACGCCTTAGTGACATCAAATCTCTCTTGACAAGCTTGCCCTTGAAACATTTTCTTGAGATGCTCGTTAATGTCCTTGCAACCCATGTTCTCATGTTGCTTCTGAAGCTCAGAGTTCTTGGTCGCTAACATGATACATTCGACGTCTAAGGAGTCATCAAGATACTTCTTATAAGCATCTTTATCAGCACGAGGTGCATTCCCGACAGGCTCATCAGGGGATTCCTCTTCCAAAACATTGAGCTTTCGCTCTTGCCAAAGAACAATTCTCAGGTTCCTGTACCATTCCAAATAATTTGTACCACTCAGCTTCTCGTTCTCAAGGATCGCTCTGAGGGATAAGGTGGAGTGTGAACAACTTACCATGGAAATTCTATAAGAATACAACCAAAGCAAATTAGTATCACATTTCAAAATACAATTTATCTTTCAATTTGGACTTTAATCAAAAGCTCTCACTATTTTTTTCAAACTGATAACCCTCGATATCAATTTGAAGAGTTTGACGAGTAACCCTCTTAGTGGAAAAGATCCATATTTCACTAACACTATGAGTGAGCTTTGGCTTTTCTCTCACAATACAGCTATTTAGGTAGGCAACGCTTGCCAATTGCATCACTATGCAATTCCTGTATGGCTGGTGAATAACTCTTTATTCACATCCATCATATGGTGCATGCTAACCCCATGCCTCTGGGCACTCAACCTTTAAGGTCACTCAGTTAATCTTGACCCGATGTCGACAGTGAGATATCATAATTATCCGCTCGTACCCTTACCAAGATAGATTAATGCACCTTGCTTTAGCAAGCCACACTTCATCGATCGAGGCAGGAAGAGTGTCATTTATCAGAAGGCATCCGAATAATTAATATTGCATAAGGGATTTTTAATTCTTGATTAACTCTTTAATCATGGTTAACCTTTAACTAGAGTGCACATCAAGCAAAATAAAATACAACAATCATAATCCAAATGCATCCCAGATGTGCATATGAAGATCATCAATACTTGATGAGATGGGCTAAATCTTAACATCTAAGAAAATTCTTAATCTTTAGATTAACATGCATAGGACATGAGCAATGCAAACTCCACTTACACAGTAGACAAGCTCGTCACTTCATGTTAGATTCAAAATCTAATACATGCTTAGTTTCTCAAACCAACAAAGTGACAGTTACTGTTAAGGAGTAAACTCAAGGAAATCACAAACGTTCTTGGAAAGATCTAAGACTAGATTTGGGCATTTAGAATACTTCTAAATCTCCAAATCTACACGCCATAGATTTAGCTACTTCTGAAATAATGAATATTGCCGGCAACCTTGCTCTGATACCACTATTGGACTTTTGGGGATGACACAACATTTGTGCACGCAGCAGAAATAAGAATAAGAAAAACCCAAACGAGTTCGGATCTGACAACATTCATGAATCAAGAAGTAAAGCATGTTGTATTAAAAATTACCTTTGAGGGATTGAGTCTCAACTCAACCTAGATGCTCCAAAAGAATAAGGCCGGTCACACAGCGACTAAAGTCTTGAGCGCAGAAAGTATATCCGCGCCTCTACAGTAATCCACACGATCGGGTGAACTCGTAGCAACTTGTCGCACAAGTTCTAGGTCAGGAGAGGACACTCAACGTCTCCACAGACTGCTAGATCTGTTGTAGGAGAGGAGGCAGCGACACTCACCGGGATCGGGATCGGGATTGGCAACGGGATTGGCAGAACGCTTCCGTCAGCTTTTAGGGTTACCAGTCTTTTCGCACAGTACGACTCGTGTGCTTAGACAAAAGGAACCATCTACAGTAAACCTTAAAACATCCTATTTATAGTCCAGGAGATAAGTAGAACAACTTCTGTCGTTATCCGCAGACCCAAGACTTTCATTCCAGAATTTAGCAAGTCAACATTTGACTCAGTACGGGCATTCATCGAACTCAGCTCGACGAACTCAGCTCCAAAGGCCAACATTCGTCGAACTCATTCGTCAAACTCAGCTTGATGAACTCAGCGCCAAAGGCCAATATTCGTCGAACTCAGCTCGACGAACTCAGCTCCAAAGGCCAGCATTTGTCAAACATCATTCGTCGAACTCAAATCGATGAACTCTGTGCTAAAGGCAAGCATTCATCGAACTCAGCTCGACGAACTCAGCTCTTAGAATCCAGAATTTGACTAGACAACCCTTGTCTCGACGAATCGTCGAGTATTTTCAACATACACGATCAATTGTCGAGTATCATTCTATACTCGATGAATCATCAAATATCCATAGGATACAGGACGAACTCAACACCAACCTTCAGCCAAATCAACACTTGACTTGACGAAAGCATTGAATGGACTCAACGCTGTCAATGCCTTCTACGCCAAACACCCAAGTCCAGATTCATCGAATGGCGTTGAGTGAGCTCAATACACTCAAGGCCTAAGACTCAGATTCGTCAAGTCAACACTTTAACTCGACGAATCGTTGAATGGACTAAACACACTAAGTGCTTAAGTGCAATACTCGACGAATTAACTCCTTGACTCGACTAATCGTTGAACACACTCAACTCACTCAATGCCACCATTCGACGAGTCAACCCTTAACTCGACAAAGGCGTTGAGTGATCTCAATATACTCGATGCATTTGCCTTAGAATATTTTAAGTCCATTGGCTCATCATATGAGCTATACCATACAGATCCAAACTCCCAATTTCTCCACAATCTTATGTGCGACCCTGATAGACTCATACTGAGTTGGCAGTGAGGCTATATACTTGATCACTTCTAGATCACCATGGTAACACCAACACTTGTTGCCCTGACATGGCAGTCAAAACGCCTGAATTTGCGATTGCATCTCAATCATTTTCCTTGATAGAGCCTAATTGCTCTGCCGCAGCCCTTCGATTATGTCTTTGCTCTGTGTACTTGATGACTCACCCTCTGACTAGGGATTCGACCTCATCGCAATACGTTTTGCCGACATCTCTATAGGACAAACGTACATCTAGTTAATACCTAGCTTAAGACACCTCAGCTAGCAAACTTAGATTTCCTAATTCAAATCCGATCAGAGATGTGAAAATACTTGCTCTTGTTGTTACCTTGCACTAGGAATTCATGAAATGATGTTATGCTTTTAACTTAGGATGATGAAAAATCATCCCACTGACTCTTGTGCATACGATATGAATTCATAAATGCTTAAATCTTCATTTTAAATCATGTGTGTACGAGTGTCGTCATGTAGATCTTAACTTGACACGCATGCTGATGCTATGTTATGTTATGCATGCAGTGATATGCATTCTAAAAAGGCCTTAATGCATGTCATGAATGACATACATATGAAATATTATACATCTCATACTACATAATATCACATTAACGAAAAAAATAAAATCTAATGGGCATCCATGTGATGATTGTTATGCATCTCATACTATATAACAGTCACATGTTGCTTCCTATGAGGATCCATATACATCCACATATTATGCATCTCATACTACATAATATATCTCGTATACTTCGTGTCATGCTTATGAGTGTAGTGTTCATGCTTTCGCCACGACATACTGTTGACACTTAGGTGTGTATATGTAATGAAACTAGACAACTAAAACTATATCAGAATTAGTCATCCGACCAACTTGTCGAAAAACCTCCCTCTAATACCAACTGTCACAACCCTCATTTTCTCAGTATTAAAATACTATTAGAGTGAGAGAAAAAATGCAATCGTGATGACACGCCGTACAGGGGGTAACTGCAGACGTTCATGCAATTTTGTCCTTTCGCTTATTTTATAAAATGACACATGAATTATGTTTTAAAACATATTTTGTATTTTTAGGTATTACCGACCGTGTCCCTCGGTCTGGTGGGTCAACTAATCTACGAATGAGAAAATATAAGTTTGCACAGCAAAAAATATTCAATTTATTTCATTTATTATCCTATATGAGCATAGAGACTCAGCAAATTTTGTAATGGAAATGTGACTTCTACATTTAGTATAAGTAAAAAGGTAGTTTTATGGATCTTAAAATAGAATGAATTTTAGTTAAAATAGATGTTATGTAACTACGCTAGAATGCAACTTTTTATATTTAAAAATACCTAACATGCATCTGTTAATAAATCTTTCCAAGAGAGCAAGTGCATAACTAACATTAAGTAACAGTAGTAAAACTAGCAAGTAGCCTAACATCAGAAACTAACACTATGAGCATCAACAAACTGACACGAACCCATATGATACAAGTATAATCTGAAATATAGAAATAACTACCTCACTATACTGAAAAGTAAAACAAGCAACTAGCCATAGCTCTGAAGCCACGAACTCTACTAGTCAAACCTGCTACTGATCTGAACCCGAGGCATTCAAAAGAAGAATACCTCAGTAACAAGTTGCAAGCGGTGGTAAAAGAAACCAAGCATCAATAACAAACCTCCAAGTATACGGGAACTAAGCGAGCAAACTAGTAGCAAAAGTCAGTAATAACCAGGAAGAACAACAAGAAATGAACTAGCTAAGTAGTTGTAAACTAAACAACCTCAATACCAAGTGCCAAAAAGGGTTATATATATGTATATATATACATTATTGGATATTATTTGTCGAATTCCAATGAGACTGATCAGCTCAAAAAGGGCATCAAAACACCAGGCAAGCCTGAGTGTATGATCCACAAATAAGAGTGGTACTGTGTCGGGAGAGTAACCACGACGCGTATAGACCCAACAAACATGACACTGTGCCGAGGGAGTAACCCCAACGCGCATAGCCCAACAAACAATCTATATATGTTTATATGTATCACATTATAAACCTCTAAATTATGCAATCGATAACAGACTTAAACCAAAATCGTGACATGCGATCGACACGATGCCACAAATAGCCCTGCAAGACTCCAAGGCTTTCACAACGATGATTACCAAGTCAAATGGCCTAAACAAAAGCTGCATAAATTTATGTGCTGAATGAAATGTGACCAGTATGAGACTGGAGTAGAACTGAATTGAACTTGACCAGTACAAAAGGGTGAGTAGAACTGAATTAAAAGTACTGAATTGAACTTGATCAGTACGAAACTTGAGTAGTACTGAATTGAAAGTACTGAACTGAAATGAACTTGACAAGTACTAGACTAGAATAGTACTGAATTGAAAGTACTGAACTGAAATGAACTTGACCAGTACGAGACTGGAATAATACTGAATTGAAAGTACTGAACTGAAATGAACTTGACCAATACAAGACTAGAATAGTACTGAATTGAAAGTACTGAACTGAAATGAACTTGACCAGTACGAGATTGGAGTAGTACTGAATTAAAGTACTGAAATGAACAAAGGAACTGGATTAGTGCAAAACTGGAATAATCATAAAGAAAATGGTTAGTATTCCAATCACACAATTCAGGAGGATTCAGTTCCATCTCCGTACTCAGGAGATATTTCCAGTTCCTTCTCCGTTCTCAGGAGGCATTCACAGTTCTATTTCTGCTTTTAATAAAGCTAGCTTGAGGTACACCAATTATTAAGATCTGATAGTAATTTGGTTGCGCCTTTTTAATCACGGCTTAATCAGATTAGAGGCTTATTAGGAGTTATACCCTTATTATATGTCGGGGATAATTTTGCAATTCACTAACTCGTACTCTTATCTTCCGAGCGTGCCCCCAAATTACCCGAGGGTCAAGATGCTCGACAGTTTCTCGAAATCTCAGAACACCCGGAGCTTGGTCACTCGCCTCGGTCACTTTTGTTGATAAGACCATTTCAAATTAGAAAGGGCGGTCGCGTGCTCCAATTTTTTACTTTCAAGGAAAATGAGCGTTATAATTACCAAGCGCGACCCTAGGCTCCAAGAAATTGAGGAAAGTTCAATTTTGATCCCCAAGTCCCCAAATTTTGATACAACCTTTAAGGGGTCTAAAATGAGTGTGGAAATTTTTTCATAATTATTTGAAGAGTTTTGGGCCTTTAATTTGACCAAACAATTTTCATTTGAGATTTTACAAATACTAAATCAACTCCAAAAATTCTAAAAATTTTTGTAGAGGAAGCCCTTAGTTAGGGGAACATTTTTTATGTTGATCTCTTAAACCCCAGAGGCCTAGAATTGGCTCATGAAATTTCTCAAAATCCAGCCATTAAATCTGGTCTGCTGATAGCAAATCTGAGATATCCTGTGGCTGATAACGAGCCAGACATCCAATATCATCCTTCTGACCCCACAACAGATCGACTGCAGATCCGCTTTGGGGGGGGGGGGCGCTGTTGTTGAGGCAGGAGCGGGATTTAATGAAATACCGGCCGTCCGATCTTCATCGCAGATCGGACGGCTGTTGCTCCTCGCCGGCGAAAGTCAGGTATAACCACTGCCACCGCCGACCAGTCACCGCCGGGCACCGGCGCTGCCCCTGGCTGGTTTGCCGGGGACTGTCGAATCCTTGGGTGGTGGCCCGGCGGCCTGCCGGGGCCGGCCACCGCCTGGTTTGGCCAACAAAAGAGCGGGGTGGCAGTGATTTTGCTCCCAGCGCCACCGCACCACCCCGCCTCACCGGCTTCGAGCCTTGCCCTAGAACCACCCCCGGTCGGCATGCCAAGGGTAGGGCTCTTCTCCGGTGGTGGTCCGGCGACCATCCGCCGCCGATCGCCGCCGGAGGCAAAACAGAGCAAATGCTCTGCCTCTCGGGTGCCGCCGGAGCGGCGTTTTCCGGCGACACCCCGGCTTTCCCCCATCGGAAAATGTCATCACTGTGGGTCAACCATTCTCTAGCGGCACCCCCCGGTGCAGGAAGGGCCAGCCTTCCTGCGGCCACCACCCGACCTTTTGTTTGGATTGGCTGGTGCCGACGGCACTTCGGCCATCGGAGGGTCCATACAGGATGTCCAAAAGGAAGGGAAGGGGGAGGGGAGAAGCTTCTACCTATCGAGGAGGGGCTTGGGAGTGACCGACTTGGTTTGCCATACAAGATGGTGGTGTTGGAGCTCGGGCTTGCCTTTTTCGGCGACCTGAGCTCCGATAGAGCTTGGGGAGGGGTGGGGGAGTTGCTCTTTGAGCTTGTGAGGGGATTACCAGGGGAGGGGGCCTTTATATAGGTTGGAGGGGAGGGGATCTCCTCCCCTACCCAATGTGGGATTAATCCCTCCTTAGGGAGGGACTAATCTCCATCTTACAGCTATCCAAGGACAATTGGAGGCTCAAGGCAATTCCCTCATGTGGGAAATGAGGTTGGGCCCCTTATGGGCTTGAGCTCTCATAAGCGGGAGATGGAAAAAGAGAGGGGAGTGGGTGCAAAAGTTTGTGGGACACTACTTGGGCCCACTCCTTTCCATCTCAATAATTTGTGGCCCCTATGGGTAAGGGGGAAATGTACTATTTACCCATGGAGAGGGAGTGGCCTCCTCCTTAGGTAAAATTTCCAAAAATGGGGAAAAAGGGAGGGTTTGACCAAAGTCAACCCTGGTGGGTCAATCATAGGGGTCAAAGTCAAAATAGGTCCAAGTCATCGGGGTTGTGTCAAAGTTGGGGTGTTGGGTCACATTTGGTGTGCACACGCTTTTCGATGCACAGTTGGGCTTGATTTGACCACGGTTTGACCACCCATTACCGAAACTGACCGGAATCAATTTCGTTGACTTTGTATTGACCATACGAATCCAACGCCACTGACCGGGGTCGAATCGGAGTTCGTTTGGTAAAAGTAAAAAATCTGCGCGTTGTAGTGCGCTAAAATGGTCAAAATGTCTATATCCGTCGTTAGATATTGAATTGTGATGTGGCGAGTTCCGATGAGCTTGTATCGACTATACAAGGCCATAGGAACTGACGGAACTCAAATCGGAGTTCACCAGGCCAATATCCAAAGTCTGGCTCTCGTGATATTTTATGAGGAATGGTTACATCCACCACATGACCTCAGGGTCCAACAGAACGAGTTCCGTCGCGCTCGTATCGACTATACGAGGCCACAGGAGCTCAAATCGGAGTTCTCTAGCTCTATTTCCTGCTTATGGTTACCTTCTACCGGGTCATGGGTAGGAGTTCGGGTCACTTTTATTGGGCCCACAAGGGTTCTGGTGGCCCAATAAAAGTTGGGATGTTACTGCCATGGTGTTTTTGGTCCTTTGAACTGAAGTCACAACACTCACTGAGTGAGGAAGAACGTGCTTTGATGCCATCAAAAGTCCAGTCTTGAGAAAGTTGGATGATAAAGGTGGTTATTGGGTACGTTACGAGTCATTTGGGTGTTTGCGTGTGAGCAGAAATGAGATTTGTCCTCCTATATGACAAGAGTTGCCTCCATGGCCCCCTTGATGGAATGATATTGAGAAATGCATGACCATATTTGGTTGAGTCAATATATGATATTGGGCTCACAAATTTATAAAAATCCATTCTAGATCAGGAAACTGGGATTGAACAATTATGAGGGTGACACAGTCTATACCTCTAGTTCTCTCCAAATGTAAGGGACGAAGGGACATGATAACAATGTAACATTGGTCACAATGGCTTATGAGTTTATAAGCTCTTACTGTTTGGGGAGCAATGATGTATTGCTAGATGTCGCTCATTGTTGCGAAGCTTTTGTTTGAAACTTTCAAGATCAAGTGGGAGACTGTTGGTGTTACCATGGTGATCTGGAAGTGATCAAGCATGTATCCTCACTGCCAACTCAGTATGAGCCTATCAGGGTCGCACATAAGATTGTGGAGAAATTGGGAGTTTGGATCTATATGGTATAACTCATATGATGAGCAAATGGACTTAAAATATTCTAAGGAAAATGCGTCGAGTGTTGTGCCATATTAGAACATGCTTTACTTCTTGAATCATGAATGTTTTCAGATCCGAACTCGTTTGGGTTTTTCTTGTTTTTATTTCCGTTGCATGCAAAAGTGTTGTGTCATCCCCAAAAGCCCAACAACAATCTATAGTGCAGGACCCTGCGGTGGGTCAAGCCGTTCCTATTCCTCCTGCTCCTCTAGTGCCCCCAGTGTTATTGCCACAAGAGATGAACTTCATTTCACATTTCTAGCGCTTAGGACCTCCTACCTACAATATTAGAGCTGACTTCATGACGTTAGATGACTAGATCATCGTTATCGAGGAAATGTTTTCTTATTCTGGGATTTCTACTGACCAAAGGGTGATGGTTGTCGCATACCAGCTGAAGGGTCTTACGAAGAGCTAATGGTTAAGGGAGAAAGAGAATCTTTCAGATTGATGTTTGCTTGAATCATTCTAGGAGTTGTTGCTCAAGAAATTTCTGCAATCGGTCGAGCAAGACCGTCTGATGAATAACTTTCTGCAGCTAAAGCAGAGAAAACTCGCTATTAGTGAGTAGAAGTTGAATTTAGCAAGTTGAGCAGGTTTGCCCCGGATTTGGTAGCCTCTAAAGTGGGCAGAGTAAAGTGCTTTCTGGGTGGTCTTAGGAGCGACATCTAGTAGTTGGCAAGCGCATAAAGATCTGAGAGTTATGTGGAAGCGGTTGAAGCTGCCTTGAAAGCAGAGACGATAGATAATGCAAAGAATCACGGGCTACTAGCGATGAAGGACAAGAGAAAGTCTGATGACAGTGGAAGCTCTAGGGTATCTTGCCCCTCTTCGAAGAAAGGATGGAAGGAAGTGTGTAGTTTCTGTGGCCGACCAAACCATCCTTTTGAAAGGTATTTCAAGAGGTTGGACGCACAAAAGCAGTCTCATATGCATGCGATCCAGGATACACCTAAGGGAGATCTTGTCTGCACCTACTGCCAAAAGAAGGGGTACGATGTGACTCGTTGCTTTAAGAAGGCTGGAGCTTGCTTCCAGTACGGTTAGAAAGGGCATAGAAAGGTTGATTGTCCACAGTCCCAGCCCACGCTATTGGCAGTTCCTTTGCAGACTCTACCGCCGCCCTCACAGTAAGTGGACAAGGGAAAAGGAAAGCTCAATATGCTGACCAAGGAGGAGGCTCAGTCCTCTGCCCAGGTGATTTCAGGTTAGTCTCTGACATAACTAGCAATCTTTTATGGTGGATTTTAGGTTTCTATTTTTTTAGTTGCGCACACAATGTTTTTAAGTGAATTTATGGTGAAGAATAAGTGGGCGCGTGTTCTCTTCGATTCGGGTGCTACTCACTCCTTTGTGGCTAGGAGTTTTATAGACCGACATCGTTGGGTTGTTGATCAGTTAGATGATGTTCTTAATGTCAAGTTACCCTCAAGAGATCTGGTGATGTTAAATCAGGGTATTCAGCAGTGCCCATCTCTTTAGATGGTTTCCTATCATTCGTAGATCTGAAAGTGCTAGATCTGGAGGACTTTGATGTGATCTTGGGCATGGATTGGCTGTCCCGATATGATGATGTCATCCAGTGTAAGGCTAAGCGCATGGATTTTAGGGGGGACAATGACCAACCCTTGAGCATGTATGGCTTTCCGCGTCAGGACTCCCCAATCATTTCTGCGGTATGTGCTCGTCAATTCTTAGAGTCTGGCTATGAATCTTTTCTTATTTTTGTTTCTGTTCTGGAAACTGCACTTGATGTGTCTCATGTTGAGGACATTTCTGTGGTGTGAGAGTTTTCAGATGTTTTTCCTGTTAGTCTTCCCAGACTCCCTCCCAAGAGAGAGGTAGAGTTCATTATAGATCTTGAGCCAGGTACTCGTCATATTACAAAAGTACCTTACCGTATGGCGCCACGTGAGTTAGAGGAGTTACACATCCAGTTGGATGAGCTATTATAGTGTGGTTTTATTAGGCCGAGTTCTTCACCTTGGGGTGCTCCAGTCCTTTTCATGAAGAAAAAGGATGGGTAATTGAGGCTGTGTATAGATTATCAAGAGCTGAACAAGGTAACTATCAAGAATAGGTATCCACTACCTCAGATCGATTACTTGTTTGACCAATTGCGAGGTAGTTCGGTATTCTAAAATATTGACCTTCATTCGGGCTACCATCAGTTGAGAATCCGTGAGTCAGATGTTTCGTGGACTGCTTTTCTCTCCCGATACGGTCATTTTGAGTTTTTGGTAATGTCGTTCGGGTTAACGAATGCACCTTCCGCCTTCATGGACAGGATGAATAGAGTGTTTAAGAACTTTCTAGATCAGTTTGTGGTTGTATTCATCTACGATGTTCTGGTGTATTCCAGAAATACTGAAGAGCATGCCTTGCACTTGTGCTTGGTTTTGGCTACTCTGAGAGAGCACAAGTTGTATGCGAAGCTAAACAAGTGTAAGTTTTGGCTGTCTCAGGTGTATTTCTTAGGTCATATTATGAGCAAAGGTGGTATCTCTGTGGACCCGTAAATGATAACTGCAGTGTTGGATTGGAAGAGGCCTTCAATGCTTACGGAGATTAGGAGTTTCTTAGGGTTGGTAGGGTACTATATGAGATTCGTGCAAGGGTTTTCAATACCGTCTGCGCCATTGACCAAGCTTACGCATAAGAGTGCATCTTTTGTTTGGATTGATGCATGTGAGGAAGCTTTTTAGGAGCTTAAGAAGAGATTATGTTCTACTCCAGTTTTGGCATTGCTTACTAAAGGAGTAGAATATGCTGTTTATGTGGATGCTTCGCGAGTTGGACTCAGTTGCGTGTTGATGCAGAATGACAAAGTGATTTTGTATGGATCAAGACAATTGAAAAGGATAAGAAATATCCTACACATGACTTGGAGTTTGCTGCTGTCATTTATGCTTTGAATCTCTGGAGACGTCTTTTATATGGAGTGTCGTGCAAAATCTATACGGATCAGAAGAGTCTAAAGTATGTCTTCACTCAGAAGGAGCTAAATTTGCGCTAGCGTAAATGGTTAGAGTATATTGCAGACTATGAGGTCGAAATCCTTTATCATCCCGACAAGAATAACGTGGTGGCGGATGCCTTGAGCCAAAAGCCTACGCACGTCTTTAACATCTCTATACAATCCTTAGTATAGGAGTTCTTGTTGATGGACATAATCGTTGGGAGTAGCGCTTCTCCAAGTAGCTTGGAAGTGGTAGAGCCTTCATGGATTACGCTTACCAGGCTACATTAGAGGGATGATCCCGATCTACAACATATCAAAAGTAGAACTAAAAAAGGAGGAATTACCGAACTTTTTGATCGATGATGTGGGTACCTTGAAGTACCGCGACAGGTATTATATTCCTGCAGTTGAGGAAATTCGAGCAAAGATATCTTGTGAAGCGCACGGTTCTAGTGTTACCTACCATCCTGGTTCCACAAAGATGTATCGAGATCTGAAGCAAATTGTCTGGTGGTCAGGTATGAAGAATGATATAACAAAGTTTGTATCTGCGTGCTATACTTACCAGCATGTTAAAGAAGATCATAGAAGACCTGATGGTAAGTTAACACCGTTGGATATTTTGAAATGGAAGTGGGAGAGCATTTCTATAAATTTCATTACCGGTTTGCCGAGGTCTCCCCGAGGGCATGATGCAGTGTGGGTTATTGTTGATAGATTGATAAAGTGTGCTCACTTCGTGCCCTTCAAGATTTACTATTCCATGGAAAAGATAGTTGAGCTTTATCTTGACGAAGTCATCAGGTTGCATGGTGTGCCTATGAGTATTGTGTCAGACCGAGACTCCAGGTTCATGTCTCGTTTCTGGCAAAGCTTGCGGGGAGCTTTAGGTACTAATCTTAGATATCTTACTGCTTACCATCCTTAGACTAATGGTCATGCGAAAAGAGTGAATAAGATTTTGGAGGACATGATTAGATGCTATATTCTGGACCATGGTGGAGCTTGAGATAAATGCCTTGGAATGATGGAGTTCGCATACAATAACAGCTATCAGGAGAGTTTGCAGAAGGCACCCTTTGAAGCCTTATATGGGAGGCGTTGTCGAACTCCCCTGTTTTGGGCTGAAGTTAGTGAGAAGCTTTTGCTCGGTCCAGAAGCTTTAGAAGATATGAGCATTTCAGTGACGCATATTCGTGAAAAGCTACGGTTCGCTCTGGAGCGATACAAAAAGTATGCAAATCAGCGTAGAGTTGAGCTGGAGTTTGCGGTTGGGGATATGGTTTTTCTGAAGGTCTCTCCGATGCCAAGCATTAAGAGATTTGGAAAGAACCATAAGTTGGATCCCAGGTATGTGGGATCTTTCCAGATTGTGGAGCGCTTCAGGGCGTCAGCTTATAGGCTGGAGTTGCCTGCTTCTTTCCCTAGTGTTCACGATGTGTTTCACGTGAGATAGTTGCAAAAGTGTGTTCGTAGTGATCGACATGTACTTGTCTCGGTGCCCTATTTTCAGCCTATTCTCTCGTATGTCGAAGAGCCTGTCTGTATTCTGGAGACGCAAGATCGAGTGTTGAGAAGGAAGAGAATTCCAATGGTTAAAGTTTTCTGACAAAATCAGGACGTTAGGAGTGTAACTTGGGAATTGAAATCTGCAATGAGAGAATCTCATCTTTAGTTGTTCTCCTAGTTTTCTCTGGTTATTTTTTCTATCAAGTGAGATATAGTGTATTTCTCTCTTTGCTCTCTTGTTTCGATGTGTGTCCTAAGTTTGTGGACGAAATTCCTTTTTGGAGGGGTGACTGTAACATCCCTGATTTTTTCGACAATTATTTTAATCCTCTTTGTGATGTCATAATGACGTAAGGACGTTACGTTAATGTAGAGTTGACGGCGCATTGTCGTTGATGCGTTTTCGCGTCCGTTGGGTCGAGCTGACCAAATCTTGGAATTTTCATCGAAATTATAAAATTTCACGATACAAAATTAAATCAATTAATTTTGAATTTGTCCGTCAAATTTCGTCGCGATCCGAGTAATATTGGAGCCCCGGAAATTTTTGAAGTTTTGCATATTTAATGTTCGCCATAAACTTTAGAAATTTATTTCTTGAGAATGACGTGTTGAGTTTTAATTTTGACTTCGCCATTGCATTCGTAGCACCAATTTTTACCTAGGGTGACAATTTCGTTTGAATCGGCGTGTGTTAAGCCATTCGTAATAATATATAAATAATGTTATTATTATTATATTTATTAATATTTTTATTAATAATAATAGGATTCGTTGATATATACCCCCCTCTCGGCGATATTCACCGAACTCCCCCTCCCTCATTTCAATCCTAATAATAATAATAAATTATTATTATTATATTATTTAACATTATTATTAATAATAATGATTCATTGAAATACCCCCCATCTCTCGGCGAAACTCACTGAACCCTCCCTCATTTCAAACCTAGTATTATTATTAGGTAATTGTTATGGTCAAACTTATTTT
Organism: Platanthera zijinensis; assembly: GCA_039513925.1. NCBI lineage: Eukaryota > Viridiplantae > Streptophyta > Magnoliopsida > Asparagales > Orchidaceae > Platanthera > Platanthera zijinensis. Next base: position 38,196,699 of record CM077098.1, read on the forward strand.
GAATAGGTGTAAACCAATTTTTAAAATAAAAACTCTAAAATAATTATTTTAAATGTTATGGTAATATTGATAGGGGCAAACCATTTCCCCATCATGTTGACAGGAGCGAGCCATACGCGACGACACCGCCACCACCGCCGACGCCTCTCTCTTTGCCGCCGCCAACGCCGCCGCCGCCGCTGCCTCCGCCGCTACCATCGACACCGCAACCAACGCCTACCGGAAGCCATACACGATGACACCTACCACACATCCTCGCTTCTGACAACTGCGGGAGCTCCAGATTTATGTGTGTCAGACATTCTCGCTCATCTTCAATTTCTTTGAGCTGAAGCAAGCCGTAGATTTAAACATTTCTTTCTGTATTTCTCATCTTCATCATATGAATTTTTATTTTTCCAGCAAAAAAAAAGAACGTCGAAAGATTGCACTCATCATTAAAAGAAAATTTCTACGTTGAATTTGAAACTTTTGTAATACGTTAAATTTTATAATAATATTGATAAACAATTTGTTCATATTTTGCTAAAGATTTTTTTTAAAAAAATTTAAATTGGTTTGCACATATAAATTTTTGGTTTGCTCGTAAAAATGATCTGCACCTATCCAAATTGATTTGCCCATAACAATCACCTATATATATATATATATATATATATATATATATATATATATATATATATATATATATATATATATATATATATGCATTCTCATTTTTTCCTTCCCATAAGAATCGAACCAGAGCATCGTGTAGACGACGATACCCTCTCCTTCGTGGACCTTTCGACATTGATTCCGAGAGCTACACGTGCGCGATAAGATTTTTCCGTTTCGTGAAATTTTTAGCGTTAGGGTTTTTCGGCCCTAATCTCCTGTTTTGGCCGAATCTTCGTAGGTTTCGCCTTCTCGCGCCTTCGCTTGGTTCGATCTATGACATGGAGTATTTTGGAGTTCGGTTTTGGGTAAAATCTAAGGCAAGTGGTGAATTCTACTTGCATTTCGTCGTTTGGTTTGCCCCCTAATTGATCTTCTGCTTAGTAACTTTTGTGCTTCCCTTAAGCATTTAGATGGTAGCCGTAGTCGTGAAACCCTCGTTTAGAGTAAGCATTGCTTGTCGAGTAGTTTGTTATGTGTTGATCCATAAATTTGCGGGTCCGTTAAGTATTCGCCCATTTCATCATGAATAAATTCATTGTGTCAATTTTTTTCTTCGTGTCGTCTGAATTGTCGCGTCATTTCGACCAAGTAGAACACTTGTTTCGTAGTGAGTCTCATAAGTGTTGTGAATGTCTTGGTGCATACCGTTTGACTTGGTAATCATCGTTGTGGAAGCCTTGGAGTCCGTCGGGCTATTTGTGGCGTCGTGTCAATTGTGTGTCATGATTTTGGTTTAAGTCTGTTATCGACTGTATAATTTAGAAGTTCATAATGTGATATATATAAACATATATAGAATGTTTGTTAGGCTGTGCGCGTTGGGGTTACTCCCTCAGCACAACGCCATGTTTATTGGGTCTGTGCGCATCGTGGTTACTCCCCCGACACAGTACCTCTCTTGTTTGTGGATCATACACCCAGGCTTGCCTGATATTTTAATGCCTTTCTTGAGCTGATCAATCTCATTTGAATTTGACTAATAATATCCAATAATATTGAAAGTGAAGGGATAGATACTACTCTAGAGGGGGGGTGAATAGAGTTATCAAATTTTGCACTAGACAAAACTTGAAGGTCTACCCAACTCCCTTGGAGTGAATTGCGGAATTAAAAGATTATAGATATAGAATTAACCCTATAGCCTAACACAAGTGTTGTGCACAAACTCAAGCTAACTGTAATTACAGTTAAGGCTTGGAAATCCTAATCAGCAACTAGCAACCTAGTTATATCTATTCACAGCCACAATGCAGGAAATAAACAAGGCAATCCAGACGACACAAGGAATTTATAGTGGTTCCCCAAACAACTTGGGTACGTCCACTCTTCTACCAACAAGGTAGGAATCCACTCAGGTTTTTGATCAGGTGCCCTGCCACCAACAAGATCTGCTTCAGGTAGATCCAGAAACCCTTTAGACTTTTGATCAGGTGTCTAAAAACCAAGCACAGGTTTTTGATCAGGTGCCCTGCCACCAAGGGATACTTTTGAAGGGAGTAATAACCCTGTACAGGAGGGGGAAGAAGGTTAAGATGTCTTCTCTATTTTACAATAGATTAGAGAAGCACAAAAACTTGCACTGAGCTAGAAAGCTCTAAAGAATCAAGGCTCCCCCTGGCTCAAAGATGTCCAGGTGAAGTCTTGCTTCAGTGCAGAAAACTCTTCAGAAAGCTCTGAAGGAAAAACTACAAGAAGATAATAAATAATAAAATTAAAGATCTTCAAGCAGCTATCTTCTTCTTCTTCTTCTTCAAAAGAACTCTGAGTTTGAACTTCCTGAAAGCAGGAGAACTCAGGTTGAAGAAGAGTAGAAGATCTTAACACTTCTCAGTTGGATGAGTATTGCTGAGAGCAGATGACTTGATCTTGATGAAGGCTTGAAAGCAGATGAACAGGTTAACTAGTTAGCTAGCTTGAATCCTTCTTCAAAGGGTCCTTTTTATAACAGCAGCAAGCAACGGCTCTCTTCAATTTGAATTACTTGTCTTCTTCTGAAACTTGAGACCTGGGCTGCAAAAAACACACAGCAAAACAAACTCTGCAGCAAGACGTCCTATAAAAGGAATAAACCTCTTTCTAAGAAGCTGCAGGATCAAATCAAATAACAGAAGGACTAAATAAAGTCACATCAGAGAAATACTCTTTATAGCAGAAGGAAGACTTTTCAGTCTAACGGCTATAAAGGACTGTCAGCAGATAAAGTAAAATACAAAGTCAGCTAATAAGACAAACAACTTTATCTGAAAAGATTTTACTTAGGCATAAGGGATGGAGCAAATATTGCCTGGAAATATTATCATAAAACAACTAAAAAGATATGCCAGATAATGTATTAATTAATTAAATATAATAAATAAATACAAAATATAAAGGCAGACAGAAAGCGTCGAACGACCTTCGGAGATCGTCGACCGACGCACGGAGATCGTTGAACTATCGGACAGATAGTCGAACGATCCAGATAGTCGAACTATCAAAGGAGATAGTCGAACTATCACAGCAGATAGTCGAACTACCAGAAGATAGTCGAACTATCAGATAGTCGACCTATCAACAGATAGTCGAACTATCAGGGCAAAACAGATAGTCGAACTATCAACAGATAGTCGAGCTATCAGATAGTCGACCTATCAACAGATAGTCGAACTATCAAAAACAAACAGATAGTCGACCTATCAACATATAGTCGAACTATCAGATAGTCGAACTATCAAAGCAGATAGTCGAACTACCGAGCGAGAACAGATAGTCGACCTATCAACAGATAGTCGAACTATCAACGCAGAACAGATAGTCGAACTATCAACAGATAGTCGAACTATCCACGCAGACTGAAAGTCAAACAACTGATAGACGATCGTCGAACAGTTGGTCGACGATAGTCGAGCGGCGTTCGACGATAGTCGAACGAACAAACAACTTAACCAAATTCTCAATCTGGAAAAGTGAGGACTCTACAGCTAGACTACTAACCATTGACCATAGATATTTCTTGGGTCAAGGGACTAAAAAGACAAGACTAAACTCAAATTAAACTAGGGTACCAACAATCTCCCCCTATTTGAGTTAAGTCTCTTAAAAACTAAAACACAGAGCTAGCTATAGAACACTATAATCAATACAGAAAATAGATAGCAATTAACTAGCAATTATCAAACAGATAGATATAAAACAGTAGTCAATAAAAAAAATTAAGAGTCTACAGAATCTGGCAAAGAGTCAGAAGAACTTGGAACAAAAGAAATTTTCCTCAGGGGATCAACAGCCTCTTTCTTTGACATCTTCAAGTCCTGCACACCAATAATCTTTACTTCTGCAGCCCTTGGAACAACGGCTTCCGGGTGCTTTTCCATATATTTTGAAGGGTCAAAGACCTCAGGATTAACCTGGAACTTTTCGAACTCCTTCTTTCTGAATGAAGACATAGTAGTTAACCCAGTAGTATCTTTTCCTTCAGCTTTTGCTTTTCTGATTTGAGCTGCTCCAACCAATTCGTGAAAACGAGCCATCCTAAAGTTAGGATCAAGCTCAGGACTTTCATAAGCAGTCTCAGAAGGAGCAACCTCTTTATCTTGATTAACTAGATAAGACATGGGAGCAGACTTAGCAAAGTTCTTGCTAGAATATTTAAACAAAATAAACTACTTACCTTTTGAAACACTTTTTTCAGACTGCACTGGTATTGGAGAAGAAACTCTTTTCTTTGGAGAAGGAGGAGGGGAAAAGGTTGGTCTTTGATACACAACCTCCTTCACTTGTTCTCTTACTTCAGTAACATGTTTTTGAGAACCAGAATAAGATCTGCCTTGGGAACTTTGAGAGCTTTTCCTTGACTGAGGCTGAGAAGGTGCAGATTTTCCAGAAGAGGCAGATGGATTAGCAGAGAGGTTTCCAGAGGCTCCTGCACTGGGAGGTGGAGGAGGAGGACCTCTGGGAGTCCATCTTGAAACAGGACTATCATACCTCTTAGATCTTTTTCTCTCTTTCTGCTGGTTCTTGGAGAACCACATCCAATGTTGAAATTCTTTTGATTTGGGGTCAATTCCTTTAAGAATATAGTATGGAGTATCATTGTCACGGCTGGGAGGAGGAGGAGCAATTGCTTTCCTTTTCTTCTGAGCAGCTTTCTTTTTCTTCAAATTTTCAGATAAATCAGAATCCTCTTCATCTTCAGAGTGAGATGAAGGAGGATTGTCATAAGGATCATAGGCTTCAGAAACAGCCTTTTCTTTTAAAGCAGCTTTCTCTTTTTCCTCTTCAATGGCATCCTGAGCCAGAAGGAAATCCAAATCCAACCCTGGTGAATCATCCCAAATAGTCGACTTTTCAACTTGCAAATCTTTTTCTTTCTCTACCAAAGATTGAACTCTTTGATTCCAAGCAACTCTTGCTTTCTCTTCTTGATTCTCAGATACATCTTCCATGTCATCTAAAAATGAATCCAATTCTGGATCTACTTGAGTATCAGGAACAACTGGATCAGCTTCAGAAACAACTGCTATAACCTGAGCAGCTAAATCTTCTTTAATATAATCTGTAGATTTATGAATACAAATCTGCTAAATAAGCTAAAATCATTCCTTCTAGGTATTCACAAGCTATCAAATTAATTGACTCATCAATAAAGCGAATGAGTGAATTACCTTCATATTTTACCAACTCCCAAGACTCATCTAGGTAGGATGTAATAATCCCTTCTAGGAAATGGGCAACCACGGGAGTGGTGAGATCTTCTAAGCAAACTTTCACCGCAAATTCAGATAACATAATAGCATCAGATATTTCTTTTTCCGATAACACAGAAACTGATTTATCTTGAACTTGAACTGCATCAGTCTCTTCTTGAACTGCTGGAAGGGAGGCTGGAGGCTCTGAGGCATCTTCACAGAACATCTCCCCCTGCCTGATTTCAGTGGAAACTGAAACCAGGCCCCTTGAAGAAGATGGCTCAGCAGATTTGGAAAGTGATTGGATGGAAGCAGTCAGGGTGGCAGTGGAGGAGGCAAGTGGAGCAATTGCCTCTTCAATCATAATTTTGATTGAAGGGGTAATCAACTCCAAAATGCTAGAAATGAAAGCTGGGGTGATCTCAAAAGATGATGGAACTACAGTGGATGGAGATGCAGCAGAGATGGTTGTAGTATTGGGATGAGAAGAGGTGTGGACTGGAGATTGAATTGGAGATGGAGCTGGAGAGTTAACAGGAGTGTTAACTGGAGAATGAATAGGAGACTGAGGAGGTGTTGGAATCCTCTCAGATCCTAACAGATCAAAACTAGGAGCAGATATCCTAGCCTGATGAGAAGGAAGAGGAGATGCTGGAGGGGAAGGAAGAACAACCGTGGTTGTTTCTCTAACAGGAGAAGGGGAAAGTCGTACTTCAGCTGAAGTTGATGGAACTTCAACTGAAGCAGACTGCATAGCAGAAGATGAGGGAAGGGAAAGAGCTGAGCCAGCTTCTACAGGGTGAGGAGCGACCGAATCAGTCCTGGTGCTCTCTGATGTCGCTGGAGCAACCCCTGTGAGAGCGGGTTTCACAAAAGTCCTCTTCCACTTGGAGAACAGGTTTGGGTCCATCTTCTTGCTTGCATTTATTGTTGTTGCGGCAGAGACCAGCAGTTGAGGATACTTTTCCTTCAGGAAAATTCCAATAACCCTACCCAGGGTAACCTCTTTCTTATTGTTCTTTTTCCTTATCAAATCAAACATTACCCCTGCCCAATCAATCTTTTTCTGATTAACAATTGCACACATCAGTGCAAATTGTTGCCTTGTTATATTGTCATGAGCAGAGTGCTTTCCGAGGAGCACTTTTCCAACTAACTCAGCGAGAAATTTAATCTTAAAGGGAAAATTGACCTTGAGCAGCTTGGTGGGAATGCCCTCCACATGTCCCAGCTCAGTCAACATCCTTCCAAATTCTTGAGCATCTTGCTCATAATCTTCTTCACCATTTATCAAACCAAAAACATCAGTCAGAACGGCCGAAGTTAAAATTACCTCTTCTCCGCCGATGGTGCCAGTCATCGAATCGTCGGTGGATGACGAAGTGAAAGCCCATTCCTTGATCTCGGGTATATTTAACTTAATCCTTGATGACATTAATCTCTCTAGTCCTTGATCCCGGCACAACTGAAGAACTTCCACGATCCCTGCTTCGCAGCAACTGAACGCGTCAAAATCAACGTTGAAGCCTGCATCGAACTTTACAACTGCTAACACTGCGGGAGAAATCGCCATTGATTGCTGGAGAAAGCGCGAGAAGGACGGCGAAGACGAAGGGGATGAAGCGGCAGAAAATCGCAAGCGGGAAGACAGAATGCGAAAAGTCACGCTCCGTCGACGATAGAACAAAAGATCTTTTAACCTAGGTCGACTATCGGCTTTATATTAGACCGGAGATAGTCGATCTATTAAAAAGATACTAGACCCGATAGTCGAACGGGCCGTTCGACGATCGGCCCAGAAGCAGAGTAGTCGAGCCATCGTTCGACTATTTCTGGCTTCTCAAACAACAAGCTGTCGTCGTTCAGAGATCGACGATAAGCTCGACCTGTTCGACGATCTTCGAACGCCGGTCGACGATCTTCAAACAGATAAGCTTTCATTAACCAGAGGTCGACGATAGGCTTAATCCGTTCGACGATCTTCGATCATCGTTCGACGATCTTCAAGCAGGTTTCAACATAGGCAGATATAGTCACACTTAGTCTCGTCCATTGATCATGCCTAGTTGAACTAAAAAGAACAGATGCTTCTGTTCATCTAAAGGCTTGGTGAATATATCACCTCTCTGAAACTCAGTGGATATGAACTCAAGACAAATCTTGTTCTTTTCCACACAATCTCTCAGGAAATGGTGCCGAATCTCAATGTGCTTCGTTCTAGAGTGGTGCACTGGATTTTGTGCAATTGAGATAGCACTGGTACTGTCACACATGATTTTGGTATTCTTGTGTGAGTAACCATAATCCACAAGCTGGTTTTGAATCCACAGGATCTGTGAACAACAACTAGCAGCTGCTATATATTCAGCCTCTGCAGTTGAAGTTGAGACAGAAGCCTGCTTCTTACAGAACCAAGAGACCAATCTCTCTCCCAGAAACTGACAAGTTCCTGAGGTGCTCTTCCTGTCAACTCTACAACCAGCGTAATCAGAATCAGAATATCCAATTAATTCAAATTCTGACTCAGCTGGGTACCAAAGTCCTAGATCTGGACATCCCTTCAGGTATCTCAGGATTCTCTTTAGAAGAATCAGATGAGATTCCTTGGGGTTGACCTGGAATCTAGCACAAAGGCATGTAGCAAACATTATATCAGGCCTACTTGCAGTTAGATATAATAGGGAACCAACAATGGCCCTATAATTCTTTTGATCAACTGGCTTGCCGTGATCATCAGAATCAATAACTACATTAATAGCCATAGGTGTAGGCATTGCTGAAGCATCAGCCATCCCAAATTTCTTTACCAATTCCTTGGCATATTTGGATTGGGAGATGAAGATACCATCAGCATCTTGCTTAACTTGGAGACCAAGAAAGTAAGACAGCACACCCATACTACTCATCTCAAACTTAGAGTGCATCAGGTCAGAGAACCTTTTGCAAAGTTTGGGATCAGTGGAGCCAAATATAATATCATCTACATACACCTGAACTAACAGGATTGTGTCCTTGTGATGCTTGACGAAAAGGGTTCTATCAACTACTCCCCTAGTGAAGTTGTGCTCTAAAAGGAAACTGGCTAGAGTCTCATACCAGGCTCTGGGAGCTTGCTTTAGTCCATATAGAGCTTTCTGTAACTTAAACACATGTGAGGGCTGAGTTGAAGAAACAAACCCTGGTGGTTGTTCAACAAACACCTCTTCCTTAAGCTCACCATTTAGGAATGCACTTTTGACATCCATTTGGAACACCTTAAACTTCATGTAGGCTGCATAGGCCAAGAAGATCCTTATTGCTTCTAGCCTTGCAACAAGAGCAAAGGTTTGGTCATAATCTATACCTTCCTCCTGTCTGTAGCCCTGAGCTACAAGCCTTGCTTTATTCCTTACAATAATTCCATTTGCATCCAACTTGTTTCTATACACCCACTTGGTGCCTATGATCAGTTGGCCTTTAGGTCTTGGAACCAAAGTCCAAACTTTACATCTCTCAAACTGATTGAGTTCCTCTTGCATAGCAATGATCCAGTGGGGATCTAGCTCTGCATCTTTAAAGGTGAGGGGCTCAACCTGTGAGAGGAAACAAGCGTGCATCACATCCTGTCTTAATTGGTGTCTTGTTTGCACACCAGCTGATATGTCTCCAATCTTGAGATGTGGGGTGATCTCTGAGTGTGATAATATCAACAGGTGGGATGTGATCACAACAGTTGGGATTAATTCCTCAGGAATTTGATCTACTGTTGGTGGTACAACAACAGCTTCAGCAATGTCTTCATCACTGTCTGATTCAGTGATCTGAAGAGTTGATAGTTGAAGAATTTCTTGAGGGACATCAGGTACCTGCAATGAACTAGAGGAAGGAGAATTTTCTTTCTCCTTGTAAAACATCTGAGATTCATCAAAAGATATATGCACAGATTCTTCAATTTTACAGGTTGATTTGTTATAAACCCTATAAGCTTTGCTTACTTGGGAATATCCAAGCATGATTCCCATTGAAGCTTTTGCTTCAAATTTTCTAAGGTATTCTTTATTGTTATTATGAATATAAACAACACAACCAAATATTCTAAAATAATTAATTTTAGGTTTCTTTCCTTTAAGCAACTCATAAGGAGTTTTACACTTAAGCTTGTGTATCAAACTTCTATTCAAGACATAATTGGCTGTACTAACAGCTTCTGCCCAATAGGAGAGAGGCATGTTAGCATCTGCCAACAATGTACTAGCAGCTTCAATGAGTGTTCTGTTCTTCCTTTCAACTACCCCATTTTGTTGGGGAGTTCTAGGAGCTGAGAAACTATGTTTGATACCTTCTCTCTCATAGAATTCTTGCATGAGAAGAGAGTCAAACTCAGTACCATGATCACTTCTGATCAAGGCCACATGAGTAGAGTACTCAGTCTGCACACATAGTAGAAAGTCTGTAAGGGCTTTGAAGTTATCAGCCTTAGTTCTCAAAAAGAAAACCCAACTGAACCTAGAGAAGTCATCTACAATTACTAAGGTGTAATACTTCCCTCCTAAACTCTGTACATTTATTGGGCCAAATAGGTCCAAATGTAATAGGTACAGGATTCTAGGAGAATCACTCTTATTTACAGATTTAAAAGAGTTTTTGGTTTGCTTGCCTAGCTGACAAGCCTTGCATAGGCTCTCCTTCTTGTAGGGGCAAGAAGGTAAACCTCTAACAAGGTTGTGTTTAGATAACCTAGATATATTTTTAAGGTTAACATGACTAAGCCTCTTATGCCACAGAGAATTATTATTAATTGTTACTTCATTAAACAAACAGATTTCAGAGTGAGATGAATTGAAATCTACTAAATAAATATTACCTATTCTAATGCCTACTAAAACAACAATATTATTTAAAGTAATATTGCAAGAAGAGTTAGAAAATGAAACCTGGTAGCCAGCATCACCATAGCTGGCTGACTGAAATCAAATTGTGCTTCAGTCCTGTCACATATGCAACTCTCTTGAAAGTAACATCTCCAATAGTAATCCTGCCATAGCCTTCTGTCTGACCACAGCTGGAATCTCCAAAGATAACCTTTGGGCCGAGCTTAGCTTTGAATTTTGACAGATGATCTTTATTTCCTGTCATATGCTTGGAACATCCACTATCCAAATACCACTTATTTTGAGTGATTGGATAGGCCTTCACCTGCAAGACATTTATTTAGACAGAGTGGACCCAGGTAACCTTGGGTCCCTTGTTTTTCACATAAGAAAAACTGGAAATATATGAAAATGCAGGCTGAGGGTGATAACCTAATGGGTGAGATCTCCTAGGTGGGATTCTCCATGCAGATGATGGGTCAACAAACCTAGGGTTTCTATTTTCATTTAGGTTTCTATGGTACTGATGATGATTTTGAAAATCATATTGAAAACGTCGATCGACGTTCGATGATGGGCGCTCAGATCGTCGAGCTTCGTTCGACCATTGAGCTTCCGATCGTCGAGCGGCGTTCGACGCTCTTTGCATTTCTTTAAAAAATTTCTTTCTCTTTTCTCTCTTAGCTTTATTTAAAGTTTTATTAACTAGGTTTACTTGCTCAGTGTTCTTCATTCCACTAGCTGAAATGAAGTTCACTGGAGTTGAAAGATTATTTTTAAGAATAACTGGGGGTTCACTTGGAGAAGCTCCTAAGCCTAGTTTGTCATTACCTGACCTAGTGTTAGTCATGCTGGTAATCTCTAACAACTTAAGGCTTCTACCATTAAGTGATTCTTCTAACCTCTTAGACTTAGCTAACTCCATTTTAAGAAATTTAATTTCTTCACTACAAGTAGTGAGATCTTCCTTTAACCTAACATTTTCTGTAGCAATTGATTCTGAGTCAGCTAACTTATTTCTAAGTTCTTTTATCTCCTTTTCTGAGCTAATCAAATCTAAGCATAAAGATTTAAAATCTAATTTAAATTCTTCAGAAGTAAAGTCATAAGAAGATAGTACCTCATCTTCTGTTGGCATTTCTTCATCTGAATCTGAACTCTCTGCAGCTGAGTGGTTGCTGCAGGCATCTATTGCCATCAGGCAAACTTCTTTTGCCTTCTTCTCTTCCTCATCCTCACTGGAGCTTGATGAGGAGGATTCTTCATCAGAATCACTCCAGGTCTCAGCAATGAAACCTCTCTCCTTCTTCTTGTTTTTGTAGGAGGATGGCTTGGAGTGCTTCCTGTGCTGTTCCTTTTCTTTTCTCTTGTCTTTGTTCTTCTCCTCTGGACACTCTGGTAAGATGTGTCCAGGCTTCCTGCAACCATAACAAATAATTTCTTTAGCAGGTGAACGATCATACCTTGGTTTGTCTTCATAGCGTGAAGACTTCTTTCTGAATTCCTTTCTCCCCATCTTGAGAAACCTCTTGGCAAACAATGCCATTAGCTCCTCATTTGATTGGCTGCCTTCAGAAGCATCAGCAGCCTTAAGAGCTAGAGATTGCTCTTTCCTTGTTGGAGTAGGGGTCTTTGCTTCTGCTTCTGCTTCCCTTGTCTTCAGCACTTGCTCAAAAGACTTGAACTTGCCGAGAAGAGCTTCAGTGGAGATCTCATTTGTACTTCTGGCTTCCTTGATGGGCCAGATCCTTAGATCCCATGTGCTAGGGAAGCACATAAGAATCTTATCATTGACCTCTGTCAATGATATGTCCTTGTCAAGGGTCCTCAGCTCATTGATGATTGAGCTGAGCCTGGTGTACATGGCTTCAACTGATTCAGCATCAGTTTTCTTGAAGTTCTCATATTGTGAGATAAGGTTGGACCTTCTGTCCTTCCTTTCATCAGCTGAGCCAGCTACAATCTGGTTCAGTGTATCCCACATAGCTTTTGTTGAAGAGCAGTCAGCTACCTTCTGGAATACCTCATCAGACATTGTCTGAGCTAGTATATTCATTGCCTTGGCATCTGCTATCTTGGCCTTCTTGTACTCGTCGTTGTAATCTGGAGGAGGCACTGCACTCATATCAGTTGATGATGAGGCAGTGGCAGCAGCAGGTGCTCTTGGGGGACCTGACAAAATAGAAGCAAAGATGCTTTCATCAATAGAATTCATATATAATTTTATCCTTGCCTTCCAGATGCCAAACTTAGCTAAGTTGCATGCTGGAGGTCTGGTGCTAGAATAATCCTTGGACTGGGCCATGATAGTGAATATCTATAAGCTTTGGTATCTATCAGGATCTTGTGACTTAGGTGTTAGCCTATTCAGTCAGTCAACCTCCCTCTGATACCAATTGAAAGTGAAGGGATAGATACTACTCTAGAGGGGGGGTGAATAGAGTTATCAAATTTTGCACTAGACAAAACTTGAAGGTCTACCCAACTCCCTTGGAGTGAATTGCGGAATTAAAAGATTATAGATATAGAATTAACCCTATAGCCTAACACAAGTGTTGTGCACAAACTCAAGCTAACTGTAATTACAGTTAAGGCTTGGAAATCCTAATCAGCAACTAGCAACCTAGTTATATCTATTCACAGCCACAATGCAGGAAATAAACAAGGCAATCCAGACGACACAAGGAATTTATAGTGGTTCCCCAAACAACTTGGGTACGTCCACTCTTCTACCAACAAGGTAGGAATCCACTCAGGTTTTTGATCAGGTGCCCTGCCACCAACAAGATCTGCTTCAGGTAGATCCAGAAACCCTTTAGACTTTTGATCAGGTGTCTAAAAACCAAGCACAGGTTTTTGATCAGGTGCCCTGCCACCAAGGGATACTTTTGAAGGGAGTAATAACCCTGTACAGGAGGGGGAAGAAGGTTAAGATGTCTTCTCTATTTTACAATAGATTAGAGAAGCACAAAAACTTGCACTGAGCTAGAAAGCTCTAAAGAATCAAGGCTCCCCCTGGCTCAAAGATGTCCAGGTGAAGTCTTGCTTCAGTGCAGAAAACTCTTCAGAAAGCTCTGAAGGAAAAACTACAAGAAGATAATAAATAATAAAATTAAAGATCTTCAAGCAGCTATCTTCTTCTTCTTCTTCTTCAAAAGAACTCTGAGTTTGAACTTCCTGAAAGCAGGAGAACTCAGGTTGAAGAAGAGTAGAAGATCTTAACACTTCTCAGTTGGATGAGTATTGCTGAGAGCAGATGACTTGATCTTGATGAAGGCTTAAAAGCAGATGAACAGGTTAACTAGTTAGCTAGCTTGAATCCTTCTTCAAAGGGTCCTTTTTATAACAGCAGCAAGCAACAGCTCTCTTCAATTTGAATTACTTGTCTTCTTCTGAAACTTGAGACCTGGGCTGCAAAAAACACACATCAAAACAAACTCTGCAGCAAGACATCCTATAAAAGGAATAAACCTCTTTCTAAGAAGCTGCAGGATCAAATCAAATAACAGAAGGACTAAATAAAGTCACATCAGAGAAATACTCTTTATAGCAGAAGGAAGACTTTTCAGTCTAACGGCTATAAAGGACTGTCAGCAGATAAAGTAAAATACAAAGTCAGCTAATAAGACAAACAACTTTATCTGAAAAGATTTTACTTAGGCATAAGGGATGGAGCAAATATTGCCTGGAAATATTATCATAAAACAACTGAAAAGATATGCCAGATAATGTATTAATTAATTAAATATAATAAATAAATACAAAATATAAAGGCAGACAGAAAGCGTCGAACGACCTTCGGAGATCGTCGACCGACGCACGGAGATCGTCGAACTATCGGACAGATAGTCGAACGATCCAGATAGTCGAACTATCAAAGGAGATAGTCGAACTATCACAGCAGATAGTCGAACTACCAGAAGATAGTCGAACTATCAGATAGTCGACCTATCAACAGATAGTCGAACTATCAGGGCAAAACAGATAGTCGAACTATCAACAGATAGTCGAGCTATCAGATAGTCGACCTATCAACAGATAGTCGAACTATCAAAAACAAACAGATAGTCGACCTATCAACATATAGTCGAACTATCAGATAGTCGAACTATCAAAGCAGATTGTCGAACTACCGAGCGAGAACAGATAGTCGACCTATCAACAGATAGTCGACCTATCAACAGATAGTCGAACTATCAACGCAGAACAGATAGTCGAACTATCAACAGATAGTCGAACTATCCGCGTAGACTGAAAGTCGAACAACTGATAGACCATCGTCGAACAGTTGGTCGACGATAGTCGAGCGGCGTTCGACGATAGTCAAACGAACAAACAACTTAACCAAATTCTCAATCTGGAAAAGTGAGGACTCTACAGCTAGACTACTAACCATTGACCATAGATATTTCTTGGGTCAAGGGACTAAAAAGACAAGACTAAACTCAAATTAAACTAGGGTACCAACAAATATATATAATCCTTTTTGGCACTTGGTATTGAGGTTGTTTTGTTTACAACTGCTTAGCTAGTTCATTTCTTGTTGGTCTTCTTGGTTATTAATGACTTTTGCAACTTGTTTGCTTTCTTGGTTCCCATCTACTTGGAGGTTTGTTATTGCTGCTTGGTTTATTTTACCACCGCTTGCAACTTGTTATTGAGGTGTTCTTCTTTTGAATGCCTTGTGTTCAGAGCAGTAACAAGGTTGACTGGTAGAGTTCGTGGCTTCAGAGCTGCGACTAGTTGATGTTGCTTGTTTTCCTCCTCAGTATAGTGAGGTAGTTGTTTCTGTATTTTAGATTAGACTTGTATCCTATGAGTTCGTGTCAGTTTGTTGACACCCATAGTGTTAGTTTCTGATGTTAAGCTACTTGCTAGTTTTACTACTGTTACATACTGTTTGTTATGCATTTGCTCTCTGAGAAGGATTTTTGTTAGGATGCATGTTATGTATTTTTAAATTAAAAAATTGCATTCTAGTGTAGTTACATAGCATCTATTTTAACTGAAATTTATTCCATTTTAAGAGCTATAAAACTACCTTTTTGCTTATACTAAATGTAGAAGTCATATTTCTATTGTAAAAATTGCTAAGTCTCTATGCTCATATAGGATAATAAATGAAATAAATTGAGTATTTTCCGTTGCTTAAACTTATACTTTCTCATTCATGGACTAGTTGACCCTCCTGACTGAGGGACACGGTCGGTAATACCTAAAAATACAAAATATGTTTTAAAACATAATTCATGTGTCTTTTTATAAAATAAGTGAAAGGGCAGGATTGACTGAACGTCTGCAGTTGTCCCCTGTACGGTGTGGCATCATGATCATGTATTTTCTCTCACTGATTAAATGCGGGTTATGACAAGAGGTGGCGACAGTAGGTGTCAGAATGAGTCTCGCGGAAGAAGCACCGGCAGAAACAAATTTCTGTTAAACTCTCAAAGAAGGCATGAGGAAAACCTAATCCTCTAGCTATTTATACCCAAGGTAATAAAACACGCACTTCCACTATCAGTACACCCGAGAAATAAATGTTGTTGTATTGACATGAAGAAAAAGACAATATCATTTTGATAGGCTGAAGTACAATATAATATCATCTTGTCATACAAGACGATATTGTTTTGATTGGTTGAAGTACAAACGATATTGTCTTGTCATACAAGACGATATCATTTTGATAGACAGGAAGTATCAAAACGATATTGCATAGTCAACACACACAACACCAATGAGTCATAGGATTGGTCATTCACTCATATCCAATATGAGTAAGGCCAACACAATCCTTCCTCCAACTTCTCCAAATACTTTTATGTGTGACCTTATAGGCTCACATTGCATTGGCAGTGAGACTAATTGCTTGACTACTTCGAGATCACCTTGAAAACACCAACTTGATGTTTGGCCTCCGAACTCTGTCAGATATCCTGAGGGGTACCTCAACAATAGTTGGAACATTTACAAGCAAAAATCCCCCTCCATTAAGGATCTCCTCCTAATTTGGAACATGCTCAACTTCCTTCTCTATATGCTTTCCATCAGCACTAACAAACTCTGGATCAAGAACTATATTAGAGCACTCCACAACCAGTGGATCCTGCAGCTCAACAACCTCAAACTCACTAACAACTTGGACTTCCACAAAGATCACATCTTTGCTTTTATTGATTCTCTTCCTCTCCGGGTCCCAGAGTCTATAATCAAACTCCTCAGTTGGGAACCTAACAAAATGTACTCCTGATACTTCTCGTCAAGCTTCGATCTATCCTCCTTGGGGACATGAAAATGTTCACTGTAACCAAACACCCGAATGTGTCCATAAGATACCTCCTTCCCGGGCCAAACACATTCTGTTATATCTCCATCCAAAGGTGTTGAAGAGGACAAATTAATCAAGTGCATCGTAGTCCATACGGCCTCTGCCCAAAACTGCTTGCCAATACATGCTTAAGAGATCATACACTTGATCTTCTCCACAATCATCCTATACATCCTATTCATCCTCTTTGTCAACCCATTCTATTGCAGCGTCCTCAGAACTGTCTTCTCATGCACAATGTCATGCACCATGTAGTAGGCATTAAAGGCTCCATTGTACTCACCCCCTATTTTTTGGATCATGAGTTCCACATCTCTTGATTTTAGAATAACAAATCTCAGTGTGTATTTGATCACGTTTGTTGTGTATTTATAGTGTGTAGGTTTACAGGTATGAAGAATGAAAAATCATGTTTTGGCACCTACCGCCGCGCGGTATCCATTATTACCGCGCGGTAGCCTGAATTAAATTGACATGACGCTCAGGTTGGTACCGCGCCGCGCTAGCTCTACCGCCCATGCTAGCTCACTCAACGTTCGCCAAGACTGAGGCATCGAGATCGAGCTACCACCATGCGATAGCTTGTTACCACGCAACGCTATCTCACTTAATGCTCGTCGAGTCCATCGAGACGACTTGGCTAACACCAAGCTCTAGCTTACTACCATGCCACGCTAGCATGAAAAAGCGGAAAATATTCTTTTTGAATATTTTTTCCAAATATGGGTGACAGCTGTCAGCATCAAGCACGTCGACCTACCGCTGGGCGCTAGTTCTATCGCGGGCAGTAGCTTAATTTAAATGACTATTCAACTAGTTAAGGAGCAAAAAAGGAAAGAGCTCTCACAGTATCAGGAAACTCCAAATATATCATGATTTGATTGACAAGTAAGTTGGTGCATCAAATATCAATGGGAAAGCAAGGATATATTTTATTTTCATGAGGAATAACCTATTTCTAAGGATGAAGGAAAAATCCATGGAATTGAAAAGATGAAAAGGAAGAATTTTGTTCTCTATGAGCTACCGCCGGAGCTACCGCCAAAGCTACCACCGCATGGAAGCTTCCCGCACAGCTCTCTCTATTTAAAATAGATAAAAATTAAGTTTATTGCGATGGTTTTTCACGAAATTTAAAACGGGAGTTTTCCCTAGCCGTCTAAAGGGAAGGAAGGGGTCATCCCAACTCATCGAGAAGGAGAGTTCTTAATAGGAGATCGAAAGGAATTCATGCGCAAAGAATGAAGACTACCAACATGATGATCAAGAAGCCTTCATCCTAATATTCAAGTGAAGGATCATTGCTAAAAAAACTCTCATCAAACACACACCTTCACAGATCTGGAGAACATCAAAGAGGAAGACTCTCAAGCCACAAATATTGAACCTTTGTAAGCAAATCATCATACACATCAGGGGTTCTAGTTAGAGGGGAGTTTTCTCTCATTCTTGTATTTTACTCTAAACTCTTTTATTATCTTGTTGTTTGTATGAGGGAAATCAACCGGAGGGTCGTCAAAATCTGGGAAGGGTTTCGTAAGAAATCGTCCTGGTAAGGGAATTCTAGATCAGGGGATCTAGTGTGAGGAAAATCAACTGGTGAAGGTCATCGGAATCCGGGGATGATTTCGTGAGAAATCATCCCGGGGAAGGGACGTCTTGATCGGGGATCTAGAAGGGCTCTAAGACACTTCCTTGTGTAAAGGTGAAGCGTCGGCTCGAAGACCTTTCTTGGAGGGAAAGGGAGAGAGCCAACCGGTTCGGGTAGTGGGCCGGCATAGAAAACCAAAAGATTTTATTCCTTCACCGCCTCCGATCTCCGGCATCACGGAGATCAAACTTTTATAATTGTAAAACATCTTTTGATCGTGATTGAATAAAGTTATTTGTGTTTCTATTTCTGTGTATATCATTCTGGTTGCTCTCTGGTGGATCTCTAAAGGGGGTGTATTTCTCCAAGGAGAAATTTGCCCAGGAAAACGAGGTCTGTGACCTACCGCCGAGCGCTAGCTAGTTAGCGCCCCGCGGTAGCTTCCAAAACTAGTTTTTTTGGCCAAAATATTTCGAATTTATAATTAATGCGTCAAATCTTATTCACCCCCCTCTAAGGTTATCCACACGATCCAACAAGTGTTATCAGAGGTAGGTTATTCCAAAATGGTTCACCACTGGGAATAATGGCAACCCAAGATCTCGAATCGATTAGTGGGGATGAAAATTTATACACAGAAAATTCGTTAACACCACCTATATTTTCGGGAGTGAACTATGATGAATGGAGAACACTAATGAGAAAATTCCTTATATTATTAGATATAGAAGTTTGGAACATGACTTGTATCATGTAACGCCCCGAAACTCAAAAGAGCAACGAGCAGTATTTTGAGGCGAGTTTGGGCCTTGGTAAGGGTCACACGGCCTGGGACACGGTCGTGTCCCAGGGCCGTGTCATGCGCCTGTTCGACGACTCACCGAGTGGTCGACGAAAATGCAGTCGACGAGCATCGAGATAGGGAACCCGGCCTGAGGTACGGGCGTGTCAGAGGCCGTGTCCTGCTCGGGTAGTTTGCTAGATTATGCTATGACGGTTACACGACCTGGGACACGGGCGTATCCCAGGGCGTGTCTAGCACATGGCATGTGACACGGGCGTGTCACATGGCCGTGTCGTGCTTAGTATGTTTTTAGTCATATGTCGACTTAGAGACATGACCCGGAACACGGGCGTGTTCTTGTTGACACGGGCGTGTCAAAGTTGACACGGACGTGTCTAAGCCCGTGTCCCGTTCGGGACGTGACGGTTCCAGCGTTGATTGGGGTACACGACCCATGACACGGGCGTGTCCATGGGTGACATGGGCATGTCCCAAGCAGTGTCACAGACCATGTCCTATTCTGGATTTCCTGGTTTACGACGAGTGTGGAACACGACGTTGGACATGGGCGTGTCGCAAGCCGTGTTCGGCCCAGAAATATTATTTCTAGGGAAATCGTGGCCGTTCGTTTCTTTCAAAAGGGATCCAAGGGCTGAGGGCCGTCCTGGTTGGGTTTTAAGCCAGGAATAGGGTTTCAAACCCTTATTCCATCTTCACCAATCTCTTTCTAAGTTCTAGAGAGACGGGAGAGAAAGGAGGAGGAAGCAAGAGAGATCCGATTGCCGGAGGAGATTCAGAGCGCCAAATCGCAAGACGAGTCCAGACCTACGGAGGCGAGGTCATCGCAGTGCTTTTCATCCGTATAGATTTCCCTGGCACCAAAGAGAAACCCAAGGGTAACGATTCTCTACTTGGACATGTGAAGTCCTCTTTCCTTTTTGCATAGGAAGCCCGCTCTCGTGAGTATGCGATGAGTTTGAGGTGTTCCTTCGGGTAGACATGAATAGTCCCCGCTTTGTTGCATGTAGAGTCCGAAATCGAGAAACGGACATAGGCATTGAAAGTGAGGATAACATCTAGCTTACTCTAGAGGGGGGGGGGGTGAATAGAGTATATTAAAATAATTTACAATTTAAAATTGTAAAGCAGTGGAAGACTTGATTTACTTATATGTGTAATATGCTAGCAGAAAAGTAAACATTAAAGCAGTAAGAAAACAGAAACACACAGCACACAGCAAAGCAAAAAGCATAGCAAACCAGATGACACAAGGAGCTATAGTGGTTCCCCAATAACCTGGGTATATCCACTCTTCTACCACCCTAGGTAGGAATCCACTACAGGAATAGTTGATCAGGTGTCCTTGGCACCAATGAGCTTTTGATAAGGTGCTCAAAAACCAAACCTAGATTTTTTGATAAGGTGTCTTGCCACCACTGAGTTTTGACAAGGTCTCAGGAACCAGCCACAAAACTTTTGAAGGGAGTTTTGAGAAACCCTTTTACAGGAGAGAAAGGAAAAAGAAAATGAGTTGAGTTGTTCTTCTCGGTCAACAATCTTAGAGAAGACAAGTGGAAGATGTTGTCAAAGCTCCCCCTGAGATCTGTAAGGGTTCAGGAAGATGAGCTTTGCTTAGGGTGATAGGCCTTCAGTTGCTTCAGATCTCCAGCAAAAGATGATTTCAGCAGATGCTGAAATGTGTGATGTCTAGAGTCCTTGATGAAGCAGCTTTTGAACACTTGATGCTTGAAGGAGTAGAATAGCAGATGATATCCTTCATAGTAATGTTCCTTGTGTTCTTGAAGAATTCTGACTCAGTAATTCTGTAAACTTTTGTCTACTGAGTCTATTCCAGAAGATGAATTCTTGATGAATACTTATCTTGTTCTCTCTTCTGTATTCTTTTTTTTTAAAACTTGTCAGTTCTCTATCTTGTATTTCAAAATGACTCTCTAGGGAGTATATCAGATTCTGACTTCTTGATAGTCATTAATCTGTCATAAATGACTACCTTAACTGATATCTGCCTCTGGAGGAAAGTCCTTAAGAAACATTCCAATTAGTCTTCCTTGAAACTTGCTCCAGATTGATTGAAATGACTACAAAATCCTTTGCCATAAATGCTGAAAATAAGTCTGAATGAATTCCATAACTGTCCTGAATTTGAATCCTGAAAACGTCGATCTCTTCAGAAAAGCATCGATCTGAGCTCAACGATCGTCGACCTGAGCTCAGAGATTGAACTTAGACTGAAAACAGAAATTGTCGATCTGAGCTCTACGATCATCGACCTGAGCTCAGATATTGGAAAACAACTAGAGACAGAGCGTCGATCTGAGCTCGAAGATCGTCGAACGGAGTTCGACGCCTCATTTTAACTGAGCTCAGAGATAGTCGAACTGAGTTCGACGTTTCGTCGACCTGAGCTCGACGAGAATTGTCCTAGTCTTCAGCACTTGAATTTTGATCTTTAGAAGGTCTTGAGGGCAGCTTTCAAACCTAAGTACTAACCCTAAGACTCATTCTAATTGACCTATCAGACTATATAGCAAGGTCAAAATAAATTCCTAAGCACATAATGATCCTTACCCAAATTAGTAATAGGGTGTTCCAACATGCATGGTGTGTGAAGCCTACCCAGACAAGTTGGTCAGGATCAGTGATGTTTCATTATGTATGATTAGCCAGAGAAGACTCTGTGCCTTTGGTTGTTTTCGGGTTTTCTACGTGGTAGATTGCAACAGGGAATCTTTGGGATTAACTCCAAGGTGCACCCGGAAATCTGGTCGGAAACACATTTCTGCCAACTTGGTGGCCTGGGAGCTAGCCTTGAACATAACTGGGTTATGTGCTTGTTTTATCGAATTTGGGATCCGGCGAAGATTGACCCGCACATTTGGCTTAAGATTGACAGTGCGGTGTGAGAAGCGGGCTTGTGGAACCAGACCCGGGCTATGTGGTTTGGTGACAGAGACCTGAAAACAGGGACTGACTAGTGGAATAATTGTGCGAGTCTTAGGCTTAGACCGGAAAGACTAAAATGCTCACGAGTATTGCTGTCCAAGGGGCGGTGTTGAGACCGCGATTTTGACCGGGTTCACCGTGTAAGTGCCCTGAGAGCACGGGGTGTGCGGCCGTGTATGCTTGCACCTGTGATGTTGTGATTATTCACTATAATGCTTATTATGCTAATAAGTGCAGGGAAGGAGCATCGCCGTCTCGAGTTTGGAGGCGGGATCGTTATAATTTTATCAGCTTTAGCTGACCGTTACTTTTGTTTGCCACAGTTGCGGTGAATTGTGCTTGCAGGTGCTGCGGAGCCGAACGACAAGTAGCGGGCCAAAGCCCTTGTTACTGAGCCGGTCCTTGAAGGCCTTGTTATGTTTACTTGTTTAATTCATGTGTGTCCGGCCTGCGCGCCGATGTATGGAAAACACGGTTTTAAATTTGGTTAACTCTTGTAAGTCCATAAGGCCGGTACTTTGTGTACTTTGTAATTCATTCCTATTTGGGTTCGTTAGTTGACATTCATGCTTGTGGCTGGGTTCTTATTTTTGCAACTTAATAAATTGCTTCCGCTAGATGCTCTATATAGGACGTTACGATTGGAAGAATGGTTTCATTGAGTGACCCTTTCGTCTGTCCGTGGTATATGGCGTCGGGCCCCGGCCAGACCTACTACTATATGCTATGTGACAGATAGGGATGTTATAATTTGGTATTAGACTAGCGGTTTCGTTCAGGCTTAAATGAATTCGTGGACGAATTCAATTTAAGGGGTGGTGAGATCATGTGTGCGCGTCACCATTATAACATGAAAAGAACCCATGAATGTCCACTTAAGAATTAAAATACACATGTTTGAGAACCTGCGTGTTCCTATAATTGCTTCTTGCAATATTCTTCGATCACTTAACGGTGTTTTGCACGACTATAGGTGACTAGGAGTGGTGCAGGGCCGTCAAAACGTCCAGTTTATGAGGCAAGTAGCGCACCGAATGATGCGCTGACAACACCTCTTTCTGTTGATACAATACGATTGGTAGCTGAAGCAGTGTTTGCGATGATTAATGCACAGCCTGCGAGGCAAGTGCAGTAGCTTGCCCCTGCTGTGGAGCAAGTACCGCTCCAAGCAGCGGAACCAAGGTGAGTGGAGCAGGTTATGGTGGAGCCAATGATGCCTAGGAGAGCAATGGAGAAACAGATCAAGCACGTTATGGGCTTTAATCCTTTAGTGTTCTCGGGGGCAGGAACCCCAACCCAAGCGGAGGATTGGCTCTCCAAAGTTAAGAGCATCTTGATAGCTACAGAGACGGAAGAATGGCAGAAGACCACTATTGTCACTTTCTTGTTGGATGACGATGCAAGACTGTGGTGGGAAGGTTTGGAGTTACACCTTTTGAGGGGTAGACAACTTACTAACGTCTCGATAGAAGAATTCTCGAGACTGTTCTTAGCTCGATACCTCCCCTCGGCTCAGAGGATTGTAATGGAGAACAAGTTTTAGAAGTTGGTGCAGGGAGAGAGTAGCGTAGATGAGTACCTCCACGAATTTATACGTTTGGGTCGGTATGCAAGTGCTACATTCGCTGATGAGGAGCGAAAGACAAACTGATTCTATGAAGGTCTGAGGGATGACTTAAGACTACTGCTCTCAGGGCCGATGACACATGGCTTCTTAACCCTGGTCAACACGGCCCGGTCTTTAGAGAAAGATATGAAGAATGTGCAGGCAAAGAAAGACTCCAGTGTTAGGAAGTCAAAGTTCAAGGTGCTACCTTCAAAGTCCGGTTTCCGAAGGTGGAATAAGAAGGCTAGGACATCGGGTCCAACCCCTTCTTCTGGTGCTTCAGGGGCAACTACTATCCGAACCCCGAGTGCTTGCTTTACTTGTGGGAAGCCGGGGCATTTTTCTCGTGACTGTTGGAGAGGACGTCCAAAGTCTGAGAGGAAGCAGAAAGAAACTTACGAGGAAAAGGGCAAGGCGGTGGAGTCAACCGCACCCCATTATGCTCCGACTCAACCAAGAGTCTACAATCTTGACCAGCAGGAGGTCATCAAGCAAGCGGATATGGTGACAGGTACGGTTTAAATTTATAGAAATTTGGCTTTAAATACTGTTACCTTGCGCATGTTAGCTTATTACTGTTTGTATAGGCTTTGTTCTGATTTGTGATAATCTGGCGAGAGCACTCTTCGATGCGGGAGCTTCACACTCCTTTTTGTCTGAAGGTTTCATATAGCGCATTGGAGTCCCTTCTTCGATGGAGAAGGACAAATTTGATGTGTTGTTGCCGAATGGGTGTTCTATGCACGCGGACAGAGTTTGTGCCATAAAGATTCATATTGAGAGTCAGAGTTCGACTTGCTAGCGTCGTTACTGTTGTTAGTAGAGTTCGACGTCATTTTTGGTATGGACTGGCTTTCAGAGCAGAAGGCATGCATAGATTGCAATTATAAGGAATTCAAGTTGGGAGCTGACTGGGAGACAATGTTTCCGGGTTTGAAGGGGTCGAGCAAGACTTTAATGTCTTCTCTTCAGGTGGTCAAGGTAGTTCGTGCTGGCGCAGAGCTGTTCTTCACGCTAGTGGAGGCTGTAAAGCCTAAGCCCACTTTGGGAAGCATCCCAATGGTGTGCGAGTACCTTGACATGTTCCCAGACAATCTTCCCGGAGCCCCACCTCAGAGGGAGATTGACTTCACGATTGAGCTAGTGCCAGGTGCCAAACCTGTGTCACGCTCCCCTTATAGATTGACACCTAAGGAGATGGTGGAACTAAAGGTTCAACTTGAAGAGTTGTTGGAACAGGGTTATGCGCGTCCAAGTTCATCGCCTTGGAGCGCACCGGTCCTCTTTGTCAAGAAGAAGGACATAAGTTTGCGACTGTGTATCGATTATAGAGAACTAAACAAGTTAACGGAAAAGAATAAGTACCCGATCCCAAGAATTGATGATCTGTTTGATCAGTTAGTCGGGTCATCGGTGTACTCAAAATTGGATCTTAAGTCCGATTACTATCAGCTGAGAATAAGGGAAAGTGATATCTCAAAGACATCGTTCAACACGAGATATGGGCATTTCGAGTTTATGGTCATGCCGTTCGGGATGACTAATGCGCCATCAGTGTTTATGGATCTGATGAACAGAACATTCAGGGAGTACTTAGACCACTTTGCAATCGTCTTTATCGACGACATACTAGTGTACTTGCAGTACGAATAGGATCACTTCAAGCATCTGTATTTGGTTTTGGAGACGCTGAGGAACGAACTATATGTAAAGTTCTCCAAATGTGAGTTTTGGTTACCCTCAGTAGCGTTCCTTGGTCACATAGTCAGTGGAGAAGGGATTGCGGTGGATCCGACGAAGATAGTTGCGATACGCGAGTGGCCATTGTTGTCTACGGTAGCATAAGTCCAGAGTTTTCTGGGGCTTGCCGGCTATTACAGGCGCTTCGTAGAGAACTTCTCGCGGATAGCGTTACCTCTTACGACTTTGACAAGGAAAGATAAGAAGTTTGTTTGGACGCAGGAGTGCGCGCAAGCTTTTGAAGAGTTGAAGGGTCGGTTGACCACGACGCCCGTGTTAAGTTCATCGAGTGGGACCGAAGGCTTTGAGATCTACAGCGATGCTTCAGGTAGTGGTTTGGGCTGCGTGCTGCTGCAACATGAAAGTGTTATAGCTTATGGCTCGCGTCAGCTGAAAGTGCATGAGAGAAATTATCTGGTCCACAACTTTGAGTTAGCGGCCATGATTTTTTCTCTGAAGCTGTGGAGGCATTATTTGTACGGCGTAAATGTCGATATTTATACCAACCACAAGAGCCTGAAATACCTGTTAGACCACAAGGATCTGAATATGAGGCAGCGGAGATGGATGGAGTTCCTGGGGGACTATACATTTAAAATTCATTATGTGCCCGGGAAAGGCAATGCAGTTGCGGATGCATTGAGTCGCAGGGCTCCTGCGCAAGCCAACTAGTTGTCGGTTCATGACGAGCGGTTGATTTGGGAGTTGGAGGCGTTAGATATCTCTTGTGTTGACAAGCAGACTAGCGCTGAAGTGCTATTGAACTGGATAGAAGTTCAATATGACCTGGCTGATCGGATTTGGCAGGCTATAGATTTGGATAACAGCATGAAGCAATTCGTGGAGGCGGTTTTAAATGGGTCAAATTCTTAATTTACGGTTGAAGATGGAATGTTAAGGAAGGACAGTCGTTTGTGCGTCCCAAACATGGGTAATTTACGGGTGGTGTTGATGTACGAGGCTCATCATACCAAGTACTCGATTCACCCAGGGAGCACGAAGATGTACCAAGATTTGAAGAAGTATTTCTGGTGGCCAGGACTCAAGAAGGATGTGGCACTATATGTAGCAAAGTGTCACACTTGCGCCTTAGTGAAGGCAGAGTGCTAGAAGCCAGGGGGTTTCTTGAAGTCTTTGCCTATTGCGGAGTGGAAGTTCGACGATATCTCAATGGACTTTGTGCATGGACTGCCAAGGTCGCAGAAGGGAAACGACGCCATCTGGGTGGTCGTAGATCGGTTGACAAAAAGTGTCACACTTCATTTCGAATAGGAAGGATGATTCGGTGGAGAAACTGGTAAAGCTTTATGTGGATAACATTGTTAGACTGCATGGTGTGCCCCGCAGCATCATGAGTGATAGAGATGGGTGGTTTACGTCCAATGACTGGAGGTTGGTGCAGCAAATGTTGGGAACTAAGCTGAGGTTCAGCACAGCCTTTCATCCGCAGACGGATGGTCAGACTGAGAGAGTTAACAGGATAATGGAGGACATGCTTTGCATGTGCGTCCTAGATTTCAGGAAGCAGTGGGAAGATCATTTGTATTTGGTGGAATTTGCGTACAACAACAACTACCAAGCGAGCATTCAAATGGCACCCTTCGAGACCCTATATGGTAGAAAATGTCGCACGCCATTGTCATGGTGTGAAACGGGTGAGGCGAGGTTGTACAAAAAGCAAGAGGTGGAAAGCGCCACTTCATTGGTATGAACCATTCAAGAGCATTTGCTGATCGCTCAGGATAGACAGGCCAAATACTATAATGCCAAGCATCGAAACGTGGAGTTCGCTGTTGGCGACTGGGTGTATTTGAAGATAAAGCCGTTCAAGGGTGTTTCACGGGTACGATGCTTGAAGAAGCTGAGCCCGAGGTACCTTGGACCATTTGAGATCCTGGAGCGGATTGGTGAATCGGCTTATCGTTTAGAGCTATCGGTGGAGTTGGGTGGTCTACACTACATATTCCATATATCAGCATTGCGGAAGGTGGTGCAAGAGCCTTCGCAGGTGATCGCGGTTGATCAAGTACCGGTGGACGAAGGGTTGGCGACAAGGGTCAAACCCATTCGTATTGAGGACTCTGAAGTCAAGCGACTTCGTAATAAGGAGATCAGGATGGTCAAGGTCCGTTGGGACAATTGCGGTCGAGAGGAGCTCTCATGGGAGTGGGAGCAGACCATGATTGAGGAGTACCCAGAGTTATTCCACTCAGGTACAACTTTTGGTTTTGTGTATCTTTTCCTTTGGGTAATTTCGTGGATGAAATTCTTTTAAGAGGAAGAGAGTTGTAACACCCTGAAAATCAAAAGGACAACATGCAACATTTTGAGGCGAGTTTGGGCCTTTGTAAGGGTCACATGGCTACACGGGCATGTCTCAGGGCCGTATCGTGCGTGTGTT
The DNA here is from genome assembly GCA_039513925.1 of Platanthera zijinensis. Classification (NCBI taxonomy): domain Eukaryota; kingdom Viridiplantae; phylum Streptophyta; class Magnoliopsida; order Asparagales; family Orchidaceae; genus Platanthera; species Platanthera zijinensis. The sequence goes on from CM077098.1 coordinate 38,224,290, forward strand.
GGACGACTCACTGAGTGGTCGATGAAAATGCAGTCGACCAGCGTCGAGACAGGGAACACGGCCTGAGACACGGGCGTGTTAGAGGCCGTGTCCTGCTCGGGTAGTTTGTTGGATTGTGCTGTGGAGGTTACACGGACTGGGACACGAGAGTGTCTCAGGGCGTGTCTAGCATACGGCATGTGACACAGGAGTGTCACATGGCCGTATCGTGCTCGGGACGGTTTTAGTACTGTGTCAACTGAGAGACACGACCCGGAATACGGGCGTGTTCTGGTTGACACGGGTGTGTCAAAGTTGTCACGGGCGTGTCTAAGCCCGTGTCCCGTTTGGGACGTGACGGTTCCAGCGCCGATTGGGGTACACGACCCATGACACGGGCGTGTCCATGGGTGACACAGGCGTGTCCCAAGCCGTGTCCCAAGCCGTGTCACAGGCCGTGTCTTATTCTGGATTTCCTGGTTTACGATGAGTGTGGAACACGACCATGGACACAGGCGTGTCGCAAGCTGTGTTCGTCCCAGAAATATTATTTCTAGGGAAAATCGTGGCCGTTCGTTTCTTTCAAAAGGGATCCAAGGGCTGAGGGCTGTCCTCGTTTGGTTTTAAGCCGGGAATAGGGCTTCAAACCCTTATTCCATCTTCACCAATCTCTTTCTAAGTTCTAGAGAGAGGGGAGAGTAAGGAGGAAGAAGCAAGAGAGATCCGGTTATCGGAGGAGATTCAGAACGCCAAATCGCAAGCTGAGTCCAGATCTACGAAGGCGAGGTCATCGCGGTGCTTTTCATCCGTATAGATTTCCATGGCTCCAAAGAGAAATCCAAGGGTAATGATTCTCTTCTTGGACATGTAAAGTCCTCTTTCCTTTTTGCATAGGAAGCCCGCTCTCGCGAGTATGCAGTGAGTTTGAGGCGTTCCTTCGGGTAGACATGAATAGTCCCCGCTTTGTTGCATGTAGAGTCCGAAATCGAGAAATGAACATAGGCATGGTGTCTGAATCCTACCTGGACAAGTTGGTCTGGATCAGTGATGTTTCATTATGCATGATTAGCCAGAGAAGACTCCGTACCTTTGGTTGTTTTCGGGTTTTCTATGCGGTAGATTGCAACAGGGAATCTTGGGGATTAACTCCAAGGTGCACCAGGAAATCTTGGCGGAAACACATTTCTGCCAACTTGGTGGCCTGGAAGCCAGCCTTGAATATAACTGGGTTATGTGCTTGTTTGATCGAATTTGGGATCCGGCGAAGCTTGACCCGCACATTTAGATTAAGATTGACAGTGTGGTGTGAGAAACGGGCTTGTGGAACCAGACCAAGGCTATGTGGTTTGGTGACAGAGACCTAAAAATAGGGACTGTCCATTGGCATAGTTGTGCGAGTCTTAGGCTTCGACCGGAAAGACTAAAATGCTCACGAGTATTGTCGTCCAAGGGGCGGTGGTGAGACCGCGGTTTTGACCGGGTTCACCGTATAAGTGCCCTGAGAGCACGGGGCGTGCGGCCGTGTGTGCCTGCACCTGTGATGTTGTGATTATTCACTATAATGCTTATTATGCTAATAAGTGCAGGGAAAGAGAATCGCCGCCCCGAGTTTGGGGGCGGGATCGTTATAATTTTATCAGCTTTAGCTGACCGTTACTTTTATTTGCCACAGTTGCAGTGAATTGTGCTTGCAGGTGCTGCGGAGCCGAACGACAAGTAGCGGGCCAAAGCCCTTGTTACTGAGTCGGTCCTTGAAGGCCTTGTCATGTTTACTTGTTTAATTCATGTGTGTCCGGCCTGCGCGCCGATGTATGGAAAACACGGTTTTAAATTTGGTTAACTCTTGTAAGTCCATAAGGCCGGTACTTTGTGTACTTTGTAATTCATTCCTATTTGGGTTCGTTAGTTGACATTCATGCTTGTGGCTGGGTTCTTATTTTTGCAACTTAATAAATTGCTTCCGATAGATGCTCTGTGTAGGACGTTACGATTGGAAGAATGGTTTCATTGAGTAACCCTTCTGTCTGTTCGTGGTATATGTCGTCGGGCCCCGACCGGACCTACTGCTATATGCTATGTGATGGATAGGGGTGTTACATATCAAGCCCCCAAATAATTTAAATAAGCACGAATGTCATTTAAAAGCCAAAACTATGAATAGTCTGTTTTATGAGCTTGGTGAAGATATTTTCAAACTAATCTATACGCTTCCTACTGCAAATGATATATGGAAATTCCTTGAGCTAACTTACAGTTCTCTTTCTGTGGGTAATGAATCTGAGCAATTCCTTTTTGATCTAAGTGAAGAATCAAATGGATACTTACTTTTGGAGGAGACATCAAACACATCAAGCAGAAGGGAAAATGAAAATATATCGTTGGATGAGGAAAACGAAGAGGAAGATGACAAAGGAACCTTGTGTTCAAATCATGCCTCATCCAAGAGCATTGTAAGAAAATCAAAATCCCTTCTTATTTGTAATTCAATTTCTACATTGCATGTTCTAGATGCGGGTAAACGTAGGATTAAGAAATTGAAAAGTATTATTTCGGAATTGCATTTAGAAAACAAAAATTTCAAAGCACAACTAAATGTAGAACCAAAGCTTGATGTATCCCGTTCTTCCTCTAACTCTATAGTTTAAAATAGTATACCTTGTTTTGATTGCAAAGAATTTAATGATAAATTCAAAGTGTATGAAAAGGAGTTATATATTTCCAAAGAGCGAAATGAAAAATTGATTAATGAAAATGTTGTATTGTCTCGTAAAATAGAATCCTTAAAATATTTGTGCAAAAAATTTTAAATAATAAAAAATCTTTTATGTCTAGTTTATCTTCAAAGATATGTAAAGTATCTACTAGAATTTCAAATTTCACAAGACATACACCTAGTAGAATTTTTAATTCACATCCAACTTCTCCTAATGTTAAAGTAAATGTCAACGAATTTTCTATTAATAATTTTAAAAATCACTGACATTATAAGCCTCAAATTATAGATTATGGAAATTTGTCACAAAAAAAGAATATTCAACCAAAGTATGAATGGTGCCCCGTCTTTAATAATGACGCACCTATTCCACTCAAAAGGGCACATTCATCAATATCTCCCCATGGTTTATCATGCTATGTTTGGGTACCCAAAGTAACCGTCATCCCTGGCTCCTTTTGGATACCTAAATCTCTTATCTATTAGTATCCACTTTTTGCGTGAAGTGGAAACTAATTGAACCAAAATTACTCGATAATCTACTTCATGATATGCATAATGTTCTTTCTGTTTTTTTGTATTTTAGTTTTGATTTTGTTTTTTGCTTTTGTATTTTTTTCTTAAGCCAACATGTCATGAACCACTTTAGATATATTTTTGCTAAATGATTTTCTTATATTAAGATTTATGATAAATCAATCTAACTGAATAAATTAGAATAAAAGTCATATCATTGCTAAGTGGCCATAATTTACCTTTTAACATAATTCTATCACGCTATCTTAGTATGCCTGCGATCTTTCACCCATTATGTGTATCTCATAATAGCGGTGGCGTAGGTGTGTGTGCTTTAAAAATGCTAACATGTAAACCATGTCTTGTCCTTAACCGGGGAGGGTTCCAGTGGGTCATTGTGTGGCGCTGGGGGGAAAGAGTGTTAGGTTGAGCGGGTTCTTCTGTATGCACATGGGATTAACACCCCACCCTATGAAATTTGTGCAACTCCTCATGCCCATCCATCACTTAGTACGGGGCTAGGGTGTAGACATATAGCTTGAGTATTATATTCTTTGGCATACTTATGATTCACATATACATCTCATGAACATTATTTCACTTATCATATTATGTTATACTCATGCACAATATTTTATCATGTTATCTTGTGTTTGCATCTTATTTCACTTATCATGCTTATTGTTTGGTATTTTTATTAAATATAATAAAAAATTATTATAAAAACTATTTATTATTCATTGTCATTGTTAAGGATGATTAAATACATTGTTTGATTTAACTGTCAAGTTTCTTAAAACATTGTTTTGGTTATGTCATGCCTTAAATATTATCTTGTTATGTGCAATGAAATTGAATATAGAAAACATGTGTAGGATTGCTTAGTGTGCCTTTAAGTATGAGTAACGTTTTATGTTTGATAATGATTTTATTCACTCACCTATTTTGATAATGTGCAAGTGATTGTAATCATATACTTGCATGATTATGTAGTGTAATAATATAATAATTAAAATGCATAAATAGATTACCTACACTACACTGAATTGATAATTTCAATCCTTTGTTTTTTATGCACTTATATATTGGAGAAAGGTGTCTTTTTTTTAAATATTGTTATTGTTTGCGCAACAAGTGAATTCAGAGTCCTTTGTTACTAAAATAAAAAGTAAAATAAAAATTGACAAGGAAAACTCACCCAAGCACTACTCACCCTCCTATAAGTCTTAATGAGCATTGTGAGGTTAAGCACCTTGGAAAAGAATTGTAAAGTGTCTTGTAGCAAACAAAATATTCACCATTTTTCTTAGTACAACGGATCACAAAAATTAAATTAATACTAATAAAGGCATAAATGTGATCCACAAGCACTACTCTACTCCCTGATAAGTCTAAAAAAGCATTGTGTGTGTAGAGCTCCTTGGTAGTTGTACTTCTTACTCATGTGCATTGAAAAATAGTGGAAGTAATATTACTTTTTTATTTTAATGTTATGTTTGTTCATAATATATGTCATGTGTTTTGATTAATTCACTTGTATGCTTTATCAAAATACTATTTGTACACATCATTTTTTCGCATAAAACTTCTACTCATAAGAATTGGATCCTAATGCATACCTATACTATTCTTTAAAATCATAAGTAAATGTACTAGATAGCAAAGCATGACCACTACAATGTTTATTTTTACTTGCAATGCAAATTAGCTCACATTGTGATTTGTATCTCTCTTTGATATTTTGAATTCATGCTTGTAAAAATTTCAATGAAATATCATCTCTTGGATTTGAATTGAATTGAAAACATCTTATTAGGCTTTAAATTCCATATCCTTAATATGATCATATTTTCCAAAGAAAAAAGATGTTTATTTAAAGAGTGCTTAATATATTTTTATGTGTACTACTTGTGCTTAATCATGAATATTTACTCTCTCAACAAGTGGTAAACTATGAGTACTAAGTGGTATTATGTGCTTTAAAAGTGCTATTTTTATATTTTTATTCAATCATGCATACATTTTGCCCATTAAGTGACAGAGAGTAATCTATGATCTTGCTCATTGCATCCCATTTTTTCTTCTCTAACATAAACCATTTTTTTAATTCTCATTGCATACACTCAACTCTACCCTCCTCTTATTCTACTAAAAAGGGGGAAAACATCGTTCATCAATTTCTTAATTCAGGGGGATTACATTAAATTTTTTATAGAGAGCATCTATATAGGGGGAGTAATCATAAGACGTTGATACTTTACTTATGCCTGATCATGATAAATATCTTAACAAGCAGTAGCATGTTTTTTTTCACAAGTGGCAACTTATAGTAATCAACAGTGGTATCATTGAAATACTTTACTCGCTAATACGCTCAATCCCACCCTCTTTTGATAATACCAAAAGGGGGAGAATGATTTTGAAGAAATATCTCAACTAGGAAGAGTCTATGTAGGAGTAGTATCCATCTAGAGGGAGTACGCATTGAATGCTTATCATTTATCGCTTATCATTTTCTATAAACACAAACACTATTATGCAGTATTTCTTCATAGTAGATTTGTTATTATTAAAAGGGGGAGTTTGTTAGAACATGCGTTCCACATCTCTTGGTTTGAGAATAATAAATCTCAATGTGTATTTGATCACGTTTGTTGTGTGTTAATAATGTACAGGTTTATAGATGTGAAGAATGAAAGAATCATGTTCTGGCACCTACTACTGCGCGGTAGCCATTCGTGCTGCGTGGTAGCCTGAATTAAATTGACATGGCGCTCGGGTTGGCACCGCATTGCGCCAGTTCTACCACCCACGCTAGCTAACTCAACGCTCGCCAAGACTGAGGCATCGAGACCAAGCTACCGCTGAGCGATAGCTTATTACCGCGCAACACTACCTCACTCAACGCTTGTCGAGTGCATCAAGATGACTGGGCTAACGACAGACGCTAGCTTACTACTGCGCCAAGCTAGCACAAAAAAAGAGGAAAATATTCTTTTTGAATATTTTTCTAAATATGGTTGATAGCTGTCAGCATCAAGTGCGTCGACCTACCGCTGTGCGCTAGCTCTATCACTGGCGGTAGCTTAATTTAAAATGACTATTCAACTGATTAAGAAGTAGAAAAGGAAAGAGCTCTCGCGGTATCAGGAAACTCCAAATATATCATAATTTTATTGAGAAGTTAGTTGGTGCATCAAATATTAATGGGAAAGCAAGGGTATATTTATTTTCACGAGGAATAACCTATTTCTAAGGATGAAGGAAAAATCCACGAAATTGAAAAGAAGAAAAGGAAGAATTTTGTTCTCTGCGAGCTAACGCCACGGGTTAGCTTCCTACACAACACTCTCTATTTAAAACAGCCCGAAATTAAGTTTCTTGTGACGGTTTTTCATGAAATTTTAAAGGGGAGTTCACCCTAGCTGTCTAAAGGGAAGGAAGGGGTCATCCCAACTCATCGAGGAGGAGAGTTCTTCAGAGGAGATTGAAAGGAATTCATGTGCAAGGATTGAAGGATACCAACATGATGATCAAGAAGCCTTCGCCCTAATATTCACGTGAAGGAACGTCTCTATGAAAAACTCTCATCAAGAGCACACCTTCACGGATCTGAAGAATATCGAAGAGGAAGACTCTCAAGCCACAAAGATTGAACCTTTGCAAGCAAATCGTCATCAACATCAGGGGTTCTAGTTAGAGGAGAGTTTTCTCTTATTCTTGTATTTTACTCTAAACTCTTTTATTGTATAATTATTTGTGTGAGGGAAATCGATCGGAGGGTCATCAAAATCAGCGAAGTTGGAAATCATCCCGGTAAGGGACATCTAGATCGGGGGATCTAGTGTGAGTAAAATCGACCGGTGATGGTCGTCAGAATCCGGGGAGGATTTCATCATAAATCGTCTCGGAGAAGGGACGTCTAGATCGGGGGATCTAGCGGGGCTCTAAGACACTTCCTTGCATGAAGGTGAAGAGTTGGTTTGAAGACCTTTCTTGGAGGTAAAGGGAGAAAGCCAATCGGTCCGGGTAGTGGGTCGGTATAGAAAACCAAAAGAGTTTATTCCTTCACCGCCTCCAATCTCTGGCGTCATGGAGATCAAACATTTGTAATTGTAAAAAACCTTTTGATCATGATTGAATAAAGTTATTTATGTTTCTATTTCTGCGTATATCATTCTGGTTGCTCTCTGGTGGATCTCTGAAAGGGGTGTATTTCTCCAAGGAGAAATTTTCCCAGGAAAATGAGGTCTGTGACCCACCGCCGAGCGCTAGCTAGTTAGCGCCCCGCGGTAGCTTCCAGAACTAGTTTTTCTGGCCAAAATGTTTCGAATTTTTAATTAACCCGTCAAACCTTATTCACTTGATCTACATTTTTAGGGTTAGGGTTTTGTGAAAAAAAAGTTTTGGGTTCTGATGTGAGAGATTTATCCTTATTATTATTATCTGCCTCCATTTTTAAAAAAAATTTTTGTAGGATGTCTCACTGTGTAGCAATGTTTACATTGATTTTGATTTTTGTTTTGAAATTTTTTGGAGGTAGAAGATGATGAACTATAGGATGACGCTATCTCCCATCAATAGCTTGCTATTACTGGCAGTAGTGCCAAAGATTCTCGAAGTTGATATTGTTTGGTCTTATTTTTCAAGAAATGTCTTCTAGCTCACGTGTGCCAGGGGGTAGTGGTCGAGGAGAATATGGGCTTCATCCAGCTGTGGAGGGAGCCTAAGTTGGTGTGAGCATGGGACTAGGGGTGTACATTTCCCATCATGCTCATATTTATGCAATGTTAACTGATGTTGGACTGATGTCGGTGATGGTGGAAGAGAGATTTTCATCGATGTTCGCCAATGAGTTTAATAACACCTTAGAGGATTCTTCCCGATCTCAACTAGACCGCGGTGTGCGATCTCGTCTAAATGGTCAAGTGGTGGAGATTCTTCCCGTAGATCTACGAAGGGAATTTTGCCTTGAGCAGTGCTTAACACGGTTGTACATAGTGGAGAATATTTGTGTGCTTCGGGAATGGTAAATTATGAATGTTGTTCTTCACTGAGTCCCAGACACGATCAATTTGATCACTACTACTTCCACCCTCTGCCTAGATGCCTATATTTTCCAAGAAATCCTTCGACATATGATTTTACTTAAGGAAGGGGACATGTTGATTATTAATGATCAGCTCTCAATGGTTACTTTTCATGTCCTAAAGAAGATATTGTTTGACGCGACATATCACTTATTAGCTCTCATGAGGCATGCCTATAGGCTGAATGATCCAAAGCCTTTGAGATTGAAATGCCTTCCACATGGAGGAATCATCCACCAGGTGATCTATAAGAAGTATCCTTTGCTCAGCATGGCTCGCTACCCTATCGACCACCACCCTATGGTTCTAGATACATCTACTATCCGACAGCCTTCCCTAGAGAAGGAATCTTCAACATGTCTGATCCATCGAGGAGGCTCAACACATGAGGCCCCACGTGATTATAGTAGTACAATAGTGCGAGTGGAGAAGAAGGTATCAAAGGGGTCAAAAATGATCAAGTTCATGATGAGGGCCCTCTAGCTTTCTCCATCCATTGCTGAGAGGGAAGAGTGGGCTACTACAAATGATGATCCATCGCACCGCTCGTATCATCTATCCAAATGATGAAGAGATCATGGAGAGGGGAGCATCTACGAAGCAGGTACTAGCGTGGAGTGATGATTTGTTTTTCTATGTAATAAACAGGTATTTGGACAAGTTGATAGTTTTGTGACTATCGCCTAGCCGTAACTACTACCCTTGGTGTTGTCTCAGTTTATGTGTTCTGCTATTTTTTTGTTGAACTATTATGCTACTTTTATCCTAAGTATTATATTAGTTTAATTGTGAAGTAGGATTCTTTGATAGTGCTTTATGTAGAGATATTTCCTACTCCACTCGTGGAGATTTTTTTAGCGGAGAAGGGATTTGGCTAACCATTGAGGACCAAGTGTGGTGGTCCCTTGGGTACCCAGATGCTTTGTGGATACAAGTGAGATGGTAGCTAAAGCGAACCATTTATGATGGTTCCGTTGGGTATCCAGATACTAAGATTGGTTTGTGGAGAACTCAGGTTTACTTAGGTTATTGATAAATAAAGATTGATTTCGTAAGATTTGATTTTCATTCCATATGTGTTTGTTTTTGTATGAGTGTGCAGATTTATAGTTTGTGAGTTTTTTTCACAATCTCCTTAAGTTTGTTGATCTTAATTTCTAACTCTTTATTTTTAAGTTTTAGATTTTCTCTAGCTTGATTATACGTGATTGTCCTGTTCTTAAGAAAGGAGACGATTGAGTTTATGTGATCATTATAATCTTTTTTTAAATTTTCAAAGGTGTCATCCATCTCCTTAATTTCACTTTTAAGGTCTTCGCACTTATCACACGCATTTTCATGAGATGAGTTTGTAGTTATATTAATTTTAGATACATTTTTTAATTTTTCTTTAAAGGCGATATTCTCCAATCATAACTTAGAATTAGCGTCCTTTAATTTTTTAATCTTACAATTGGAGATTTTAAGGACATGCAATGTATAGATAGAAGTTGGAGCAAAAAGGGAGGAATTTTGTTTGCTTACAAGATTATTGGAAAGGGTAGGATTTGAGCATGAAGTTTCCTTGAAGTCTTCATTGCTATGGCCTTTCTCTTCTCTTGATGAATGACTATCTTCCTCATTATCCGAGGTACATTCTATGGATTCATCATCAGTGGAGATTTCTTGATTACATATGCAGTCTTGTATGATTTCTACTTCTTGTGCTTCAATCGTACCAATATATAGAAGATTATAAATTTCATCAAGAAATCTCCAATTTTTGTAAGCAGTAAAAAAACAATATACTAGTTTAAAAATTTCTTGAGTGATTGCACATGATATACAATTAATTTCTTTAGCATTTAAGTTGCACTCTTCCCTACTTAGTTCTTTAGGGGGCTCTTTAATCATAATTTCCCAGATTTTAAAGTCTAATGATTTTAGAAATTTTTTCATTCATACTTTCCATTCTCTAAAGTTTTTACCCTCAAATAGAGGTTGTGCTACAATGGTCTCATTTATATTGGATTCATCCCCATTTGAAAAAGCGAGATCATGAAACACCTAATTCTTGGTTGTTATACCAATTTGGAATAACTTAGCTTTTATACCACTTGATGGATCTTGCAGCGGCCTTCAGGGAGGGGGTGGGGGAGTGAATAAGGATTTTTATCACAATTTTAAACATAAGGAAGAGAATTGATTCGTTTTAAGTTTTCTGTTCCTATCGTCAGCGGTAGCAATACTGTTAGGCGTTAGTAATAAAAAATTCGCTTTCTTTTAAAACTCAGAATAAAATGATTGCAAAAGAATAATTTAGAGAAAATAATAATTTTATTTCAAAAGATATGATTACAAAACTGTGATCCCAATTACGCTTGGGATCGAGACAACAATAAAATTCTTTTTCCTTTTCTATACCGACCCTTCTCCCAAGGACCAGTTGGATCTAGCCTATCTTTCACAGATAAGGCGTCAAACTGTCCCCTATATCTACTCTAGACCTAATCTCCATAACACACGACGAATTACAGAATCCTCCCAGGAAACTGACATGCACACTCGATGATTTTGCCCCTTAAGTCTTGCATGACTTATTCGCCCCTACCTGCAGTGAATTTATAACTCAGAAAAATAAAGCAAATGTAAATACAATAATAATGAAGAAAATCCCTCAATATGATTGACTCGATGGTTAATATGCGTGATTGATATTTCTTCGTGTTCGTGGCCTTTCACAAGCAATGCGTGGAGTTCTCGTCACCTAGTAGGAGGCTCTCACAAAAGTATGAGAGTTTTGGCTTCAGTTGTGGCCTCCGACTGGTGTATTTTAGTCGCTCTCTTGTGAAAGGAGGATGAATGCTCTTTTTATAGGCATGGAACCTACCGCCAGCGGTAGACATACCGCCCGATGATAGCTACTTTAGGCAGCTGTTGGGTATTGTATCCACAATGTACCTGATTTGAAGAAGCCCCTGAACAAGCTAAGTTGAATAGATAATGTATTTGATGATTTTCTTCAAGATGTGCTTGCAGTTATTCCACGCTAAGTACACACCAATGTCAGGGTGCAGTGGGTAAATATACATGGGTCTGCACAACGTAATCCCTCGCTGAGCAGATCAGTGTGTTGGCTTACGTGTACTCTCTCTATTGGAGTGTACTTATATTCAAGTACAGGGCTGAGACAGATCAAGAGCAGACAAGGAGCAAGTATGGGTTCAAAGACCAGCTCACGGGAAGATAGACGAAAAATCGTCTAAGGAAAATTCGACGAGAATCACTAAGTGACCGATTCGACGGGAATCACTAGTGATTCTCGACGAATCGTCGAGAATCACTAGCCTACTCTCGCCGAATGCATTCGGCTGTCTCAACGCCGTCTAGAATTCAGCTAAGGCAGAATCGACGAGAATCACTAAGTGATTCTCGCCGAATCGTCGAGAATGACTTTGCATTCTCGCCGATTCGTCGAGAATGAATTGTGATTCTCTCCGATTCTCTCTGGATGGCTTGCTGTTCAGCTAGAATTCTTCTAAGGAGAATTCGACGGGAATCATAAGTGATTCTCGCCAATTCGTCGAGAATCACCAATGATTCCCGCCGAATTTGCCTTAGGCGAATTCCGTTGGCTCGCTGGACCGGACCAAATGTCCAGGCGCTGTTTGAACCGAAATTAGGGTTTCTTCTGGTGGGGCCCACAACGGTCATAAAGTTTGATCTATAGTATAAATACTCGTGTATTTTGAACCTTACGAGTAATCAATACATACGAAAAAGAACGAGCCGCCGACTTGACCTAGAATATCGCGGATTTCCTTCCACCGCCATCGCCGCTCGATAGTTCGTCGCCGCCGCTGATCGGATTCTTCTTGATCTCTCGGAGACAGAAACTTAGCCAAGCAACGGGTCTCACGTTTATTCTTGAGATCCTTTGTTTCTTGGTTTGTGGAACGAGAATACTTTCCCCTTCTAAATTGATTGAGACGATCAATCCAAGAAAGATCGTTGGTAGACCTTGCTAGCTTTGTTACGAAGTTTGGATCTCGAAAGCATCGCCGCCGCAATCCTTGCCGCCGCCGATCTTAGGGAGATCCTCTCCAAAAGAGTGCTTAGGTCATGGACTCTTCGTCTACTTCAAGAACGCTTCATCGAACGAGGAGGGACACCAAGCGCTTCAAACGTAGTTTGTATTTTTTATACATTCCATTTTTGCTTTTATTGTAAAGGAACTTTGTTTCCTCATTGTAAGGGTTGGGTGCAACCCGTGGTGGAGGAGTAGTGACTCCTTCGGGTGGAAGGGTTCCTTCCATAGTGTGAGGATTGGATTTCAATCCGGTTGGTGAAGTGACCGAGTCGTCCCTTGTTGGGAGATAGGTCGAAGGGGGAAAGTGGACGTACCCAAATCGGGGAACCACTATAACTGCCTGTGTGTTTTTGTGCTGTACTTGTTTTGTTTTATTGTGCAAGTAAATTTTTAATTCCATAAAAAGACTGCAAACCACTTATCCCCCCCATAGGTGAAGGTAGTTGACACTAGTATGACTTTCAATTGGTATCAGAGGGAGATTCCTCATCAAAAAGGTTAACACCTTGAGTAAGTTCCTGCCACTAGTGTCAAGAAGAAGGCAGATATCTCTATGGATGGACTCAAGTACTCAGGCATGATCCCAGTGTGCACCAGGCTAAAATTTCCTATCTGGAAGGAAAGGATTACATTCTATATGGAAGCAGTCGATCCCTGACTCTTCATGATCGTGGAGGAGGGACCTTATATTCCCACTAAGGCCTCCACCATTGATCCTACCAAAATGGTGCCAAAGAAGTTTTATGAAATGGACAAGGACGAGATGGTGTTGGTCGGACTTGACAATAAGGCGCAGAACATTCTGGTCAGCGCAGTCAATGACTCCATGATGCAGAACTTCTGCAACTGCAGGACAACCAAGGAAATCTGGCACTGCCTGATTATTCTAATAGAGGGCACTGATGAAGTTAGGGATGATCGGAGATCCCTCCTGAACCAGAAATATGAGGCCTTCAGGCAAGGGCCTAAGGAAGAGATCGGAGTTACCTTCGAAAATTTCCTCAAGATAGTCAATGCCCTAAAGGGATATGGAAGAGTGTTCACTGATGGTGAACTTAATGATAAATTCCTTAGGTCCCTTACTAAGGAATGGGACACGAATGATCTGCGCCATCCGAGAGTTTGGCAGATTAGCAGAAACTGATCCTCAAATACTATTTGGGAAGCTTATGTCCTATGAGCTTCAGCTGAACACGAGGAAAGCAAAAGAAGAAGCTGAGAAAGCCGTAGCAAAAGAAAAGTCTGTGGCCCTGAAAGCCATTCACTCCAGGAAAGGAAAGGGTGCTGCCTCATCCCGTTCATGGAAAAAGGATAAGGAGGAAGACTCCGAGCCATGATCCTCTGGCGCAGAGCTGTCTGAAGAAGACTTCTCCCTCATAACTCGGGAGTTCAAGAAGTTCCTCAAGTTGAGGAATCAAAGAAAGAGAGACGTCTCCTCCTCCAGACATCAAAAGAAGAATTATTCTTCTGACAGGTATAAATCCAAACAGAACAAACATCGCTCTAATGACATCATTTGTTTTGGGTACAATAAGCCAGGACACGTCATGGCTGACTGCCACCAAGGCAAGAGAGATAAGGGGAAGGGAGAGAAGCACAAGTCCTCTAGAGATAAGAAGAAAGAGAGGAGCTACATCGCCAAAAAGCCAAAGATACTGAGTGAGTCTGATTCCACAGACTCCAGTGATGATGAAGAAGCCTACTTCGGGCTAGTGGGTCGCTCTGACTCAGAAGGAGACTGCCCCCCATTTACTGGGAAGGTAAAAGCTCGTACCCCCCTCTCTGACTCTGACTATGAGTCTCCTGATGATGATCTCGAGGACAGCCCTTCTGCCCGAGAAGCCGAGCTCCTCGAAAAGTATGAGCTTTTGCTCAACACCTTCGAGGAATGCCGCAAGAGATTGAGGGCTCAGAAAAAGGAAGTCAAATTCCTTAAGGTCGAGGGTGTCTCCCTAAGGGAAGAGATCACTAGCTTGATTTCTCTCCGACAGGAGCACCTGGACCTGGTCTCTAAGCACTCTGAGTCTCTAAGTCTCCTTGACCTTAAACAAGAAGAAATCAATAAGTTGGAAGAACAACTTGCGTCAGAAAGGAAGATTGTCAAAAGCTTCTCTATGCCAAAGACTGTTCTTCCACTGGTAATACCTTCTCTGCTCAGGCTAAGGGGGCTGGCTTGGGGCATGTGGGTGTGCCTGGTAAATCATCCAGGAGAAACAGAAAGCAGAGGAAAAATAAGGCTGCTAAGAAGGCCTCTGTTGCAGAAAAGGGAAAGGCCCCACTCAACCCTGTTGAATTCAGGAAGCCTGGCTTTCCCTGTAATGAACAGGACTTTGAGTCAACCTATGGCCACTTCTTCCGGCCCTCGGTTGAAAAGCCCAAGAGCCGGTATGATGGTTGGGCCTTCCCCCGATCCTACGGTGAGAGTGTCTTTAAGGCACCTTATGAGGAAATCCAAGTGGAGGATTATGGCCACTTCTCTTGCGGCCATAATAGGAAGTAGGCACCAAAAGCCAAGCCTGTTATACTGAAGGAATAGAAGGTGAAGAAATCATATGACTGTTGTCATCATGATGGCTCCACCTCTAGATCCAAGGCCCCGGCTGGACCCACCGTTCCAAGGGTGAAGCAGGAGCCTAGGAAAAGGTACAACAGATTTGACTGTTTGTGCTGTGGCAAAGTTGGTGACTTTGCCGTGGATTGCTGGTTTAATCCGAGATATAACGAGACTCCTCATGTTAGCAATGCGAGACCGACCACTCGTAGGGTTAACCATCCGAGGGGGAGTGTGCTAACAAGGAATCTAGGACCTAAGTTCGATTGGGTTCCTAAGGGAAATTAATTCTGTTTTGCAGGAATGTCCAAAGGCCACCAAAACTCGGATCTGGTACTTGGACAGTGGATGTTCCCGGCATATGACTGGGACTAGAAGCCTGCTGCGTGACTACTCTCTAGTCGAAAATGGACCCAAAGTCATCTTTGGGGGATCAGATCGAGGTGTCACCAAAGGTTATGGTATGATTTCCAACGGAATAATCTTTATCACCGACGTGGCTTATGTTGAAGGTTTAAATCATAACCTGATCAGTGTAAGTCAATTATGTGATAAAGGATATGACGTTAAGTTCTGAAAGGATAAATGCTTGATAATATCGCGTGCCTCTTCGGAGACGGTATTAACTGGCATTAGGAGCAGAAATATCTTTTGTTTAGATTTTCTTAGTTTAGATTCTTCTACCCCTGTGTGCCTGGTAGCAAAAGGCAGTGCATCTCTTTGTGAACAATGGCACAAGAGATTGGCACATATTAATTTCAAGACGATTAGTATGTTATTTTCTAAAAATTTAGTAAGGGATGCTCCCATTATTAAGTGCATCAAAGATAGCCCCTGTCCTGCGTGCCAGAAGGGCAAACAGACTCGGGCTACCTCTAAGGGCATTGCAGACAAAGACTCTTCCAGATGTCTTTATCTTCTGCATATGGACTTGTTTTGTCCAGTGCAAGTTCATAGCTTGGGAGGCAAGTCCTATACGCTAGTGATTGTTGATGATCACTCTCGGTTTACATGGGTATTCTTCTTAAAACCAAAGTCAGATACGTTTGACATCTTCACGAGTTTTGTCAAGCAAATTCAGAATGAACTTAACTGCTCAGTGGTCAAAATCAGAAGTGACCATGGAACAGAATTCGAGTCTAGGGCTATGACAAAATTTTCTAAAGAACATGGTATCTTTCATGAGTTTTCCTTCCGCGTACTCCTCAGCAAAATGGAGTTGCGGAGAGGAGAAATAGAACGCTCATTGAAGCTTGCACGATAATGCTGAATGACGCTTCTCTCCCAGAATACTTCTGGGCAGAGGCTGTCAATACGGCTTGTCATGTACAAAACCGGGCCTTGATCAACAAGAGTCATCGTAAGACGCCTTATGAGCTACTGAAAGGCAGGAAACCAACCATGTCCTATTTAAGGATCTTTGGCTGCAGATGCTATGTACTAAATAACGGGAAGTACCCGCGTACTAAGTTTGGTGAAAAATGCTTCGAAGGCATATTTATGGGCTATAGTAGCCATAGACGGGCATATAGGGTCTTCAATAAGAAAACCCTAGTGGTAGAGGAATCCATCCATGTTGTATTTGATGAAGGAAGCTTGCTTAATAGCAATTCTTCCAGTGGCTTTCTTGAAGATGCAGGTGCAAGACTTGAACAGCTAAGTCTCGATGAGACTGCTAAGGGTGCAACTCCCAAGTACGTCAAGGTTTCCACCTCGACGTCAGCTAGAGAAGTTGACGAGCAGGATGGAGAAAATCTTCCGGAAGAAGGAGAAGCTCAAGAAGACGTCAGAGCTCCAGATGCTAGACTCCTAGAGCTCCGACACGTGAGGGATCATCCTAGAGATCAGATCATCGGAGATCCTCGTGACGGTGTCAGAACTCGAAGAGGTACAATTAACGATATTTTGCACCTTAGTTTCCTATCACAGGTTGAACCAAAGAAGTTCGACGAGGCGAACAAAGATGCGGCATGGATATTTGCCATGCAAGATGAACTGCATCAATTTGAAAGATGCAACGTCTGGACGCTTATTCCCAGACCAAAGAACCAGAATGTGATCGGCACCAAGTGGATCTTCAGAAACAAACTGGATGAACACGGTGTCATCATAAAGAACAAGGCCAGGCTGGTGGCTCAAGGTTACAGACAGGAGGAGGGGATTGACTTCGACCAGACCTTTGTACCGGTGGTAAGGCTCGAGGCAATCAGATTGTTCCTGGCGTATGCTTTGCACAAAGGATTCACTGTTTATCAGATGGACGTGAAATCTGCTTCCTCAATGGAAATCTGAAAGAGGAAGTATATGTCGCACAACCCCTAGGTTTTGTTAATCCTACATTTCCCAATCATGTTTATTTTCTTAATAAAGCCCTATATGGCTTAAAGCAAGCTCCTCGAGCTTGGTATGAGACTCTATCTAGTTTTCTTCTTGAGAACAAGTTCTCTAGAGGAAAAATAGATAGGACATTGTTTCTTAGGGAAGTCAAAGGCAAGATTTTGCTGGTGCAAATCTATGTCGATGATATAATATTCTGGTCAACGGATAACAACCTTTGCAAGAAGTTTTCCAAACTTATGCAGGGGAAGTTTGAAATGAGTAGTATGGGAGAGCTAAAGTATTTCATAGGACTTCAAGTGAAACAGTCTGAGGATGTGATTTTCATCTCTCAGACGAAATTCACAAATGAACTCCTCAAGAAATTCGGAATAGAGAGTGCAACCTCTATGAGGACTCCAATGGGATCCACTGTGTCTCTGGACAAGGATGAGAAAGGGAAACCTTTTGATGAAACCAAATGCAGAAGCATAATTGGATCCCTGCTCTACCTTACTGCTAGTAGACCGAATATTATTTTTTCCACATGCGTTTGTGCCAGATATCAGGTGAACACTAAGGAATCTCATTATGTCGCTGCAAAGCGAATTCTTAGATACCTTAAAGGTACACCAAATCTTGGCTTGTGGTACCCAAGAAACAATGATGTCGAGCTGATAGGCTTTTCAGATGCTGACTTTGCAGGAAGCAGGGATGATAGGAAAAGCACTTCCGGGACGTGTCAATTCCTCGGAAGAAGGCTTATTTCTTGGAACAGTACGAAGTAAAATTGTGTCGCAACCTCCACGGCTGAATCTGAGTACATCTCAGCAGGCAGCTGTTGCGCACAACTTCTATAGATCAGAAATCAGCTCAAAGATTATGACCTGCAGTTCAGAGAAGTTCCGATGTATTGTGACTTCTCGAGCGCAATAACAATTGCGAACAATCCCGTGTTGCAAAGCAGAACGAAGCATATTGAAGTGCGCTATCACTTCATTCGATAGCATGTGGAAAAAAAGACATATCTCTCTGCTATGTCCCCACGGATAAGCAGGTTACAAATATCTTCACAAAGCCCCTAGACGAGGCCAAGTTCAGTCTCTTCAAAACTTAACTCGGCATGCTGAACTATGAAGAATAAATACTGTGCGGCTCAAGGCTCTTGGATCAAGGGGGAGCATCAGCAAGGAACTCAAGCTCGAGCATGGATGCAAGATCTGAGGGGGAGCATGTGGCTCCAAGTAAAGTCCCAGATTTGCAGAAGCCGAAAAGGGGGAGATTACCCTCTCGGCTAAGGCTAAGGTGGCTCCAAGTATGCTCTCAGGAAAGTGGTAATGAGTTTCTCTCTCAACTGAATTAGTAGTTTATGATTTTCATATGCTCCATTCACCTTAGCTTGTAGGGTTTAGGCTTCTTCAAATAGGGGGAGATTGTTGGGTATTGTATCTACAATGTACCTGATTTGAAGAAGCCCCTGAACAAGCTAAGTTGAATAGATAATGTATTTGATGATTTTCTTCAAGATGTGCTTGCAGTTATTCCACACTAAGTACACACCAATGTCAGGGTGCAGTTGGTCAATATACACGGGTCTGCGCAACGTAATCCCTTGTTGAGCAGATCAGTGTGTTGGCTTACGTGTACTCTCTCTATTGGAGTGTACTTATATTCAAGTACAGGGCTGAGACAGATCAAGAGCATACAAGGAGCAAGGATGGGTCAAAGACCAGCTCACGGGAAGATAGACGAAAAATCGTCTAAGGAAAATTCAACGAGAATCACTAAGTGATTCTCGCCGATTCGACGGGAATCACTAGTGATTCTCGACGAATCGTCGAGAATCACTAGCCTACTCTCGTTGAATGCATCCGGCTGTCTCAACGCCATCTAGAATTCAGCTAAGGTAGAATCGACGAGAAACACTAAGTGATTCTCGCCGAATCGTCGAGAATGACTTTGTATTCTCGCCGATTCGTCGAGAATGGATTGTGATTCTCGCCGATTCTCTCTGGATGGCTTGCTGTTCAGCTAGAATTCTTCTAAGGAGAATTCGACGGGAATCATAAGTGATTCTCGCTGATTCGTCGAGAATCACCAATGATTCCCGTCGAATTTGCCTTAGGCGAATTCCGTTGGCTCGCTGGACCGGACCAAATGTTCAGGCGCTGTTTGAACCGAAATTAGGGTTTCTTCTGGTGGGGCCCACAACGGTCATAAAGGTTGATCTACAGTATAAATACTCGTGTATTTTGAACCTTACGAGTAATCAATACATACGAAAAAGAACGAGCCGCCGACTTGACCTAGCAGATCGCGGATTTCCTTCCGCCGCCGTCGCCGCTCGATAGTTCGTCTCCGCCGCTGATCGGATTCTTCTTGATCTCTCGGCAACAAAAACTTAGCCAAGCAACGCGTCTCACGTTTCTTCTTGAGATCCTTTATCTCTTGGTTTGTGGAACGGGAATACTTTCCCCTTCCGAATCGATTGAGACGATCGATCCAAGAAAGATCGTTGGTAGACCTTGCTAGCTTTATTACGAAGTTTGGATCTCGAAAGCATCGCCGCCGCAATCTTTGCTGTCGCCGATCTCGGGGAGATCCTCTCCAAGAGAGTGCTTAGGTCGTGGACTCTTCGTCTACTTCAAGAATGCTTCATCGAATGAAGAGAGACACCAAGCGCTTCAAACGTAGTTTGTATTTTTTATACATTCCATTTTTGCTTTTGTTGTAAAGGAACTTTGTTTCCTCATTGTAAGGGTCGGGTGCAACCCGTGGTGGAGGAGTAGTGACTCTTTTGGGTGGAAGGGTTCCTTCCATAGTGTGAGGATTTGATTTCAATCCGGTTGGTGAAGTGACCGAGTCGTCCCTTGTTGGGAGATAGGTCGAAGGGGGAAAGTGGACGTACCCAAATCGGGGAACCACTATAACTGCCTGTGTGTTTCTGTACTGTGCTTGTTTTGTTTTATTGTGCAGGTAAATTTTTAATTCCGCAAAAAGACTGCAAATCACCTATCCCCCCATAGGTGAAGGTAGTTGACACTAGTTTGACTTTCAACAGCCTTCTTCTCCCTTTAGAAATTAGCATCTTTGGAAACTTTCCATCGATATTTTAGGAACTCTTTCTTGCAATTTTGGAAACTTTTGATCTTTGGAAATCAACATTTTGGCAACTTTCTCTTCCAAAAGTGAACTCTCCAAAAGATATTGCCTGACGGTAGCTCCTTCCATTTTTAGCAGCTTCCTTCCACGGCTGGTGTCCTTCCTTTTCTACCAGATTGCTAGTGCTAGTGCTGGTGGTATTGATACCCCCCCGGCAATGGCAACATAAACTGTGTCATCTTTATTTTTGACTTTTCTTCCATGGGGTACTGAGCTTATAGTTCATGCACACTATAAACTCACAACAAGTAAGATCAAATAAAAACTGGGATTTGCTATTCTTATACCAAGAGATGTGAAATGCATATTTCAATAGTAAGACCCCCTCCCAGAACACAAGAAATGACCGATGGGAGCTTTTTTGCCCAGAACTGCTGCCTTGCGGTAGCGTCAACACATGAGCTAGCATGTACCACAAGATGCCTATCTTATATGTCATTCCAAAAAATATCATAACCCAACCCATAAGTAAAACAAAAGCTAAGTTCGTGATCCACAATAAGCATAAAGAGCCCACAATACATATAGGTTAAATAAATCAGGAAGCTACATGAGCTCCTGAAAACATCAGAGTATAAAATGTTCGTAGTCTACATCAAGCGCATAAATCTCACATCAGTCACAAAAGGTAGCGAAGATATCGTAGTGTCAGACCCTGTCTCCCTGGACTAGCTGCCCTCCAACACGGGGTATGGCTGCTACTGCTCCCGCGGGATGTGCTCCTAAAAATAGTGGTATAATAGACATTAGTCATAAAGACTGAGTGGTTTTACATCCTCTCCCCTGACGACTCTTAGGCACCAGGCAAAAGGAGGGAATGTGGAAGGCTATAATATAAGAAGTATGTATAATAGAAACATGTGATAAATATCTAAGCTAGTAGTTTAGTATATCCACAATATCAAAAGAAGAAAAAGCAACATCTAGTAATACCAACATGTAAATATGAATACAACTACACTAGCAGTGTACATGAAGCATGGTTTATATAAACATTGAATTAAACTAAACTTATAAAAATGATCATACAAATTTATAAGTTAATGGTTTGGTACAATAATAATAACTCATCATATAAAAGAGCCCATACTAATTTATATGATGAGGATATTTTATGGTGCAATATAATGCTATACAATGCAACGAATGTATGCTGACTCACCCATGGTTTACTCACACACTTCGATGCATTGGACAACAAGTGTACTGGTTGCACAAGTAATATAAATGGGATGTTATTCCCATGTATCGATCTCACGTTGAACATTATAAGGTGGAGTTTACTTTAGAGGAAAGACTTGAGATTGAAGTCCAACCAGATGGAAGTGTTGCAAAAGACTTGAATTGGTTTGCGGAAAACAAAATAAAAGAAACCTAATTTAACAATGCAGGTCGCGGACACCGCTTTGCAAGGTGGATGGAGATTATGCAGGCCGCTCTGCACTGCTTTGCTTGACGGATGAATGAGTAGGCATACAAAATGAACAAGTAGGCTTACAGAATAGAGTGCAGGGTGATGGCAGGATCAGCGCACTTGAAGTGACTAATAAACACAACAATATTTCATAAACATGAATTAACATGAAGAGCAAGTATGTTTACAGCATAACATCATCAATAGAATGAAGAATACAATCAACTACATTAATACAAGCAGAGAAAAATGCAAGAGATACAACTAAGTCTGGAGGCTTATTGTAGATTCACGGTAAGAATCGTAGGGTTGCCAATCCGCATCCTAGCTCGGTCCTAACTATTATCTGGTGTAGAGGTGGGATGTCACTTCCTCCCAATAGCCCATCTTCTCTGGTAAACTACAACCCTGCCACGTTCGATGAGAAGAACTCCTTACTTGGCGATGAAGATGAGTGTAGAATCCTCTCCTTGAAATTCTTAGATGATGTGAAGCGTCTTAAGGCAAAGCCATCTTAGAAGGTGAAGGAAGAAGAAGCCAGAGCTCCCCCTTAGGGTTTTGCAACGAAACTTGGCGAAAGAAAAGAAGATCGGTCCAAATCGGGAGAAAACCCGTGCTTAAAAAGAAAATTGTGAGAAAATAGGCACGCACGTTCGAACGCACATCCGTGCATGAATCATGCGATAATAATCGAGCAGGAATCATCCAACTAGGCACAGAAAGAGCTCGTGTGATTTTACTCACGCATGTGCGAAACTGTCCGTACGAGAACAAAACGCACAGGCAGTGATAGATCGCTGAAAAACCTGGCAAAACAATAAAGAACGTGTGATTTCCTTCTCACAGAGTTGAATCCAATCGTGCGTAAATAAAACGCACGGGTGATAATTTCATAATTTTTTTACAAAAAAGACAAACTCATACAATTTTACTCATGCATAGTCAAAACCGACCATGCGCGAACAAAACGCACGAGCCGAGCCAGATAACCAAAATTTGGTCACTATAGGAAGCACACGGTCATAAAGATTGTACGCCATGGAAATGCATGATCGTGTGATTCATACATGAAAGAAATCTAATAGAAATGGGGATCTGCTCACCTGCAATGCAAAACAACAACCTGGGGCACATGCTCCAACACACAGAACAATAGGAAAAGAAAAAAATTGATATGGGGAGCACTATGTGCTTACCACCAACAGATTTGTGAGCAATTGAACACCACAATGGGCTAAAATGGTGCACTTCGTGTAAAAGTGTTAACGAGTGAAATATACATGATAATGATCTAAAAGTGAAGTGCAAGTTCATGAAATCGAGCCTAGATGAGTCTGAAAAATCTTTTATAAATCAGACTCATCACACCCCTAGACTTAACCATTTTCTCATCCCGAGCAAACTATCCTTCATGCGGATGAGAAAAACAGATAGTTGGCAAATCAACTTCAAGGCGAAGTACCATGCGAAGTCACATACTCACACATGTAGAAATACAGTAGAAGGAATTCTTAATTATACAAAATAGTTTTTAATTTTCTAGGAGTGTATCTATATATTATAACAAATCAAAATTTGAATTGCGGTGAATCATCCGATCACACGTAAAGAGAAAGCAGATTGATCGCTAAGATAAGCATTGCCAAAGACCGGGGCTCGGGACAACCTCCAAAGAAATCCATCACTGGTGACCATAAGCTCACCCATTCACACTCTCTCCACAACACTGGTTTGGTTTAATGAGCGAATCAATAGGACATTAGGTTAAGATGGGGCTTGGGTTACAGTAGGTATGCAAAGATAAACATGAGGGCTCAACGCACCTAATCCAAATGAGCTAATACAAATGAACTATCAACACACTACTAATACAAGCAAGTGCACCACACCCCATGACTTGGACTTGACAACATGGGTGTATACA
The DNA here is from genome assembly GCA_039513925.1 of Platanthera zijinensis. Classification (NCBI taxonomy): domain Eukaryota; kingdom Viridiplantae; phylum Streptophyta; class Magnoliopsida; order Asparagales; family Orchidaceae; genus Platanthera; species Platanthera zijinensis. The sequence continues at coordinate 38,248,024 of CM077098.1, forward strand.
CCGCCTACTCTGTCACAACCCGCATTTTCTCCGAATTAAGAATTATCAGAGTAAGAGAAAACACACGTCATGATGCCACGTCAAGCAGGGGATAACTGCTGACGTTCAGGCAAAACCAACTACAATCTTTATGCAAGAAAATCATGTGCTTAATGAATAGAAAATCTGTTATGATTAGAGTCTGTATCCCTCGGCTCAGTGGATCATCTAGTCCGCAAATGAAAACTATATTAATACGCTGCGGAAAAATACTTTATTTAGATTTGACATCCTAAGGAGCACATAAGGGTCCCAAGAGAACCACTCATGCTATGCAAGACCCTACATTTAATTTATATAATATATAAGAAAACGGTCTTTATACGTGATTTGGAAAATAGTGATTTCGCTTTATAAAACATGCTGATCATGAGCTTTATTTATAATAACAATTATAGTTTAAAAATAACTAGCAACCTAGCATAAAACCTTCTCAGAGCAAGTAGACTATCTCCAGAAAATGGTAGCAGCAATAGTATATATCTAGTACAAGGTAAAAACTACCAGTGAGCGCCAACAACCTGACACGAACCCACTAGCACAAATATATGTCTGTAAGAAAGTACTGAAAACAACCTCCCTAATAAGGTAAACAGAATTCCAAGGTCCGGAAGTCCACCAACAACACCACCTCCAACTAGCCACCAGACTGGCTACAGCTCAGAACCTGGGGTATTCCAAAAGAAAACAGAATACCTCAGCAAGCTAAACAAAGAAAAACTGCATGAAAGAGTCAACCAAACGACAAAGTAACAGAAAAACTTGCAGTAGAAAGAGTCACAACTGTCCACAACAGGACCACAAGAAATGCACAACGTGCAAAGCAACAGCAACGACCCAGCCCAGGAACCACATCCTGCAGGGCCTACTAGGCTACCAAGAGCCAGAATGTTGCAAACTACCAAAGAAGAAACTTCTAACACCCTAAACTGTGGGAAGTGATAGTAGCAAAAACAACAACGAGGAACCGGATCGAAGGCAAACGCAGTCCCCTAATCCACCATGTCCAAGTCAAAAGCTCGAGGGTCAACACGTGAAAACACAAGGGACCTTCCACCCGACATGCCCAGCCCGTACCTGGAGCAAGAAAACATGGGTGGCCTTGGCTATATCACTCAACTCCACCCCCATAAAGAGCTACAACCACCACTACTAACCACGACCCACGATTCGGCCTTTAGGAAAATATAGAAAACGGCCAACAAGGAAAACCCAGAAATACAACTGGAAATCCACTCGAAAATGAAACACAAGGTAAAGGAAGAGTGTTGAAATAAACCAACATGACTAGGCGTTGAGTGAAACCCACTCAGTGCCTACCTAAACTTTGGCGTTGAGCGAGCTAGCCTCACTCGCCGCCAAAATAATACCACTACCCACAAGCCCACTAATGAATGCGGAGCTCGACGACAGTCGAACGACCAAGGCAGAAGATCCAGAACTCGAGTAGTTGCCTGCCACTTGAGTATCTAAACTCCCGCACTCGAAACCATCTAAATTCGCCTAGCAACAGAAAATATACAAAGCGCACGATCAGTGACGCACGATCAGTGGTCGTGCGCACTCATCGGCTGAAGATCGTGCGAAGCAAACCTGGAAAACCTGACAGAAAACCTAGCAACTGCGCACGATCAGTGTCGCACGACCACTGGTCGTGCGCACTGTTGCCAGCGCTCGTGCGATTTTCCGAGACAGAACTTTGGAAACTGAAAGACAGCCGCGCACGAGCAGAGGCACACGACCAGTGGTCGTGCGCCCTAACGGTTGATGACCGTGCGCGGTCAACCTGCACCGTTTGGAATTTCCCGAACGACACCGGAACGCGCACACGACTCACGCCACTGCAGTAGCAGCAGACAACTATCAATGTCGCGCACCACTACCATACGAACTATGCCTAATCATTCGAGTAATACCATAACGAAAATCGGCAACCACACCCCCCCCTCCTAACTCTCCCTCTCGGCTACACCCGAACCAGAGCAACAATCAAAATAAAGGAAAACAACGGCTCCACGCCGACAATTTGGATTCCAATCATCACAAAATAGGGGGGGTTTCAGTAGGAAGAACTAAGCCCTATAGTTAGCAAGAAAATGAGAACAACAAGGCCTCTAACCTGGGCTAACCGGGATTTCAATTTCATCAAGAAAATTCAAAAAAAGGAAAACTTGGCAAGGGCAAGAATACCACTTGCCTCAATCACAGCGAAGCTTTGGACTGCTTTCCTCCTCTTCGCACGGATCAAAACGGCCGCAACACCTAAAACAAAAACTCGGCCATTAATGGCGGAAAACTTCCAAAACCGAAAATTCCAATCCTCCCAGAACTCCACGAAAATCGAATTTCTTACCGCAGGAATGAAGGTCTTGACGAGAGCAATCCAAATCCACTCTCGGAGTCGAATTCCGTCCACAAACGCTCCGGGAATCGGCGTCCGAAGGCAAGGGTAGGCGGTTTCTCCGTTTCCTCGTACAGGGCCGGCAGTTTCAAGCGTGAAGAAGATGATCGGCTCTCTCATTCTATATATATATATAATTAAGTAATTATATAATTAATTACAAAATTACATAAAGCACCACATCGACGCGAAAACCGAACTACCTCGGAATTCGACAAAATTCGCACCGTAGCTAAATACCCACGCTACGAACACAACGGCGAAGTCGAAATTACTTTTCGACAAACAGAACTCGAGTTATACCCAAATAAAGCCAAACACCAACATCCCCCCGAAAGGCCACACCGGGTCACCCAAAACGACTCGGCTTGCTAGGGAGATCTTGCCAACAGGCTACAGAATAGGGCACTCAGTTCTAAGGAGCTAAACCACACTCCACAAATGGCACAAGCCACGGAAACGCGTCATCGTAACGCCAAATGAGAATAAAAATAATCGCTGAAAAAACGGGGCGTCACAGTCACCCCCCCTAAAAGAAAGTTTCGTCCCGAAACTTTACGCACAACCCTCCTACAAAAGAAGGAAAAGTAACAAACAGAAGTTACAAAGGGAAACATACCGATCAAATCAGCGAAACAGGTGAGGGTACGCCCTCTTCATGGCCGACTCTAGCTCCCAAGTCGCGCTCTCCAAATCCTGATTTTTCCATAGAACTTTCACCATCGGTATGGACTTCTTTCGTAGCACACGCTCCTGAGTATCCAAAATACGAACTGGCACTTCAACAAAAGAGAGGTTGGGCTCCAACTGGGGCACAACATCCCAGAGTTGCCCACTGCTGCGCACACACTTCCGCAATTGGCTAACATGAAAAACATTATGAACACCAGGGAAGTTCGCTGGCAAATCCAATCTATAAGCAGACACACCAATCCGCTCCAAGACCTCAAACGGGCCCACATACCTTGGGTCCAATTTCCGATTTTTACCAAATCTCTTCACACCAACTGATGAGTCCTCTTTATATACCTATTTTCGGACTCATCTGGGCTTATTTCCTTGTCTTTGCACACCGTTTAGCGTCATTTGCACTCCTTTTGTTTCGCTACGGTTTTCCACGCCCTGTGCACCTTTGTTGCCCATTTTCTGTGCTTGTGTGCATTTACTTTCTTGCTATGTTTATCACTGTTTGCTGTGGCTGCCGCGATCAATGCCCCGTGCAGTTTTCCTGCAGGTTTGGGGATCGTGAGGGCATTCGGGATAGGCGTTTCACTATTTTTGGCAAAGGAGTCAGTGGTCGTGCGTTTTTACCCACGCACGACCATCGACCTCCTGGCGCACGATCACTGATCGTGCGCAGCCCGGTCTCATTTGTGAAACTCTGTCTTGAACCTTCCACACGATCACTTGCCATACCGCGCACGACTACTGCTCGTGCGCCGCCGATCGTGCGCAGTCATACCCATTTTGCAAAGTCTGTCTGGCTATTTCCGCACGATCATCAGCCTATTCTCGCACGATCACCGATCGTGCGCTGCTGATCGTGCGCGACTACTGATTTTCTGATGCAGGTTTGCAGGTTGCTCACGCACGGGCGCTGACCTTGGTCGCGCACGATCACTGGTCGTGCGCTAGTGGTCGTGCGCGCTATTTATTCTGCAAGCTATAAATACGCTGTTCCGCGAATTAGGGTGGGGGCATCATTACGGAACCTTCGCCAGTCCGCCGTTTCGCCCTCCAGCAAGTCCCATTCACCTCCACCTTCATCCATACCAACGGGAGGACCTTCTCCGGTGATTCCGAAGCATTTCGCATCCTCCGGCGATCCTCCCGGCCATTGAAGCATTCTTCTCCGAGCTTTCCACCAAGGAAGAAGACGAAGCACCCCTAGAGAACGGAGTTACAGGCCCTCGAGGTGACAGCTCGGTGGTACCGGAAGCCCTCCTCGGACTGCGCTTGGAAGCGGATTGACAACCCGCACCTCCGGCCAACAACCGTGGTGGATCTTCAATCTCATGGTTGTGCATTTTCTCTCTTTTTCTTGTTGTATGAAATGCTTGTGCTTGTAATGGACATCAACTTCTAGCATTATTGTTATTAGTTGTATTTAATCTTGCTCTTGAGATTTATTCTTTGATGCGCCTCGCTCCATCTCGCTCCACTCCACATGTTCGTTTCACTCAAGCTTGCTCCGCACTAATCACCTCACTCGCTAGATTTCCGTCCACTCGCCAATCGAAGTACGGCATCGCGGCCGCTACATCCATCTCGCCTTGAGAAGCGGTGATTGCGACCCGCATAGTTTATATTAGTGTAATCGGTCGTAAGACCATCAACAAAAGCCCCTTTCTTTTCTGTTTATTTAAATTAACTCTCATAACGATAGTTTTAGAGTTTAGATCGTTCGACGCCAATTGCATTCCTCAAGAGACCGACATCCGGGGATTCATTCCCAACTTTATTACTTGAGCGACCGGTACGCTTGCCGTATTTTACGCGCATCAAGTTTTTGGCGCCGTTGCCGGGGAATGCAACTGTTGAACGATCACGATTTCTGAAAGTATTGGTATAAGAGTTAGTGTTTTTTGATTTTCGTTTCTTTGTTTTGTTGCTTCAGTGGATGCAGGGACGTGCTGCAAGAGATCTCGTTGCTTACGATCCCGAAATCGAGCGAACTCTTCGTGCGCAAAGGCGTGCCGCTGCAATAGATCCAATCACAATGGGAGACCAGTTGAACCATGACAACGGAGTTCGTGTTGGAGGGAACCTCCCTGATAACCGTAACGGGGATGAGAATGAGGTGCAACCGCCGCATGTCCGAACCATGAGAGATTACACTACCCCCACTGTTGGGAGCATTTACCCTGGGTTTGGACCGGCGATCGCAAACCAACAGTTCGAGATCAAACCGGCAATTCTTAACATCATCCGGAACAACGCACAGTTCTCTGGACTGGCTACAGAGGATGCCCATCTACACTTGGCAGACTTCTCAGAAATCTGTGCCACTTTCCGTTATGCTGGGATTCCTGACGATACGGTCAAGCTCCGTCTCTTCCCCTTCTCTCTACGTGACAAGGCCAAGTCATGGCTTCATTCCCTTCCTCCTAGAACAGCCACAACCTGGGAGGCTCTTACCACAAAGTTTCTAGCCAAATTCCATCCGGTTGACCGTATTGTGAGTTTGAGACGCGCCATCGCTAATTTCCGGCAAAACGACCAAGAAAGTTTGGCGGAAGTCTGGGAGCGCTTCAATGAGTTGCTGCGGAAGTGCCCCAATCACGGATTCCAAACGTGGAATCTTGTGGAATGCTTCTACTTCTCCATCGAACCTCAACACCGCGCCATGATTGACGCTGCCTATGGTGGAACAATTATGAACCTTGCTCCTGAGGATGCTTTGAGAGTTCTGCAGGACACCGCCACGCACAGCGCCTTTTGGACCGCGGGAAGGAATACCCCCTGTGGGACAAGTGGAATCTTTGCTGTGGAAGCATCAAGGCCCGCTGCTGCTGCTCCGGTGTTGGCCATCTCGTGTCAAGGATGCGGAAGTACCGATCATCATAGATTTGAGTGCCCTGGAGCGTAGGTAATGTATGACCCTGCCTTCTCCAATGAAACCGTGAATTTTATCGCAAATCAAAACAGGGGCGCGCCATATGGAAATGCTTATAATCCGGGTGCGAGAAATCACCCGAATTTCTCGTGGAATCAAAACGCACCGGGCCAACGATGGCAACCGGGGCAGCATCAATATGATGCCTCCGCCTCCGGGAGCCAGCCGCGGCCACCCCACCCGAATTATCCTCAAGGCCCCCCCGCCGAAAAAACCAATTCTTTGGCTCAAATGTTTGAAAAATTTGTTGAAGTTTCCCAAACAAACATGACAAATCAAGCCGCTTCAATGCGTAAGCTCGAGGCACAGTTGGGCTAATTGGCTCAAATGGTCTCCGAGCGCACGCTTGGTACTCTCCCAAGCAACACTGAAAAAAATCCCCATGAACAAGGGAAAAGCCTTGGGGAGGGAAGGCTGGGGAATACCAACGAACTCGTGATTAGCTGCTTGATTAACAACGTTGAAACTACTGCTTTATGTGATTCCGGGGCATCCAGCAACATCCTCACTCTGCAGGATGTCGCGAAGATGCAACTGCAAATAGACACCGCAGACCGGAAATCACTTATTCTAGCTAATGGTAATGTGGTAGATACAGATGGTGGTGTGAGGGAAGTCGATATCGAGGTTAATGGCAAACATTTTACCACTGCTTTTCAGGTCATGGGACCGGAAGAAAATGACTCCATTCCTATACTTGGTGTCCCATTTCTGACGGCCAGTGGCGCATCCCTGGATTTCTCCCAAGGACGCGTCACCTGGCCGGCTGATGCTTGCACCCTCGATGATACTTCCGTACACTCCTCTCTTGTTCGAAATGACGTTTCACTACGTAGTGCAGATCTCCAGGAAGATTTCGGAGTCCCAGCTTTGAAGGCACCCCTTGTGGATGAGAAAACCAAGGGAGGATTGACCGAGATGACCGATGAGAAGAATAATTTAGCGACCGCGAAGATGTTTGAGCGCCCCAAAGACACGGTGAACGTGCCACTTCCTACCGATGCTGTTGTGGAGCATGACACTTCTAGTTACATGCGGGAGAAATCCCTAGACTGTTATTCGTGTAATAATATTCATGACTCTATTAAGCGTTCTGTCGCTTGGGCTGATCCGATCGCCATCACGGTGTCGGAAATGATGCCATCGATTGTAAAATTTGGGAAAACTGTGAAATCCACTCCTTGGAGGTCTCCATCGGTGGAGAAGCTGAAGGAGGCGAAACGCTTGCGTGATAAGCGTTATTCTTCCTTCCAAGCGTTTGCGCACCATCTGAGCAAGGGGAAATCCCCTCCTCATGATCCTATGCAAGGTTCTGCCTCTCCTTCACTCTCCACCGAGAAGACTTACCACAAATCGGCATATAGCTGATTGCCGCTCTGCCTCGTGTTTCCTGCTTACTTTCCTTGCTGCTTTGGAACATTTTGAGATTTATTTTATTTTATTTTGATGCATAAACATTATATACAATTGCTAATACAGGTATTTGGTCCACCTTAAGGACGGTAAACAAAAGGGCTATTCGGGAGACAACCCAAGCTTGGACCTTTTGGTCCCCTTGTTTTTGTTTGATTTTATTTTATGCTTTCTATCTTTTTGTATTTTCTATTGTTCGGCCTAATTCGCAGGTTCAGCTTATCTTTTGTGCGATGCAGCACTGCCCGCGAATCATCACGCAATCTTCTGGCATGCTCCCCTCTTTGGAGCATTGGTACTCTCTCTCGCTTCAGATTTCATTTTCTGGTTGAATGTTTATTTTTCTTGCTTATGTTTTCATTCAAGTCTGGGGGGAAGAGCCGCTTGTGCACTCCACGAGCACATTTAATTTCGCATGCCAGTAGTTTTCCTTTTTCGCTTCATTATGTTAGACTCCTGTTGCACACCACTGCACCCACATGAGCGCGAGCTTAGCTGTTAGCGTGCCACGAGTTGAGCTTGTATCTTTGTTAGATTTGGAAAATTTCTGTGCTAGTTTAGGATTGCGCGACGGAGTAAAATGTTGGCCTTGCTGTGTTTCTAGTCAACTGCTCTCGTTTTGTATAGAAATTTGTGTAGACTTAATTTTTCTGTATGCTTATAGTTTTATATTTTTCTATTTGCGTACATATTTCTTATTCTACTCAAAAGTTTGTGAATCCGGTGTGAATCAAACGGTAGCGTAGGAATGTGTGTAGCCGCCACTAAACTCGTATTGCTTGAGTCGGGAGGAAGGATTATCCTTCTCGGTTGCTAAGAACTTGCCCCAAGCTATTCTTGAAGCATTGGTACACGGTTAGTCTAGCGTGAGAGCGATGTAGGCCACCTTTTGGCCCGGTTGAGCTTTGTACCCATTCCTAACATCGCCCTTGCTAGCCCCTTTGTGCCTACCCTTCCTTTTGATTCAGCTCCACCATTATTTCACCAAAGCCCCATAGCCGATCCTAGTCGCACACCCAAGTCGAGCTTAGTGTTTTATATTTTCATGTTGGGTTGTGATGTGGTATTTTTATTCGTGAAAATGTGGAAGTGCCCCCAAGCTTTATTTGCTGAAAATTGTGTTTTGTGAAAAGAAAAATATTTGAAAAAGAGAAAAATTGAAAATGAAAAGTGAAAAGAAAAAGTTTGATTGAAAATCTTTATTTGAGATGATTTGGATTTGGAGTAGGCGGTGCACACACCCATTTAGTAAAAGTTCAGTCTGGGGGTGTGGTGCACCCGTGTTTATTTTGTGGGCAGCGGGTACTAGTTTTGTACGTTTGCTCATTTGGGTTAGGTGCATACCCATCATGTTTATCGTTGTTTTCCTCACCGTAACCCAAGCCCCATTATTACCCGAAGTCCTACGGACTTGCGCTTGAGTTGACTAGTGCCGTGGAGAGAGTGCGATCGGGCAAGCTTATGGTTTCCGACATTGGTGGATTCCTTTGGGGGTAATCTTGAGCTCCGGTCTTCGGCAATGCTCACCTTAGTGGCCTGTCTACTTTCTCCCTGCGTAGGACCGGCTGATTCACCGTGATTCCATTTTTGAGTAATAATAAATTTTTGTTACGCATTGTGAAAAATATAAAATATTTTGTATACTTAAGAATTCCCTCTACTTTATTTTTATGCACGCGAGCATGCGACTTCGCATGGTACTCCGTTTGGCAATTTCTCTTTTTAGCTAGTTCATTTTTCCCGTCTGCTTAGGTTCTGTTTGCTCGGGACGCGCAAACGGTTAAGTCTGGGGGTGTGATGAGTCCTCTTTATATACCTATTTTCGGACTCATCTGGGCTTATTTCCTTGTCTTTGCACACCGTTTAGCGTCATTTGCACTCCTTTTGTTTCGCTACGGTTTTCCACGCCCTGTGCACCTTTGTTGCCCATTTTCTGTGCTTGTGTGCATTTACTTTCTTGCTATGTTTATCACTGTTTGCTGTGGCTGCCGCGATCGATGCCCCGTGCAGTTTTCCTGCAGGTTTGGGGATCGTGAGGGCATTCGGGATAGGCGTTTCACTATTTTTGGCAAAGGAGTCAGTGGTCGTGCGTTTTTACCCACGCACGACCATCGACCTCCTGGCGCACGATCACTGATCGTGCGCAGCCCGGTCTCATTTGTGAAACTCTGTCTTGAACCTTCCGCACGATCACTTGCCATACCGCGCACGACCACTGCTCGTGCGCCGCCGATCGTGCGCAGTCATACCCATTTTGCAAAGTCTGTCTGGCTATTTCCGCACGATCATCAGCCTATTCTCGCACGATCACCGATCGTGCGCTGCTGATCGTGCGCGACTACTGATTTTCTGATGCAGGTTTGCAGGTTGCTCACGCACGGGCGCTGACCTTGGTCGCGCACGATCACTGGTCGTGCGCCAGTGGTCGTGCGCGCTATTTATTCTGCAAGCTATAAATACGCTGTTCCGCGAATTAGGGCGGGGCATCATTACGGAACCTTCGCCAGTCCGCCGTTTCGCCCTCCAGCAAGTCCCATTCACCTCCACCTTCATCCATACCAACGGGAGGACCTTCTCCGGTGATTCCGAAGCATTTCGCATCCTCCGGCGATCCTCCCGGCCATTGAAGCATTCTTCTCCGAGCTTTCCACCAAGGAAGAAGACGAAGCACCCCTAGAGAACGGAGTTACAGGCCCTCGAGGTGACAGCTCGGTAGTACCGGAAGCCCTCCTCGGACTGCGCTTGGAAGCGGATTGACAACCCGCACCTCCGGCCAACAACCGCGGTGGATCTTCAATCTCATGGTTGTGCATTTTCTCTCTTTTTCTTGTTGTATGAAATGCTTGTGCTTGTAATGGACATCAACTTCTAGCATTATTGTTATTAGTTGTATTTCATCTTGCTCTTGAGATTTATTCTTTGATGCGCCTCGCTCCATCTCGCTCCACTCCACATGTTCGTTTCACTCAAGCTTGCTCCGCACTAATCACCTCACTCGCTAGATTTCCGTCCACTCGCCAATCGAAGTACGGCATCGCGGCCGCTACATCCATCTCGCCTTGAGAAGCGGTGATTGCGACCCGCATAGTTTATATTAGTGTAATCGGTCGTAAGACCACCAACAAAAGCCCCTTTCTTTTCTGTTTATTTAAATTAACTCTCATAACGATAGTTTTAGAGTCTAGATCGTTCGACGCCAATTGCATTCCTCAAGAGACCGACATCCGGGGATTCATTCCCAACTTTATTACTTGAGCGACCGGTACGCTTGCCGTATTTTACGCGCATCACCAACCATTGGAGAAACCTTGAGGTATACATGATCCCCTACTAAAAACTCCAAAGCAGACCTACGCCAATTGGCGTTCTTTTCATACCTCTCCTGAGCTAACCGAAGCTTCTCCCGAATAAGCTTCACGACGACTTCCATCTCTTCCAGAGCATCTGGACCCAACAAAGGCTTCTCACCAGCCTCAGCCCAAAACAACGGAGTCCTACAGCGCCTCCCATACAAAGCTTCGAACGGAGCCATCTGCAAGCTTTCCTGATAATTGTTATTATAAGCAAATTCCATGAGTCGCAGACGCTCATCCCACGCTCCACCGTGGTCTAAAATATAGCACCTGATCATATCCTCAACAATCTGATTGACCCGCTCCGTCTGCCCATTGGTCTGAGAGTGGTACGCAGTAGAATACCTCAGATCCGTACCCAAACCCTCCTGCAGACTCTGCCAAAAACGAGAAGTAAACCGGGAGTCTCGATCAGAAATGATGCTAACCGGCACACCGTGGAGTCGGATGACTTCATTCAAGTACAACTCCGCTATCCTCCTCATCGGGTAATCAATCTTATAAGGCACGAAGTGAGCACACTTCGTCAATCTATCCACTATAACCCAAACAGAATCAAATCCTCTCAGGGATTTTGGCAAACCCGTAATGAAGTCCATAGATATACTCTCCCACTTCCAAGTCAGGATCTCTAGCGGAGTCAACTTACCACCAGGCCTTCCATGATCGGCCTTCACACGCTTGCAAGTGTGACACTCAGCAACATATCGGGCTATATCTCCTTTCATACCATACCACCAGGCAACTTGCCTTAAGTCACGGTACATTTTCGTAGATCCTGGATGGTAGGCAACACTGGAACCATGAGCCTCACTGCAAATCATACCTCTAATGTACCCAACAGCGGGAACGCAAAACCTGCCGCGGTACTTCAAAGTACCCGCATCATCAATAGCAAAATCTGGCAACTCTCCCTTCTCTGTCCTGGTAAAAAGGTGCAACAGATCCGGATCGTCCTTCTGATGCAGTCTAGCCAAAGAAATCCAGGACGGCTCTGCCACTGACAAACTACTCTGCAAACCACAGCATCCCACTGAAATATCCATAAGGAGGAACTCCTCAACTAACCGATCGGCGGAGAGGTTAAAGATCTTTCCCGTCTTTCGGCTCAGGGCGTCGGCCACCACATTGGCCTTGCCCGGATGATACTGGATTTCTACGTCATAATCCGCCACATACTCAAGCCACCGCCGCTGACGCAGATTCAACTCCTTTTGCATGAACACGTACTTCAGGCTCTTATGGTCAGTAAAAATCTTGCACTGAGCCCCATAAAGTAAGTGCCTCCATAACTTCAACGCATAGATAACCGCTGCAAACTCAAGGTCATGCGTTGGATAATTCTTCTCATGAGTCTTCAGCTGCCTTGACCCATAAGCGATTACTTTTCCATCCTGCATTAATACGCATCCCAGTCCTATATGCGAAGCATCCACATACACATCATAATCCACGCCCTCAGTAGGAAGGGTCAGAACGGGAGCAGTACACAATCTCCTCTTTAACTCCTGAAAAGCTTCTTCGCACTTCTCGCTCCAAACAAAAGCCACATTCTTCTGAGTCAGCTTGGTCAAAGGTGCGGCTAGAGAAGAGAAACCCTCCACGAATCTCCTGTAATAGCCAGCCAACCCTAAGAAACTTCTGATCTCCTTAGGAGTGTTCGGCCTACTCCAATCCATCACTGCTGCAATCTTTTCTGGGTCAACCGAGATCCCATCCTTGTTCACCACGTGGCCTAGAAAAGAAACCTGAGGCAACCAAAATTCGCACTTGCTCAACTTGGCGAATAACTTGTGGTTCCTCAACTCTGACAGGACCAAACGCAAATGCTGCTCATGCTCCTCAGCACTGCGAGAATAAACCAACACGTCATCAATGAAGACCACCACGAACTTGTCTAGGAAATCCTTGAATACCCGATTCATCATATCCATGAAAGCTGATGGTGCGTTGGTCAAACCAAACGACATCACCAAAAACTCGAAGTGTCCATGCCTCGACCTAAACGCAGTCCGTGGAATATCTGCCTCACGGATCCTGAGCTGATGATAGCCCGAACGAAGATCGATCTTGGAGAACACCGTGCTACCATGCAACTGGTCAAATAAATCATCGATCCTCGGCAGAGGGTACTTGTTCTTGATAGTGACCTTGTTCAACTCTCTATAGTCGATGCAAAGCCGCATCGACCCATCTTTCTTCTTTACGAACAAAACAGGAGCACCCCAAGGCGACGAACTCTGCCTGATAAAACCTTTAGCCAACAACTCATCTAACTGAATTCGCAACTCCTCTAGCTCACGAGGGGCCATCCGGTACGGCGCCTTAGCAATAGGACGCGTACCCGGCTCCAAATCAATAACAAACTCCACATCCCGCTCAGGAGGGATACCAGGAAGATCATCAGGAAAAACATCGGCGAAACCACGAACAATAGGAATCTCCTCCAAGCGTGGCATGCTAACAACGGTTCCAACCGCCGAGACTAAACAAACACAACAATCAGAAAGAAACAATCTCTGAACACATACCGCAGAGAGAACAGGAGAATCCTGACACGGATCAGCATACACGCTGCCGGGCTGACCGTCGTCCCTGATGAAGTCCAAGCGCTTTCCTTTGCACTGAATGACCGCATCATACCGAGAGAGCCAGTCCATGCCCAAAATGACATCGAAGTCCTCTAGATCAATCATCTTCAGGTCCGCCTTCGCAAGAAAATCCCCCAACAAAACCGGGCAATCCAAAATACCCAAATCTGACAACACAGATTCACCAGAGGGAAACTTGACACGGAAGGAATCCCGAACAAGATCTAGAGACAACCGATGACGCTCCACAAAGGCTCTAGCCACGAACGAGTGGGTAGCGCCGGAGTCAAACAGAACACGCGCCCAGCGGTTCTTCACCTTAAATTTCCCTATAGGAGCGCACAAAGCTAAGGAACTAGCACAACAGTACCGCAAATAATCTAGCAACTAAACTACCAGGCTAGAAAGAAAACAACAAACAACTAACCTGAGATCACCTGGGTCGAAGTCTGAGCCTCCTCGGAAGAAATCACGTTCAGCTTCCCTTTTCCCTTGTCCACACGCTGAGGTGGAGGTAAAGCCTGTAACGGAACTGCAGGAAGAGCTGGCTGAAACTGAGGACACCTCGACTTAATGTGACCCTTCTGCCCACACTGAAAGCAGATTTTATCCTTGGACCAACACTGGGCCGCATCATGGCCGGATCGCTTGCAAACTGAACAGGAGACATCTCTCCTAGGAGCACCCTGAATCGCATGAACCTGCTCCTTCTTCTGAGCTACCGCCTTCTTGAAACACCTCTCGACAGGATGGCCTGACCGGCCACAAAAACTGCACACCACCCTGCTCCTCTTTCCCGGAACAGCATCGGGTACCAGGGGTTTCTTCTCCTCTACCAACTTCCTCTTATCCTTCTTCAACTGCTGGCCTCTGCTCTTCGCCGTCTCAATAGCCTCCACCTTCAGAGCAGCCTCTACTACACCTGCATAAGACACTGACCCATAAGCACTGGTCAACTGCTACACCTCACTCCTCAAACCACCGAGGAATCGCTTAACTCGATTAGCCTCAATGCTGACCAATCCAGGGGCAAAACGGCTCAACTTGCTGAACTCTATCTCATACTCACCCACCGTGAGTTGCCTTTGCTTCAGATGGAGGAAGTCGTTCATGAGGCGGTCACGCTCGACCGAGGGTAAGAACTTCCTCAACAGCATCTCCTTGAACACTTCCCAAGAGCATCCGGCTACCAGGCTCTCCTTCTCTCTCAGCCACCAACTCTTAGCCAAACCTTTGAGCTGATAGGCGGTTATCATCACCCTCTGGTCATCTGCAATCCCTGAGTACGAGAACATCTCCTCCATGGAGATCAGCCAGTCGTCTATCACCATGAAATCTGCCTTCCCATCATATGTGGGAGGGCTCAGCCTCTGAAACTGCGAGATGAAGGACATCTCTGCTGGCACCACCACTGGAGGCCTCAAGGGTGCAGGAGGAGGAGGAACAGCTAACCCCCCTGCAGGAACTTGCGCACCCTGAGCCTGCCCTTCCACAACCGCCACCAAAGACTGAATCTGGGCTTGCACCTCCTCCAACTGCCTGCCCATAGCTTCGCTACTCTGACGCAGACCCTCGATCACCGCATCGTTCTGAGCTCCAGAAGATTCACCCTCAGACAGGGGAGTCGATCGAGTCGCAGGACGCCTAGCCATCCTAAAAATCATTACAACGCAAATCAGATCCAAATCCCACGACTAGAACCGACTACCAGTACAGACAATACATATGTAGATATAGACTTAAAGCTGCTAAACTTGCTCTGAGAGTTTTTCTTCTTCACAATAATTAGATGATATGCCCTATCCTAGGATGGTTAACCACCACCTCACTAACTCTTGTGCCTAGATCGGATGCATGAACTTATGTTAATTTGAAAACTCATGTGTGTACATATGTCATCCTGCAAATCTTTAGCTCGGCGCGTTGTGCTTATGCAATGATATGATATGCATGATTGTGCTATGCATTCTAAAAAAAAGGCCCTAATGCATGCTATGAGCAGCGTATGCATGAAAATGTTATGCATCCCATACTACATAACATTTCCATGCAACGAAAAAGAAACGTGCTAGTCGCAGTCATGTGGTGAGGTTATGCATCCCATACTACATAACCCTCACATGTAGCCCCTATGGTGGATCCATATACGAACACATATTATGCATCCCATACTACATAATATGCCCCGTATACTTCATGTTATGCTATGAGTGTAGTGTTCGTGCTTTTGCCAAGACGTGCTGATGATATATCGGTGTGTGAATGACATGATGCAGAACTACTAAAAGCGAACAAAGGAAGGTTGCTCAACTAACTTGTCAAGCAACCTCCCTCTGATACCAACTGTCACAACCCGCATTTTCTCCGAATTAAGAATTATCAGAGTAAGAGAAAACACGCGTCATGATGCCACGTCAAGCAGGAGATAACTGCTGACGTTCAGGCAAAACCAACTACAATCTTTATGCAAGAAAATCATGTGCTTAATGAATAGAAAATCTGTTATGATTAGAGTCCGTATCCCTCGGCTCAGTGGATCATCTAGTCCACAAATGAAAACTATATTAATACACTGCGGAAAAATACTTTATTTAGATTTGACATCCTAAGGAGCACATAAGGGTCCCAAGAGAACCACTCATGCTATGCAAGACCCTACATTTAATTTATATAATATATAAGAAAACGGTCTTTATACGTGATTTGGAAAATAGTGATTTCGCTTTATAAAACATGCTGATCATGAGCTTTATTTATAATAACAATTATAGTATAAAAATAACTAGCAACCTAGCATAAAACTTTCTCAGAGCAAGTAGACTATCTCCAGAAAATGGTAGCAACAATAGTATATATCTAGTACAAGGTAAAAACTACCAGTGGGCGCCAACAACCTGACATGAACCCACTAGCACAAATATATGTCTGTAAGAAAGTACTGAAAACAACCTCCCTAATAAGGTAAACAGAATTCCAAGGTCCGGAAGTCCACCAACAACACCACCTCCAACTAGCCACCAGACTGGCTACAGCTCAGAACCTGGGGTATTCCAAAAGAAAACAGAATACCTCAGCAAGCTAAACAAAGAAAAACTGCATGAAAGAGTCAACCAAAGGACAAAGTAACAGAAAAACATGCAGTAGAAAGAGTCACAACTGTCCACAACAGGACCACAAGAAATGCACAACGTGCAAAGCAACAGCAACGACCCAGCCCAGGAAACACATCCTGCAGGGCCTACTAGGCTACCAAGAGCCAGAATGTTGCAAACTACCAAAGAAGAAACTTCTAACACCCTAAACTGTGGGAAGTGATAGTAGCAAAAACAACAACGAGGAACCGGATCGAAGGCAAACGCAGTCCCCCAATCCACCATGTCCAAGTCAAAAGCTCGAGGGTCAACACGTGAAAACACAAGGGACCTTCCACCCGACATGCCCAGCCCGTACCTGGAGCAAGAAAACATGGGTGGCCTTGGCTATATCACTCAACTCCACCCCCATAAAGAGCTACAACCACCACTACTAACCACGACCCACGATTCGGCCTTTAGGAAAATAAAGAAAACGGCCGACAAGGAAAACCCAGAATTACGACTGGAAATCCACTCGGAAATGAAACACAAGGTAAAGGAAGAGTGTTGAAATAAACCAACACGACTAGGCGTTGAGTGAAACCCACTCAGTGCCTACCTAAACTTTGGCGTTGAGCGAGCTAGCCTCACTCGTCGCCAAAATAATACCACTACCCACAAGCCCACTAATGAATGCGGAGCTCGACGACTGTCGAACGACCAAGGCAGAAGATCCAGAACTCGAGTAGTTGCCTGCCACTTGAGTATCTAAACTACCGCACTCAAAACCATCTAAATTCGCCTAGCAACAGAAAATATACAAAGCGCACGATCAGTGATGCACGATCAGTGGTTGTGCGCACTCATCGGCTGAAGATCGTGCGAAGCGAACCTGGAAAACCTGACAGAAAACCTAGCAACTGCGCACGATCAGTGTCGCACGACCACTGGTCGTGCGCACTGTTGCCAGCGCTCGTGCGATTTTCCGAGACAGAACTTTGGAAACTGAAAGACAGCCACGCACGAGCAGAGGCACACGACCAGTGGTCGTGCGCCCTAACGGTTGATGACCGTGCGCGGTCAACCTGCACCGTTTGGAATTTCCCGAACGACACCGGAACGCGCACACGACTCACGCCACTGCAGTAGCAGTAGACAACTATCAACGTCGCGCACCACTACCATACGAACTATGCCTAATCATTCGAGTAATACCATAACGAAAATCGGCAACCACACCCCCCCTCCTAACTCTCCCTCTCGGCTACACCCGAACCAGAGCAACAATCAAAATAAAGGAAAACAACGTCTCCATGCCGACAATTTGGATTCCAATCATCACAAAATAGGGGGGTTTCAGTAGGAAGAACTAAGCCCTATAGTTAGCAAGAAAATGAGAACAACAAGGCCTCTAACCTGGGCTAACCGGGATTTCAATTTCATCAAGAAAATTCAAAAAAAGGAAAACTTGGCAAGGGCAAGAATACCACTTGCCTCAATCACAGCGAAGCTTTGGACTGCTTTCCTCCTCTTCGCACGGATCAAAACGGCCGCAACACCTAAAACAAAAACTCGGCCATTAATGGCGGAAAACTTCCAAAACCGAAAATTCCAATCCTCCCAGAACTCTACGAAAATCGAATTTCTTACCGCAGGAATGAAGGTCTTGACGAGAGCAATCCAAATCCACTCTCGGAGTCGAATTCCGTCCACAAATGCTCCGGGAATCGACGTCCGAAGGCAAGGGTAGGCGGTTTCTCCGTTTCCTCGTACAGGGCCGGCGGTTTCAAGCGTGAAGAAGATGATCGGCTCTCTCATTCTATATATATAATTAAATAATTATATAATTAATTACAAAATTACATAAAGCACCACATCGACGCGAAAACCGAACTACCTCGGAATTCGACGAAATTCGCACCGTAGCTAAATACCCACGCTACGAACACAACGGCGAAGTCGAAATTACTTTTCGACAAACAGAACTCGAGTTATACCCAAATAAAGCCAAACACCAACATCCCCCCGAGAGGCCACACCGGGTCACCCAAAACGACTCGGCTTGCTAGGGAGATCTTGCCAACAGGCTACAGAATAGGGCACTCAGTTCTAAGGAGCTAAACCACACTCCACAAATGGCACAAGCCACGGAAACGCGTCATCGTAACGCCAAACGAGAATAAAAATAATCGCTGAAAAAACGGGGCGTTACATACTCCCAATACAAATTTTCTCACATAGATCTTAAATTTAAACTTTTATCATTTCACTTTTTTTGCAACTATTTTCATTAATCAATTTTTTTCTTTTCTCGTTTTTTTTCAAAAAAAATTCAGCGATTTTCCAATGCGTCACATCTACATATTCACAATACAAACACCACATCCAAACCCCCAAAATGAAAATACAAATACAACTACAACTCAGATTTCGGTGTGCGACTAGGATTAACAATTTGGCTTTGATGAACTATTGGTGGAGAAGGACGTGGTAGGTATAAAGGGGCTAATGAGGATAAGATGGTAGGACTGGTACACAAGCTTAACCGGGTCAAAATGATGGTCTACATAACACTCACATAGTTAAGCTAACCTATACTCAAGAGTTAAGAGTCGCTTGGGACAAGTTCTTTGTAACGCCTCCATCCATCACATGGAATATAACAGAGGGTCTGGACGGGGCCCCACGCCATATTTCATAGACAAACGACAGAATCATGTATGAATATCAAAATCCTTTCTACTCGCATCTTAACTCAGAGTATTCTAGCAGAAGATTTTAACTTGAAAGAACTCATCACATTGAATGTCCACTAAATATATAAATAACACATTTATATATATCACCAGGAATGTATACAATCACAAACGCTCATGGCCTTAAGGCCTTACATGTTTCTCTTTACAAGTGTGATTTCATACATCGGCACGCAGGCCGGCCACACATGAAAATATAATTCTTTGCACGGCTTTCAAGGGCCTACCAGTAGCAAGGGCTTCAGCCCGCTCAATCCAATTCAGCCCATCAGCACCAGCATATGGACATCCACCCCAAGGGTGATAAACAAAGCAACAGTCAGCATTCAACTAACCAATTATAACGACCCTACCCCTTACCCGGGGCAATGGTTCCTTCCTTGCATGCATCACAATCACATCATATATATATTTATATATCACAACAAGTGCTCTCACGCATAACATCATCCCAAATGTCGAACTTCGTACCAGGCGCTCCATGCACTCAGGGAACGCTTACGGTGTACCGAATCATCCTTAGTACCACCACCGATTAGAGGTTCTTATCTTGTTGGCTATGGGCATTAGTTTACTACAACACGCATGCTGGAGACATCCTCGCCCATCCCAATTCGAGGTGTTCACCTCACGACAATCATTGAGCATTTCAGATCGACCCACCACTGTGGTGTAACAACCCGGGAAGGCCGCAACCCCCCATTTGTATTGCCACCAATCGATCTCTCACCCCGCAGACACAAGTCATCCCTTTCCCATTGCTCAACTCGTCAATAGCGTAGATCTTGATGCGGGTCGGCTTTCCCTTTCCTATTCAATCAACAGATCACGTAGAGCCGCTTTCTAATTCAGCACACATCTCATGCAGAGCCACATTCCAATTCAACACACAGCTTATGCAGAGCATACAATTCACGCAACACACACCACACAAGGAGCTCACCCAGAGCTTCCTAGACATAGGAGAATTCACAATTCACAGGTACTCTCACAAACTCCCTACAATACCCGTTTCATACACAGAGTCTTCTCCGGATCACAATATAAACATCACAAATCCAGACTACCCGTCTGGATGGGCTTCACACAGCATGCCTATTCAATACTATACATTTCCGGATCTAGATGCAGACTCAACCGGGGATATCAACTATCAACCCGTTGGAATCACTTGCGCTTTCCACCTTTTGGTGGAGGATTCCATGCACATGCATAAAGGAGGACTTCACTTGTCCAAGAAGGTGATCGTTACCCTTGGCGATCGCTTTGGAGCCATGGAAATCTAGCTGGTTGGAAAGCACCGCAACGGCCTTGCCTCCACAAATCTGGACTCGGGTTGCAATTTCGAATGCTGAAGCTCCACCAGCGGCCGGATCTCTTCTCCTTCTTCCTCCTTGCTCTCCCTTCTCTCTATCTCTTTTAGAAAGAGAATAGCCATGATGAATGAGAATTATCTTCTCAATCCTTGGTCTTAACTCAACAGGGAGAAGCTTGGACCATTGGATCCTAGATGAAGGAAATGAACGACCACAAATTGCCCTGAAACAACTTTTCCTAGGCCAAACACGGCTTGTGACACGCCCGTGTCACAGTCCGTGTACCTTAAGCAGAACACAAATCGACTTATTCAGAATAAGACACGGCCCTGTGACACGCCCGTGTTACAGGCCATGTGCCTAGACACAGATTCGGACACGCCCGTGTCCAGCCCATGTTCAATAGGCCTCACAAACCTGGCATAAACCAGAGGAGGACACGACCTCTGACACGCCCGTATCGCAGGCCGTGTACCGACTCGAAAAATCTCGAGAGCATTTCATCGAGTACTCGAGACAACACAGAGAAGGACACGGCTTAGGACACGCCCGTGTCCCAGGCCATGTGCCTCACTCAAGATACACTCGAGACCCAAATCACACTCGAGTAAACAGAGCACGACACGGCTTGGGACACGTCCGTGTCCCAGGCCGTGTTGCCCAGCCTGAACTCAATTTTGGGATTTGGGGTGTTACATTCTTAGCCACTGAGAAAGACTATCCTTCCTCCCAACTCAACCAATATGAGTCTAGCGAACGTCAACACACATCAATATACAACCATCAGATTCACAGCAGATTCACCAATTTTGAGCAGAATAAACAATATTTATGCAAATAGAAAAAAGTATAAACCTATAAGCATAAAGAAAAACTAATTCTACATGGATTTCTATATGAGACGCGAACAATCGACTATGAACACTACATCTGTCAACACTTTGCTCCGCACAATCCTATGCTAGCACATTGATTTTCCTAATCACACACAAGAAACAAATTCAACTCGTGACACATCAATGGATAGACGCTCAATGTCACAATCCTCATTTTCTCAGTACTAAATAATATATATCAAAGTGAGAGAAAATATGCGCCGTGATGTCACGCCGTGTAGGGGACAACTGCAGACGCTCAGGCAAGAACCTACTCCTAATACTTTTCATGAAATCCTCAAGGTTATTATGATAAAAATATAGTTTAAGTTTAAGTTTTGATGGTCGTGTCTCTCAGCTTAGTGGATCAAGTAGTCCACGGGTAAAAATATATATATACGCAGCGAAATATACTTTATTTAGTTTATTTATTATCCTATATGAGCGTGAAAATCCCATAGAACAATTCATGATACTTACACCTCTAGATTTATTATAAGTACTAAAATAACTTTTACGTTCGTTAAAATAGGGTGACATTTGATTTAAAAGGATGTTATGTGTATGAGATAAAAATATTAATCTTCTTATACTTGAAAATAACTAACATGCAACTTAGCATAGATCTTTCTCAGAGAGCAAGTAGGTAAAACAAACCAGCAAGAAAATATCATAGTAGCTTGAAAATAGTCTAACATCTACAATAATTCACTGTGGGTGTCAACAACCTAACACAAACCCACAGAACAAGTGTATGTCTGAACTAAAATAAGAACAAAAAACTACCTCATGGAGGTGAGGGAAGAACCACTACTACTACTGCAGAACGCATGAGACCACCAACTCTAGCTGCTTTGACCGCTAATGCTCTGGGCCTGAGGCATTCATAAGAAAAGAATGCCTCAGTAAAAATAAATACAAGTGGTAGTAAAGATCAAAATCAAATAATTAGACCCGTTAAGAGGGTTACTAACCCAAATAGAATAGCTGTCAAACCACAACACCTAAATCAAAACAATATAAGCCATGAAAAATTCAAGGGGGGTTAAATATGTAAAGTTGAACCACGTGCGATATAGAGATATGCCTCATTAACATCTACAAGAGCAACTTACACACACACACATATATATATATAAGACTAATCAGTTAAAAAGCGTGAATCATTATCACTGGTGAAAGAAACACGATACTGAGGTGGTGGCCGCTTGTCCAACACAAACCATCAAACCAAACAACTCAAAAAGGCATTGTGGAGGTGGCCATCTATCAAACGCAACCCAACAGTCCAAAAAAAAACCCACCAGGTGTAATGATTCACAAGCCGACACTGAAGTGGTGGTCCTTTATCCACTATCATCCCAAGGCCACAAATAAACTTCCAAAAGTACTGATAATGAAAGAAAAACCCTAGACTAAGCATCAAATTTTCACAATGATTCAAAGGGAAGAAAAACCAAAAATTTCCTTAGGTATACTCGACGAATTAGAGTTCACCGGACGGAAAGTTCTAAGTACACACCGATTCGTAGAGAATACTCGACGAATTGGAATAAAAATCAACGAACTGACTCGAAGAATTGGAAGACACTCAACGAATACACTAAAATTACTCGATGCTAACTCTGAAATCACTCGACGCTAAGACTGCTTCACTCGATGCCAAGACTGATTCACTTAACGCACTCGATGCCAAGACTGCTCCACTCGACACCAAGACTGCTTCACTCGACGCACTCGATGCCAAGACTGCTTCACTTGACGCCAAGACCTCACTCGACGCACTCGACACAAAGAACTCACTCGACGAATTACACTTGGCGAATACAAAAACACTCGACGAATTCAAGTCAGACTCAACGAACTGAGACACTCGACAAATCCAAAAATACTTGACGAATTGAGCGCAGCGAATTCAAAGATACTTGACAAATTTAACTTAACGGATTAAGAGACACTCGACAAATTCAAGTAAGACTCAACGAACTGAGACACTCGACAAATCCAAAGATACTCGACGAATTGACCTTGGCAAATTCAAAGATACTCGATGAATTGAGGGATACTCGATGAATTTAACTTAACGGATTTAAAGACACTCGATGAATTCAAGCCAGACTCAACGAACTGAGACACTCGACGAATCTAAAGATACTCGATGAATTGAGCTTGGCGAATTCAAAGATACTCGACGAATTGAAGGATACTCGACGAATTTTACTTGGACTGATTCCAACCCTACACAGATTCAGCAAACTCTAATCCCTACACTATTCCTAAGTTTTATGCAGGAAAGAAAAAGATAACATGAACAAAAGAACAAATAATAGGGGCAAGAACCACCACTTGCCTCAAAATCTCCCGAAACTCGAACTCCCATGCTCTCAACTTCAAGATTCAGCTGAAAGAACTCCTCGTCTACGATATTTGAAACTTTCGAGGCAAAAACAACGGTTAGGCTACTACCTCAAACCCCAAGAATCCACGAAATCCAGAATACTTATCGCACACTAGAAGAGCTCAGCGAGAGCTTTCCAGATCTATGCTCCGTCGAAGATTTTGTCCATCGGAGCTCCCGAAACAGCGGCTGGAAGTTTCATGGGGGAAGTTCGCCGCCCTCTTCTTTCCTGTCTCAGGACTGAAGTTTGGGGAAGAGGGATGAATAGGGTTTTTATATATAAGTATATATATAATATTATATTATTAATATTATAACTAGAAAAACTCAAACGACGAGGGTGACCAAATTACCTCGGTTTTCGATGAAATTCGTACAAAAAAATAAATGGCGGTGCTATGAATCCAATGACAAAGTAGAAATCACGATCTGACAAACCAAACTCAGGTTAAAATTTCCCGAAGTTAAAACAACAAAAATATTTATAAAATTTAGCGAGATCCCAATTAAGCCCGGATCGCAACGAAACTTCACAAGCACGCTTAAAATTAATTACTTTAATTTTCCAAGTCAAACTCTAATTGTAATGAGTCTAAAAACTTGCCGACTCGCCCCAATGAACAAAATCTCGCACTAACGATGGCACACCGTTAACTATGCGTCAACGTAACATTGTTACATCATTATTACGCTACTAAAGGGATTAAAATAATTATAGAAAAATTCAAGGGCGTTACAGCCACTCCCCATAAAAGTAAGTTTCGTCCCGAAACTTGACACTCAAATCGAATCGGAAATAGAAAAGAAATAGCCAAAGGTTACCAAATAGAAATACTTACCAAGGGAAGCTTGTAGAAAAGGTGAGGATGAGACTCTCTCATAGTCGATTCCAACTCCCAAGTCGCGCTCTCGACGTCTTGGTTTCACCAAAGAACCTTGACCATGAGAATCATCTCTCTCCACAATACCCAATCCTGAGTCTCCAATACGAATAGACTCTTTGACGTAGGAAAGATTAGGCTGCAACTGAGACACCGAGTCAAGGACATAACGATCACTAAGCACACACTTTCGCAGCTGGCTCACATTAAACACATTGTGAACACAAGGGAAATTAGCGGGCAAATCCAGCCTATAAGTTGACACTCCTATGTGCTCAACAATCTGGAAAGGTCCCACATTCATGGGATCCAACTTATGGTTCCTTACAAATCTCTTAACACCTGGCATCGAAGAAACCTTCAAAAAACCATGTCCCCAACAACTAATTCTAGATCAACCCTTTGTCGATTTGCATACTTCTCATAATACTCATGAGCTACATGAAGCATTTCACGAATATGCATTACAGAAATACTCATTTCTTTCAAGGCTTCCGGACCTAACAACGGCCTCTCACCAACCTCAACCCAAAATAAGGGAGTTTGACAACTTCTACCGTACAAAGTCTCATAGGGGGCCATTTGCAAACTCTCTTGATAACTGTTATTATAGGCAAATTCCATCAGTATAAGATGCTGGTCCCATACTCCACCATTGTCCAAAATATAACATCTGATCATATCTTCCAAAATTTGATTAAATCTTTCCATTTGACCATTGGTCTATGGGTGGTAAGAGGTTGAATACCTGAGGTCAGTGCCCAACCCTTCCTGCAAACTTTTCTAGAAACACGACGTAAATCTGGAGTCTTGATCTGACACAATACTTATCGACACTCCATGTAATTTGATGACTTCATCCAAATACAATTCCGCTATCTTCTTCATGGAATAGCCAATCTTAAACGGCATAAAGTGAGCACATTTCGTCAATCTAGCAATTATGACCCACATAGAATCATGCCCTCGGGGAGACCTCGGCTGTAAGATCCCATTTTTTTCTGGGTCTTATGTCTTGAACCGCCGCTTTGTGGTGACACCAACTCCCGAGAAGGATGACACCACAAACCGCCGATTCTACCGGCAAATACTCGAGCATATCCTTTAAGGAAAGGAAGTAGTATCATAATGATAACCAGTCTACATCACATGCAATATATATTAAATTTGTCCACACATAATCAAAGATGAACCAAGACATATAAAAGGGGCACCTGCCAAGTACAAAAATCCTCTCTACAAATGCTCGCAAAAGTAAAGCTACTAGACACTCACTAAACCCATGACTGCTGCTGCTGCTGCCATACCTGGACTAGGCTGGTTCATCTCCTCCTAGATGTGTTATTTCCTCTGGTGATGTACGATGTCTCCCAGTTGGAGTCCCCGGTGTATTGCCCATCGGGCCGTTAGTTTAACTAAGCCTTAGTCCCCCTCTATAACATCCCTCAAACAACTAGACCCCTAAGAGTGGTTTTGTCATGACTAGGTCATGAAAAAACCCTAGAAAGCTCAAGAGACCAAGTGAACCCAGGCATGAAGGTGGAAATCACCTTGGTCTACAAATAGCTCAATTCAAGCACATCCCTAGGGTTTGACTTTAGGGCTTCAACTTGACTCCAGGACCCCACCTAAACTCTCCTAACCCCCAAGGAAGGTCAATGGGTCACCAAGGACCCATTGGGGTCAACTAAAGAGGTCAAGTTGACCAAAAGTCAACCCTAACCCTAAAATAGTCAAAGTGCCCTATTAAGGGTCAAGTGTCCTCCAAGGTGCCAAACCAACCCTACCCAACCCTTCCTTGACCTTAGGGGAGGCCAATGTGTCACCAAGGACCCATTGGGGTCAACCCAAAAGGTCAATTTGACCAAAGTCAACTCAACCCTAAAATTAGGTCAAATTAGCCCAAGTGGACCCAACCATGCCCAATCCACTTGGGATAAGCCCAATTTGAGTGGCCCATTAACCTTAGGAGGCTGAGAATTATCTAAAATTCTATTCATTTATTGGAAATAATGACTAGGAGAGAGAAAGCTCTATTTCCCCTTTAATGGAGGAGAGAAAAAGAGAGGCCATTCATGGCCAAGGGCATCTATTCATTTTCATTCCTGCATTCACCTCCCCTGATTAATTGAGAGAAGACTGAGGGTCTTCTCGGCCATGGAAGTGGCTAGGGGAGGAAAATTCACCATGGCCGAAAACCTCCTTCAAGTCCATTAATGGTTCCATTGAAGAATGACCCATCTTCTCTCCCATCTATCGTTTTTAAAACCTTTCCCAGACCCAGAGTAATCGTTTCCACCTTTCTTTTGAAGAAGCAGAGCCCTCAGGTAGTGTGGTTGCAGAGTGCCGAACACCTCCACCATCGGGAATGTCGACAAGGTGATCGGCAAGGCTTCAGCCACCATAGAAGGTCGACTTCTCCCCCTCTCCCTCTATGCTAGCATATTAGCTCAATTAGGAGTGATATCAGGCTCAATTGAGCCCGATCCAGCGAGAAAATTCGGAGAATTTCCATGAAAAAAATGTGGTTGCGGGATCGCCAGAAACGGCCTCTCTAGTGGTCGTGCCACCGCCCAGCGGTAGCCCCCACCTCAACGGAGGTGGTGGTGGCAGTGGTCGGCCATGGAGGTGGCCGGGTGGCCGGGAAATTGAGGGAAAATACTGCCCAGGTCAGGAAAATCCGCGCCGTTGGCTTCACGGGGAAGATGAACGGATGTCGCACATCTTGCGCCAAGATTCGTGCCGCTGATATATAGTTAGGGATTAATATTAATTCATTTCATTTCTATCACAGTTATTGCAGTGTTTTAAATTAATTATTAAAAAATACTTAGAGGCCTATTCTGGAGAAATTGTTAACCTCAAAGTTGTAGCCCTTGAAGTCTAGTTTACTTTAAAATTAATTTTAACCCATCTGGGGAAGTGGTCTGACCACAACACTCCAAATGGTGCAATCTATACACAGGGTTAGCTAGAGATTAAATTGAGTTCCCCCATCAATCTAGCCATCCAAATGCCTTGAAATTTAGACTGAGGGTCACTTTTATCTATACCTCTAACATATAAAAAATGGAAATTTTTGGAGAACATTTTTCTATAGTTTTGGCAAACATTTAATAATCCTTGTATGAGTTAATTGGATGGTCTAATTACCTCATAACTCCCCAAAGTTGTGGTGGATGACCCTTAGGGTTATGAGAAGAAACTGGTAAAAATCTCAGCCCATTTGGGCTTAATTTGAGTAAGTATTTGTGAGACCAAAGTTTGGCCCTTTAAGAGATATTTAGGGCAAAAGTGCACTTGAATGAGTTAATGACCAATCCTCATCCAAAAGTGATGAAATCTTGGCCAGAGCCTTAAGATCATCTAAAACACCCCCACAAGGGATTTAGGGTGGTTTGGGGTGGAGATACCCTAAGACCCTAGTGTAAGCCCTAGGGATGGGGTTTGAGCCCAATGAAGGACATGTGACCACATGCCCTTGGAATGACTTGTAACTTGGTAGTAGTGTGTATAAGGTGAAATTTGACCCTAGGAAGTGATATAGAACTTTTTAGAGCTTACATTCCTCTCGTGATAACTTAGAACTAATTAGGGCACTTTTACTCATGATTTTATTACTGCATCATATGACTTTAAATGATCTTAAAGGTTAGGCACTGATCATATATTATTGCTATTAAGCTCTGAAAATTTTAATGTGAATTTTAAGTTAGTATTTATGGCACTTCATTCACAATCCTAGTAGTTACCCTAATCATTAAAGAATTTAGAATGAGTTATTTTTTCATTAAAACTTATGAAACTTGGTTAGAGGAATTTCTAGGACACCCTTGAGCTTTGTGAATTTTTATAAAATTATTGAAAGCCTTTTTATACAAGTTGTTTCACAAAGTGCCTTACGTAGAAGATTATTAAATAAATTAATTATGTGACCAAATAAGCTTGCAAAATAATAATTCTTGGTCAGTAGTCTCTCCTGCTTATGTTTGTTATCGAATAATTTTTATATAATTTTTGGATGAATAATTCTATTATTTCCTGTTTTGCCCTATCATTATGGTTATTTAGTCGATAATTAGTTTGGAGGTCAAAAACTTTTTGGAAAATTGTAAATTTCAGTATTTATAGATATTTTGATGATTTACACTTGTCGTAATTTGTTTGAGGCCATACCATGTCAGAAAAAGTATACTTGGTGTTCAAAAGCACGATTGGCCTGATTTTGCAGTAAATTAAATAATTACTAAATAAATTAGGAAAAATATTATATTCTGGAATTATCTTTTAAATATTATTTTAAACCCCCAGTAATAATCTTAGGTCATTTGGATGAATAATTGAAGGGGTCAGCATTCATACACATCATGCATGTTATTTGGTCTGCACTTAGTAAAAAATGCAAAAGTAGGGAAGCATATGGAACTTGTATAAGAAAGGGTAGTTGATGTACCTGGTCTGGTTGGAATATATAGGGTCACCAAAAGAAGGTAGATTGTGAGAGCCCGGTAGTGCAAGGGCAGAGTTGTGCTCGAGATCGACAGTGGATCGTCCTTCCATGGAGAGGGAAAGTCTAAATATGATTAGATATAGTTCAAGAGTAATGATAACAAATTGGTACATGAGTAGATACCAACAATAATAAGTACCTTGTGAAAGGGAGCTTTGGGCTTCAGCCCATCGTAGTTCCTAGTGCCCTCGAGAGCCCTTCACAGGGAATGCCCTGGGTAGTCCAAGGTTAACCTTAAACCGTAAGACTAAAATGTTAAAGAACAATTAGTAAAAACCTTCACTCTCCCCGATTAATTGAGGGGTTATCTTGGTTGGGTTATCCGATCGGTAGGCTTCGTTGTTGTGGAAATAAGCAAGTTAGCCCAGCGAGCCGAATACTCGGAAGGTAGTTGTAACGGACAGGTTAGTCCGGGGAACCGATGGCTCCGGAATTCATGGCTGCATGTGCATAAGGTGGTGGGTATTCGGTATTTGATGGTCATTCACACCAACGTTTATACGATGACTTGGCGGGTGTGGTTTACACTTAGCAAAGGAAAACACTGGCGGGTTTGTCAGCATTAGTACGTGGTGACTCTGCTGTGTCCTTCAGAGGCATATGTAAGAGCTAGGCCTGGTAGTGTGGATACCCTCCTAGGAGTGGGGTGGCCCAACCCACTGTCTCGGTTGGCCACTATGGAGGCTCCTGGGAGTGAAGATAGCTTACAAAACCGGAGAACTAAAGGTCTGTGCGCATAGAGTTGGGTGCGTGTGTTGCACTTGTATGAACATAACATTAAATCTGCATAACCTAGCATAACATGCCATTATTGCATTTAAACCCCTACCCTTATCGTATAAATTGGTATGAGACTTTTTATACGATAGGCCCTGCAAAATGACCCCTTAATTTATAAGTTTGTATGAGCATCCTTATAAATTACGGTTACCTTTAAATATAGCTTGTTTTTTTACTTCTCCTTTATTACTGCTCTACTTGTTATAGAACTGCTAGTTTAGACTCTTGTATATGGTATACTATATGACTACTAGATAGTCCCGTCGTGACCTATTTTGTTTACTCTCCACCTTCATAAGCTTCCCTATCTCTCCTCCTGCACGGTGCCTAGGAGTCGTAGGGGCGAGGCGTGGATGATAGTTGGCTTAGTATTTATGACTAACGGTCGGTGGACCAAACATTTCAGGGGCTCCGAATGAGTGAAAGGGAGCAGCAGCAGGAGATGCAACACTGGCGGAGTACGGTGCATATGGAGATGGGCCAGTCTAGCACAGGAGCACCAGCCTCTTGCTCTGTGAGTGTTAGTTTTTACTTAGCTTCCGCGAGAGTGTTGTAGTAAGGTCTTGATGTACCGAGCATGAGCCCGCTTATATTTCTATTTCTACATTTTCATTCAGTTTTAGTACTTCTATATATATGGACTTGCTGTGATTCATGCTCATTTATATATATGTTGTGATTTTTGTGGACTTGATTATATTTGTCTTAGTTGTTATTTCTACTTCTTTGGTGATCACTAATGCTTACAGGATCAACATTTTTTAGTAACAACCTCCCAGAGTGTTAGTTTCATCACAAAATTGTGATTCTGGGCATAAGATCTGGTAGCGTAGCAAAAAAGGGGTCTTACAAACTGGTATCAGAGGTAACCTCGATCCAAAGAGAAGAAGTCCACAAAACCCTAGGCCACCCCGTGCGAGCTTAGTTTGAGGATAAACTAGCAGCGGAAGCAATGGTGTGCCCATAAGGGGAATCACACACAAAATTCCACTTTTTCATTAGTTCCACTTGTATATCAACTAACAATTGGAATTTTTCTTGTAGCCTTTGGCTAGCCCTAACCCTTAATAGGGTACACCTCAGGCATAGAACACGATTCCACCCCCGCCAGCTCTAACTTTGTTCCAGCAAACAGAGATGGGGCAGACATTGACGACTATTATGTAGGCATTTAGGAATCAACAGGCTCTGGCTCCACAGCCAAATCCTGGGGCTAACTGGCTGAGCGTCTTCCGAGGTCTTTATCCTCCATCCTACCTCGGGATAGAGTCAGCAATTCGTACAAAGGAGTGGTTGGACATTATCTATGAGATGCTGACTGGAATTCGATGCCTGACGGAGGAGGTAATAGCCTTGGCAGTTTCCTCCTTGGAGTCGCACGCGAAGAGATGGTGGAAGTCACTGTTAAACACCACCTTTGCTAGAGTGGATTGCACGGGCATTTCCTAGGAGGAGTTCAGAGCAGCTCTATTGGAGTATTTTGTACCATAGTCGGCGAGGGATGAGTTGGAGGACAGGTCTCTACAGTTGAGGCAGGGCAGCAGGACGGTGTTGGATTACTACCGGGAGTTCACACATCTAACCCGCTTTACGGACTCATGCCAGCTAGACAATGCCGGCTACGCGAAGAGTTTCTACAAGGGCCTTCACGATTACATGAGGCAGACCCTCCTCTTCGTTTCTGATGAGAGCTTGTCCAGGATCTTGGAGATAGCCAAGAAGCTAGAGGCAGACCAGCTTACAGTCCAGGGCCGGAAGAGACCAACTATTGACTCAGTGATCGGTGGTAGGAGAGACCAGCTGAGAGTTCGGGTCATTAGGGAAATATGGAATGGTGACCAACACTGCTAGGAGGACAGATAGGAGCAGAGGAACCCAATGGTGCTGGATCCCCAACCCTTACAGATATGGGGGATGCCGAGACCAGTGGAGGAGGAACCGACGTGCTTTCGGTGCAACCAGCCGGGACATATTTAGAGGAACTGTACCCTGAGGGAAGCTCCACCTCTAGCATTACAGGATGACCCACCTTCTCGGCAGCTTGGAGGTCGATGACATGGCCGAGGACGTGAATTTCAGGGTGGTGACCGTAGACAGGACAGAGGGCAGGTGTATGCCCTGGACTTGGCTCAGCCCCGGAACTCGGAGAGGGTGATAGCAGGTACAACAGTAATTTTAAATTCTTTCCTAGATGCTATATGGTTGTAAAATTGCTAGGAATAGGAAGGAAATTATAACTAGACATCTAAGATATTTAATAAACTCAGGGGTAGTTATGGTATGCGGCAAGCCTGCCCATACCTTAATCGATATGGGGGCATCACACAAATTCGTCTCGGAGGACTTTATCAAGGACCTGGAGGGCATCAGATATTATGAGGGAGTCACTAGGAGGGTGCGTCTCCCCAGGGTGACCAATTATGGGTTAACCCTCGAAGCTCCAGCGATGATCTTAAGCTTACCCGATTTTGATCTTGTTCTGGGAATGTCATGGCTCGCTTGGAACCATGCTCAGATTGATTGCTCGACGAGGAAGGTCATACTCAGATACAACAACACTTATGCGACCTTCGAAGGTACTATTTCGGTCTCCCGCCATCTACTTTCTTTTGTTCAGGCCGTCAAGGCCCACCTACAGAGAGACGAGGTCTATCAGGTGCTATTTGAGATGACCGAGACCCAGGACAAAATGGTTAGCATTCCAGAAGTATGATATTTTGCATATGTATTTCCGGAGAAGTTGTCAGGGCTACGACCGCATCGGGAGCAAGACTTCCAGATACAGCTCATGTCGGGGGCTAAGCCGGTATCCAAAGCTCCGTATTATATGGTCACAAAGGATTTGGTAGAATTTCGAAGCCAGCTACAGGAGTTATTTGAAGCTGGGTTTGTCAGGCCGAGCTCCTAGCCATGGGGAGCTTGAAAGTTATCTAGTGTCAACTATCTTCACCTATGGGGGGGGAATAGGTGATTTGCAGTCTTTTGCGGAATTAAAAATTAACCTGCACAAGAAAACAAAAACAACCACAACACAGAAACACACAAGTAGTTATAGTGGTTCCCCGATTTGGGTATGTCCACTCTCCCCCTTCGACCTATCTCCCAACAAGGGACGACTCGGTCACTTCACCAAATGTATTGAAATCCAATCCTCACACTATGGAAGAAACCCTTCCACCCTAAGGATATGCTTATGTAGCACAGTGTTAGACTTGAAGAATACAACTGATCTAGCGGTGGTGAACCAAAATGCACATGTTGTGGCCGACAACATCAAGATATTCGATATCAACATGGTGACTCTCAACGTAAATATGACTTCCCTTCTAACTGAGTTCACTAAGACTGCACAGCATATAGATGAGTCACTGCATTCTTATGCAAACTCCATTGCCCTCGAAGCCAAAAAGGGGGAGAATGAATATACAGCTAAGATGGAAGGGCTAGAATAGATTATGGTCGACAACTTCAAACAGTCAAATAAGTATGTTTTTGATAGCTATCACTGGCTACTTCAGCAAGCTTCCACTATACAAATTTTAATTCCGGTTCCTTCTCCTGACGAGGTTACCACTGTTGCTGATAATGTTCCAAGTGCTGAGGAGGTTCCCCTGAGTGAAGTTGAGGTCAGGAAGGCTGCCAGGGCCGCTGGCAAGGCTACTCTCAGGGCCATGTTTGACCAGGAAGCCATAGCGAAAGGAAAAAAGAAAACTCCAAGAAGGGACGTCCAAAGAGACTCCAACTGAGAAGAAAGTAAGATTGAAGGAGAGTGAAGTGCGAAATGAACAATGGAGCCCTACATCGAGGAGCATCATATTGGGCACATTCACATTACAACAGTAGGGAGAACTGGATAGAAATGAAGTATACAATCAGTATGAGTAGGAGATGCACAAGGTGTATGAGGGGAAAATAAGCATATTCTTCAGGTCTAACACTGTGCTACATAAAGCTCCTCCACCCAGATATGCTTTATGTAGCACAGTGTTAGACCTGAAGAATATGCTTATTTTCGCCTCATACACCTTGTGCATCTCCCACTCATACTGATTGTATACTTCATTTCTATCCAGTTCTCCCTACTGTTGTAATGTGAATGTGTCCAATATGATGCTCCTCGATGTAGGGCTCCATTATTTATTTCTCACTTCACTCTCCTTCAATCTTACTTTCTTCTCAGTTGGAGTCTCTTTGGACGTCCCTTCTTGGAGTTTTCTTTTTTCCTTTCGCTATGGCTTCCTGGTCAAACATGGCCCTGAGAGTAGCCTTGTTAGCGGCCCTGGCAGCCTTCTTGACCTCAACTTCACTCAGGGGAACCTCCTCAGCACTTGGAACATTATCAACAACAGTGGTAACCTCGTCAGGAGAAGGAACCGGAATTAAAATTTGTATACCGGAAGCTTGCTGAACTAGCCAGTGACAGCTATCAAAAACATACTTATTTGACTGTTTGAAGTTGTCGATCATAATCTATTCTAGCCCTTCCATCTTAGTTGTATATTCATTCTCCCCCTTTTTGGCTTCGAGGGCAATGGAGTTTGCATAAGAATGCAGTGACTCATCTATATGCTGTGCAGTCTTAGTGAACTCAGTTAGAAGGGAAGTCATATTTACGTTGAGAGTCACCATGTTGATATCGAATATCTTGATGTTGTCGGCCACAACATGTGCATTTTGGTTCACCACCGCTAGATCAGTTGTGTTCTTCTGGAGTCCTTGCATTAGAAGATTTACTGCAGTGCCTGCCTCTGCATACTTGGCATCAAACTTCTGTTCCATCAGATCCAGTTTATGATTTATTTCCACAACATTCTTAAGCATTAGCTCCTCAGATTGTTTAATTCATTTTAGCACTTTGTTGTGAGATTGTTCAAAATAAGTTTTCAGTTCATCCACTATACCTTGAATGATATTCACCGTGTGATTTGCCAGGTTAGGTCTTAGTGGATAACCCTGAGGCATGCCTTGGTTGTGCACTTCTACAGAGTCACTGGGAGAGCTTGATAAGTTCACAGTCTCCAGTTGGGGGATTGGGGCAGCCTCTGTAGTTTTCTCATGTATATTTATCATCCTCTGCTGAGAGGACTCCCCCTCCATTGCGGCACCAAATTCCTCAGGAACTTTCAATGGAGCCTGTTCCTCAGAGGGGACTTCAACATCACCCCACGTCTCTACCATCACCCTCATGGTCATTTCATTTTCAACTACTTCATCATTCACTTCATTAGCAGCCTCATTTTCCATATCATCATTGTCAACTGCAGCATTTTCCATGTCCTCCTCGCCTTCCTCCTCTTCAACCTGATCAGTGGCGAGGCTATCAACGACATCTTTTGCAATTCGAGAGATGTGAGTAACTACCTCAGCATGATCCGGAACTGAGATATCTGTCCTGAGTGTATCAGAAGGAATGTGTAATGACTCCCCCTCAGTTCCTTTATACAGCAAATCAGGAACGTCACTGGGTTCATCCAAGGGATTTCTGTATTCTGGAGCTCTATTACCTTCATCATCATGGGCTTCAGCCACACCTGCTTGGCCAATCCTCCTTTCCCATCTGTCAAATACACTGGAGTCCATTTTCTTCAAGTAATGGAGAGGAACTCCCTTACTCATGTCAAACCTGTCTCCATCCAGCTGATTGAGGTACAGACTGATGATCCTTCCAAAATTGGTGGTTCGTAGCGTATCTTTAATCTTCTCAAACAGCATGGCCCCCCAGTTGTATCTTTTTCGACACACTATGGCCACCAAGATTTTGAACATATCACCAGAGATATGATCATGGGAGCCCGGTTTGCAAATCAGGGCTTTCCCAATGATATCAGATAGAAGCTTCCCTTCCTCATTCATTTCCTTGCGCTTGATAGACTTAGTCCCTCGAGCAAGTCCACAGAATAGGAGAGTCCTGGCACGATCATCTTCCTCCAGGTAGTCCTCTTGTTCAAAACTGGTGAGCTGCAAATGTGGTGACAATTTTCCAGCAGACATCTTGATCCGTAGGCCAGCAATCTTACTCTTAATCACCGTATCCTCATGCCGTAGCTTTGCCGTTGCAAAGAATTCAAACACTTCTTTATCCAAGATCTTGCACGGGTGCTCAAGGATGAAGGAAAGCCCGGCTTCTTCAAGCATTAGGATAATATTTCTGAACTCATCAGAGGCATGGGAGAAGCCCGTCCTAACCAGTTCACTCCCGGTGAGGAGCCCAACTGTGGTTCTAGGAGCCATTGCAAACCTAAACAAGTAATGCCCAAGGGAATAAACCCTATAAGAAATTCTAGCTTAGGAGCTACACTAGAAAAGATACTATAGGAATGAATGGACGTTACCCTAGCGCAGAGCAGAGAGAGTGGCTTGCGACGGGACTGTTGGCGACTGGAACGGGAGTCGATGGGAGAGGGAAAACTTCGAAATTTCTGGGAGTCGACAGGAGTCGGCACGATCCTTGCGTCCAGAGGATGTCGTCGACGGGAGCACAGAGGAATGACGGAGAACAAGGACGATTGAAGCACGGGAGGAACTTCCGCACGATCGATGGGATTCGGCGAGGTATCTGGGAAGTCAACGGGATTTCAGCGATTCTGGAATGTGAAGATTCGTACAGTGGTTACGCTATTTATTTCTTCCGAACCGTGGGAAGTCAACGGGATTTCAGCAAATTCTATACAGGGCATGTTAATTTCGAACCTTTCGAACTTTGAGTTGTCGATTTGAATGTCGAACCTTTGCTCCTTTTTATTTCTTGGTCATACTACCTAGATCGAGTTGAAGGGATTTTAACCCTAGAAATAATTACTGAGTAATTCTAGGTGATTCAAAAGTGTAGAATTTTTGTTATAGCCACTGGCACACACTTCTTTAATTTCAATGGACTGATTGACACCCATTGATATACATTAGCAATTGTATATGTATATAAAAAGAATTCATCGGATTTTTAACTAAGGATCATTGAGTTATAAGCTTTTGCGTCCTTTCATCAGGTGTGTCAACATATATATGTGTGTATATATATATATATGCATTTATTTTTAGAAGAAGAATCTACATATTCATTTGGATATATATATATATATATATATATATATATATATATATATATATATATATATATAAGCATCTATATAATGCGACTCAAGTTTCGAAACTGAATGCGCGTACCTGGGATCATTAAGTTGATCATTCAGATCTTTTATTTGAAGTACACCAGGTGTCCAATTGGAGTAGGCCATTGTAGTTAGCACTATCTCTTATCTCATATACTTGTTCCATATCATTCTTGGAACATCTCATGTCTAGATCCCATCATTTCATGGGAACCTAGACTATCCTGCAAAACAGATTACCTTACCTTAGGAACCAAATATGTATTGGGTCCTAGGTTCTTGTCAGCATAAAATGTCGAATGCCTTCATACAGGATTCCTGTCAGGAAGGCTAACTCTGCCCAAAGGAAGTGGACATACTCTTGCCCTTGGCACAGAGAGATTGTGCCAACAATCTATGACAAAGTGACCCACTTTGCCACAACACCAACACTCATGAATGTTGTATCTCCTTTTCTAACTAGATCTACTGACTGATTTATTCATGATCTTAGGTCTGACAGGGGCAGAGCAGGCTCTGCTCACAGATTTGCCCTTTCCACTGAGACACAAGGGAGGGTGGAAGGAGAAAATGTGGTTAGTGTCATGAGGCCTGGGAGGTGGTGCCTTCTTTTCAGTTAGCACACATCCGGGGGCCCCATGAGTACTAGCCACATGTTTCCCAACCCCCTTTCCCTGTGTCCTAGGGTGGTGAGATTTACTGTGAGAGCTGGTTCCTGCAATCTCATGAAGTGTTGAGGCGGAGGCAGAGAATACAAAAGGTTCATGATGAGCCAAATATATTTTCTCATGGGTAGCCATAACAGCACTTGCACTGTGGATACTTCCACATGAGGGTTGATCATTCTTGCAGTGACCATGGTTGTTCTTATGGTCATACCTGAAGGCATGATGTGTGCCCTTCCTACTCGGTGTGGGGGTGAAAACAGTTTCCCCATTTCTCCATGATTTTATAATTTGGGAGATCCACTCGTTTTCTCCCTTTCTCTTAATAGCATCTACCTTGGAAAAGTTAGATACTATTCTCTTCTCGGTCTCTAGTGAAAACTCTAGATCCGATATTTTTGAGTCCTTCACCTTGATGGATTCCAATTGGAGGTCCATCATGGTCCTCAACTAAGCAATCTCCTTAGCTTGTTCCTCAACAAGCAAGTTGCTCCTCTGAAGGGCACTACGAAGGGAATCAAGAGTTTCAATCTTTTGATTGAAGCTGTCAATCTCCCTTGCATCACTTGATGGACAACCCTCTGAACTTCTCCTGTCTTCAGGAGGTTCAAGAGGCAAGGAACAAGATAAGTAAGATACCTGATCCTGATTATGATGGTCAGGGTTAGCGTTAAGCTCTGCAGAGACTGATGTGTCATCTTCATCAGAACTGCATTCCTCAATCTCTTCTTCAGTCTCAGATAGAGACACGGGAGCCCTGATATTGAGATATTTGTCTTGACTTTCATCTTCAGAGATGAGGACCCCCATATAGGCTTCATCCTCTTGTTGGCATCCAGTCCCAGCTGTCTCCGTTCCCCCCATAAGGTCATAGATAGTTTGCCACATAGACTTTGCAGTCTTACACTTGTCCAATCTTGAACGAGATGATCCAGACCAAACGTTAGTGATGATCTAACGAATCAGCTTTTCCAGGTTGAAAAGTGAGAGCTCAGTCTCAGACATCTCTTCGGAACTCTTGGGGATTTGGAGATCTTTTCTAGATACAGAAGCCTTCATGGGAATGAAGGGACCCTCTTCCATAATGAATGATGCGCTAGGGTCAATGGCCTCTAGATGAAACATAACTCTCATCTTCCAGATGGGGTAATACTCCGTTGTGCAGGCAGGGAGTCTCAGAGGAGAGACATCAGAATATAACTCTATGCTTGAGTCTGGTTTTCTTCTTGACACTAGAGGCAGGATCTTACTCAAGGTGTTAACCTAGTTGACGAGGAACCTCCCTCTGATACAACTTGAAAGTTATCTAGTGTCAACTTTCTTCACCTATGGGGGGGGGATAGGTGATTTGCAGTCTTTTGCGGAATTAAAAATTAACCTGCACAAGAAAACAAAAAAAACCACAACACAGAAACACACAAGCAGTTATAGTGGTTCCTCGATTTGGGTACGTCCACTCTCCCCCTTCGACCTATCTCCCAACAAGGGACGACTCGATCACTTCAACAAATGGATTGAAATCCAATCCTCACACTGTGGAAGAAACCCTTCCACCCGAAGGAGTCACTACTCCTCTACCACGGGTTGCACCCAACCCTTACAACGAGGAATCAAAGTTCCTTTACAACAAAGTTAAAATAGAATGTACAAGAAATACAAACTACGTTTGGAGAACCCGATGTCCCTCTTCGTTCAATGAAGCTTTCTTGATGAAGATGAAGAGTCCACGATCGGAGCACTCTCTTGGAGAGGATCTTCCCGAGATCGGCGGCGGCAAAGGATTGCGGCGGCGATGCTTTGTAGATCCAAACTTCTTGACGAAGCTAGCAAAGTCTACCAACGATCTTACTTGGATCGATCGTCTCAATCGATTCGGAAGGGAGAAATATTCCCGCTCAACAAATCAAGAGACAAAGGATCTCAAGATAGAAACGTGAGATGCTAAGCTTAGCCTCGGTCTTGTCGCCGGACGATCAAAGATGAACTCTAAGATAAGCGGCGGCGACTATCTTGCGAGCGGCGACGGCTTGCGAGCGGCGACGGCGACGGGAGGAAGTCCGCGATTGGCTAGGTCACGCTCGGCGGCCGTGTTCCTTTCTCGTTTTTTTTCTCTACCTTGTTAGTTGAAATTCGTGGGTATTTATACTGTAGATCAACCCTAAAAGACCGTTGTGGGCCCTACAAGGAGAAACCCCAAGCCCGTTCTAATCAGCGCCCAACATCATGGTTTTGTCCAGCGAGCAGAGAAAATTTGCCTAAGGTAAATTCGGCGGGAATCATTGGTGATTCTCGACGAATTGGCGAGAATCACTCATGATTCTCGTCGAATTATCCTTGGTAGAAGTTCAGCTGAAAAGCTTGCCATCCGGAGTGAATTGGCGAGAATCAAAACCATTCTCGACGAATCAGCGAGAATGCAGAGTCATTCTCGACGATTCGGCGAGAATCACTTATTGATTCTCGACGATTCTGACTTAGCAGAATTCATGAAGGCGTTGAGTCAGCCGGATGCAGTCAGCGGGAATCAGCAAGTGATTCTTGACGATTCGACGAGAATCACTAGTGATTCCCGTCGAATAGACGAGAATCACTTATTGATTCCCGTCGAATTTAACTTAGACAATTCTTCATCTTTCTTCCCATGAGTTGGTCTTTGACCCATCCTTGCTCCTCTTCTTCTCTTGATCTATCTCAGCCCTGTACTTGAAAATAAGTACACTCCAATAGAGAGAGTACACGTAAGCCAACACACTGATCTGCTCAACGAGGGATTACGTTGCGCAGACCCGTGTATATTGACCCACTGCACCCTGACATTGGTGTGTACTTAGTGTGGAATAACTGCAAGCACAACTTGAAGACATATCATCAAATACATTGTGAATTCATCTTAGCTTGACAGGAGACTTCTTCAAATCCAGGTAATTGTGGATACAATACCTAACAGAGCTCCAGTATTATTTGTGAAGAAGAAAGACATGATGATCAGATTGTGCATTGATTACAGAGCACTGAACAGGCTGACGGTCCGGAACACGTATACCCTATCGAGGATTGACGAGCTATTTGACTAGTTGGAGGGAGCTCATTGGTTCTCGAAGCTGGATCTGAGGTCAAGGTACTACTAGCTGCGGATTCTGGAGGAGAACATCCTGAAGACCGCTTTCAGTAGTAGATACGGGTTGTATGAGTTCACTGTGATGCACTTCAGGCTCACGAATGCACCATCCGCATTCATGAGTTTGATGAACCGGGTATTCGAGGCCTATCTAGAAGTCTTCGTCATAGTGTTTATTGATGACATCCTTATCTATTTGAGGACCTAGGAGGAGCATGCGCGTCATTTGGCACTGACTATGGAGAGGCTCCAGGAGCACAGTCTGTATTCCAAGTTCAGCAAGTGCTAGTTTTGGCTGAAGGAGGTGGCTTTCTTGGGCCATATTATCAATGGAGCAGGACTGGCAATGGATCCAGCAAAGGTTCAAGCAGTTCGGGATTGGCCACCACTGAAGACGGCCACTGATGTGAGGAGTTTCCTTGGACTTGCCGGTTACTACCGGAAGTTCGAAGAGGGATTATCCCGGATTGCTCTCCCCCTCACATCTCTGACGAAGAAGGAGACTCCATTTGTTTGGATGCCACAGTGCGTGGCTGCCTTCCTTGAGCTGAAGGGTCGGCTTATCTCGGCCCCTATCCTTGCCCTTCCATCTAGGAAGAAAGGATTTCAGGTTTATACAGACGCGTCGTATCAAGGGATGGGTACCGTTCTAAAGCAGAACGGGCACATGATAGCTTACACTTCACGCCAGTCGAAGAAACATGAGCAAAATTACCTAGTACATGACTTGGAAATGGGAGCGGTTATCTTTGTTCTAAAGATCTGGCGGCACTATCTCTACGGTGTCCACTGTGATATTTTCTCCAATAATAATAATTTGAAGTACGTGGACACACAAAAGGAGCTGAACATCCGACAGAGATGCTGGGAAGAGTTTTTGTCAAACAATAAGTACACCATGACTATTATACTGGGAACGAAAACATGGTAGCATACGCTTTTAGCCGGAGAGCCACTATATCAGGAGCAGGGCCTCAGCTGATGGCTATGTAGCTGGAACAGATGTTGGAGTAGATGCAGATATCTCTGGTATCCGAGGATGATCCAGAGCTATATAAGGAGTACCTAGCGTCGATGAGCACCACCGAGGACATCCAAGATCGCATTAGGGACGGGCAGAGGTTGGATGCGAGGATGGAGCCGATTTTCAGGGCCTTGGAGGAAGGCACAACATGGGATTACTCTCTAAGAGATGGGATGTTGTGCTTTAGAGGCTGAGTTTATATACCAGCAGGAGGCTGAATTCAGGAGGATATCATAACAGAGGCACACTGAAGCAGATATTCAATGCACCAGGGTATCACGAAGATGTCAGTGGATCTGAAGAGGACTATGTATTGGTTGGGCATGAAGAAGGATATCACTTATTTTGTGACGCATTGCGAGCCTTATCAGCTCGTAAAGGCAGAGTGTAAGAGTCCAGCCAGATTATTGCAGCCACTACTGGTGCTGAAGTTGAAGTTCGACGACATAGCCATGGATTTCATTCATTGTCTCCCTCGATCACATGCGGGAAACGATTCGATATGGGTGATCGTCGATAGGTTGAACAAGGTGGCTAGGTTCACTCCGATCAGGAAGGACGCTTCAGTTGGCGATTTGGTGCGGAAGTTTGTGGAGTAGTTTGTCTGTTATAATGGCGTGCTAAGGTCGATCGTGTCAGATCGAGATGGACGGTTTACGTCTAGAGAGTGGAGGTCAGTCTAGGCTTACCTAGGGTCCCGACTGACATTTAGTACAACCTTCCACCCTCATACAGATGGACAGATGCAGCATACCAACCAGACACTGGAGGATCTCTTGCACTTATGCATCCTGGACCGCGGGGAGCCATGGGAGAGATTGTTTCCATTGATTGAGTTCTTGTATAACAACAGTCATCAATATAGTATACGTAGGGCCCCTTACGAGGCATTGTACGAACGGAGGTGCAAGACCCCACTATCTTGGATCCAGGATGAGGATCCAAAGGTACTCGGCTCGGAGTTTGTCGAGGACACAGATGCTCAGGTGAGACTGATCCGGGATAGGATACTGGAGGCCCAGAGCACGCAGGATAAATATTATAATGCGCGACATCTTCAAGTGGAGTTCCAGGTTGGAGACCGGGTCTTCTTGAAGATACGTCTGATGCATGGAGTCTCGCGGGTACGCAGGTGGAAGAAGTTAAGTCTGAGGTATATGGGTCCCTACAGGATCCTAGAGCGGATCGTCCCCTTGGCTTATAGACTGAATCTACCGCTGGAGTTGGCGGGATTGCACGACGTCTTCCACGTCTCCTCCCTTCGGAGGGATCTACTATGGCCGGAGAAACAGATTTCTTTCATAGATGGCCAGTAGCATAAGATTGATCTGTTAGTCTAGAGCTGGTCAGGATCGACGATTCAGTAGTGTGGGTCTTGCGACGCAAGAAGGTTCCGTTGATCAAGGTCCTGTTGAGGAATCATGGGCTAGAGGAGCACACTTGGGAGCTACAGGACCTGATACAGCAAAGGTACCAAAATCTCTTCGAGTCAGGTATACCTTAATTTCGAGGACAAAATTTTTATTTTTATGTATTGGGATTTGTAACATCCCTCAAAAGAATAGACCCCTAAGAGTGGTTTTGTCATTACTAGGTCATGACAAAACCGTAGGAAGCTCAAGAGACCAAGTGAACCAAGTCATGAAGGTGGAAATCACCTTGGTCTGCAAATAGCTCAATTCAAGCACCATCCCTAGGGTTTGACTTTAGGGCTTCAACTTGACTCCATGAACCCACCTAGAGTCTCCTAACCCACAAGGGAGGTCAATGGGTCACCAAGGACCCATTGGAGTCAACTAAAGAGGTCAAGTTGACTAAAAGTCAACCCTAACCCTAAAATGATCAAAGTGCCCAATTAAGGGTCAAGCGACCTCCAAGGTGCCAAAAAAACACTAACCAACCCTTCCTAGATCTTAGGGGAGGCCAATGGGTCACCAAGGACCCATTGGGAAAGGTCCATTTGACCAAAGTCAACTCAACCCTAAAATTAGGTCAAATTAGCCCAAGTGGACCCAACCAAGCCCAATCCACTTGGGCTAAGCCCAATTTGACTGGCCCATTAACCTTAGGAGGCTGAGAATTATCTAAAATGCCATTCATTTTGTTGGGGCTGCGGTCCGGAATCGCCCCCGCGCTGCGGTGCTATGCGGTAATGGCTTAACTGGCTGCCCCGTGGATCCGCCCGAGGACCTTTGATATAAAGATTAGTATGCGCCTTTGACCTTCAGGCCGGTCTTTTGGTGCAGTTGGTAGCGCTAAGTCCTCTCAATTGGTATCAGAGGGGGTCGCGGGTTCGAAACCCCGGGGTCGTTTCCGGGGGGGGGGGGATTGTTGGGGCTGCGGTCCGGAATCGCCCCCGCGCTGCGGTGCTATGCGGTAATGGCTTAACTGGCTGCCCCGTGGATCCGCCCGAGGACCTTTGATATAAAGATTAGTATGCGCCTTTGACCTTCAGGCCGGTCTTTTGGTGCAGTTGGTAGCGCTAAGTCCTCTCAATTGGTATCAGAGGGGGTCGCGGGTTCGAAACCCCGGGGTCGTTTCCGGGGGGGGGGGATTGTTGGGGCTGCGGTCCGGAATCGCCCCCGCGCTGCGGTGCTATGCGGTAATGGCTTAACTGGCTGCCCCGTGGATCCGCCCGAGGACCTTTGATATAAAGATTAGTATGCGCCTTTGACCTTCAGGCCGGTCTTTTGGTGCAGTTGGTAGCGCTAAGTCCTCTCAATACTAATCTTTATAGTTGGGGCTGCGGTCCGGAATCGCCCCCGCGCTGCGGTGCTATGCGGTAATGGCTTAACTGGCTGCCCCGTGGATCCGCCCGAGGACCTTTGATATAAAGATTAGTATGCGC
Organism: Platanthera zijinensis; assembly: GCA_039513925.1. Lineage (NCBI taxonomy): Eukaryota > Viridiplantae > Streptophyta > Magnoliopsida > Asparagales > Orchidaceae > Platanthera > Platanthera zijinensis. The sequence goes on from CM077098.1 coordinate 38,292,791, forward strand.
CTTTGACCTTCAGGCCGGTCTTTTGGTGCAGTTGGTAGCGCTAAGTCCTCTCAATTGGTATCAGAGGGGGTCGCGGGTTCGAAACCCCGGGGTCGTTTCCGGGGGGGGGATTGTTGGGGCTGCGGTCCGGAATCGCCCCCGCGCTGCGGTGCTATGCGGTAATGGCTTAACTGGCTGCCCCGTGGATCCGCCCGAGGACCTTTGATATAAAGATTAGTATGCGCCTTTGACCTTCAGGCCGGTCTTTTGGTGCAGTTGGTAGCGCTAAGTCCTCTCTATTGAGAGGACTTAGCGCTACCAACTGCACCAAAAGACCGGCCTGAAGGTCAAAGGCGCATACTAATCTTTATATCAAAGGTCCTCGGGCGGATCCACGGGGCAGCCAGTTAAGCCATTACCGCATAGCACCGCAGCGCGGGGGCGATTCCGGACCGCAGCCCCAACAATCCCCCCCCGGAAACGACCCCGGGGTTTCGAACCCGCGACCCCCTCTGATACCAATTGAGAGGACTTAGCGCTACCAACTGCACCAAAAGACCGGCCTGAAGGTCAAAGGCGCATACTAATCTTTATATCAAAGGTCCTCGGGCGGATCCACGGGGCAGCCAGTTAAGCCATTACCGCATAGCACCGCAGCGCGGGGGCGATTCCGGACCGCAGCCCCAACACATTTTCTGGAAATAGTGACTAGGAGAGAGAAAACTCTATTTCCCCTTTAATGGAGGAGAGAGAAAGAGTGGTCATTCATGGCCAAGGGCCTCTCTATTCATTTTCATTGCTGGATTCACCTCCCCTGATTAATTGGGAGAAGACTGAGGGTCTTTCCGACCATGGCAGTGGTTAGGGGAGGAGAATTCACCATGGCTTAAAACCTCTTTCATGGCCATTAATGGTGCCATTGAAGAATGACCTCTCTTCTCCCCCATCTGTCATTTTTAAAACCTTTCACAAACCCAGAGAAATCGTTTCCAATTTCTTTTGAAGAAGCCGAGCCCTCAGGCGATAAGGCGATCATCAAGGCTTCATCCACCACAGAAGGTCGACTTCTCCCCCTCTCCCTCTGTGCTAGCATCTTAGCTCGATTAGGAGTGATATCGAGCTCAATTGAGCTTGATCCAGTGAGAAATTTGGAGAATTTACATGAAAAAAAATGTGGTTGTGGGATCGCTGGAAACGGCCTCTCCGGCAGCCGTGCTGCCGCCCAGCGGTATCCCCCACCTCAACCGAGGTGGTGGTGGCGGTGACCGGCCAGGGAGGTGGTCGGGTGGCCGGGAAATCAAGGCTAAATACTGCCTAGGTCGGGAAAATCTGGGTCATTGGCTTCACGGGGAAGATGAACAGATGCCGCTCATCTTGTGCCAAGATTCGTGTCTCCGGTATATAGTTAGGGATTAATGTTAATTCAATTCATTTCATTTCTGTCATAGTTATTGAAGTGTTTTAAATTAATTATTAAAAATACTTAGAGGACTTTTCTGGAGAAATTGTTAACATCAAAGTTCTATCCCTTGAAGTCTAGTTTACTTTAAAATTAATTTCAACCCATTTGGGGTAGTGGTCTGACCACAACACTCCAAATGGTACAATCTATACTCAGGGTTAACCAGAGATTAATTGAGTGCCTCCATCAATCCAGCCATCCAAATGCCTTGAAATTTGGACTAGGGTCAATCTTATCTATACCTCTAACATATCCAAAAATCAAAATTTTTGGAGAACATTTTTCTATAGTTTTGGCAAACATTTAATAATCATTGTGTGAGTTAATTGGAGAGTCTAATGACCTAATAACCCCCCAAAATTTTGGTGGATGACCCTTAGGGTCATGAGAAGACACTGGTAAAAATCTCAGCCCATTTGGGGTTGATTTGAGTAGGTATTTGTGAGACCAAGGTTTGGCCTTTTAAGGGATATTTAGGGCAAAAGTGCACTTGAATGAGTTAATGACCAATCCTCATCCAAAAGTGATGAAATCTTGGCCAGGGCCTCAAGATCATCTAAAACACTCCCACAAGGAATTTAGGGTGGTTTGGGGCGGAGATATCCTAAGACCCTAGTGTAAGCCCTAGGGATGGGGTTTGAGCTCAATGAAGGACATTGGACCACATGCCCTTGGAATTCCTTGCAACTTAGTAGTAGTGTGTCTAAGGTGAAATTTAACCCTAGGAAGTGATGCTAGGACTTTAGAGCTTACATTCCTTTTGTAATAACTTAAGACCAATTATTGTACTTTTACTCAAGATTTTATTACTTCATCATAGGACTTTGAGTGATCTCGAAGGTTAGGCACTGATCATATATTGTTACTATTAAGCTCTGGAAATTTTACTTTGAATTTTGAGTTAGTATTTATGGTACTTCATTTACAATCCTAGTACTTAACCTAGTCATTAATGAATTTATTATGAGCTAATTATTCATTAAAAATTTATGAAACTTGGTTAGAGGACTTTTTAGGACACCCTTAATCTTTATAAATTTTTATAAAATTATTGGAAGCCTTTTTATACAAGTTGTTTCACAAAGTGCCTTATGTAGACAATTATTAAATAAATTAATTATGTGACCAAATAAGCTTGGAAAATAATAATTTTTGGTCAGTAGTCTCTCCTGCTTATGTTTGTCATCTGGTAATTTTCCTATAATTTTTGGATTAAAAATTCTATTATTTCCTGTTTTGCTTTATCATTGTGATTATTTAGTCGATAATTAGTTTGGAGGTCAAAAACTTTTTGGAAAATTGTGAATTTCAGTATTTACTGATATTTTGATGATTTACACTTGTCATAATTTTGTTGAGGCCATACCATGTCATAAAAGTATACTTGGTGTTCAAAAGAATGGTTGGCCGGATTTTGCAGTAAATTAAATAATTACTAAATAAATTAGGAAAAATATTATATTCTGGAATATCTTTTAAATATCATGTTAGAACCCCAGTATTAATCGTAGGTCATTTGGATGAATAATTGAAGAAGTCACCATTCATACACATCATGTAGGTTATTTGGTCTGCACTTAGTAGAAATTGTAAAAGTAGGGAAGCATGTGGAACTTGTATGGGAAAGTGTAGTTGGTGTACCTAGTCTGGTTAGAATATATAGGGTTACCAAAAGATGGTAGGTTGTAAGAGCCCGATTGTGTAAGGGCAGAGTTGTGCTCTAGATCGACGGTGGACAGTCCTTCCTTGGAGAGGGAAAGTATAAATATGATTAAAGCTAGTTCAAGAGTAATGATAACAAATTGGGACATGGGTAGATACCAACAATAATAAGTACCTTGCAAAAGGGAGCTTTGAGTTTCTGCCCATCATAGTTCTTAGTGCCCTCGAGAGCCCTTCAAAGGAAATGCTTGGGCATTCCAAGGTTAACTTTAAACATACCCACCCGACTCTATGCGCACAAACCTTTAGTTCCCCCATTAAGAGTTAGCTAAACTATCAGGTACCTCTCGTAGTGGTAAACAGAGGCAGTGGGTTGGGCCCTCCCCACTCCTAGGTCGGTATTTATACTACCCAGCATAGACCATGCGTACTACTCGATACACCCACAGTCAGGTGCTATGAAGTCTCTTGTACTCATGCTGGCAAAACCACAAGTCTTTTATGTGTTAAGTGAACACTTACACTTGCCAAGTCAACGTATTGACGTCGGTGTGAACAACCGACTAATAACGAGGACCCACCACTAAATGTACGTGCACTCATGCTAAAAAGAGCTACCGAGCCGTCGGCTCTCAACTTAAACCATCTTTCTATCAAACACCGAGCCCACCGCTCGTGAATCTATACCAACTATTCTCCCGAAATGATGGGGTGAGTGTTCGTGTCAGTGGTTTATTAAAGGTTACTCTTTTAATCCGCTTATTCTTACAGTTTAGGGTTAACCTTGGACTGCCCAGGGCATGCCCAGTGAAGGGCTCTCGAGGGCACTAGGAACTACGATGGGGTGAAGCCCAAAGCTCCCTTTCTCAAGGCACTTGCTTTTATGAGTATCTATTTATTACCAAACCTTTTTCCTACGTTGCCTTTTTAGCTAATCCTATGTGGATTAATATTCCCCGGGATAAGACGATACTCCGTCGGCCCCGAGCACTCCTCATCTCCATGTTTCCCAAAATACTTAGGGTTTTGGCCCTAAGGGTGACCTAATCAAGACTCCACCCAACCAGGTGCACCCACTATATCTCCACCCATGTATGACCTGCATTTCTATCCTGAATACTTGAATTTACTATATGCAGACCAAGTGATCTATCCTGAGCGTATGAAAGTAAATACTCCAGATTACCTTGCCTATAGCCTTATAAATATTACTGGGGATCTACCATGACATGTTGATCCCAAAACCAGAACTTGGTATTTTTCCTAATTAAATCAGCCTTTAAATAATTTTCCCTAAATCATGAATCCCAATGATCTTGAACACGAAGTATAAAATTTTGACATGAAATGATCCTACCAAAATTTCCAGAGCTTCCTATTGACTAATTAATAGCAAGGTATGAGTTTCATAATTTTATAGAAATGATTTCTATCATAAACCAAAATAAAAACTTTTTGATCTAAATAATAATTAACAAAGAGACTACAAGATTTAATCATCCAGAAATTATAATAAAATCACCATAGGTCAAATAAGATCAGAGAGTATTTGATAATACTTTTTGTAGCCTAAACTATTAGGGTATTTTTTAGGTTTTAATATACAAACCATGTCTTGTATGCTCATATTTTGGCCTCTTTTTGTATATAATTTCATCACTAACATGTTTCTTTCTTTTTTCAAGTTTTTGCCAGATTTTGCTGTGACACGCCCCCTGGTCACGCCCTTCCCGGGCATGTACTAAGGGCGTGTAACCCAGTGAAATGAAGCCGTCGGTCTGATGTCATTCTCCCAAAAAAATCAGCAGACACGCCCTATGGTCACGCCCTCCACGGGCGATTCTGTCAGGCGTGTCCCGCCAAATCCCGAGAAGTCAGTGCAGCGCTTAATTTCAACGCACTGAAGTTGTGCCGAATCTGACATGCCCAGGTGTCACGCCCTCCATGGGTGTGTCTGAGGGGCGTGTAACCCAGCAACCGCGCCAGACTTTAATTCCAATGCTCCATATGTCGCACCGGATCAGACACGCCCTATGGTCACACCCTCCATTGGCGTGTCACAGGGCGTGACCCAGCCAG